>OW285235.1:184203029-185518792 GCA_935421215.2 Melolontha melolontha
TGCATGACATCTACAATAAAACATTGTTTAAAATTCGATTTAAAATGGAGCACTATTGGAGACATATGGCAGGGAACAATGTTTAGTTACATATGCCACTTGATTCAAAATGGTATATATATTGGCTCTGAATTAGGCCATTTCCAAGAAGCTTATGAAAATTATATAGAATATGTAGAAACTGAAAGCGGCCTAAAAATCCAAGCATATCCTATTGTGCCTTTTTGCCAAACAGGCAGTCTATTATTAATTGACAACGAATTAGAAAAACCAGAAGGTAATTGCATGTTATATGTGCATCAAATTATGGTCTAAATAAATGTAAATCCTTTTTTAGATAAACCTAGTTTATACCTTTTAAATAATTCAGTTATCAGAACATTTTGCGGTAATACATACCAAAATGTCAAATGGGAGAAACCACCGAGTAATTTAGTTGATGCAGAATTTGATGAAACAAAACATTGGCACTGCAGAAAGCCATTAACAGATGATTATGATCGACAAAAAGAAGATGATATTATTACAGACAAGCGTTGGTATGTATGAATTTTATCACATTATCCTTATATAAAGTTCCCCTTAAATAATTACGAAAATTAATTATTAGTATTTGCCTTTTATCAAACAATTGTAACCTGATAGCTTAGTTCAACTAAACGAGGTATATTTTTGTGATCTTTATACGGAAAAACGAGGTCTCCTTTCTAGTTCAACTATGCAATATAATACACAGAACTCGACGTTTTATGTTTGAGCAAATATTGGCTTGCCAACTAAGTAATTACTAGAGCGGACCAATTTCCGTGCGCGCCATGAGCGCCGGTATGGGAGTGTAATTCGTAAAATATTAGAATATGTGATAGAATAGAGACGCAACATGAACTTGTTACCGATATAAGTATAGAAGTAGAGACATTTATTCTATCAGAAATAATTAAATATACATTTGGTTTTCTGCTATTAAAGTAATATGGATAAACACACGAAAAATAAGAATCCATTTTAAATCTGGGCATCTTGAAATTTTTTCTGGCTTGTATTGATGCTGCATTTTCTTTCGGATCGAATGATAAAACCACGTCCTTAATTTTTTCAAAATGTTCATGATAGTAAAACCCCGCCCGTAACCATGTACCCCAACGTGTCAGAATCGGCTTGTTGGCTCAGGGGTATGGGGACACAATTCGTGAAATTTCCGTATACGTTTTGGAGATTTCAGGAATACTGCCTTTGTACTCGATATTAAAGCATCTACCTCTGGATAACATCTACGAACCTGTTTTGCCACAAGGTGTAGAGCATGGAGTTTACAAGTAATATGGAACAAGTTAGGACAATATTTTCTAAGAGACCGGCCTACAGAACACATGGTTGCGGCACCATCGGTCATAAACATTAATACTTGGTCTTTCGAAAGTTAAATTTTTTTTTTCCAAAGTATCTAATAGCACCCCTGAAATTTTTTCGGCATTGCATTGTTCTAGTCGTCTGGATGCTAATAAAATTGAAGACGTCGGTTGATATGGTTCCATATTACGCGCCATCACATTAACTACAGATTGTTTTTTGCTGTCAGTTGTTTCGTCCACACATAACCACAGTTTTTTATTTTTCAGTTCGGCTTTGATTTATTTTCAAACTGTTTACGCACCGATGGTAAATTCCTTCGTAACGTTGTCGTGCTCGGTAATGTTTGATTCGCGTATTTATTCCAAAATGAAATAAATGAATCATTACTTAACAATGTAAACGGCAGTGTACACACAATCATAGTTACACATAGTTCTTGTATAAACTGTTGTCGATTTATTTTGTTATTATTGTGGTTCGTTCTTTACAATGTGTTTTTGACCAACACATTAGATTGCACACTAAACATTTAATTTTTGAGCCATCGTATATTAAGTACGGGAAATCCAATAAAATTATTCACACGGTCGTTTTCTCGATTTATGTGTCGACGACATTTTATTACGTATGCTTACACTTACATGCAGTCTAAGCAAGTACCAAACACATACTGAATGCTTTTTATTAGTTCTGATGCAATACAATCATCCTCACATGGCGCGCACGGAAATTGGTCTGCTCTAGTAATTACGTATTTTTTTAAAGACAATTTTTGTATGGAACGAAATATTGTTATTTAGCAATGTATTTTCAATTTTTTTTACCATTCGAAAAATTTTACAATGAATGAAGTAAATGATAATCAGCTTATTGGAGGATTATAAAGTGGATGCGGTAAAATATTCCAACCAAGCTTCAATAACTTTTACTTAGTGGACAAAAATGTGTTTTGCTTTGCATTGATAGCAAAAGACAATTTGTTTACTACCTAGCAATCCTGGTAATTTTTCTTGAATTACATTTTTAATTTGGTTAGTTAAACATACACATCTAAATTAATAGTTTTGTCGTGAAATAAAATTTTAGATTAGACATGACATTCTCTTGTAATTTCACTAAACCGATAATACAAGGAACAGTCTAGAAATTCCTGGAATTTGGCAACGCTATTTGGTTTGATGAATGATGCATATGCACTATAATAGAATCGTCGAAGACTTGCAGTAGCAGCGTCGCATCGATGTCAAGCTCAAAAAGCCCGACTCACAGCGCAAAACGATAAATAAATATAGTTGACATATTTGACATTAGACAATAAAGACAAATAGTTCTAACCTTACATTTGGGGGTAGGAATTTTACACTTTTTCGTATATAAATGTAATTATAATAAAGACTAATAGTAGTTTATACAACGAGTCAATAATGACGGCTATTATTCCCAAGAGCTGAATTTACGAACCGATCCGCGAAGCGGCGAGAGAGTAACTCAGCTCGAGGTAATAATAGTCATTATTGCGAGTTAGTATACTAACTCTACGACTAACTGAAAATTACCAAAAGAAAAAGAAAATATCCGGACTTGTTTATCGTTACTATGGTAACGCTGGCAAGACTATGTTTTATTGGCGAAACGCAGGGAATAATGAGACATAACGTTATCATTATTCCCTGCATTGCGCCAATAAGAACGGTCGCATTTAATTATTCCTTGTGGGAATTATGAGTCCCATTATTAACTAATAATCACTAATATAAACCTACTTTTTCGCATTTTGACAAGTTATGTGCTACTTTACTACAATCTAAATTGTTTATTAAAGTAGCCCTTTACCACATAGATACGTCACTTTACTACATAGTAATGTCATGTCAATAAAACACAGTTTGACAGAATAGAAATTTGTCATCTGAAGCCTCTTTCAAAAATTTCATAACGTCTCCCATTGTCAACACTTTTGACTTCTTTGGTTTGTACCCGTCATTTTGACATTTCAAGAATGCAGTTAGTTTTTTATATTGTGATATATCTATATTATCGTTAATTTGTATAGTACTTTTCAACATTGAATATGTTGACCACAAACTGGATGCCTTAAGGACTTTTGCCTAAAATAATGAAAGACATTGTATGAATAATAACACTAAAATATATAGAAACAAATAGCTTACCTTCTCAAAAAAATACGCTAGCATTACACTTTCATCAATTATTTGTGCTTTTTTTGTTATCTTCCAATTACAAAATATTTCATATGTCTTCTCGTTTTTTTCTTTTGATTTCAAAGGAAGTAAACCCGAAGACGCTTCTCGAGCGGCATTTAAAATATCTTCAGAATAATGTTCTAAAGTATGTTTAGTAGCAAGACTCATTTTTAACTAAAACTCAAATCGACTTACAAAAAATGAAATTTGTTTACTGTTACTGTGTCGTTACTGTGTAAATAAACATAGCCGAATCAGATTACGGAAATCCTGTACAAATACCTACTATAACATTTTAAATATTTAAGTTTATAATGCTTATTCTTGCAAAATGCGAAAAAATAGTGTAAACAAACTCGTAAGAAAAGCAGTTTTACTAAACTCATGCAGCTTTAAGTTACTCGCTCGCTCGTACTCAAACCCTATATTCGTTTAGTAAAACATTGCTTTTCTATACGTGTTGTTTAATATACTATTATTGTTTAAGCGTAGATAAACAAATTAATGCAATGTACGTAATATGTAGTTATATATATTATTGTACAGACACAGCAAAAAACGGTATATCGCCTCATTCTGAGCAAACGCAACGATTCGAATGTATGAATATTTCTCCCGCTCCGAATAAAAATCCCCTGAACGCTTTTAGCCAATCACAAAACAGTCTGTCGCGCAACCATTTGACAATTAATTTCACAAATTAGTGTCACCACTGTCACCCTATACGGAGTCTCTTAAGCGTTTGAATAGTGATCATGCCGCGTTATACACTAGAAGAGAAAGCCGAAATGATGAAATGGTATCACGCTGATAATTCTTATGAAAGAGTATGTGACTTATTTGCCGGAAGGTATGCCGACAGGCCCATCCCGAACAAAGCTACAATTTGTAGACTTAAAAAGAAAATAGACATTACTGGTTCTGTACAAAATTTAAAACCATTATTCCCAAATCGCAGAGTTCCTAATGATACGTCCATTTTAGTATGCGCTGCAATAGAACTAAATTCAAATTTGACACTTAGCGATATTTCCAATGATTTAGGCATATGCTGCTCTTCCTTTAACCGCATACTAAAATTAAATGGTTTTCGTAATTATAAATATTCCAATCATCAATTATTTTACGGCGATGAGTTTAAACTGATGAATTTCCGTTATTATATAATTAATTTCCCATTATGAACAATTTATTTTATTATTTGTAAGAGTAAATTTTTCTTTACATTACTAGAATTTATTTAGTTTTTATTAGTTCTGAAATTTATTTAGTATACTATGAATAGTTTTTGTGACCTTTATTATTAAAATTTAATTTATTAAATCTCTTGATGCCTTATTTGCAATTTTCTTGATCGCTTATTAATAATATCATTACGCTTTGTGTAACCATCGTCAGTATAACGAGTATAACGTATTGCAATTTACTCATTATTATAACACAGGACTAAACAATTTATAGTCCTTTAATAGTAATTTGGTAATCAGATAATTTTTCTTACGCGGCTCCATAATATGTAAGTATGTATGACATATGACATCGATTGCACATTCGGATCGTTGCGTTTGCTCGGAATGAGACAGACTGAGTTGTGATTGGCTAAACGCGTTCAGGGGATTTGTATTTGGAGCGGGAGAAATATTCATACATTCGGATCGTTGCGTTTGCTCAGAATGAGGAGGCGGTATTTTAATGATCACGTACGTAATCAGAGAATATTCGTTTACTTATATTAAAAATAGGCATACTTAGTAGGGTGGGTCGCTGATGTATGAGAAAAAATAAAAGTTCTCGAATCATATTCTAATAGCAATATTTTTTTGTCTTACGTTAAAACAAATAAAAATTACTAAAAGAAAGTTAAAAAAAGTCACATCTTGAGCCCGCGCCGGAGCTCCTAAGAATGAAGTATTTTTGAAAAAACAGCCATTTTTTAAATTTTAATATTTTATTTACTATCAATTATTATTAATTAAAACTGAAAACATTTTTAATTAAACTTAAAAAAAAATAAAACTTTGGTACTTATACAACATAAAACAATAAAATCACGAAATTATATTAGTTATTTTTTGGTCACAAAATCTTGTTTACTGTCAAATCTGGGCATCTCTTGTCTTGATTCAAGTTTCGTATGTAGTAAACCTTCTCTTGATTTTTTATCGCATAGAGTCATGGATGCTTCCGACACTATTTTCACAGTTCGTTCCACCGCATGAGTATGACATGGAAGCTTGGCTAAAATTAGATTGTAACTTTCTTAACACTCAACTGCCGCATTTATTTCTTCAGTAGTGATGTTTCGAAGAATTGGTGGATCGAAAAACTTTTGATTCCAATTTATAACTTCAAAGTAGTTACTTGCGTCAAAATTGATAGTCGGTACCTCAAACACGCGAGGTTGCTTTCCAGTATGAGGTGAGCTTCGTGCTTCTTGAATTCGTCTGGCTGCCAGTTCTCTCACTGTTTTATTTTCATCCAACAACATCGATAGAAACAAGTTTTCAGGGTGAGCAAAATAGGCGTTACGTTGAATTACGGGATCTATTACTAGTTTTAACTCTGCAGGAAGGTATCGTGAGTTTGTTACCAATTTCCAAAAATTTTTAGACCCATGTTTGCAAGTTGGATTTGTTTTTATTTCAAACCATACTGGAGCATAAACTTTTACACAATACTCAGCTAATACTTTTAGCTGATATGACGGGTTTGATGTAGAAATATATAAACGTAAAATTCTATTTGCTTTTGTTAGCCTTCGAGCATGGGATATTTTTCCTGGAGACCTGTTATCTAAGCCATCGTGGCAGTGTCCACTTATAACAGATATAGTTATTTCATACAAATATTTTTGATCTGTACTTAAGCCCTCAAATTGTATTTCCGGAAGCTGGCCTTCAATTCTCTCGTACTTGGTTATGGGTAGTTTTTCGCAGTTTTCTAATTAGTTGACAATAGGACCAGCATGCGAATATGGTCCCTTGGTAACACCATCTAGTTTGTTAAATAGATGTTTTAATGGCAATTCGTTCAAATGTAGCATGCAAATAATCCATTGCAGTGGGCGCTGAAGTCTTTTTTCCAATACTCTTATTACTCCGTTAAATTTCCCAGTGTTAGTGACTGTACCATCACAACTAATAGCCATCAAATTTTCTTTATTAATTTTTTTAGACGAAGGAAGGGCAATAATTGACATTTCAATACTTTTAGAAGTACTTCGATCTGGTGTTGCATAGCCAACATAAACTGAATTTGGCTCCTTAAGAACAGATACATGTTCCTCAATCAATATTTGTCTGTATTTCTTAGCTCCCTTTTTAATAATATTAAGCGTCTTATCTTTTCGGCCGTCAAAGTATAAAGCTGGTAGGTCTATCTGCTTTTGAATATATTCTTTACGTACTTTTTTTCTTTCCCGTCGTATTTTTGATTTATCAATTGGTTCACTGCCAGGAGATATATCTTGCAATACAGAAGAAGCAATAGCAGCCGCTGCTCTATCGGAAACACCGTAACGGTCACAAGTTTTTGACAACATAGGCAAACAAAAATTTTTTTTGGTTTTTTCTTTTTTTCCTTCTGCGTTGGACATGGAAGGTAAATTAAAAGAATCATCACAAGAAGAACTGAAATTACTTACAGATAACTCCAAGTCTTGCTGTTTTGAGTTAATTTTGTCGTGACTTTTATTTACGTTTTTTTCTGTCTTTGGTCTCGGGCTGCTCTTTTTTGCAATTTAGTTCTAAGAACTCGATCTATTCCTAAAAACTAAAAAAAAAACTAAAAACTCCTTTTCTTCTTTGGGTACCTTATATTGCCTTGGACAGCAACAAAGCTCAATTTGTTTACATTTACAGGAACAAATATCAAACAAAACTCTGCTACGTCGGAGAAAATTTTCTTTCTGATAAACGGATATTTTTTTCAACGACTTTTTGAGATTTTTGCACTTTATATGATAACCGTTTATTAGTTGTATGACTCTTGTATTTGAAACTGTAGGAAGAGACGATTTTCTCCAAACACATTCTACCCTTTGAGCTACAAGTTTTGCAATATCTAAAAACGATGATTCTTTGGTAGTATTCCTCGTTATTTTTAGTTGCAACCTATTCCACTCATAGCATTTCATAACATCTTCGTAAGTTGGCAAAAACGTTATCATTAATATCTTCTACATTTCCGAATATCGGGCAGAAATAACCTTGGCTTCTGGTTTCCATAATAACGATTCGAAGTTAAAACAGTTCAAATAAAATAATAAACACACAACTTCACTGTCCGAGTAGTAAAACCAAACTGATCTTTTTATTATGTACCTATTATTTTATATGTATTCTATCAAAAATATTTCCTGGAAGAAGATATACGTTTCAATGAATGAATTGCTTGTGTGTCTGAATTCTCGAGAACTTAAAAGTCGTTAGGATACAGTAATATGCTTTTCTGCAATACAATGCTATGTTGTTATGTAAAAAAGGGATATGGTCGTTATATTAAAAATTTAACAAAATTGAAGATCAAAGCGCGGGCTCTTACACTAAAAATAAATTAATAATATTTTACAGGGATCTAATGCAGACAAAAATACAACATATTTACGCTATTAGAAGTCGATACGAGAAAAAAAAATTTTTTGACCCACCCTAATACTTAGCCTTCCTTAAAATTATTTTTTTGTATGGTTCATACTGTTATTTTTTGTATAATCAGAAGGAAAATGAGATGAAAATAATTAAATACAAGTTTTGTTAAATTTTAATGCAATATACGTCAATATTTAACCTTAACATTCTCACTATTGATTTTTGTCTGATTCGTGTGTAAATGGGAAAACGTAAAACAGATTTGGAAATTGTAATAATATATAAGAAAGCAATGATTTACAAAAAGAGCATTTTCAACCAAACAGCTTCAAATCAAACTCACTTGTCTTCACTAGAAGATGATGTAGTGGAATCATCCCTTGTTGTTATAATTAATTATTCTACTTGGCAATCTATTAAATTATCGAGTTTCCACATTTATCACATGCTTAACTGCATTTTTCAGTTTTCACATAAAATATTATTCACACCTTGATGAAATAACTGTTTTACGCCCTCCAACTTGAATGACACGTTGTGCCTAGCAACATATTCCTTTACTTGAGCCCATTTCAGCTCAATTGGATTTAACTCAATGGTGAGTCACAATACCTTTCTATTCAATGCTTCAATTATGTCATCTACAGCATATTTCACAGAGCTGGTTACATTTTGTTTTATTAAAGCTAGTAATTCTTTCTTCACCATGTCATCTTCGTACGGTATGTTATGGCTTACAAGCCATTGTTGAATTTCGCTTTGCGGTTGTTTGCTGTAGGTGGTTTGTTTTATTTACGTCTATGATACACTGCGTTATTGAACACAATTACCGCCTTTTCTTTCAAGTTGAGAAGAATATGTTGCAGACACGCTTCAAATATTTGCGTGATAATCACCTATCTTCTTAGATTCAAACAGTAGCAAACCATCATCCACAAATCCCTCGTCGGAACCGTTGGATTTTTAAGGCCTGCGGACAAACCTACAAGAGCTTGTCTCGCAGTAAGCATCGATTTGTCTGCCCACACTTTGTTTACTGTATGCTCTGCATTCACCCATGTCTCCATCTAAGTAATATATTGGTGTTCCATCTTCAAGATATTTTTTTATTTGACGTAAGCATTTTCTCCTATCTCCTACGATTCCCCTTTTGATAACTACAAATGAAAAACAGTTTATATAAAGTAACAAACATTTGTATTATATTTTACCGAAAGTTCAATTCTTTTACTAATTGTCTTGAGAGTCGTAACTTTAAAGTTTGTCAAATCGTCTCTTTGATTTATCATCGTAAGAACTTTCTGAACAGTTGGAGGTTCATTTTTGAAAAAAAAGGAATAATTCTGCGAATGTTATTCCGCATTACATCATCTACGTTGTCCAGTATGGCCCTTGTCTTGTATTTCTTTGGTGGTTGAAATTTGTGCTCAGCAGTATATTCTTGCAAAATCTTATAAACATTACGTTCTGATATTCCTGAAAAGAAACATCACCAAAATGAGACGTCGTTATTTTAAAAAAATATTAAAATATACCTGCTGTTGCTATAGTTGCAACGTTAACTACTTTCGAAGTACCTGGCTGTTCTTGTAAGGTTTTAAATATATGCAAAACCCTCCCCTTGTCTTCTATTGTAAAATCTTTGACGGGCCTCTTCTTAAGAAGTGAATTCTCCATAATGCTACACAAAGGGGCAGACTGATACCACAAAGGATTACACGTAGGGTTGAATTTATAATCTATAAAATAGATATTTGAGAATCATCTTCTGATGTATTTCATGCGCCTATTTACGTTTGTCACAAAAACAATGTACGGTAAAAAACTCTAGAAAGACTTTATTGAATATTAAGTAAGTAAACTGAGAAAGAATAAAATAATAGAAATACAAAATCGAAACTGTCAAAACATCAACTAAATTTATCTGATTTTATCCTATTGTAAGCGTTCATGCAAACGAACCAATAGTAAACGTTATTTTACGTTTGACGTTCAAGTGACGCATTTCTCGTACGCTGTTGCTACTGCATGTCTTCGGCGATTCTAGTATAACGGGTGTTCGTTTGAAAAGTCAATCTAGTAGCATCTGATTGACTGAGAACATTTTGAAGTATGTCGTAAATTAAAATTTACTACTTAACCTACGAAGTCGTATATTTTGACAGTTTCATACATACAAATAAATAACAAATGTGATTAACATTATCAAATGTCATTTGGATTTACGTTTACGGAACAACAAACACATACTAATATATATATGCGTCTTATTCTATCAAAATTTCAAAGTAACCTAGATTGACTTTTCAAATGAACACACGTTAGTATACTGCAATGTGTCAAAAATATGACATTTTTGTCCGATTGTCAAAATATCGGTCAGTTTATGCAGAGTGCAGTTTTAAAGTTTGCTAATCGTATTGCATAATCCGTGTGTAGATCTAAACCGCACAATTCTAAAGATTGGCCCTGAGCTTTGTTGATGGTGATTGCAAACGCCAATCGAATTAGGGAATTGCAATCTCTTAATTTGAAATGGCATATCCGTTGAAATGATAGGAATGCGAGGAATGGGGACATCTTCACTTTTGAATGGTCCTGTCAATATTGTTGAGTCTACGACATTGCTTTATTTACCGCAAGTCACGGGCCGCTGCAAAGCTTTGGTTGGCTGATATTTCGCAACATGATAATTGGCACGCCAAAGCTTTGGTTGGCTGATATTTCGCAACATGATAATTGGCACGCCGAGTTTCAATTGCAGTACGTCTGGCAGATCGAGTGAATTCATAAATTCTGAGATAATTAACAGCTTCATCTGCTTCCACAATTGTGTCGACGGACTTGTATGTGATTGCCTCGCTTTGAATGAACGCTATGGTAAACGACACAGCTCAATTCCAACGCAATAATTAAATCTAAATCTTCTAAAATTTCAATTTAACAATGCAATCGGAAACATTGAGAATGCTACCTGACAGTAGCTGCCAAAAAGCACGTTGTCCGACATGAGAAATGTTAGTATTGCATGTGTTGTTGTTACGTTTAACAGATGACAGATTTTACTGGAATCGATACGTTAAGAATACCAATCATTAAATGAGCCATGTATCGGACCACATTATCAGTAGTTTCATCTACGCATATACCCCGTGTCCCAACAAGGGTAACGAGGTACGGTATTAAGCTGGATTTATAAACTTGACGTCGACGTTCGTTAACGTTCCGTTCAGTTCCGTAGCCGTTCGCACTAAAAGTTGGATTTATAAACTTGACGATCAGTTGACGTCGCGCACGCATGTTTTTTGTAGCTAAGCGCAGACGTTTCTCAGCTGTTTTATCAGTACGAAGTATTTCTTTTCTCTGGTACGAACGCATTCACGCTAGAGAACGAAATCGGTGAATTGGAATTCTATTGACATATTCAAAAATATTTATTAAAATGGACGAAAATCAATATTTGGCTGTTAGTTTGGCAATTTTTGTCCAATATCTGCGCAAACTCGATCAGCACAATTTCATTGGTTGGTTACCTACGTTAACGAACTGCAACGGCAAAAGATAAAAGTTGGTTATGTCTGAACGGAATACGAACGGCAACGAACGTCAACGTGAAGTTTATAAATACACTCATAAGTTTAACGTATTTTATCAGCCGCGAACCTCAACTGCTGCGGTGCGGAACGTCAACGTCAAGTTTATAAATCCAGCTTTAGGGAAACGGATGTACCTAGAAATTTGAAACAAAAAAATTGTTGAGTAAATCGGCTAAGAGAAAATGCTGGAAATTATTTTCGAGTTTCTGAAATGGCCTCCAGGGGAGGGCGTAATTTGCCATCCTGAATTTTAAACCCCGTTTTCTGCAAAATTTTCTTATATTAATGATAGTCATAGTGAATACTATTTTAAAGCTGAGACAAATTCAAATATTTTTTGTTAAATGCTTTTTGCTCTATCTCTGAAAAGAAAGTGGTGGGGGGCGCTAGAATATTTTCGGAAATAAACGTCGATAACTCTAAAAAGGCTTAACGTATCTTAATAAACTTGGAGTCGTTAAAAAGGGGGTTTCCTAGACTATCAATTGAACTGTGAGTGAGGTGATTGTGTTAGCTTACCTTGCTCCCAGATGGCGTTTTCTGACATAATCGCAAAAAAATTAACTTACTGCAAAAAAATTAAATGCAATGATATCACTTTGTTTACGTCATTACATAGTCAATCAAGAGCCTAACAAGCCAGTGAGAACCGCATCTCAATATCTCTCTAACCTAAGATATGAATAAAAGAAATTTATACTAAAAAAAAATTACATTTTGGGAAGCATTTCCACTTTAAGGTTTGTTATTAATGTCTAATTATTCCTAATTTACCAAATAAAATAATAATTTATTATTTGGGATGCCAAACGATATTTTAAATCGAAATAAAATTTTGTTATTTATCTTTATTACTTTTTTTTTACAATACCTTCGAAAGCCAACAGGCCAAAACAATTATAAAATAATAAGTGTGGGAACAGTAAGGAAACTAACTTAAAGTCCAACGAGCCGCAATGCTTATAAAATAATAACAATAAATTATGGAATCTATGAAACAAATAACTTGAGAACGATAAAACACAACAAGGTTGATTGAAAGGAAAATCAAAAAGTGTTTATAAATGTTCAAAGTGCCTTCCGTCATTTTCTATGCAGGAATTTATCCTGCGTCGTGTATTTAATACGGCTGTGCTGATTTCAGCTCTTGAAATATTGGCTACAGCATTTCGGATACGATCAATCATAGTATAAATTTCTTTTATTCACATCTTAGGTTAGGATAAAGATATTGAGATGCGGTTCTCACTGGCTTGTTAGGCTCTTGATTGACTATGTAATGACGTAAATAAAGTGATATCATTGCATTTAATTTTTTTGCAGTAAGTTAATTTTTTTGCGATTATGTCAGAGAACGCCATCTGGCGGCAAGGTAAGCTAACACAATCACCTCACTCACAGTTCAATTGATAGTCTAGGAAACCCCCTTTTTAACGACTCCAAGTTTATTAAGATACGTTAAGCCTTTTTAGAGTTATCGACATTTATTTCCGAAAATATTCTAGCGCCCCACACCACTTTCTTTTCAGAGATAGAGCAAAAAGCATTTAACAAAAAATATTTGAATTTGTCTCAGCTTTGAAATAGTATTCACTATGACTATCATTAATATAAGAAAATTTTGCAGAAAACTGGGTTTAAAATTCAGGATGGCAATTACGGCCATTTCAGAAACTCGAAAATAATTTCCAGCATTTTCTCTTAGCCGATTTGCTCAACAATTTTTTTGTTTCAAATTTCTAGGTACATCCGTTTCCCTAATACCGTACCTCGTTACCCTTGTTGGGACACCCGGTATAAAGATAATTGTTTGCAACAACCTTCTTAATGCTATTCAATGTTTCTGCATAGATACAGCGAATATAATTTTTTATTAACGTGCTCTCGTCGGGAATGTTATATTTGCTGATGTACTTTTGCAAAAATAACTTGACATTTAAATTGTTTAATTTATGTAGTGGAATATCTGCCGACACAAACATTTGACACAAATCTTCATTCAATTGTGCTTGTTCCGATTTTTTAGAAGTTGATGGCAAACATTGCGGTAATGTTTGCCGACTCCTCTTCGCCAATTTCATCTTTGTTAGTTTTGCAGCATGAGATGGAGTTTTCATATGTTGGCCGACTTGGAACTTTCTCTCACTTGTAATCTGCAAAAAAATATCACATCATCGGTTGTTTTCTTGTTAAATAATTGTTAGTAAAAGATAAAGGAATAATTAAAAACTTAATTAACTAATAAGAGGAAATAAACTTAAAATTTTACTCACAATCTTGCAACATGCAACGCAAAACACTTTTTCTCCATCCATACGCAATTCTGAATAAGGTGCAATCCATCCAGGCACAGTCGCTATTTTCGGCATTTTTGCTAGTATAGTATATATCGCAACTCACAAGTTTACACTTCGAAAAGCCAACGTAAAATGACATTTAAAATAAAATTACTTTCGAATATGGGAATAAATTTCTCCGAATAGCAAAGAAACACATATACTCCTAATTTATGGTAAAATGTATTTTTGTATTTATTTAGAAGTTTTAAGGTATTAGCGTTTCCTAGAATTTTGTTTCGGCCTGGATGTATGAGAAAAGCATTAATAAATTCTTGGAGACGCTTATCGGAAAAGTGACGGGAAGAGGCTTAATAAAATGCTATTTTTAATTTAAAGGGCTGTGTAATTTTTGTTTGCTTGTTACATCACGACATATTTTTAATAATGCCTATAATAAATTTGATTTAGTAAATAAATAAAACTCTGATTCTTAAAATATGCAATTATGCTGAATTACTACAAAATATGCAATTAAATGCTGAATTACTACAAAATATACAAATAATATACAAAATGCATATATTATACAAATCTGCAAATTTATGCAAACTGCATATAATCCGGCCTTTAATCATTAGACTACCATTTGTTTTATTATTTATATCACCTTGATTGCCAAAACTTTCATTACTGATGAGAATAATAAATCGTTTTTTAACTGTTTTTTGCCGAAAAAAGATCAAAAGTGAAATCGTGAAGGTGCTTGAAAGATGGCATAACATAAATCAAACAAAATCCACCTTTCATTTATACAAAAGAAAATCTTATTACTTTTTCGCCAACCTTATTTTCTTGTAAAATAATTTGAGATCGCATTTCATAATTTCATATTTTTGTGCATTTTAGGAAACAAAAACAGGAACAGTACTTTGCCCGGTTTTTAAACATGTATGGAACCAATTTAAACGGAGGTATTATCAAATCTGAAGCGGTAATTTGTCAACAAGATAAGAAAGAAAAGAAGAAAGCCGCAAAAGAAAGTAAGAAAGCAGCGGAAATTAAACAAAAAAATCTTGATGTTAAAGAACAAGAAAACTTAAAGAAAGATAACGAAGTATTAAAAAAATTAAAGGATTACTTAAAAGATAATGCAACCATTCATGATTTTGAAAAACAAATGGACAGAATAAACAGAGATTCCAAAAATTTAAAAACAAATGTTGCCAAATCATCTGCCAATATGTTAAAATTAAAAACATATAGACAATACATTAAAGACCTAAAACCACAGGAATTAAATACAGAATTAATAAAGGAAATTTTCATAATAATTCGTGGAATTTTACAAAACAATCACGACCAATTTAAAGAAAAAGATAAGTTTATTTCAAAATTTCTACACGAACTTGGCTTAAAAGAAATTGCAAATCGCAATAATCTTCCAATGGATGTTACTTTTGATCCAATTATGGATTTAAACTGGATCCGTTTTCAATTAGAACACATGGGTCCTGAAATGGAAAGATTAAGTGGTAGCGAATATGATGCTGATATTGGCTTTACACCAGATCCCTGGCAAACAGAATTCATACAGGCAATCCGAAGAAAACAATCCGCTTTAGTAGTAGCTCCTACATCAAGTGGAAAAACATTCGCTGCTTATTATTGTATGAAACGTGTATTGCAAGAAAGTGAAGACGGGATTATAGTTTATGTTGCTCCAACTAAGGCTTTGGTAAATCAAGTCGAAGCAACTGTGTATGCTAAATTTAAAAGAACTGACTTACGTGACGGTAAAGCTATTGTTGGCGTTTTTACAAGAGATTATAAACGAAATGCTCTAAATTCACGAATATTAGTGACCGTTCCACAATGTTTAGATATTTTATTGTTATCTCCTCGTCGATATACTTGGATAAAAAATCTAAAGTATGTAATTTTCGATGAAGTTCACAAATTATCAGGAAGTGATGAAGCTATTGTTTGGGAACGATGTTTACTGTTAATTCGATGCCCTTTCCTAGCATTGTCAGCTACTATAAGTGATGTTAATAGTTTCCACAAATGGCTACAAGCTAATGAAAATTTCAAAAGAGCGCAAGATGAGATCCACGGTAAATTACGAGATTCATACAAAGTTGTACTAGTTGAATATAATGCACGCCATTCAGATTTGATCAAATACGTTTATAGCGTTGATACAGATTTACAACATTATCATCCTTATTCTGCCCTAAATACACAAACTTTAATCAATCATAATGGTATTCCTCATACTATTAATCTCGCACCGCGAGAAGTGTTACAACTTTTTGATGTGATGTCCTTAAACAATTTAGCAAAAAGTAAATTAAAAAACAAACGTGACATATTAACATTTTTTTCTGAAACATCAAGAAATGGCTTTATAAAAAGAGCCGAAGTAGTGGAATATGAGAAAATAATTGCAAGAGTTTTTTGCGAAGTCCACGAAGAAAATGAACAAGCTGCATCAGAAATTATTAAACATCTACAACCTCCAAAACATTTGAATATTAGCGGTACAAAAGAAATAACCGATTTATTGTACAACATGCATAGACGAAATCTTCTGCCTTGTATAATATTTTCATATAATAGAGATTGTATTGAATTATCTGATTTTCGCTTAGTACAAGCTTGTAAGAAAGACGAGGTAAATTATTGTTTTTAATATTAGCTTAAGTAAGTTCATCTTAATATTATAAATTATTTTTCTATTTTAATATGCAGATGTAACGTGCCTTCAAAAACTTTCCTTGTTAGAAACTGCAATGCTTATTCAAAATTATACGTTTGTGACAGATTACGTGCACTGTCGCCAACCATTATTAAAAAGAATGGCCGTTTCTAATGAAGAAAGTTTTTGAAAGCACGTTATATAGTATGTAAAAAATTAATACGCTTAGAAAAAAAATTAAGCCAATTTGAAATTATTATACTGCTATACCTTATTTTTAAACTTGGCGGAGTAAATGGAATAGCCACTTTTACACTGTAGAAGTTACCAGATCAATCACATCATTTTGGATGTGCTTTTTAATTTTAATTATTAGAGAGGTTTATTTGAGTAACATCCCACCGGCGCCTCGCTATAGCGCGTATATATATTTTATGGGTCGCCGTCCGACTGTGCACTCCGCTAGTTTACAGTGATGTGCAACGTCACAAATGGCCAAAAGAGACTGTTTGACGATGTAGCTCATCAATTGATTAAAAATTTCCGGTTTTAATGTAAACTGGCGGACAAAAAACTGTCTGACTCATTTGACATTTTGCATTGAGATGCAAAATGTCAATGTAGGTATATTATCTGGCATATAAACCCATAGAGAAGACGCGTTATATCAACACCTACTAATATATGTTATGTTAGTAGATGTTGGTTATATCCAATTGTACGTCATATAGATCCATGACGGCACGTCCTATATATGTTGCCGACAATATGTGAACTATAAAAAGGTCAATAATGAAGTAATTAATTGCTTCGACATCCAAATGACGAAATTAGGTAATAAAAACAATGCAGTTCTAAAATGAACTGTTTGTAAACAATCAAAATAAACTGAAAAAATTTACACAAAACTAGGCTTATTTGACAGATATGTTATCTTTCAACACAACAAGTAACTATTACCCTATTAATAATACAGGGTTACTACAAAAGAATCATCGGGTTTGAGAGATCTATATTTCAGAAAATATTATAGATATAATAGTAAATGACATGTCTATATGCATAGAAAATAATCAAGTTTGTGAGCATATCATTACAATGTGGGCTCCTCGAGTCACACGACAAACGTCCAAACGATAGTCCAGTCCAGTCTATACACGCTTCAAGGTCTTGGTCGACATTGTTAACAGCAGCAGTAACGTCTTCTGAGTTCCTCAAGTGTTGTAGGTAATGGTGGTACGTAAACCCTGTCTTTAATATACCCCCAAAGGAAATAATTGCACGGGGTACGATTGGGAAAATTGCGAGGTGGTAGCACCTCGCTTAGATACCGACACACTTCATTATGCCAATGAGGCGGAGCACCATCTTGTTGGAATATAAAGTTGTTTGGATAATCTGTCAGTTACGGAAATAACCACAATTGCAACATATCGAGGTAGGATATACCGATCAGTTTTTTCACGGAAGAAAAACGGTCCGTACACTTTTGTGTTGGATACAGCACAGAAGACATTCAAATTTTGGAGAATCTCTTTTATGTTACACAATGACACGAGGTGGTTCCGTCCGTACCCCATATCCGAATGTTGTAACAGTTCACCTTGGCACTTAAATGAAATGACGCTTCGTCGCTAAACACGAGACGGTTAGCAAATTTGTTGTCCTCTATTACTGTCTATGTCACAATAAAAACTCGGTTCGTTTGACATAGTCGTCTGGACGTAAACTTTGCGCCATGTGTATACGGTACGGCTTGAATCGCAAACGCTTCCGCAAAAATTTCGAAACAGTTTGCTGCGGAATACCAAGTGCACGGCCTGCGCCACTGGTAGATTGTTGTGGCGAATGCAGGAAGCATGGTCTAGCCGCATCCACTGTTGCTTCAGAGACTCGTGGGCGTCCGGTGCTTTTACGTTTAGTAAATGAACCTGTCATCGGAAATTCTCGATACCATCGTAGAATGCTCTGATGACCAGGAGGACCACTTTCGTATTGCCGTCGGACTGTAACAAGCGAGAAACATTGCGCGTACTCTAACACGCAAAACGCTTTTTGTTGCATCGTCGCCATTTTGCATACTGCGTGCTGGCTTCGGTGTGCGCATGTCAATTGATGTACGTAGGCGCACGTTCTAAAATTGAAGGTTGTCGGTGACTATAGACAGGCCATTTACTATTCTATCTATAATACTTTCTGAAATATAGCTTTCTCAAACCCGATGATTCTTTTGTAGTAACCCGGTATATACAATAAACACTTAGTATTGAAACAAAAATTATGTGTTTATTTGCCATGAATGTCTATATTATCATCAATTTATAACATTTTGTATATAAATTAATGGAATAAAGCCTTTCAAATATAGTTTAACAAACTAACTTTTTTAGTTTCTCTAACACAGTTATGGCAACATGTAAACGTCATCAATGACGTACAATTGGACTTAACGCGTTTCTTCTATAGTTAACACCGTTTGACTTTCAATTGCACATAGTAATACAGGCTCTCCTTGAAAGAATGAGTCAATAAATGGAAAAATGTAATTATATAGAATATGAGTCCCAAATATTTTCCCAAAATTCCCTCATAAAAGAAAAAAAAATGACAAGATATTTAAAAAAATCTTTGTGCCGCCACTGTACGACCGACTATAACATAAAGAGTAGATACCCCTACTCTAGTTATATCGGTCGGCTTTTAACAGTTGACGTTTCGTAGGAGATTATCGAATCATTAGCATACAAAGCTGTTTAAACAATGTTATCATAAAACCAACAGCTGTAACGTATATAACACATACGGTGTAACGTATGTTTGTGAAGTTCAATACATAAGACATTCTGAATTCATAGGCGGCATACACTACAATTTTCAGCGGGGTTCGATCGTTATTGACTCACAATTTTTTAGATTCATATTCTATATAATTGCATCTTTTCATTTTCCATACTTTGTCTCTTTCTTTCAAGGACATCTGTATATTAATTTCACAAATTTTCTAAATAAATTAGATACATCCAATTCAATGTAATTTCAATATAATTATACGTGTATTAATCATGTCCTTAATTAACTGACTAACTCCAAATACAATAATGCCTTTCCCTTTTTTCCAATCATATTCTTTGGAAAGAATTTTATCAAATTCTATTGTTTAATTTAATTTTTAGATAATGTGATAAAAATTGAATTAATGATCTTATTTTAGGCCGCTTCTGCTGTGGATAGTCGTACGGAGAAAATGAATGAAAAAATTGCTAAAAAAGAGAAAAAGACTCTTGAAAAAAGTCAAGGAGGTAATAAAGACACTGGCAAAGTAGGCAAAGCAGGGGACAGAAGATCGAGACCACCAACTAATAAGTCTAGTCTTATTTTAAGGAACACTGGTAGTAAATTCAAAGGTTATTATCATTTCATAACTTAGTTCCAGGCATTCATAGTAATGAAGTAAACTACATATCTGCAAAATGCTTATTTTCAGTTATTAAAAACGTCACAGTTATAACAGTACAGATCCTGTTTTTTCCGATACTTTTCTTTGTCTTACTATCTTAGACTCCGAATTTATAACGCGACTATAAATGATTAAAAGTTTTGTTGTTAAGATAGTCACAATTTGAATTTCAAAATCAGGCATGTCAACATAAAGTTGCAGAATTGTTGCCAGCTTAATAATTGAAAGTTTCAATCATTTATATGTCACCCATTACCTATATTTAGTTCCATGTATTACAAACAGACCTTTTTTTGCGACGTAACATTTATTACCCTGTTATAAAACGTTTAGAAACCTTGTATTTTAGCGAGAATTTTCATTAGAGGTAATGTAGGGGAATATGGAAGTGACGCCATTGTAATATGTCATCATTTACGTCACCTGTTATAACGCGCACGCCCACTTTCTACTTTATGTAAAACCAAATACGAAGCTTCCCACTATTTCTAATATCTGCGCGGACTTACTCCGCTCGCCATTTAATTTGGCGTTTACCGTAACCTTTTTAAAAAGGTAGTTCTTTTGACCTTGTTACACATTTGATGATTGTCAGTTACAGCAGACCGATTTTCATGTAGCCGGTTAGAAGTACCGCCCTCGAGATGCGCACGAAATTCATAGGTAGGGGAACCTCTGGCATTCAGTGTTTTACATCGTTTTAAGCGATAAACATAGTACATAAACGATAAACACAGTAAAAAGGCACAGTGCAGTGCCGTAATAAGGTAGTGAGTAATGGAGTTTAAAAGTAAATTAAATAAATGTGTTTTACACAGTCAAACTCGTGAAGTGATCTCAAATGTATTTAAATATATGCAAGAAGAAAAAACTTCAGGGGTACTCAAAATTCCACTGGATCAGTTATATGAACGCGTTATTGCCGCAACGGGTGTTTCTGAGAAAAGTATTAGACGGATTGTTAAAGAAAAAAGTGAAATAAACGCAGGTACCGGTTCATCTTTTACATCGCCAAAGAAAAATAAAAAAAAAGCAAGCCCAAAACCGACTTAGACGATGCAGATAAAGGTGTGCTGCGTAGAACAATTTTAAATACCTTTACTGTTGACAAAATTGTGCCTACAATGCCAAACATTCTAAGAAAATTTAAAGAAACAGGATACACTGGAGGAATAGATTCTCTTCGGAAAGTAGTAAAAGATATGGGCTTTCGTTGGAGAAAAACAAAAACCAACAGAAAGTTGTTAATGGAAAAGCACGACATTCGTCAGTTAAGAGTGTCTTATTTGCGTACCATTCAAAGCTACAGAAATGAAAAAAGACCGATTATATATATGGATGAAACTTACATCCACAGTTCTCATACCGTGGCTACTTGTTGGAGTGACAATTCCAATGAAGGATTAGCAAGGCCTATATCAAAAGGTCTAAGACTAATTATTGTTCATGCTGGCTGCGAGACGGGATTCATTCCGAATGCTAAATTGATTTTTAAGTCTAATACCACAACGGGAGATTATCATCACGATATGAATTATGAAAATTACAAAAAATGGTTGTTAGAAAAATTACATCCATTCCATAATTACATAATTCCAAACCTGCCTCCAAAGTCTGTCCTAATAATTGACAATGCTCCTTATCATAATGTCCAAAAAGATAAACCACCGAATTCTAATAGCAGGAAATCAGTTATGATAGACTGGTTAAGGTCTAAAAATATTTACTTCGACAATAACATGCTCAAGCCGATTTATATAATATTATTAAAGTACATAAGCCAACATTTAAAACGTTCGAGATAGATGAAATGTTAACACAACGTGGCCATAGTGTTTTGCGATGACTGCCATACCACCCAGATTTAAATCCGATTGAGTTAGTATGGGCATCTCTTAAACAATATGTGGCACAAAAAAATGTATCATTCACTATTAGATATGTTCAACAGTTATGTGATAACTTTTTTGATGAATTTAGTGCTGCTGAATGGAATAAATGTTGTGACCACGCGATAAAGTGGGAGCAAAAGTTTTTGGAAGCGGAACCTCTCATAGACGAAGTTACAGACCAGTTCATTATTAATTTGGGTGAAGACTGAATCGGAGAGCGAAGAGGAAGTCAGTGATAGTGATTCTGCATAACTTTTTATATAATTATATGTATAATTTACCGTAATTTTTTGGAAACTTAGTTATTGTTCATTATTGTTTTCTCCTATAATTATTTTTGAGTATTTATGTATTATTTCTTATTGTAATTATTATTTTCATTGTTATTTCCAATAATATTAGTATTAATAATATTCTTTTCTCCACGACTATTAAATAATATTATTACAACACTCGCCTACGCTCGTTGAAGAATATACTGTTCTTTTGTACATATAGAAAGTTTACAACGTGATTATAATGAGAAAGAGATTAGCATAAACATTTGCCAATAATTCAGTTAATTATCCAAATTAGTTTTACTTAATCCTAAGCCTTTCTACCGTTAAGTGTAGCTAACAATCTTATTCAGTCATCCCCTTAATGTGATGTTAGTACGCTATTAGCTAGTAGGTAAGGTAAGACATTTTAATTAAACATGTTACATGAAACTATGCGTTTTATTTTACTTCTATTTGCCTTAATTTAGTGAAATACAAACCATTATAAACATGTTCAACAATGTGATTTTCTGAATTTATCCTATACTACGTCCCAATGCACCACTCGCACAAAGAGTTTGCATTTCATTTTTCCGAATACTGTATCTAATCTAACACTGACCCTTACTTGACGCACGTACAAATTCTCCCACCGGCCACATGAAAATCAGTCTGCTGTATATTTTTGTTTTTGGATTTAGTGGTTTATAAATTGCGTATTGACATCGATTGACTGAGTCGTACCATTTGCTATCAACTTTATGACGAATAAATCGTTATCAGCAAAATCATTTAAAAGAAAACACATTAAATTCTTTTCCATTCTGCATATACGTATGTAGGAGGTAGGTGTTCTACTAACAAAAATTGAAATTTCTTGTGATTAGCTTGGCTGAGGTTAGATTCTCATGGTTACTTTTACCACAAGCAAACAAATTTATAACACATATTTTCGCGATTTCTGTCATTCTTTAAGTAATATTGTGGTGGACTTAATGTTACAAAAGATTTCCGAAATTAAAAAAAAATAACTTAATTATTAATTTACAACAGATGTTAGGCATTAGTTTTTGTCCGCTAAAGAGTGAATGCACGTTAATATAACTTCTACAAGTTGCGGTTGTATCCATCAGATAGAAGCTACTGACTTAGTTTTACACTTGTTATGAAGACAGGGACAGTTGCTTAGCGCTCATTATATTAGTCAATGAGCAGCGCTGAATATTCTGCTACGCTCTGTCTTAATACCTTCTGTAATATAGCAAGGGTGTTGTTTCTGTGAAAGTATGTCTTCAGTGGTGCGCACTGATGATTCTGTATCAAGATAAAACACGTGTCTGCTTATCTGAATAGATACTCAACACATGTATGAACTTGTATTGTGTTCTCCGGGCCCGATTTTTAGTAATATTTTTTTACTTTAGGTGAAGGTATAGCAGATGCAGACGATTTAAAACTTATTGAAAAGCGTTTAGCAAGAACAGATTACAAGCCATTACTGGTACACAGTCTACCTTACGGTATAGCATATCATCATGGTGGTTTAAACAACATAATGCGTAGTACGGTAGAAATTTTATTCCGTATGGGTATATTAAAAGTGGTATTTGCAACTGGAACGTTAGCATTAGGTAAGGAAAGTGGGTAAATGAGAACACTTAAAAAGATTTTTTCCTTATTTGTTTTGTTTCAAAAAAGTTTCTTCTAGCGAAGTCACTATATTATTTCACTAACCTGGAATTATCATAACTTAATTGTGAATTAACAGATCTGAATTATTTAAAAATTTAAAGCACGCAGTATTTTAACGTCTTAGAATAAATTACTTAAGTAGCATAATTATATATTTCTTTTCTCAATTATGATACCATTTTAATTGTAATTTAGAAGTTATTCAAGTAATTTATAACTACATACATAATATATAAAATACAAAAGAGCTAATATCTTTCTGCACACGAAACAATTTATAATCAATGGTGCATGAAATAAATTTAATAGGAAAGAGATCGCATTACTTTCGTGGAATGGTTTACTGCATATAATTAAAGTGAATAAGAAACAGCACAAATATTATAGGAGCCGGCAATAAATAATGTATGAACATAATCCAATAAACTAAGTAAAAAAGTTTATAACGGAACTATTTATTAGAATATTGAAGAACTACAGAGTATCTATTTACAACAAATAGAAAATATTTTGTAATGTCAATGCACTAATTCTATTGCAATCATATGAAACTCATTATATATACATATTACACAAATACAGAAATGAAACCACTTGCTTTAAGATCTATTGATCTTAAAGCAAGCAAATAACAAACAGCATTATTAGAGACTGGATCGAAAAGTTATTCCTGGTGTCTTTACTTAAAATTAATCTGAATCATCACTATCACTTGTATCAAAATAAATAATAAATTCTGACATTTCATTTTTGTCAATCACAACCCTCGTTTTCCACTAGTCTTCTATAATGTTGCCACATTTCTAGGGCTAGATGTTCCAATGCACCCTGCCATAGTTTCAACATTCTCTGCTCCTCCTCCATATATCTCTATATTATCGTAATATTTTTTTCGCAGTTCCCTATATATTTTGAATTGCATTGAATGTACAATGATATGGGGGTAATATAAGTACGTTGTGTCCATACCTTTCAGCCAACTTATCTGCCACATACACTTTTCTTGGTCTATGCCTTAAATTCAATATTTAAGTAGTGCTAATTATAGAAGTAAAAAAAAAAACTAATTGCTCAACAAGTTGCAGGAGTTGTGGTTTCAAAAAGTTGTCATCATATTGTATTTCATTTTCATTTAACCAACCCTGAATGATATTAATCTGTTTCCATATAGAAGTTGGGATACTTTTTTCAGTAACACTATGGTAATGTACATTGTCCATGATGATAAGAGATGACTACTCTAGATTTTTAAGTAGCTGTTCTTCAAACCATAGTAGAAAGTTACTGGAGTTTATTTCACCATGATAGTGTAGATCATTTCCTTTTCATGGAAATGTAACCAATGGTTCATGTATAAATCCTTTTCGATTACCAGCATGAGCAGTAATATATCTAGAAAGCGTAATATATTAACTGCTATATATTTATAATATTAATCGTTCACTAACCTTCGCCTATCAACCTTAATACTTTGAACATTCTGATCCTGCCACGATCTACCTAGAGTGCCATTTTTGAAAATCCATGTTTCATCTATAAAAAAAAACAAGCTCCCAGAAATAATTCACACTTTTATTTTTAATGTAACCCACCAGAAAATCTAACATGTTGTTCTGAAGGATATACATATGATGTGATTCTGATGTGTGATATAATGAGATACAAAAAATGGAACTTACTATTTCAATAGATATCATATATTGTATTCCGAATAGCCATTTGGTCGAAATCATCAGGATTAGTGACTAATTTTTTACGATCCCGTATGTTTTTTTTTTTGGGGGACTTCTCATTGATTTTTTATTTTTTCTCGCCTATGAAAGGGAATTTTGGGAAAATATTTCTCTGTCTTTTTATTTCAAAGACAAGAATTTTTTCCAATACAATTCATAAAGTTTGATTTGAAACTAATAGATATAAAAACTATTACTTAGCTATTTTAAACATAAAGGTGTGTGGTGATAAAAATTCGTAATAGATTTACTATACAGTAAAAATCTCTTCCCTATAGTCAGTAGAATATGCATACATACGTGTATTACGTATGTATGTGTTCGGGAAGTGAGAAGTAGGGAGCGCGGAGACGAGGAGCGATGCACGCATGCACGCCTTTCTCGTAAAGATAGCCTTTAGTTACAGTTTACTTGCGAAGGTGGATGGTTTGGTCAACTGTTGCGAATAGTTTTCAGTTACGTTTATTTATTCTATCAAAGTTCCACTACTTACCTCATTAGATTTTAGGGATTAGTATTTGTTTTCTTGGTTTTATTAAATTTATGGCTATTGATTACGTATAAGCTAACTTGTGTCGGTATTCACGATGGATATTTTTTCCCTTGAACAAAAAAAATTTGTCGTAAAACAGTATCATCTTGGTCGCAGCATAAGAGAAATTGCACGGGTATTTCAAATTAACTTTCAACGTACCATTGCGTTTGAAAAAGTTCATTTCCTTTATACGGTCGCCATAATCCAAGCATTGCAAGATATTGGTCAAGGGAAAATAAGCATCTTGTTTATAATGCTAGAACTCAATATCCGGAAAAATTAAATGTTTGGGCTGGCCTATTGGGCAACAATATAATTGGTCTGTTTTTTATACAAGGAAACCTAAATGCAGCCAAGTATTTAAGTCTTCTGCAGGATAATATAGTTCCTGCTATACGAAATGTAGCAGACATAAATCTTATTTGGTTTCAGCAAGACGGTTGTCCTGCTCATAATGCTGCAATTGTCAGAGAATATTTGCGCAGCATATTTGATGACAGAGTACTAACCGGCTGGAGCGATATTCAATGGCCACCTAGATCACCTGATCTAATCTCCTAATGATTTTTTTCTCTGGGGTCACCTTAAGACATCAATTTATGGGCTTCCAAATAACAGACCTAATAATCTGGAGGAATTACGGGCGAAAATTGTTGAATCTATCCAAAATATTCAACCGCAAACGATTTTAAATGTTCAGAGAAACTTTTATGACAGATTAGGACATTGCTTGTTTTGCATTAGGAGACCGTTTTGAGCATACAATACATTAAATAGTTCCTTACTTATTTCAAGTTTACAGTTCTCTCTTGGTTTCATTTTCTTATAGCAACTAAGATAGGCGTTCAAAGAGTTTACTTTTTATTTTTTTAATTCTAGTTTTATTTATTATGTATAGAAAATAGAAGTTATTATGATTTACCGCTTTATTTATTGTTATAGGTATATCTGACATTGTTTTAAACGTTAAAAATATTAAAATCTTCCAAAAAGTCCACACTTATTTGTGTTAATTATTACATAAAGTCCCTATTATTGCCGCTAGTACCACATTCATCGACGTTTATACTATGTATGTGCTTACTTCCAAACTCATCTACAGTACATATGTATGTATGTATACATCGCTGCTGCTCCGTGCGTCCCCACTCCTCGCTTCTCGAACGCACACATACGTAATACACGTTTTATAAGTGACTATAGGGAATAGATTTGTACTGTATATATTACTTTTTTTATAAAGAAAAAAAAAATAATCTATATACAATTTATATTTTTTAGGTATTCATATGCCATGTAAAAGCATCGTAGTTTTTGGAGATTCGCCATTTTTAAATAGTTTAGAATTTCACCAAATGTCTGGTCGTGCTGGACGAAGAGGTTTCGATACAGAAGGAAATGTTATATTTATGGGATTATCAAAGAAAAGACAGGACACATTAATGACTGACAAACTACCAAAAATGTTAGGTAAGTTTATGATACCTTTTCTTAACATTTTGAAGTTTGTGTTAAAGCACAAAATAAATTGGAATAATTATGGGTTTATATTATTTTTCAGATTATTTTTTAAACTTTATTTTACTTGCTTAATTTCTGTATATTCTTTTTTTCATGTTGCAGTACTTTTATGAAGCATTTTTGGAAGTTTATTTGTTTTTTTAGGCAATTTTCCGGTAACTATTAGCTTAATAGCCCGAATTCTTTTATTAGTTACAAAAGTAACAGACAAGGGTAAATCAAGCGAAGAAGTTACAAATATTGTTAGTGATCGTATACTAGCGCTTCTTGAAAATAGTCTGATTTTTCAATTTAAACCTAATTTAAGAGTCCAATTAAAACATTTTGTAGATTTTGCAGCACAACTATTATTTATTCAAGTAAGTATATAGAGATCATCAGTGCACTATAAAATTGTTTCACTTTTGTAGCAATCAGTGTCACTGTTGTTGCTGTAACTCATAATTTTGAACAGGTTCAGAAAAATAATTAAAATCAACATGGTAACAATCGTCTTGTAAACTGTTGTCGCTGCTTACTGATTGTAATATTCCAAAATAGTTAACCATAGTTTTCTTGGTTTCCAAGCTATGACCACACTCTTTATTCACCAGGATCTCTAATATATTTTGTTGATGAAACTGTATTAAAATTCTTTATATTTATTCTAGCAGTGAAATTAGTGAAATCTCAGCCCCAAAATCCAATAATTCTCCAGACTTTTCACAGTTTGATTCACCAATAGAAGTTTTTCACTTGGGTCTGTTTCTCTAGTACATTCTGTAATTAGCTTTGATCCATTTGTCCTTTCATTTCCAGATAATAAAATTTAGACACTCCCAGTACCGATTCTGGTCCAATATACATATATCGAGACTGATCCTTGCCCCTAGCAAACTCAAACGTTTCGTTTCATATGATTCCCGAGTCTTGCCAGCCATAATAACTACTACATTGAGCTATGCCAGTTGTCAGTTTTTCACGACATTCTTACATTAGCCTGACGGGATCTTAAAGTATCTCAATGCTCCTAGTAAAAAAATTCGCTAATACCAGACAAGTCCTCCTCTTAATTTCTGCTACATATTTCAGAATGCATAGACCTCTGCCTGAAATACAAACATATTATTTCCCCAGAAGAAGCCGCGAGTTGTTTTCAAGTTTTCGTGGTATACACTCGCTCTAGTTTAGACTTTGCTCTGCCCGCGTTGTATCACATCGGAGTATTTCTGCTCCTATCTAATCTATGTCATGAGATAATTACCTCAAATGAAGGGTAAAAACGTTTAGCTATAATGTAGTCTATTTCCATGCCGATGTATATGTCTTCCACATGTCGGTCAATACTAGTATGACCTGATGTAACCAATAGATCGCTCAGGAAATCTTGTCTCTGCTTTTAACCTCTTATCACAAAGTAAAGTGGAGGTAGGTCCAACAAAGGATTATTCTTGTCACTTTATGATGTATACCGGGGTTTTTTTTATCGTTACACACATCGCCCCTATGTGTAGAGCTAAAAAAATAAAAGTCAACGCATTTGGTGGCATAGTAGGCAAACCAATTGTCAAATATTTTTGATTTTTCATTCATACTTAAAATCTTAAATACATTTTATTGAAAAATACATAATTTATTTAAAACAGTTAATTATCGCAACAGGCGTATACCTTGTGCGAAGACCATTTTAAATATTTTTAACAAATTCAAAGAAGATGGTTTTCTAAATTCCCACAAAAAAAAAACAATCACGTGATAATCACAGAACACATGTAGCTAAATATCCCATGTTATGTAGAGGAACTGTAGGATCACTTTTAGATGTAGGCAGGCATTTTGGAGTATCATACAGTGCAGTGTTCAAAACCCTGAAAGAATTCAAATATAAGCCATACAAGATATCAAACCAGCAAGAGCTTTTCGGGGAAGATACAGTAAAACGAACTGATTTTTGTGAAATAATGTTTATTTTGTTTAATGAAAACAAAGAAATTTTAAATAAAATAATTTTTACTGATAAAGCAAACAGTTCCGTAATAGATTTAAAGAGTTTTCACGTACATTCTGTATGAAAATCTAAATAATTTCCTTTTGAATGCTCAAACATTCATATCTTTAATAGTTAGAAAGCATAGTAAGATGAGACCCATTGGATTATTTTTTTGGCTAATAGGAAAAGGTTGGGCGTAATTTTAATAAAATAAATACCATATGATCATATATTTCTACCCTCTAGAAGGCAATGACATTTTTCTTTTTTAAACTTAAGTTGGTACCATAATTTAAGTTAACTTATTTTGCAGCGTGTGTGTGATATAGGTTATTTTATACTGATGACAGATTAGATTTTGTCATTTTGACAAATAATTACATACAAATGTTTCAGTTGAAAAAATAAAAAGTTTAATAATAAAAACAGCTACAATAAATGTTCAAAGTAAGCTCCTTAATTTTCTATGCATAGCGCAACTCTTCGTCTCATATTATTGAAGGCATTCCTTAAATTATGTGGTGTAATTTCCTCACAGACATTTCGGATAGCATTAGTAAGTTCTTCAATTGTATGTGGACGATTCGTAAATACTCTATTTTTTAGATGTGGATAAATGAAATAGTCCATAATTGTTAAATCCGGAGATCGTGGTGGAAAGTCTACTATTCGATTATCAAAGAATTCATGCAATAATTCCATCGTTTCTCTTGTCTTATGGGCTGTTGCATTATCTTGCTGGAAATATCCCTCGCGGAGCTCATCATCATGTAATTGATTTACAAATGGTAGCAATAAATTATTACGATATCGTTCTGCATTTATCGTATTATTAAAGAATATTGGACCAATAATCCGTCTACGAGAAACAGCAAGCCAAACGCCTATTTTTTGTGAATGCAAGGGTGTTTCAAGAATTTCATGTGGATTTTCACTAGACCAGATGCGCATTGTTTGTTTATTTATATATCCTGATAAATGAAACCATGCTTCATCGGACCAGAAGGATTTGTCAAGAACGTCATCGTTATTAATCGTACCTAAGAACAACTGACAGTAATTAACTCTGGTTACATGATCGATTGGTAAAAGCTCTTGCACGCAATGAAATTTGTATGGAAATTTTTGTAAGTCTTTTTAAGGATTATCTGGCAGGTCCCATATCACAGTTGTGTTTGTTGTGAAAGCTTACGAATCGATTTCTTAGGTGACTGATTTATTCGTCCCTCAACATCTGCTATATTTTCAACTGTCCGCTTTAGTGGTTTATCAGCACCTGGTTTTCGAGACACAGACCCTGTTTCACGGAATTTAACCACTGACTTTTGAATTAATTGCCGCAAACTGTCATATGTTGTTGGAAAATTTGGAAATTCTACCCGAAATTCTTCTATACAAGGCTGCAAGGAGTACGACCATTCTCCATTTTCTAATTTTACACCATTCCTAAAGTATGATTCGATCAGAAAAACTTTATGATTTATTGTAAACATTTTTAAGTGTCAATTAATAAATACATTAATGACAGATGAGTTTTATTTATCAGAACATACACATAATGACAGATGTATTTTATTTGTCACTACCAACACGATATTTTCAAGAAATAATTTCATGGCTTGCTAGAGGGTAAATATAAATGATCATATTGTACTTAGGTTACATATTAATATTTTTAAAATTTTTAATTAGGGACATCAACATAACATTTTTCGGTTTTAGTCTTGCACGCCTTTATTCTATTATTAAACGAGCTGTACTAAACACTTTCTGCTTGACTTGCTGGAATATAGAAGTATTTCCTAACACATTATTCTGTTATCCTGAGCTAAGGGTTTTAGCTCCATTCCTGTTACCTAAAAGAAAATCCAAATAAAAAATGCAATTACACTTCTTGTTTTTAAACGTAGCTTCCAAAATAAAAGTGGATCTATGTCCTGATTTGAATTTGGCCTTTCAAGGTATTGCTTGTTAGTTATTATTGCATCAGCTGTAATTGATTAGCTGATCAGCTGTTTCGATTACAGGCATTTGTTCTTTATTTTCAGGATCTATTTTCTTCATAATATTAAACATTTCTTGTTCTAGAAAAGAAGCAGCTCCAATAGCATTTTCAGTACTACAAAAACCTTCTCTTCTAAATCGAGGGTCTTGAACACTTGTTACTCTAGTAACTGATCGCCCTTCATATGAAAATAGCCGTGCTTTAACAAATTCCAAAAGTTTATTGCATAATGTCTTCCCTTCCTCAATCTTTAATTCCAGTAGAATTTGTTAAACATATTTAAAATTGTCTTAGCACAGGATATACGCCTGTTGGGATAATTAACTGTTTTAAATAAATTATGAATTTTTCGATAAAATGTATTTAATTTAAGATTTAAGTATACATGAAAAATCAGAAATATTTGACAATTGGAAAAATACGTCACTGGTGTATAACTGGTTGCCTACTAGGCCACCATACTTTATCCCTGTGTGTAAAGCTAGAAGAAGAAAAATAGATGCATTATACCTGTGTGTGATGATAAAGAAGAACCCGGTATATGAACGTCCAAACTTTTTAATGCTCGAACGTATTTTTTTTTATCTTACACAAAATATACTATCATACTGAAAATTTAAAAAAATTATCTACACGTGTATCCTTTATTTTCTTAATTTATGTTATTAATTTAAATCTAATTGTAGTTGGGATTATTTTTTATAGTAAATTTTATATGTGAATATAAAATTAATGTAGTAATGCTTGTCAATTGTTAAATCTGGATTCAAAATCCAGTTATCACTATAGCAAAAAGACAAAAGAGTTTACCTTTTTTTCTGTACTTTAATAATATGTTTATGTCAAATCTTAACTGTATTTAAATTGCGTATAAAAATCTGCCTGTCTATCTGCATCCTCCAACAGCTTAGTGTTAGTTATAGAGGGCATTGCCAGGCAATAAATTACTATTAGACCTACGCCCGTAGCACGACTTGAGGTATTTGGTTGTCAACATTCGCAGTAAACGAAAAGAAAAGCCTTCTCGAGCAGCAGACTCCGAACGCGGTGTCGGGGCCTCCGGCACGACAAGCCTATGACTTGCCAATGCGCTATCGAGATTAATAATTAAAAAAGGCTTTTAATCTACTGTTCGTTTGGATGGATATACGCCTCCAATAAAAATAATAATATGGTACTTGATAATGTCTTTACACACTGCTACTGTCTCTTCTGTTTCTGACGCTAGTATTTTTCATATTTTATATATAAAAATTAATTTCGATTTATTCGATTAACAACATCCCTAATCGAATAATTTTACTGCAAAAAGTTTACACCTACCAAACTTGTTCAAGTAGTAAGAATTATTAATATAGATATTGAAGTGAAACTTGTTACAAACTATTCTGTTTGCACCAATATCCTATACCTTGGAAAAAATTGCTCAACATATGACAACAGTATCTCTCATACACGAAATACAAACATAAAATTAACGACAGGGATGTTTAACTTACAATCAAGTAAATATATGCATATCGAATTCGTAGCAAATCAAACTCGGAATTTTATATACTTAATGCTTTTACGAAAAGGTTTTGTTTAAGCATGACAATACGTTAACCACGTATAAAGCGTTTGTACAACATGAAACAAACATGTAAATAATTTACATATCTGTTTGACGCCTGAGGACGCCTATATGGCAGAAACATATGTATTAAGCAGATATGTAAATTATTTATATGTTTGTTTCATATTGTACAAACGCTTTATACGTGCTTAACGTATTGTCATACTTAAACAAAACCTTTTCGTATTATACCGCCATCTGGCAGGTTGTTAATGGACTACATCTACATACGTATTTTATCGTTTCCCGTAGCAGCATAGCTGTTCGAACGATAGGTAGCCCTCCGGACAAAGTATCTTTCGCCCCATCTTACGGGCGAAAGATATCTATGCGGGCTATTTCAGTAAATTTAAATACAGATACAAACCAGTTGTTTATAACAGGTTTGTATTAATTTGTATACATTGCTTCACTAGCTTAACTGAGGACGCCTATATGGCAGAAACATATGTATTAAGCAGAAGTAAATGCTGAAAATACGAGGTGTATTGTCCATGTGCATAGTTACAGATATGTAAATTATTTACATGTTTGTTTCATATTGTTAATGCTTTTAATAAAAAATTAACAATGTATACGTACTTTCCCCGAACTTTACTAATTTTTTTTTGTAAAATCATCGCACGTTTCATTGCATATAATTTCAAATATATATGTGGATAGATAAAAACTATTTATATTTTTAGGGTCATTATAACGCAGATGGAGTGCCCCTAAAATTGGCTAGTGTTGTGATCCATTTACATTATCACGAGCCATCTAATTTAGTATTTGCTCATTTAGTGCGTACTGGTGCTTTAAGGCAATTACTATTATCCATTGATAATAAAGCGGACAGAGAATGGGCACTTATAATCGTCCTAAGTCATTTATTTGCACGTCTCAGATTACATGAATTACATAAATTGAAAACATTCAATAATTCAAAGGTTATATTGGAACCATTACCAGAACCTATTTTGGAGGTATGTATTGTTTATATATTAAGAACTCATGTTTTTGGTTCGCCTTATATCGGGCGAGTCATAAAATTTGTATCCTAGGTAGGCCAGGAACGACTGGGATAGACATAAGTCACACCTAAGCTTAGAGAATTGACGAAGTGTCATTTGTAAATAATCATAAGTCAAATTGACAAGTTGGAAGATATCTTGCAATCTGTTAACTATTTAATCATGGCTTTTGTATTTAACGGACAATAGAAACTGCACATGGTTGAAAATTATTTTAGAAATGGTAAAATTAATAGTGAATGGGTTTATTCTATCAGGGATGCGTATCAGGATTTTTAAGAAGAATTCCTAGATATTGCTAGCTCATGTGATCAGTTTTTCATATGCATTCGCCGTTTTGTGCAATTTTTCAGGAAAACAGGAAACGTGAAACGCAAAAAGGGCAGTGATAGACCGACAGTTAGAAATGAGGAAAATGTTGAAGCGGTAAGACAATTGGTAGAACGTCCTCAGCTTTCTGTGTGACATTTCCACCAAGAATTAGATCTTATAGCACTTGCAGCCGTATCCTTAAGCATGATTTACATTTGCACTCCTAGCGCTTGCAAGCGACTCATGAAATAATTCCTGTGGACAAACAAAAACGACAGGAGTTTTGTCAAAGAGTTATTGACCATTTTGTTGATAATGATAGGCATTGAAAAGGTTATATTTACTGATGAATCTTGGTTTCATCTCTCTGACTACGTAAATTCTCAAAACATGAGGATGTGGAGCGCAAATAACCCGAATTTTTTTGTGGAAGCACCATTGCATCCACAGAAAATTGGATTTTGGGCAACTGTTTGCCAAAGAAGGATTATTGAACCTATATTTTTTGAAGGTCTGTCGATTAAAAATACAAAATTTTAAACAGTCGCCAAAAAATGCGTACACCTTATAGCTGCGCGTTACAGGTTGGAAATCTGAATACCATTTTTAATATGTTACACGATGATGATCTACAGGAAGGCTACTTCCAACAAGATGGAGCTCGTGTACATACTACCAATGAAAACATTGTTTTTCTAAAAGAATTTTTTGGAGACCTAATTATTAGTTTAAAAACAAACACAATTTGGCCAGCCAGTTCCTGTGATTTAACACCGTGCGATTTCTTTTTATGGCCATACTTAAAAAATTATATTTTTGTAACACCTGTTTTTGATCTTAATGACCTGCAACAAAGGATCATTATTAAGATTGTAGAAATTAATAATTCACCTAGAATTCTAGAAAATGTTATTAACACTGTTAAGCGAAGAACTTTATACTGTAGAGATGAAGCTATATTACGCACCTTATTTAATGAATATTGTTACGTAATAGATTGTGTTTTGTTCTTTTGATTTAAACAAAGAGAGTAAACGGATCAGCAAAATCCCACACGACAAACTACAATGGATGACTTCACAGATGGCGAAGATTAGTTTCTCCAATAAAAAAAAAAAACGTTTCTTTTCAGAACCAACACATTTGTGTTAAAAGAAAATTAATGATTGCTTCAATGGCATACTTGCTTGTTTTGTATACTGCATTAATAAATTGGTGTGCTTACTTTAATTATTAATTCATCTTTATTCTGTATATTATGAGATTTTACATACATAATGTTTAGCCTGATTTGGTTTTTTATTTTTTCAAATTTTATTCTTCGGTATTTTTTCATTTTGAAACAGACAGCACTTCAAAAAAAAATATATATTTTTTATAATAAATCATTGTAATTTACATATTTCAACGATCAAAACTTTAAAATAACCGTCTTTTCCTTGAAATTAAATTTTTCCGTAGACTTAAATATTCTTCTTCTTATATTAGGCCTGTTCTTATCCGATCTCTTTCATAGTGCTGCAGTCATGTTTGTGACGTAGACTGCCAACTATCTCGCCATCTTTTGAAGGGCCTTCCCGGTGGTCTGGTGCCCATTGGCTTTAGATCCCTTGCTGTTCGGGCTAATCTCTCGCAATCCATTCGTGTTACATGCTGGTTCCATTCCCGTCTCCTCTGTCTGCCCCACCGTACGATATCGTGTACACCACATTGATTCCGTATTTGATTGTTCGGGATTCTGTCTCTCAGTGTTTTCCCCGACTTAAATATTAGGCTACTTAATGAATGTCACTTGGCAACTCTTATTTAACGATTTAAGGTATTACTTGTAGTACGACATGTAGGGAAAATCACTTAATCAATCTAAGACATAACTGATTTATTCCATGGCATTTCTGAAAACTTTTTGTGGCTCACTATTTATTTAAAAAAATATACTTTCAGACTTCATAAAATTGTATGAAATACTCAGTGTGTCTGGAGAAAGTACTTCATAAGCTGCTTATAAATGAAACCTCTCTTTATAACTTAAACCACCATATCTCACCCGAAGGAGAACTGATCGAGACATGTACAATTTTTTCACACTATTTCGTTTCTCTAGCGAGTGTAATTCAAACTTTAAATGATGACGCTTAGAATATAAGAGAATCTAAAGAACTGTTACGGGATCTTAATTTAGGGAGTGGGTTAAAATTTATTGTATTTCACTTCAGTGAGTTACTTGCAAAGATAAAATATATCGAAACTAGGAACCTTAAATTAAGAGTCAATTTAAATAAATTAAAAAGTATTCCAGGCGATTTTGGCAATTATCTCCTCACTAAAGTAACTTTTATATTTTGTAAAAATCCATTATTTAAACCTTTACATCAAAAATTCACCAACAATATTTTCGTGCTCATATTTTCTCAACTCTACAGGCAACCAATTGTCATGTATTAAATAAGCATTTACTTAATATTAAGTTTTATTTACTTTGTCTTCTTGTCAGTAATTTTGTATATATTTACGATACTTTTCTAACAGTGAGACCTTGTACCGTTTCCTTTATGAATTTAAGCAAAAGTTTGAACTATTCCACGAATTAACTACACTATCTCGGTGTCTCTAGTTTGGATTTTTGACTTTTACAAACGATTTTTGTGTTTAATTTTCAACTAGTTGCCATTTTAAAAAAGTTTTGATCTCTTCAAGCTTTTTTAATGATGTCTTTGTAATGCCCAATTCCAAAAAAAAATATTTTGAATGTGTTGGGTGTCCCATTAAGACCGCCAATTTTTAAATTTTAAAATAGACAGTGCTTATTTGTAAAGTTTTGATGTATTTATTGCAATAAAAAGTGTAGACATTGGAGGTTATCTATGGAACACAATATCCTATAAATGGCCGCCTTGTGACCGATTACATTCGCTGGTCCTTTTGACGAAATTTTCGATGACATTTTTAATGCCGGCTGAATTTCATCAATCTAATGATCTTGGTAGTCATTTCACATCGCCGTAACGCGAGATAACTCTTCCTTCAAATTTTGTCTTAAAAAATTCGCTGTGTGGCAGGTTGCACAGTTCTGTTGAAACCACATGTCTTCGAGATCCATTTCAGCAATTTGAGGCCAGAAGAAGTTGTTTACCGTCTTACGGTAATGAACGCTGTCGACGATGGCGGTGGATGCATGGGACGTTGAAGGATCACTCTAGGATTCTCAGCTCCCCAAATGCGACAATTCTGTTTGTTGACATAGCCATCAAGTTCCAACTGCGCTTCATTGGAGAAGATAATTTTCTTCGAAAAATCACCATTCACTTGTTGCTGTAAGATCCATTCTGTGAACGTTTGGCGATGCGCATGGTCTTCTGGCTTCAATTATTGTGTCAACTGAATCTTGTAAGCATAAAAATGCAAATCTTTAGTCAAAATTCGCTGTAAACTGCTTCATAAAAGTCTCAATTGCAGAGAACGATGACAAATTGAGGTGAAAGGATTCTGGCCAACACTACCACTAACTGCTGCATTCCATTAAACCAAGCTGCACGACAGATATGTCTCTTCTAGGTTTAAATTAATCCAATCGTCTCGAATTTCTCTAATCGGACCACTGTACGGTGAGAAGGTGCAGTTATAGTGCTCGTAAAATTCACGACATTGTCGAACCGTCTCCGAAAAATCTTCACCATTTCGGTAGTGGATTTGATTTTCACAACTTCTTTGCGTTGTACGGCTGTGTAATTCTTCGCGACTAAACCTCAATGTTCACACATGACAGCTGTCAAAAAACAACGCTATACGATCGACACAAAATAAATGGCGCCAAATTCAAAATAGGCGGTCTTAATGGGATACCCGCTTGCGGAGACCAGGTTTTTTGAGTAAAGTACGTTAGATTATTGTGTTAGGTATTCCAAGTTACATTTCAATGTATTTCACTTTTTTTTTATATATATTATGTTGATCAAATAAAGATAATACTACTACTAAATATTAAAATATAGAAATGTTTTTTCTTTCAGGCAATCGAAGAATATAATAAAGAAGTAAAATTCGTCTTCGACGAATATTTTTTAAGTGTGGCAACATATTTAGATAAAGATTTAGGAAAAGATAATACATTACCAGTCTCACAAGTCAAATTTACTCCTATGTACACGTACAAAGAAGATGAGGAACCAGGTAAGTCAACTAGCCTTTAAACATCCAATTTTAATTGAAGTTTTATTGACATTACAGACACATTATCAGCTCAAATTAAGTCATCGTGTGTTAAAAGGATCGCATGTTCTAGTTTTATAGCATTGTCTGGTAATAACGACAAGAATTTGTATACTGGTACAATGATCAGCAATATAAGACACGAGGTATAGTAAAAATTTCAAATGTACTAATAACTTAGTATAGGCGCTTTGTGAGAGCAGATATCTAATTAATAAATTAAATTAATTATCGAGAGCTCGATCGAGGCACCATTACGAATAATTTGATGCAAATATCAATCTCTCTACCCACTTCTAATTTGATTTTGGGTGTGATTTCATATTCTTCTTAGGCTGAAATAGTATATAATATTACTAGCATGGTAAAAAGGTTTTTACTGGAGGGCAGAAGACTGGCGAATCGTTAGACGAGCCTGCTACCTTCTGGAACCAGTGAAAACCGTTACCTTGCGTGTATTGTTATATATTTTATTTGATATTCATTTGTTAATAAATGAAATTATATTAGATACATATTTAAATCTTGATTACAATAAAATCCTCAATAATTTGTCGTAAGCTTTAGAAGCATTACTGTGACAACATATAATATTTCACTGTTTATTTATTTTGGTGAAAATGAATGTACCCGAGGCAATTACTAAGGAAGCCATCAGCGTATCTTCTAGTTTATTGCTAGAAAAATAATCTTGAAGGTACACGTGAATATACCGTCTTTAAAAATTTGCAGAGAAAAAAAGGAGTGATTGCGGTAACAAAAGATGTTCTATTGGTGTTGATATGAACTATCTGTTAGATTCAGTCCTTATCAGTGCTGTCGTTTTAGTAAAATTGTACTGAATTAAGAACATTTTAGCTATCGTAGTTCATAAGTGCATTTTGGGGTCAATTTACCCCAATTTAGTACATTTCTAAGGTTTTGACATAAAATTATAAAAAATATTTTTTTTTAATTTTGCTAGAGAAACCTGTAAAAGAACTCACTAAAATATAAAATTTTCGTCATCTACCGTCCAGGAGTACATGTATATGAACTCTAAGGTGTCGGTTTTTTAAACTCATTTTAATTTCAAAAGTTAAAGTCCCTAAACTAATGTTTAACTATTAAATATTAACGCATGCGCATCATTTTGGAAATATTTATGCAAATTGGAGAATGTTATCTGCGCCTATAGATGGCAGTAACAAGTGTCTTAAGCAGAAGTAAATGCTGAAAATACGAGGTGTATTGTCCATGTGTACAGTTACAGATTTTTTGTTAAATACGAAAATAAATTACTTCTACGAATCTGTATGTCCACAGAATAATTGAAAAATTATATTAAAATATGATTATTGCAAATTCCTCTTCTTTAGCAAAAGCAAGATTTTCAATTTCAACAGTTGGCAGCAAAAAAATAACTAAAGTTTAGTACATTTTACTGCATTTTTATATATGTACATATTTAGTACATTTGAAAAATTACTTGCGACAGCCTTGGTCCTAATACATTATGGGCAAAATAGTCTATGCTAAAAGGTTGCTTAGAAATCAAGGAAAATTCAAAAAAAAATTCGATATAAAATTATATAGAAAAATGTGACGTTCCTTTGACATTTGTACAGTTCAAAAGGTAATTGCATTTCTTAAACGTAAGAATGAGCGTTATATTTCAAAAAAGACCAAAGTTTTAATTAAACGTGAGGTTGAACGTTTTTATTGGAAGCTCCTGATGATTATTGGTTGCTTGCGAAAGTTATAACAATATTTAGGATTTTTGGTTGTCGACGTGGTAAACTTCTTTGTCTGACTATAAATGACAGCAGATAATACGTTATTGAGACATTGCGACAAATAAGAAGGTTTACCATAACCAGTGATTGCTGCAGCTTAAAGCCCTGCATGTTGTACAGAAAATACGTAAATCTTCGGCCTCCTAGAACATAAAGCCTGCGGTTTATTTTAACATACAGAAATGGAAAATGCATTTCTCTTAATCCTGGCCAGCATACTATTGGCGCTGTCCCAAAGCAAAATGCAAAATATTTAGGTTTAAAAGAGCGAGAGTTATATACCAGTCATTCTTTTCGCCGAACTGGAACAACTATGGTTGTGGATGCGGATGGAGATATTTTGGCACCAAAACGTGCAGGCGGATGGAAAACCAGTGAAATTACCAGAGTTATATCGACGATTCCACCAATAACAAAATCGAAATGTCGAAAAAATTATTTCATAGCAATGAGTCTATAAATGCCTTACCGTTGTCGTTTACTTCAGCATTCACTTCACCAGCAGATGGTTTAATTTCAACTAATTTATTGTCCAAATTTTGAATTAACGGAAATGATAATTGTACTATGATTTTTATCATCTATGATACAAATAAAACAGAATTATCTAATGTAAACAATGGTACAAAAGTATTTTTAATAATGTAAAATATTAAAAGTGGATGTGAAGAACACAATACAAGTTCATATATTTGTGAATGTATCCTCCCCAGAAGCGCAGATACATATTTCACCATTCTACAGGATCATCGGTACGCCTCTGCTGGAATTGTGTTCTTCAGGACCGATTTTTAATAATATTTTGTATTATACAAAATTGGTGAGGTTTTACCTACTCAAGTATGTTTCAAATTATTTTGTTATATACGCACGCGGTTCGTCCGTTAAAGAGTGAGGACACGATAATACAGTTTCTACATGATACAGATACAGTTGTTACTGTCTGATGGAAGCACTTTTCTAGTTCTGCAGTTATATAGGTAGGGCTGAATATTCTTCTACACCCTGTCTTAATCATTTCTGTAAGATAGTGAAGTTGTTGTTTTTGTGAATGTGTCTATTCTCCAGCAGGGGCGTACCGATGATCCTGTAGAAAGGTGAAATACGTATCTGCGTCTCTGGAGAGGATACATTCACAAATATATGAACTTGTAATGTGTTCTTCACACCCGATTTTTAACAATATTTCATATTATATAAAATTGGTGAGGTTTTACCTGCTCAAGTATGTTCCAAATTATTTTCGTAAATAATGGTATTAACTTGTAATACTGACAGGTAACAAATGTGTAACAAAAAAACAATTTCACGAATTTTCTACGAAGTAGCTTCACCACGACCCATTTTAATTAACACAAATTGAGTACAATCATAAATCAACGCTTACGAGAGTGATAAATGTAAAATCTCTTGCCATTTTGTTAATAATATCGTTGCATTTTGTTAAAAATAAAGTCGTCCGCATATTAAGTTGTCAGCGTCATTTACGAATATTTTAATTTTTTCATTTTAAAAGTTAAACTTTTTAAAAGAGAAGTTATTTTTTGTCAGATATGATTTGAAATTGTGTATTTACCAAATCAGAAATAAAAATGAATAATTAACAATTTTCAGTATTTACAAAAAGTATTAACTATAAAAATTAGTATCGTCCGAACATTAAGTTGTTATTGCTCGAAATACACAAAATTGTGAATTTTTTAACGACACTAAAGTCATGAAGAAATTCACAAATTAGAACCAGCTCTAATTTTTCATTAATTTTTTGGAGAATTCTGGTTATATTTCGGTTTTAAATTTATTGCCAACTTTAGCGTCATCAAGTTATGTAAATGTACCGGGTGTCCAAGGTCAAGTGCACCAGGTTGGCAACGTCAGATTTAATTTGGTAAGACTAATATTGCCTGCCTTGACTTGGTAACTTCATTCTTATTATGTTTAGTTGTCAAAAATGAATATCTTATGTAAAGGTTATGTTAGCATAGTTTGTATTCATTCATAACCTTTATAATTAAATTTCATGTATTGTATTCAATTCCATTGCTGAATTGATAACTTTTTTTTAAGAAAAACGAAATACTGATGATCATTAAATTTACTAACTTGATATACCTAGATAGATAGATAGATAAATACTAACCATACAATTGAGAAAATTAGAAATTGCAAATAAGTATAAGAAATTTATTTTTATAAGTTTTTCACAAAGAAGAAAAAGCAGTACAATAAAGTCGCAATACATTAAAAAAATAAAATTCTACAATTGTAACAAGCAAAAGACTTAAGGGGACATATGGTTTAAATAAATTACAAATGATTTTCAAAATGTGCACCATTATGTTGCAAACATAAATTTACTCGTCTTCTCATATTATTGAACACATTCTGCAGCATTTCTTCTGTAATATTTTGCACTTCATGTGTTATTGCAGCTTGTAGCTCATCTAAATTGTGAAGCCGATTGCTGTAAACTTTATTCTTCAGTAACCAAACAGGAAAAAATCCAGAGGAATCAATCCGGTGAATATGCAGGCCAGCGATTGTAACTTATCAATCTATCATCATAAAATTCTTCTAGATAATTTAATGTAGTACGTGCAGTATGCGCTGTGGCTCCATCTTGTTGGAAATATCCACGAGTTAGTTCTTCATCGTCTAAGCTATTTATAAACGGTTCTAGTAGCATTTCTCTATATCGCACTGTATTTATTGTGTCGTGAAAAAGATTGGTCCTATAATTCGCCTTCTTGACATGGCGATCCAAACGCCAACTTTAATAGGGTGGAGATTAGTTTCTACAAAAACATGTAGATTTTCTGCTGACCATGTACGATAATTTTGAGAGTTTACGTATCCTGACAAATGGAACCAGGCTTCATCAGAAAAAAAGCTGCGATCTAAATCATCATCTCCTAGAGTTTCATTAAACCAGCGACAGAAATTTTGTCGTTGTTCAAAATCTTGCACACGTAAATGTTGCATAACTAGAATTTTGTAGGGATGCATATGCAATTTCTTCCTTACGGCCATATGTGCACTTCCACGAGAAATACCTACAATTTGATAAATATGAAAAAGGAATATTCTCTGAATCACACGGGTACCTGTTTGCAGTGCCAATTTTCTAACAGATTTGTAAGGACTAACATCCATTCTTTGCCTGATATCATCCACTCTATCTTCTGTCGGCACAGATGGTGCTTGATCAGCCTTCCGTTTTGTAACGCTACCAGTTTCCATAAACCTCCTTATCAGTCTATTACGATGACACTTAAATGTTTCATAAGCTATCATCACATCAGGATACTCATTATGGAACTGTTGAAAGCATAAGAGTAGTGAATATTCCCAGTTTCCATTTTCGGTTAATGACGCACTTCGAAAATGCGCCATCACAATAAATGTATCTTGCTGTAATGTAAACGGCATTGTCTTGAAAAAGATAGTTTGTATAATGATTACAGACAACAGATTAAAGGGTACCGATTAAAGAAATAAATGCAAAAGCTGATAGAATCACTAACAAAAACATAAATACAATAATGACTGAAAACTGACAGCAGTGGGACGGGTTAACGTAAACCTGTCCAACATATAGATATAAAACTGAACTATTTTTCTTCGAAGCAGGGTTTTTTTGTTGCCAACCCGGTGCACTTGCAATTGGACACGGTGTATACCAAGTGCCAATTAAGTTGGCGCGAGGAGGGGGTGCGCAGAAGCCGTTTTTAAAAACGGCCACCCCACTACTCAAGTAATTGTCAGAATACATTTGTCATTGACGTTTGACGGAACATAATGTCTTTGCTAAGGGATCAGAAAATTATTCACGCTCAGAGGTTAGAATTATCTGACATTTGATGTAAAACCAAATACAAATCTCCCCACTACTTTTAATCCTGCGCGAATTTACCCCTCCTCGCGCCTTAATTGGCGTTCGCTATAAGTAGTAAGTAAGTAATGGTAGTAAGAAAAAGTCACTATTTTATGATTGGACTGGATAATCTCAATAAAATATTTGATCGTGTCGTACGAGGATGAATTTTCAATAAATTCACGAATTTCTTTGACCGGGCCTTTGCAAAACACAAAATCTTAAATAAGTATTTAGAAAAAGCAATCAAATTATGTAAAGATATTTTGATTTTTATATTCTATATTATTTTCTCATATTGTCTTGAAAGAATTTGTATTAAAAATGTACTATGTAATTATAATTAAATTGTAGATTTGTCCTGGTATAAAGGTAGTACCTCTAATAAATACTGATGTAGTCCACAACAGTTACGCAGCTGATTTCTATCGTCATGGTATAATAAACGCTATTATGATCGATAATGGTCTAAGGGCAGGTGCAGAATTCACACTCCTTAAGGATTTCTTATTAGTTTTAAAAGCAATTATTATATGCTTAGAAGAATTAGAGCCTGTCGACGAAAACGATCCAATATACATGACGTTTAAAAGTGTTACAAAAATATTCGATCAAAAATTTATGAAAGCATTTTATAGAAAATAGGAGTACATACACAATTAGAATATATTTTTTTATTATAAGTAATTTTCAATACATTTATAAAATTGTAAAATATTGTCAATAAATTATTTATATTATAAGCTGTTTTATTATAATTAAGAAGCCCAAATTGAAATGTGAGTCATAGGCATGTAGAGTGAAAACATTAATTATGTTTTTTCATAAAACTACAATATTTCTAATGAATTTATTAATTGATATTGGGGAAGCAAATTATTATTTACAGAAGTATTAATGTGAATCTTTAAATCTACCTCGTTTTGAATATTGCTGCCAAGCTACAATAAAGATACATATAAATATTTCATGTTCTCTAGAGAGTATATTGTTATAATTAATACAAGTAAACATCTGTAGGAAGAAATTATTTATAAATATTTATTTTTGCCAAGTAATAATACAATACATATGCAATAATAACAATGTAATACATGCATGTTAATACCAGTATAAATATGTGGTATAAAAAAGTAACAAATTGTTCTATTTTTTAATTTCGAAGTTAAAAAAAACAAACATCAATATCACTTCGTAAGTGACAGGTAACTGTTATACAAACACCCCTAAACTGGATCAGATGGGATATAATGAACTCGACCAACCCTAATATGTTCATAGCGCATTATAACGTATATGCTATTCTCTAAATATTTTCACTACTTTATACTTTTATAGTGCATGCAAATAAGATGGCGATCGATGGAGATACGCCGTAGTCGTTTTTAAAAACGCGCAAACCCGCTTGTAACTTTATGTAAAACCAAATACGAAGCTTCCCACTACTTCTAATATCTGCGCGGACTTACTGCCACCGCTCGCCATCTTATTTGGCGTTTACAGTATATACAAAAGACACGGATACGGGGCTAAAGAAAATGAAAATAAATACAAATAAAACTAAAGTGATGGTAATAGGAAAGAAAGACAAAACAATTAATATAGAAATAAATGAAGAAAAAATAGAACAAGTCGATGTCTAGGTACTTAGGTGTGTTAATAGGAAAAGAGGGAGATATGGCAAGCGAGGTCAATGAAAGAATATCTAATGCTGCACATATACATATATCATAATCTTAACAAAACTTTTACTAGGAAGAGTGAAATAAGTAGACGTACAAAAATGACTGTATAAAACTATATTTAGGGCAAACTTAACATATGGCAGTGAAAGCTGAGTGTTTAATAAACTTTTGAAAAGTAAAATACAGGGCATGGATATGAAGTATTTAAGAGCAGTAAAAGGAATAACGAAACTAGATAGACAAACGAACGACACAGTACTAGAAGATCTCGGTATAGAACCAGTCATTAATGTTGTTGAAAGAAATCAAATAAAATGGTATGGGCATTTAAACCGCATGAATGATAGAAGCCAGGTCAATCGTTTGTGGGACGCCAGAGTTCAGCACAGGTGAGGAAAAGGATGACTTAAAAAATCTTGGAATGAAGTAGCAGAAATTTTGAAGAAGGAAGAGGAAACAGTGACGCCACTGTACAAGTAAACACGAGGTTAAGATCGCTACGTTGTTAAATTCGTATTACGAACAATAACTATACTCTATTTTTAAAGTAGAGAAACGAATTTCTGAACAGACCACTTTGACAGTGAAATCTCATTGGTTGAAAGCAAGGCCAAATTGCTTTCAACCATTGAGATTTCACTGTCAAAGTGGTCTGTTCAGAAATTCGTCTCTCTACTTTAAAAATAGAGTATAGTAGATAGAACCACGAGAAACGTTACAAAATGTAAAGTTAAGTGAATAATAACAGGGAAAGTGTAGAAGAAGCTGGGAAAGCAGGGTAAGACAAAATCCGTAAATTCTAACCAAGATCTGCCAACGGCCAGTAGATTGAACTCGTCCGAAAGGTCGACTTGCGAGCGATATCTGGCGCGGGCCGATAGGCAACCCAAATAACATCAATAGACGAAACGATTACCAGTGGCGGCACGTAGAGAAGATAAACGTACGGAGAAATAATTCTGATAATGGGGAAAACGGACAGCGAGGACGGATCCACGGATGATGGAAGAAGGAAGAGATTTAGAGATGAAAAGCGAGATGAGGAGAGGAAGAAAGTACCCAAATCACCAGAGAAAACAAACAAAATTTGCGAGGGAAAGATAGACTATTTAATAGAGATGATTCAAGAGATGAAAGCGAAACAAAAACAAATAAAACATGAGCAAAATAAAATCATGGAAGAGCTAGGAAAGATAAGAGGAGAAAATAAAGTATTAAAGAAGGAAAACCAAGAACTTAAGAAAGAGAATGAAAATATCAAAAGGAAACGTAAAGAAGTATGTGACAAGATCGAATGGTTAGAAAAACAGAAACGAAGAAATAATGTGGTTCTTACTGGAATAGGGCTAGAAAATGAGAATCTAACATTGCTAAAAAAAAAAATAATGTAGAACAACTAATACAGAAGGAACTAGACGTGCAAGTAAAGGTCCGAAGAGCGCAGAAACTAGGTAATAAAACATGCCTAGTAGAATTCGAGAAAGATGAAGATAAAGAAAAGGTAATGAGAAACAAGTACAAACTGAGAAACAAAGATAAAGCGATGTATATCAACGACGATTTAACAAAGAAAGAAATAGAAAAGGGAAGACAATTGAGTATGATTGCAAGAAAGGAGAGAAACGAAGGAAAAACGGTCAGAATTGGCTACAATAAACTAATCATCGATGGATAGAAATGGAGATGGAACTATACGACAGAGGAACTAGAAGTGATGGTGCCAAAAAACTAGCAAAAGATACAAGGAAGGAATTTGTGTTGAAGGATCAAGCAACGGACACGGCTGAGCAAACGGATAGATACAGAGTAATGAATATAGAGGGAATAAAGCAAGAGAAATACGGAAAAGGAGAAGGAGAGACACAGGGAGGAAGTAAGGATAGTATAACACAAAAACAATTAAATAAGGATGACAATAGTAAAAATAAAGTAGATAGAAAAGAGAACATCGAGCGAATCAGAGCATAATAAAAATTGGAACCTGGAATATAAGAAGTATGAAGGACAAAAAACAAGAATTAATACAAGAATTTGAAGAGGAAGAGCTAGACATTCTGGCTATAACAGAGACAAAGAAGAAAGGACAAGGTATAATGGAAATAAATAACCACATGGTAATCTATAGTGGAGTACACGTAGAAACAAGAGCAACAGAGGGAGTTGCCTGTATAATTAATAAAAGAAGAGTAGAAAATATACAAAGGTGGAAGTTCATGTCACAAAGAATATTGAAAATAGAAATGAGACTAGAGCAGCAAAACAGCACATCAATAGTCATAGTATACGGACCAAACGAAGATGAATCAACAGAAGAGAAGGACAAATTTTGGGAAGAACTGACAGAGACGATAGAAAGTAATAACAATAGAATAATAGTACTAGGGGATTTTAATAGCAGAGTGGGGAAAAGAACAGCAGATGTAAAAAATGTACTAGGTCCCCACGGAGAAGATTATAAGAATAATAATGGAGGTAGAATGATACACTTTTGTATAGAAAACGATCTAGTCATTACAAATACGTTCTTTGCGCACAGGGACATACATAAATACACAAGAGAAGTAAAAACAAGAAACGAAAAATCCATTATAGACTATATCCTTATAAACAAAGCATATAGAAAAGAGGTACTGGATACCAGAGTGAAGAGGGGACCCGAAATATATAGTGATCATTACTTAGTAGAGACAAAAATAAAGATTGACCAAAAAAGACGAACATATAATACAAGGAAACCACAAACTAAACCAAACGAGGTAATTAGAACACACAAGTTACAAGAAGAGCAAATATCTTGCAGATACAGAGAATTAATAGAATTAAAAATAGAAGAAATAAGAAATGCTTGGGACGAAATGGACTTAGAACTATGGAGCAATTTTAAAAACATTATTATATCAGTAGCGAAAGAAACATGCGGAGTAGTGTCCAATAATAAATGCAGAAAACAAACAAGATGGTGGAATGAACACATCAGGGAAGAAGTGAGGAAGAAAAAGAAACTTTGGAAGCAGCATTTACGAGATGGTTCAGATCAAAGCTACACAAAATATAAGTAAAAACGAAAAGAAGTAAAAGAAATGATACTAAAGGCAAAGGCAGAAGCATGGGAAGAATTTGGCACGAAAATGGAAAAATATAGCCGAGAAAACCAGAAACTGTTTTATAAGGTAATGAAGAACGCAAGGAAAGATAAACAACATACAATAAGAGATATTAAAGCAAAAGACAATAGAGTATTAACTAGTGAAGAGGAGAAAATGGAAAGATGGAAAGAATATTTCCAGGACCTACTGAACACAGAGGGGGAAAGCAAAGCGGAAATAGATGAAGAAACGTGCGTAGAAATCGACGACGAACAAGATAGCATAGCTGAAGAAGAAGTGATAGAAGCAATAAAACATATAAAAAGAGGGAAAGCAGCAGGACATGACAACATCAAGCCAGAACTGATAAAAACATTAGGAACTAAAGGCATAGAAATGTTGACGTTTATATTTACAAAGCATGGAACCAAGGACGAATACCGGAGGACTGTACGACTGGCATAATCATTCCAATATACAAAAAAGGGGACTCTAGAGACTGCACTAACTACAGAGGTATTACACTACTTAGTGTAGTGTCAAAAACATATGAACTTATTTTAGAGAAAAGATTAAAAAATGTTATAGAAGGGCAATTAGCGGAAACTCAGAGCGGGTTTAGGAGGGGCAGAAGCACTCAGGACCATATTTTTACAATTAAGCAAATGATCGAAAAAACTAGAGCAAACGAAGAGGAGTTGTACCTGGCCTTCCTGGACCTAGAAGAGGCTTTCAATAGAGTGTCACAAAAACAAATTTGGAAAGTATTGGCGCAAAGAAATGTCAATAACAAACTAAGAAGAGGTATACAAAGTATATACATGGACAATAAGAACTACATAAGGAAGGATAATGCGCAGTCCCGGGTTTTCCATATCAATGACGGATTAAGACAGGGCGGCGTAATGAGTCCAACACTTTTCACGCTGATTATGGATGACGTCATAAAAGCAGTGAATAACAGAATACGAGCAGTCCATGTTGGGTACCATAGACTCCAACCAGTATACTTATCGAATTGCGCCTTTGCAGATGACCTAATGGTATGCGCAGCGAAAGAACAGGATCTGCAAGAAAATTTACAAGTCTGGGAAGAAGAATTAAAAAGAAGAAGGCTCAAAATAAATATCACTAAAACAAAAGTAATGGTAGTGGGTAAAGAAAATAGAATAACGAACATAAAACTAAATGAACAGAGAATAGAACAAGCCAATTTATATAAATACCTAGGAGTAATTCTAGATAGAGAAGGAAATATGGAGAATGAAATAAACGAAAGGATACATAAGGCGGCAAAAGTGTGCCACTCTATGAAAGACACTGATCCAGAAAAAAGAAATAAGCAGGAAAACAAAACTTACGGTATATAAAACCATCTACAAGCCGACTCTAACGTACGGCAGTGAAAGCTGGATAATGAATAATGTGATGAAAAGCAGACTACAGGCAATGGAAATGAAATTCCTGAGAGCAATCAATGGAATCACGCGCAGAGACAGAGTGAGAAACGAATTAGTAAGGGATGAATTAGGAATTGAGCCGATTCTAAAGTGCATAGAGAGAAGTCATCTAAAATGGTTCGGTCATGTGTGCCGCATGGACGATAAAAGGCAAGTCAAAATAATATGGCAAACAAAAATGACCGGCGTGAGAAGACGGGGACGACCAAGGAAAACGTGGAATGATGAAGTTGCTGCGACATGGAAGAGAAGAAACATGGACTGGGCACAAGCTAGAAGAATGGAAAAAAATAAGAAAGAATGGACAAAATTTGTACATCGAGATGACATGCAAATAACTTAAGTTAGAATTTAAGAGAAAAAGAATGTAAATGTAACACCTCACACCTAATGGTATAAGAGGTTGTTTGATTATATATATATATATATATATATATATATATATATATATATATATATATATATATATATATATACATATATAATCGTAGTCAACTTCTCAAAACATTCTCAAAAACAGCAATATTTCTCGTCTACAATAGCTGTCTATTTTGAAGTTTTACTTACAAATATGTTTCAATAACATAATTTAATACACGTGTTCAAGAGACTAGGAAGTATTTGAATAATGAAAAAAAACTTCATCGTAACTCAAGTAGAAAGTACTGATACAAACCGTACTGAAGTATCTTCATATGCATGGGACATATTAACAAAACGAGAAAAGTGTTTAATTATACTTACTATTTTAAGCGCTATAACATTCGGCGCTTTACTTTCTGGATTAATCGCAATGATTATAAGATATTCGCCTTGTAAAATTTAATAGAAATAATATGTCAAATACCATATTTTGTCTAAATTGTTGATAATTGGGATGATATTTTATAAAATAAAGTAATAGTATTTTAGAGTAGAAGTCTGTTAGGGCAGCCCATTTATTGCCAAGCCAGAGTTTGTAATACTGGCAAGGCAGTAAAGGCCCTATTGGACGTGTATTGTAGAATAGTTTTTGTAATATCTCTGATTCGTTCATACTTCTGGAAATCATTTTTTTCATCGAAAAAAAAAAGATTTATTAAGATTGCAACGTTGTCATTGTCAACCGCTGTTTATAAAAAAAATATTTTATTCAAAGTTTGGCTGTAAAAATAGTTTAAAACCAATGGAATCAACAAGCAATGAAGATATTCCTGAAGATGTCAGAATGGTCATAGAGCAAGCCAATTCGTCGATGTTGCGCGCGAAATCGTGGAGGTAGTACCATAAAGCGCATATTGAGTTCGCGAGTTAGCAACAGATGAAGAATATGAAAGGTGGTAATGAACAAATCATTCTGGTGTATGTTCAGGAGTTGACACAATCTTTCGGGTGGTCTTTGTGGAGCATTGTGTCGATGTTGGAAGCTTCCTTGTTAATAAAGGAAAAAAGTGACAGTGACAGTATTTTGTTGTAATGAATAATGATTTTATAGGATACTGCCAAGTACGTGCGTTAGTGAAACGAAAATCTGAGAGATGCACTTGCGGCCCTTGAAAACTCGGGCACTTAAATATAAAAATATTTTAAGCTGTGTAAACGTTTTTAAACGTTACTCAATCCAATCATTGGCGTAAAATGGAAAATATATTGCAAAAATAGTGTCCTGCTTTAAGTTCTTAAATTTTAAAAATATTTCGAATACCAGAATACAAAACTTTACCTCAAAATTGGTATTTAATTCAATCTAGTTCTGATAAGAGATTTTTGTAATTCTGATAATTGCGGCATTTTCAAAAATAAACTGACTATAGATTTGTCAAATGTAACATTGTCATCAAGATGACAATGACAATGACAAATTTGATTTATACATTAGAAAATTTTTGGACATTCATGTCATAATCGAGTGCCGAGTTTTCACTCCCAAAAAATTTGAAGTCTAAATGGTGAACAAATTAGGCAATGTCTACTGCAAGCACCAAATGAAGTACATCTGTTGGCAAAAGTACGTTACAACTTCTCTATTAAATGGATTCGTTTTTCGGCCTAGTATGTCGCATTAATGCAGATGATTTTAATCTTCGGAATTTATGGATTGTGTAGGAAGGAAGTATTGGCGTTTCTTGCCGTTGATGTAGGAAATGCTAGGAAGCATCTCATTAATTTGTTAAGAAATATCAAAAACCATAAGTCACAACCTAGATAATTATTGCGTCTTTCAACCATACAGTTTGAACAGAATGAATACTAACCGTTTCTTTTTGGGTTATCGAAATGGTAAAAGCACCTCTCAACATGAAGGCATTCATTCTGTTGATGGCGTATCAAACATAGTCGCTTCTTGCCTAGGATTAGAGACACCATATATATATATATATATATATATATATATATATATATATATATATATATTATCAAGAGAATACAAAATATTTTGTATTCTCTTGATAAAGGCGTATACAGCCGAAACATGTAGAGTTTTTTAAATACATATATTTTGAAGTAATATACAGACCTTTAATCGCCTACTGATTAGGTTTACCATATCATACCAAGGTCACGAAGTTATTATATATATATATACATATATATATATATATATATATATATATATATATATATATATATATGTATATGTATATGAGTAGATAATTTCTTAGCCGTTTATTAAATATAACAATTGATAAATTATTGGAGTTTTTCGGCTTTTATATGAAATATTTACAAATATCAAGTTAGTATGTATGTAATTGCAAAGTAAGGGGGGATGTAAACATTGCTGTCTACAAATTACAAAGCAAATCATACGAAATTTTTTTTTTAATTGAAAAATATTGTCGATGTTGGGACTCGAACCCAAGTCTACAGTTTGCCGGACTGTCGGTTTTACCACTCAGTGGTAATTTATCAATTGTTATATACAAAGAATTCAAATAAATTTTACCTCAAAGTAGCCCTTGGAAATTATGATTATGTCTTAGCTTGTTACTAATTTTAATAGGAATTTTGTTGGTTATGAGATGAGATATTTGATTGAAATGACAAATGTCAAAATAATAAAACGAACATTTTTAAGTGAATGAAATATGTTTATTTCCAACAAACAAGCAAAATTTTATAAAAATTGTTCAAAGTGTCCACCACCTTGTTCGAAACATTTCTCACATCTTCTTCTAATGGAGGAAAAAGTGTTTTGTAGTATCGCATTGTCAATTCCATTAATTCTTTCAGCAATTCTGATTTGAAGGCCTGCAAGATCAGGTATCTGTACTTGATAAATTGAGTTCTTTAAGAATGGCCATAAAAAGAAATCACATGTGGTACCTAATGTCACAAGATCTTGGTGGCTTGGTGGAAATTCATGTTCAGTGTTTAAACTTATCAACCGATTTTGAAAAAATTGCTGCAGAATATTAATTGTTTCACCTGCTGTGTGTGCTCTAGCTCCATCTTGTTGAAAGTAACCCTGTGTTATTTCTTCGTCGTCAAGCTGTTCGATAAATGGCATAATAATTTCTTGTCGATACCTTTCTCCTGTTAAGGTTCCGTTAAAAAAAATAGGGCCAATAATTCTCCTTCGACTAATCGCACACCAAACACCAATTTTCTGCGGATGAAGTGCGGTTTCAACAAAAAAATTATGTGGTTTCTCATTAGTCCACATCCTCATATTTTGTGAGTTCACATATCCATTGAGATAAAACCATGACTCATCAGAAAAAAAGGTTTTGTCAAGAAGGTCATTATCAAAATTATTTAAGAACCACTGACTAAACGTTATTCTTCTGGGATAGTCAATTTCCTTGATTTCTTGATAACAGGTCATGTGATATGGAAATAAATGTAAGCCCTTTTTCAAAATTGTATGACATGTGCCAATTGACACACCCACTTGTTGTGATAATGCTCGTACGGAAGTTCTTGGTGCATTATTTATAATTTCTCTTGCATTATTAACTAGCTCTTCTGTACGCTTTTTCGCCCGACCTGCGCCTTCTTTCTGTTTAACACTCCCTGTTTCTCTGAAAACCATAACGGAATGTGTCACTGTGTGCCGAAAACTGTCATAATCAAAGATGACGTTAGGGAACTCATTTCTAAATTCTTCTAAACAATCTTGAAGAGAATACTGCCATTGTCCGTCAATCTTACGTCCGTTTCGAAAATAAGATTCTAGCATGAATGATTTGTGTTGTATAGTAAAAACCATGTTAAATCAATTTTAAATTACAAAGCAATTTTTGTCAACTATGCATCTGTCTAATTGACAACTAATGCAAATTTAAATTATTAATAATCATACGTTTTTAAAGGAATGGCCTACTAGAGGCAAAGCTTATTTGAACGCTTTTTATAAGTGTTTAGATAAAATCTTAGCCGTTTATTAAATATAACAATTGATAAATTATTGGAGTTTTTCGGCTTTTATATGAAATATTTACAAATATCAAACTAGAATTAATGTAATTGCAGAGTAAGTGGGGATGTAAACATTGCTGTCTACAAATTACAAAGCAAATCATAACATATTTTTCAATTAAAATTTCGTATGATAATAAAACCTTAAATTGACATTAGAATATACAATATTACCTATATCTTGAAGTCAATTATGATATATTGTTTCTTATATATTGATATGGTATTATCGATTAATTCAACAATGGGAATACTAATAGTTATTCTACTCCCTGAATATGTTATATAGATTGAGAATTTATGAGCATCATCTACACAATGAACAAAAATTTCAATTGGCCACCTCGGTGTCTTTCACACGGATAACAAGCAGACATCTTATCGTGCCTATCAATTCCGAACATAAATTCATTGTACCCTTATCATTCCTCTTATTAACTTCCTGCATCGATTGATTTAATTTGTTGTGCCAATATCTGTTTGAAGTGATTTGCCAACAGCGCCGAAAATTAAACATTCTTAACTGTCAATCAAGTACCCGTACAACTCTTATGAGTTTAAAATCAGAGTCTTTTAGTTGCGCAAACGGGACAAATATATTCATACTGTCACTTATAGACTTCATAGGTTATACATACATTGCTAATACCTATACAACTTAAGTTAAATAAGACGTCAAATTTGATAAGCTTGGCTTACATTGAATAATATGTTAGTGTACGGGTTTTATATGTCAGGCAGTGTATACTGTCGTGAGCAAAAAAAACGGGACACTGTTTCTGCGTGGGTTTAAACTGTGACTATTAAGTGGCTATCTTTACTCATAATAGTAAGTCAGGAATTGTAAAAAATGTGTGTCTTATTGACATTTATTAAACATTTTTAAAATAAATGTAAATAAAAATTACTAAAAACGATAGAGAAAGATTATTTATTAAATTAAAATAATTATTACATTAAAATAATTCGTATTTCGTCATTCCACCGTTATTATTAACTGCATCTAATCTTGTAGACATTGAAGCGACAATATTTTGTACAAAATTTGTAGAAATTTGATGCCAAGCATTTTGAACAATCTCCCAAAATTCTTCCTGGGTAGAAGCTCTATCTCATTAATCCCCATACATTTTCAATGGGATTTAGATAAGGACTGTAGGGCTGGATATCTCAAGTTTAAATTTCATTCTCTTGTAACCATTGTGTTACAAGATAAGACAGGAAATTGTGTTGTTCTTATAGCTTCCTTTAATGTTTTGAAAGGGTTGTGCCTAGTCTCAGTAACTAATGTCTTGTCTTCCTGCGTATTCGAAATTTTGTTACGTGCGGAAATCATTTTCCGAATTATCCTCTTCCCTCCATTTTTTTAAATATATTCTTGCGGCTGAACTTTTACCAATATTAAATTGAACCGATACACTTCTTAATGATTTCCCATTTTTCAAACTAGTAACAAGTCTAGCTTTATCAGTTTTCGAAAGATGCGGCATTTTCAATTTTGAATTATCAACTATGATATATAATTTGACGTAGAGTTTGAAAGTTAATCAAATGTTAAAATTACAACGCTAAAAAATAAAGGAAATTGACATAACGATTTTGACACTGTCCCGTTTTTTTTTGCTCACGACAGTATATAAAATTAGAAATAAAAAATATGTAATAGATAGACACGCTAGCGCTGTAGGCATTTGGTTGCAGTTGAATTTGATTGTAATTAGATATTCTTGAATTGATTAAACAAACGGAATACACATACATATAAATAAATATAGCGCTCATGGTCCATTGCGCATTTGTATGGAGTTTGGAATAAAAGGAGATAGAATTTGACATTTTTTACGTATTTCCTGCTGTTTAGGCAACCCAGTCACTACCGTTGTATATAAACATCTTTGATAATTAGTAGTGTTCACTGGTATAGTATAGTTACTGTTTAATACATGTGACGTTCTTTTCAATTCCGTTGATTATTGAGATATATCCACGTTATGTGGTGTTTATTGTAGTTTAAAATAATATTAATTGTTAATTGACTTGGCAGATACATGTTGAAACTCCATTATAAATTATAATAAAACACGTTTGTTTCAAATACGTTTTAATAACACTACAATTGTTTCGCCAAACATTGGCTTCATCGGGTGCTGATAGTCTGATAATACAATAAAACAACTTAATATATATAGTCTCACACTTACGTATGTAACACATTAACAGTGGGGATGTACTGTAGATATTAGAATTGTAGGAGGGGTGAAAAATTAAATTCAGTTTGTTCATTTAACGCTACGCCTAATTTGTTGTATCTATTGATTTCTAACGTCTCCAATAAATTAAGATTTTTGCTTTTATCCTGTACATGTAAAATTTTATAATCTATATTAAATTTATGATTTAACTCTAACAGTGGTTTGCGAAAGTGGAGTCTGTTTTTTTTGTTTCTATAACATTTTTCGTGTTCCCTTGTTCTCTGTTGGACGGTACGCCCCGTGTGACCCACATATACCTTATTACACTCACAAGCCAACACATAGACCCCCGATTTTGAACCTTTATCCGTTTTATCTTTGTCATTCCTAATATATTTTTGGACTGAGTTATTAGTTTTGTAAGAAATAAACCCATTGCTAACTTTTTTGATTAGTTTACCTGTTTTAATAGATGTATTTCCTATATATGTAATGGTATTGTACTGTTTTTATTATATTAGACGGTATTTTAATAAAATACCGTCTATATATATATATATATATATGCAAACCGTCAAAATCGCCTCCAAAATATATATGCAAAAGTACTACTGGCCTCAAAAACCGGAGCCCAGTGCGTAAAACCGGAGTCCACTAGGAATCGCTGTGTATATGTATTCCAATCGACTAAAAACGTAAAGCTGATGCGTTTAACGAATTTTATGGTGGAGGTCATTTTGACGGTTACACACATACAGTTATACATCAGAGTTCGAGGAGGTACTACTAGAGCGCATCACCTACTAATACATATATACACGTCGTGAAATACTATTGCCGCTCACGTCTCCACAAGTCTACCCGATCTTCTGGCCTCCGACATTTGGCAAACGCGCACGGAGGCTTATTAGTACTGTGTGTGTCCAAGAGATTTTTTTAATTTATATACGATATATCTTCTGAATTTATATCGCTATGTAATGTGCGTTTTGTTGTAGATAAGGCGGCAAAACAGTGTAGGCAAGAAGAGTATTTGTCAGTGTTATTTATTTGAAATAAAATAAGTAATTATTCTATCTGTAAATAAATAGAATCAAATTGTGAAACGTGTAAAATTATTAATAATTTACGTTAACACCTAAAGAAATAGATATGCTGTCTTAACGTCATAAATAAAATGAGGTTCTATATTTCTGAAATCTGAGATTTACGCAAATTAAATCACCATGGAAAATAATGGGTCACAGTTTAGACTTTGCAAAATGCTCCCAAATTAAAGTTTTTTTAAATCTTATATTTAGAAAGACCGTTTACAAAAATGTACTTGTCATAATTGCCTCGTATTTGTATAGGTATTAAAATATATAGCTGACAATTGTTGTGCTTATTGGAGGTTTATTACACACATAAACGTGGTTTCCGGTGTGGGGGGAAAGCGGAGCACTGTTACGTCGGCGCGGGGGCTGAATATGGCTCATTGTCAATCTCCGGCGGTATCTCAGCACCCTTACACGCTACGGCCTGTTTGGCCTTAAGATCGACATCTAGATTACCAATGCGTACCACAGTTGATAATTCTCCAATCTTACTACACTTGTTTGATGAGTAGTTCGACTTAAGAAGATATTATAACAAAAATATAATTACTGATATCCGTTGCTGTTTTAGTATAATAGCAAGAACATATGTTTCTTCGAACTACTTAAATCAAGTGTCTTTTTGAACATCCAAGAATTGGCGGTACATGTTTGAAGTACTAATGTTTTTGTATATTGCTTCTTATATTATATCTACGCATTTTATTAAATGCATTTCCAAAGCGTACTGTTTTCTTATATTTTAATATATCTTTCAACATTTTAAACAAAAAAATATAAAGAAAAAATAAATTATAAAACAACGGTCTGATTTGTTGAAAAATAATTTGGCATTTTTAGTACTTCTGCCAACAAGTAGCTAATAATAATTTCTCTATATTTTCCGTAGAAGTCTTACTTATTACGTATATTCCTGTCTAAAATCTTTAGATTTTACGTAATTATGGCTACGTATATTATTAAATACTTAATATATACTTTAGTATATAATATTATATATATACAATGTGTCCGGGAAAATGTGGGAAATCTCTCGGATTCAGATAGAACATTAAAAAATAAGATGACAAGTTCCCATAATTTTTTTCCTAGCGGCCCTCCCTACGGAGATACGGCCTCCTAAAGGACGCCACTGGAAATCAATTTTTCTTGAATAACTTTTAAACTACTTATTATAATTTAATGAAAATTTAATATGATAAACAGTAGTAAGGACCTCTTAAAATACTGCCCTTAAATTTAAATTAGCTTTTTTAGTTTACCAGGGGCGGACTAGGTTGTGCATTTTAATGCTTACATTTTTAACACCCTGTATTATAAGGAGTTAAAAAAAACAAATTTAGACACCTTGAACATTAAGCTAAAGAAAAGGTACTCTTGTTCATTGTCGATAAAATGAACCGTTTTCGAGGAAAAAAAAATAAAAGAATTAATGTTTTATTTCTATTAAAAAGAACCATGTTTTTTATTTTTTTTTGTCTGCAACAAAGTGTGATACAAAAGTCTGAAATAAAACTGTTTTCAGTACTAAAAAACGCATTGTTTTTACAAACGTTACTATGGTACCAACGAATTAATTGATATCTTGCATTGACGTGTAAATTTTAAATCTTGTAATCTTTCATATTGTTAACACGTTGATCCTTTACTTCGATATTAATTTATTGAATTTTGAATATCTTGGTAAATTTAATTTGATAATGGGATACACATTTAGTGAGTATGCAGATATGCATCTTATGTACGGTCTTACATCTTGCAATGCTTTGGAAGCAAGAAGGTTGTATGAAGAAAGATATCCTAATCGCAATATTCCAAATCAGAAAACATTTCAGCGACTTGACGAACGTCTAAGAGAGACTGGTGGGCGATTCCAGTTAATAAGGTAACATTATTGACATTCTTTAATGTTTTAGGAAGTTTTGCGAAAAAAGGTACTGATGCTGGTGTGAGAAGAACAGTACGTACGGTGCAATTGGAGCAAAATATTTTGGATATTGTAGGTGATACGCCTTCAATAAGCACTCGAAGATTAGCCGCGCAGCTTAATACGTCAAAAACGACAATTCATGAAGTACTTAAAGAACAGTTGTTTTACCCTTATCATCTGCAAAAAGTGCATCTACTACTTCCTGAAGATTTTCCTCGTAGAATCCAGTTCGCAAACTGGCTGTTAGATCAGCAACGAACAAACCCAAACTTCATTAGCACTATTCTTTTTACCGATGAAGCAGGGTTTACCAAAAATGGTATTGTAAATTTACATAACTCGCATGTATGGGCTGACGAAAACCCTCATGCCACTGTCGTTCATCGTTATCAACATCAGTTCCAATCAATTAATGTTTGGGCAGGAATAATTGGCAATTTTTTGATTGGACCATGCGTATTGCCGCCACGATTGAATGGTGAACTTTATTTACAGTTCCTTCAGAACGCTTTTCTGGATTCAATAGAGCATTTGCCACTTGCAACCCGCCAAAGCATGTATTTAATGCATGATGGGGCCCCACCTCATTTTAGCGTTGCTGTACGCGACCACCTGAATAACGTCTATTCAAACCGTTGGATAGGCAGAGGAGGTCCCATTGCCTGGCCTCCACGGTCTCCCGACCTAACGCCAATGGATTTTCACCTGTGGGGTCATCTCGAAACCTTGGTGTATTCCTCTCCGGTTGATACTAGGGAGGAACTTTTATAGAGAATCACATTTCATTGTGATGTGATAAGAAACAATGCTGGGTTGTTGTGGCGAGTACAGCAGTCCTCTATTCGTCGTGCCCGCGAGTGTATCAGAGTTCACGGAGACCATGTTGAACCCACTTATGAAGTTTTTAATTGATTATTTCTAATTAGCGTATTTAGGTTCAATCGTTGCAAGCTTTAGTGAGTACATTTCTAAACATAATTTTTGTTAAGGTGCCTTTCTGGGACAAAACTGCATTTCTAAGAATCTTTGTAATTTTGTCGTATTAAATAACCTAAACTAAAACTTTTTTGTTCCTGGAATGACTTTTGTATCACACTTTGTTGCAGACAAAAAAAAATAAAAGCATGGTTCTTTTTAATAGAAACAAAACATTAATTCTTTTATTTTTTTTTCCTCGAAAACGGTTCATTTTATCGACAATGAACAAGAGTACCTTTTCTTTAGCTTAATGTTCAAGGTATCCAAATTTGTTCTTTTTAACTCCTTATCATACAGGGTGTTAAAAATGTAAGCATTAAAATGTACAACCTAGTCCGCCCCTGGTAAACTAAAAAAGCTTATTTAAATTTAAGGGCAGTATTTTAAGAGGTCCTTACTACTGTTTATCATATTAAATTTTCATTAAATTAAAATGAGTAGTTTAAAAGTTATTCAAGAAAAATAGATTTCAAGTGGCGTCCTTTAGGAGGCCGTATCTCCGTAGGGAGGGCCGCTAGGAAAACAATTATGGGAACTTGTCATCTTATTTTTTAATGTTCTATCTGAATCCGAGAGATTTCCCACATTTTCCCGGACACATTGTATATACATCAGTGACAAAAAAACCCGGACACTTGTTTTGTGTCGGAAATTGTTAATTAAAGATCTAGTATGTTATAAAATTTAATGGTTAAGTATTTTAAATGAAAGAAAAACGCATTTCAAACAAAGGTACATGTAATTAATCATAAATACAGTATTAGAAAAAAAATCCTTCCGTCAAAACGGAAATGGCGTAAATCCAGTAACATCATTTTTCAGCTGTGGCTTAGATGTTTTGTGATTGTAACATTGAAATCGCATTTTTAGTAACGCGTGTTACGCCCTCGGCATTGGATAACTGCATCCATACGTCTTGGCATGCCTTGAATCAGGTTAGAAATGGCTTCTTGGGGAATGTTTTCCCATTCTCCTAGAAGTGCTTCTCTTAACTCCTGTAAGTTTTCCGATGGTCTCTGCCGCCTCCTAATACGCCGTCCCAACATGTCCCACACGTGCTCAATGGGATTAACGTCAGGACTCCTTGCTTGCCATGGCAAAACGCGAATCCCCACTTCTTGCAGATAATTTGTGGTAACGCGAGCGACGTGTGGGCGCGCATTGTCGCGCATTAGAAGAAAATCCTTGCCTATATATGGACTAAATGGCACCACATGATTCGCAAAAACATTCATTTATGTACCTATCAGCTGTTAGATTTCCGTCTACGAAAACCAACTCCGTACGAGCGTTCATACACACTCCTGCCCAAACCATCACTCCACCATCTCCAAATGGCGATCTCTCGGAAATACAGCACTGCGAATATCGTTCCCCTATCCTTCTCCAAACTTTTTCACGTCCATCACGTGAGCGTAAATTGAAACGCGATTCGTCTGTAAACAGAACACAGCTCCACTGTTCATTTCTCCAGGCTCTATGATTCTGTGAAAAGCGCAATCTTTCGACGCGATGCATCCTTAGTAATCTGGGACCGGTTGCAGGTTTAGCTGACATCAGTCCACTTGCTTTCAACCTTCTTCTAACTGTTTTGGCCGATATTGGACGTCCATGCATGTTAAAAAACCGTTGGGCTACCATCGTAGATGGCAGGTTGCGCTCCCTAAGAACTGACAACACCATGCGCCTGTCTTCATTTTGCGTTGTGCATCGCGGACGACCCGAACCTGGTCTCCTGGTGTATTCTTGCGTCTCTCTAAAACGTTTTAAGGCATCATGAATGGTACTTCTAGCCATATTCATGACATATGCGATGTAACGCACACTGCGTCCATCATTATGTAAAGCAACTGTTGCAGCAATATCTTCGGGTCTCATTGTGTAATAAGATAAATTGTGACTACCGTCTTACACTCAAAACACTGATAACATGTGAAAATTAAACAAATAGTGATAATAAAGAACAAAATGGCAGACTCAAATTCTGCAGTGACTGTGACTTTCGACAATTAAATGGCGTATCTCATAACAATGGCTTGTTTACACGTATACATGGTAACACAATTATCACTTGATGCATTTTAAATTGCATTATCTACAAAAACTCTGACTAACATAGGTACATCTCATTTTTCTTTTTATAAAATAAATGTCCGGGTTTTTTTGTCCCTGAGTGTATATTATAATATATAAGTATAGTATATATAATAATAATATAATACTTCGTATAGAAAGTAAAATAGGTTTATCTTATTAAATTAATTTCCGCACATATAGATTATTTTTCAAAAATCTTAACCCGTTTGTTTTAAAATGTGTTTTCAAGTACAGTATGAAAGAGATTTTTAAAAATTATTGTAACATGAGATATGACATTATTATTAATCTTTACAGCTTCACTTTCATTATACCGTACTTATAATTTAATGATCAAGTTAAATTTTATGTCATGTTATTTAAGTATTCATTATAAGAACATATATGACTAGGAGTTTTTTATTTTTAATACTATCTAGAAATTTCAAATATGTGTTTTGTTCTCATAGAGTATACTTTCATTGTAAAACTTTGTATTTAAAAATCAAAAAGATCTAGTTGTAGCTAAATTCGTACGCCTCTCAATATGCAAATATACGAAAAATAAATTTAATAATATACCAATGTATAGATAAATTTCAATATACATATTTAAAATATTTGCTTCATATAACAACACACAATACTCATAGTCATTATATATCATATATCAATACAATGAACGCCTGTAACACTAAATTTACGGGGCAAGTACTTCCCCGCATCAGATGTGCGTGTTCGCTTTCCTAGCAGAAATTTGTTTACATATTTGGGCAACACCGCTGGAGGTAAATACGTCGAGTACCTTTGTCTATTTATATACTGTTGGAGGCTACTTAGCAGTTCTATAGGTAGAGTCTAGTTCCTATTTTGAATATACCTAGATTTTGTATATCTTAAAAATTGAAATTTGTTTCCCCTCTCTTGATGCCTCTGTTAAGGAAGTACAATTTATCATTTTACAGTAGAATACACTTAGATAAATATATTTGTTAGGGTGGAGGTCTGGGCGCGTGTTAGGTATGTGGAGGCCAGTAAGATAGATGTGCAAATATATATATATATATATATTATAGAATTATTTGACCCAACGTTGGAGCGCCAAAATATAATATAATTTGTGCCAAAATATAATATAAAATGCTCCACTTTGGTAACTAATTAAATATATAATTTGTAAATGTAATCGCTATTTGACTCACCACTTAGAACTTATGTGGTGTTTATTAACGTTACCTATTTATATAATCGCTAAATTCGATCTATATATCTCTTTAATGCCTATTAAAGAAAGTTTTAAAGGTAAAACGTTTAACTTGAAGATATAAAATGATTTTAAATTCGAATTTATGCGCGCATTAATACATATATTTCTGCGCAGAATCAATAATAGATGGAAAACGTTCGAAGTTAACGATCACAAAACTTGTAGAACCAAAATAGTATCTTGTTTTAAATAATAGCTGGTGCATGAGCTCTCTAAATATCTCAAGGGTCGTGAAAAATTCTTATTTGGCAAGAAAGGTAAGTTAATTGTATATGTCGTGATTAATGTACGTTAGTATCGTTATATGTTATTAACTTATCGTACACACAAACAACTGGTTTTAGTATCTTAAACTCTGTTTATTAAGTAAATCTTATCTATTTGATTTGAATAGTTAGCTTGATAATAAATTATTAAATAAAATCAATGGATTAAGTATTCTTATTGAAGCATAATTTATAATGTTTATAGGTTATATGTAACTTTCTTTTTATAGGTGGGGAATTAAAATGAATCAGCTGATATGTAACAAATATATGGATATTTAAACTAAATAGGCTCTGGTAAATCAAACCACGCTTAAAACTGGTATATAACTTCCCTATTTACATATTTTAAAATTATTATTATTGGAATTTTAATCTACTTTCGGTAAGTTTATATAAATCTGTTTATTTATTAAGTTAAATTTTGAAGTGAATCATATAATGCAAGCTTAGCTCAACATTTCCTTTCTAACTTCATGATTTTCGTCTAAAGACACCTAATCGCTGCGATCAATCTTAGTCCACCTGATGTACAGCTTGAATATTATCTGACACAGGAAAAACTGGTCACAAACCTAACAAATCCTTCAGGCGTTGATTCCTCCAGAAAAGCAAGGTATACTGTCTCCTTTTTAATAATAGATAATCTTCATTGTAGATAATATGGCTTCTAGAGATTGTCCCATTTAAACCTATCCAGGGATCTAGGGTGATCCGATATCATTAGATTAGGAACTGGCAAATGTTTTCACTCAAAATAAAAATTTGAAATTATAACTTTACCACAGAATATGTGAACACATATAATAGATGGCAAAAAGGATTATAACGACCTTCTTTAAGAGTTATCTTCTGAGATTCTCCCCGTACAAGCAATAATATGTTCTTCAATTTCCCAAATATTTGTTGTATTCATATTTTTCCAGTTAATTATGATTTTATAAGAAAGTAAGTAAATTTTACCATTTGTAACTTTAATTTTTTAGATTTTAAAAGTTTTTAAAAAAATTCTCTTTCAAAACATAACTAAACTTTTTAATTGCAAAAATTGTTCTCCCCAATTCTATAAATAAGTAACCATAGCGACCCAACAGCTTTTCCTCTTTTGAAGATCATTGGTAGCTTTAGTTAAACAAAATTTACAAAATATTTCGACATTTCGAACAAAATGTATCTAAAATTAACTAAATTTACATTGTCCAATTATTTTGGAAAATATAGCAAGCGCCAATTAAGTTAGCGCGAGGAGGGGTTGCGCAGAAGCCGGTTTTAAAAACGTCCACCCCCACTACTCAAGTAATTGTCAGAATACATTTGTCATTGACGTTTGACGGAACATGTCTTTGCTAGGGGATCTTAAAGTGATACACGCTCAGAGGTTAGAATTATCCGACATTTGATGGAAAACTAAATACAAATCTCCCCACTACTTCTAATCCTGCGCGAACTTACCCCTCCTCGCGCCAACTTAATTGGCGTTTGCTATACATAGGAAACTCATATACTTTTGAAATTTAATAATAGACTTGACACTCCATGTTAGTAAATATTCAATATTAATATCTTCTAAGAAATCTCATACCTATATATAGTAATGTAATAATAGAAATGAAACGGATTAAAATGAGTGCCTTCCATAAGCTAATTAACATTTTATTATAATATATATGTATATATATATATCTTGAATTAATTTCAATTCATTTAACTTCAGTTTTATTTATTTTCCTAAAAATAAATTTCCGTATATACATTTCATTGGCTTTATTACGACTCTAGCGCAATATATTTCACACTCCGTCTGTTTGCATTGAAAGACGTACAAACAGACAACTTTTATCAATATCATCGCGCTATAACATTCATATATACAGTTAAGTTGATCGATTGTATATTGTCGGCACCGATGAATCACACCCGTTACGGGATAGCGCAGGTTCCGCAGTCTAATAATAATGAATGGGTGTCATACACCCTCGTACAACAATATCGAAAAAGTATGAAAATTGTTAGAATATTTTTCAAGAAAATTTACATGTAAATTTATTGCAAAACTTCGCATCGTGTCATACGGGCCTAAATGGCAATTTAATTGAAGGCATCGTAGATAATACAAAATCTATTCCAGCAAGTTTCAGTGATGTTACGTAGTCATGTGACTCAAAATACATTACGAGCAGAGAGCAATCCTATTGTACGTTTACTATCCTAGAGCAATGATGGGAGTCGATCATGTCGTTGACCTTCCAATACTCCACACCCAGAGAATCTTTTTATCTTGTAAACTTGCTTGTCAATTAATTAAAGTAATGGAACTTAAAATAGTGCTGTAAAGTTTACTAAATAACAAAAAATCAAATTTTAGGGTTGTAGATTAATATATTCTTCAAATACGTTTACAAATGGTATATACTTGCATCTAAGCACAAAACATCTCTGTACAAAAGAAAAACAAAAATTAATAAAAGGCAAATGCTTTTGTTACATTTTTTTCATAAAAATAAACCTACTCATATTAGATAATTTATTATATTTATATATATTTATAAAAAAAAATATACACAGTAAATTTTCAAAGGCCTACTTATACAATAAAAAAAAAACCAAAGAAACATAAAAGCATTTGCTCCTCAACGAAACGCTCTACTTATATTTATATATTATAAAGTACTGAGGAAAACTATTGCATTTGTGTGTACATTTATCCTGAGGAATTTTTTTCTTTAATAACCTATTAATAGAGATTAGAGTATTTATCATTTTGTATATTAGCAAATTTTTATACCATTTCCAAAATTCATTGAGTAAATTTAGATATCAAAACATATTTAGTTTTGATTTAATTATACCATAATCTCTATATTTTCTACAGATTACGTGTGATCATAATTATAAATGTTTACTCGAGAAACAAAAGAAATAAAAAAATTAACACTAGTGGAATATGATTCTATTGGAGCTTGTAAAAATCACAGTTTCATTTTGTCTTATGAGCTTTCTGTCGTAATTACTATTGTTTTGCATGTGTTGAGGTATAAATATGATCACACAAACATCATTTGGCAAAACTTGACAACAAATTTACTCTGTATAAAAACTCTGACACGAATTTGTACCTTTGCAAAACAGCACTATTGTTATTTAAAAAATATTTTTTCACCATTTCTTGGTTAACCACATTTTTTTCAACTTTATAAGAGGATAGCTACATCTGTATATACATATATTGACAAAAGATGAGAACAACTCAATGCATACTCTATCATTTTGCTTGTGTTTCAACATCATAAAAGATCAGATTAGTTTTCTTTGCAATGTTTCAAAAAGATTTTGAGCAAGTGTTTCTCATTTCACCTAGTGAACTGATCGTCTAGAGCTCTTTAATATTATTTAAACTCATCTTGAAGTTCAATAGTAACAATATCTGTAAATGTATTTAAAATTAATTTTCTATATAAATTAAAACTAGAAAAGAAAATATTTACACTGCAAATTTAGTATGCTACAAAGGCATAATATAATTCAATAACATACAAAGTTTAAATGATAAAATATGCATCTAAATTTTAAATACAATTTTAATATAAAATCATTAACATTAATAATTACTGTATATAATTATAATTACGTGGTATCAGTGTACATTATTCTTTGTCTTCAATACAATATACAAACTCTGTGCATTAGAATCCAAAACAATATTAACTAATCGTACACCACTACAAACATTTCCTGCACTAATAAATTCTTAAAAAAATATAATGCTTTCAGCCAATTATATTTATGTATAATTTAGCAATCATAAATCTAGCCGAATCAGTCTTTGTATGTTTTCTTTTTTATTTTATCATGCACCGACAGGTGAAATACAAATTTATGTTCCGTATAAGATATGCAATTCTAATATGAAAATTTATAGTATTAGTAATATAAAATTTTAACTTCTCATTTCAAACTATCAATTTCTTTCATTAGTAAAAATGTTTTCTTCTTCCAATGAACAACTCTCATTCCAGATGGATTTCTAGTACATCTAAATAATTTACCATCAATGTTAAATTCCTTCAACCGTTTAAAAAATATTCTGTATCAGAAACTACATTTTATTTTTCATTATTTTTTAGTACCTCTAATGCAGGTACATGTTTATGTTATTTTTCTTGTTTTTGTTTCTTTTGACAAAACTAAATATGTTAGGCAGTAACTATTCGTACATAAAAATATAATTAGCACAATATTTAATTTTAAGAATTATTTTCCAATTTTTTTCGTAATTACTGTTAGATTACATTATACAATATTTTGTATCCAACGAGTAATCATTTGAAATTATTGATTGTCCATATTTTACTTCAGTATCCTTGAATACAAACAAAAAATTATATTAATATTAGATAAAGGAATGTACATACACAAAATTCTATCTTGAATATAGGATATTGAGTTCTTAGCCCTTCGTTTACAATCAGGGCCTTCTATTTCATCATCTAATGCTTTAAAACTAAACCAAGCATCTATGCAGTTAGTAACCTTTGTCGTATTTAACATTTTCTGCCAAAAACGGTATTCAATAACTGCAAAAATCACACACCTCCAGTATGCAAGTTCTGGTCAATAAAAAAAAAAAGGCATGTTAAAATGTTATTGTAGCCTTTAAAATAATTTGTTTCCAAAAAATTAAATTTTTATTTAATTAAGATTTCAATATTTAATTATGATGTTACAAGAACTGTAGAAGCTATCCTTACAACAAATTTGTTAAATATATAGATTATTTCTTTTCTAAAACTTTTCCCGTACTTAACATACTATTCTGAATGCCACAAACGTTGTATTCTTAAAGAATAAATAATATTTGCCAGTTGGAAACAAAATGATTTTCATTTTGTTCCATAAATTTTGCATCGCTAAAATTTAAGACAAATCACTATTATGATGAATTTAAAACGTCTTTTACAACAATAATAAGATAAGCAGTACCTGACCTAAATATTTAAATGGTAGAACGCTTATGAACAATAAAAATATCTAAGTGTTTCTTCACTATGTTATTATTCAAGGGACAAATGCCTTTTGTGCATGTAGATTATTTAAAATTTAGTCAACACGATTGTATAATCAAATTTTTAAAAACTTCATATAATTTCTATCTTTTGGTATAATTTTGAATTGAGAATTAGATATTGACTTCGAAAGCTTTTGTTTAATGACGAATAGAAATATTGTTTAAGTTCATGCTATTCACCTATCACAAACATGCATCGCCAATTCTCTTTATAAACTAACGAGGGTCTAAAAATTCTGAATTTTGAATTAGTAGGTTGTGCCAATGGAAGAATCGTCATGTTTAAAAACAATCGTCTAATTAAATATTCTATTGTGAATTACCCATAAATTTTACCAATGCGTGAAAGTAAAACAATATGAATCAAATTAGTAGTGTAAAATCACACTAAACTCTGTCGTTTGTAATTATACAGAAATGGAAATGAACAAAATTAAAGCTTAAGTTAAACATAATAATTCGTACAGATTGTAAAATTTCACAAAACCTATTGATTAAATTATTAAATAAAATAATTTCAAACAGAATCTTTAATTTATTTAACAAGAGAAGAACCTGGAGTTTCCATGCAGCAAAAGTAGTAGCCCTGAAGATGATCCTTGCAAGAGTAAACGAAACGTCAGCTTAGATTATCATAAATATAATCCAACAGTTTACACGTCATATTTTAATGTTAACTTCTTACACAATTTCGTCAACACCATCTTCAATATATTCTCGTACATATGTTTAACAAATTATTTGCAAGTTATGGTGCTAAAACGTTAGAAATAAGGTATTTGTTAATAGAGAGACTTTCATTGTCTCACAAGATCCCAAATCTTGTGTTACACAATCTGTTTCTGGGGATTCCGAGAAATGTCTATATCCCATTCCAGAACTCTATTTTAAGAAGAAATTGATAATATTTTAACACGTCCCATTGTATTACAAGGAATATTGGGGATCATTTCAAGTGATTTTTAAAGGTTGTAGAAAAGGAAAGTTTTGTTAACTTCTATTATTCCATTATATAAATAAAGTAAATTTAGGATATTATTATTACATTACACAAATTATTTTAATATTTATTATATTAAATTTATGAGAAACTTAACAGTTTTGCAAAATAAAACAATTATGGGTGTGAAAGAATCTAAATATTTGGTAATCAGTTTTAACAAACAAGGTACAAGTAAAAACTATAGCCAACAAAATTAACAGGAAGAAAATCCATTAGTGCACTCAATACGATACTATAGGAAAGAAACATTAGAAATGAAAATGCTAACAAACTGGATCCAATTCTGAATTAAGTACACCGATTGGTCATAAGATGTTTCAAGTGAACTCCGACCAGTAAATTACAGTTGCTCAGTGGTATTGCGCCACCGGACATAAAGAAAATCGTCACCAGCAGGCAAGAACGCCACAAACAAATTATCAATCTTAGACATTTACTGTTTGATATCACACCAGGCCCATTTCGTTTAAAATCCAGGAAAAGCTTCCTTCGTAACTGAAACTACTGAACTACTGAAAGACTCTCCAGTTGCGACCAGTTTACAATTGTGGAAATCATTAACTCCTGGAGATCAATAGATGGTCATAACCACAAATGAGGAACTGCCACCCGGATCTTAAGAGGAGTGGCAAAATTGGAAGACCCTCAACCGTAGATCAGAGGGTGTACATCAGTACTGAACGATGGGATGCAGCAACGAGTTGGGGCAATGCTCTGTGATACGCTGCAGGCAATGGCACATCCGAATCTCCCAGATGCCTGCAGCATGTGAGATCTCGCAAGTGCCAAACGAGCTTGCTGTCGAATGCGCTCGACACTGGTCCGAGCGAAGAATGTAATTTGCTCTTAATTTCTAAAATCTGCTATAAAGTTACACTGTTTATCAATCTTGTTATATATTTATTGACTTGTACATATACATTGTAATTGTTTTATATCTATTTTGCATGATTTTGTTTGTATTTGTTGAATAGGTTGGCCACGAAATAAATAAATAAATTAGAAATGAAACAAAAGACTGAATTTATAAAACAGCAGTCTAAAGAATTTCAGAAATATGGGACTTTAGCAAGATTAATTAATAGAACAAAGACACAGAGATGCAATGGATCTAAGCTTGTATGGGTTAGAAATAAAGTCATTAGAATGTAAAATATCGTAGACGAAGTTGAAAAAAGGCAATTGATGTGATTTAGAAAAAAATAAAAAGTAATGCAGGAAATAAGATGGCTAAAAAAGTGTTAGAGTGAATGTCACGAAATAAGAGGAAAACAAGAAAAGAAATAGTAGAAGACAACGCAATGGAAGCAGAAAGCTTGCAAGGAAATGTGTTATAATTAGAGCAAGGAAATTGCGCCATGCGCCAATGATCCGCGCTCAACATGAATACTAAGGCTTCAATGCAGTTTAAGCCTGGTACTAGAGCTGATGTATGTGGAGAGTGCTCTGTATTAATTCGTACATGTAGACTGTCGTAACTATTACTTTATTATAAGTTTGGTCTAAAAATGACGTAGTTACGTTTGTGACTTCGCGGAGGACTCTTAAAACGGTAAGTGTTTGAGTTCGTTTCATAATTTACTTCTTACTATTTACTTTATATGTCAACTTTTTAGCGTCAGCCTCTGACGTGTTGCGCAATTTCCCTAGTCTAGTTATAATGAAAGGATTAAAAAGCATGTTGGTATAATATCCAGTGACATATCTTATATTTTCTTTAATACTTCTCCTTGTAACATAAAACTGTTGAAAACCATGTATCTCTTTCACATAAAAATTAGAAATAGTAAAATCATTTACATATTTACATCTCTCGCAGTATAAGTTGGCGAGCTGTGGGGATGCGCCGTAAACGTATTTAGGAAATGTACCACCCACCTGTCTAATTCAGTTACTGCATAGCGAATGATACGCAATCTACCTTTCCTCTATCTGCGCGAACTCACTCCCACCCTACTCCAACTTATAATGCGAGAGCTGTATGTATATATATTATCCAATATAAGAACTTGCTTTTCAGTATTTCATTTATAATGTGATCGCTATTACATTGTTTTTGAAAAATTTTTACTTAAACAATACAGACAATCAATAACTTCGAAATTATTTACTGATATTTTTTAAACACTATAAAGGTAAACACGATTTAGGAACTACAAAAAAATCCTTTAAACTTCTCACATTCACTCTCTTTCTCGCAACTTGCTGAGGCACACACATTTAATATTTAATACAACTTAAAACAATCAAACTATTATAAACGTTTCGATAACAACAAAAGAAAACTAAGAATTTCAGGAGAAATAGAAATGATAAATGTGTTTCTTTTTGACTATTTATTATAAGTGAAGACAATTTTCAATTTGTAATTTTAAGATTGTTTATAATAGCAAATTGTCAGAGACATCATGTACAGAAGAAAACTATGGACAATAATTGTATATAACATCTGTCTTAAAAATTATGTAAAACGAAAAACAATAAACACTGTAAAAAATAAAAATGTCAACAAATCATTTTTACAATGTAGACTTTCAGAATACACATATCTTAACGTGAATGATGCGTATGGAAAAAAATCGATGAGATATATTGTCTATTTCGTATAAAGTTAATTGACAGGTAACTTTGGCTAATATAAAAGCAGTCACTATTAAATATTTTACTTACTTCAGTCGAAAATGTATTCGATAAAAATCTACATGTATATGTAATAAAAAATCGTTTTGAATAAAACTGTACAGTATAATTATACAAGTATATCATCTATGGAATGGATAGGGCAGTGGATCGGAGTGATTTTTAATTTACCAACAGCGAATATGTTGGAAAAAAAATTATCACTTAATAATATTAACTGGATAGTTGACACAGATGCTACAAAACCTACTAACTGTATGATATCGATTTCCTTTTGATTGAGAAATATACAAAAATAGACACACTAGCAGTCTTGTACATCAATAAATCATACATAATTATGGTCATAATTAACAAAAATTAGACAATAGAAAAAAATTAACAAAAAAGAAAGAGAAAACTTATAACCTGGTATTAATACTTAAAAATCACTGTTCATAAATGTTTTGTGTAAATTATAATAATAACAGTCGAACTGTTTTTTTTTCGAACGCATATGCACTCCAAACACACACTCTTAACGTTTCACTTTTTTCTCAAAATATACCTACAAAAGAAAATGTATATATATATATAAAAGAATGTTAACGTGAATTAATAAATTCCGAGTGACTATAAATGATTGAAGTAAATATATTTATCTTCTTGGATTAGGATATTCTGCATAAATATGGATAATATATGGTTAAAATTTCCTGTTTGACTTTTACTTTGTCAAATTTTTGACGAATTTAAATTTAAGAATTTAAGCTGTTAACATAAAGTTGCAAAAATTATTGCCAGCTCAAAAAAAAAAAAAATTCAATCAGTTACAGTCACCCGCTACAATAGAACCTTACACAATGCGATCTAAAAATGTTTTTTCCCCGTTTACTTGATAATCACATAAGGTTATTAAGAATGTACTGTTTTAGAACTGTAATTATTAGAGCTAGTAAATAGCGCCAACAGGCAGTAGTGTAGGTTCGACAATAAGTGGTGAGGCGCTGGCGATGATACAACCTTCAGTATTACTTAGACCGTACGAGATCTGTTGTATATACATGTATGCTGCCGTAAGTACTATTTTGTAGTTCTACGATTGTTTTAAAAATGTCGCAGTTACATAGGTCGCCAAAACGACCGATGCCAGATCTGTTAAAAAATTGATACGGTATCCGCCGGAATAAACAGTACCGAAACTTAGGGTGCTATGGAGTAGCTTACTTAGTATGCATTTGTCATTATTGACTTAATTGCCATTAGTTGACATATCAATGTTACGCTGTAGTTGAATTTGAATTGAAAATGGTTCTAAGGACGATAGAAAAAGTGTTCTTGGTAGAACATTATTTTCGTTCACACAGAAATGGTCGCAATGAAGGTCCAGGCTTAGAGCAGGTGATAAAGTAGCCTCCAGTATATGTGTGATATTAGCTGTTCGTCGTATTGGTAGCGTATTGTGTGAACGTAAAGCTTCATCAGGTCGTCGAAAAAGAGCGTGTACTAACGAAAACGCAGGAGGTGTTTTTGAGTTGTGCATTCACCGTAAAGAAGCCTTGTAAGAACTGTGCGTAACCTCAACATCAGTGAAACATATACACGTCGACTGCTCAAATCAATTGGTGGCCATCCACACCGTATTCAAGTTGGACAACGACTAAACGCTGCGAACAAAAGTGTAAGGGAAATTTACTGTGGTCGTATATTGAGCTTAATTTACGAGGATCCCGAATTCTTGAAAAACATATGGTTTTCAGTCTCACGTTCATCCTAGCGGTTATATTAATTGACAAACATGTTGTTATTATAGAGAAAGCACTCCACAGTGTCCGATTTACCATTTGGTGCGCGGTTTCTGGTCATGGGACAATTGGTCCATATTTTGTTGAAGACGATTATCAGAATCCACTTACTGCCAACCAAGACCGTTACAGAGAGAACATTATTGTACCTTTTGAGAGAGATTTACAGAACTTTTGCCGTGCACAAAATCTATTGGTGCGCACACAAGATGGTGCAACGAACCATACAGCTGCGCGCACTCTAAACTTACTCCGTCAGCATTTTGATGATAGAATAATTTCCCGGACAACGGACTTCGAATATCCTTCTCATTCATCGGCCCTGCCGCCACCTGATGCATACATTTGGGATATGATGAAAGACAAAATATTTCGCTCAGAAAATTCGCCGGAGAATATTGCAGAACTACGAGAAAGAATACAAACATTTTTCCGGCAGTTACATCAACCACTTTTTATAAATATGTTTAGTGACTTGACTTAAATTATGCTGGCGCAAAAATCAATGTCTACTTTGTAATATCCCTTTAATGTGTTGGTTCACAATGGGATTGTCAACGTCACATCAATAGCAAACACCATTCTACGATCAAAAGTGTAATATTTAACAGATGTTATCCACCTTGTGATTTCTCGGAAGACTCTTAATACGGTAAGTTTTATAATTTATTTCTTATCATTTATTTTATGTGTAAACTTTTATGCGACCACCACTGACTGTTGGCGCAAATTCGCCAGCCCTAGTAATAATTAAATCGTGGATAATTTGACAGAAGATGAGACCCGCTTATCAGCGGGTTTTTATGGAAAAAAGTTATTTTGGATGAGACCATGCGTTTATAAGAGACTATTTAAATTTTCACTTTCGAGTGATGGGTCAGTTTATCATATAGAGTTGCTTAAACAAGACATATTTAATAAAAGTTGTAAAATTGCTTAAATCGCTATTCGCGTGGTAAAACTCACTTTTAAGAAGGTGAACACAATTGAGATCTTGGCTGATATGCAACAAACATTGAGCGACGATGCTCTTTCAAAGGCAAATAATTCGTCGCTGGGTGTGCACTTTAAATCTGGCGACGAGTCTCGAAAATGAAGAACGTCCTGGACCACCAAAACATGTTACCATTTCAGGATTGGTTGACAAAGTTCACGATGTTGTGTTACATGACCGAAGAGTGAAATTGGAGGAGATTGACAAGACTGTGAGCATAGCATGTCTCCTGAACGTGTACACATTTTCCATGTTGAAACTTAGCTTCATTACTATGTGACAGAATTTAAAAACGGCGATCGTGGCAGTGGAAGAATCGCGGCAGTTCTCTGACAAACAACGCCAAAACGTTTCTTTCGGCTGGAAGAGCAATGGCCACGATGTTTTAGAATTTAAAGGGGACACTTCTTATCAACTATATCGCAAAGGACCAAACTCTCAACGGGATATATTATGCTGTTCTTCTGGACAAGGTGAAAGTTTCCATTATTGCAAAAAGATACGCGATAGCTCAAAAGAAAGGGGTATACCAGCATGACAATACACCGTCACACAATAGTGCCATTATTCTGGAAAAACTGAGTGAATTACAATTCCAGGTTGTGCTCCAACTAACTTATTCACTGGATCTAGCCCCTTTAGACTTCCACTTATTTCAAAAATTCAAGTTGTTTCTCGCTGGAAAAAAAATTAAGGCAGACGAGGAAGTTATTGAAGAAGTATAGCAGTATCTTTACGACCTTAATGCTGATGATTACCAAACTGCTATAATGGCACTCCAGCACCGCAGATCCAAGTGTATTAATGCCTAAGGGAAAAAAATCGTTGCCATAATTCAAGTGTTTCATTTTAAGTCTCACCTTCCGTCAAATAATCCTCTCAATCAATTCCAATATTGCTTCTTCATCAAAAAAAAAAATAGTATAGTACTTCCAATATATAAATGATACGACCATATTATAAAAGCAACTATTTTACTGATACGATTTGTATAATGAGTGTGCGGCCCATTTTTTAATGAAAATTTGTTCTAAAATAAACATTTTTATATTATTATCGATGACAGACGATGCTTGACAGTGTTTGTCTATACTCGTAACAAGATTTTATGTGTGCTAAGATATGTCCAAATTACTTTAATCATGTACGATAGCAGTCGTTTGTTAAGAAGTGACTGTAGATGTGTAACTAAACACGCATTGTCGATGATTTGTCGAAACATGGAATTTTTGTTGCCAAAACTAAGAGGCAAGATAAAAGAATCGAAAAAACAGAGTTTCGTTTAAGTCATAGTTTAACAATGTTCTATAAATTTTCTCTTCTTGGAAAAATTAAATTATGGTGTGACGAAAATAATTGTAGTGTAAAGTGTAGGTAACTTCATAGACCAGAAAGATGAATCCTTTGGAATATTGCTACAGTTATGAAAATGTTGAACTATTGTGATGCACTTCCAACAAGGATTTAGGAATACACTTTGATAGCAAGAGTGTTAATTAGATCACCGCTTCAATTTTGAGAATGTTGAGTTTGCTCAATCAACAATATTTTCTACTATCAAAATACTTTAATTTTGTTAACGTACGTTTGAGAATTGAGGATTATGGTTTCCCAGATTTGAAACGCTAACTGCTGAAATACTTATATTTTAGAATGAAATGTATTTATCCAACTAGAGGTTATAAATACAACTTACTAATGAATCGGTTTGATATAGCATCGGTGAAGAGTTTAAAGTTTTGAAACTTGGTCCACAACAAAGTAAATTGGACATCGTTACTAGCACAATTATGCCGACGTCGAGAACTAATCTTCCATGCATTGTGTCTTTATATATTATGTTCAGAAATTTCAATTCCATTTGTGATTTACGCAATATTAACTTTGCTCCATTGATAAAAATTCTAAACATAGCAAACCGGCACTCTCCCTAGTACGTATAAAATATGTATGCATAGTGCCAACAGTATCAATTTTTAGTGTTTGTTATAGTAATTTATACATAATTGTGGTACAATCCTCTTGCGGGTTTTGCCGTGTTGTCGTAATTTCACTCGACGTTTTGCTGTCCATACTGCCAGCTTCTTCAGGATCTGGTATCAAATTGACTCTTCGTTGTCGTTCTTCCTTATATATGGCCTTGGTTCACTGGTGTGTGGCCGGTTTGTTCCATTGGTCGTGACGGATTCTCGTAATAGGCTTCTCTAGGTGTTGCTGAGTTTATAGCCATCCTCGAGGTTGTTTTTTTTCGTATTCCGATTTTCCTTAACTCTTCGTCCAATCGATTTTCGTGTTTGTCGAACGTAGCTCTTCCCACACTCGCATGTTAACTTGGTCCCAGAAAAACATACTTTTACATTCTTCTTAGGATCCTTCCTATTTTCTCGGTGACTCCAGAGATGTAAAGTAGATAGGCGAATCCTCTGGCTGTTTTCGTTTCCGTTGGGGGCGCTACCATTCTGTTTTTTTCTAGAGCTAGTATCACCTTAGTACTGTAACCGTTCTTCCTCAGTGCTTCCTTGACGTGTCGGCTTTTCTCTCTCCAAATGTTCGGCGCCACTGATCGTCCCTGTTCTAGGCATTAGCATTTTGATAAGGGTTCTCTTGTGCTTAGCTTAGCGAATGGATGTTGCATGCAAGTATCTATCGGTGAGGGTTTTCTTCCTGTATACTCTCACATATTGTAGTCTCCCAGACTGTGTACGATGTACCATTACATCCAGATTGGTAATCACCCTTCTTCTCCTATTTACATTGTAAATTTTATAAACGCGTGTTGTCGGTTGATGTGATCGAAGAATTCCTGTATCTTTTCTTTTTCATGTGATTAAATCACAAATGCGTCAACGAAGTATCGTATCGCACTTGGATTTCTACTGGCTGCTGTCTATAGCTATTTCTTCGCAGGCCTCCGTGAATAAATTAGCTATTACTGGTGATAGTGGGCTCCCCATTGCCGTGCCTTTCTCCTATTCATAGTATCTGCCACCCCATAGAAAGTACATAGCTGACAGGCACAACTTCGCAAAATCTGTAGTGCCAGCAGGTAATCGAAGATCGTTCATTACCGTTATCGCGTCGTTCGTTAGTGTGCTGGTAAATAACGAGGTCGCATCGAAGCTCATTAATATATCATCTGGATCAGTTGTAAAGTTCGTCAGAAGTTCTATGATGTGTTGCGAATTTCTTACGTACGATGTCGTCTTTCGTGTGTAGGGTTTTAATATCAAAGCTAGGTATTTAGTCAGGTCTTAGGTCGGTGATCGAAGATTGCTCACGATTATACCTTCATGAATCTTCAGCAATCCATATAATCTTGGTAGTCCGGCTCTGGGCATTATCTTGTTCTGGGTGAATAAATCTCTTCAATAAGTCTTTCACTTCCTTCACAACCTTCTCGGTGGGATCCCTCTGGAGTTCTGGGTAGATGGCAGGGTCTATTAAATCTCTAATTTTCTTTTGTAGGCTTCCTTGTCTAACATAACAGTTGCGTTGCCCTTGTCCGCTTTTACAATAACGATGCTGTCATTCTTCTTTAGGTTTCTTAAAGCAATCTTTTCATCCTTGGTTATATTCTGTTTGGAAATTTTAGCTTTTTTTAATACTCGGCTCACTTCTTCTGCTACTAGGCAAGGTAAGGTCTTCACTGCCACTTCCACTTCTGTGATGATTTCTTCTTTTGGAGCCTTTTCTTGTGCAATAACTAAGTTTATTCCCTCCTTTGGTTTCCACTGTCAATAATTCTTTAACAATTATGTTCTTCAGTTGCTTCTGCTCGTTCTGGTGGTTCTTCTTATTGATATTCTTTTTCTGCGTTTCTCTGAATCTTTCAAATTACTGATATCCACGTGATTCGGTCTATCGGGCCACATATAAGGGAGAACGACAACGGAGAGAATCAGTCTGATACCAGATCCTGAAGAAGCTAGCAGTACGGGCAGCGAAACATGGAGTAAAATTACAACACAGCGAAACCAGCAAGAAGATTGTAGTACAAGTGACAACGGCTGTGAAAGCCTACGGAATTTTATATGTAATTGTCGGGCTATTGCATTTGTATCTATTGGATAAATATTGTTATTGTTGTAGCAAGTACATAGGAAATTACTTTTTGTTGTCTTATTTCAAAAAAATATTTTAATTTAAATCATAAGTTTGGTTTTATAAATAATATATCCACCATATCCAATTAAATTTCTACACAAAATTAAAAAAATAATTAGATAAAATTCTTATCCATTTAAATAAGATGATACTATAAGGTGAAGATGTTTGATAAAAATAGATTATCTTATATTATAGCGTTTCTAAGCATATTATTTATTGTCACTAAAAAATTATTTAATGCAAACTCTTCACATGTGGATGCCGCATATTTGGATAACGGGGAATGTTTTTCCCGCTTTATACAAGGTTCTATTGCAATCAATTTTACTTACCAATTTATAAGCAATTAATAACGTTTTTTTCATACCGAAACTACATCTTCAATTCTTCTAATGCTCTGAAATTTGAAAGAGTTTTCTTGATCCTCAGGGCTGTTAAACGGGCTGTCGCGTTGTGATACCAACATTCTTTCATTAGTTTTGACATCACGTGTAGCGCCTCGCAACTCTGCCAACGATTTGGTATGTTCGGCCTTTGTCTTTCTCCACATACCACTCTGCAATTTAGAAATAATTAAAAATAGAGAAGTATCTCATATTCGAGTTTCTAAAAACAAAAATTACTGGAGCAAGGCCATGTTAAGTACCCAAAAATAAATCAAGGTTCCACATACATCCTCTGTAACCGAAACGATTTAAAACAACAAAAATAAGTAAGAAATCTCGACAACAAATTAGTTTATTCCAAATATTCTAGGCTTGGAGGTAGGGCATCGGACACGCCTCTAAAGAAGTGTATTAAAACACTTTTTTAAATTACTGATTGCAATGGAGGTTGTTGTTAACCACTGAATATATTCCATGTATATAAAACGGTTTCCTTTTATCGCCAAATGCTGCCTAGAGAACAAGAAATAAACACATAGGGCTAAATCGGGTGACCCCCGTATTCACCAAATTTAGTTCTGTGCGGAGCTAAAAAAAAAAGCTCGATTTTTGGGAAAAAAATCAGCAACAATTGAACGATGTTGAACAATAATACATCTTTTATAGTGCAAGAATTGTCTGTTTCTCGATATTTAGAATGAATACAACAATACCGTCGATCAAATGCTTCTATACACAAATATACAGGGTGTTTGATCACTTGCTTTCCTAATTTGGAGGGCAGAGAGTTCCCAAAGTATATAATGTTTTACCAAAAAAATCGCATAGAAAAAGTTTTCAAATAAGCGAGAAAAAAAAGAAGAAAATAAAGGAAAATGTCTTTGAGACGGTCCGTATACATAGTGTATCTGTGTGTGCCATCTATGTAAGCTTTATGTCATCGACTATTATTATAAATTAAGGCGCTATTGTGCTTACGGTGTAATATTTAGATATTTGCCGATGAAATTTTAAAGTTCGTATTTGAACCGGCGCGAGTGCAGTTTTGTGAGTGGTTACAGCAGCAACATTTAAATAATGCACAATTCCTTGGTAATATCTTATTTTCTGATGAAGCGAGTTTCACAAGAAATTATGTATTTAATTTTCACAATCCTCGTGAGAGTTACAAAGCAAAACCCCGGGCGATTAAATCAGCTCACAATCAACATCTATTTTCTTGAAATGTATGCATCGGTATAATAAATAATTACATTGTAGGGTCATTTTTCCTACCCCCGCGTTTGAACGGAGAAGTTTATTTGGATTTTTTACAGAATATTCTGTCGGGATTACTAGAATATATTCCTTTGAATATTCGCGTGTCGATGTAGATGACAGGTCACCTGTACAATTGTGTTAAACGGATATTTTAAAAAGTAGTTGTTTTTATTTTTTATCGTAGACGAATGTGTTTACATAAAGCGAACATATATCGACCTTTAAACCAAATGTTTGTTTTCACTCATCTGTTGGCGTGTAAATAGAAATAATTTTATGAATGACCAGTCTGATATTAAAAAGCAAACGAAGGGATGATATTTATTTACTACGTTTTATTTTTTGTAAAGGTCACTGGACTGCGTGTTTAAAATAAATAAACAGCGACTTCTTCTACTTTATCACTAACCTACCTCAACACTGTGTACTGTCTTAACATAAAAACGTTGACTTTTTCTAAAAAATCAACACAATTTAAAAAAAATATTTTTTTTTTGCCGATAATGAAATGCTTGATGTACATATATGTACATACTGTTTATATTATGTCAACGAATGAACAAACACCCTGTATATAGTACTCAGTATTAACCGTTATGATACTTGGAACGAATTCTTTGGATATTTGGCTTCTCAAAACGAAATGTTTTAGATTTATTTCATTTGGTGACCGCCATTCAGTACTTTGAAGCTTGATTTCTAGATCACATTAAGAACACTACGTCTGTTTATCAGTTATAATCGTTTTTAAGAAGTTTTTCGAATTTTTCTCGAAATCTCGCACTTTTTTGAGATTTTCTTTGGTCATCACTAGAGTGCGAAATATGGTCGGCGCACCAGAGGCGTGCGCATGATACTAGGTTAATAAAATAAAAGAAATACAAGCAGCGTTTTCAGTATAATCACAAATAGCATAAGATCCGTTATAAATTGTAACATCAGATATGTTTCCACAGTTGTTTCAGCAAATCGCGTTTGCCGTTGAGAAAAAATCCTTTTATACGAAGAGAACCACCCTTCGACATCTAGTGAGGCTATATTTGCGTAATTAAGGTAATGTTTGTTAATACTTGACGGATTTGTGCACTCACTATAACTACAAATTTGTTTTAAACTGTAAAATCTGCATCTTTCTTGAGCACACCATTAATTTTAGCTGTTTGTATAGTGTTCAGTATTTGCAATGAATCCCACTAATGGCAACGAAGTATTTTGTAGTTTATCAATTGCTTCAACTATTCCTTTATAATTCTTATAAATTATATGTAAATCTGCTTCAACTTAAGTATCTTGGAATTTTACATTCTACATGTGGACTTCTCGAATACGTTTAGGGGATTTGAGCACCACTGCTTTTGTGTGCGCTATCAAATCATTTACCTCTGAATAACACCGTCGAATCGTTTCTGCCACAAGATGTAACGCATAGATTTTACATGTAACATGTAAAAAGTGATTACAGTCATCTTTGAGATCGACCTACAGTACATAGTGATAAACGAAAGTACAAATTTTTCCAATATATTTAACACCATTTTTGAAATGAGTTCGGCAGTACATTCTTATACTCTTCTTGAAGCTAGTAAGATTTTAGATGGCGGTTTAAGTGCTTCGATTGCACGAACTATGATATTAACATTGGAATATGTGTACAATGTCATTTCGTCCACACATAACCAGTTTTTTATTTTTCAAGTCTGATTTAATTCTGTTTTGATTACGTTCACGAGCATATGGTACAAAATTTCCTAATGTTGTCGAACTAAGTAAATTGCAATTAACGTATTTATTCCAGAAAGAAAAGAATGATTCCTTATCTAATAAAATAAATGAAATTGTAGATTACACATAATCAGTGTTAATTTTTTAATTTTAAATTTAATAGAAATAGCTCATTCGATCGTAAGCTAGTTTTTCAATTTTTTTGCTGCCCTCTTTCCACCCGGTTTTTACAGTCATATTTCGTCCAGCACATGAGCGGTCTATCACAAACTGAGCATTTCATTTTTAGGCCATCGTACATTAAATCCGCAATTTCACAAATAAAGTTCTTTGCTGTGTTAGATAATGGTCGTTCTACTACGTAACTGCGACATACAACAAATAGGAAAAACATAAACATTCACTTATTCCTTGTGGCCACAGATTTGATAATGTTACAAGATCTCTGTCTGACAAGGGATAAATAAAAATGCTTTGTTTTTAGTTATATGTTTATATGTTATTTTACTTCAAAAGAGAATATTTGTTCATATTGGGGTAGAGTTTCCGATAATCCGCAACAATTTGCACTATCCATTCCTTTTCTTCTTCATCTTTGGATAACACAAAATTAAAACCTTCCATTAACTTAACTGTTCGTTCTGCCGAGTCATTAACGACATTCATATTTCCAACGATATTAAGGCCAACATTAAAACTAGGTTCATTTACCCACTCCTTTAGATCTTTTATTAAAAAGTCCGTTGGAATACCAAACCTTTAAAAAAAATTACGTGATTTTTGGGTTATAAAATATTCGATGTTCTTATTAAGATATTGGCTTCTAATATGAGGAGTTACGATCAATTTTTTTAATTCGCAATCAGTAGGGTTATCCAGAGCTTGCACCATGATTCTTCGACTCATATGTAACATTTGAATCATAAAAAGACAACGCTGCTGTTTCTGGGGTTAAATACCACAAATGATTACTTAATTTGCTTAGTGACGCACGACTAATCTTCTCATCAACAATTTTATAAGCATGTAAATCTTTTAGCAATCTTAAATCCTGCATAGGGGCTTCTGCTGCAACTGGTGCTTGTATCTAATTTTTTTAAATACACCCTTACAACAAAGATGCAAATGTCACGAATACTAGTTATCTCCTTTGAATTCGTTTCGAAATAAATATAATTTAAGGCAATAAATAGCTTTCGACATCCAACGGGCGTGATGAAATGCTTCAGGCTTTTTGAAGGTAATTTCCGGAACTCTACCACCAAGAAAAACTATACGTAATTGAAGAAGCTCTTTATAATCATCACGTGGTTGTTTTACTTCAAGATTTTGAGATGCAAATTTTATAATCGCGGATACACTCCCTACTGCATCCTTCACTTTCTGATCTTCAACACCACTCATAAAGTTAATTTTGTCAATTTTGATCCAAGCGTCTCTAAACTTCTGTCCTAGGCTTGTGGTTATTTTTTACACTTTTTATACAAGCTTTTATTTTCAACACTATTTCTGTTAAGTAACACACTGTTCTAATTGACAATTTTAATCAATTGTCATTTTATAGGGAAAGTCCCTTTTTAATTTTCGCGTAAACGCGTAAGAGTATTCGAAAAAAGGGATAAAAAAGCTATATTTAGAACTCGTAGGCTTAAAAAATATCTATGCTTGTAAACTATTATCAGGATATGTAAATAATTTAGTTACCGCCACAATTTTTAAAATTTGATTCCAATGAAATTTCTATAATCAAATTCTTGTTACAAATCGTAGCAGTTACCGTAAATTTAATTAAGTTATAATAATAAAGTTATAGGTATATTGTATACTAAAAAATATAAATACTAAAAAAAATTATATTTCTGTTCATTTTACCAACAGGGGTTCACCTTGAGAGGCGGTGCGCCGTTTGTTCGATACGCATAATTTTTTGCATACCGTATTTTTACACAAAAACAAACATTTCTAGAGGGAGTTACGGTCTATAACTTGCCAAATCGCCAAAACGGGAGATTACGCGACCAGGAAATGCTTCCTTCACAATATCCATTGTGGCTCCTGCTGTGTGTGCGGTTGCACCGTCTTGTTGAAACCACATGTTCACCAAGCCCCGCTCATTCAATTCTGGCAGTAAGAAGTCGTTTATCATGGCCCTGTAGCGTTCGCCATTAACAGTAACCGTATTGCCGATGGCGTCCTCAAAAAAATACGGTCCAATCACTCCTCCCGCGTGAACACCGCACCACACAGTAGCCTTGAGTGGATGTAACGGCTTTTCGTGCATCACACGCGGATTTTCAGTGCCCCAGAAACGAAGATTTTGCTTATTGACGTAACCGCTTAAATGAAAATGCGCCTCGTCGCTCATGATGATTTTCGACTGAAAATCGTTCACTTCGTTGTTGAGATTGTGGATGGCTCTACAGTCATTCACACGCGACTGAAGGTCAGCAGGCATTAACTGATGCACTGTTTGCACTTTGTATGGGAACATGTGTAAGTCTTTCACTAAAATTCGCTGTAGGGTTCGTCTGCTGACGCCCAATTGCGTGGCACGTCGTCTGGTTGATGTTTCTTCGTTCTCAGCAACATCAGTAGCCACAGCCGCGATATTCTCGACAGAACGACCAGTCCGGTGGCGGTCACGCCCTGGAAGATCTCTTGTGGTTCCAGTCTGTTCGAGTCGAGCAGCTAAGCGGCGTAATGTTTGTCCAGTTGGCGCGACACGATTAGGAAATCGACGACGAAATTCACGCTGCGCTAACACCACCGACCGATTATTGGTAAAAAAAATCGGCACAATTATTCCACGCTCTTGCGGAGTATAGCGCTCCATTGTTTGTCTGTTTGTATTCTGCAGCTGTCTAGTTCACAAATGTCAAAAGTTATAACATCTTCCGACAGGATGATTAATTTTGCGCCACCTAGTACTATGTCAAACATGTGATACGATTATCAGATTAACTGCCAAGCCATTTTTTTAATTTTGCCTAAAACGCTGAACTTAAAAACATGTTCCTTTACATGCATATAAGATGTTTTGCATTCATATTTGAAACTTTCAATTTTTTTCGCCAAGATTTAAGAAGAAAAACAAGATCGATCATAATGACCGCCGCTTCGTATCGAGCATAAATAAGTCGCAATCGCCAAGCTGTCTGTCACGTTCTAGCGGTCATCTTTGCAAGTTTAGACTTGCATACGATTTGAGTTATATACGATTTGAATTATAAACCTTTGAGTTATCGGTTGACTTATTAGTTTATTGTAGTGAGGGTTGAAGTTGAGAATGTTGTGAATAGCATTTCTGATGTTACGCAATAATCGGACTATGAAAATACTTGCGATGGCAATGAATGCAAAAAACCAAATACAACCACTGCTTGATTCTGTTTTGAAAAGATTTCAGGAAGTGTATACTCCGGGGGAAGTTTTCTGCATAAATATTGTATTGTATTGTACCTTTTCAAGGATGGCTAATCATCAAACAATATATACCTCAAAAAATATTTTTATATTTATTTTAATATTTTTCAAAATTTTATAACCATAAATGCTTAATCAAATTATTACTGCTATACATATTTTCGCCCATGTCGGGCAGTCATACGTTATGTATACTTTAGCCGTGAATAGCAGTCACACATGCTAGGTAGGCAAAATATTTAGTTACATCACAGCGGTCATTACGACCGCCATGGCAATATGGGATGGTGTATCAGGTGGTCATTATGACCTCTACGGCAGTTAATTTGTTAAAGACATCATATTAAATACGTTTTAATAAAAGCCGTACTGTATCAAAAATATAAATTAATTTTATATAAAATAAAACGTTATTAAATGAATTAAATTTTCATTAGGTAATAGTTCAATTTATTTACGCTCCACTATAGTTCCAAACAAAAATGTTTTGTATAGAATATTATTACCTTCTCATTTCATCTATTGTTGGATCTGATGGAACTGCATCATAAAATGGTAATTGATATTCATCATAGATGCCGCCTACGTTACATCGTCTCGCTATCTCCCAAAATATTAATCCGAGAGCATAAACGTCCGCCCTTTTAAAAGAATCGAAATGATCTATGTTCATAGTTTCGTCCAGTACCTATGTACAAATTAAAAATATTTATATAAGAACATGTACTTAAATTTTATAATGTATAACTTACTTCTGGTGCCATATATCTTTTTGTACCGACTCTGTTATTTAATGGAATATCAACCGTATCTGTAGTTACATTGTGCCTAACAGCTAAACCTAAATCTCCGATTGCGCAGGTACCATTAGATTTTACCAAGATATTCTTGGATTTCAGATCTCTGTGAGCAATAGCTGGCTTTCCTGTAAAATTATGGAAAAAATACGTTATTAAGTATTAACAATTCTTAATAATTTAAAAATTCGTGAAGTTGTAGGAAACATATAATTTTTCTTTTTGACATTCTCGGTTTTTTATTAAATAATGACATCTAGAATAAAGATAAATTTTTAAGATATGATGAAATGTATTAAATGTATGTTTATTACAACAATAACTATATGACAAATAAATATAAATGATAGTGTATAAGTAGCACTTTGAAATATATGTAATTAATGGTGGCTTTAATAACTGTATATTCCCATCATTTGGTATATCTTCAATATTTTACGTAAAACACAAAATTGTGCCTTATTAATTCTAAATACAAAAGCAGTGGGAAAAAACCGTTGAACTAACCTTGAGTGCCCATAATATCCATGTGCAGATGAGCTAAACCTGTAGCTATAGAAAGTGCCATTCGTGTCATCGAACTTACATCTAGAGTATTCTTTCCTAAATAGTCGAACAGAGAACCATATTCATGATAATCAGTAATCAACCACAGTTGCGTCCAGGTGCCATTATCTGTAATAATATAATACTAGAAGATATAATCTATATTTTGGTGCTGAAATACTGAATTCCCTAACTGCTGTATTCCATATGCTTTGAGAACACTAGATTTGCACCCCTATTCTGTATCGTTTTCGTTAAGTATTTTCGACGTTTACCGATACCGTACGAAATTCGAAAAGACGTTCGTTAAAATACCGAAAACATAATGAAAGCAAATAAGCTATCGCTATCACTTCGTAAACATTTTTGTATTTTTTTTTAAGAAAAGAAGTGAAAATCATTTGTTATTATTTGCTTTCGTACAAGCTATTAATGCAGAAAATAGGTTAGTTATAAATATGTTGTTTTTCTTCAACACTAAAGAAATATCTCAGGAGAATAGTTCACCTTTATAAGAGACAGACATTTAAGAAGAGAGAATTTTAAGAAGTTATTTCGCTTGACCAAAGAAACAACGTGGAACTTATGTGAAACACTCTCTCCCCATATACCCATAGAAAGAAGTTTCTACAGTTTTAAAAATACTAACTGCAAATTATTTTTTTTTGCACATGGTTCATATCAAAAATGTCTAGTGCCTTATTTGGCTTTAGTAAACCATCTGAAAGCCGGGCCAAATCTGTTTCTAACGCAATTTATGACAATTTGCTAAATACTTGGATACAGTTTCCTCTTACCAATAATGTCAAGTTAGAAAAGAATACTAGATTTTATGAAAAATTTAATTTTAGTGGTGTAATAATGCACTGATTGTACTCATGTTGCAAACTGTGGCACCACCAGCTCTAGATGCTAATTTTCCTGGATAAGTTTATATAAATAGAAAGGGGTATTATAGTATTAATGTACAAATATGTGATGGTGATCTAAAAATACTTGCGATAAATGCCAGATACCCGGGCTCCGTTCACGATGCTGCATTTTACCACCTCCGACATCAGTATGAAGCAAGTAAACATAATGAAATATTTCTACACAGAATCCATAAGCTACAATTTTTCCTTAAATTGCAGGGTATAGTTCACAGTGGCTATTAGGTATTTCTGGATATCCACTAGCTATGGCTTTTTACCCTAATTATTGGAGCACCTCAAAATACACCTGAGGGAAGATATACGAATTTACATGCAACAACCAGAAACACTGTCGAAAGGTGTATAGAGGTAAGGATCACATTTCGATGTTTATTAAAACATCGAACACTTCATTATCACTTAGAAATATGTGGTAATATAATATATTCATGATCTTTACTACACAATATTACAGTTAGTAGAAACATATCAGAGGCAGAAAATATTGTCTTTGAAGATGATGGTAAATAATGCTCCTGCAAATGTTGACAATTTGTTACAGGAAGGAAGGCAACTTAGAGCACAATTTGTTCACAATACCTTTAGATAAATTGTAAATAAAACAAATTATTTAATTTTAATAAATATAAAGTTACAATTTTAGTGTAATTATTTTTATACTACAATAAGCAACTCTTTTAAATTCTACAAATAAGCCTTAAGAAATTTAACTGAAATTTTTATGTTGCAAATTTATATTATTAATAGGGGTGCTGGTTGCTAAAAATTTGTAATTGAGATTAATACCACAGGTTTTGAAGAAAGCAATGAATGTAAATACAATTAACTTGCAATTGCAAACTTTATATTTAGATTGAATTTTAAAAAAATATATATTTTTGCGTGTTCCAGGAACAGTGGTTCCTAAACGTTTCCCAGGTTTTCTCAAGCCTCACGTCAAATTTAAAAAGCTACACATTATGAAATAGGGAATTTTATATTTTTAGTTAGTGGATTAAATAAAAGTAAGTCAACCTATGTTCTTAAGATTACAAATTGTAAATGTAAAGCGTTGGCAATGCGAAAGTTTGGTAAGAACGCGGTTCCTACGAATGGAAGATTAATATTTTAAACGCAACTAAATTTAAAAGAACCGCTCTCGAAGCTTCTATACTTTATTAAAAGAGTAGAGCTAGAGGAAGTACTCTAACGAGGCAATAGAACCACAATAGATCTGTAAAAGTCGCAGTGGAATAGGCCTTGCGGCCACTTCAAGGTAATCTAATGTAATCTAAATGTGTACACCGGGGCAAACTCTTTGGGCTATTTTAGACAATTAAATTACTGTAGAAAAAATTCTTTAAAATGCTTGTCACAGTTAATTTTATTATGTTAGAGTATCATAATTATTGATAATAACCAAAATAAGGAAATAACACACCTGAACATCCCTTAAAAGCTTATACTTGTATCGTAAACATCGCCATGGCCATGAATTTTTATTACGCCTGTTCCCGAATAGTGACTAAGATGTTTGTAAAAGTGAGATGAGGAAAATCATGGAAACTTCTCTCAATAAAAGTCTTCAGCGTGGAACCTGCAATTCTCAAACTGAGAACCAGGTGTACTACGCTATTAGCCTGGTGATAGAAACCAAATATATACAAGGTAAGCGAGAAATCAATAGATGAGCATATTTCTTGATTAATATAGTCTTTATTGTCACATTGGCTACTTTTTGGCTAAAACGATAGTTTTTCATTGCCTGATTTCTTAATAATAAATCTTAGTTAAAATGCAGTTTAAATTGACTAACTGATCAATATAATTAACAAGCTTGCATTGCTAATTATTTTATGTAAAGTATATTACCTTTATTATCAGCAGCTATGAAGCCTAAAATGTTTTCGTGTCGAAGCATAACAGTTTGATAGATTTCGGCTTCTCTGAACCACGATCTCTCCTCCCTCGAACTGAAAATTTTCACTGCTACATTCTCCCCTCTCCACCTGCCTCTCCATACTTCTCCAAATCGTCCTTGTCCAATAATTTCAACCAACTGTATTTGTCGTGCTATACTACGCTGAACCAATAGTGGTAACCCTACAATAACAGAATTTGTAAATATCATATTTGTTAAAAGGCTACTTTATTAACAAACAAACAAAAAATTACTTCAAATATGTATAACTTTCCAAAAGAGTTTCGCAAACAAGTTACTGAAAACATGCTTGAAGCAGTGAATTCTAACGACGTTTTGACGATACGTAAATTTATGAATTTGACATGAAAATTAACCAACAAGCTTCAAAATGGCGCTTCGATAGTGAACTAAAATCGAAAAAACTCGTCAAACGCTCTTAAATAAAAGTATTTTTTATAATTAACGTCGTGTTGTCCAGTCCGAATTACTTTCCAAGGAGCAAGCAGTCAACAAATAGTATTATCTGGTCGTTATCGATCATTTCAAAAAGAAAGTTCGCCAAACGGCGGAAATTCTTGGATTTTACGTCACGATAATATCAACCCACACATCGACTCTTCTACCGAATTTTTAACCAAAAATTCAACGAATAACATTGACCAAGTACCTCATTCGTTTCACTAATTTTCATATAACTTTTTTCCAAAACTCATCGTAGAAGATGTTTTCAATCTAGTGAATAAAATTCATAGAAGAAGCTAAAGCGCATACCGGAAAGTAGCTATAGGAAGTGATTAAACAATTGGATTATCCGAAAGAAGCTATAATAAGTGATTAAACAATTGGATTACCCGTAATTAGCTCTAAGAAGTGATTAGACAACTGAATTATCCGTTGGCATACTTTAGCAAGATCTTTTTTATGGCATGTGCATAACTGCCCAATGCTTTAGGCTGAAAGCTTGTCAAACCACCAGAAGTACATTCCATCAATGCAAAAACTTTCTTGTTTACTGTTAATCAAATTGAGAACACGAACCCGAACTTCAGTGTCTGATGAAAAATGTTGACGTTTCAATACCTTTGAAAGCAACCAGAAATCTGAAGCTAAAAAGACTGCGAAACAGCAGTAAATTTCGTTGCTACAATGCGGTCTGGCGTTGCCGTGGTGCAAGAAAAAAATTCGTTCTTTCCGGTCTTCCTCTACGAATACGATTCTTTAGTGATCGTAAAGTTTTGCAGTATCTTATTGAATTAATCGTTGATCCCTTCGGAAGATATTCGGTATGAATGACACCTCTGCAGCCCAGAAAATTGTGAGCATGCCTTTCTGCGCTGATGGAACTCTTTTGAATTTTCGTACACATGGAGAATCAGAACGACGATATTCCAATGTCTGCCACTTGTTTTCGGGATCATAATGATAAACCCAAGATTCGTTCCTGGTGATGATGTTCATGAGAAAATCATCTCCTTCACGTCGATACTGATTGAGAAGTTCTTGGCAAATGCTTTTTCTTTGTTCTTTCATGAAATTCGGTAATTGTCTCGGGACCCATCTGGAGCAATCTTTTCTGTAATTCAACGTACTGGACTCTTTCTTAACTAATGCCTAATTGCCAAGCCATTCGCTTTTTCGTAATCTGGTGATTTCCTTGAATTCACTAATCTTTAATTCTTCTTATGCATCAGTGACAACGCTTGACCCGATCACTTTTCGAATCCACTGCCTGGCGAACATTCTTCGCATGCGTACAATCATTGCCGTAAACAGCTTTCAAACGCTTGTAAATTTCGATGGCCGGGCAATCTTCCAGCGTTAAAAATTCTATCATGGATCGGTGTTTAGAAATCGAACTCGTGATAAATGACGCTGTTATTGAACGACGGTGCAAAGGAAATTTGCATGCTAAGACGAGATACTCGAAGTAATCGTTTGCAAGTTAGAACTTATTTTTATCCCCACTACTCACACAACACCGTTGCTGGAGACTTTATACAAAGAATTCAAATAAATTTTACCTCAAAGTAGCCCTTGGAAATTATGATTATGTCTTAGCTTGTTACTAATTTTAATAGGAATTTTGTTGGTTATGAGATGAGATATTTGATTGAAATGACAAATGTCAAAATAATAAAACGAACATTTTTAAGTGAATGAAATATGTTTATTTCCAACAAACAAGTGTGCCGAAAACTGTCATAATCAAAGATGACGTTAGGGAACTCATTTCTAAATTCTTCTAAACAATCTTGAAGAGAATACTGCCATTGTCCGTCAATCTTACGTCCGTTTCGAAAATAAGATTCTAGCATGAATGATTTGTGTTGTATAGTAAAAACTATGTTAAATCAATTTTAAATTACAAAGCAATTTTTGTCAACTATGCATCTGTTTAATTGACAACTAATGCAAATTTAAATTATTAATAATCATACGTTTTTAAAGGAATGGCCTACTAGAGGCAAAGTAATCAAATAATCCACATCCACTGTATACTTTGAAAATTTGGTAAAACCAAAGGAGTCAGTAATAAGAAATTAATGTTATAACGGTAAATGTACAATTTAATAAAAAACGATTTATTTGTGAAAAAAAAGTATTTTTCACAAATAAAGTTTGCAACGTAACATAGGATTTAATAGGATTTAAAATGTTCTTCAATTTTCGATATAACGCTATCTTTTGAATAAATTGGTATATGTATGTAGCAATGAACAAAAAAGTATATTTACATACCTGAACCGCTTCCACTAGTTGTCATTTCTATCATATGCTTCAAGCTGACCCTGCTGTTCAGTATTGGTAGGGTGGGAGCCTCCAAGCTGTCTTCTATAATAGGTGGTAATGGATCGTGCATTGTGTTTCTGTTGTGGTAATAGCGGAACACAAAGACAACGCCAAAACAGACCAAAAGGCACGGTACAGCGATGATTGCTGTTATTTCGAATGTACCCCATCGTGAACCTATGTGTTTGTTACAAAAACATATTAATTTTGAGAAATTGAAAGATATTGATGCTAATATATACAGCGTGTAATAGTTTAAACAAGTGCAAGTCTGTAATTATAAATCATCAAGAATTTGTTTGGAAAAAAGTTACCTCTACGGCACCAGCCAGGGTATTTCCCATAGCCCCTGTGATCATGTCCTATTTAAGGATTATTAATTTAAACCCTTTATAGAAGGATCTATTCATCTTAGCATGCAACTATAGACCTCAATCTTTCCTCACATACGTTTGAGTTACGGAAGTTCAGACACTATATTATTGATGAAAAAAAATAGAATTGCATTTTATAATTTTCTTTTTTCCATGTTTTATAACGTAAGCGTTATAGTAGATGTATTTAACAACCTCATCATTGTCTTAACTAATATACATTTAAAGAATATATTCAATATTTTACATTATTCTGCTTATTTTATAATATGATATTTTCACTACTTAATACTTATATTTTGGGATAAATTCTGATGCATAGTAACTTTTAAAAGAGATGTCCTAAAAATTTTTAGTAGTAGGCCATAGATTCGGACAAAAACAAAAATGACGGCACAGTTCCCAGTTGCAATTTTGCAAGCTTATAGATATAAAAGTTTATTGTTATAACTTATAAGTAGAGCTGAGGATGTTTGCGGTATAACCATGGTTATATCATATAACCATAGTAATTTACTATGGTTACATGATATAACCATGGTTATACCGCAAACATCCTCAGCTCTACTTATAAGTCATGCTTTTCAATAAGCAACATGGAATTTTCCCGGAATATGTTTCAGGTTTATGAACTTTATGATTTTAAAAAAGGTTTATCATACAATCAAAGTTATAAATAATTAAGTGGCACCTTTTCGTGTTTCATTAGCTACAATTTAGTTACTGGTTTCGTAAATTTATACGTGGAAGATGTACATTAGAAGATAAATCAAGACAAGAACGATCTGTAGCTGTTTGTGCTGAAAACAATGCCAGAGGGAAACTATTTAAGGGGAACCGAAAGATCTCCCATAAAGAGGTCCAAGAAGAATTAGGTATTGGATTATGTGCAGTAGATAATATTTCACACAATTAGAGTGTTTGTAATATCATGACAACATAATTCCTGATACAGACGCAAAAATAAAATCTTTACGCAAATCCGGATTCCAATCAAATATCCAAGATTTCTATATTTGCTACAGTTAATTAAATGCTTGAGAGATTCTTAAGAGATTTCTTGACACGCTGAATTTCAACGACATTTTGATCACTTGTCGAAAAAAGTTGTCTAACTCTTTCGAGAAGTGGTTCCAAAAAAAATACACAAGTGTATTTTGGCTAAAAGGGATTATTTTGAAAAAGGATAAAATTGTTTTCTTTAAAAATTCCGTAGTTTTTGCACCTAAATTCTTTTAGAACAGTCTTCGAATAACGTTCTGTACAGAGTTTTAACTATAGCAGCACATAGTAAAATAACTATCCTTTATACAAGGCATAAGATTGCGAATCTCTAAAGCAATAACATTCATCGACTGTCTTACTGAAGGTTATGAAAATCATATTCGATCGAAATCTTCAAGAAAAATTTCTAAAGCTGAGGATACTCCAATTAAGTAAACCTAATATATGATTAACAGGTTTCGAGTTGGGAATGGAATGCAATTGCGGGCGTGACAATTAAATATTAGTCACCATTGATCTATGTCGATTACGAAAACGCTTAGAATAGGCTAGAGAACATGCCTTCAAGAGAAATTTATTTAAGTTAGCTATAATCTAGGTTATTTGGAGAAACACGTCGAATTGTTGTACAACGCATAAACAATGCATACCCCAGCACGTAGTTGCAAATGGTAGTGCGTCAACTTTGGCAAATTAAAATCTATTTTGTAAAAAGAACTGTATAGAAAATATGATGCGATCAAGTCTAGAAATAATTTTAAAAAAATTCCAATATATTTCGGCTCTATGTAAAAATGATTTAATAGAATTAGAAGAAACACAAACGCTAAAATGAATAAAGTGAGCACTCCAATCTCATTAATTTTCTACTGGTTTCAGGATTCGTCGCACCTGTAATTATCAAATGAAATTAATAGAACAGAAGAGTTAAAGCAAATATACCAACGTCTGAAGAAAGTTTGGAATTGTTTGTAAACGGCATGGAATTCAAACGATCGCAGTTCTACACAAACATGTTGAAAGAACTCTACGAATTGTAAATAAAGTATTAGTAGCTAAATATGGATTTTCTGACGAAAAATCTATTTAATATAAATTGTCTTTAATTTCTTTTTTGTAAGGCAATTTTTCTTAATATTAACATTTTTGATATTTATATTTTTAGACTATTTTACCTCTTTTTTCAATAAAAATTTTGTCCGAACTTCTGTGACTAATAGTGAACATCATCATTTAAAAATGAGTAAAAATTAAAAACTTACCGCATTTAAAAATATAGTTTAAGTGGTTGCCCATAAACACTTCATTTCTCCATGGTTTATACTGGTGTTTATTGTCTATGAGTGAGTATAATAACAATTATTTATCAATGATATATGTATTTTATATTCTAGGTATTTATGAAATCAATATTAAGAAACAATAAAAGTTATTAAAGTACCTTAAAATTTTGTTTATTGATTTTACCACAAACACATATTTAGCTAAATATTTATTTAAAGATATTTATAGCTCTATACCTTTCTATTTTTACAAAATTCTTGTCAAAAATAGTTCCTTTTTAATGATTATTTTCACCCTCTAGCCTATAATTACGCACTATAAAGTATACAAATCTAATTTTATCAGATTTTCTAATTATACGAGGGCTGTTCTCTTTCAACTGGCCATGTTATTTTATTACAAATTTCGATTAAAATGTTAACCTAGCTATTTACAAGCTTTAAGAAAAATATATTTGAGTATTTTTAAACTACAAAGCTTTAAAGTAATGATTTGGACAAGAAATAATGGAATTGAACAAACAGCATTATCGAGCTGTGATTTTTTACACAATTTCAAACGTGGCTTCAGTCGTAAGGAATATTTTGCGGAAATCAATTCGGTATTTGCTGACAAGTCTGTTACTTAGCCACCGCAAAACGGTACAATGATTTTCAACGGTTGATTTTCCTTAAATGACACGTTTCAAGTTCTGCTGTTACCGAAAAGAATATTGGTCTTGTTCAAGGCATGATTACAGAGGACCAACATGTTACTGTAAGGAGTGTTCAAGCAACTCTTAAAGTTGGTGTGGATAGTGTGGAAGCATTTAACAACATCTCACAAAAGCATTTGAAGGTACATTAGCTTCGACTTCGTTGGATTCCCACAATTTGACTCCTGTTTAAAAAGAAAAAAATACCATGTGAGCTCTATGCTAGATCGCTTTGTCAATGAATCACCTCATTTAGACCACAATACAGGTGATGATATTGTACTGCTATTATTCTGAAGAAAACAACAATCGGCAGTTTGGATCTTTGGAAATGAATCAACTTTTAACAAAAGTTGTTCGAGAAAAATACCGTAACAAAAAGATGGTCGACATATTTTTTTTGAGATTTTTGGACATATTTTCACTGTAGCGTTAGAGCGCCGACGTACTGTCAGTTCGTTTTCCTCAAGTTCTTTAAATTATGCGCAAACATCGTCCAAGAAGGAAGGATCATGTTGTATGACAATAACGCTTGGACACACATTATTGCTCGGATTAAGTATTTTATTGTGTAAAACATTAAAATGATGGGTAATTTGCTGTATAGTCTAGACCTGGTGCCTAAAGATTTCTTTTTATTTGCTCATGTAAATGATAAGCTACGGGGTTAAAGTTTTACATTGTCTAAAGAAGGGTTGAAGAATTTAAAAAGGATATAAACAACATAATACCGAAATATTGACGAAAATGTTTTGCAGATTGGCTTCTACGGATTAATTGATTGATGCAAAGTGTATTGACCGTGAAGATAATTACTTTGAAAAATTGTAAATGCGTTTTGGAAATAAAAATTGGATATTAGTTTACTAGGCTCAACAGAGAGAGAACAGGACTCGTATATGTCGAATATGAAATTACAGATGCAACAAATAAAATCTAGATGTTAGAAATTTTAATGCGAGTTGGCAAAAAATTGTAGGAACACTGTATTTGAATGTAAATTTAAAAAAGGTTCAAAAGATTTGCTTAAAATAAAGCGAAATAACTCAAAACTTTACATAATACTACATACAGAATATCACGCCAACGGCTTATAGTCTCTTGACCTATTTATAACTGGAACGTTTTAAAATCATATTTAACTGTACGTATAAAATAATCTTTGATATATGTTGTGTGTGTGTATTGAGGTAGCATAGTTTCTTTTTGATAATAATTACATATTTTTTAAACGTAATTAGGAACTATTATTTACAGACGTACACCTGTTTAAATCTATTTGTTTTCCAATTTTATTTATATCGACTATAATATATAAATAACAAGACAATAAAAAATGCGTTTTTATGTGTTAGTTGTCCAAGTTCTGGTTAAAAAAGAAACTCTAATATTAGCAATTCTTATGCTGTCGCATTTCATTTATGCTCGAACAACTAACGCATTATACAAAAAAAAACAAGCATTGGAATTCAAAAAGCTACTTTATTCAAATTACAACAAAGGACAGCTGCTGAATACATTTTGCACAAATGCAGATATGTACATATGTTAACGCAAATATATCACCAAATTACAAAAAAAACGACAGAGAATTCAGCAGTTGTCCGCAATACTTGCTAGAAATTAAGCGAGTTAAAAATTTAATCACACAATGAATATGTGTGTCAGCTACGTACATATATTAATTGAGATAAACTTACCGGTTGGCTATGACTATATCTAAAACTAATGCTAAATGAGCCATCAAGCAAAGCGGTAAAGCGTTTTCACAGAGCATGCAAGTTTCAAGTCTACTGTAATAAGTAATAAATATGGAGACGGTTAAAATGTACATAGTTTTTAGCCCTAGTAATGACGAACATGATACACTTTTTTGCTGAAACATAAAAATGCATATAAATATTAATTGGGAAATATATTTAAAGTCCTATGTTGCCTTCACAGTGTCAGCCACTGATTTCTTGATATTTCTAACATATCTTTTATACAATGATGGGCATTAATGTTTATGCAGAAATATTTTCGACATAAAATATTTAAAAAAAATTTTAAGACCAATATGGTTGTCTAACATTCTCATTACAATGCACTTTCAGTGAAGAAGTGGCTTGTAAAATTTTGAAAAATCTCCACAAATATCAACTAAATAATAAATTTGCTGAAAAAGTAAGTTGTAGCATCAATAGCTTTTCGGCATATTAAGATCACATAGATTTCAAAGCCGGATATGTGTAGGGTTTTCCTATATCGAATGAAAAACTCCCTCAAAGTACTTTAAAAGCTGGTGCGCACCTTAGATATAATGAGATTGCCTGCTTTCTGTGGGTTACTTTCTCTTAATGAAGCCATCAATTCATATAGGTATTGTTATTAAACTTGTGGACTTTAGCTAGCGTTATTACAATGAGAATAGAATGAATAGAAGAATTCGATAAAAGATTTACTCTATCTAAAAAAGAAATTCAGTTTTAAACTACTTGAAGATCCCTCTTCTGTAAATCCCGAGGACATACCAGTTCAATTGCAGCTGAAGGTTATCAAACTACAATGTTGGGCAATTTACCGAAGCAAGCACAGAGAAAGCAGATTTTTGAAGAAATCCTGTAGGCGATTTCTACAAAAATCTTGATCGCGCGAACTACAAGAATCTTTACAAAGTTGCACTAAAAACTTTTAGTGCATTTGGAACCACTTATATATGCAAGCAGACATTTTCAATTATGAATATTAATAAATGCAAGCAACGCTCATGTTTGAGTGATGAGCAATATATCTCCTAAATACGACAAACTTGTTAAAGAAAAACGATGCAATGTGTGGTAGCGAAATATTCGGGAATATTTCGGAAAATTGTTCGAAAAACAGTGGTCTTGGAAACGTCGAATATTTTATCTATTTTTCGCTGTGAAACTTCAAATATCCTTAACGGCTTCAACCATTCTTTCTTCCCTCACTTGGCTCAAAATTCTTGGTCGGCCACTTTTGTAAATTAACGCTCTTCACATTCGTTTATGGTTTGATAAATTGTTGATAAAGAAATATCTTGTTCACAATAAATGATAACAATATCTATCTTAGTACAATCTAGTTGGGCATACGCCCAACTAGATAGTAAATTATTTTTCAAATATCTAGCTTATAAGACATTTTGCTGAACCAGATCACAAGAACTAAACCGTCATAATTAAAACAAGTTAATTAGGGCATATGACTTACAGCAACAACTCAACCAACTAGACAAAATCATCTAAAATTTTTCCAAAAACTTTGAGATCATATGTTTAACTGAATTAATATATTTTTGTTAGGGCGAGCAATCCATTGTTGAAATGTGTGAATTAATTCAAAACTAGATCAGCGAAAGGAAAGCTTACGAATTTGTTAATATGTCCAGCTAAAATTACTAGATAAAATATAAAGGAAGGTATTAAACAGAAAAATAACTATTGGAAATCATCGCCGTATTAACAGATATGTTAAAACTTGACCTTTTGTTATTTCAGCAAACTTCAAATCTTCCGATTCACATCTCGTAGATGCTAGAAATGCATGAAAGGTGCTATAGTTAAATTGCTAAAAAAATTTAAATCGGCCAGATGCTGAAGAAATATTCTGTGATCAGATAAAAGTAAGGTGGTATTAGAGGCTTACGGAAACATGTTCGAAGACCTGTAGGAACGGAACGTAATGCTTCATATTATTGAATTGGTGTAATATGTTGTATACCAGAAACAATATCATTATCCTCATTATATGTATCTCTTTTTCACCTTTTGGTATCGAGAGGCTGAAAGTACCGAGCTCTAGCGAATTATTTTATTGTTCACCCATCCAGCAAATGCCCACGTAAGATTTGTTGGACTATATCAATTGCAATACCATTTATCTATACTGCCGTACTCTCAACATAGATCAATGTACATGCTTAAATATATTTTAAACAGTCATGTTACATTATGGTGAAGAAGAAATACCTCTGTCCTGAGTATATATACATATATGCACAATTGTCCTAAACATGGAAGATATAGGGTAAAAAACAGGTTAAGGTCAATTTCAGTTGAGGTTCTGGTGTGACCAGTCAATCATCAGGCTTCAACTCTATGGATAATCTATAGACACACGTAAAAAAGTTATTTTTGCAGTAGCACCTGCATCAATGCAGGGAAATTATGAATTATGCGAAACAATTGAAAGAGAATGGTGTTTAATTTCACCCAAGCGTTGCCAGACTTTAATTGATTCCATGCCACAAAGATGGAAAACAGTTATCGCGAACAAAGACTAGGCAACGAGGTATTAAAATGAAGTTATATTATCAAGATTTTTAAAAATAATTTTTACACGCCAATATAATTGATAGAACTTAGTATTTTTGCAATTTCAAGACAAGGATTTTTTAATGTCTTTCTTTAAATAAATCAAAGCGACAGGGTCATCGGGCCTGTAGAAACAAATAAATCTTTTTATCAACAAATATAGCTAAAGAAACTTAGTTTATAATCAAATTGATTTTCAGACTGCTTCGATTAATTTGAAAGAAATAATGATATATACAAAATTTAATTTATTTCTTAAAAAAAAAGGAATGTGTGAATTTTCTTTGTTCATTTCTTGAATATACTTTTATTTTGAAAATATTACTGTAATAACACCTACGCCCATCACTTGTATATAATTTTGACGTCACATACATTGCAAGACGTTCACAAAATCACCTGGTCTACAGTCAATCAACTATATACTCAATCAAATTGATAAAATATGTGTTTTTAAGATGTATTTGAATACAAAAATTGTCTTCTATCTTCAAAAACATTTCTATTACCTTTTAAAATTTATACAATGTCCCTAACATTTCAGCTAAGGAAGGTACAATATTGTTTTAGTTTTATTAAATTTAAATAAAATCCAGCACTGAAGTTGTCGGTATCAATATTTGATAAAATTTCCTCATCCAAGAGAAATAAAATAATAAACAAACGTCAAAATAATCAATTTTCTAAAAGAGCAACTACAACAATAAGAGTGCAAGTATTGAATTACATAAGAGATATCTGTTATCATTGCATGATTTATATTAATTTTGTTTTACAACAAGCGCTGATGTACAGTATATTAAAAACATTATTATCTTTAAATGTAAGTCATTAAATGAGATGAGCATTATTTTTCGCGATTTGATTTAAAATTTTGTTTCTAAAGATTAATTGTGAATCTTAAGTAGAACCTCCATAAAAGATTCCGTTCTATATCTAGACAAGTTATAGTTACAAAATAAAAAGAAGGTCAATTGATAAACAAACTAATGCAAGTTTTGACAAATCAATGAGGGTGACTCAGATTCTTGAAAAGATATGCAACATTCTTGAAAATATTAATTACACACCTGAATCTAAGGAATTAAGTGTGAAATGAAGAAAACATGAAAGTGAACGAGTTTATTTCGAGAAAAAAAATGCTTAATTAAAACCTTGGAATTTTTATAAAATTATTTAATCCTTAGATGATTTTCAAAGTAATAACGTACCGTTGATTTAAGCATCAAATTCAAGCATATTGGTACCTATACTTAATTTTGTAACAAAAAATCTTCATATTATTTTATTTCCGGCTAAGGACAGACGATATTGGGAACGAGGAATGAAAGGTACATGGTCCTAGTATGTATTGTAGATTTCAGAACATTTGCTCTCGTGAGTAAGAATACTAGTGTAAAAAGACATGAAGTGGTATTTCTATATATGAATGTCAAAGGATCGAAAAATTATATCAGCATTAACAAGATATAAATAAGCATTGATCAAAAGATTTTGTGAAAATGTGGATAAATCGATAGATTTAAAATAAATAGGATGTCTCTTAGGAAATGACGACTAACGTTCAATAATGAGAAGAGCCAATTTTAATTTATAAAGAAATGTTTAAAAGTTAGTTTAATGATTGTTAAAAAATCGCATTGCAAGATGCTTCAAAATGGGAGATTTTGGATTATTGTGCACCTTTACAGACAATTTAAGGACACAGCCATGCTAAAATTGTCATAAAATGTTTTCACATCTTCGCTTTGAAAATGATTTGGCGAGAGCATTCAGGTAGGTAATGATCCGGAAGATCGTTGTAAACATTGTATGAAACGAAAATATAAAACTACAGACTCCTGCAAACTTCGGCAGCCAGAGAATATCTTCGGATCTCCTTGCCACTATGCATAGATCCACGTGCTTAGGGTCTCTCAAGTCTTGGAGAAAGAATACAAGTTTCCAACCATATTGCGCCTCCCACCATCCGAATATTCCAGAAGAAAGAAAGGAAGGAATCCATCTAGCCATACGCTAAATAAATAATACCCGACTCCTCAAGCAATCATTAATAATGGAGATTGAACATATGTTAAGTATGTGATTATCAAGAGTAGGTTTTTAACGAGAATTTATCTTTCTGTTATCAGTTCAGTTCTGTTTCCTATGGAATGATTTGTAAGTCGCTTAGTGCTTCACAAAAGTGGTCATATCAACACAGAAGATGCTGAACATCCGAGGCTTTCATTTACAGTAACTTTTCCAGAAATGGTTAATAAAGTTCGTATCACTGTAAGGAACAATCGCAGAATAAAAGTGTGTGAAATAGCTAGTGCCGGAAATATTTTAATCGAACGTATTCGCAACCTAATCGCAAGATGGGTGTGGTGTTTACTTACTGTTGAGCAAATGCAAGCTCATGTTAAAATTTCAAATGACTGTATGGTTAAATTCAAATGAAATTAAAGAGAACTTTTTCATAGATAGATCACCGTAGATGGAAGCTGGATACATCACCATATTGTAGAGACAAAAACAGTCAAAACAGTGGATTTCTTCTAATGGATACTCTCCAAAGACTGTAGAAATCGTTTTTTCGGCCAATAGAATAATGGCCACTGTTTCTTTGTGATTCCAAAGGCTTAATCTTTATTAGTACAGTACTCCGTGAAGTTCTTTTCTTACTCCCAAATTGGAAAAGAGCTTGGTGCAAAGAGATTCGTGATCAATTATGACTGGCTTCCGAAGGATTACTTTTTAGATGGCTTAAAAAATTTGAAAAACGAGAAAATAAGGATTTTATTAAAAAGTTACTCTCCCGTCAAATTACTGTTTTTTAAACTTACTAGGTCAATACTTTCTGTCATCTCAACCTACTATTTTTTTTCAATGATAATTTAAGAATATTTTAAGACAGAATTATGCAATGTTATATAATTCATTCATATACGAAGATTTGGATGCGACGAAAGTACAGTACTTCAAGAAAAATATTAAACAGTCTAAAAACTTAAAAACGTGACATAAATCGTTACATCCATTACTGCTGCGTCTCGCTTCTAATCCAAAATGCATGATGCAGGTGTGGAGCAAGGGAATATGTACATCTAGTTGAGGTCTCAAGATCACACTCCAGAAGTATTTGTGTGATACAATAAAAGTCTTTCGATTACAAATAAAATGGTATTATCACGTATATGTCATGTAGTATAATATGAAGTATCGACTGGTAGGGAAAGTAAATTTGTTTATAATTAAAATAAAGTTTTGGTGAAACATTAGTGAATACCATACATTTTCAATTATGTGCACTACCTTTGTTGTAAAACATAATAATTGTCATACATTAGAACAGTTTCCTTTTTAATTACAGGCAAAGCTAATTAATATTATCATTTACGATAATAATGCAACGCCTATTTTAGATTACAAAGGAAACATTAGATAGCAGATACTAAATTACGAGGTCTATCCGGAAAGTATTCGACCTTGTGCTGTAAGGGTGCTATTGTCAAAATCAGCTATTTACCATGTAGGAGGAGATTACGAGTGCTTCCACCAGATGCCATAGTCATGCCGGTGTTCAGTCGACAACGATACATCATTGAATGAACATTAAATCTCGTGCGCGTGGCATTGACAATGACTGAACAGAGCGAATAGTTTGCATTAAATATTGCCAAAAACTTGGCAATTCCTGTTCGAAATTCATTAGTAAGATTTGTTAAGCATATGGCAATGAATATGTGATACATAAATTTAAGAGAGGTCATACATGAGTTGAAAGTAATGCTTGTTCTGGCAGGCCTACAACGGCAAGAAAACTTGAAGTTTGTAATGAGTTTTAATTGACCAAAATCGTCGTTTGACTGTGTGCGGGAGCTAGGAGACCTTGGAATTCCAGAAACTGGAATTTGGCAGTCATGTGGCTACAACATTAATTCCACTGCTGCTGATAGAAAACTGAAAGAACTATAGAGTCAAAATTGTCCAGGATAATTTGAAAACTATTAAAAACAATCCGGAAATGTTCAAAAGGGTCATTTCATTACTTGACAAGGCAGGAGTTAATGGTTATGATCCTAACGCAAACGTCTTATTTAATCGCAGTGGAAAACGCACGACTAGCCACGATCCAAGAAAGTACGTCAGAGTAGGAGCAACATCAAGATAATGCTCACTCTTTTCTTCGATCAGGAAGGTATTATTCATCATGAATACGCTCCAACAGTTCAAACGGCTAACAAACGGTGAATAAACAATATTATCAAGAAATTTTGAAACGATGATGCGACGGAGTAAGAAGAAAATTGCTAGATTTGTAGAAAAGTGGCGACTAGATGTTTTACGACGACAACGCGTTTGCTCATTCATCACAACTTATCCAGCAGTATCTTGTGAAACATGCCATTGTTCAACACCGCTAACCATCTTACAGACCTGACTTAGCTCCAAGTAACTTCTCCGTGTTTTGCAAATTAAAATATCCTCTTAAAGGAAGGAGATTCGACGACGTGGAGGAGATAAAAAGGAATATGACAAAACCAACCGTTAGCTAGCATCGCTGAAGAAGGTTGTGGCTTTCCAAGGGCGAATATTTTGAAGGCGACATAATTGCCATTGACTGGATTTAACTTCTTGTTCTTGTTACAGCACAAGGTTGGACACTTTCCGGGCAGACTTCGCAAATATATATTTTTTTTCTAGTAACTGATAATCTGTTTAAATATAATTTCATAGACGATCGTGAAGTGAAAGTAATGAAATTCAGTTGATACACCCTTGAAGTCACTTTCAAATATTTATTCTTATTAATATTGGAATAATAAAAAATAAGCTAATTTAAGAAAATATTATTATTACTAAGGATCTATTGAATACTATAAAAATCTGATTTTCTGTGAAAATTAAAGCTAATAAAAAACACATTTTCAATAACTATTTAATAATTTTATTTATTTAACAAATGATTGTTTAGAACATGTAGACCAGATGAACACCCCGCACATATAACAGTATACGTTCCATGTGAGAATAAATAAATAAATAAATAAAACAAAGATGTCCAATTAATAATTGTTGATGTTGATAATACTTGATAATGATTTTGACCCACTGACATTACTATAATCCTAACCTGTTCTGATCAAATCAGTCAGCGTCAGGTTTAGCCGTTCATTGCAAAAATCACCGTCCTCGCAGCAATCAGAGATACTAATCATGCCCGTCTCTACTCTTTTTCTTTTGCAAACGTCCACACCTTCTGGGTTGAAATATAGCTTGCTTTTGTTAAGGCATCTGTATAAAGATCAATAAGAATTTTTTAAATAAATAGATTTCGTAAGATGAATAATTTTAACCGACTATTTTGGCGTCTGTGAAAAGGAAATATTATTTAGAAAGTGCGTAGAAATTAAAATGGAAAAAGAATGACTAGATGGCTTCTGAAATGCAAAACTATGAATTTTGTGCTTTATATATATATATCGAACTTTAAGCCTGAAACTTTAAATGAGGCACAGTGGTGTCATGAATTAAACGACAAATTTTGTACTTGTAATAAATTGGATTTGCTTTCATGAGATGCGATCTATATAACTTTAAACAACATTTAAATTTGATATTATTACTTATTCGTTAGAAACGTCAAAAACCAATGCATTTAATTACTGTTAACATCTTGGTCATACATATGAGCAAGATTTTATTATATCCCTAAATCACACGATTCAATTACTAATACAATAAGTTAATACACTATTTAGAATTAAGTAAAATTGAATAATTATTAATTTGAAATCCACTATATGAATTTACATTTTTCCTCTACGGCATCTCAAAAGTTTTTAATGTAAAAGAATACAGACAATACTTCTCTATTGTTAGCATGTTTTTATATATATTTAACTTCATTTATCATTTGACTAAATGAATTGTAACAAAAACAAATTAATATTATATTATACACCTTATTTTCGGTCCAAATTGAGTCCATTAAAAATGAAGATAATGTTTATTGTACTTTTCTATGAAATATAATTCATAGAAAAGAAATAATAAATTGTCCAGTAAATGCCACTTTATATCATAATTAAGGTGTATGAAATTTAAACTTGGTTAGTAGTCAAACGTGGACATTATAGGACATAAGTTATGGTATTCCAATACCACTGCCGCTATATTATCGGGCTTGATTTGCCATTACGGATGCAAATAACTCAATATTTTCTGAAACATCATACTTGATTATAAATCAATTACACCATTAAATACACATTGTGTGATACGGTAGATGTTTCTGATGTATTCTGGCACCTTAAAAACAGAAATTGCCTATCATCCTCATATTTTTTGAAGTATGCACACATGAATATTACACCACTTTGTGCAACATATCAGTAGTGATGAACGTACCATGTTAAGACAAGTTCATTCCTGTTTTACATGCAAGAAGTACGGATCCACATCAGATAAGATGCATTGAATTTACTGGTAATATAAAGTTACTGCATTTCCTTTGTCGTGGTGTGAAACGTTGTTACCAACATGTTTATGTTCTACATACTTGATTTTACTGCACTGTGATTGACTGTGAACTAACAAGTACAATGCCTAGGCAGTATGTAAACAATGCCAAAGTAACTTTTAAATCGCAAAAACGTACTTTCGCCGAATTTTTACGAAGAGTTTACGAACTTTATTTTCGAGTTAAAGTAGGAGATCAAGATAAGTCATGGACCCCTTATATACAAATATGATCTAAGACTTGCATAACATTGTCAAAAGGTTGGTTGAAATGTATAAAATGGTATAAATTGCGCTTTGTAGTACCAATGCTTTTACTTCACCAACACCAACATATCGGGCATAGGACCGAAGTCCAAGCGTACTGTGCAGTATCCCAATCTACCATCAACTTAACGGCCCGTCGAACATAGTGATGAACTTTTTATTCCAAAACCATTAGAATCTTGGAATTTGGACGAAGAAAAACCTGAATGTGCTGAAGGTCCAACTGATGATGCAATTAAGAAAAAAAATTGACCAAGGAGTCCTAATTTGCTTGCTGATTACTGTTGGACATTAATATCGTTAACTACACTATCATATTCCCGTGCTTAGACATAAATTAAAAAAAAAACTAAAAATAAAATTTTCAAATAAAAAAAAAACCACACTCTGTCTTGAAATAACGTAGTATAAATTTCGTTCGTATTTTGAATTATGTTGCTAATAAATACAGTAGCAATTTGCCATTCAGCAAGACTTTTGTCTTTAATATCAAGTCGGAATGTTCGCATAGATGATTTAATACGGCTGTACTGTAGAGTTGTGTTTTGCGCGTGGCTTTAGTTTTGTGCTATTTGCGCAGTGGAAGAAAATAAAGTGCATTTTCAGCATTTAATAGCTTTTTCTGATCTAAAATGGAGAAAGTAGTTTGCTAAATTTAGAGCTGGTAATTTGTAACTCCAAAAGTCAGCGCATTCAAAAAAAAAAGGTTTCATCGTTGATCAGCATCAGACATGCCAAGATAGATAGTAGAAATTTTAAATATATCAAACAGTACCGTATTTGATCATTCGCAGAAGCTTGCGTACGTCAACCAATGCAATGTTTGATTTCCTCAGACTTTAAAAGAGAAACAATTGAATGGATGGCATTTTAATATGGTATGGTCTCGTAATGATAATGATCCAGGGCGGAAATTAGCTCTTTTCTATAACATTGATAGCAAAAGATCGTACTAGTTTGAAAAACCGTCTATCATTAACATCTTCAAAGGCTGATCTTTACCCAAATCATGTTTTGCAGTTCATGGAATTGAAACTAATTGCGTACTATGAGTTTCCTAGATCTAACGAAACCAGTAATTCAGATAAGTACTGTAAGTTAGTCGATAGATAAAAGCGGTAATTGATGAGAAACGACAAGAACTTGACATGCTTCTTTATTAACCCGGCAAAAGTTGCTGGAACTGGATTGGGATTTACCCACGTGTCATATTAACTACATACACATTACTTCCGTCTCTTACCATATATTCCGCTTTTTACAAAATTCACTTAATGGAAAATATTCTGATAATACAGAGTAAATATAAAATGCATTTGGAGCAATTCTTTGCGAAGTTTTGGGAGAGTGGAATTTTTGATAAATGATCCGATAGACGATCAAAAGTTATCAAGGATGGTGATCGTTGCATTACTGATTCATTGTGGCAATAAATTGTTTAATTTGTTTCTGAAATCTGTAAAAATTGCTAGCAACTTTTCGAACAACCTGATACACTTGTCATTTACGGCATCGGATTAGATTGTACTATATACTTCTACAATATCTCATTTTTAAAATATAATGAACACGTGTTCTTTAGATTTACTCCATATACGAGAGTCATTTATTAAAAATTGCGTCTTTCCGTGGCAATTTATTTAAATTAATTACTGAACGCACAAGGAGAAATTAAATGAGTGTATTTAATATAATCCACTGAATATAAATTTAAAATTTTACAATAATTTCATTAGCATTTAGTATTGACGTAGTTTTGTGAAAGAATACATAAATGCATTAAAGCAAAAATATTTTTAATATAAACACATGATTAAAATTGGGCGTGGAGAAAACAATACAAGTTCATATTTACTTTCCATGTGTTTCATCTTGCTATAGATTCGTTAGTGCACGATGCTGGTAAAGACAAATTTCACAAGAATTCGCACAAATATGAATTTGTATTGTGTTATCAACGCAACGGTCGATTTTTTATAATATTTTTATAGTATGTATTAAAAATGTAATTAATTTTTACCCACTCAAGTATGTTATATTTATTTAAAAAATAAAGAAGAGATACAGTAGAGGAAACTATGTATTTGTAATTAAATATTATGAATAGTATGTACATGTAATAAATATACATTCAAAATAAACAAATCTAAATATTGAAATGCAATATCACATACAATTTAATTCCATTACACGTGAGCAAATGAGCTGCTACTAGAAATAGTATATGTTGTACAAAATTATATGTTTAAAATATGACACAAGTTTTTGATGTGGAACTATATACATACTTGAAATCGAATGTGCTATGTTGATATGTAATGTAAAGAAAAAAAATGGGCATGATATTTGAATAAATTACAAATAAATAAAATAAACAATACAATTTAAATATTTATGTGAAGTAGAAAGAGTATTCCCTATTCTACATCTATTGAATTATGTATTTCCAAAAGAAACGTAAAAATATATTTAATAATTACAAGTCCTACACCATTTTACACAATTTTTGCCACCATTGTGCTAATTTTCTGCTTTGTGTCACATTCCCAAGCTTTAGGAGTATTAATAAGGGAACATTTGTGAATAAAATTGAGAGATTTCTACTTATAATTATTCACTGAAAATGTTGGATATAATAAGAGTTATATATATGTATATATATCGTACACTTACTCGAAGCATGTCCACATTCCCTGAAAACAACCTTAACAGAAAATAAACTATATACAATAGATATTAACTGCCACCAGTGTGCTACAGATGCAAAAATTACAATGTGCACTTTCATTTACAAGAGAGTTAATGCAGGTCACAAATACTAATTAATCATGATCGCAGGTTTGTAGGGGAACTTGTATACACCAATAAATATCATTAAAAATTTCAGTATTCTAAGGAAGCATTATTTCTAATGCAAAGAATTACATTGTCATATATGCTACTTAATATTAGTTTGTTTTGTGTAACTACGAGGTGAATAACCTCATTAAAATCACATTAAGTATAACCTGATAAATATGGTCTAACCCGTTGTTTACTTATCTAAAATGCATTTGAATTGATAACCTAGCAAAAAAGTCAGACCTAATTTGTTTATTTACAAACAATTTATTTATTTAAAAATAATAAACCAAAACTAGTACGACACTTATCAAATATGCAAAGCAATTTACAGTAAATTGAATTAATTATTGATAAATCCAAGTGCAAATATACAATTGTATATTATTGTACATTCAATATTATACGTATATATTTTACTTTTCCTTAACTCACGAACACGGAAAATGCGAGATAGCAACATATTCTTTTCATCATAAATATATTGGTAATTACTTATTGTTGCTTAATAATTAAATTAAAATAATTTATTTATTTTATTTTACTAAATAAAGCACAAATACCAACCGTAAAAAGTCAGGTATAAAGATAAAATTGTTGAAGAATGTAACAAAAGTAGATGTTGAGGTGGTTAAAGGAAAATATAATAGAACTATTTTAATTTATCCAAGCTTTCAATTGAAATTAAAAGCTTCATTACGAAAGAGAAGTGGACAAGCACATTCAAATGTTTTCAAGATCTTATTGCAATTAGACAATTATAAGAAAATGGAATATTTCCATTGATTTAAAAGTCAAGTTTATTATTAGGTTTACAAGGCTATTTCACAAAATATTTCTGGTTTCGTGTTGATCAAACAGCAAAGTTACTGCGTGTTATTTTGTAAAAACAGAGCAACTTCTATGAGAATTAAATGTAACAGGTCTGATGAATTAGTATAATCATCTGATATTAAACTTGAATATGTATATGAAAGTGGTGAAAATCTGGTATTGTGTATTTAATATTCTGAGAATTAGGATACAATAAACTAAGCATAAATATTGTTGTTTCCATGATCACAAAGGTTAAGATAAAATTATTGTTAGTCTATTCTAAGAGAAAAAACTCATTAACTTACAAAATGTAAAAATTTTATATAAATAATGAATATGTATATTTTGAAAATAAATAATACAAATAAATAAATCATGGTATACGACATGGAAATTGCAGCATCAAGAAGAGGTGCAAATTATTTGACCAAATTTGGCAGAACGTGTAATTTTTCAAAGGTAATAATTGATTATAATTTTGTTGTGACCAAGTGGTCAGGGCAGGATATCTGACATTTCATGTAGTTTTTCTGACATTAATATCAGGGGTATTTTTTGACAGTATTGATTGAATTTTCACCATTTTCTCATGTCATACTTTTGTTTAACGTGTTTTGAGGCTTTGATTATGCCTATACAATGTAGAAATTACCAACAGTTGAGCGAATTCTACGAGGTCGAATTGTTGGCTTACGCGAAACTGATTTTTCGTACAGCGAAATTGCAAACCGCCTAACTGGAACCAAGACACCAGCATGCGCTGTTATCAAATCATGAATGATTTCGCCGGGGAGGGCCAGAATAGACGCCAAAGAGGAATTGGGGCCGAAGAAGAACTAATGCGGTGCAGGACCGCGAACTTCGCCTAATAGCACTAAGAGATCGATTCTCCAGTATCAGATCAATCGCTAATCAATAGTTTAGGTAATCAAGGTCGCTCAGTGAGCCTTTGAACCGTTTATATCCGAATCAGGCCTTGCGGCTAGCAATCCTATCGAACACATCTTGTGGTATCACTTACGCTCAACACCATCAACGTTTCGAGTGGTGCAGGTTGCTAATGCACTGGAACGTGGAGTGGTGCTCAGTAATGAGTCTTAATTTTGTATAGGGATGCATGACGGTCAGACTAAGACGTGGGGAACGTCGCGAAATTCAAATTTCAGTTGAAAGACGTGTGCACCGAGCCGTGAGAGTTATGGTATGGGGTGCTATAGCATATGGGAGTAGGTCTCGGTTTGTATTCATCCGAGGCATCATGAACGCCCAGCGTTACGTTAATGAGGTGGTGGAACCCAGATTCTTCTATATCTTGAGCATCACTAAGACTAACTTTCCCAAGGCTAATGCCATGTAGCAAGAACTTCTCTAAACAGATTTGAAGAGGCTCATGTCAATATCTTGCCATGGTCACCCAGATCTCCAGACCTATCACCAAACGAACACGTGCGGAATATTATGGGAAAGAACTAACGAACGATTTTCGCAATAAGCCCTCCGACATGAATTACAGACACCATACCCTAAGAGGGCATCGACCACCTACTGGAATCAATGCCGCGAAGAGTGGACGCGTCAATACATTATTAATAAAAACTAAATTAAATTGCGTCAATCTTTTCTTCTCTTTCTTTTAAATTATAAATCAATCATTATCTTTCAATAGTTTCTGTTAAGTTTGGTTAAAAATTCGCAATCTTTCTTGGTATTGCAATTTCCATGTCATATATGTACGAAACTTACATATAGCGAAGTAGCTTGTATACCGAATTTTTAAGCTGTAGTAATGATTTTCTAATATACAGTCATTTTCACAAGAGCAAGAGTAATCCTGTGCCCTTTCTCTTCTTTGAAGAATATAAATTTTGTTAGTCTAACAGAGTCTGTGAGAGTAAGAGTGGAATATATAAGATAAGATATGAAGCTGTTTTTGGTTACTCATTCAAAGAGGCCTAAAATGCAGTGACAGAGTACATTAAAGTACCGAAAGCATTTGTAGAGAAGTACGTGTAGAAGTGTAAAGAAAATGGCAACGTGGATAATTTACGTCAGAGGGATCAAAAGCGATCAACTATAAGAGCGCAAGATGAAACAATAATTTTTATTTTTTAAAAAAACAAGGTTATTACTTTGCACCAAGCAAAGGAAGTTCTTATTAATAAGAATATATATTCTACGTGCCTTTAAACACGTACAATATATTCTAAATTCGAAGAAGATTAGAATATAATATTATGCTACAACTTTGAAGCATTTTGCACTCACAAAAGCAGAGGAAAAACGTTTAGATTGGACAAAGACTTTTACTACTTACACAAAGCAAGTATGTATGAAAAAACGCGACGTGGTGTTCGAATGATAGTCAAATATCGGCTAAAGCTGTATGTATGTCTACCATGTCTTCTCTGCTCGAAGTTTAACAAAATTTATCATATTCACTAGGATTCTGACTGGCTTTATAAAAAAAGGTTTACTAAAGTCCGCCGAAATGCTTTGCTATCCAAACAATGACGATTGGATACTACAAGAGAATAACGATCCCAAACACCGTAGTCAACATGATATCCAATGGAAGGAGGAGCACAATATTATCGAATCTAAAAGAAAACGAGTATTAATGAGCAAGAAGTTCGAATGAGGAAGTGGCACTATTTATTTTAGAAGAATCCTACAAACACTTTGGGAAGAGCTTTCCCCGAACTATGCAAGAAGATTGATGGGTAGTAGCATACGAAGATGTCATCTGATATATTTGCATAAAAGTAATTTGTATGAACTCTTAATTAAATGCCATGTTTTTTGTTTATAAGCTATTGTTTTATATTTATGCAGTATACTTTCTTGTGAAAATGGCTGTATAAGACCCTTGCTGGCTGGTATTTTTGTATTAAGAGCAATAAAAGAAACCACTTTTTAAGATAGTCTGCCCCCTTCATTGACCCACGAAACCGATCTAGTTTTTAACATCAGTTCTGTACAGTTACTCTATATATGTATGTATAGCAAACGCCAATTAAGTTGGCGCGAGGAGGGGTAAGTTCGCGCAGGATTAAAAGTAGTGGGGAGATTTGTATTTGGTTTTACATCAAATGTCAGATAATTCTAACCTCTGAGCGTGTATCACTTTATGATCCCCTAGCAAAGACATTATGTTCCGTCAAACGTCAATGACAAATGTATCTAACAATTACTTGAGTAGTGGGGGTGGACGTTTTTAAAAACGGCTTCTGCGCACCCCCTCCTCGCGCCAACTTAATTGGCGTTTTCTATATGTATGTATGTATGTGAGTTTTTTTGAATGTTTAGCATTGGGATCTCAGAAACTACTGGAGATAGAAAAACGCTTAAATGAGGAAAGATGCGCAGTTTTACGAGTTTGATTTAAAACTGCTTTTGTTTCTCCGATAACTTTCATGGCTTATTAGATATTCAAAGAAAACTAAATTTTACGATTTTCTTTAAACATGCTTAGCATCGTTAATAGTAATTTTAGAGAAAAAGTATTCAGACAAAAGTTTTAGATAATTTTACGCCAAATAAAACTATGTAGCTAATATTTTTTTTTCGTTCACCATTATCGAGTTATGACACAAACTTGTGTTTTTTTAAATGGAAACCATAGTTGGTTTTGACATCATTAAAAAGCTTATTTTTTGCTGATTACAATGATATAAGGTTTGATATGGTTATTTTAAAAAATAAAGAGGATTTAGACATTTCTATGATTGTTCAGTTTATAAGATAAAAACTTTAAAAAAAAATGTTTGGTGTTTTGTAATTCAAAAAACGAAAAATCTGAGTTACAATAGTGTTCGTTGGAGCAGTCGTGATAAATATACTAACATTGCTTTCACGGTGAGTCACAGAAGTGAGAGCTGCTAATTTTTACTTTTAAGTCAGGTTAATTGTCAAACATTGACAATTAACTATTAATTAATTTAATTGTAAACTTAACTATAAGCGGTGCAAACGGCCGTTAATCATAAGTTTGCATTGGCTATGGAATTTTCTAACGCAGAAAAGCGTTTGAATGTTACATTCAGTGCCAGAAAAATTCTACTAAAGCTGCTGAAGTTTATTTTGAAAATTATTTTGATCGACGTCAGCCGTCGCTACATACTTTTAAGAGATTATGGGATAATTTAGCAGATTATGGTTCGTTCGTTAAACCAAAATCAAAAAAAGGGATGGATGAAGATAGAGAAATAAACATATTAGCAAGTGTCGCTCAGAATCCATCTACATCGACCCGACAAATTTCAACAGAAATGGGCTCTTCTTAACGCACTATTGTCAGAGTGTTGAAGAAGCATAAATTTCGTCCCTACAAATTATCAGTATCACAAACTTTACATGAAAGTGATAACATCAGACGAATAGCTTTTTGTAAATGGTTTAAAGATCAGTGTCAAAACAATCCACACTTTTCAATGAAAATATTATGGACTGATGAATCTCGTTTCACAAATTGTGGAATGTTTAATAGGCACAATGAGCACATATGGTCTCAAACAAATCCACTTCACGTTGAACATAGGAGACCACAAATTAAATTTGGGTTTAATGTTTGGTGTGGTGTTATAGGATCAACTGTTCTTCCTCCTTTTATTTTTGATGGATCACTAACTGTTATCTTAATTTTTTACAACAAGATTTCGAGGAAATGTTAGATAATTTAAATTTAAGAACCCGAGCAATGCTACAATGGTTTCAACATGACGGAGCGCTTCCGCACAATCAACTGAATGTTAGAAATTATTTAAATTTGAACTTCCCTAATCAATGGATAGGACGAAATGCACCCATTGAATGGCCGGCTAGATCCCCTGATTTATCAGTTTTGGATTTTTTCTTGTGGGGTGTACTAAAGGACACAGTATACAAAAGAACATATGAAACAATCGACGATTTAAGAGAAGCTTGTCTTAGTTGCTTTTAATAACATCGATAGGCGTAAAGTCCGCAATGCTACAAATTCTGTTGTGAAGAGATGCAATTTGTGTATTAATAATAATGGAGGTATCTTTGAACATTAATAATGTTGTGTGCCCTTAATAAAAGTTCTTATAGTTTTCATTTTATTACTACATAATATTTCAAAATAAGTTTTCGTTTGGTTTGTATTTTATCAGTTCGAAATTCAATTGTTTTCCATAAAAAACATAAAAATGTCTATATCCTCTTTATTTTTTTAAATAACCATATCAAACCTTATATCATTGTAATCAGCAAAAAATAAGCTTTTTAATGATGTCAAAACCAACTATGGTTTCCATTTAAAAAAACACAAGTTTGTGTCATAACTCGATAATGGTGAACGCAAAAAAAATAATAGCTACCTACATAGTTTTATTTGGCGTAAAATTATCTAAAACTTTTGTCTGAACACTTTTTCTCTAAAATTACTATTAACGATGCTAAGCATGTTTAAAGAAAATCGTAAAATTTAGTTTTCTTTGAATATCTAATAAGCCATGAAAGTTATCGGAGAAACAAAAGCAGTTTTAAATCAAACTCGTAAAACTGCGCATCTTTCCCCATTTAAGCGTTTTTCTATCTCCAGTAGTTTCTGAGATCCCAATGCTAAACATTTAAAAAAACTCACCTGTATATATATACATTTAATAAAAATTTGAAAATCTAAAATACAGAAAAAAAGATAATTACTTGATGTTTAATAAGCTTTGAATTCAAACATGAGTTTTAAACCGGTTAGTAATTATGATATAACAAAATATTTCATTTTTAAATCGGTATTGACGATATGATTATCTAAACAGCTTTGAATAATTATATTTGAGTCGTGAAACTAGTTAGTAAATTTAAAACAATAAAATTTGTAACATATAAAAACACTTCTCACGTGAATTTTAACAAATATTATATGAACTTAATGTATTGTAATTTTATATTAAGACTTCTTTTTCTACCATAACTTTAAATGAACGTAACTCTCATTTATAATTAATGAAGATATTAACATATTGTTTATAAAATTTTAAAATTTATAACGTTAGGAATAGGTGCATACAAGTTTTAATATTTACTACTTGGATAGCTACAGAGGAAGTATAAAAATGTAGAACCACACAAGATGCAAAGGTCTGGTTGGTATTTTGCTAGCACGATTTTCTGCCCTCAGCAGACTGCGAGCCATGTGTAGTTATATAATGTAGAAATATAGGCTATGTACAATGTAAGTAATATATTGAAAAATATGCATTAGACGCCAGAAGATATTGCGCGCAGGCGCAAGTTACCTTGGGGCTGTGGCGTTAGTTGGGGATGTAGGTGGGCATTACAAAAATTTTGGTCTCTGCAACACTTCATCACGAATAAGTGGCGCGAGTGGTTCATAAAATGGCAAAACATGGGGTTCTCTATAGGTCTTCTCAAATCATCCGACAGACACCTGGATTTTCGATTGGAACAGAAACGTCAAAAAACACTTATGCACACAGTACCAATCCATTGACTTAATCAACATTATATTCGTAAACATTACATAGGACATATCGGTGCTAAATCTGGGATATTTTTAATGTATTTTTCTATATCTAGACTCTCACACATACATGTTAAATTTGATTAATGGTTAATTAGCAGATGGTCAAAACAAAATCAGGTGATAACTAAAATGAATAACATTGATAACTGCATGTGAGATTATCGGAAACTTTTATTATGTTCAATAATAAATATTAAGTAAATAAATCGTTTAAACAGAAAAGATTATATTAACCTTATATACGATCACGCTTAAGCAAGTATTAAAAAAGCCCAATCATACTTGTGCAATCATACAAATATTGCATATGTATTTAAAAAACCAAATAAATTTGAATTTAAAAAATGATTAACTAAACTATAGTAAAACAATTTAAGATTGACCGGTCAAGCAACACAGTCGTTTTGAATGATACAATCCGAGTAAAAAAATTAACGTGTCAAATATAAACATCACGGCATGAAAATGGTGAGATTATGTTGTTAATGTTTATATTTTAAATGAATTATATTTATTATTTTTGACGTAATTAAATAGATAGGGTGTTTTATATTTATAAAAAAACATTTATTTAACGTTGATAATGCAAAGAATATTTGTAACTACTAAACCATTCTTTTTAGTAGTACTCTAATTTGTAGGTTTTATATTTGCTGACAAGAGTGTACATTAGAGTTGGGGAGGCGGAAGGTAGGGTATTTGGCGATATAGTTAGCATATTTCCGCTGGTCAATCTTAAACTGGTTTTACTATATAGCTATATTCACTTGGTATCATATTTAGGAGTAGTAAGTAATCGCGTTCAAGACAAGGTGAGACAGAGAGAGCTGCGGTATTTGTCTTCACCAAATATGCGTGGGGCGTTCAAATTAAAACGATAATTTAAGGCGAGCGGGTCTTGAAAAAGACACAATTGTTTAGGTACTGATTATAACTGTAGGACGGGGTTATGGCAGGGGAGAATTGTCACCGACGCGGTTCTGAGCTCGTTAGTATTCGTAGCAAAGATGAACGAGAGCAAAGGACACCCGTCTGTTGCACAAGCCATAATCATTAAGTTTTTTATTTTTCACTTAAGTATTATTTGTTCATTTCACCTTGGATACGGTTACCATAAACACGGTCATATCGCTCGTGAGCGTTATAACCGGGCGATACGGCCCATAACCCTCGCTAATTTATTCACAGTTTTTAGGATACGGTTACCATAAACACGGTCATATCGCTCGTGAGCGTTATAACCCGGCGATACGGCCCATAACGCCCGCTAATTTATTCACAGTTTTTAATGTTGTGTGAGTATAAATAAAGCCCGAGAAGAAAGTATATACATTTTACAGAACTAATCATTTGAATTTTCAAGAAAGTCTAAAGGAAGAAGCAAAACTTTAGCATTCTTTATTAAAATTAAGAGTATCTAAACATTGAAAACTTGAAAACTTAAAAGTGTCAACAACTGTCATTTAAAATAAAATTAAGGTTAAATCGTTGATTCAAGGAGTCATGTTAGATGCGTAACGGCTGTCAAGGAGATGACAATTGACAGAAATCTCGGAACTTTTCCAATGTAATTTCAATTTTCTGCTTAAGAAATTAATTCTTCGTGAAAAATAAAATCTTGTGTGAACCACTGACGTTATGGCAATTACATATATTGCCATCGATCGACATTCATCTCTCGGGCCAGAGGCCCTCGGGCTGAATTAACGTCGATCTTAGAGCAATATAATACCTATAACGCCTTTGGTGCAAAATAGTTATTTATGCACCAAGGGCGTTATGGGTATTATATTGCTCCGAGGTCGACGTTAATTCGGCCTGTTTATGGTAACCGTATCCAAGGCGAAATAAACAAAACAAGGTGAAATAAAATAAATAACTATAGCGCAGGGGGAACGCGTCTGGCTGAAATTTTACGAAGATAGCAAGAACAGTTTGTTAAAAACGCCCTTTAAAATATTTTCTGAACGATAAGAGAGATGAAAATGAACCGCGCGATTGCCAACTTAGTACTACTTCATCGGCGGAACACATCCAAGCGGTTCGTGACCTTATTTCAGATGATCGACACTTCCCAATCGCGTCTAACATCAGCCTCGGGGGTATCTATTCGATCATCTATGATAAGCTCGGTTTCAGCAAGATTTAGACTCGTTGGGTAACGCGCTTTCTTTTAGAAGAACAAAACAATGTTCGCTTTGACATCTCTCAACGGCTTCTCATTCCTTATCGGGTCCTTTTCTTAGTTGCATTGTGACCTGTGACGAGTTTGGTTCATTATTAGACTCCTGAGAGTTAGCAGGCGAGCAAAGAATGACCAAATTACGGAAAGGCCGCCCCGGTGAAAAGATAAACGAGGCTGTCAGCGGGCGAAGTTGTCATGACGCTTTTCTGGGATTCAAAAGGCGTTCTCCTGGATTGAACGAAGGATCATGACCAGAAAAACAGTTAATGCATCATATTACTGCGCTTTCTTGGACCAAGTGAAACTCGTTTATCGAAGAAAAAGACGAGGACAACCCAATAGGAACGTCCTTTTGCTATATAATGCCCAACTTCATGCGGCCAAGCAAACACGTTTGAAATTAGGGGTTATATTCTGGGAGACTCTTGAACATCCACCATACAATTTCGACCTATTGGCGTGTGATGACCACATGATTGCACAATTAAACGAAGCTTAAGAAGCAGTGTTTCCATGATAATGCGTTCGTGCGCAATTGACTCCACATCCGACCTGCTTCTTTTCACAGTGAGGGCAATAAGAAACTGCCAACTCTCGTTGGGAGAAAAATGTGTAAACAAAAGGGGAGACTATGTAGAAAAATGAAGTATTTTTTATTACTTTTTTCTTTCATCAATAAATCTTAAAAAAATATTCTCGTTTAAATATGAACGTCCCTCGTAAAACACACTTACGGCCGGTATTATCAACTGATATTAAAAGACATTTAAAAATTCTCTTTAAAAAATCATAATAAATTTGGAGAATAATTTAATATTATTATTAACTCTCTGCCGAGTGTTATTATTTGCTTCATTAAACAATTCTTCTGCTTCAACCAAAATGTTTTCCTCATCTGGTAGAGGCTCATTTCTATTAATTGCAATGTTATGCAATACTGCAGTAGCAACGATTATAACATTAAATAGAAAATATATAGCCTATAATGGATCTAAGTATATAGAAGTTTCGAGGTTATGTAAGTAGATCATAAATAGTTAATTTTCCTGTTAATACTTGAGTAGTCAAATTTTGGCATTTAAGTTTAAATGCGTGTTTAGAGTTAAATGTTCCTTTAAACACGATAATAATACACTTGCATATTACTTTGAAATGCCACTTAATATAAATACCCTATTAAATACGGTGATAATACCGGCCGTTACACACTTTGAAATATATTTAAAAATTATGCGGTTAAATTTAAAATTTTGAAAGTAAGAAATAAATTTTATGAAAATGCTTCAATACACAATTCAATATAAACTAATAACGGCTAAAAGAAATAGATTTTATGCATTTACGAAAATTGCACCGGTATATATCGTATTTCCGTTCGAAAATTGTTACCGGTTAAAAGTAAACTGTTCGAAAATTACACCGGTGTAAGCTGTGTATGCACCCTATTTCTATTTGTTTGGATCGACGTTGATCGTCGGTTTATAACGGGTGTTCATTTGAAAAGTCAATCTAGTAGCATGTGATTTACTGAGAACATTTTGAAATATGTCGTAAATTAAAATTTACTACTTAACCTACGAAGTCGTATATTATGACTAGAGCTGAGGATGTTTGCGGTATAACCATGGTTATATCATGTAACCATAGTAATTTACTATGGTTACATGATATAACCATGGTTATACCGCAAACATCCTCAGCTCTAATTATGACAGTTTCATACATACAAATAAATAACAAATGTGATTGACATTATCAAATGTCATTTGGATTTACGTTTACGGAACAACAAACACATACTAATATATATGCGTCTTATTCTATCAAAATGTCAAAGTAACCTAGATCGACTTTTCAAATGAACACACGTTACATACGGTAGACAAACAAAACCTCTTGCACCTTTATTCGGTCGTCGTAATACAGACAGAAAATATGGAAATATCGTAAAGCACCATTCGTAACATCATTTTTTATCTAAACTTTTCTTTTTTTGTGTGAAAACTGATAATTTGTTGTAAGAAAATCAGTTATCTCTTGATCTTCACTATTTAGTAGCGCTGTCGCTATAACAAGTACAGTTTCTTGATACATTTTAGTCGAGTTAGGGACACAAAATAGAAATTAGCTTGCAGCTGTGATTAAAATCGTTTTTGTTTATAGGTTAGAAATTTTTGTTGAAATTCACCACGGTGTTCGGAAATTGGTTAACCAGATCGATTTACCGTAAATTAGCTGATTAACCGGTACATACCTACCGGTGCAATTTTCGTAAATGCCTTTTATGTCCACGGTGATGGGAATAATTCAATATAATCAATGATAATTATGCTAAGTACCAAAAATTAATTTTCATTTTCTTACAACTTTTTAGGATATTTCACGAATTAAATACGGCGTTTGTGTTATATTGTAGCGCCGTCAGTTTAAGATCAAATTTCAACGCGGTACTCGAAATTTTATAAATATTTAATGTTGGTATTATTATGAAAATTTCATCACCGCATAACTAAATAAATATTACTTTTATATTGACAAGAATATCTAATATTTAACGCGAATATAATTCAGTTAGAAGGAACAGCTGTATCATGAATGTTGTCGAGAATGTTGGAAATACCAAGCAAGCTATATAATGTAAACTTATATGAAAAATATTGATTCTTCTGAAAACAAAAAAAAAAAAATACATACTGGAACGAGAAGTGAATTTGAAGTAAAAAGTGGGATTAAGACAAGGAGATCTTTATCTATAATGCTCTTTAACTTGCTGCAAGATTTTGAGAGAAAGCTGCATAAGAACAAAGGGCTTAATATATGGAAGCAAACATCAATGCCTGGCTAAGATAATGATGTATTTATGGCTAGATAAGAACAAAGTAATAAACGTGTTTAAACTACTGGAAGACAAAGCGAAAGAATACAGGCTAACAATTAACGAGAATAAAATGAAATGCATGGTAATGAAAGATCATGTAAAACGAGGGACGAAAGAATCATTAGATTAATGTAAATTAGTTGATTCAATTTAATTAACTATTACTTGCAATAAAAATGTATTTCATTTGTTTTTTTATACTGTAAAGTTTGTCCTTTCGGGTTCTTAAATAAAACTAACGGTAACTTTAGACACACACTATATTAATGATAAACCATAAATATCAATATAAAACTAATTACTAACAATAAGCACATTTATATATTTATGTAACTTTACTCGACGATAATTCGGTATTGACTGAATGAATAATCCCTTTCTCGACGGCTTATATATCGCTGTGGAATTCTCTTCTCGAGCATTCTATTCTCGTTCCTTCCCTTTCTACATCTATCGAGAACACACCGGAGGTGTGTTACGTGATGTAGCGTTCGATGAGTCATCGCAATACGCTTATATAAATAGCGCCACAGAATATGCAGGCCTAAGTTTACGAATATAAGATTTAATTTCGTTTGTGAACGAGTATTCGAGGCTTTGCGTAATCGTATGTCATTTGCTTGTATTCTTTTCTTACTTTTTTTTTGTACTCTAAAATATACAGTCTGATCTTATACCGAAGCGTACAAGAGTGATAGTAATCTGTTTTTGCCTTTTGGACGCCCTGTTCTCCGCGTGACATATACCTCTACGACAAGCACAGTTCTTAAATCGCCGTGGCGACATTTTCAATTTTTGAGTCAGTTCAGCAACGTTTCGACAATAATCTACATCTTCACTGACTTTTACGCCCTTGGCACTGGCTAGTTGCTTTGTCAATTTAAGATCAGCCCACCCACGCAAGAGGGTGTTTGGATTGCGGAACATTCTTTATTTTTACAAAGCCAGTTTTCGTAAACCGTTTATTGTTGCACATTACGTGTAGCACTCAACAATACCTAACACATATGTATACGTCAATCATCAATTGCAGCATGTTCATGAAAGTTCGATGGAAAAACGCTCCAGAGTCGCCAATAAGAAAAATAAGTCAGCACCATATACTTAATATATGTTTTGATCGCTGCTTTGGTGGGGCAAAATTTCTCTAATGACAACCAAGTTTGAGAATTTGTCACAATAGATAACTAACTGAACTCTATACACCAGTTATCAACGAGTTACCTGGTAAATTGCAACAAGTAACTTACAGTTAGTGATGAATATATCATAGATCGGGATATAATTGTCGTTTGTTTTGTAAGTGAAGTTGTTTTACTGATACGTAAATTATTCACGACCTAATCTGATAAAAGCTCGTCCATTTTTCCTCCAAAATTTCATTTAATGGTCAGTTCTAAAACTACATTTACATTTCTTCATCGATTTCTTAATTATTTAGCGAGTTGCAATTGCAGAACTACATTTAGTTTAAAAATTATATTGAACAAATGACAAAAGGAACGAAGAACATATATATATATATATATATATATATATATATATATATATATATATATATATATATATATATATACATACATTTGTGTGTAACAGTTAGAGAATAGAAATAGCTTCGATATTCTCACTGGAACACTGGCAGGTATCTCCTCCCACACTCACAATCAGTGGAAAAATAATACCTTACAGTCACCTCAATCCTTTAACTTGAAGTGGGAGTAGAAAGTTCGACAGATGCTGTAGTGAGTAACGTAACTCAAATTCATTCAACACCACTCTCTGAAATGCAAATGTCCTGTCTCGATCGTATTCAGACCGACCACGCTAAATATAGAACAACTCCATACAAATGGAAAATTGTTAAATATCCTTAGTGTGATTGTAGATCACTAGGACGAATTGTGAACTACATAATAACCAGGAATTTCAAGGGAACTGGAAACGAATGTGAAACACTCACTTGATGTTTATTATGAAAACAACTACTGTTTGTTTTCATACCCACATAAAATAAAAAAAAACCTTGTTATAAAATAAGCGAATGCTACTCTTGCAAAAAAATTGGGATACATAATAAATGTGTGACGATTCATTCAAAAAGAAAATAAATTAGCCCTACATTTTAACGTGCATTAGTAATTTTAAGTTTGTTGTGAATTTAGGTTTGAGAATTTGTTTAAATATTTACAATAATTTAAATATTGCAAAACAAATAGCATAAAATGCTACTTGTTTGGGAGCTTAACTTATTTCAACAAAGAAGTTTTTTCGTTAATGAAAATCAAAAATTGCCAAACAACCAAAATTTGCTTTCCTAGTCCAGTTTTTGAATATATTTAGAGAAAGTTATCGCATTTTTCTCTTCGAAAACGGTAAATGTTAGTAACAATATGTATTCCTCCTTCATATGGCGCAGTATAAGTATTCCTGTTATCAACTTTCTAGGGTTATAGACTCGTATTCAATTACTTTGATTAATTGGTGACATAATTGGTAAAAAAGGTAAAGGGTGGTAAATCTTTGAAATGTAATTTTATTCTGAAATTTATCTTAAAATTCTTATAAATCGTAGTTGTGAGGAATGCTTCTTATTATTTATTTCTACATTGTTAAAGGGAAATACCCAAACACTGGAACATGGCAATAATATTACCACTTTATAAGAAAGGGGACATGAGAGAATGCGCAAACTATCGTGCAAATGGATACCAGAAAAGAGACTAAGGGATAAAGTAGAATCAACACTAGAAGAACAACAGCATGGATTTAGGAGAAGTAGAAGTATGCAGGATCTGACATTCATAGTTAGACAATTAGGAGAGAAATTTCTGAAAAAAGGAAAAGAAATACATATTTGCTTTATAGACCTGCAAACGGCGTTCGACTGAATTAAACAAGAAGACATTTGAAAAGCTCTAGAAAAAAGGGGTGTGGAAGAATATTTTATCGATACAATAAAGGCCTTCTATAAAGACAATAAAAATAATGTCAGAATACATAATGAAGAATCAACAGAATTCGAAACAGACTAGGATTAAAACAGGGTCATGTTCTCAGTCCTCTGCTATTCACGAGTTGTAAACAGAGATATAGGAAACTGTTGGTTGGTGGACGGAGAATGCAACAAGTCGCCTTGCATGAATTACTGCTAGCAGACGACATGATGGTGATAGCAGATTGAGAAAAGAATTTACAACATATATAGCAATCAGAACTCTGGAAGATAAACATGGAAATTAACATGACTAAAAATAACATGCTTAAAGAAACATTTTTTTGGAAGGAAATATTAAAGGAAATGAAAACAGAAATATAGAAAAAAGTAGTAAGACCTTCACTAATATATAGTAGCAAAATAACAGCAGTGGAAATGAGATTCCCGAGAAAAATTTAAGGAATTACAAGACAGAATTAGGAATGAGGTAATAATACAAAGAAGGGCCCTGAAACCGGTTAAGAGAGTTATCGAAGAGAGACAGCTGGGTTGGTTAGGATACTTGCACTGGATGCACAAAAATAGACCATCAAAGCAGGTGTATGGAGCCAGAGTACAGGGAAAGAACAGAATAAGAAGACCTAGAATACAATTGGAAGAACAAGTACGACAGGCAGCCGCAGAACGTGGTATACAGTGGTGTGAAGCAAGGAACTTGGCACAGAACAGAAACTTATAGAAAGGTAGAATAAATGCACTACTAACTTGAAATGCACTATTAACAATAACGGTAGAAGGATGTATAGTTTAAATAAATAAATTGTTAAAGGCTTGGCGTAAGAAGAAGGGTGTTATCTTAGAGTCATTCAACTGAATTACCTCTTAAGGTTATGGAATGGAAAATATAGACTTTATTTTTATGAAATAAAGACATTATATTTAACAGTAATTTCTTAAATACATTATACAATCTAAACATTTGTACTATATAAAATTTTGATTTTCAAGCAGTTGTTCAAGCATTTCTTCATTGTAATCATACGCAGAGACAATTTACTCCATTTTATGTTTGTTACGTAAATCTATTTTCTTCTAATAGTACTCAAGTTACGTTAAAAAAAATCCATCTTTTACAGTGAAAGCAATAATTAAAAATCCTCACTTTAAGAAATTAAAGAACATAGCTAACTAACAAACTTAGTTTAGTTGATAAAGTGGTATTTTGATTACGCGTTTTTTCCTTAAACTTGTTAATGTTTTAGAATTAATTATGTTCTTACTAGCAGCATATTCTAAATGCACTTGGTCTAGTCATCTACATACTAGTAACTAAATGTCTCCTGCTTCTGTTTATAATACTTATTAACTGGAGACTAGCTAAAAAGTAATTGGTCAAAAGCAATTAATTTGTTATATTAAACTGGCCTACAAATTTGAACAGTTTTTAATCATGAGAACTAAAATAAACTTTTTTAAAGTTAATTTCTTGTGCCATTTCAAATCTGTTAATACTTTTTGCTATTACGCAATTAATTTCCTATTCATGTTACTGCTACGGCTTTCTTCTGTGGAATATGAAACGATGAAAAATTCCCAAGCACTGTCCTTTAACATTAACTAACTTTGGCTCTCTGCTGGCGCGCGGCTCGTAGGCCTTTATATAGGAACCATCGTGAGTGATTTTTGTGCAAACTTTTCATAAGAAATAAACATCTTTACTTATTATTAGGCAATTTTGGTAATCTTTTGTAATGTTTTAAAAGGATATGTTAATACAGGTCCCCACCTGTTACGACTGTGTTCGTCTGAAGGAAATCACTTGCCTAGTTTTACACTTGTTATGACGCTGGTTGGTTGACGTTCGTAATGTTGACTTATAGATGGCGCTCAATCTTCTTGTATGCCTTGACTGTATACGGTAAGATAGTCTTTGTTGTGAAATTTGTCTAAATAGTAACATGCACTGACGAGTCCACAGCAGGACGAAACACGTGTCTGCATGTCCAGATGCCAATTTTACACAGATAAGTACTTGTATTGTGTTCTTCGCATCCAATTTTGATATTAGTAAAAATATTTTTGTTCTACCAACATAAGTTTGAAGGGAAAAGTTTCATGGCTACCTAGAGCATGAGCCAGCAACCTTTTGTTATAAGCGTATGCAAATTGTTAAAAATTTTTAAATAAAACTGAATAGTACATTTTTAATCACATTTATTGTAGTTTTACGTATATTAAAAACATAGTAGGTAGCTAATGTAACTGTAAAAGGTAAAAATGCAAGACGTCTAATACCTCACTGTAGTGGGACTTTAGAAACTTTTGCAATTTTTGCGGCTGCAATTGACTTGAAATTTTTTATATCTGCTTGCGAAGACGCGCTGTATTGTGTACAAATGTGCATCGGGTAATTGAGAATTGAAAAAGTCTGCTCACACAAACATATACATTCAAACATTATTATTATATTTGCTGAGCAAACTTTTTCAATTCCCTGTAATTCCTAGAAGGCAAACTCCCGTAGAAATCTACCAAGTTTGTGGTTTCCTTAAAACGCGATATTATCTAGTGCAAAAGTGTTTTCAAAAATCACAATTTTACGAGCCATTTTTTTAAATCAGCGAACACACTTTTAATTTGAGTATTTTGCCAGTCGAAATTCACCCCAGCTTCTTCAACAGCTTTCTGCAGTTTGGAAAATGATCGACCTTTCTTTCATCAGTATGCTTGATAAACAGTTTCAGTTTCATCTCACATAACTTCACATCTGAATACATACTGCATATCAAATTGTTTCTTCCCTGTAAGTCTGTGTTGGGCAGATTCATTCAGTTCGGCAGTCAAGTCAGTCAAAAATACATGGTCTACCATTCACTGGTAGTCAGAAAGTGCGTGTATTGGCTTTCCTTTCATTTCCATGAAGTTACAAATTTCTTTCCTCAAATCGAAAAATCGTTGAAATACTGCATCTTGACTGAATCACCTCACTTCTCAGTAGTAAACCACGTCGCCATGTTAAGCATCCATACTTTTGGAAATGGCGTTGTGTGAGTCCATTTTCTCTTATAAAATTAACAGTCTTTATTTTTGGCCCCTTATATTCTTACCTCCATCCGTGGTGACACCTGTTAATTCTTTCTAAATCAATCCCAATGAATCCAGGGGTTGGCCCAAATGGTGGAATAAATATAAGCAAAGACAGTCCAGTAGTTGTGAGAATTTTACATGGAATATTCAGCACGTGCTTGCGGGGCGCACCGAGACAGTCCAGTAGTCGAGAGAATTTTACATGGAATATTGAGCACGTGCTTGCGGGGCGCACCGGGGCGAATCAGGGGCCACATGCGGCTGCCGACCGCTGATCTAGAGTATAAAAAATTTCGATCACATAGTATTTCTGCGTTTATTTTTTTGTCTACCACTGTATCTACATTATTATAAGAGGATTTAGTACTTAATTGAGAAGATACCAATAATTTTAGATAATAGTTGAGTTTTTCATTTTCTCCTTTCTATAAAATTGACAGAGACCGCTTTTTCTAAATTGAAAAGCTTATTAAGTGGATAGTGTTACTGTTATTAGATTTAAAGTTAGTCAGTGCGCAGGCGCGCACTGGCTAAGTTCTTCGAACACAATATTTCTTAGATATAATTGTGTCGAACCCACGCTAAGATAACGCGCTCCATTTTCCAATGTAAAGGTTTAATTTGCAATAAAATTTTTAAAAAAATAGCATTATTCTTTGTTATGTATATTCCAAGTAAAATTGCATACAAGAGAAATACCGCGACAGATAGGTACAATTTTTTGGCGGTCAAAAAGAAAGCTATTAAAAATAATCATCCAATGTAGCATCTGAAATATTATAGAACATTTAAACTATTATTTATACATATGTGCATACATGTACAGAGTTTGCTAGTATATGGTGCAAGATTGATAATATTGTTGTTAGTTACAACATTCACTTATTATATACTTATATAGATATATAGATATCACATTCAAGATTTTTAGTTTAGCGATATATACAGTTACAGAGTATTAGCAAAAGCGATTCGTAATGTGAAGAAAAGCACGCTTTCCCATCCACCAAAAGAACCTCAACCTAGGCGGCGCTGTTAGTACTGTACATTTGGTCATAAGAAAAGATAACAGCGTTTTACCTTCAGTAGTGACAAAATAATTCTGCAGCAGATGTTCGTTACAAAAGTCCTCATCGCTACAACACTGCGCTGTCCTCTTACTGATTACAACTCGAGGATGGTAACAGAACATCGGATTACCCGGAGGAACAAGCAAATCTCTATCAATGCAGCTATATGAACAGAAAGTAAAATGGATTTAGCAGAGTAGAGTTCTTCGTTAATGATTGAAACAAAAGTTAAAAACTGATCATATGGGAGATGCAGAAATTTAATTCTAGATGTATGAGGTGTCGAAAAGTTCTGTCGATTTTTTTTTTATTAAATTAAACAAATGTGAAATTCTAACATATTTATTAAAAATTATTAATTTACGTATTTCCCATTATTTTATAGGGGAGTTTTCCACCTTTTAAGTACTCGATTAATATCATTTCTAATATGTTTTGTTGGTTCGGAATTCGAATACTTGCTTAAGAAGTTCACTTCAAAGCAACTGGTAATTATTCTTGGAATACTTTATTCAAGTTTGTCAGTTGTTGACCTTGTTTATTTCACCAAATGCACGGCATTTTCTTTTTTAATGATAATCCAATTTGCTAACGCTACTCCATTCCTCATCTTTTGCAATTAAAAGATTTAAGGATGGATTATTTTCATTTAATATTTCTTCAACCGTCACTGATCATCAAGGATCGAGCGAAATAAAGTTCATTATCCGAACATGCGTTTTTAACGTTCCATCTACAACCAGTATACATTTTTCGTTGTAATCGACACATTGTTTTGCTTTTCACAATCATGCAATAAACAGCGTCTCAAATGAATTTTAGGAGAATCTTTAGTTTGCAAACACAGCATGCACCAACTAATAAATAATTTTAACCAGTATTTAATACCCGTTTGCTAGGGAAAAAATACGACAGAACTTTCTGGCAAATTTAATAGCAACAACATGTTATAATAAGCATTATTACATATGATGAGAAAATGTGAAAACGGTAATTTCTTTGTTAAATTCCTGCATTGCTTATGATTAAATAATGAAATGCTGAATTTACATTTTAAATAAACCGAACATGATAGCATTTACATTTATTTAAGTATTAGAAACACAGTGTATTTTAGTGAAGCTTCACTTTCTTTCAATTTCTAAAGACTTAATAATAAATTAAGTCTTAAGTCTATAATATTTATAATCTGTACCTGTAATATTTACTGTACGTAACACAAAAGTAATCTTTCTATAATTACATACTAATTGATCCTTTTCGTAAGGTATATAAACAGGAAAGGTAATAAATTAATAATTTTATACGCAGCTAATACCTAAGGGATACTTAAGTGAAATATACTAAGAAAATACCGCAGTAGAATGTAATATCAAACAGAAATATTGGAGCTTCTAAAAGTATAAGTAGCTACTTAATGCAGACTACTATAAAACGCGAAATGAGTTAAAGATTTGCAGAGTATTCGCTTATCATTCTATGTAAAATTAGAGTAACAATAATAATCATTAAGAATCGAAACAATGCAACTAATGTAGAGTATATTGTGTTAGATAACCAGTTAATTAGGAATTGTTGTAACGGTCAGACAATGCCTTGTTCGCTGCTATCCAGCCATGATCCTGAAATACATTTTCATCTTTGCTATCGACCACTCATAAAAGGTAAGTACTTCTTCAATTTTCATTACACGGTAGGATAAAAAACAAAAGCTAGGCTAGAAAGTTGAAGATTATAAATTTAACTACTTTTTGGAGACGAATTTTTAAACATTAATTCGTCATATACGAGCCCTAACAACTAAATCTTCGGACAAACAAAAATTTATTGAAAACGTTAATTTACACAAACTAAATTATGTAATTAAAGGACTATATTAACAACATATTAAAGTCTATCACTTATAATAAATATTTCAATGGTTTTTTTCTATACACATTGAAATGTGTATAGAATCTGTGTAAATAAAGAAAAATATTGCACAATATCGTGACAACTAAATGTTCGGAATTATCTAGTTGCCGTCTATAAAAATAAATAACTCTGATGTTTACTTATCATAATTATGTTGGCAGTTATTTGACAGTTACGTGTTAGCCAAAAATTCTGTTAAATTTAATAAAAAATGGCCAGAGGAATTGCGACAAATGTTGAAATTCCTGAATTGGTAATCACTAAATTCTCCGGGTAAACAAATACGTGAAATTGCGGATGAACTAGATTTGGCTAAGTCAACTGTTGGGCCCATACTTAGGCACTATCGTAAGAATGGAAGTCTTCAATGTAAAGGCAAAAGATCGGGTAGACCGGGAATTGTGTGTAATAGGAATCGACGATTACTAATAAAAATTTGCAAACTGGGTCGTCGTAACACTTTAAGACAGGGGTCGGCGACCTTTTTTGGAAGGCGGGCCATTTTCAAAATAAAATTTTTTATGCGGGCCGCACATTCCAATGTAACTTAAATAGTGCTTTTATATCATATACGATATAAGATATTATTAAAAATAAATATAGAAAAAATTTATTTTTTATTGACATGCTATAATAACAATAATGTCAGAAAACAAAAATTTGACAATTCTTAAAAGGGAAAAAAAGAAAATACAATTCCAATTACATATGTATAAATATGTAAATATAAAATATATAAAATATTAAGGAAAATAGTTTATCTTTCATTTTATTCATTCATTAAAATTCAATGCGCTTTTTATTCTTGAATATTGTTTGATAATTCATTTAAGTCCGGTTGTGTTTGGGATACTGAGATCCTCAACAAGTTTTGTAAATTTTCATCCGTCAACCTCGTTCTATATTTTGATTTTATGAAATTCATTCTTGAAAATGTTTGTCCGCATAAATAGGTGCTTGAAAAAATACAAATCATTGATTTTGCAAAATTTCTTAAATTGGGAAATTTATTTTCTGGTAGATTTGAATAAAATGCAATAATTATTTTCATCAAAATTATATTTATTTACATTGTTAGATTGCAAATCAATTAACTCTAGTTGTAAATTGTCTGGTGCTTTTACAATATCAAATTTTAAAGGATTTTCAAATATTAATATGTCCATTTCTTGAAACCGATGACGAAAATTTTCATCTAGTACTTTTAGTAACTCAATAAAAATATTCGAAGGACACTGTTTGTCGTTTTTGGTTAAAAACGATTGCAAAGTAGGAAAATGACAATAATTATTCTTTTCAAGTTGAGAAATAAACAATTTTATTTTAAGCTGGAAACTTTTGATTTCTGTAAATAGCTCGTTGATTAACTTTCCTTTGCCTTGTAGTGTTATATTTAATTTATTGAGGTAAGTTGTAATGTCCACAAGAAAAGCTAACTCGCTTATCCATTTAAAATTCGATAATTCTGGTATATTATTTTCTTTTTCTGTCAAAAACATTTCAATCTCGTCTATCAACTCGAAAAATCTTTTTAAAACTTTCCCACGGCTGAGCCATCTTACTTCAGAAAAATAAATGATATCTTCATATTCTGCGTCAATTTCATTTAAGAAATTCCGGAATGTTCGATGGTTAATACCGTTTTTTGCGAATATAGTTGATGGACTTTACTACAATATCCATAACATTTTTCAAATTTACAACTTTTGCGCAAAGTGCATATTGATGGATAATACAATGAAGTTGTAGAGGAGGCTGTGTAATACTTAATTCTTTCAATTTTTTATTAATCATGCCTACCCAACCAGTATTGTGACCCGTCATGTCCTTTGCACCGTCAGTTGTCACATTTTTTAATTTTTTATGTATTGAATTTACTGTGAGCCCAAGTTCAACATTGTTATTACTTCCTACTGAAAATGACAACCTAGTTGTCGATATTTTTATATTGCATATTTTTGGAAATCAAATATGGAAATTAATATTATATATATATATATATATATATATATATATATATATATATAAAGGCTCTCAATTTTCTTGGGCGTATTATAACACGAAATAAAACATGAAATTGTTTTCTTGAGAGTAGCGGCCTGATAATTAAAACAATATTTAATCCATGACTTGTTTCGGTTCTATGTGTAGTACCTTTTTCAAACTGTAATTGTAATAATTTCCATTAATTTAAATTAGTTCAACTACAATAAACATTATAATAAAAATTACAGCTTGAAAAAGGTATTATACATATTATCAAAACGCAACTATGGATTAAATGTTCTTTTAATTACCAGGTCGCCACTCCCAAAGAATCACCGTTACGTTTTATTTCGTATGTACGAGGGTGGATCCCTTTCTTCTACCCCTGACCCACTCATAAAAAATTGGCAAATATCTTATTTTGTTATCATTATCTGACGGAAATCGTTTACCACGAAAGTGTTCTTTAAGTTTTCGAAACAGTCGGTAATCGCTGAGGACCAAATCTGGCGAATATGGCGAATGCTCAACTAATTCGAAGCCTGTTTGAGCTATTGCAATGGCGGAATGACTGGGTGCGTTGTGCTGATGCAAGAGAACACGTTTGCGCAACTTCCACCAACGTTTTTCCCTTAACAAGTCATGTAATTTGGGAATTAAATTGGCATAATAAGCACCTGTAATTGGGGCCCCCTTCCGCAGGAAATCTACTAAAATTACGCCTTCAGCATCCCTGCTGAAGGTTGCATCTTGAATTTTTCGGTGGTGGTGAACCTGGATGTGTTCACTCATTACTCTGTATTTTGGTGTCTACATTATAATGACGGATCCAAAACTCATCCACTGTCATTAATCTTGCAAGACAATTTCTTTGTCGTGTTAACATTCGCGGTACTCATCTTGTAGACAATTTCTTCATGTACAATTCAGCTGTAATTATATTATATGTCACATGGCAGGAGAGACCAGTATCGTCAACTATTTGTCTAATAGTCACACGTCAATCTTGCAGCACGAGATCATGGACCTTCTTCGCGGTTTCTTGGCCAGTGACAGTTGTGGGCGCTCTACCTTTTATTTCTGCGATATGATACTACAGATTCCCGTAATGTATCCACCAAATCTTGATGAATTTGAGTTGGGGTCATCTCCTTTAAACGTAAGTATTTAATATTTAATTACCGCTCCTTGCTCACAATCCAATTTGATACTGACATGTGACTCTTTCGACCTCGTGCGTCTACTGTAGGCACACTTGCAGCAATCTTGCAGCACGAGATCATGGACCTTCTTCGCAGTTTCTTGGCCAGTGACATTGTGGGCGCTCTACCTTTTATTTCTGCGATATGATACTGCAGATTCCCCTAATGTATCCCCCAAATCTTGATGAATTTGAGTTGGGGTCATCTCCTTTAAACGTAAGTATTTAATCACCGCTCCTTGCTCGACACAATCCAATTTGATACTGACATGTGACTCTCTCGACCTCGTGCGTCTACTGTAGGCACACTTTAACAGATTCAGGCGTAGGTTTCTAGTGTTAGTCTATACATAGCAGATTATAATGCGACATAAAGATAAATAATTATTTTGGGATATAAATGGGTCAGGGGCGGAGCAAAGGGATCAGTCCTCGTATATATTACATATTTTTTCCATAAAACGATTCTTTCATTATAGCAGCTTATTAATATTATAATAAGCTGTAATAAAATTGTAATTTTTGTCAAATTTCGTAAATGTAGTAAAGGACTGGATATTTTACAGATAGCGAAACACAAAAATGACACCATTATCCTTGTTTTAAGATACTACAAAGAAAAGAAAATATTGCAATAGGTCTGAATGTGGGAAAACACATGCAACTTTCGATCAACAAGATAAAGCATTTTTATTTGCTTAAAAAGAATTTGTCCAAAAGCATTAAGAGAACATACAACGCCTATGGAAAACATAAAATGTAAACAAGCATAAGTACAATATTATGTAACTAGAGGACGTGTTCCGATAAAACCGCAAGTCAGACCACAAGAAATTTTACGTTGCAGAGAACATTGACATCGTTGTTGATGAATCATCGTTTTGTACTTTTCTATTATGCTAAAACCACATTGTCTATTTGCTTCAAATGCTTATAATACAGTAATCAATAATAATTTGTTATTCAAAATACCAAAAAAATCTCCCAATTTTAAATTTAATTCATAAATGCCGGATTTCAATCTCATTCAGATTTTTTGATACAAAATACTTTTTCCCAGGTCCAGGGGAATGAAACATTTGGTATAAGATTTGCCGGATTTCAAGCTTTGCTTTTTAACACTATTAATATTTAAACATTTGAAATTATTGATGATAATAGACACATCGACTTATTCAAACAGTTAGTACTTACGTAAATAGGAAACTTAGCGGTGAAACAATGGAAATATCAAATACAGTCTGTATAATAAGAAACGCTTGTCAATATGCCATGAAGGAAAAGTTAATAATAATAGACTGAGAAAGTAGGTAGAAATATCTTCCCTCTAATATGCCTAGTCAGTTTCAGTTCAGTTATCCGTTGTATATGACGCAGGTAACAGGGCTTGTTGACAAGAGTGCTGCGTATGCGAAACATTTTGAAGCAGTGTTTTTGCGCTAGCACCGTAGAGGCCCTAAAATAACAATTGCAGGAGCAGCTAGGTACTTACACAAATCGGAAGACTGTCGCACGATGGGTAAGGCGGTAAGGTAAGACTAGTACGAGGGACACCTTTCATATTTTTATAATCGACCACTAGATGGTGCTTTTGACATATGTAATCACTATATTCTTAAAGTTTGACATTTGTCAATGAGAAATCCGCGACAGCTTAGAAATTTAATCAGTAGTTTGTTGACAGTGACAGTTTTAAGACAATGAGTTTATAAAATAATGGAGATTACTCGTGAAGGTTTTTGTTGGATGATTTTTTACGATTATAAAAAAGACCTAACTCCACAAGAATGCATTATATCTCTTCGGTCAACTTTTGGTAATAAAGCACCATCAGAGAAGACAATTTACAATTGGTTTGCAGAATTCCGTCATGGTCGTGCTTCAGTGAGTGATGAATCACGTAAAGGTCGACCAAAAACTGTTGTGATTCCAAAAAACATCGATGCTGTGCGGAAAATGATAAAACACGATCAACATGTTTACAGTGAGGTGCAGGCATCTCTTAGCATATCGCAGACTGCAATTCATTCGATTTTACATAACATTTATTCGTAAAAAAAATATGTTCCAGATGGATTCCATATAACTTGACCGAAGCACAGAAACCAGCTCGTGTCAATTGGTGTTAAGAGATGCGCAAAAAAATCGACGTAGGAACCGCAAAAGCCGTATACAACATCGTCACAGGTGACGAAACAGATATATGCGTATGAGCCAGAAACCAAGCAACAATCTACTGTATGGGCGTTCCAAGGCGAACCGAACCCTACAAAAGTTGTTCATCGCTTGTTTCTCATACAGCACGTCTAACAGTTGAGTATTTGAAGGAGAAAAGTGTTGAAATTACTCGTATATCTCATTGTCCATATTCACCGGACTTGTCGCCGAATGATTTCTTTTTGTTCTCAACTGTGAAACAAAAAATGCGTGGACAGCAATTTTCAACACCTCAAGAAGCAGTCGAAGCCTTTGAAAACCACGTTTCTGATATACAACTTTCAGAGTGGAAAAAATGCTTTGAGAACTGGTTCGTACCCATGCAAAAATGTATAGACCATAAAGGCGAATATTTAGAAAAACAATAAAATAGTTTGTAAAAATATAGAAAGTGACTCTCGTATTAGTATATTTAAGAAAAAACACAATTAACCCTTCGTCAAGGACAATCCGAGCTAGCCAAGAAGAATATTAGTTTAATAACAAATAGACAAGCAGGAGATCGCTTAACTAAGTACAATTATAAAATCGTTGCTGGAAGCACAATTATTAAATTGTTGCTGTCCGATACACACCTATAGGTGCACGTGATCTAGGCACAAGAAAATAGGCCTGGTCGCCTGGAAGGGAGACATAGTGAACGAACAAAGAATGTACTGTAACACAGCGCCCTCTAAAACAGCCTGTGAAGGTTCATTTATGGGATTGTTTTAACACAAAAGTGTAGCTTAAAGATATCAGTGTAGATTGGATTCTACAGGATTCTACAGGAACACAACGATCCAAACTATCGAAACAAACTGTGTAGAGGTGGAGCCTGCAAATGCTGTCGCATCAAATTGATTGTCTTTCGCAGTATCGTGCTTTTATTACGAGAATGGATCATTATGTCCGTCGCTTTTTGAATTTCTCGCGTTGTAAACTGAAAAGCTGTTGCCGACAACTACCATCTATTATTAATAGACTACTGTCAAAGTTTGAAAAGCTGTGTCATTTAGTTAAAGACAGGCATTTAAAGCAGACAACCTCGTATTTTGGTGAAAATGAAAAAAGTGATTTTCGTGTGCTGATCAAGTATTTTTTGCGGAAAAAACCATCACTCAAATGCTATGTTGTGATCGCATAAGCATGAATGACGCCAAACGTTCTATATGCTCAACTGAGGTCGCTACACTCGAAACAATGGCGATATGGTGTTGATCGATCGAATATTGAAAGTGCGCGAGATTGTAGAAGCCATAGGCATATCATATAGCTTAGTAGTTTCGATATTGAATGATCACTTGCGTATGAGAAAGTTATTCGCAAGATGGGTGCCGCATTTGCTCACAAACGCGATTGTGTGGCAATTTCTAGGGAGTAAGCCGAATCAATGGGGCTTCCGGGCGAATCGGCACCAGAAAAGGCTCAAAGTGGTGGGTCTATCGGCCAACAAGGTAATGGCGACCCTTTTTCGGAATGTACGCGACATAATCCACATAGATTACCTTCAAAACGGAATTTAGGCCAAGACAGTGCTCTTCCATCAAGACAATGCACGGGTACACATGTGCGTAGTCACCTTGGCGAAATTTCATGAATGGGCTCCGAATTGCTCTGTCATCCGCCATATTCTCCGTAGTTAGCCTCGCACTGACTATTTTCTGTTTCCAAACCTGAAGAAGTGGCTTCGCGGGATTTGGCTTCAACGATAAAATTATCGCTCAAACAAACATCTACAAAGTAAGTCCAGAAAGTAAGTTCCGTTTAAAAATGAAAAGAAATCAAGTAAGGAGGCAGAGAAAAACTATTTATTGCAAAACAATCTACAATCCTTAAGCTATTATATAGTTCCCGTAGCGTGGCACAAGTTTTTGTATGCCTTCTTCATAAAAGGTTGCCGCCTGTGTTGTCACCATGTGGTAACATGTCCTTTGAGCTCATTTCTCGAGGTGTTAAGCTTTGCTTGGCTTTAGTCCTTGCTGGTGAAGAAGTGTGCCTCTATTCCATAGATTGCCGTTTAGTTTCCGGGGTGTCATAAGCACTCCACGTCTCATCCCCGGTCACTATCTGCCTCAGAAAGTCATCACCGCTATTGTCGTTAACGTGTCAAAAAGTTAAGTGCACTGCTCAAACGTTTTTTTTTGTGTTGCTCTGTAAGTGTTTTTTATACCCAACAAGCACAAAGATTTCGAAAACCTAGTTTTACAGTAGCAACTTTATGAGTAAGTAATCTTGAAATTTGCGGACTCATTACATTTTTCCATAAACCTCGCAGATTTGTCGATGAATGTCGACTGGTTCAAATGTTTTTCGCATTTAGAAAACTAATTACAGATCTAATTTCACGAGCGGCGGGATTTTCAATCAACGCCGCCATTCTAAACAAGCACTATAAAGCGTACACAACAAACAACGATCTCAAAATGGCGCCAACTCCTCCTTGATTCAGAGCAACTGCTGCGCATTCACGAAACTGCGATCGCAGCGATGCCGCGCCTAGAAATACAAATGAAACTTACTTTCTGGATTTACCTCGTATTTTCAAAACCTCGATAAATCTTATTATTTAGAAGGGATAAAAAAATTGGAGAAAAGTTGGATGAAGTGTATTGAGCTCAAAGGATACTATGATGTGAAGTTTTTTTTTTGTCGAAAAAACTATTTTTCACAAAGTCACGGACATAATGATCCACCCTCGTATACAAATAGAAAATGCATAGTAAACTAGTTATTAAAAGTTCCATTAAGCGTTAAATTAAAATGCATGTCTAAGAATACGCCTCTAGGTATAGTTTGAGTAGATTTTTTGCGACAAATGATAAGTTAAATCAGTTTGGGTCTTCCAAAAGAATAATAATCTCAAACAGCTTGCGCAATTTTTTTTAGAAGTAAATAAATAATAATTTCGTAATATTGCTTGAAGAAGTGCCAATTTTAGTTAGAAATAGTATGTGGTTCATGCATGACGGTGCACCAGCTCATTTCAGTCTAGAAGCAACAGAATATATAAATCATATATTTCATAACCGATGGTTGTGGTGGATCTCAACCATGGCCTCCGAGGTCGCCAGATTTAAATAGTTTGAACTTTTTCTTATGGGGGCATCTTAAAGCTTTTTGAAGAATCGCATAAGAGCTTCCTGTGATGTAGTAAGGAATATTGGAGGCATTTTTCAAAGAGTGCGCATGAATATGAGGAAAATAGCCGAAGCATGTATCTTGGGAGATGGAAGGCATTTCCAACAATTCATCTATTTTTTTTTTCGTTTTACAAAATTGTTATTAATTTTTAAAATTGTTCACTAATTAGATCAGAATTAGTTATTACTTTTCTAATGGTTTGACTTGTTTTCGTACCACGCACGCGAAAACCTGGCGTCGTACAAAAACAAGTCAAAGAATAAAATTTCTTACAAAATAAATGGGCATTTCTAAAATAATTTTTATTTATTTTAAGAAAAAGCTATGACGTACCATTACGATTTTTTTTCTTAGAAGCTTAACACTCTCTATCTCGGAAAAGGAGTATGTATTTCCGGACTCATGTTTATATTATTTTTTTTCTTAAAATAACCTTAAGAATCGCCCCTTTCAAAATTGACATTCAATTAAGAAACAGCCTGTATAAAAAATAGTATTGCATTCAAGATTTTGCTATGATTGATTTCAAAAAATAATTAATGTAAATCTGTTTAATTGGATATTAATTCCTACATATCACATAACTTTTGAATGAAAGACGCGTGGCTAGGTGCTTAAGAAAGTGTGGCGGTGGCATTCCATTGCATTTATAGGCCTCGTGCCTTCGTGCAGGGTCAAAGTTAAGTCCGTTATCTCTTTTAAATTAAATGTCGCCCGATTTTTTAGTAAACAAAACCGACAATAATTGGATACAAACTTGAAAATTAAAAAGTATTTATTCATAATTATAATTTTACTTATTTAATTTTAAATTTCTTGTTGAAACATATTAATATTTAATACAAATTATAATCAGAAACACAAGTTTCATTGTTTTATTTTGTTATATTGTTTTGGTAGAATGGTAGAAATTACAAAAACAATAAAATAAAACAGTCGAACTTATCAAGTGTTTTTAATTATAATTTTATTCTGAAAAATTGCTCTAAGTTGCGCTTGTTGTTTCGGTATTTTCACTAGCAAAATCTAGACGACTGTAATTAAATAAACAAGTTCGGGAGATTAGTACTCATGTACATAAAATTATAACTCCTTCTTGAATTACAGGTTTTTGAGTACCTAATGATTTTATTTACTACCGTGCAGAAAAGAAATCTGCATAGGTCAGACAAATACAAGGGTCACTGTTAATATTCGCCGGAAATTGTGAAATAAAACAAATTACGCTATGTAAATCGTTTCACTGTTTCTCAAAATACTCCCCTTTAAGATGTATACAATGTTGCATCCTATAAAACCAATCTTCAAAACATGTATTTCCAAAACCAGTGATTTAAATTCTTCAACAGCCTCTTCAGGCAATGAAAACCGCTTTCCACGCATTTTATTTTTGATGTTTCAGAATAGAAGAAGTCATTGGGCGCTAAATCAGGCGAATATGGGCAATCAGTCATTAAATCGATGTTCCTGTTGATCAAAAACTCGACAGTTTGTCGTACTTGCATTGCCATGATGAACAATGATTCCAATACCAGTCAGCACTAACTGTTCGCAGATCCTCTACTGCAACAGTTGCAACATGACCCGTTTTTCCGAAGAAACAAGCAATTATTCTTTTCGAAACGCTTCGTGACCGCACCACTTTTGTTGATTTAGGTTCATTTTGAAACACCCATACAGTCGATTGCTGTTTAGTTTGAGGCTCATATGAATATATCCAAGATTCGTCACCTGTTACAATGTTATATACAGAATTTGAACGATCACAATCAAATTTTTTTAACATTTCATTGCACCACTTGACACGTTTTTGCTCGTCTTTTAAATTTTGAGAGATCCAACGACTGGAAAGCTTCCTGACATGTAAATGATCGTGCAAAATCGTATGTATTTGTTTTGCTGCAATGCCTAAGGACGCCTCTATCTCACTCTGTGTCACATGTCGATCTGATAAAATCATTTCACGCACAGCATCGATATTTTTCGCAACAACAGAGGTGCATGGACGCCCTTTACGCTTGAATTCTGCGAACCATTTGTAAACCATAGTTTTGGATGGTGCTTCATTCCTAAATACCGAACTAAGCTTTTCCGCACATTGCTTTGGTGTCAAACCGTATCGAAAAACGTAAAAAATCATCACTCGAAAATCACGATTCAAAATTTCCATTTTTGAGACAACTATTACTGTGTTAAATTCTATCTAACATCTATTTGGGCCTACTCATCTGAAAGGAAAGTATGATTAAAGGATAAAAAACCGATTATACAGCGCACTGTAAAACACCCTCTGCAGGTTCATATCTTGGGATGCTTTAATTAGAACTTTTTTTAGACCTTTTAGAACACTAGACGAATGGTTAAATTGTACCGAAAAGAACTTGTAAGATTGGTAAAAGTGTGGTTTAGAGATAACAGTTTAGATTGGATCCTACACGACAACGATCCAAAACATCGAAGCAAACTGTGCAGGGAATGGAAGACTGCAAATGGTATTGTGTTTCGATGGGTTCGCCTTTGCGGAACTCAAATACCAACCCAATTGAAAATATTTGGGCTCTTATGAAATAGAAACTTCGTGGGAAACGTTCATTATTTACTAATTATGCGGAAAATTTGGTCGCAAGAATGGGAAATCGCTGTGAGGCTATTCTTAAAAATAATAGAGATTGGACGTCATATGAAAAATTAGTGTATTCGCATCTAAGATGTACCTTGTAACAATATACATATCTAATTTTTCTATTAGCATTTTTTTGGTAGAAATATTAGCCGGTGCTTTATTATTATTATACAGACCCATGTAGCCAAACATTTTCATCACAACGAATTTCATTTTTATCAAATTTGAATAGGGAATTATCAAAATGAGTATATTGTTACAGTTATTATATTAATATTTACTTTATTTTTTTGTTTGGCTAAACATAAACATAATTTTGTAAAATTAATTCCCATTTATTTTCCAATTTAACATTATATATTTAAAGTCGAAATACTTTTTATTGTCTGGGGGAAGTAATTTGATTATCTTGTTTGTCTTATTTATGCTTATCTTATTTTTATAAAATTTATAAACTTCTGTATCATAAACGCATTGCACAAGTACGATGGATGATACAAATAGAAAAGTTCATATTTTATTTTTATTAAAATTCGAATGATTGACAAATACACTGATACAGTATTTAGGCAAAAATAGATTCAATAAAGCAGTCTTGACGGGGGTCTTTAAAAAATTTATGTTCAGATTACTTATCTACATAATAAATCTATTCTTTCACTATTATTGTATTTATTTTTTGTCGTTTTTTGATAAAAAGGATCAAATCACCAAACAAAAAATATTTTTTATACAAATTAGTACATGATAAGATCTCAGATAATCTACGAAAAACATTATTAATTTAATTATTGATAAGTACATGATAAATACATTAGTCAAGATTGAATATAAGGTATAATTCAACTAAATAAAAATTTGATAAATGTAATTTTTAAACCCAATGTTGTTAGTAGCTTTACGTTGTGTTATTTATCTCCAATAAAAATCCTTTAATTCTTACGTGAACATTTTAATATAATGAACTATAATATTTGAGATAATTTACAATAAAAACCATTCTACATAAAAGACACCGCTAACATCACTTTAATTGAAAGGTTTAAAGGATTAACCTAGTTGAGAAGTAAAAAAAAATAATGGCATATGAAAATTTAAAGTAAGTAAATTAATTATAAAATATTATTTTGTATTGTTATTGAATGAAAAATGATTGTTTCATATTATTTTGACCACAATCCTATTTACATCGAAAAAATAATAATTAAAAGTATAAACCTTTAAAGATAAAAATATAATTTTACTACTGGTATAAAATCCTAAAAATACGAGGTGCAATCAATAATTTTGCTAAATGATATCACTAACTAATTTATTATAATTTTAATTGCTTTATTTGTATATCTCTACAATATGTGAGGAAAGATGAATATAATCATTTCCCCAGCTATGAAAAAATTAAGTGACTGTGATTTATACTGACCAAGTTTATTTCAAATCCAGAGATTTTATCCAGAGATACTATTTTTACAGAGCTATATTTAGTTAAAAAATTAGTGAAATTCAGTTAGAATATATAAGTGTGATAAAATTCTTGCCGAAAGAAAGAAATAGACCCAAAAATCAGACTAACGTGTAATATTTTATAGTAAAATTTTGATCTAGCAATTTCGATATTTTGATAATGCGAATCTATTGCTTTATCTTACTTTAGTATAAGACGTGGGTGAATCACTGAGACCCATAAACAAAACAAGAATCCATGCAGAGGGCCCACAAGAGATCCCCACCCGTCAAAAAAAGGCAAAGACAAAATTCATCTGGAAAACTTATGGCGTGGGATACAGACCGAACCTTGTTAATTGAAAGGCTCTACAATTACAGGAGAAGTATATAAGGAAACAATTCAAAATTCGAAAACTCCCATACCATAAAAAATACCCAAAACTTATCTCAAAAGATTATGCTGCTAAATGACAATTGCAAATTTCACAAGGCACGCCGAGTCCGAGAAATAATCAACAACTGTGGTTTTATAAAGATGGAAGATCCACCCTACAACCCGGACTTGGCACCCAATTAATATTAAATAATTAGAATTAATTAAAATAATACTGGACTTTGTTTCACAGATTTATTAGATTTCTCTCAATGTTTCGGTAAGACAGCTCTCTCAAAGAGACAAGATTCAAGATACTGACTGTAGTTTAAACATTTCTAGAGTTATTTTGGATACAGTGTGAGATTTTTGATAGATATTAAAATTGCTGTGTTTGGCGGCAGGGAAATATTAAAGTGCGGAGTAACTTGGTCACTCAGAAGTAGCAAAAAGTTTTCTGCAAAATCATCGCTGCTTTTTATTAAATTCCTTTATGGCATTAATTCTAATTATGCCCTCAAACATTTCGTTAGATTGAATGATTCTAATTTTTCACTTAGAGATTTCTGTCCATAGAGATTCTTTCTTGTTGCATATGAAAAAATGCCGGTAATACAAGTTTAACATTTGTCCCTTTTTAAAAATATCATATATCGATCGTATTTATTGTAAGTTATATAAACTTTTTCAAATTAGCCTCTTATTATAACGGCCAAGTCAAATACGGGGTGCTACCCAGAAATTCACAGAATTTGAATGTAGCGCGCAAATAGATGATAGTACAGCTCTATAACGCTAGATGGTGTGAGCTATGTTTATACTACTAAGCCAGTCTATCAAGCGATACTTCGCTAGGTGGTGACAAACAGTTTTTGTATATATTTGTTGAGTTGTGTTTGAGTTATTCTGCGACACTACATTGTCTAATGTGAAAGAGCAAAGAACGTGCATTAAATTCTGCTTCATATTTGATAAAAAGGCAGCGGAAACCTCGAAAATGCTTATACAATCATTTGGCGGGGAGGTTTTAGGCCAGACGCAAACTTATGAGTGGTACGACCGTTTTAAATATGGACGTGTGTCGGTTGATCATGATGAGCGTTCCAATTGTCCATCAACGGAAAACATGCCACAAATTTATGGAAAAAATGCGTGATCTATCATGCACGACCGAAGGAGAACAACTGTGATATTTGTAGCATTGTCGGCTTGTCGTAAGACACAAACGGCCTGTCAAGTGAGGCAATAATTCGTGGATCCTACAACATGAAAATACACCAACCTGCACGTCAGTTCTAGCCTAAACTAAGACGATAATACGCCCCACCCTCTCTACTACATCTTGCCCCTTGTAATTTCTTCCAACACTGTTTCCACTCATGAACAAGATCAGTGTATTCATGCGGAAAGAGAGTGCTTATTATGTTTTTTCACATTCCGAGAATTTCTGGGTCCATTCTAGTACATATACGAAGTACTAGAATGGACTAGAATTTATTAGAATGAATTACAGTACTTACGAGCATAATAATATATAACAGAATTTACATAAGAACTAATAAGGGATAATATTAATTGAATTTGTGTTCTTGAAATAAAATTATTGAAATACCATTAATCAACAGCAATATCATTAATGCAGTGAAAAAAAAATGAAAGAAAAAGGCTATTGAATTAGTCAATAAGAGCTTCCAGTAACTCGAAAACGAAAAAAAATTGAAAGTATTTGAAATCTATTAGCAGATAATTTTAATAAGAAACTACAAAATATTAAAATCAATAAAACAGGCAAATACTGGTACCAGTTAAGTTGCATGCATCACACTGTATTCAACAATTTAATCTTCATCAAAAGAAAGTAAACAAATATTTTATTAGAGTAATAAAAATAATTCGCAATTACAAGGACCTTTTGTTAAGGTTAGGACTGAATTTATTACGGTTCTAAGCAATAAGCGACAAAATGTTAAAATGCAGAAAATATTATTCAAGTAGAATTCTTTCATTCTACAAAATGATAAGTGTCGCCAATTATTTGTTTGGTAAAGCTCGAAAGTTGACATTGTTGTCGCGCTAATAAAAATAATGATGGATGAAATGAAAATCTGTACCATAGCTGTTCCATAATTGAAACAGAATTGAATTAGGGAAACGTTTATGGTAAGATTTGCTTATTTTCGATGGCAGCCATTTGTAAGGCGGTCCAGGTGCTCCAATTAGTATGCTAATTCAGGAAACTATCAAAACTGGAATAGTAATTCGCACAGATCCATTTTTACCTATCTTGCAACTTTAAAATATCCTTGAAGGATCTGTTGGAAGTGTTTGTACCTTCAAGCAAAAATATTTAAACATGCCTGGGGTATGTGCTCGCTGGATTTTGCTTGTTAACACCGGATCAAAAAGTGAATAGAGTAGCAATTTGTGAATATTGGAAACAGTGTGTTCGAGAAGGTTAAGAATGAAAAAGATGATTATTGCTGTGGATGCAACTTGGGCGTATTATTAAGATTTGAGAATGAAGCAAAAAGGAGGGCAACCACTGTCGCTAAAGATATGGTAATAACATTTTTTGATTACAAGGAGATGGTGTATACATAAGGCAAGGTAAGGTCCTAAATGATATTACAATAACCCACACATATAACTAGGAAGCTTTGAGTTAGTTATTGATGAGTCACATACACAGAAAATGATCTGAGCTTTTGGAAGGCGTAAATTTCACCAGAATGATATTCGCCTTCACGTGTCTATTGTTGTGACAAGAGTAAAAATGTCAAGTGTATCGGTGTCAGAATTGTTAAAATTTTAGATGCGATTCTGAATTAGCTTTTAAAGAATGGCTTTGGTCACGGTTTCGAACAATGGCAACACCGCTAGAATAAGGTCACTGCACCTCAGAGAGACTATATAGAACGCGATAAAAGTATCACAGGTAGTACTAGTCCTAGTCTTTATCGAAAACCCTCGTATAATTGAATACACTACGTAAATTTCCGTTATTTTCTTAATAAGAATGTGATGTGTTTTTGATGAACTAAAATATAATGATCCGCCATATACAGAAAAATATAGACAGCTTTATTTTAAGTTTACTTAGAGGTACTACGTACACGGGAGTAATTTGCTAATTACTACACTAAATGTAGGAATTGGACAAACCTTGAACATAAAATGTAATCGAAGTTTAACCAATATATTCAAAAAGCCGGTTATTAATAAACAAATTTCTTGCATGATCACATAATCTTCAATACAGACCTAATGGATGGCGTAAGTAAATATGTAAATTTTTATGTTGTATGCAGGTGTGTAAAAATCCTTGAATCGCAATTGCAAATAGCGACAAATTTAAATCACTTCGCAGTAGGGAACATAATAATAACGGTTGTACAGTATGTTTTTTAATATGAGGTATGCTTCCCAAGCTTGCGAAATTATGTTAAACAACCCTTATTTTGTATTGAAATTTTGTATTATTTTTGCTTAACTGTATACATACGAGAGCAGGTTGATTAATTTGCGCAATCGTACAGAAACAAAGGAATAATTTGAATAAACCAATTTTATTTTTCTATCTAATCTACTCTTATTAAATCGATACATTAGATCCATCTGTGGTCAAGCTTCTTTATTCCGTCTCGAAAGTGATTTTCTTTCGAACCTTTATTCTTCAACTTTTTGCAGCAACCAATGGAATACACAGGCGCGAAATAGTATATGACATACCGAGCGGGGAAGTGCTCTATTACAGCCGAGTGTCAAGGTAGCTTACCGAGGTGCAAAGCACCGAGGTAAGCTGCAGACGCGAGGCTGGAATGAGTTCTCCCGAGGTATGTATACGATTTTACTCACAATCTACTATTAGTAATTCTATATAAGTTTTATTTTAAATAATAATAATAATAATAATAATACATGAGTATCGGTATTTATTTTTATGATAATTTGATAAACTATTTTAAGGAAGATACTTGTAAAATCGTTGCTAGGCAATGTAATAAGTTTGTTGAATCTGACAGTTACGTAATTATTTTGCCAGTTACAAAATATAGTACGGCATTTTTAATAATAAAAAATCTTTATACGTATATACTAAGAAATATGTCCGACAGTGAACTTGAATGCACCCCACCAGAACTGCGAGTAGCTGCAGAAAAAGCTACTGAAGGCATGATTCCGGAAAAAAGCAGGGAGAGGTACGAGAAGACTTACCAAGCATATAGTAAATGGTGCGTGATTAAGGGTGTGCAGCATACCTCTGAAACGGTACTCCTTGCTTATTTTGCTGAATTAAGTAAACAAAATAAAGTTTCCACATTATAGTCAAGGTATTCGATGTTGCGAGCAGTTCTTAATATTAGGCAAAATGTTGATATCAGTAATTATGCAAAATTGCGAGCATACCTAAAAAGGCAGAATGTGGGATACAAATCTAAAAAGTCAAGCGTTCTGTCCAAAGCAGACATTGATAATTTTCTCAACAACGCTCCGATAGAATATCTTCCTCAAAAGGTAACATACTAATTTCTTCAGTGCATATTAAATTTATGTTAAATTACATATTTCTTTTAGGTTGCTTTAATTATTGGCATCTCTGGAGCCTGTAGATGCGATGAACTTTTAAAAATGAAAATAAGTGATCTGGATATTTTAGAAAACCGAATTATAATAGTAATTCCTGTAACGAAAACCAACTCCTCCCGTACATTCGTAATCCCAAAACCGGAATGGATGAAAGTAATAAAGCAATACTACGACCTTTGCAACAACATTGAATCTGAAAGATTTTGTTTACAAATGAGGAATGGCAAAGTTACACGACAGCTTTTTGGGCATAACTCTATCGGAAATTTTCCCAAAAAAATAGCAACTTATTTAAAACTGGAAAGCGTTAATGGGTTTACAGGACATTGTTTCAGACGTACTTCAGCGACATTACTGGCAAATACAGGTGGAGACATTCTACAGTTGAAAAGATTAGGGGGGTGGAAATCCAGTACCGTTGCTGAAGGATATGTGGAGAACTCATTACATGGACTAGTAAAAATTGTTAATATGTTGTCAAATGTAGAACAATCAAGATCGTCGATTTCTAAAAATTAACAGTATAATTTTAAGCAACAACATGGTCTTTCTTTAACAGTTAACAGTAATGATAATTCTAATGTAACCATTAATATTTACAACTCTAAATAGGTTTATTATTGTTTCTTTACTAAATAAATACAGAGTTTGATTCCAATTTATTCTTAAAAACATGTTTTAATGCCAAAATGACAATGATGTCATATTTGTGACTAATGAACTGACACTTGCTAGCTGGGAAAACACTTTTCCGGCTATAGTTGGGAAAGTGAAGTAGGTAAGCAATAAGTCGCTTCCCGACTGTTTCGAAGGGTACAAATCTACAGATTACTAACCGATTGTGAGTAAAAGCACTTTCTTAGTAATTTCTGGATGCTTTTCAGCTATAGCTGAATGTGTAATATTCGCCGTTTACGGTCTTACCCTTTTGAAGATATCGTTGATATTTGGTTCTCCACATTTGGTCCATATTTTCGACTTTTGTTTAGATTCTGTGTATAATAACGAACCCATGCTCCGTCACAAGTAACAAATCGGCGCCAAAAATCTATTGTGTTGCGTTTAAAAAATTTCTAAATTATTCATCGATATTAGACTGCAACCACGTCTTAGTTACGTCGTCAGTAAATGCGGCACCCATCTTGTCGAAAGCTTTCCCATGACAACTTCTTCGTGCAAAAAATGAAGCACCCGTTTCTTTGAAATTCTCACTACCTCTACTATTTCTAACGCTTTCAATCGTCGGTCATTTAGCAGCAAATCATTGATTTTATCTCCCATTTTTGAACTTGTAGCCGTTTTCGACCGTCAACCGTCCACTGCGGGGATCATTTTCTAAGCTGCCCCTGCCACGCTTAAATTCATTTTCTCATTTCAGACGGTTGTATACGAAAGACAACACTCACCCAGTGTTTCTCGCATATCGTCATGAATTTCAGTAAAAGACATGCCTTTCTTTAAAAGATCACCGCCCGAAGTTCAAAATTATCGATTTATACTTAATTAGTAGCAGGTTAAAATTTAAAAAATTGCTTACGAAACACGTTTCGTCACAAATGTATCAAACACTAGTAAACTGACAAGAAATCGATTGTCAAAATGTGATGTGTATTTGTTTAAATTTCACGGCCTACTGTAGGCGATCGCGCGAATAAGTCAACCCGCACTCGTCTACTTGATCCAGTCTCAAACTAGTCTTTTTAGGCTACTTTGACGTGCCCTTTATATTGGTTTGCCTCATTTTCTTGAATTTTTAAAATTGATAATATACACTCGATACTAGATCAAGTGAATAAAAGAAGTGGAAATATTTTTGTTCATTTAAAACTTCAATTAGATGAACAGCGCGTGGTTATTCATTATGCTATTGTAATAATAATCGATTTTATAATTTTCTAAAACTTCTTTCGGTCAGCGCTTGTTAGTAGACAGGAAAGAAGATTACACGAATCTATCTAAAAAAAAAAAAAAAAATTGAAAATATGGACAGCAGTTATCAGCTCTAAGCTCTAACTACCTAGTATACAATACTGTTACAAAATTTTTTGAAATAAAATTGAAACTACAATTAATTTTTCACTAAATCTTCCTTGACATTTGTTCTTATACAAATTGCTATGGATTTTTTCTAAAATAATATTTTAAAATTAATTAAAAATGAATGTACAATTTTTGTGGGATAAACTGTATGTATTTTGAAAATGTTATTTCATGTGTGAGATAAAAACTTTATTTTTGGAGGTCGACTTGATGTGAAAGCGATAGAGAGATATATTGAGGGGGAGACCAACATCTGCAATGATTGAAATATATAAATTTAATTAGTTCGGGTTGTTTTTTGAGTGTGACCATAGTTGATGGTATTTCATATTTAATTCCCGAGAATTCTACGAGATTGTTATTCTCGTTATTTTGATATAGTATTTGATTAAACAACGTTTTGTCGTAAACGTGTCTCCAATAATTTTTTTTATGTAAGTAGAATTATATTCATAAGACGTCTTAATTAGAAAAGCTGTTAAAAGTGTATTTCAATTGTATTAAAATAATTAGTTAAGAGTCTTAATTAGTAGAAATAAATGATAAGAGTATTTTTAAATTTCTATGTTAAAATAAATATAACTGAAAATTTATTCGACGGGATTCAAGGCTGTTTTTTGTACATGTTAGTTTTGCGCATGTGCAAAAATTTTGATCGTGTATCAATATATTTTATACAGTCTGGTTCTCTGGGGAGAAATTAAAAACTAAACTTTATTATTTTTAGATAAGTTTGTTCGGAATTAAGAGGAAGTTTTTTAATCCACTTAGCGGTCAAATATACAGTGGATATTTTTACCTCGTTGTATTATTGTTAAATATACAATCTTTATACTTTATAAAGATAGATCTTTTTTCTTTGTTGATTTTTTTTTTTGTATTAAATATTCATTTAAATTTTATCTAGTGCTTGTTTCATTTCATATACCATTACTACTAATTAATTAATTGAAAATAAGTAAAATATATAATAAAAAAACTTGTGTGAATATTTCACTGCCGCCTAGTATATTTCGCAGAAACAGTCACGTCTTTCCGATTGGAACCCGAGAAGTAAGAAGTCTCAATTTTTGGAAATCACCCGGCTGAGTATCCTAGTTGGGAAGATTAGTTGTGGATGGTGGCACATTAATTCAACAAACCACTATTCATAGCAATATGTTATTCATAATTGGTGTAATTATTCAAAATGGCCACCTTTGGTTTAATGCAGGCCTTAAGTCGTACGGGCCAATCATCAATAGCCGCACGTACGTACGTTGATAAAAAGGATTTTCTTGTGTTTGTCGTTTGCGTACTTGATTAACAAGCGTTTTGATTTTTCTTGCTATTCTGGCCTTAACAGCTTTGATAGCTTGTGGCGTGCGTACTCGGGCGTTCGCGGGCGGCCGGATCTTTTTCGGTCTTTTATGCTCCAGTTTCCTCAAATAATTTTATACACAAACATTAGACTTATGACGAGCGGACGTAGCCTCTTAAAAAATGTTTGATTTTTCCATCTTACATTTATAAAACGCAATAACTGCAATTCAGTTTTCTTTATCTGACCATTCGATGGTAGCACACTACACAAAATCAAATTCTTTCCACAGTAAAGTAATTTATCACGATTATCAACTATCTAAATTTGGGTACGTTCATTTGTATCATTTTTTGGGTGCGTTCATTATTATAACAGTATTTATGTCCCTAGTAGGTACGGTTCGTGATATAAAAAACGACACTTTTTTTTACCTATTGTGACAGTACTTTGTTCCATCATGCTAACTTAATAGTGCCACCCCCATGACAATTGCTAACGCTACAAAAGATCCAATTTTTTGAAAAATTGGTTTTAAAAGAACACCTTTTGAATGTGCAGGAATTATCAGCAATATCTAACATTTCTGAAACAAGTGTTCGCCGAATTCTGCTATTTGGATATGAATAAGCTTCGTGCAAAATTGGTTTCACTTCTTTCTGCTCCTCACCGTCAACGTCATGTTGAATGTGAGCGCTCACTTTTAAATGTAGAGGCGACCCAAACCGATTTTGAAGTCCATTATCACATGAGATGAAATAATGCTTCTATATTTTGATCATCTATTCCAAAAGGAGTCAATGGAATGGTGGCGACCACATGTACCTCGTCTCGGTCAAAAATATTGTGACCATATTATGATCACAATATTTTTGAATTGTAAGAGCATTTTACCGATTGACGATAAAGATCGCAGTACAACTCTCAACACCACATGTTCATTGTTACATAAATTGAGAAACAACTATATTGTGATAAACGTTGAGAAAAATTGTCAAAATTGTCATGACAATTTCACACGGATCATAGTGCTGTAGTTTCGCATGCTGCAATTTGCAAAAGTAGCTTTCAAGAAATTGAACATTCACCGTATAGTTCTGATATGGCTCTTGGTGACTATTACGTGTTTTCCTATTTACGAAAAGTTTTTCAGAGACGTCATTTTTATGACGATATTGAGTTGCGAACTTCCGTAATGCAACATTTTGAGGTGAAAACATCAGGCTGTTTTTACAAAAGTATAGCTCTAATAAATCCAATGCAGGATTTGGTCAGGGTTTTACCTACTCAAATATGTTTCAAATTAATTTGTTATATACGCATTCGGTTGTGCCCGATATAGAGTGAAGGCACGTTAATACAGCTTCTGTAAGTTGCGGTTGTATCTGTCAGATGGAAGCCCCTGGCTTAGTCTTGTACTTATGAAGACAATGATAGTTGTTCTGACGTTCGCGATGTTGACATTAGTTAATGAGCAGTGCTTAATGTTCTTCTACGCTCTCTCAATAACTTCTGTAATATGGCAAGAGTGTTATTTCTGTGAACATATCTCTCCAGTAATTGCACTGACGACTAGGTAGTAAGATGAAACATGTGACTGCGTATCTGGAGAGATACTTTCACACATATATTAAGTTGTATTGTGTTCTCCACAGGCAATATTTGAGTTTTATACAAAGTTTGGTGAGGTTTTACCTACTCAAGTATGTTTCAAATTACTTTGTTATTCAGGGGCTGTCCTTGAAATAAAGAGACAACGTATGATAAATGTAAAGATGTAATTATATAGAACAAAAATGTAAAATATTGTGTCAATTACGATGCGAACCCGGAAATTCAAAACACCCTCAAAATTGTATTATGTGGCGCCTATGAACTCAAAATATTCAGAATATGTATAAATAATAAATACCTTACACACACATACGCTACAGTTTATGTTTACATACGTAACAGCTGAATGAGATGGACAATAACAAAACTATTCTTTTTGTTATTGTCGGTCCACTTTAAGATATCGTCTTTTATAATATAATCGATCGCATAGTGGCGTGACAAATTTTTTAAAAATATTTGTGTCATTTTTTTTCTCGCTTATGAGAGGGAATTTTGGGAAAATATTTTAGATTTATATTCTATATAATTACTTTCCATTTTTCATAAGTTGTCTTTTTATTTTAAGGACACGCGGTATACATTTGTATTTTCTTTTTGATAATTTGGAATGAAATTATTATTATTAAATCTAAGAAATAGTAGTTAAGGACCTCTTAATATAGAAGCGAAAAATTCGAAATACTCAAATATCGAATACATTTGCTTAATGTAATTAGATATCTTTACCTTCCACTATACTTATCTACTGATACATAACTGATACAATAGGTATTTATTTCTTTAATCACAAATGCAACGTGAATATGTAATTTAAGAACAGTATATTGTAATATTTGTGTCATTATTAATAGTATACAGTATAAAGAAAATATATTAATTAGTTTGGTTAGCGTACAATGGTTTATTGTATTTAAATTAACTCGACTAAATCTCGACTAAAATAGTGCATCCCATTTCATGTCGGTAATTGTACTATGTACTGTATTTGTATCATTACATAAGAATACACAAATTAATTCAAAAAATTATTTTGCTATAGTTGTTACTATTTAATAAAATTGTCTATAATTTCTAATCATTTTAAATTACGAGGGGAGTTTTTTATGTTATCTACCCAGCTATGAAAACAATATGCTATCGTGACAATTTTCTTACGCCAAGTTTTTGTGACATTTTATAGCGTCGTCTCCAAGTTTGGTTCGAATCGCTTAACATTTGTTACTTTTACATTCGTTTAAAGAAGAGAAAAAGAGTGATTTGAAACTTGTACACAGAAGCGTCATGAAATTTTTTTCAAAAGAAGGGCAGTAGCCTGAAGGATATTCACGAGAAAATGGTGGTATGGAGAAAATAGCCCGTCCCATTTTCAAGTCAAATTTTGGTGTAAGCAATTCATTGCTTAGTTCCGAACAAAAATTGTGTAGACAACAAATTTGTGAAGAGAATTTAATTGTTTTATCTTAAGATCAAGACTTTTTAAATAGAATTGTAACTTGGGATGAAACTTAGGTACGCCACTGGGAACTTCCCATGAAACAAGAGTATGCAATGGGTTATTAAGGGCTCCCCACGACCCAAGAAGGCGAAAACGCAATTTTTCTGCGAGAAAAATGATGATCACAGTTTTTTTGGGATGGGGAGGGGATTCTCTAAATTGAGTATATGCCAAAAAGGACTACAATAACGGGAAATGTCTACAAAAACACAATTAATAACTTGAACACGGCGATACGCTAAAAAAAAATTTGCTCAGCAACTTCTGCTTCTGCACGACAACTGCAGTTCAAGCAGTAATCAATGAATCTTTGAAGAATTATAACATCCACCCTATAGTCCTGACCTCACCCCTGTGACTATTATCTTTTTTCAAAACTCTAAAACTTTGAGAGGGCGTCGATTTTTAGCGAATGACGCTAAAACGCTGTGGGGTCGTATTTTGCAGAATTACCAAAAGAATTATTTTTCAAAGGTAGGTATAGGGTTATTAAAGACGTTGGAATAACTGTGTTAGTGTTAATGGTTCTTACTTTGAAAAATATTTTTGTTTTGTTTTCTAACTCGTTTCTTTCATAGCTAGGTAGATAACATAAAAAACTCCTCTCGAACATTAATTTTGTGAGTGGTACTCACACATTTGTTCGTTAAACAAATTTCATATTACCAGTTAAATATAACCACGGGGTATATCGCTTTACGCCGGAGTTCGTCAACTTAACAGATTATTCACAACCATAGATAGTTTGAAAAACGAATATAAGTTAACAAAAAATGTCATGACGGGATTTTGAACAAATATTAGTCTACAAAATAATAAGATCGTGAAAATGATTGGCAAACAAGTTCAGAATAATTACCGAAGATTTTCTGTACGAAACCAGATGAATTGATTACGTACGTGGCAGATCAGTAAATTTCCAATCTAAGCGAAATTACTAGTAGAAATGTATTACTGTCAAAAAAGGTGGTTTAATGACAGAATTTCAAATTTTAAAGGACGCCAAATGTAAAAATTGAGTGCAAACATTTGTAAGAAACAAGTGCTTTTTATACACTATTAAATTACAACACCAATCCAACGATTTCAATTTTAAGGTTAAGCAATTTCTATCGTCTAATGATACGATATGCTATCCAGAAATTCTCGGATTTGAATGTGGTGCGCAAAGTGATAGTAGTACAGCTCTACTGGGCTAGATGGTGTGAGTTACGTCTATACTAAGTCAGTCTGTTTTGTGTTTATATTTTTTGAGTTATTCTGCGACACTACAACGTCTAATGTGAAAGAACAAAGAACGTGCATCAAATCCTGCTACACTTGTTAAAACAGCAGCAGAAGTTCTGAAAATGCTTAAACAAGTGTTTGGCGAGGATGCTTTAAGCACAACCGTTTTAAAAATGGACGTGTATCAGTTGATGATGAGCGTCAGGTCGTCCATCGACGGAAAACACACCACAAAATGTACCAAAAATAGGTGATGCTATCCTGCAAGATCGACGGAGAAGAATCGAAGAGATTTGTAAGATGCGGCGTATTGCTGCGAAGTTTGTGCCAAAGTTACTCAGCATTGAACAAAAGCGAGACCGTGTCCATGTGTACACAGAGCTAAAAGAAACTGCCGAAAGAGATGTGAACTTCAGTACCAGAAGCAACGTCAAGTCAATGTTGATTTGCTTCTTTACCGCTGATGGCATTGTACACAAAGGATTTTTTCCACCAGGTGAAACAGTTAATGGACGATTTTATTGTGATGTTTTTCGGCGACTAAAAGAAACCATTCGACGTAAGCAGCCTGCCAAGTGGCGCAAACATTGTCGTGAATCCTACATCACAACAATGCACCAATCCACACGTTACTTGTTTTGCATGAATTTCTAGCCTCAACGAAGACGGCAGTGCTAACCCACTCTCCCTACTCCCCAGATCTTGCGTCTTGTGACTTCTTCCTGTTTCCGAAAGTTAAAACCGAACCTTAAGGGGCGCCGTTTTGAGACGATTGAGGATATCCAGAAAATTGATTTCGAACTAAATACTTCCTAATACAAAGCAGTGTGCTGTTTTTATAATAGTTTTTATTTATTAGAAGATTAATAATAGTCAAAATATTACTACAGGAGGGTGGCTGATATGAAGTGTTACCAAATCAGAAGCATGTTTTAATTTGCGAATCGAAAATTGGAGGATGCATTACATAATTTCGATATGGTCACCTTCGGCGGGAGCTACTGCCTTAAGATGATAAATAAACGCATAGCACATTGATCGAATGTGAGGTTGTGGTATGCGCTATCATTCCCGACGAAGTGGTGATTTCAACGCATCTGTAGAACGTATTATTCTGCCAATACTCCTAAAATCCTAATTATTAGTAGTGTCCTTAATGGTACTCTATTTTTATTGGGGAATATACACATAAAAAATGTAAAGAATTTAGATTTATTGGAGATTTGATAAAAATAAGGTTAAATAAGTTCATTGTTTAATTAATTATACATCTTATTTATATTATACGGTTAAAGATGTCAAATACTTGTGTGCCCATTATGGTAAACTGCCATTGATTATTCGTTTGTTATATACATAATTTTAAATGCCTAAATACTCCCTAATACTACCTAAGAGATGCCAATGTTAATATTTATGATTATAATACATATATGTTTTCGATAACTAATAATACTATTTAGGAGTACGCGTTTTATGTTGTCTTCACTTTAAATAAAGAAATTGAATGAAAACACTCAACGATACTTAACTGAACGCAATATTTTTAGAATTGTATAAAATATTTGTTTCAATTTTTACACCGTGAATTAACTAACTATTTTATCAATCGTCAAGTATGAAAATGGTTTTGTATTAAGATTACTTTATATTAATCAGACATTAAACTTACAACGTTTTAAACAATGTTTTTTTAAATGTTGTTTTTATAAATTGACTTAAACAAAGATTAGACATTAAATTTCGGTGTAATAGACCTACATGCCCGAGATAATTTAAATTAAACGTCATTTTGACATAAATTTGACATCCGATGACATTTAATTGAAATACAAAATTTTGGGTTAGAACTAGTAAATTACATTTTAACACCTTTTCAAATGAGGGCGATTCGTAAAGTAAGTTCCGTTTCCATCTAGTGAACAGAGGAGTGGGGATATCGATGCGATTACAGCGCTGCGGTGTAGTCTGGTTGAGTGTGAGTTTAGCAGTGCTAATGAGAGAATCGCTCGGACATTCTTTCGTGCTATTTTGGTTGTTGAAAATGGCTGCTGCGATTGAAAATCCGGCCGACTGTGAATTGTGTGCAGTTATCTGATTTCTGTGTGCAAAGAAGATGAAGGCTGCTGAGAGTTATCGTGAACTTTGTTCTGTTTATAGTGAAAATGTAATGAGTGACAGTATGGTTAGAAGATGCCGTATCTTTCAAGAAGGGCGAACTAATGTTTACAATAAAGAACGGAGTGGAAGACAAACTGTTGTGACGAACAAACTTGTGGGTAATGTCGAAGAAAAAATTCGTGAAAACAGGCGATTCACAATCACAGAACTGAGTGCCTTTTTCTCTCAAATTTCACGTACAGTTTTGTATGAGGTTGCTACTAGTGCGGGCGATAAAATTTGAATTTCCGAATTTCGAAGTTCTTCAATTCGAAATATCGAATTCTTGCTGCAAAGGTAGTCGAATTTCGGATTCGAAACTGAATTTCAGATTGTACCTATGCATAATTTATTTTTATTTACAAATTATCAATGGGCAATACACTGTTTTACTTCCAGAGTTAAATCTGTTTTGAAACCTTTCGAAATGGCAACAACAGCGTTATGTGGGGACAAAAACGTTACACTCTATGGTGCGTCCAATAATAAATGACCTTTTGAAGATAAAAGAAACAGATTGCGCATTAATCCAAGAATTTAAAACTAAAATGTCAATTGGTTTACGAGGAAGATTTTTGCAAACGAGCAACAAATTATGGCGACACAGATTTCAGAATATTTAGATCCTCGTTATAAGTTCTTTAATACAGAAGAGGATTATTATAAACTAAACATAATAGATAAAGTGAATGACATTTACAATATATTTCAGAATCCTGAAACAAATACGGCAACAGAAACACCAACAACCTTTATGGATATAATTTTCCCAGAATCCCTAATAGGAATATATCTGAATTTCAAATGTATAAACAAGAAACAGAAATCTTGAAAAAGAAGAATCCATTTGCAGGGTGAAAATCAAATGTTAGCAAGTATATTACCTTGTCAAATATACCCAGAGCATATCTCGCGATTCTAGTTATGTCAACTTTATCAGAAAGGGCATTCTCCACGGCCGAAAATATTGTGCCATTTAAGAGAAGTTGCCTATTACCCGATGACAAAACGTTGTGTTTTTAAATAAAAAATAAACAACATTACTTTGAATAGAAATAAAAATTTAAGTTGGGAAACGTATTTAATAAAATGTTTCAAGCTAAACGTTTTTTATTTCTTCTAAACTATTAATTTCTTACTTCAGACCAATTTGAATTACTAATATTATCATAAAATTTCGATTTAGAAAATTTCGAATTCAACAGGACTAGTTGCTACTGAACATTTAGGTTACCACAAATTTTGTTAACGATTGGTGCCAAAACTTCTTACCGAAAACCATAAAATAAAGAAAATGGTATCCGCACTAACTTTTCTGACACGTTACGATGTTGTTGATGAAGATTTTCTCAGGCATATCGTAACAGGTGATGAGACTTGGGTCACCTATGTCAACGTTGAGACGAAACCACAATCAATGCAGACAGGTCGCTCTACCTCGCTTACGAGGAAACGTCTAAAGTGCCGTCAAATTTCTTCGCGAGAAAAGTGTCTTTTGGGACAAGAAAGGCGTCCTTCTTGTAGCGGTGTAACGATGAAAAGCTGCAAGGCAGTGTTACAGCATGGCTTAATTCACAGGCGGAAGAGTTCTATTAAGCTGGTTCATAGCTATGATGAATGTCTCAATCTTAATGGCAACTATGTCGAAGAGTAGCTGAAAGTAGTAGCTTTAAATTGTATATAATAAAAACCTCTTCGTGTATTGGTGATTTTTTTTAATAACCAAACGGAACTTACTTTAAGAATCGCCCTCGTATTATTTTTACGCATCTTGGGAGATGCGTTTTCATTTTTAATTATATTATTAACTCCATATTATGTTTAGCGCTGCAACTTGCAATTAGAATACGTTTCTTGTAGACATTTCATAATTTTATATTATTTTTGGCAAATCCAACGCGGTGCAACTTTAATTCATAATTTTTTCGGGCATCCAATGTGGTGCAACTTCAGTTCATATTAATAAATATGCAAAACGGATACACACATAAATTTCGTTCAGGCAGTGTGCAATCGTCGCCAGGTGATGCCGCTCTTGACCGGTGGATGTCGCGAGATATCTCTCAGAGACATCTGCCATCCAAGTTTGGCATATATGGTAAACTGGTCCAAAGCATTGTTGAATTCTTACGTTGTACGCTGATAAGAGCAGTGACAGTCCGAAATGTGTATCCTTCTCTTCTTCTGTTTTGGATTGGACGCCAGCACGTCTAGGCACTTGAGCACACTGCTCTTTGTACTATCCCCAATATATCTCACAATTCCACTCTGTTAGTCTTGTGTCCTCGATAAAAGCCACTATCCTTCTCAGAGGAAGTTTGAGTAGCCTCGTAGGATCCAATAGATCTCACCCGAAATGTTTCTGTCTGAGTCTTTTCAGTTCCTCACACGTGCATATTACATGAAGGCTAGTTATTCACATCTCCTACACCAGGGCTCGCTAACATGCTGTACAGATGCTTCCTTAAAGGACAATGTCCGGTTATTAAGCCGGTAATTATTTTAATTTCTTTTTTGTTACTACGAATTAGGTTGGCTGAAAACCTTCCGTCCAGCTCCCTTACTAGTGTTTTAGTATGGAGTTGACCTTCCGTTATCCTCCATTTCTTTTTATGTTCTCTTTCTGGCCATAAACAGATCTCCCTTTTAGCGGAATCCTTAGCGATTCTGCATACAGGTTCTGGTCCTATAAAGTTCCAATTAGTACCTTCTTTGGCCAGTTTGTCAGCTACCTCATTGCCTTTAATTCCCTCATGTCCTGGCACCCATATCAGCGACACAGTGTTGTCTTGTGCCAGTTTATTGAGGACTTGTTTGCAATGTTTCACCAGTTTAGACCTGGTAGATGGATTCATAATGGCTTTAATAGCTGCCCGACTATCAGTCATTATGTTGATTTTTTTGTTTGCGCAGCCGGCTTCCCGAATTTGCAAACAATTCAGCCTGGAAAACCGTCGTATGTTTTCCCATACATATCGATATCTTCCTTCCAGGGCACATTCCGCATATGCTTGCATCTGTTTCCTGATTGGATTCTGATCCATCGGTGTACCAGGTGCCGGCACCACAATCGCTCGATCGACTTTTTGCCTGTTCCCTGGTCGGTATAAATATGTTCAGCTTAGCTGTAAGCATAATCTCGGGTGCCATACTGTCCGCCGGCATTTGAAAAATCCTCTCCCAGTATAGTTCCTGTAATATCTGTATGGCCCCTACAACCTTATTAGAATATCATCCGTCATTGGCTTTCAGCCTCAGGATCGCAGCCATAGCCTCCGCTTTTACAAATAGTTCCAGCGGAGGAAGACCCACGATGGCCTCGAAATGCGTATCCGTACGTTGATAGTTTCTCAATGCAACGTTGGTATGCGTTCTGTATCCGTTTTGCATAGGTCTACGTTTATACGTTAATAAAGTTATAGTATAAGGAACATGTTGAATAATTAGAATTAAAATTATTTAATTTATTAACAATTCTTTTCAAATTTCAAATTTAGTCGCATTAAATTCTATTTCATCAGTTCATCATTTAGCAGCATACTTATTGGTTCACTGAAAAAATACCAAGTAAATGATAAATATAATGTGTTTGTATTCACTAAATTTTGACAACAACAAAGATTAAGAGTATAAATATCGATTATCATCAACAAACATTCTGCATGCACAAACACACTCATCGAGTACATCATAAAAACTAATCGATAATATGCAATAAACCTAATGGGCAAATCAAATTCGCCAATGTTTAAACGTTTCTTTAAACACAGCCGTGATGTATATTACGTATCAACGCAATGCCAATATTTATTTACGTCCATCTGTATGCAGATGTATATATGTATACAAAAACAGAGGAGCACAAAGAAAAACTGACAAATATCCCAGACGGACTATTAGCACCGATATGAAAAAATTGTTGTCATTAATTTCACTATGTGTATGATAGTTCATTTTGAGCGTCTCGCACTCTAAATGTCAAACGGCAATTACTATTAAAATATATATGTATATAATGTACTACACAAAATAGCCAGTCTCACTATACAAACTGAAAGGACCATGTTTGGTTCGGTATAAATGGCGAGGAATCGATTGAAGGTCAATGTATCGGTAGAACGGATATAATAGAGGTGTAATGTTACACTATATAGAGACGGTTACTCACACAGAAAAAAAATCCATCCCCAGTATTAAAAACGCAATTTCAATAGTCGAAAACGGATTACTGAAGTGGGTGATAAGAACACAAAATGATTCGTTCTCGTTTTTGATACTGGTACGGTTTGTATAGAATACACAAAAAAATAGAGAAAAACAGTTCGTTTTTCCGACAGTTGCAACAATGTGTTCGATAAACCAATCATGAACCGAAATATTTTTCGTGTTTTTTAAATTAGAAATAATATCGTTTCAATGTATAAAACTCCACTAAATGCTCGGAAAAAATTTTATTTGTAGTAAAATAAATTAAAAAAAAATAATAATAATAATGGCTTATTATCCAACAGCAGAAAAGAACTAAGTATTACAGGATAATATAAAATACAGAATATAAATTCATATAATGTATAGAGGATATAAATACTACCTGTGACAAAAAATACAAAATAAATACATATTCAGAATAATACTAATATCAAACAAAACCAGTAGTTTTGTTATTACCGGTTTCGCTTTAAATTTTTAACAGCTGACTTCTCTCGAACGCTTAGCATCCAAAGTAGTCTAAACAACGTTGTCTTCAAAAATTATTCTAAATATAAACATTGCAGTCTGTAATAGACATTTTTAATCGACATTATTTTATAATTTCCACAAATTCTTCGCAAACGCCATAAAAAAATGACATATTAGAAAATATTTTTCGCCCCACTCTTGTTTGGACTATAAACTAGTGAAACAATTGTCACTTAATCAATTTCGATCATTGTATGTGCACATTTCGATTATGCCTTAACACAACGCACGAACTATTCGATATTATTTACATTTATGTTGAAACCGGAGGAAACTTGCCATGTGTATAGGAAGCGTTTTCCAAATCGTCGAGCACCATCCTATAAATGTAAAATGGAGAGAAATCCAGGTGTAAGTAGACGAGATCCAGCAAGACAGGTAGGGATGTCCCGCAATACAGTACACAGCATTTTGATAATTAAATTAAATTTAAATATTAAAAAAATTAATATCAGAGAGCGCGTCTCATTAACTAAACTCATTTACTAAAACCGATTATGTGTAGTGCATGATGAAATGTAGGAAGTTGGTCGACTTTTTGTCCTGGTCTGAGGCAGATTGAAGCAGAGACTTCCTTAATTAGTGACGCCACTAATTATTAATTTGTGTGGAAAGATTATTTATGGGATAGGCTTTCTCAATTTTAATGTCATAAAGATGCATTCCGTACACAAATCTTCATAAAAATATGCATAAACATTTCCAATAATAAAGCATTTCAGCAAATTTACGTTGTACTCTCTCCATAAAATCAGTAGTACTTATATGAAATATACCAAATAGTATTTGAGCTTCGAGTAGTTGTAGAAACTAAGAGAGCATCACTTGCAAGTTCTTGGTGTTAACCTAATTAAAAAAACGGTAATGGAGTTATCCATTTTAATGTTTGACATATGGAAATTTAAAGTGCAGAATTGAAAGTAATTCCCGGGCTCCTTGGGACTATTAAAATGTGATAGTATCATGTTATTAAAGGAATAATTGTAATATATTGGTGTTTACCGAGATACTGTGAGAAATCGTCTCCATGAAGCTGGACTATATTCTCGACGACTAATCAGAAGTACACCTCTCTCAAGAGGTAATCGCGGTGCAAGATTAGACTGGTGTCAAGAATTTATAAATTGGGATAAAAATGACAGTTTGGCTTACAGGAAAGTTTGAATCTTGTCCAGGAAGTATATAATTACAGAGGTGATACTGTTATGGTATGGGGCGAAGTAATGATTGGCAGTCGAACAGAGCTCATTTTTACAAATGGTTTTTTGACAGCTCAGCATCATTTGGGTAATATTCTTCAGCCCATTGTGCGTCCATTTACCGGTGCCGTTGGTCAAAATTTCCATCTGATGCATATGACAATGCTCGGCCGCATGTCGCTCGTTTTGTGATGGACTGGTTAACAAACAAAGGAATTGATGTATTGCCATCGCCAACACAATCTCCGAACCTGAATCCCATCGAGCATGTATGGGAACATGGTTCAGAGAAGAATTACTACACATGGGAAATATTCCCAATGTTGTTAGATGCAAGGAGCTACTGACAGCAAAATGGGCTCTTATACCACAACAAGATACAGACCATATAATTCTGTCGATGAACAATAGGTGTAATGGCTTAAGCACAGCCATCAACGTGGAGATCAAACTCTATATTAAAATGTATTTTTTCTACGACAACATCGAAAAATGTTCATATCAAGAGTGTAAATTGAAACATAGAAGCTACATTTTGTACTGAATTTCATTTTGCATCGGTTGCTAGGCAAGTTGCTAGACAACAGATGCAATTTGAAATATTTCGTGTTCGGTCTGCTGTTTTTGATAACAAAAAGTAAGGTGGCTTAGAGAATATAACGCCGAACGACAAATGTCATCAGTTTGTTACAGTTTGTGCATTACAAATAATTTCGTAGTTATTTCAAAGAAACCAGATAATTAATATGGAAAGTGATAGTGATAGTGACTTGGAATTAACACCTCCAAGTATAACAGAAGCAGCAAATTTAACAACACTAAATTTATTGCCGGAAACATCGAAGAAAATGTACAAACGGACTTATAACCTATTTTTGGAGTGGAAAGGAGATCGGAACGCCAAATCGTTTTCCGAGAACGTCTTAATGGCGTATTTTGGCGACTTGGCAAAAAAATTCAAAAGTTCCACATTATGGACACAATACTCAATGCTTCGAACGACTCTCAGTATTCATAATAATACAGATATTGCAAAATACTTAAAACTGAAAGCATTTCTTAAGCGACAGTCCGACGGCTACAAACCGAAAAAGTCGAAGATCTTTACATCAAATGACATCAATAAATTTATTAAAGAAGCCCCAGATGAGATCTATTTAGCGACAAAAGTAAGTAATTGTCAATATCAAGAAAATTTTAGTATCCAACATTCCACAAGTTCTCCAAAAATGATTTTCAATAATTGCACATTTAACTTTAACAATAAATAAAATACGTAAGTAGGAAGTTATTTCATAGTTCTTCTTCTTAAATGGTTGGGCACTATCCAGGCTCTGCTAATGAATAGGTAATTTCGTATTTTCATGGATCCAAAGCAATAAATAAAATATTTTCATATTTATTTGTATCTATTTTTATAATTGTCGTTGTCGTAGAAAAAGTATAGTATGCAACGCGCACAAAATAGCAATTTTGCACTCGTTTCAATTGCAACACTCGCCTTCGCCTCGTGTTGCAAACTTTGAAACTCGTGCAAAATGTGCATCATTTTGTGCTTGTTGCATAATATACTACTTTTTAATTTCTTTCTCAAAAATTGTTTAAAAGCAAATCTAAAAATGTTGCATTGTTTTAATTGTTTAAATTTTCGGAATATTTTTTGTTTTATTAAAGAATTTTGCATTAATATTTAATCAATAAATAACCTGAAGCATTAATTTCTTTGAAATCAGTGATTGTCAATAGAATACTTATATTTTTATAAATATCCTTAGACTTTTCTTGTTTGTGTATTATTATTTACCGTCAGGCAAACGCAGAAGTCGATAAAGTAAATGCATATTATTAAATATAAGTGAATCTTTTACTGCTGAATGCTACAGTTCTAAATTTACAGACTAAGATATGTATAGGTTGAACTATTAACTATTTTTATTAAAATAATTATATCGAATTATATAATAATCAAAATTCACGCCTTAGTGTCCCCCAACAACTTGGAACGACTTAATATATTTATATCAAATTTATGCCTTCAGAAATATTTAAATCAAACAAATTTCTAAAAGTAATTAAATTATTATCTTATGTATTTGAATAATAAAGCTAAATATTTGTGGTATGCGTCAACATTGTTTATCAATATAAACAGTGTTGACGCATACTACAAATATTTAGCGTTATTATTCCTACAATAATATCTAGAGAACGGACATTCTTACCACATGACTCGGCGTAATTCAATGAAGTATTTGTTAGTCTTTCCCGGCCATCTGGTCCGCTGCGATTACAATGACAACACAGCTATTGTATTCGGAGGATAAATATCCATTAAACGCAATCGGCAATTCGAAATGTTTATAAACTTCGCTGAGTACATCCCGGCGTAATACAATGAAGTATTTGTGTTTGACTTCCTCGGCCACCTGATTTTCGCAGCGTTAACAATGGACAACGGCTATTGTATTCGGAAAACTTAGTCATGTGGTAAGAATGTCCGTTCTCTAATAATATCCTTACAAAATCCAACCTTATTGCGACCACCAGAAAAAAAAAAACAGAAAAATTAGTTAAAGTATATTCTTATGCCATTTTCATCTGTAGTTACTTCTATCTTTATTTTTGAATATACATTTCCTGTTTCATTTCACATGCCATAATGCCTAAATCTACATCGCGTATTCTATTTTCTTTCATTTATTGTACTTTATTGCGTCCTGTATATACTTTGGTGCGTCCGGCCCTGTTACCAAATTGTGAGTATATTTTCCATTGATAGTTAGTACAATAATGCTTCCAGAAATGTGAAACTTGAGAATCGTTACTCCAGTATTTTGTTACGTCTAGACAGTATTCATTGTAAGGAGCAGGAACAAAATCATTTTTTATAATATAGAAATTTACACCAACTCAACTAAATTACAACTTTTATTTCAATTGTGTAATTTAAAAATCAAATCGTTTCTCTATTTCCAAAACATTTTGATGACGGACAATATTACGAAAAAAAAATTAGTAGAAACAGGATAGTTCTTTGTTATATATATTCTGAAACCGTTATATGGAAATATGTAATATCTAATGCAAATACCTACATACTAACTAGAAATATTGATGGATTTTGACTGGTCCAAATTTATGGGCATGGCTGTTTGCGTTATACAAGGAAACGTTTAAAAAGATTATCCAAAATTTGTTCTGCATAATGTAAAGATATTTTGCTAGGTAGAGTGTTCCTCTACCTCACTCCGCATAAGTTGTACATTTTGAATTTTACGTACTCATTTCTCTAGATCATTTCAAACCGAAGTAATTCCTTATAATTCTTGCTATAAACTAAGAATAACGGATACATCTTTGTTAAAAATGTCTTCAAGTCAGCTTTTCCATGTTGGACGAATACTTTTATTCCTCACTATTTGTAAACGATATTCCCTGTCCTCTTCACATTTTCCTCTTCCTGGCTTTGTTTTTTTTTTTATTGTTGAAGAATTATTTAACTCTTTGTCCAAATAACAATCTCCTTTTTCTCCTTTTTTAATAAAATTTAATAACACATTTTTCTTTTCCTCTGCAGCAATACTTCCATAATCATCTTTAGGAATTGAATATTCCTTCCTCTGTCACTGTTAACGCAATTCCCTTCTTTTTGTATTAAATTCTCTTCCACGTCTATATTGATATTATCCAATGCTTTTCGTTAAACTGACTGGTGTTACTTTTTGTCATTAAAGGAAGTATTCAGTTAAATTAATAATTTTTCTCAATGTGTTTTCTTAGCAGAGTAGCTGTAATTACAGGTAACTTTTATGACTCACATGGATGGCATGTTTTACAAAATGTTAACCCCTCACAGGAGTGGTTACATTAGATTCGTCAAAAATGTAGACATTATTCGTAGAGACAAATATGTTTTTGCACATCAGCACTAAATAGAACGGGAATATCTTTACTTCTTTTGCCTCTTATCGTAACATTTTTTAAAAATTCCAGAAGTATTTTCTCTGTTGGAGAAATTATTTGATTAAATATTGTATAATTTTTCTTACCGTCATCGTTTGTGGACATATATAAATGTATAAACTTGCATTCTTTGAAGCTCACCAGGCCGCTTTGGGTTTAACAATATTACCCAACAATAAATAGTTTATAATAAGCAATTGTAGGCCGAAATGTATCTTTCATTGGTTCTGAGCTTTTTTAGTGACTTATGCGTCCACTCCAACAAATAATTTCTCAAAAGCCCCAAATCATTAGCTAATGGAACTATTATGGGTTTATTTTATTTATTTAAATCAAGATTGCTTACTACTTGAGATGAAATTTCATATGTCCTTCTTAGTTAGTAGATTAATCTTTGTTTTCAAATCAGTATCAGCTTCAGACGATGAAATAACTTAACAATGTAACAATGTTTATGGCAAATGATAGAACCGAAAATATTCTTCACATGGTCAAAACTTAAACTAGTATAATCTTTCTAATTTCTAGTATAAACAACTTGATCTCATTTTACGTGAAGTAATATTAATATGGGCTATTCAGGATACGAAGACGTGCACGTCATTTATTGAACTTTCGGCATGACAAATCTGTTCCAAATAAAATACCTATGTACACCTGATAAAATTCAACATTAATATCGCCGTATACGTTTGTAGGACTGAGAAGGAAGCGTCCATTGTTGACAAATTTGTTCAGTCATTTGATAAGTGTATTCTATTATTTGACAAATTTGTTCTGTTATTTATTTTCTTTGTTTGTACATTTTTATTAGATTTCACTGTTTTTATCTCGTCTTTATTACAAACAGTTATTCGCATGACTAAGGAATTATTCAATTACGCAATAATGCCGAAATCGTTCTCTAGTCAGAGTAAATCGCTAATTGCAGCTGCAATCGCGTACTTTACGGAAGAACGTTATAATGGCGGACCGTTGTTACCATTAACGGCAATATGTGAGGTGATTTATATTTGTTATTCATACAATACTATAACTATAATGAATTACATTATTTATAGGTATCTGCAGTATTAGGTGTAAGCCTTACAACTGTTAGCAGAATATCTATTGATGTTGAAAAGGACAATACACTGGTCAGCCTTAAACGGAAGCATGACAGGAAGAAAGTAGTTGTTCATATTAACAACTTTACTGAGTGTGACATCAGGAATACCGTGTACAACTTTTACAGAAACAGTAAGTTTTCCAAAATATACATACATTAGCTTAATATAATTATTGTGTAATTACAGAACAACGTATTACGCTAAAATCTTTGAGAGCAGTACTTTGTGAAACAGAAATTTTTATGGGTGGCTGCACATCACTGTGGAAAGTGCTACAGAACATACACTACAAAAAAGAAGATTCTAAAAGACATTGGCGAAGTTTCCACACATCGTACTAAAACGTGTGAAGTTTTTATCAAACTATATACGACTGAAGAAATCTAGTATTTATCAATTTGTATTTGTTGATAAAACTTGGATCTTCCAAGATGGCGCAGTGACACGTTTGTTTACTATTATATTGGTGAAATGTATTCCATATTGTATTATTTGTGTATAAATAAATCTGTTTCTATTTAAATGAAATCGTTGAAAAAACAATTTTCTTTATTAAACACAAAAATAAATAAACAATAAATGTATTAACTAATATGTATGCATCCACTTCATTTGTATATATTTTATTATGAATTATTACTTCATTATAACCTAAATATCTTCTATGTCATGTCAATTATTTATATTAGAGAATCATTATTAACTACATAACAAAGATGCACATCTTGCTACACTGTGCAAACGTCATCAATGACGTGCATCTCTTCATATCGTGAAAGGCCTGTATATCGTGCTCCAAAGGCATACATCAGTTAAAGATATACTGATTTTTTTCAACTAATTTTATGAAAAACTCTTAGAGAATCGAACAATTTGTTTTGATTGGAAGCTTGTAATATATAATGTATAGAATTCACGGTTGGCTCTTGGTGAAACATGATTAATAATTTACTAAATAAAACACTTGGTATATTTGTTTCACAAAATGTATTTAAAATATCTCTGACATATGTTTCGACTTATACAGTCATTCTCGAAGAGTCATGTAAACTAAGTGAATATGTAATATATTAAAATGTTTATCATACTTTTTTTTCGATCGTAAAATAATTTCGACGAAAAGGCTGCTAGCCAATTTTCACATGGTAGAAGGAACGGATTTGATATGTATGATTATTTAACCTGTTTAAAACACTCATCGGAGTTTCGTAAGCAATTTCCTTTTTTCTATTTCCTTAAACAAATTGATTGTTTTTGAGAATATTTCGACAATTTTAATGTCCATTGAATGGTTTCTTCGCAAAATTAAAAATTTCTATTTCTCATTAATATATAAATAATAATAATAATAAATGTTTATATCCGAATTAATAGTGAGTTTATTTTCCGATTAAATATTTTTTTTCATTGCTTTCTGGAATTTCGTTTAATAGAATAGATGAAAATCATTCGCCAATGATTTTCACTAATTAGAATCGATTCTATGTATTCAATGAAGTGCTCGTTGTTGCCAAATATGAGCAACTAATAAGTGCATTATATGCATAGTGTATATTACTCTAGCGGAATTTGCACAAACTAAAACGTATATCTTGCAAGCTTATAGATTACTCATTATTTCCCGATTGTCCGAATAAATCGTTAAATGAAGAGTAGATCTACCGATAGATGGTATTGTAAACTGTCCCATGCAATCGCTGAGAATTTCCGAAAGGTCCAAAATATAAAAATTAACAAGTGAGTTCGGTATATATACAGTCATACAGTTCATATTTATAATTACAATCTTGAACAATTAAAGTTACAAATTCGAAACTTGCGTGAATTTATTCGTCTTTTTCCTGTTCTTTTGGGAAATAAAAAGGTAAAAAACAAAAATACATGAAATAAATTTTAAAGATTGTAATCAGATGTATCATCCAGGTTCCTGATTCCTTTCTTGAACGTCCTCAAAATAGTCGTTAACCGCTCTGATGGCTTCATTACACTCAAATGTTTGTCCATTCGGTAGTTTTGAGTTTCGGGAACAGATGGTCAGAAAATCTGAAGGCGCTAAATCGGCTGAATAGGTTGGATTCGGAAACAGTTCAACGCAAATTTCGGTCAATTTTTGCTGAGCGGCACTACTTAAATGGATCGTTGCGTCATAGTAATGGAACACTTTTTTCTTGGCCATTCTTGAACGCTTCTTCGTGAACGCTGTCTTGAGTCTATTCAAAAGGAATGAGTAATTTACCCCGATAATGGCTTTTACCTATTCGAGGTGTTCGATTAGGGGAATTCTCTTCCAATCCCAAAAGATTGGCACCATCACCTTTTCCCATCTAATGGAATGGATTTCGTTTTTTTCGAACCAGTTTTCCTCATGTGGTCCATTGTTTTGATTATTGTTTCGTTTCTAGCGTATGGTGACGAACTCCAGTTTCGTCCATTGTTACAAAACGCCGTAAAAAATCTCCTGGATTTTCTTGAACAGTTGCAAACATTCGGCAAATATTTGTATACGATTTCGTTTTTGCTACGAAACAAGTAAACACGGCATTCATATTGCGCAAAGTTTCTTTATGTGCAATTCCTTACTTCCGTACTTGCACTCGCTTGTCGACCAAAACGATATCGTAGATAGTTTTCTATCAAACTGATTTTGAAGGTCGAGAACGTGTTGCGTCTTCAATGCGTGTCCTGTCTCAATTGAATTCGTTGACGCACGATATAATAGGATATCATAAGAAGCAATCCTCTCACAAATTTCCTTCGCCTTTTCACCTTCCAAAAAAAAAGGAACTGAAACACATCACGTCCCAGTTTGATCCATTTTTCACTTTCGCTCAAAAAATTTGTGTTCAAGCAATTGTAAGGAATAAGTTAGAACCAGAATGACTTGTAATTGTAGAGATTTTATCAATGAGAAGGAAGCGTCCTATCTACGCTACAGAAGATGCTGTTATCCTGCTTAAGATTCGAACAAAGTTAATTGTCAAACTACGTATGTCAACTACAAGAAACGCCGAATATTAACTCTAACATTGCCCCGCCGGATATCAGACGTCCCGCTCCACACAGAATGAATGGGCTAAGGTTTCCAACAACATTGATCTTCCCATACACGATTATTTGGAGATCATCCCCAGGACCCGACCGAAATCTAGAAGACCGATTTGGCTGGATATGAATGTTCAGCATCCCATCACTGTGAATGATTGGTGGATAGCTCCCCCCCAAACAACACCCTAAATTGAGTAATAAAGATTTAATTTCTAAATCCTTCAGAACCACTGCTAGACGTAACCCTTCCACGCAGGTAATGGTCTCAATTAAATAGGTTCCGCACAGGCCACGGAAGGTGCAACTCAATGTTGTATCGATGGAAACTAGCCTCTGCGACTGCGGAACTAAACGACTACCCCAAAAGAAGTTTCCCTGATGGTACTAGTTGAGCTGAGCAACTACTGCAGTTCTGGACTGGTTGAAAAATTTAAATACTAGTGTATAAATTAGATTCATGATATATTTTTTGTCATAAAAGTGATTTATACACTAATATCTAAATTTCGATTTCGTTTCTCATACGAAATAAATACTCGATATAAAAATCAAGTACTACAGATTTGATTATCGTGACAATAAAGCCTTAACTCAGAGATATTTTGGAAATAGAAGATAATGTAAACTAAACTGAATCTCTGATTCATTTCAATTTTAGTTAGGACGTTTCTTAAAACTCTTTTGGGAAACCAAATTGAACGTACGCAATCTCCGTAATGGTCTGTAGAGGTCGTAATCAAAATGAAAACTTGAATGTTGCTTGGTTTGTTTTAAAGAATAACATATAGTACCAGATTGTCTCAAATTAATTAAAAACGTATATACTTTCATAGTTATTAACTAGCATGCCTTCAAAAACTTTTCTCATTAGAGGCGGCCATGCTTTTATTTAATGGTTGGTGACAGTGCCCGTATTTTGTCACAAACGTAAAATTTAGATAGTTTGTTTTTTTTTTATAATAGTTATCATAATAGTCAAAACTAAAAGAAAGTAATACTAAAACAGATGTTGGAAATGTTGGCCATTATTTTGAAGACAAAGTTGAACTTCACGCTGCATGCTTTCAAAGCCATTTCTTAGGTTATGTCAGAAGAATTAACAATAAGATTACAAAGTTCTTCGATTGTGTGATGTCTGGTTTTGAAAATAGTATTCTTTAAATATTGAAAAATAAAATAGTCTAAAATTGTCAAATCTGCAGATCTTGGAGGAAAATTAATAATTCTTGGAACTAAAAATTCTTGCAAAAAGCTATTGTTTCTCGAGATTTGTGCGATGGTGCATTATCTTACTGGAAATATCCTTCCATAAGTTCATCATCATGAAGTTCACTAATAAACGGCTCTAATAATTCATTTCGACATCTTTCAGCAGTTATGGTTTGATTGGAAAATAAAGGCCCAATAATTCGTCTTGGAGCGTAGTTTCCATAAATTCATGAGGGTTTTCTGCAGACCAAATTCGCATTTTGCTTATTCAAATATCCTGAAACATAGAACCAAGCCTCGTCCAAAAAGAAGCATTTGTCGAGAATGTCATTATTATTTATATTATTCAAAAACCATAGACAATACTGTGTTCTCGTAACAAAATTTACTTGTTTGAGTTCCGAAACTGCTTGAATTTTATATGGAAACAACTTTAAGTCCTTTTTTAAAATAGTATGACATGTTCCCACTGACAAATGAACTTGTTGTGATCGTTTGCAATTGATTTTTTGGATGAGTTGTCCATTCGACGTCGAATATCCTTTATGCAATTTACTGTTCGTTTTCAAGGTGCTCGTTCACGAGTTATTGCCCCTATTCCGCCAAATTTAATAACACAAGCTTGAATATGTTTTTGCAGTTGTGCGTAAGTAACTGGCAGATTAGGATACTATTGCCGGAAATCCTATAAGCACTGATTAGTGGAATAAACCTAATTTCCATTTTATAATTTTTGTCCAGTTCTATAATAACTTTGATTAATAAATATTTTATGTTGTAACTCTAACATTATAATAAAATAAATTTAAAAAGTATAAGCGTTTATAATATGAATTTATGTATGATAACTGTCAGAATTTGAAGTTTTCTAAAGCTTCAACGTGCATCAATCTTTGATTACTTAATTACTTAAAAAACAGTCTACTATAATGAGGAAAGTTTTTGAAGGCACGTTATTTAATGACCGATGGACCAATACCACAGTCTACTTCACGTCAATGACTTCTTGAGATAAAATAAACACTAAAGTTTTTCGCAAGTGTTTTTACTGTCGTGATCGTATTTATACTTAGTCACACATTAAAATTGATTATGAACGTGGCGTTATATTAAATTTGTAATTAACGTTAATTACGCATCATTAGTAATCAATAAAGTATATTATCAAACCGATAAGTTTTATATTTCCTAGAAATATGTATTTACTAATGATGTACAGCGTATGCATCTCATTAACACATCTAAAGGGAGAATTAAGCGAAATAAAACTGCTATAAAAAGTAAATATTATTAATAACAACACTCACTACACGTTCAAAAAAATAAAATAAACATTAGCAGGTTAATTTAAAAAAAAAAGGAAAATCGAACTAAAAAAACGAATTAGTACCATTTCATCAGATAGTAAAGTGTATAATAATAAACTTTCGACGTGTTCAAAAAGTAAGTTTATCATTGATTCGACTTTTACCTGACGAGATCCATAATTTAAATTTAAAATGTAAATAAAGCTAATAGTTAAATCTTCAATTTATTAATATATGCTTTATTATAAATGCAAAAAAAGGTTAATATATTTTATGATGTCTTTAAAAGAGAAATCACATAAATATTCGAGTGACCCAAAAGGTCAGCCCTTACTGTTAAACATATTTAATAGAAATTTAATAAACTAAATGTGAATTTTAAAACGGTCGTTTTAAATGAATAAATTTAACAAAGATGAGTGTTTCAAATCCAACTGATCGTTAAGTAAAATTTGTGATTGTTTTAATTTATTAATTTCTAAAGTTTCCAGTAAATATGTTTTTAAGTTCTCTAAATGTAATAAATATAAAATCATTATTGAATGTATGGTATTAAATGATTGACAAAAGTCGAAGAACAATGGTCAGCAAGACATTTTCAAATGATCTTCCTGTTTGACCAACATACTCGTATATCTTACCGCATTCACCCGTTAACTTATAGACTCTGTCTGTTTGTTCTATCTTTATTGTTTTTTAATGTATTTGGATAAACTATTATTTGTTTTGAAAACCGTGTTTACATTAAGATTTTTCAAATATTTTGAAATATCTTCATGAGATTTGTGTTGTTTATTTTGATATTTATGCTGGCTAACACCTAACATTGACAATTAATTATATACAAGTTGGAGGCAAACACACATATTGTGATGGCATATTTTAGAAATGGTGTTATTTTAGAAATTGGTTTTTGGAATTACTCCAGAAGAAGCATGGTACAATAAATTTATTGTCACTTATCAAGATCGGATCGTAAATCGCTTTTTTCAAAGCGGAAGTGTGTGTAAAGGCAAATCTAACAGGCAGGTCTAAAATTAGAACACCGAAAGCTGCAGACTTTAAAGAACGCACCAATCGAAAAGCTCTCAAAAACCATTTCGTTAAAATCTCAAGAAGCTGATATGCTGCTTATCATCAAAATCGCATCGAAAATCGCTTTCTTATGGAAGTGTATGCAAAAGCAAATATAACAGGCAGGCCTAAAATTAGAACACTGAAAGTTGCAGACTTTCAAGAATGCATAAATCGAAGCTCCTCACCACCACATATGCAGTAATTGCAGAATGGAAGAACATTCCTGAAGAAATTATTGAACATTAAATCTTGAGTATGTCAAGGCGTATGGAACGCAGTAGTTAGTGTAGACTAACGGTACTAATATCGTGTTGAATCAATTCCATCTATAGTTTTCGTTTTTCTTTTTCATGTTTTACGGTATTTTCAAGGAAAAAAGTTTTTAAGTCAGAATAAAATAAGATCCAAGTTGGTTCATTTGCAAACGATTAGATAAACCCAATGTGTAAGTTTTTATGTCAATTTCGTAGTTAAATGCTTTCAAAGGGGGAAGGCAGTAAGGTAAATTTTTGATTATAATATTAATTCTAATATTGTAATCATATAAGTTTAATAACGTGGTGCGTTAACTTTGTCCGAAAGTTTATATTTAAGTACGAGGCATGTTTTTAAGTACCGTTTTTCCACACCGCGACCGCAGCGCTGCGGTCGGCGTTCTGCGTATGCGCACCGGGGACCTACATGTCTTGCCTACGCACTGACGCCACTACAGTCTGATTCTACCTTGTTTACGTTGTTTACTGAGTGTTTAAGATGCCTCCGATAATCGTGAGTCCCGCCGACAGTGAAGTACGGGCTGTTATAAGATTTCTTAGTGCTAAAGACCTAAAACCGATCGATATCCATCGTGAGATTTGTGCAGTTTATGGACAAAACATTATGAGTGATGGAATGGTAAGAAAGTGGGTGAGAGCATTTAAAGATGGCCGCACAAATGTGCATGATGAACAACGGAGTGGGCGTCCTTCGGTCGTTAATGAAAGTTTGGTGCAGGAAGTGGACAATAAGGTGAGAGAAAACAGACGCTTTACGATGCCCTCCTTGTGTGATGGCTTTCCTAATGTTTCGCGTAGTGTTTTGTATGGCATTGTGAGCGAGCGCTCATTACCGAAAATTGTGCTCACGTTGGGTACCGAAAATGTTGACGGATGTGCACAAAACCAAACGTTTAGGCAGTGCATTGACTTTCCTTGAGCGGTACCGCAACGACGGTGGTGATTTCTTAAGCCAAATTGTTACGGGCGATGAAACATGGGTGGCCTACGTCACACCTGAATCAAAGCAACAGTCCATGGAATGGCGGCATTCAGATTCACCCGGAAAAGTGAAGTTTAAGCAAACAATTTCTGCCCGGAAAATCATGTGCACAGTTTTTTGGGACAGAAAAGGAGTATTGCTTGTGGAATTTCTGCCTCGTAATGAGACAATCAATGCAGCAGCTTATTGTGAGACCTTGAAAAATCTGCGCCGTTCAATCCAGAATAAAAGGCGATGCAAGTTGAGCAAGGGCATCGTTTTGCTGCATGACAATGCCCGTCCGCATGTGGCTAATCAGAGCAAAGATCTCATCACATCTTTTAAATGGGAAACTCTAGATCATTCTCCGTACAGCCCTGATCTGGCGCCCAGTGACTACCATCTGTTCCTGCACCTGAAGAATCACCTGGGCGGCCAGCGTCTTCAAGACGATTACGAAGTCAAAACAGTTGTGATGCAGTGGTTAACAAGTCAGGCGGCAGACTTCTATGAGGAGGGTATTCATAAACTGGTACAACGTTATGACAAGTGCCTCAATATTGAAGGAAATTATGTAGAAAAGTAGATTAAGGTACAGGCTTTCATGTAAAAACAAAATTATTGAGATATCTTTGCACGTCTTTTTTTAATTTCAAAACGGTACTTACTTAAAAAACATGCCTCGTATTTTGTATGAAAACCGGAACACTTGCTACTGAAAAAGTTAAGTGAGTTTGAGCGACAAGAGATCTAAAGATGGACAAAGAACATGTACCCCAGAAGCGAACAGCTAAAAACAACAATGATAGACGTTATAATACATATTAAGAAAGTGACCAATACAGTCGAACAGACGAATAAGTTTTAAATTTTTTGCAGATTAATCGAGAAACAGGTATAAGAAAGATTTCTATGGAATTTGTGCAGGCAACCAATGATGCTATTTAGAAGTACCAAAGAGATTTATTCATCACAATATTGCGTCAAGTAACCGTGAGAGACTTTTAGATAGAGATGTCGATTTTCGGTACTTTTAAAGTAATCGTTACTATTTGCTACTCAAACCTGGAGTAATCTATTTGAATCTATTTGCTACTGATTCATATACAAATTTATTTTACATAAATACGAGTTTAGCATTCGGCGCCAGCAATCATCTTATAATGGGTAATCGGTATTATTTGCCACGCAGAATTAGTAATGGTATACGTAGCTGCTTTTCACTGAATCTATGGAAATATTAAAACATTATTTAAATTTATTTAAAACATATTAGAGTCCGGATTATATGCAAAATATGCTTTTTTAATTCTAAATAGAAATAAAACTACGGTTCTAATCTTCACTTTTAATCTTTAATCGTAACACGACAATTGTTTCGCCAGCACAGTGGCTTCCTCAGGTGCTTGCATCTAAAGAGTACGTTACAAACTAAATTAAAAAATATACCACCATAAATACAAATATGCCACTGTGCTGGAGAAACAATTGTCGTGTTACGATTAAAGATTAAAAGTGAAGATTAGAACCGTAGTTTTATTTCTATTTTAAATTATAGATCTTCATCAAGTAAATGACGAATCAATTCAATTTTTTTAATTGCCTTATTTCATTCAAAAAACATTAAATAAACCCAGAAAACTCATTATTTTGTTGCTAAAAGATGTATCAACAAAATTATGAGTTTTCCGGATTTATTTAATGTTTCTTGAATGAAATAACGCAATTAAAAAAAGCATATTTTGCATATAATCCGGATTCTATTTATTATAATTGAATCGGTCATTTTAAAAACCACATTTTTAGGGAAAATGACTTTTTGAAATTTTCGGGTACCTTATAGGTAGTTCTATCCCTTCCGCAACGAAACCACATAAATCCATGTTTTTGTCTGGCTTGTATAACAAGCACGATTTGTCATTGCATGAGAAAAGAACATATATCCGGGATGTATGTGGTTCTGTAAATGACCAGATTTCATGACAGGTGGAGCTGTGAGCAAGTTAGTTTAGCTGACCTCTCTTGTTGTTAGTTGAAATCAAGATGGACACCAATGAACACGGTATCAGTGGTAAAAAACGTAGAAAGGGTGCAAAAGAAGTTACATATAAGTGTGAAATTGTGAAAAAAGCACGAATAAAAGTGGAAGTATATGTTAATCATAGAGGAGTTAAAGTTGAAAAGATACAACCAGGACGAGAGTGCAGGTAATGTACTTACATTATTGTTTAGCATTGCTATTGTCTAATTTTTTCTTAGATGTAAAAAGAAATGTTTAAATAAAGTACCGGACGAGATAAAATTGGACGTTTTCTCGAAGTTCAGAGATTTTAATACAAAGGATGAGCAGGATACTTATTTGCAAAATTTAATAATACCAGTACCAATCCAACGTAGACGGCCTGTACAGAAACACAACATTAAAAGGAAAACCCATGATTCTGCATTCAAATATTCGCTGGTAACTTTTTCGGGCAAAATCGATCTCTGTAAAGACGGTTGTCTTAAAATACATGGCATTACCGACAATAGAGTACGACGCATTACAGGTTTGTTAGTTACGGGTAAATAACCCAAAGATCTCAGAGGAAAACACACGCCAGGCATTGCCAAACCTGCACACGTAATCGCAAAAATTAAAGAACACATCGAGTCATTTCCAGTAAAAAGAGGCCATTACACAACCCGTGAATATGCATATCTAAGTGAAAGACTCAATGTGAAAATAATGCATGAAATGTCTTGCTCTAAATACCCTAATTTGTCCATATCATACAAATTTTATTTGAAGATTTTTAAAGAATACGACCTTTCATTTGGAAGACCTCAAGTCGATACATGCACTACTTGCGAAGGACTTAATATAAAACTGAAATCAAAGTTATTGAACGACCGTGCAAAGCGGGTAGCAGCAGCCGAGAAGATGGTCCATCTGCGTAGAGCAAAAAAGTTTTATAACCAGATGAAGAGTGTTACTGAACTCTGCCAAAAGGACCCAACCGTTGATGGAATATGCATAGATTACATGCAAAACTTAATGTTGCCTGTAGTTCCCATCCAAGATACATTCTATCTTCACCAGCTCACAGTTAATATTTTTAATATTCATCATTTCAAAACTGGGATATCTTTGCTTTATATGTACCATGAAGGATTAGGAAAAAAAGGCCATAATGAAGTATGTTCATTCATTGTTAACGCCGTAATGAAAGAGAAGCTTGTATCTGAAGATATGAAACACTTTCACATTTTTTCAGATGGATGCCCTGGGTAAAATAAAAATCACACCACTATTCGAATGTGCTCTGCTTTTGTCGCAATGGGACGTTTTGACACAGTGGAGCAATACTTTCCCATTCGCGGCCATTCATACATGCCTTGTGACCGTGATTTTGCAGTCATTAAAAGAAAACTGAAAAAAATTGACAGGATTTACACACCAAAACAATATTTGGAACTTATATTGGAATCCAGCAGCAAAAACAACTTCTCAGTTTACTTCATCGAATCTGATAATAGTGTTATTAAGGGCTTCAAAGGATGGTGGCTAAAATATTACAAAAGAACGGGCCTGTCCTTGGAGACTGCTAGCAGAAACATTCCACGAGATCAGAAGCAACCATTTGCCGTGTCGAGTTTTACCCATTTTTCATACTCCAGTGCAACAAAAGTTATGTAGTTGCACGTGATTTTATTCTTGGCTTGAACGAACATACCTTTAAACTGTCTATAAACGACGAGGTTCCACTTTTCTCAAATCAAGGAGCTTATCCAGATGTAAAAATCACTATCAAAGACAAAAATATGAAGTCCTTAAAAAAGTTTCCAAGGTGTTGTAGAAGACGATGAAGTGCCAGGTGTACGAGAATTTTATAACGAAATTTTCCAGTGGCCCACAACCGCAGCAACTGACAATGATGATGACTAATAGCTAATAATGTGTTAACATAATATACTTTCCTTATTTTGAGTTCGTTGAATATTGTATTAGGTTAAAAGTATTTTGTAATAAAGCATTTTCCAATTTTTTTCTCAGTGATATTCAAAACAACATATATCCGACCTCTTTTTTTGGCTCAGTAAGAGGACAATAGGCCTTATATGTCCTTTAAAACCCACAAATGTATCGTGTCGATGTACACTATCCACAAAAAAGAACTAGATAGAAATAAGGCATTGTCTGGATTTTTAAACATTTTTCTTTATTTTACTCAAAATTTTGGAAATGGATTTATGTGGTTTTTAAAGTAATCGATTCAATTAAAGGCCGAATTTATATGCACTAAAAATATAAAAATAGGCATGTAAGATATGTTTCTAAGAATATAAAATATGCATTTGAATATGGAAAATATGCATTAAAAAATCACTCTTTTTTAATTAAAAGTAATGTCAGGAAAAACATATTTTTAATGTTGATAAAATAAATACAATTTTGATTTAATTATTATTAAAATGGCAAACAAGATATTTTCTAAATTTTCAGGAATAAAATTTTGTCTCCTGTTAGACAGAATATTTTTGTAATGTGAAAAGGATCGTTCGACATCACAAGTTGTTACTGTGCATATTCATACTGTGGTAACTTTTCTACTGCTATGATGCAGTCATTCGAACCAGAGCTATTAAATACTTGAGATATTTCGTACAAAACGAAAAATCCCGGATTCTTTGCTAAAATAGCTTAAAGTTTGGTAAAGGCTTTTTTAGCAACCACACCAGAAAATGACGAAATGTACTGAATTATGCATATTATATCTATGCATTTATTTTAAGATATATGCATTTATTGATAAATATGCATTAATAAGCGCAATAAGAATTATGTTATTTTATTTAGAATTATCTGAAACGCTAGGAAAACTTTAAATTAATCCGAAGTCGTTCAGCAAAACAATATGCAAATGCATATAAATCCGACCTTTAATTATAATATAGCGCATATGATGGGCGATGAAATATTAAAAAAATATAGGCAAACAAGAAAATAAACTTTAATCATTACATATAAACGTTTTGCCACAGCATGTAACAACAAGTAAAATGTAAATTAATAAAATGGTGTTGACTGTTAAATTTGTTGGCACTTTACTTATTATAGGTATGCTATCGTAAAATCTTTCCTAAGATTAGTTGAATTTCTAAGTATATTTTTATTGTATAGATATTATATTATGTTGTCTTAGGTAGAACTTAATTATCGTTACTTTATCCTAATGAAGCACACCGATTGACTGGCGAAATATTGGCTAAGAAATAGATAATTAAAAGAGTATTTCCAACTTTCCCCAACCAAATTTCTAACCAAGACTCCTGATCTCATCAAATCAAATTATATTTTAAATCCCAATTGTGTATCGTATTTGTCCATGTTACAGTTTTGTATTTATTTATTATAAATTAAATTAGCTGTACATTCTATAAATTGGAACTTTATAATTACGCAAGTAATTGGATTGCAAAATTCTTTGTTCATATTTGGCATGTCTATATTTAAGAAGTATGCTATATAGTATAGATAATCAATGAATATGAGATCTTGTACCCATAGATTTATACTATACACATATAATACATATGTACAAACGTAACGATATGTACAAATGTAATCAAATACGAGTGTAACTATATGTACCAAAAGTAATCAAATACGAAAGTAACGATTACATCTTCAAATAGGTCCACTTGTGTAACGAATACTAATGTACCGAATAGTTACTTTCTCGACAACACTACTTTCAGAGGTTTTTAACCTGTCTTAACTCCTTGTGATTTTTAGTTATTTTCAAAATTAAAAAATTCGCGGGAAGGATGAAAACTAGTTGGTCAATAGTATTCCGAAAAATGAAACGCAAGGGTGCTTCCAGAAATAGGATTAACGTTTACGTCAGTATTTAGATGCATAAGAGGAGTACCTTAATGGCCACAATAGTATCTAGTTACTGTTCCACATGAATATCTTTTAAAGAAGAGTTCAAGTTCCAAAATTTAATTTGTCCCACGTCGTATATATGTACACATCTAACATATTTACATATAATTTCAGTTATCTTCATCGGAATACATTTTTATTGTTTTATATTTATTATTATAAAATTCTTGACCTCTAAAACTACTTATGTAAAACGTCGTACTCTAAGTATCATTAGTTGAGTGTTACGTGACGCTAATCAGTACTAAGATAAAGAGTTTCCACAAATATACTAAACAAATTTATTCAATTACACATATCAATAGGATTATCTTCGTAAAAAACAAAATAGGATTACATACTTTAAAATTTAACACATTATGGAGTTGCATATAAAATAGATATAATCTCATAATTATGAGATTATAATTAATTGCTTAGCATTATAATGCTAAGCAATTACATACACATTGCTGTTTTGTCCAATTTTGCAAAAGTTTTTGTGTATGGCATTTATTCGCGCATACTTTTTAATATGAAATCTCATCTCTCTGCACTCCAGCACGGATTTATGCCAGGTAAATCCACGGTAACTAACTTAACTACAATCACGTAATATAAAAAGTTCTTGATTCTCAATGACAAACGTATGTCGTTTACACCGACTTTTGAAGTGCGTTCGATACAATAGATCATGGCATCTTACTCGAAAAGCTTAATTATTTTGGCATGTCTCCTGGCTTCCTGTAATTATTGGAAGGTTATTTGTCGAATACATTAAATCGAGTTTCTAACGAATTTTTAACAACATCGAATGTATTTCAGGGCTTGAACTTAGACCCATTATTATTTATAATATACATATAGAAGATCTTCTTAGTATTCTTAAATATCCTGTATTGGCTTAGGCTGATAATATCAAGATATATTATCCTATTTCGGGTCTTACAGGAGAATGTCAGAGTTTTATCTCAGTGGTGACGAAATAACGGCTTGATATTAAATATCAATAAATGTCAGGTCGTTACCCATACTAAAAAAAATGCAATCATTTCCTCATTATATAATATTCATGAAAAGTAACGATTATTTATGGTTGACGTGTTTAAAGATCTTAGTGTAGTATTTGATCGACGCCCAAGGTTTAGTAATCAGTCACATTGAATATGTTTCCACAATAGCTTCTAAATGATAAGGATTTATAATACGCAGTTCCAGCCAATTTAGTGATTTTTAGGACTCTTATATAGGTTCTTATATTTCGCATATGTTTTTAGCTGTTTGAAATATTGTTCCATTGTCTGGGCTTCAGACGAGGGACACATTTTATATTTTTACAATCGACCACTAGATGGTGCTTTTGACATATGGAATCACTATAATTTTTAAATTTGACATTTGTCAATGAGAAATTCGCGATAGCTTACAAATTGAGTCCAGTAGTTTGTTGACAGTGACAGTTTTAAGGCAGTGAGTTTGTAAAATAATGTAGATTACTCGTGAAGGTTTTCGTTGATGATTTTTTATGATTATAAAAAAGGCTTAACTCCACAAGAATGTATTATATCGCTTCGGTCAACTTTTGGTAATAAAGCACCATCAGAGAAGACAGTTTACAATTGATTTGTAGAATTTCGTCATGGTCGTGCCTCAGTGAGTGATGAATCACGTAAAGGTCGACCAAAATCTGTTGTGATTCTAAAAAACATCGATGCTGTGCGGAAAATAATAAAACACGATCGACATGTGACTTACAGTGAGGTAGAGGCATCTCTTGGCATATCGCAAACTGTAATTCATTCGACTTTACATTAACATTTATTTGTTGGATTCCACATAACTTGACCGAAGCACAGAAAGCAACTCGTGTCAATTGGTGTAAAAATATGCGTAAAAAATTTGACGTAGGAACCGCAAACTCCGTATACAACATCGTCACAGATGACGAAATATGGATATATGCGTATGAGCTGGAAACCCAGCAACAATTTACTGTATGGGTGTTCCAAGACGAACCGAACACTACAAAAATAGTTCGTGTAACGAGCACTTCCAAGAAAATGATCGCCTGTTTCTTCGGCTGTACAGGACACATCGCAACAATTTCTTCAGAGGAACGAAAAACTGTTAGCGCTGAATGGTATACAGTAATTTGTTTGCCAAAAGTTATAGACGAAATCAGGAAGAACAGCCGAAAACGTCGCTTTATTCTTCATCACGACAATGCGAGTTCCCATACAGCACGCCTAACAGTTGACTATTTTAAGGAGAAAAGTGTTGAAGTAATGTCCCATTGTCCAAATTCACCTGACTTGTCGCCGAATAATTCCTTTTTCTTCCCAACGGTGATACAAAAAATGCGGGGACAGCGATTTTGAACACCTCAAGAAGCAGTCGAAGGCTTTGAAAACCATATTTCTGAGATACAACCTTCCGAGTGGAAAAAATGTTTTTAGAACTGGTTCGTACGAATGCAAAAGTGTATAGACCATAAAGGCGAATATTTTGAAAAATAATAAAATAGTTTGTTCCCAAAAATTTTGTTTTCTTCCCAGATTTTGTAAAAATATAGAAGGTGACCTTCGTATTACAACAGATCATCCAAATTGTTTCGATTTAAGATTACTTTTTGAAAAGATCATGTTCTATACTATACGCTACAATTAAATAACGGGATTGGTCTGAAAAATATGGTTTATTAAAAACCTATTACAAACAGCTGTTAATCGACCTCAACATACTTCCTTTGGCTATTTATATACCGCTGTATATGTGTTTGCCATTGTTCGAAGCTGTGCTGTAGATTTTCGAGTTTCATCCACTTCAGCAAGTCTACCGTTTTTGCGTTGACCTTCTTTACAGACAGAAAATATGTGCCTGTAGAATACAGCAGATGTTCGGGCACAGTAATTATTTTCTCCGCTAAGAACTGCTTCACTGAATTGTGCGCCGGTGTATTGTCCTAATGAGTTGCTGTTCCACAAATCTGGTCCTTTCTTCCCCACTCTTTCTTTCAATTCAATTCAGACCTCAATGTGGTATTTCTGGTTTTCCATTTGATCCTGAAGCACTCACTCAATCATGTAGACATGAAAACGACAAAAAGACGATTAACATTTCGTTCAATTTCGATTTCCTCATTAGAGCTTTTTTGCTCCTTGGGTCTTCCAATGCATGGATTGACGCTTTGTTTCAGGATCGTTTTAAAAAATCCACATTCCGTCACATATGATGACTATTTCCATCAATTCACTCTGTTGTAAATTCATGTCATAGCAGAAGTTTATCCTGTTCTTTTGCTCACGTGTGACGTTTATTGGTATCATTTTTACGCAAACTATCGTCATTTGCAAATCCTCACGCAAAATTTTTCTTATTGTCTCTCTGTCAATGTTTACCACCATTCGAATACTCAAACATTGGCCTCTCCTCATAATTTCATTAATTTTCTGAATGTTGTCCTCAAGTCTTGAAGACACAGGTCGACCAGGACGTTCTACATTTTCTCCTCCTGACCTTCCAATAATTGTTTGGCATTCAAAAACTTGCGTGTGTGACATGTAATTATCGTCAAACACGTCCTTCAATAATTGAAAACAATTAATTGGAGATTTTTTAAGTTCATGAGGAATTTCAGATAAATGCGCTCCTCGATTTTTAAGTTTATCATGATCAAGAAGTAACAAACAACTAAACAATATAGATGCGTAATATGATTCTACTGGCACCGAAAGCATTAAGATCAACTACATTCCATCCTCGTTCGCCCCACACCAAGGCTTAACGGCTAGGGCATACGCAGTACCGTTATTTAATTGTCGCACCTAGTATTGTTTCCATATTTCCACAAAAGCGTTTGCCTCGTGTAAGATCATTTCCATCTAAATTTTCTTAAGATGGATGGCATTAAGATATTTTGAAAAAATATTTTTTCTTACCTGTCCACTTCATCCATTTACAAAGATGAAAGTTGATAGTATATGTATATCTAGTTTTGTTTAAAAGATCGGTATAGAAGCAATTACAGCGTGCAAGATTTTGTGCTGTGAGTTAGAAATTAAAGAACTTATACATGTATGTAACATTAAAATCACATTATTGCGAAGACGCAATAGTTATCACTTTTAAGAATGAATTATTATAAGTGAAGAATTTAACAATGGCACCAAATTACGTATTTTAATAGGCTTTAGTGCGTGTTAACGTGTCCTTTATTAATACGATTTCATCGCCTCATACAACCTTGAAATAATAATTACACCCAACTTATGTAATAAAATAACTTTCACTTTCTATATACAAATTAAAAGGTCTATCATGCTTTTATTATCTGCCGGCCTATATTTAAAAAGATAAACTACGAAAGCATGTTTTAACTAATTTATACTGTTTTAATCAACTGTATGATTTGAAATATTTTTCAATAGGGTCTTTCAAAATTCCATGAATATTATTTAAGTCCTTCATAATATTTTTTAAACTTATATACACATAAACAAGGTATATTTATAGACTCGAGCATTTGGCCGAATCTTATATTTTCATTGGTATGTGTAATGTGTATTTTTAGATGGTTAAATATATTACCAAAATAGAAAAGATCATAATGCTTCAAGTTAAAATTAATTCATTAAATGCCTTTCTAAAAAAAAATAGCAAAATGTGTAAAAACATTTAAACACCACAAAACCAATGATCTATGCGCATAAAACATAGTTTTTAATTAATTCGACATGAAGTAGTTTTAAAGTGGTTTTAAAGCAATTTAGTAAAATAAACGAACGCGGATTGATATACGAGGGATACACTGAAACTTTCGGGAAAATCATAAATAAAATAAAATGTTAACAGATTGAAATACTTTATTGTTTTTCAAAATAATCACCCTTAAGTTCTATACACTTTCCCATTCGTATAAACCAATTAGTAAAGCATTTATCAAACTCAGAAAATGGTATGGTTGAAATGTGTGTTTCGTACCCCCAACTGCCTCTTCAGGTCATAAAAATCTGTGTCCACACAATTTACTTTTAATTTTGGGGAACGTAAAGTCATTGGGGAATATATCGGGGCTATAGGAACAATGGTTGAGTAATTCAACGTTGTTGCGGGTAAAATTGTCAAGTGTTAGTTTTGTGGTGTTCGAACTTGCATTGTCATGGTGAAGTAGGATGCAACGGTTCTGATTGCTTTTTCGCAACTCTACAATAACTTACGGCAAACAAATGGTAGTATACCATTCTGCATTGTACAGTTCTACGGTTCTCTAAAGGAATCGTGGCCACGTGACCAGTCGTTGATACAAAACAAGCAATCATTTGTTTTGCTTCACTTTGAAACATCCATACAGCAGATTGTTTTTTTCTTTCAGGTTCATATGAGTAGATCCAGGTTTCATCGCCACTGACGACATTATACACAAGTTTTTATGAACCTGAGTGGAAACCTTTCAGTGTTTCTTCACACCACTTCACACGAACATCTTTTTGGCCTGCTGACAGCTTATGTGGGATCCACCACGCACACAGTTTTCTTACATTTAAATGATCGTGCAACATTGTTTGTATTGCAGTCATGCCAATGCCTAAGGATGCACGAATTTCAGCATATGTCACATGTCAATCAATCTTAATCATTTGACGAACGGCATCGACATTTTGCGCAGCTGTTGATAGTCGATCTTCACGCAATTCATCGCTGAGACTATCACGTCCAAGTTTGAATTCTTAAAACCAGCGATATATTGTAGTTTTAGATAGTGCTTCACTACCAAACGCAGAACTCATTCGCTGGACACATTCTTGTTGACTTAAACCATTTCGAAAATCATAATAAATCATCACACGATAGTGTTCTCTTGTTAAATTGATTTTGTTACTGTGTCACTAACTTCTGTCACCGTAAAAAAAACTATTTGACATTTCTTGGTTCTATCACTTGTTTTCACTGACATAAATGTGAAGTTAGCTGAATTTGTATAAATCATAGGTCAGGTACCAACTATAATGCTGGCTCCCGAAATTTTTAGTGTATCCCTCAGACTACTATTTTTATTGATATACCAATATTTAAGGATGTCAATCTACATGAAAAAGAAAATCTACATGATAGTTTGCTTTATAAACTATGGTCCAAAAATGTTCCGTTACGACAATAAGGAAATGGTAGGCCTATGGTTTTTTCCAAAATATAAATTATTTTTGAATTCCCCGTTCAATTTGAAACATAAGAGCTCTCTTGAGTTGAGTGACATTTTCCAGGGCAACTAGATTTATTGCAAAATCGTCAATACTTACATTAATTTTGTCGGACAATTCAACGATTTTTATTTTTTAACTCAAAAACTGCGCATTACAGGAAAACGACTCGAGAGAGCTCTTATGTTTCAAATTAAACAAGGAATTCAAAAATAAATTTAACTGAAATATATCAAACGGTTTCGAAAATATTAATTAATTACCATTTTTTTTATCAGAATAATTGAAACATACATGAGTAGGTAAACCCCACCAGTTTTGTATAATACAAAGGTATTTTTAATAATATAAAATATTATTAAAAATCTGGTGTGAAGAACACAAATACAGGTTCACTATTGCCAATAGTTGCCAGTAGTGAACCTGTATTTGTGTTCTTCAGACCAGATTTTTAATAATATTTTATATTATTAAAAATACCATTTTTTTTCCTAAAACTTCGACGTATTTTCGTAATGGAACATTTTGGACCCTAGTTTATAAACCAAACTAGCATTTATTGTTCATGTAGATTTACACCCTTAAATACTCGCAATCATCAATAAGAAACAAACGGTATAAGGGCTCCAACTCTATAATATAAGAATAATTAAAGACAAAAAAATGAAACCAGTCTCAAAATTAAGTAAATTTATTTACTACCAACCTACATAACTATTTTTCCACATAATGACCATTTAGTGCATCACATTTCATTCCGTCCATTAAAAAACTTTCTTGTTTACGACGTACTGTTAATCAAGACTGGTACAGAGGGTGCAAAACAGTCAGATCGTTACTGTTTTCATCGTTTCGTTGTTGCTATGCGGTCTGGCGCTATCATATTGCCGGAAAAAATCGTTCTTTCCGGCCTTACTCTACAGATACGAATCTTTAGTGATTGTAAACCGATTTGCTTGAATCAATGCATTCGATTCTTCTCATGCGTCACTGATACTGGTCGACCTGATCGCTTTTCGTAAACACGTTCATTTCACCTCTATGACAAAGTTTTGCACGTCAAACCAACTGACGAACATTCTTCACATCCATACGATCGTTGCCATAAACAGCTTTCAAATGCCTATAATATATTTTGATGGACGCGCAATCTTTAAGTGTTAAAAATTCTATCACGGATCATTGTTTAGTTAATACGCATCTCAGAAATCGAACTCATCATGACACCCTTACTCAACGACGGTACACAGGAAAGTGAAACTTTGCATGCTGAGACGAGATACTTAAAATTACCACTTGCAGGTTTGAACTTGTTTCTATCACCACTACTTACACAATGACTGAAGACATTATATATCGATCTACATATAATTTGTCTTCCAGTCAAGATCTACTGGTTTATCAGAAGTTAGTATTGATAGGTACAAATTTTGGGGTAATTTTAATCTTAAGAAGCAATAATTTCAACAATTTGGGGTGAATACAGTCTAAAGATAAGTATTAATATATACACAACTGTTCACGAAAGTTTTGCCAACCAGAGAAATTATTTAAAAAATGCAAAAGAAATAATATATTATTATTAATATAATAAAGATGGCGTGTTGGTCTAGTGGGTAGGTCTCTAGACTATGAATCTGATTAGCCGGGTCATTTTACATTAAAAGAAACGTCAGCCAGTAATGTGGGAAGGTCATTTTCCAGTAAACGTAAACAACGAACAGCCGTGAAGACGTTCTTCGATTATAAACGGACCAATGAGACGAGACAGTCGTCAATAATATCACACCAAATATTCACTGAAAATCTATCTTGAAACTGGGATTCTCTAGTTTGCTGTGGATTTTCAAATGTTCAACAATGCGAATTCCTGGTGTTATTGATGGCGTTTCGGGTGAAGCTGAACAATATTTGTCGACAAACCCTTCAATTTCTCATTGTCAGCGACTAAATTCAAGGCTTGATGCGTAGTCGCCAGGTTTTATAGCTTGTACATGTAAGATATGGTACGGGTACAATCCGAAATTGTGTAATTCTCCATATTCTCGTTAAGTTTGTTGGATATTCTTCGAACACTAGTAGAAGGTTGAGCGTCATATTAAGTATTGACCAAATTCTTGTTGCACGGGACGGTCAGAAGTAGCTGCAGAAAAATTGCCTCTTTCTCTTAAACATCGATGGACACTGCTAAAAACAGTTCGACAAGGCAGTCTATTTCCATTAACTGCCGCTCGTCCAGTTCCATTATGTAATCAATAGACAAAGTGAATATCGGCAGTTAACAAACTTTTAAGAGTATTTTAGTGTATCACAAAGAAATAAAAACGCTAAATTAACTTAATTTACATTTACTGTCACAATGAATAATAAATAATGAACCACAATGACTTTTTAATAACAACTAATTAAAAGGCCGTACAAAATATCTGTAAGGTTATCTAAAACCTCAAATACTGGGACCTCAGTTACGAAAGAGTTTTGGGCATACGTCCATTAGACATTTTTAGCTTGAAATTGCTTCAGTAAAACATCCTTAAGCTGTGGTAGTCATGTCATAAGACAGCCGGTTAGATTCAATGAAACAAAATAAATAAAACGTGAATAATATAACAATTTGATGGCTAAACTAAATGAGAATATAAAACAGATATGTGGTATTAATAAATAACGTTATATAATCATTATTATTGGTCAACAGTTAACACCAATAATAAGACAGACAGTACATGACGAAAAGCAATTAAAATAATACCGTAAAGAAAATTAAAATAAAATGTAAAAAATAAAAAATAATATTTTTCTAGAAATATAATTTGATGAAGTTGTGAGTGCATTACCAAAAAAATAAATAAGAGGGTAGTCTCAAATGTTATCGGCCTGATAGTGAAAATGATAATTTATTTTCAAAAACTTTATTTTTCAACATAATCTCTTTTAATATTAATTTCATATTCCAATTCGTTCAAAATCTGAGGTCATCGTCGCGCAGGAGAAAGTCGAGGTCAATTTTTTGTTGTATTTATTCAATTTCGTGACAACTTGGCATTATCTGCCTTGGTCTTAGTAACTTAGATGTGAGAATCTAAGGGTAAATAAAGCAGAAATAACCAATTCTAAAAGAAATACGTTACATAGAAAACTATAGAGGTAGATAGGATATATTCTAAGTTAAAATGATGACTAGCCCATTTAACTTCGCAGAGAGTGTTATTATATTATTTCTAGGATTTTATTTTAAATATGCTCAAAGTAATTCCCTTCAGTAATTATACACTTGACCATCCTGTATTTCCACTGTTTAAAAGCTCCCAGCCAATCTCCTTTCGGAATATCTTCAAAATAAGCGTGAACTGCGGTACCAATCTCTTCTTCAGACGAAAACCTTCTACTCCGCAAATGCGTTGAAGTCAAAAAAAAACAAAAGTCACAGATTGCTAAATCAGGTGAGTACGACGGATGTTCTATTCCTTTTATATTTTTTCCAACCAAAAACTGGAGCGTTAAAACTGCCGTATGGGACGATGCATTATCCATTATCATGGTGGAGCATAATTCCCTTTTCTGGAACTCTATCGAACATTTCACGCAAACATTTTTCAGTGTACTAGTAACTGCCTTTTGTCCATCTAACTTAATTGCATTTATTAAGCTCGTATTTCTGAAGTATAACGCATACATAATCTTTTTCATTGATCACTGCTTCTTAGTCTTTGTAGAAGTTTCCTCATCTTCGTGAATCCATACACGACTTTCGTGACGAAGTTTCGTCATCTGTCTATTTGGAAAAAAATTGGTGCTCGCCAATATTTAAGAAATTTAAAGTTTCATGATAAATGCCTAGACGCTCTTCTTTTTGGAAGTCAGGTGATGGGGCACAAAACGATTTACCACTGTTTTTAAATGCAGATGATCGTGTATGCTGAGGATCCAATCTTGAGTTGATGCTCTATTACAGCATAAATGACTTTATTGTCCTCCTCAATTATTTTTTTAGGAACAGAAATGTTTTTGTCGGTAACAGCAGTACAAGGACGCCCTGCTCCTTTTTTATGCTGAACATAATTCCATTCGCGTTCAAATTCCTTATACCATCGGTAAATTGTAGCCAAGGAGGGTGCTCATTCACTAAAAATTGAATCTAAAGTCTCTTTGCACTCATTAGCGCTTAAACCTCTTCAAAAATCATAATAAATTATGATTCGAAAGTGCTCTCTGGTTAATTCCATTTTCTTTTACTTTTAAAAAATAAGTAGCTTATAACGAACGTAACTTCAACAACAAAACGTCAAAAAACAGATAAAGAGTTGCTCTAAATAAACACTGTATGATTGTTTTTCACAGTCTACTAGATAAATTCAGCTTATCCCTCGTACAATGCTAATTTTATGGTAATCGACTCACTACCTTATTCTCTTTTGTTGTCATACGTAAGCCAGTTCTCATGACTGATTACTATTCTCCTTAAAATTGTTTTAATGTTCCTTAAAGGAAAAAAATGCTAATTTTTTCTGTCTCTTCTGCTTTTGTTCTTCAGTAAATTTCAGATTTATAAAGAATTCATTTAACGAATTTTGTTACTTTATTGATTAGATGGTTGATAATCGGCCATACTCGAAATATTTTATTTATAAGCCACATTCGTTTAACAATCCTTTGAAAACGACAGATTTACTATAGCGATACATACAGAAAAAAACGTCTTTATTATTAACTCTAACGTTATGTCTTTCAAATAAACTACAAATGCGTCTTTGATAATATCTAAAAGAAACGAGTTTGCGAACGTAAAATTTAATTTTCCATAGAAGTAGAAATAAGTCAAAGGCTTGGCAAACGAAATTATTACCGGGTAATATATATATAGTACCGAAAAGCAACAACTATCACATATAAATAGAATTCTAAAAGTATACTTTTAAAAAGAAATATCCATATCTTTTCATATAATAATGTAATTTTTATAATTAAATCACTATATGGATAGGACGAATCGAGTTTATATTCACAATAAGTGTATTTTTGAAAATTTTATAATCAATAATTGCCAGGGTGTTAGGCTTAAGCAGTATGGTAGCGATATTATTTAGTAGGTAATATTTTGGGTATGTATTATTTACACTGCCTTGGCTATATGACTGAGGCACCCCTCTGGTAAAACCTTATGTTCTCTATGGAACAAATCCTATGTTTATTAATTTGTAACAGACATTTACAAATGCATATCTTAGGATATTGAAGGGCGTTTTATTTACGTATTTTACTTTCTTTGGATATCTTTCGGTAGTGTTTTAAAAGTGAAAGTTTGGTTTACTGAAAAAACTGTATTGAACATTGTTCATTTTTTCAAATTTTTAATTTAGACCTTCCAAGACACCTAAATCCTAAAATATGTCTATAGTAGAGAGTTACTAACAATTAAATAAATAAAAACCCTAATTCAAATCAAAATCTACATTACACACGTTAAAAAGTAATTTTCTTACAATTAAATAAATCTAAGTCACATGGCAAGCAATTAAGTCTTTAGCGATTAAATTTACTGGATTATTAACTCCATACCTTAATCAATGGCAATGCCTAGAGAATACATAATTATTCCTAGTGGACGCTCGTTGGTGCTCTAATATCAAAAAGAGATAGCAACACCCCGAACAACTTATATAATTATGTATGTAAATATATAATTATTTCGTGACCTTGGTATGATTTGGTAAATTCAAGCAGTTTCGCCAACTGATTGAATTTACTATATATACATATACATATACCGCCTAATTCTGAGCAAACGCAACAGCCTGAATGTACGAATATTTCTCCCGCTCCGAATAAAAATCCCCTGAACGCTTTTAGCCAATCACAAAACAGTCTGTTGCTAAACCCCCTCCTCGCGCCAACTTAATTGGCGCTTGCTATATGTATGACATCGATGTTGACGCGCCTACAGCATTCAGGGGAATTGTATTCAGAGCGGGAGAAATATTCATACATTCGCATCGTTGCGTTTGCTCAGAATTAGGCGGTATATATATATATATATATATATATATATATATATATATATATATATATATATAAGTAGACAAAGAGTCTTTGCCGTTAAAACAAGTATGTAAAATAAAAATTGTTGGGGAATCCGGCAATAAAAACCTTTAGTTAGTCAATTAGAGTCCTTTATTTTTTACCTTATATTTCGCTCTGTAGATTTAGAGCTTCATCAGAGGTCAAAAAGCGAAACTATTTTTTGTGAGATATAACATTTTAAAAAAAACAAAACCTATAGAGAAACAAGCAGTCCACGTAATAAAAATAAAACTTTATATTAATTAAAAATTGTTACTTTAAAAGCTTATTGTTTTTACATATTAAAACCATTTAAAAAATTATTATTTTTTCAACAAACACATCTAAAAAGAAACACACACGTAGTAAGAACTACTTGTCTTGATTTAAATTACATTTTAACAATTCAAGTGTCGACAAGGTAGTTCTTCGACAAGTAGTTCTTACTACGTGTGTGTTTCTTTTTAGATGTGTTTGTTGAAAAAATAATAATTTTTTAAATGGTTTTAATATGTAAAAACAATAAGCTTTTAAAGTAACAATTTTTAATTAATATAAAGTTTTATTTTTATTACGTGGACTGCTTGTTTCTCTATAGGTTTTGTTTTTTTAAAAATGTTATATCTCTCACAAAAAATAGTTTCGCTTTTTGACCTCTGATGAAGCTCTAAATCTACAGAGCGAAATATAAGGTAAAAAATAAAGGACTCTAATTGACTAACTAAAGGTTTTTATTGCCGGATTCCCCAACAATTTTTATTTTACATATATATATATATATATATATATATATATATATATATATATATATATATATATACATATATAATTATTAAATAGTCCGAATCCGAATTTTAGATGTTTTCCTCCGTGTTGATTCAACGATTGAAAACCCAACAAATGAAGACGTTCCAAAAAATTATAGAGATCTTTGATAATCTTAAGCTTTTAAAGTAAGTAAATATACCATGTTACGTTGAACTCTTTCGATGCGCTCAAAATATATAGCGGTGTAGGGATTCCATACAATACAACATTCCAATATCGATTGCATTAATATATAATACAATTTTATAATCGCTATAAGATATCAAAATCACTTGCCTGTCGCTTAAATAAATCAACAAATTTTATTAGCTCCAAACAAGATTTAATAAATGTGCAAGTAAATTGTCCTGAGATTCCCAAGTATCTCGGATCGATTCTACTTTTTCAAGAGGAGTATTATCCATGAACTATTGTACTGCTAAAGATCCATTTTTCTTTTTAGCAAATGATATGACATTTATTAATATCAACTGGCATGTGATTACTAATAGACCATGAGTGAAAAGCATTTAAATCTGCTTGAAGTATAGCGTAGTCATTAAAAGAACTAATACGTAACATGAATTTCATATCAGCAAATAAAAAAAATTCAAGGCATGAAGACAAAATTTTATATCGTTAATAAATAGGAAGAATAAAATAGGACCCAAGTAACTCCCGTAAGGCACACCATATGTACATCGCCAATGTTTATTAATTAAAAAAGTTTAAACAGAACTTGCTTGCCAACAAAATAAAACATTTTTAGGAGACACATTCCTACACAAACAAATCGAAAAGTGGCCGGTAACATAAAACAACATCAACGGAAAATAGTTATTTACAATGCCTTAAGGCATTGCAAACCTAAAAAGAAATCATCTGAGTAGGTAAGCTGCGTGGAATGTCTGTTTCGGTTATAAAAGTTAGAAGGCGGTTAGAGAGAGTTGAATTGCGTGATTACAAACCGTACTTAATCATGGTGTATAAAAAAATCGAGAATATAAAAATTGGTGTGAAGACGATTGATTGAAGACCATATATGGATAAAAATTATAAATATACGAGTACCTACATAAATAGAAAATTATTGCTCTATAAAAATATTAATTTGGGGTTTTAAGATTTTTATTAGAACTGAAGTACAATTTGTACGTTATAGAAAAGGAGAAGCTGTATACCCCAATTGCACCATCCCTAACGGAAAATACGAAGGATAAATGGATAGTGAGCGTTATATTTATATACTAGAAGAAATTTTCGAAGCTTCCATCCTGAAATTGTTCTACATACATGACCCTAAGTATATACGAGGGAAGATCAGTAAGTACCCATGCTTGAAGACAGGTGGCGCTGCTGAGGGAAGTTGGCATTACCGTCGTGTACTACCCTCTGTCAGACAACACCATAATAAATTTCAGACTGATTCATAGGTTAGTTTTTATTTGGCAGCCAGTTGTATCACACGTGTTTCGTGTTTCTCGATAAAATGGAAAAAGAGCAATATCGATCCGTAATTCGCTTTTTATTTTTGGATGGAAAAACATGCGAAGAAATAAAAGCGAAGTTGGATGCTGTCTATGGGGGACCCTTCACCATCTATGGCAACCGTAAGATATTGGTTCAACGAATTTAAACGTGGTCGTACATCTGTTTTTGATTAGGAGCGCCCAGGCCGCCCGGCAGACGTGGTTACCGAGGAAATCGTTGAAAAGGTCCACGACATGATTCTCGCTGATCGCCGAACGAAAGTCCGCGAAGTAGCAGAGGCCGTAGGCGTGTCGTACGGAACGGCTATTAATATTTTACATGATAAGTTATCAGTGAGAAAGGTGTCGGCCCGATGGGTGCCGCGATTGCTTACGGTGGACAACAAGCGGATACGGTTGTCAATGTCGAAGCAGTGTTTGGACCTCTTTAGAAATTCGCAGGAGTTTTTGCGTCGAGTCGTCACCGTTGATGAACCCTGGATCCATTATTATACGCCAGAGTCCAAGCGACAGTCAAAACAATGGATTTTTCGGGGTGAATCTGCTCCGAAGAAGGCAAAGACGGTCCCATCGGCCGGAAAGGTCATGGCCACGATTTTTTGGGATTCCAACGGAATAATCCTCATGGACTTTTTGCAGAAAGGAAGAACGGTCACGGGGCAGTACTACAGTGAATTATTGGACCGATTCGATATAAAATTGAAGGAGACACGGCCCCATTTGGCTAAGAAAAAAGTGCTGTTTCACCACGATAATGCACCAGCACATTCATCCAGAATTGTCGCGGCAAAGTTGCATGAACTGCACTACGAATTGCTGCCGCACCCACCGTACTCGCCTGACTTGGCTCCCTGCGACTTCTTTCTGTTCCCCAACATGAAAACGTGGCTCGGGGGAAAAAGATTCAGCTCAAACGAGGAGGTTATCGTCGAGACAGAAGCGTATTTTGCAGAGCTTGACAAATCGTATTTTTTGGAGGGGTTAAAGAAATGGCAGTAACGTTGGGAAAAGTGTATTGTACTAACAGGTGATTACGTTGAAAAATAAAAAAAAAAATTGTGAAAAACTTGCGTCTTCTTTCCTAACACGGGTATTTATTGATCCACCCTCGTACTTCACCATGATAATGAATTTTGTCATAAATCCAGAAAAACAAAGGTATTTTTGAGAAGAAGTGATATCACAGTATTTGAATAGGCCGTACAATTGAAACTGTGTATGGAGTTTGAAAAATAACATAAGTACGTATAGGTGAAACAATAAAATAGAATTTAAACAAAAAAATTGTAGAAGAATGGCAAGAAATTTCACTTGAAGAGTGTTAAAGCAATCGGTAGTATCGCCAATTATTAAAAATTATTATTTAAAATATGTATGTCCATATAATTTTATTTTTGTACCTGATAATTTTTTCTTAATTAAAAATGAGGAGATGTCCCAAACATATGGCGAAAGCAGCATATTATGTATGACTAGAAAACTACATTACGTTATTGTGTGATTGGTTATATATTAGTTTATTTCAACAGAACACTTACAATTACAGATTTCAAAATATTTCTAGCCGATAAAAAGGTTTTTTAATAGAAATGGACAATTAAAAAAATTCTAGGTTCTTCTTGCTCAACAAAGTGTATTAGCGCTTCAAATAAACTTTCATGTTATTATTTTTAACCAATAAATAAATAAACACTAATTAAAAATTTTTAATTGTGTTTATAATTTTACTTATTGATCAAAAATTAAAAATTATCTTCATTCTCAGTAATTAGTTTAGTAATTAAGTACGAATGTTTCAAATTCAAACGGGGGAAAACACACTTAAAAAAACCCGACACGAATTCGGTCAAACAAAATAACATTGTTGCAACCTGACAAAGGTTAGTTACAAAAAAAAAATAAAACACAAAATTGTTATTATATTCTTGTTATTGTATTATTGTTATTATTAATCGAGTTAGCACTACTACAGCGCTATCGTGAAAAGAACCCTGTCATCGAAAGGGTTACTTTTATGGAATAGCGACTAGGGATGCCACACGTTACCTTGTTCGATGTCATCGATTGAACCCAACGTTCCCGATTCCTGATTAGAGAAAAGGAGCGGTCGCTGGTGAACATTACAAAAATCACCTGCATCACAACATGGCTGAACCATTTTGGCCGATGCTGGTACGTTACAATCATGCGGTGCTTCGGGTGGGAAAAACTTTTCTTTGTTTAGACAGCTACATTGTTGTGTACCCCAACACCAGTTAGTACAAATTACACTAATTACTTTTACATCGATTATACATAAATGAATTATTTTTAACATTTAGCTCCTAACGAAAATAAATAAAATGTAGCGCAATGTATGAAATAACAGTAGATAGCTTTGAATTTTCATAAAATCAAATTTCAGATTACAATTTAACAGATATTTCACTTAAACTACTAGAAATGTCTAAGCATGCTTAGATAACATATTTTTCAAGAAACATTTATTCTACCAGGCTTTTAGACTCCAATTATCGATTAAAAGAAAACGCCGCACGTTAAAATTCAGAAACAATAGTTATTTTTATATAGAAGGCACGATAAAGTCCCGGGAACGGTCTATTATCTTTATTTGCATGAATATATAGTCAAAAATTTTATTGATCGCTTTTACTATTTCCCACTTTCAATTTAACAGGATTTTAATTTATTTTTTTAATGGAATATTTCATTTATTTGTGCAATTTAGATCGGAAAATTAAATATATTCTGTAGTAATACCATAAGAGCTTTGAATTTATCGATAATTTCACGAATGCTTGTTGCATAGCGACGAAGACGAGTGTCAGTTTGACAAGCATTTAAACCACAACAGCCCGTAGGGCCTGGAGTGGTTTAATTGTCAAATTGACACGAGTCGAAGTCGTTATGCAGGAAGTATGAGTGAAATTATCGATTTTAATTCAAAGCTCGTATGGTATTTGATTAGATTATTTTACGTAATACAAAATGAAATTTATCTAAACTCTTTATTTATTAATTCATGTATAAATTAGTACACTGAAGGGTACAATTGTTATATACATTCTGTTTTTTATTGGATGTGCTTGAATCAATATTTGCACTGTTGTAACTATTTCCTCGCATTTGATTAATAATAGTTTCATGGTGTTCTTTATCTAGTTGTAAATACGGCTTAATAGATTGCGAACTACTATGGCCAGAAATTTTAATTAATTGTTGCTCATTTACACCAGCTTTTGCTAAATTTGAGACAGCTGTCGCGCGACTGGAATGGTTACTTATTTTTTGGTTTTCTGTGTTGAAACCAGCGAGTTCAGCACTTTTCTTAAACCATTTCAAAATTTCATTTCTTCCAATAGGCATATTTTTATACCAGCTACTTTTTTTCTTATTCCACGCTGGATTGACAGTTTAAGTTAGTCTATCACTTTTTATACGGGCGTTTTCTGTCCTCTTTGAAATGAGTTTTTTAAAAAGTCTGGCTGGGCAATCACTTGGTTTTACTTTGTTGGGAATCAACCATTTACTGTCAGCACATTTTTGTGCTCCACCTTGGGTAGTTTTCGTTAATATGGGATTGTACTCTATTCTTCCAGTCGGTGTATTGTATACGTTCATTTCTTCTCGGAAGTAGTGAATCAAACATGCCGCGCCTTCTCCTCCTCGCCATGCCAATTCAATCGACACTATTAGGTAAAATTTCTTTTGTAGTCCATCTGGATTTTCTTCATCCCAAACATTTATCATTTTTTCATATTCGTTTTCCTGTAAAGCTGCAGAACTCATTTTCCGTTTACCAGGTATCGCTTGAAGAATTCTCCTTTTGGAGTTCATTGCGTCGCGGGCTGCTTTAAATACGATGCTCTGAAAAGGATCAATTTTTCTGTTATATTCGTTATTAAACTTCTCTTGTAGCAATTTTGCCGTGACATTCCACATCGTTTTAACAACACCTTCTTTATATTCTTCCCCATTCACCTTCCTCATATTGAAGGCCCAGTCTTTCAGAATATCTGCAAGTTCCTCTTCTGTAACATTTTGTTCGATGCAGTAGTTTTTCGCATCACAAAACTCACAAAATTGTCGCCAAACTGACGCTTTACTCTTTTTCGTATTAGCCGGTTCAGCTTGTTTTACTATTTGATCAATGTTTACAACTGATTCTTCCCCAAATCTCAGCATTGTTTTGTGACAATGAAACCAGTTTTTTGACAGAACTTTAGAAATGTCTATCCTTATTAACCGCATTTCCATAACAACGCCTAATTATTCTACTATGAAAATTATCGATAAATTACCGCTGTAATTTCGAGTTGCTTCAGTAATACGCGGATCTGATTGGTTTATATTTGTATGTGTAAAATAATCAAAAATATCCATATCAAGTGTCGATTAAAAAACACTATGAATGTAAAATATTTTTAGAAAATAATGATTAGTAGAAGTTATAAAAATGTACAAAATCCACTTCATTCCTATTTTATACCATAATCTATCATTAAACTGCTTAAATGCTTCAACAGTAATTTTTTTTTTTCAAGTTACAGCACTCAATAAGGATTTTCTTTTCATCAATTTTGTCAGTTACAATACTATTGAAATAGAACGATGTTTCATTTTAAAATACAAGGTACGGTTATGAATGATTAACGTTCGAACTGCAGCGCGGCGTGGGGGAGATGTACCCGGTCTCATTGTGTTACGTTAGAGTAACTGACAGCCCATTTCAAGAGCCAATATGGTGTTTGGAGCAGAAAACATCTAGCCTAGTGTTGGTTGCTGTACGGGCGTATTTCGAAAACCACCAGTTACGACGCAAAGAGCTCATCGCCGGCAGGCCAACATTCCACACAACAAATCGTTCCTAATGCCAACATAATTCGGACTTGAACTAGGCGGTTGGAAGAAACTGATAGCACGCTTAGAAGAGGTACGCATGGCCGACGCAGGACAATAACACATGAAAATGTACAAATGGTGACAACAGCAATTTAGCAGTCGCCCACATTCTGCTCGAAAGCTGCTGTAACTTAGGGAATATCCCACAGCAGCGTGAGAAGGATTCTTTAATTAGATTTGCAGTTTTATCCCTACAAAATAATGTTGGCTCGAGAACTGACTGTAGCAGATCACGCAAACCGCAGACAATTGTGTGAGCAAATAGCCGCTCAGATTTCTCCCGCAGGAACCTTCTTCTGTAATGACGAGCCACATTTTCACCTTATTGGAAATGTAAATAAACAAAATATTCGCTATTAGTCTGAAAGTAACCCTCAAATTATTCACGAAAGACTACTGCATTCTCCTATACTAACGGTGTGGTGTACTGTATCACAATAAGGAGTAAGAGGCCCGTACTTTTGAGGTGGGAGGCGTGACAGTGATCGTGAATTCCGAACGCTGTATTGCAATGTTGAAAAATTTTAGGGCTACAGTTCACGCAGCCCAAAATTCACTCAATGTTTTTGAGAGAAATGTTTTACGGACGCCTGTTCTTTCTAAGGGGTGATGTGGCGGCATAGCCGCCGCAATCACCAGATTTGAGAATATGAATTTTTTTGTGTAGTTCTTTTATCGTACGGCGTACCTAAGATTGATTTTTTGTCTTTATGTAATAAGTACCCTTAATATAATCTAGGTAAGGTCATTGTCAAGGCGCAACGGATTACGGAATGCAAACTGGCAAACCAGAAAATCCCGAGATTAGCCAAGTACAGTCACTGGATTTACGGGATCAAAACCCGGCCGGGATTAGGGATCCCGGGATTGTATTCTCTAGTCGGGGCCGAGTTGATTCCCGCGATCGTGTATTAATACCCCATTTCAAAATATCAGGGTCGAATTCATTCCCCCAACAGGGTCGAATTGGCTCACGTGCATTAAATAAGACTTCTTGGAATTAGTCCTAATAAATATTCTCACTTACATCATCTGTAGAATAGCTCATATTTGCAACGTAGATTTATTTGCAATAAGGGAAAAGTGTAACAATACAAAAAGTTCAATAAAAATACTCGTTTATTACCCAAGCACCTGTTATACTATTTACATGTTGCACATAGGTTAAACAATTTAAAAAAATGTTTATTAAACAAGTTTTAATGAGTATTAATTTTAAATTGATACGCAATTGCCGTAACAAATATAAGTCTGTCGATCTGATTAAAACGTAAAGCCTCTATTTTGTTATTTACAATTTCCTGTCTCTTTAGTATCTTTTTATCGTAAATTTTGACTACAGCAGATACACTTCTTTGTTTTATATAGGAATCAGTCGGAAAATTTAGTAGGATTCTTTAAAAATTTGTATATTTGGATGAGGGCTATAAAAACTGGCTTTAAACTTAGAATGTAATGCTTCGAATGCATTGGTTGTCCGCAGTAACGAACCAGTGTGTTCTACCCACATATAAGGAGGAAAAAAAGAATCTTCAAGAATGTAGTTGTCTACTAAATAGTCAAGAAATTTGACCACGGCTGCATCTTCCAGTTGAATTGCAGCTAGATCCATCGCAAAGCGTTTGAATTCAAAAACGGAATGCCAAAAACGTATGTCAAAAATTTTGGGGTTTCCGTTTCCTTTTTATTATATTCTCTAGCAGTCCAAGCTTCTGAATTTGTCTATACCTACAATTAACATTGATCAATATCTTATAAATGGTATAATTTTTCTTTTTTGACTTACCATGCCTGACCTAAATAAAACCGACATCCTCATAACTTAGCGCAGGGAAAAACCTCCCTCACACTGTATGAATAGAAATTTCAAAATCCACAGTAATAGTAGTTGGTCTCAAGCTAGTTAATGCAGTTAATTTTGGTAACCATAGAAATGAGTGCCTTTTTCCCTCAAATCTCACATAGTTTTGTACGAGGTTGTTACTGAACATTTAGGTTACCACAAATTTTGTTCACAATGGGTGCCAAAACTTCTTACCGAAGACCATAAAATAAAGAGAATGGGATCGGCACTGACAAGTTACGACATAGAAGGTGAAGATTTCCACAGGCAAATCGTAACAGGTGATGAGGCTTGGGTCGCCTACGTCAGCGTTGAAGCGAACAGTTAATTAAAGCCGTGGTGTCGCTCTATATCGCTTACGAGGAAACCTTTAAAGTGCCGTCAAACTTTTTCTGCGAGAAAAGTCATGGGTACTATCTTTTGGGACAAGAAAGGCTTGGGAACCAATAGTTTGAGAGCAATGAAGAGCTGTAAGACAGTGTTACAGTATGGCTTGGCAAGAGGGCATTAAAAAGCTAGTTCAACAATATTAATGGCAACTATGTAGAAAAATAGCTAAAGGTAGTAGTTTTAAGTTGTATATAATAAAATCCTATTCATGTATTGATGTTTTTTTTAATAACAGACCTTACTTTACGAATTGCGCTCGTATATACGAGGGAAGATCAGTAAGTACCCGTGTTTGAAGACAGGTGGCGCTGCTAAGGGAAGTTGGCATTACCGTCGTGTACTACCATCTGTCAGACAACACCATAATAAATTTCAGACTGATTCATAGGTTAGTTTTTATTTGGCAGCCAGTTGTATCACACGTGTTTCGTGTTTCTCGATAAAATGGAAAAAGAGCAATATCGATTCGTAATTCGCTTTTTATTTTTGGATGGAAAAACATGCGAAGAAATAAAAGCGAAGTTGGATGCTGTCTATGGGGATCCTTCACCATCTATGACAACCGTAAGATATTGGTTCAACGAATTTAAACGTGGTCGTACATCTGTTTTTGATGAGGAGCGCCCAGGCCGCCCGGCAGACGTGGTTACCGAGGAAATCGTTGAAAAGGTCCACGACATGATTCTCGCTGATCGCCGAACGAAAGTGCGCGAAGTAGCAGAGGCCGTAGGCGTGTCGTATGGAACGGCAATTAATATTTTACATGATAAGTTATCGGTGAGAAAGGTGTCGGCCCGATGGGTGCCGCGATTGCTTACGGTGGACAACAAGCGGATACGGTTGTCAATGTCGAAGCAGTGTTTGGACCTCTTTAACAGAAATTCGCAGGAGTTTTGCGACGAGTCGTCACCGTTGATGAAACCTGGATCCATTATTATACGCCAGAGTCCAAGCGATAGTCAAAACAATGGATTTTTCGGGGTGAATCTGCTTCCGAAGAAGGCAAAGACGGTCCCATCGGCCGGAAAGGTCATGGCAACGATTTTTTGGGATTCCAACGGAATAATCCTCATGGACTTTTTGCAGAAAGGAAGAACGGTCACGGGGCAGTACTACAGTGAATTATTGGACCGATTCGATATAAAATTGAAGGAGACACGGCCCCATTTGGCTAAGAAAAAAGTGCTGTTTTACCACGATAATGCACCAGCACATTCATCCAGAATTGTCGCGGCAAAGTTGCATGAACTGCACTACGAATTGCTGCCGCACCCAACGTACTCGCCTGACTTGGCTCCCTGCGACTTCTTTCTGTTCCCCAACATGGAAACGTGGCTCGGGGAAAAAGATTCAGCTCAAACGAGGAGGTTATCGTCGAGACAGAAGCGTATTTTGCAGAGTTTGACAAATCGTATTTTTTGGAGGTGTTAAAGAAATGGCAGAAACGTTGGGAAAAGTGTATTGTACTAAAAGGTGATTACGTTGAAAAATAAATAAAAAATTTGTGAAAAACTTGCGTCTTCTTTCCTAACACGGGTATTTATTGATCCACCCTCGTATTAATAGAAAGTAAAGATAAATGTGTACATGTCAATGCCGAGCGTCCTTTAAGAAAAAAATAAAATTGATAGTCGTAATTACATATTAAAATTAACTAGAAAAAAAAAACTAAAAACTACATTCTAAAAAAAAACATATTAATCATCTTTGTACACATTTTTTGCATATTTAAATAAGAATTATAGCAAAAAATTGGTACAATTTTAATTCATTTCTATATCTCTTATAAAATCAAGCGAATATATGTCTGTATTATCTGAGACGGCAGTATTTAATTATTTTCCTCATTACTTTCTCTTTCAAAATATATACTTCTATTTGAATGAAATAATGACAATACTAAAAAAATACTAAAAGAAAATATTTTTCTCAGAATGTACTATGATTTTGCCATAAATTAATTATATGTATACATGTTTTACTTAACAATACTGAGGTTACTTAAAATATTTAATTCTTAAGAAAATATATAGTGTCTGAACAGAAATTAATTTATTTATTTCCTTCTGATTGCACTAATGCTAAGATTGCATGATAATTAAACGTTTTAAGGTTCAAAAAATGTATCAATAATTTTTACAGACTAAATGAACTGAAAAACTTCAAACGATGGTTTATCTTCAAGCTATATATTCAGTCTAAACATTTGCGTGCACGTTAAAACATATTTTTCTTACACTCTGTAATGACGACGGTAACAACATCATGAATTTACCCGTATTCAAAACTGAAAAATATTATTCCAAAGTATGTATTACAAAATCTTGATGTTGATCCAAAATTATAAGGAAACTCGTCAAAACATTTACGTTATTGACTTTTGCAAAAATATCTTACTTTTATCACCTTTGATATAAACTTTTTGTTTATTATAGACTTAACAAATTAATATTTTATACTAATTTTATAAAAATTGACGTTAACAATAATTCAAAATGTTTAATTAAATTAATATTACGTTCTGTAGCAAGTGTTCAACATATTTAAGAGTTTTAAATGATAAATTATTATCAATTCAATAATAAAATGAGTAAACAATATGTGGAAGTTTTTACGAAAAAATTATGCACAAGCGCAACCAAGGTCACATAAACAATTTACTATACTTACTACCAATATAAATTTTTAGACATACACATATACATATAAATTAATCAAGTAGGTGTATAATATACAGTCATATCCACAAAAGCATGTACGTTCTAAATCGTTAACAATTGTTTCTTTTGGCGGTGCTTTTTCTCTTCTTTGAAGAATATAAATTTCTTCAGTCTAACATGATCTGTGAGACTGAGAACGTAATAGCCAAATGAGTGTAGTGTATAAGAAGAGATACGAAACAGTTTTTTATTCCAATCAAAAGGGCCTAAAAGTCAGTTAATGCAGAGGCGAAGTACATTAAAGTGTGAAATGCATTTATAGATAAGTACCCACTTAGCTACAAATCCCCAGGTATAAAGTACGTGGTAACGTGGACAATTTATGTGAGAGGAATTAAAAGCGATCAATAACAGCGCAAGACTAGTAAATTTTTCATATTGTTAAAAAGAACAAGGAAATTACTTTGCAACAAAGATAGGCAATTCTCATGAAGAAGAATATTAACGTATCTCTAAACACAAGAAGATTAGAAGAACACGGCATTAAACATCGAGCTGTAATTATGAAGTCATTACTTTCAGAGAAGCAGCATAAAAAACGTTTCGATTTGGTAAAGACGCATATCGATTGAGATAACATATTTACTGACGAAAGCATCTTTAAAATTTCTACTCACAGAAAGAGAAAATTTGTGAAAAAAGGCGAAGTGGTGGTACGAAAGACAGTCAAACATCCATTAAAGTTACATGTCTACGATTGCTTCTCTGTTCGCAATTTCGGAAAATTTATTGTTTATCGTAATTCTAACTGGCTTTATAAACAAATTTACTAAACTCTTGTCGAAATGCTTTATGATTCAAATAATGACGACTGGATACTGCAAGAGGATAACGGACCGAAGAATCGGAGCCGCATATATAGTCAATGGAAGTAGGAACACAATACCAGCATCCTGGACTTGCCCTAACAGAGTCTGGACACAATTCCGACAGAAAACATGTGAAGATTAATGAACCAAAAAACTTCGATGTAAGAAGCCGAGCTGTGGTGCTCATCATTTTAGAAGAACCCTAAAAAAATTTGGAAGAATCTTTCTCCAGACTATGCGAGAAAATTGGTTTGTATACGAAGATGTCATGTGATAATTAATAATGATGACGATTGGACTGTATTTGTCTAAAATTTCAAGTTTCGAAAACATGAAAGCTTGTTGCTGTTCTTACAATTTATCATACATATTGGCAGTATCAATTTAAGGAATTATCACAATTATACCATTAAACCCACACGAAATAGGTGTTTATATGATACAATGTAATCGACAAATTGATTTATAGAAATATCTGTTTAACATAAATATCGTACAAAAAGAAAAAAAAAACGATATTTTATATGGATCTGACTAATAGTTATTATGCAAAATGAATATTTTAAAATTTAAGCAGAACACACGAAAGTATGAAAATGTGTAATTTTATTTTAGGGAACATTAATTTTAGGCTCATCATTCGACTTCGATTTCTCTTTGCAATTGTATTAACATTTTTTTTTAAATTATTTTAATAACCTTAACTTTACTCACCTGATGAAGCGATTGTGTGGCGAAACAATATTGTAGTGGATTTAGAAAAACAATTTTAAAGTGGAAGTTTAGTACTTATTTCTATCGTTATTTTAATAACATTTTTTCAAGAAAACGCCAGTTCAAGTATGGAATAAATGTTTTTATAGTAAACACATCTAAGATAGACAAAACTTTTTGCAAAAAACAAATCTGTCAAAATCTTATGAATGGTTATTGTTTACGTCAAATACAATTGCATGCAATTAATTGTTGTTAATATTAGCAATGAGTTCAAGTGAACGTGAAAGAATTGAAATAAAATATAAATGAAATACACTGATTTAAAAGTTTCAAAGTTTTATTGTAGATTTCCACTACAACGTTGTTTCACCGCACTGCCTCTTCATCAGATGGGTGACCAACTGAAATATAAATGAAATATGTACACTGATTTAAAAGGTTAGAAGTTTTATTGTAGATTTCCACTACAATGTTGTTTCGCCGTACTGCGGTTTCATCGTGTAAATTAATGATATATTAATTGATGAAGGATGCACGTGTTGAAACTGCTCAACAAAACATTATTCATCCACCTGATGAAGCCGCAGTACGATGAAACAACATTGTAGTGGAACTCTGCAATAAAACTTTGAAACTTTTAAATCAATGTATTTCATTTATATTTCGTTATGGAGTTTCAACAAGTGTGTCCCTCATCAATTAATTTTTTAGAATTGAAATATTTATGATGTTGGGTTATAGAAATAGACGCAGAAGTTTACAAGACGTTTTAATTTATTTAATAACACGCATCCAAATAGAAATCAAATTTCTAAATCCGTTATTGGTAAAACTTTAAAACGATTTGAATAAAGCGTTAACGATTTGTCGAAAAGTGATATAGCTCTATCACTTTTCGACAAATCTTTAACACTAGGTCGTGTTCTAGGTCGAATCATCACTTTTCGGTGTTTTACGTCGAACACCGAAAACTGATGATAAAATACTGTATATTTCATTGGCTGTATCTGAAGATCCCTATTTATCAACCAATCAATTAGCCGTCAATATCAATATTTCAGTCGTTGGTCGATTCATTAAACAACATAATTCCTTTCTCCGGCGAAGAACTTGCCTAACCAGGTAAGTAAACACTGCATAACTGCAAATACTGGTCATCGAAAAATCCTTTTTGGTTTTCAGAGCACCATACATAATAACCCTAAAAGGTTAATGGTTCTAGGGTATCATATTATCTGTTCCTTTCTGATCTACAGCAATTTAACTCTGGCTCTGTAGTTGCAGTTATTGCAAAATCAAATTATGCCTGCTTCTGCTAGGTTCTATCTACATGAAAACAACGAACACCTTCATAACAGTATCTGGCTCCAGCAAGATCACACTCCATCACATTACGATTTAAATGTTGGTCAATATCTGGATTAATGTTTTTTTTTTCAAATTGATTTGAATTTCTTTAGAGATACATAAAAAACAAAGTTTACAAAGATAAATAGAAATTCCCCGTGAACTTCTCTTCGGGGATTTGTAAATCGATTGTCATTATTAAATTACAAATTTGAACACTTAATTTACTTAGTTATTCATTTGTTTTTAATGATACAATTTTGACAAATAACTTTATAAAAAAACATTTATTAAATATTTGAACCACCGTTTTCTCGAAAAAATGTTATTAAAATAAATTAAATTATATTTTTTTAGAACTATTGCAAAAAGAAAAAATGCCTTATCCAATAGTATGGTAGAATTAACATGTTTCAATTTTAAAAAAATGCAGGAAGGCGAAACTTAAAACAATTAAAGAAGAAAATTCAAATACATATTCACAAATGTAGATAAAAATTAGACAAAGAACTTTTGTATTCAACAATACTTTCTAAAATAAATATAACGACAATAATTCGCGGTCTCCATACTTTTAGCTAAACATAAAAGATATTTTTTCTACGACAACATCGAAAAATGTTCATATCAAGAGTGTAAATTGAATCATAAGAAGCTACATTTTGTACTGAATTTAATTTTGCATCGGTTGCTAGGCAAGTTGCTAGACAACAAATGCAATTTGAAATATTTCGTGTTCGGTCTGCTGTTTTTGATAACAAAAAGTAAGGTGGCTTAGAGAATATAACGCCGAACGACAAATGTCATCAGTTTGTTACAGTTTGTGCATTACAAATAATTTCGTAGTTATTTCAAAGAAACCAGATAATTAATATGGAAAGTGATAGTGATAGTGACTTGGAATTAACACCTCCAAGTATAACAGAAGCAGCAAATTTAACAACACTAAATTTATTGCCGGAAACATCGAAGAAAATTGTACAAACGGACTTATAACCTATTTTTGGAGTGGAAAGGAGATCGGAACGCCAAATCGTTTTCCGAGAACGTCTTAATGGCGTATTTTGACGACTTGGCAAAAAAATTCAAAAGTTCCACATTATGGACACAATACTCAATGCTTCGAACGACTCTCAGTATTCATAATAATATAGATATTGCAAAATACTTAAAACTGAAAGCATTTCTTAAGCGACAGTCCGACGGCTACAAACCCAAAAAGTCGAAGATCTTTACATCAAATGACATCAATAAATTTATTAAAGAAGCCCCAGATGAGATCCATTTAGCGACAAAAGTAAGTTTTATATAGCCATATAATGAAATATATATTTAATCTATATTTTAGGTCGCATTAATTATGGGCATAATGGGCGCATGTAGAAGACATGAATTACATCAAATGAAAATTACTAATTTCAATGATTTGGGTTCAGCTGTTTTAATAACTATACCAGACACTAAAAACAAAACTATACGAAGTTTTACTGTAACTAGTCCTTATTATGAAATTTACAAAAAATATGTAAACCTCCGCCCTTCAAATGTAAATGGTACATGGTTCTTCATTAATTATCAAAACGGAAAATGTACCGTCCAAAGAATAGGCGTGAATAAGCTTGGAGGCATGGGAAAAGAGATTGCTAAATATTTAAATTTGCCAAACTACGAATTATACACCGGACACTGCTTTCGTCGATCTTCAGCAACAATTCTTGTTGATGCTGGTGATGACATAACTAGTTTGAAGCGTCACGGTGGCTGGAAGTCCACGACAGCCCTGAGGGATATATCGATAAATCGGAGAAAAATAAATTTGACACAGCTAATAAAATTGTAAATGCAATACAGAGTATTTCAAATATACCATCGCTTCAGGAATAGGAAATCGTGAAATGCCATCTACTTCGACAATGGAAAATTGTTAATATCAAAAAAATTTTAGTATCCAGCATTCCACAAGTTCTCCAAAAATGACTTTTTTAACTTTAACAATAAATAAAATACGTAAGTAGGAAGTTATTTCATAGTTCTTCTTCTTAAATGGTTGGGCACTGTCCAGGCTCTGCTAATGAATAGGTAATTTCGTATTTTCATGGATCCAAAGCAATAAATAAAATATTTTCATATTTATTTGTATCTATTTTTATAATTGTCGTTGTCGTAGAAAAAGTATAGTATGCAACGCGCACAAAATAGCAATTTTGCACTCGTTTCAATTGCAACACTCGCCTTCGGCTCGTGTTACAAACTTTGAAACTCGTGCAAAATGTGCATCATTTTGTGCTTGTTGCATAATATACTATTATACAATTAATTTATATATTTAAAGTCAAGAATAATATGAAGTCAATTCCAAAAATTTAAAAAAATTAAGTCGATATTTATTTATGCCTTAGGTTATTTAAAAGTTTAATATGGCAGCATTGAATTTAATTTCGTATTATAAATTAACATAATTTATGAAAACTGAGCTATCTACTGTTTTTATAATGTTATAACGAGAACATATTGTGTTCCAAAAGTTGAATTGTGGTGAAATATATATATATATATATAAGCGTAAATCTATTTTGTTTATAATTATACGAAGATAGTATAAGTAACTGAGGTTGGTTTCGAATAATTACCTTGAAATAACAAGTCTTTTACAGCAATATACATATTGCTTTATCTTGTATGCATGATGGCAAAACGATATACGATGTTGAAAGTGTATTCGAACTCGTTAAGGTAACATAAATTGAAAAATCCGCAATTAATTCAGAGCATACATCACATTCATTAAATTTATTATATATGTATATATTTATTTTTAATTTAATTAAGATATTGTATTTGCGATGTAAAGGAAATTACTTAATTAGAAAATACATTTTTGCTTACGCTTATACCAATGCGACGTGGTGTATAGAAAACATCTTATAGTTACAGGAAATAATTACATCCTGTTTGATGATTAATTTACACATACACAAGAATTTTAATACTTTAAGTTCAGGTAATTGATTGCACAACGTTACATTGAACCTGAATTTTTCCTAAGTGCAAATACGACTCATACATTTAACAATTTCAATTTTTGTGTAAAAACTGATAATGTTTGGTTGTTCACTTTAGAATTGTTAATTTACTTTCAGATTAGAAAAGACTAAATTGTGAATAAATGGATGATAAATCAATAACTTTAAAAAAGTAAAATTTTAACAAGCAACGAGAAATGAATTTTGTGTTTTTACATATGTATATTGAACATACCTGAGAAATTTGAAAATGATATAAATTATATAAAATAAATCCAAAATTTTAATAAAAAACTAACTACATAAACTATTTTAAATTTAATTCACCCGCATATTTTTATATTGATTGAAAGCAAAATGATTTTTTCGATTTTCTTGTTTAATATTAACTTCTTAACTAAGTAACCATGACTTTTAGAATAATGTACAATAATTGCACAATATAATTACATGAAGATGTAATAATAAGATAAATGAACGTTTTCACCAACAAACAAACTGCAAATAGAATGTTGTGCTTAACGAACATGTTACTACACCTAACTGAAGAAAAAATTTTAACAACCTGAAAAGAACTAGTATAGAAAATCATTTCAGATACACGTTGATCCCACTTAATATAGGAAAATGTTTAAAAAGTTACATTCTTATTATAAGGCAGTGGGTGCAGATATAAAATCCATCTGATTATCAAGTTAAACTAGATTTACTGATGAAATATGAGGAGTTAGATCCCTGATATAATTAAGAAATATACAGGTGTCTTTGAAATAAAAAGACAACGTATGCAAAATGAAAAGATGTAATTATATAGAATATGAATCCAAAATATTGTGAGCCAATGACGATGGCAAACCCAAAATTTAAAACCCCATGGAAATTGTATCATATTCCGCTTATGTATTCAAAATATTCAGAAGGTAAATATGTACCTCTACTGAACTTACACATACGCCGTCTGTTTACATACGGTACAGCTGTCGATGTTATTAAATTGTGAATTAAATTATAAAAATTAAGATGTGTATTACATTAATTTACAAATCCATTTTAAAAATCATTCCAAAAATAATTTGCGGACTTTTAGAACTGATACCATTTCGTGTGCATTACGAGAACGTGTTTTTTTTTTTTTGTTGGGAGAAGTAAGTAATAGAATGCCGCTATTTAATTTAGAGGCGACAATGTTTACGGTTTATGTTTATAAATACGATAACATTGTGTCTATTTTGTTATGATAAGAGTTCCAATAACCTGGTGCGAAAGTCAAGTTTAAAGATTTTCATCTTTAAACTTGACTTTCGCACCAGGTATTAAAAGAACATGTAAGATGCGTGCCTTACGGACATTTAATGTCGTATTTCAGTATTTCTTTAATCCAAAAATTGTATAGAACGTAACTAAACTTAAAGCGACAGTAACAACACTATTATTTTTGGTATTTTTTTAAGATATTGTCTCCGATAGTATTTATGACATATAATTTTATAATTTTTTTTAAATGTCATTTTTTTTCGCTTATGAGAGGGAATTTTGGGAAAATATTTTGGGTGTATATTCTATATAATTTAATCTTCCATTTTTCATACGTTATCTTTTTATTTCAAGGGCACCCGATATATTTTCACTGGAAGAGCTGGTTTAATTATAGGTAAGAAATTTACATGCTGGAATGGAATCTAGACGCCAACAGACGATTCCTAGGTGCCATTTTTACAAATCAATTTAAACGTTTCATTAAATTAAGATGAATTCTAATTAATACATGCTGGCAATCTAGCATATTTTAAATTATCTGTCAGAATACGAGTATATCACAGCAAATGCATAGAATGTGGAGAATCTTCGGATCTACAACGGTTGGATGTTTTAAGAAATATTACAAATATAATTTTAACAACTGATTTTGCATCATATTCCAAATTTTCTTAAACTATTTCAGGCTTTTTTCAACAATAGGTATATATTTTCACTTTCGTATTGATAACTTTGATGATCAAGGAAGGAATATTATGTTTAACACTTATACTACAATTTAAGGGGAATATTTTAAATTATCCGATTCTTCCTCGAACCTTCTGCGCGCCTTACAAGGAGCCCAGGCTTTGTCGTGATCCCCAAGTTTCAACTTAAAGTAAACAAAATACACTTTCTTCACGAAATCACTTATGTTTCTTTGTTGACTTTTTGTAAGGTGTAATAACAAAACAATAAAGCAAACTATATTCAAATGATTTCTAGAAACGAAATCTTACAAAAATAGGACGCAAAAGCATTGCTTCAGCTACAGATAAGAGGCATTTAGAAAGAATTGCTTTGTAAGAAGGGTTTATTTAGAATGTCTTCGGCGGACAAACAAGCATGGGTTGTTAAAAATCAATAGAAATCAACATTAACATATAGCCGACAGGATCGAAAATAGCTTTCCGTTTTTAGCCAACAATTACACTTACGTGGCATTTTTTTTCAAAAGAACAAAGAAAAATACGCTTTCTTTTAGTAATTATAGTTTATAGGACAATCTGACATCTATGAGCAATGTCGGTTTAAAGCCGGAAGGGTGAAATATTTCATCGCGTGTATTGCACCTACGGTGTAATTATTCGGGACTGCATGTCATCCTCCTAATTCGTCCAAGTCTATTTATACGAATGTCGTTTGAATATCTCTCTGTATACGATAACGGAGGGTGAAGCACAGCAGTACAGGAAACCTGTGCTTTCTCACCATTGAAAGGGAACACATTGGTTTAAGAAACATCTGACTTTTACGAATTAGTAAAGTATGCCAAAAACACGAAATTATTAAGTATTATTACTAATAAATTACAATTTAAAATGATCTGTACAATCCCACTGAACACTTATTGTATCTTTTGAAACGCAATTGGTATTGTAAAATAAAAAGGCAAATCAGGGGTTTAAAAAAGAAATTTTAAAAGAAGACGCCATAATGATTGATACCTTGCAGGAAGTTAGTAAAGCTAAATACATGAACATGAACTTCTCTAGCTCAAACTTCTTTCTCAAAATATTCCATAAATCAAATATTTTCTGCGAACAATAATATTTAAGTAGTTTTTATATAGATTTTTTATTTCTTTAAGTCGAATTCCTGTTTCTCGAAATTTTCTTTTATTAAACTAATATTTAACAGGTTAACCTAACTCGAATATTTCGGGAAATTCCTATTCTATTTTGGGAATTCACCAATTTTGCGGCGACAACAGAAATAAATTTTTATCGGGAGCTGCTAAAATCACAGATCCTTGGCGCGTGTAATAAAAGCAAAAATGGCAAAACGAAATTTAAAGTGTTTAGCCCTGAACGAAAAATAAAAATTAATCGCGGAGGTGGAAAATGATGAAAAGAAACAATTTCGGATCTCCGTAAGATATTGTCACTATCACCGAAAAGCAAGGTAATACTTTTTTAACAGTAAACGAAAAAGGCTTACAGCTTGTGTCAACAATGATCTTGATGAAGCAATGTAGCAAGTGGGTCACTATTGTATCTGATAAAAAACTTTCTGTACTGGGCACCGTAATTAGAGAGCGGCTTTGGGACGTGACGATTTTTCAGCTAGCAAGGATGGTAAGATAAGTTTAAATAAAGACATAATATTGATCAAGTGTCACTGTGTAGTGAAAGTGCGTCTGCAGATTTGCTATGTAGTGAGGAATGGCAAAAAAATATTTTACTCAGTTTAATCAACCAATATGATAAAAATGACACTTTTAACGCATATGATGATTGAATATTTGCCCAACAAAACACACTTAAAGGACAAAAAAAAGGAAAATGTTTTGATGGGGGTAACATGAATGGTTCCGCAAAGTTGAAATTGCTTATTATTGACAAGTTCAAAAATTCACGTTATTTTAAGGCATAAAATCACTTGAAGTGATTTATGAATTTTAAAAAAAACGCGTGGAAAACTAGCGAAATTTATGAAAAATGGTTATTAAGCTGGATCAAATTTTTGCGACCGTGAATAGAAAAGTTTCACTTTTTATTGACAACTATCCCGCGCACCCCAAAACTGGAATATTTTCCTCCTAATCTAACATATATTTTGCAAACAATGGACTAGGGAAGTTCTATTACTGCGAAAAGAATTATTGTTATGAAAGTTTTGGGTCATCTGGAAGAGCCAACTACTACAATTGTTTCAGGAAAATACATTGCTGCAGGATGCTGATGACTGGGATGACGATCATATCCTTCCACTATTTGAATTATAAAATTTGTGAACCTCATACAAAAATGCAGTAAACATTAATGGTATCGTATTTGAAGAATTTGTTAATGTTGATGATGGTGCGCATGCAATGGGTTTCACAACCGATGAAGACATTTCCAAAAGCGTCATAGAACACTTTCTTCCTAATAAAAATGGTAAGTTTAATTAACACCAAGTTACGAAGATGATGGTGAATACGCAGCCTGATTAAATAAGATAGACATGTGACATATCGTGAAATTGAGACATCCATGGGTATTTCAAAGGTCTCAATCCAAACGATCCTACATGATTAACTTAGTGTGAGAAAAATCCCGTTGAATTCCGCATGTTTTGACCGAAGAGCAAAATTCGGCTTGCGTTAATTGGTGGCGAAAAACTTTGAGCCGCTTCAATAACGGAAACTCAAAAAACGTGTATGGCATCGCGAGTGGTGATGAATTATAGATTTATTCCTATGAACCCGAAAATAAACGTCAGTCCACAGTTTGGGTGATTCAAGTTAAAGAAAATCCGACAAAAGTTATCCGTTTGTGAAGTGAGTCGAAAAAGCTTCGCAATTTTTGTCTCAATATCAGGTCATGTAGCTACAATTCCTTTGCAAGATCGAAGAACGGTTAATGCGGATTGGTTACACAACCATTTGTTTACCAGAAATAATCGTCGTGCTCCCAGAAACAAACTCACATCGACGAATAATCTTGCACCATGGCAATGCGAGTTCGCACACAGCTCGAAAGACAATTGAGTTTTTGGAGCAGCAAAATATCGAATTATTAGATCATCTCCTGTATAGTTCCAACGATTTTTTTACGTTCCCAATTATTAAGAATGGAATGCGTGGTCGACGATTATTCAGAGGTCGGAAGAAGCAGTAGACGCCGTAAAAAACGGTAATTTTGACTGTCCCAATTGAAGACTAGAATAATTGCTTTAACAATTGGTTTGAACGATGCAGAAGTGTATCAATTTTTGTGAAAAATATTTTGAAAAGCAATAAAGACTTTGAGTCGATCCACTGTTTGATTTTAGGGCTACATGCAACACTAAAAAGACATCCCTAGTATATGCGTATTTTCCACAACTCGAATTTTATTTTCTGTCCCTTCGAGTTTTCAGGTAAAGAAGTTCCCACTGGTAAGATTGTTTGGAGTGCCTACGTGCGCATATGTATGTAGCTTTATTTATATGATTGTACTTTCACTTACATTTCTAATACTGAAGAGTACCTAATAGATATGATTATAACAACACAGAAACAAAACTTTAAAACTTGTTCTATTAATTAAATATAATATCATCAATTCCTTTCTTAATTCTAGTTTTCTTTTAAGTTACAAAATAACAAAATATACCTGAGGCTATCTGAATTTATATTATTTCAAAAACTATTGTTTTTTTTACTCTGTTTCTCTATCTTATTCTAAAAGTACTTAATTTTGAAAATTTTTTTTTTTTTATTTATTTTATCAAAATATCGACCGAAAATAGTTTATAGTTGTGGAAACAATTCACATTCTAAAAATATTAATTAGACGTGCTATATATTTATCGAAAATGTATTTAGTACTTGAGTTAAGCAGTTAATTTCAATCAAATCTTTTAATCAAATACATTAAACCGATTTAATTATTTAAGGTATACTATTCGTTACTATCTCTATCCATATGTGGTTGTGAAAAAATGTGCACATTTGTTAAGAAAACTTTGCTAAAGAAACTATTCATTAGGTCAATGTAACTCATCTTCTTAGACACAGCATCGAACGGAAGCAAAATAGAAAACCTAGAACCGCTAACATGCTTATTACTACATTAATTAAAAAGCGTATGTGTACATTTCCGTTTCTAATTAATGTGAAACACAATTGATTCTCGAAGTATAATGTGTTGAATTAACAATTTGTTTGTGAAGTGAAAACACAATTGAATTTTTAAGAAATGTCAACCTCATGAAATTCGGCTGTCATTTCCACTCGTTAGTTCGCCAATTGTTCTGAAATAGGTTCCCTCTCTGCAAGAAAATCAATCTTTTCGCTCAGATTAAATTAACCTTGATAATTCTACTTTATTTTTCCGTTATAACAACTTGATAATCAGACGATATTGTTCACATATTGTGACGTTTTGTTAATTATTAAAGTACATAATTTCTCTATATTACGGTTGTATTTCCTATTCTACACCTTGTTTTTTCTAATTTAATAACAATTATGAACGCATACACGCAATAAAGTATAAATAATACTTGCATAAATCTGTTACATTATCCTATTATTATTTTAAGAGTTATTATCCGATCTGCATACAATATAATAAACAAAAATGCATGTATACATGATTTCTATTCCATTTTTACAAAGATTACTCTGCTTGTTATTACAAAGTAAATCTTGTTGAAAATTAATAAATCATATAAGTTAGGATTTTTAAAGAAAAACAATATATAAGTATGCTATAAAGATACAAAAATTGGAAAAATATGATAAGATAAGGTTGTTTTTTAAAGAAACAAGTGCACTCAAACATAAATTACTTTTTCTGATTAATAAAATAAAATGAAAGTGAAAATGTATGTTTTTCACATGTCATCATATGTCCACAATACAATAACTATATTTCTACCTTAACAAACTTTTGAAACACAATATTATAAAGGCCTATTTTAGATAAATACATTGACAGCAAATAATTTATTATAATAAACCGAACTGTGAAATTTTAATACACCAATTGGGGAAATGTAGGGTAGAAGGGAAGAAATTTTTTGGTTATACAGGAAAATTTAGACTGGCTACCAATTTTAATTTAACCTAGAAAATTTCCTTTACTTTTTTGTAATTACAAATAATTAAATTAGAATAATGAATGATTTTACCTGTATCCATATTTAACAGTTCCATCACTTGCTACATAGGTCATAGTGAAACAGTAACCATCTGTTTCGCAGGTGTAATTTGTATGTGGGCAATTGTCGCACTTACATTTTAATTTTTCTGTTTTTCTTTCGGACAACACCCCTGTAAAAATTGCATAATTGTGACCTATCATTTCAGTAATTGATTACTAAATTTAAACTTTATATTCATATAACCTTGAACTTGTTTTGGTAAATAGTTATACCAAATTTATCAGACAAATTATTTAGAAATTGTCTCTTGTTACATCAATTGAAACTTGGTAGGAATAAAATAATTTCATTTTAATATTTATAAAGATTAATTCACACATATGTATGTTAGCAATACATACCACAGAAAATTTGGCATAGCCAAAATATACACAAGAACCCTATACAAATAGTTCTATGCATTTTCTGCCTGATGTTTTCCTTTTATTACAAATATAAACAAAACATGTGACCGAAATAAATTGCCGCACTTATTAACATCATGATTATTTACATTTTCACTAAAAAAAATTCGGCGAAAAAACATTCACATTAGTCTCCATTGAATTCACTAATTATTGGTGTTAATTCGACACTTATGTTTATCAATCATCGCTAAATATTTTTGTCATCCGAAAATTCATACGACAGATACTCTTTTACCGAGTGACACAAAACATAAACCACGTTTTTCTTAACTTTATCATTTAAAAAGTTTAATGATTAGTACAAATATGCCAGCCATGTCTCTATTACTGTCGTTTCTAGTGTCATGACAAGATGGCACTACTTCGGAAATCTGATTTGCAAGACCACGCGGGAATAATAAATTCAACAGATTTATCTGTCTTTTATTTATAAATTATCTACGGATTACGAAATAAGTACATATAACTTTGTGTACATTAAAGAATATTAATAATCTCAAAATACTAATAAAACCAAACACGTAGTGCAATCAAACCAGTGTGATTTAATTATCAATAATTATTATTAAAAAAAATTTCTATTTGAATATACAGAGTCAGCGAAAAATTAACTAAATTCTCTAAAAATTTTTCAGGGAGGAAATTAATATTTTATATTCTACTTTTGTTTATGAAATCCGTTCATTTAGATTTCATAAAAATTTCGGTCTATATAGAATAAAATATATATCAAAATAATTATGATAATTTCTACATATTTATCAATTAAGTATACATCATTAATGCTAATGAAATATAATAATTATAATTACCTATGAATATCAACAAGCAGCAGATTCTTGCGAACGTGCTCTTTGAGATCTTTCTCTTTCTGCTCTGCTACTTCATCTCCGGATTATAACAATACACCAGCTGTAGCCACAATAATAATATTCACCTGCTTCTTGAACGTACTGTTTCTATGTACCTACTGACAAATCGCTTGTTTATTGTTTTAATTTTAATTCGACGTTACTATACCCAGAATCCACCAAACATAAACTCTAGACATTTTTAATTGTTAGTGCAACAGGTAAAAAAATACTTCCAACTTCCAAATGGATCTGCGCTGGGAATTGTTTGCTACTCCAGTGTTGCTAGTGCCCTCAGTTTTTATGCTATTGAAAATAAGCATTTAATAATGTCACAACTTTCGAGCTTCGTCAAACTCAAATAAATAAATTGTGACTATTATCATTTTGTAAAATGAAGCAGGTCTAAAGTCGGTGCCAGTCTTTACTGAAAGACTTTCACATAATACCAAAAAGTAATTCCATAGCCGTGTAGCAAATCATTTTGCAGGAGATAACCTTTTGTTTGGGTTGAAGTTGACCTTATTTCGGAACTGGGGAACAGGCAAAAAGTCGCTCGAGCCATTGTGGTGCCGGTCCTGGTACACGCATGGATCGCAATCCAATCGGGGAACAGGTGCAGTATATGCGGAATGCGCTCCAAAAGGAAGATATCGTTAAGTCTGTGGAAACACACAACCGTTTTCCAAGCTGAATTGATTGCAGTCGCAGCCTGCGCCGAGGAAATTCGGAAGCCGGTTACGCGAACTAAAAAATCAACATAATGACTGATAGTCAGGCAGCTGTAAAAGTCATTATGAATCCATTTACCGGGTCTAAACTGGTGAAATATTGTAAAGAGGTCCTCAATAGACTGGCACGCAGGGCCGCGCCGTCCATAAGAGCGAGGTCGGGCGGTGCCCTCGGCGCAACGCTGGCAAGGGCGCCGGTTATCTGGTATTTGTTTATTAATAAAGCACGAATGTTATAAGACTGCTATTTTTTTCGATTGTCAAGCTAATATACTATACTATACTAATATACTATACTGTATGTAATAGTATAGTATATTAGCTTAATTATAATAAAATGTTTATAAAAATTAATTTTTAATAATTATGGTGGGTAGGAGGGCGCATAAGAATGACTTGCCTGAGGGCGCCAGAAAGGGTTGGGGCGGCCCTCCTGGCACGAGACAATACTGTGTCACTAATATGGGTGCCAGGACATGTGGGAATTGAAGGCAACGAACTGGCCAAGGAAGGTACTAATAGGAACTTCATAGGACCAGAACCTGTATGTGGAATCGCCAATTAGAAAGATCTGGTTATAGCTAGAAAGAGAACACGAAAAGTGGAGGTTAACAGAAGGTCAACTCCATACTAAGACACTATTACAAGAGCTGAACGCTAGATTTTCAGCCTAGCCTAACCTAATTCGTAGTAATAAAAAAGAATTTAAAATTATTACCGACTTGATAACCGGACACTGTCCTCTAAGAAAGCATCCGTACAGCATGGGCTTGGTTAGGGAACCTTGGTGTAGGAAATGTAAAAACAGGAGGAAACAAGCCTTCATTTAATACGCACTTGTGAGGAACTGAAAGGACTCAAGACAGAATCACTTCGGAAGAGATCTATTGGATCCTACAAAGGTACTCGAACATCCCCTGAGGATAGTAGCTTTTATCGATGACAAAAGACTAACAGAGTGGAACTGGGAGACGTATTGGGTGTGGTACAAAGAGTTCTACGCTCAAGTGTCTGGACATGCTAGCGCCCACCCCAAACATTAGAAAAAGAAGACCTTATTTCGGCCCGTGACGATCACAAAACAATAAGCCTTTCATCTTTGGAAAGAAACATCTGTCACGGCAGCAGATCCCTTTTAGATATCTAGCGAAAAAAATCTCATTTCTAGAACGCTATAAATGCTAATTCAAAACAACTTTGATCGCTGCTTTCAAGCGCAGAAAGAGAGAATTTATCTCCTATATTAAAAGCTTTTTTATAGTGCTAAAATAAGGAAGAAGAACTTGGATCGCGTATGTATAGGATCATTGCAACACCAAGAAGGGGTGCGATTTTTTTTACTAAACTTGAAAACTTAGAAACGTATAACTATTCAAAGATAACAATTGATTATAATTTTGTTGCTATTGTTCAAGTAGTTATGGCACATCTATCACGTCATTGACGTGTCAGGTAAATTATAAGGTAGATTGTTACCAAATTATGAAAGTTGCGAACGTGGAATGATAGAGCAAATATCTTAATTTTTAATAATTTACTTCCATACAAAATAAAAGTATAAATTTTTAACAGCTCTCTTAAGTAAATATATTGAGGCTATTGAACTCTTAACATACAACGTTATCTTATGTTAGTTATTTTCCATTGTCTAAACGTCTAGCATGGATAGAATTATACCGCCCTGTATTTAAGCTTACATATGAATTTAGTACGTAATATTTTTCTGATTTCGACCGCGCCCCTTCTAGATTAGGTGCGGATCTCCGATCCCCCGCTTCACTTCGGTGTTTGACGAGGACTTCTATACGAAGGACCGTTGAGTGAGATCGATATCTTGGTGAACTCCGTTAATCGAAATATGTTTCACACCAGCCCTAAGTGTTCTAGAAATTAACGCAGTTGCCGATTCAAGCTAGGGCGTAGTGAGAAAATTAAGAAAGAAAGCTTATTACAGTATCGAGTATTTGGACGTCCTTTTGCTCTGAGACAATTCAGACGTTTACAGGCTCCGAAGTATTCTATTGTCTGTCCATTTGTTGGGAGTTAAAATATTTCGTAATCGAGAAGAAATTCCAAATTAACCAAGGATTCAACGTAATTAGAAATTCAAGGTCATCTCGTTCTTGCCAACCATCTGAGTCAAGACTGCCGTTTATATGGACCATCTGTGTTATCTTACGATGAGGTATTTTTTGTACTACTTTTTTTAATTGCAGTGAACTGAAAATCTTCGCAGATACATATTTTATTTGCTATAATTATGATTTCGAATTTTAATGCTAATTAAAACAGCAAATAAACTTAGTTAAATTTGTAAAATCATTTATTTGATTATTGTTCATTTATCTAGATAATTAACGCTCATGTACTTGTTACTTAAACATTTATAAAACTAATTCACGTACATTTTTACCATTATAAAAATTTACTCTTAAGTAATGTTGAATTAAATAAATGATTATATTTGGTTGCTTTCACGTAGTAATAATTTTTTCTTATTTTATTTTTTGCAACAACCTTGTGAGACACTAGAGTTATATATGTTACAATATTTTTTTTTACTATGACTTTAAATTGTAATTTCTATTGAATTTGATTCTCGTGTGTGTAATATCAAATGTAAGGTTCAACAACAGATCTGTCGTCGAACTACGAATTTTTGTCCTAGGTTAAGGCAAATTGAAATTAATTGTCATAATTTTGATGCATTTTGCAGATTAATGAATTTATCTGATTTTGGTGTTTTAAATTGATACAGTATAAACTCATGTAATTTCTTTTTTGTAATATGATCAATAATTTAATGATGATATACCGGATGACTCATATCCCAGTGTCAATTTTTCATAACTTAACTTTTATATATTACTATTTTCGGCTTGAGGGTCACTTGTTAATTACATTTTTTTGCTGTTATCTCAATATACGAATTAACTATTTCCGATTCTTTTATTTTATATATTTAGGTACACCTTCCTTTAGGTTAGTTTGTCGTTTTGGTACAGTTTAGTAATCAGTCAGCCATGCGCCTACGAACGCGCAAATCCTTTTCTTAGTTTTCAGTTTCGAGCCTCCGTACGTAAAACTAAGACGCGCTACGTTTCATCTGTTTTAGTTAACCCGTCTCCACTAAGGGCATACACGATAAATAGAAGCTTCCTTAAATTGTGCGTTACTACTGATTCCGACAACTTACCGGCCATCTTCATTACATCAGAACTGCACCTGCGCGTGCTAGATAGCACTTGTGTTGTATGTAGTCTTTTTAACATCGACGGCTGTTACGTATGTAACACACACATACGCTACAGCGTGTTGCTACAATATAGTTCAATGAAATTTAGACATTCTGTATTCAATAGGCGGCACATAATACAATTGTCAGGGGGTTCTTAATTTTGGGGCTCGCGTCGTAATTGACTCACAATTTTTTGGATTTATATTTCATATAATTATATCTTTCGAAGACCCTGTATGTAACAAGCGTTCAATTAGTATTTACGTTCTGGGCAGTCATAGATTTGTAATCACATGTCTGTGCTTAAATTATTAATATAACCTATTAATAATGATAAATGAAATGTCATTGAAAGTAACACACAGAAAATTGACATTTATTACGGTATCGTACTGTCGTGAGCAAAAAAAAAACGGGACACTGTTTCTGCGTGGGTTTAAATTGTGACTACTAAGTGGCTATCTTTACCCATAATAGTAAGTCAGGAATTGTCAAAAATGTGTGTCTTATTGATATTTATTAAACATTTTTAACATACATGTAAATAACAATTACTAAAAACGATAGAGAAAGATTATTTATTAAATTAAAATAATTAGTATTTCGTCATTCCACCGTTATTATTAACTGCATCTAATCTTGTAGACATTGAAGCGACAATATTTTGTACAAAATTTGTAGAAATTTGATGCCAAGCATTATGAACAATCTCCCAAAATTCTTCCTGGGTAGAAGCTCTATCTCATTAATCCCCATACATTTTCAATGGGATTTAGATAAGGACTGTAGGGCTGGATATCTCAAGTTTAAATTTCATTCTCTTGTAACCATTGTGTTACAAGATGAGACAGGAAATTGTGTTGTTCTTATAGCTTCCTTCAATGTTTTGAAAGAGTTGTGCCTAATCTCAGTAACTAATGTTTCGTCTTCCTGCGTATTCGAAATTTTGTTACGTGCGGAAATTATTTTCCGATTTAAATTATCCTCTTCCCTCCATTTCTTTTATATATTCTTGCGGCTGAACTTTTACCAATATTAAATTGAACCGATACACTTCTTAATGATGTCCCATTTTTCAAACTAGTAACAAGTCTAGCTTTATCAGTTTTCGAAAGATGCGGCATATTCAATTTTGAATTATCAACTATGATATATAATTTGACGTAGAGTTTGAAAGTTAATAAAATGTTAAAATTACAACGCTAAAAAATAAAGGAAATTGACATAACGATTTTGACACTGTCTCGTTTTTTTTTGCTCACGACAGTACAATAATTAAATTAAGTAACAAGTTTGTGTAAAGAATACTAAATTAACTAAAATTTTCACAACAGTTGCTGAAAATGTTGACGATTATTATTTAAACATTAGTTTATACGACGCTTCATATTTTCGAAAACGCGAATTAACATGCCTTGATTAATTTGTTGATATTGTCTTGTAATGTTGTTTCGTAAATCGTCTAAGTTTCGAACTGGAGTTTTATAAATTGAATTTTTTAAATAAGGAAACACAAAATAGTCTAACGGCGTTAAATCGCAAGATCTTGGAGGAAAGAGGTCGATACTAATAAGTCTATTATCGAAGAATTCTCGCAGATATTCCAAAGGAGCTTGTGCGACATGTGGTGTAGCGGAATCTTGTTGTAAATATCCTGCTTGAAGTTCATCGTCATGTAGTTGATTTATAAATGGTTCCAGAATATTATTGCGATAGTTTTCATCGTTAATATTCCCATCAAAAAATATCGGACCGACTAATTTTCTTCTGGACATATCTATCCACGCCAATTTTTAAAGGATGTAACGCCGTTTCGCGAAAATAATGTGGATTCTCAGTGTTCTATAAACGCATGTTTTGGGAATTCACATGGCGGAAGCAGTTCGTGGAACATTTGCATTTTATAAGGCAGCATTCGAAGATTTTTTTTAAAGAGTATGTGTCGTTCCAGTGCTCAAATTTAATTGCTGTGATTCTTGGTTCTTCAATAACATTTTGGTTTCTGCGACGAGGTTTACCTGTTCTTGGTCTGTGATTTACAGTACCAGTTTCATCGAAACACGCTATTATTCTTAACACTGCAGTGGAAAAGTTGGTATTGTCAAGAATAAAATTCGGAAATCTTTCTCGAAATTCCTCTTTGCAATTATTTATGGAATAATGCCAATTTCCATTTTCGTTACGTTCACCATTCCGAAAATAACATGTTACTATTATATATTTTTTGTTCCTGAGTAAACATTTTTGTAAAATAACTCAATAGGTAATGTATGTTTTGACTTAAGTCAAACTTCTGTCAAGTAAGTAGTAATTCATGACATATAAATTAGTAACGACAAGCGTTTTACAATACATATCGACACCGGACGTAAAGACTAACTGAACTCTCGTCATATGGTTCAAGATCTGTTACAGGTACTTATTGTTAAATACACAATACATAGTTTATGGAATATAACTTTCTTTCAAATAAAGGTAGTGAAAATGACAGTACTTAGGATAGATAATACATTCTTTATTTCATAATACATCATATACCATAATACATCCAAAAAGAAAATACTTCAAATATTATGATAAATAACATAACACATGGCAATTTATAAAGTAATAAAGCTCTGTGAACATAATGAACACAATTGCATAATATTTCTTAATATCACTAGAAATACATTTATAAGGAATACATATATAATAACAGAGTTATAATTACCTTAAATAATAACATTAATTTTGAGGAATTTCAAGTATGCATACAACTTGAAGATGAGATTGATTATCTACTAAAAGAAATACAAAAATAAATCGAATTTTTTGAAATACCCAATATGTACAAAGTATTTGATTTTGTTTCTTAATAATATTCAATTAGGTAGTTGTATAGATTATAATAAAATGTATATATAGAATATTTATACGCAAGCTAAATCTATATGAAAAATCTAATGCCAAAACACATAAATATAAATTATTGGTAATGTACTGGGTCTTTTAAAAATGTAAAAAATCTATTCATTGAGAAATTTTCTGGAATGTTTTATAAAGCAATTTGTAAAATTTACCCCATACTGCAACTATTTTAGACAAGAATGCAAAATATATATTTAAAAAAAGTATTATATTTCTAGTTTGATTCCTTTTCAATTGTAACATATTCTAATATGAAAAAGTTGTAAAAATTGATTATTATTATTTGTTTCAGTTATTTATACCTTACAGATAATGTGAATAAATGGATGCGGAAGGTAGTAGAAAGGGCAAAAACACAACGATCTAAAGACTTTCAGAGAGTTGTTAAAATTACATGAGATGCATAGCCTTGTAAACATAGTTGGCCCAATTGACAAGGTGTAGAAGAAAGCAACTTAGAATTTCCAAATTATCAAAAAATTTAAGTACGATATTAATTACAGTGATAACTCGATTCTTGCACATACTCGCTACTTGCACGCTACGATTCTTGCGACACGAAAATTTTTCTCATTACGTACTCAGTACTTGCAACATTCGAAAATTTTGATCTCAATACCTGCAACATTTTTTTTCACATGCGTTTCTCAGTGTAGATTTTTTTGTTTGTTAGCCACTTACACAATGCATGTATGTATTTCGAGTTTTGAATTGAATAAAGTTCAGGGAAGTCCCGCCGTAGTGTGAAACAGATGACGATTTAAATTTTATATCAGTCTAGAATTGAATTGTGCGTGATTTGGTTGCGAAATGGCAAAGAAGACTTTTACACTGCTTACAATAAAAGAAAAAGCTGATGTTTTAAAGAAATTAAATGCGGGGTATTCTATCAAAGCAATAGCCAATATTTTTCACGTGCATAGAACAACAATAGCAAGAAAAATGAACCATTCATAAAGAAGTTTATAACACAATCTGAATCCGGCCCAGATAAAAGAAAGACGCTCAAGGTCTCCGAGTTTCCGAAAATGAAAAAATCCTTGTTCAATTGGTTTGCAAATCAAAGAGCAAAAAACTTACCAATAACAAGTGACATGCTGAAGGAGAAAGATAAGTTACTCCATGAAAAAATCTAGGAAAAGCCAGGTGACTTCAACGCCAGCAATGGTTGGGCTGCGAACTTTAAAAAAAGACATGGAATCCGAAGGCTCAAAATATGTAGAGAAAAATTGTCAAATAAGAGTGATTCTATCAATCCGTTTTTGGATAAATTCAACAAGAAAATTGTTGATGTTGGTTTATCAAAGGAGCAGATATACAATGCTGATGAGTCTGGATTATTTTGGAAACTTTTACCTGATAAAACTCTTGTGCGTTCAAAATAAACCTCGGCACCAGGTCATAAAATAAGCAAAGAAAGATTAACTTTTCTCGCATGTACTAATTCTGCCGGAAATCATAGAGTTAAATTAATGGTTATTTGGAAATCGGCGAATCCACGTTCATTAAAAAATTTTGCTGATATTCCTGTTGTCTACAAAGGAAACAAAAGTGCTTGGATGAAATTGGCTTTGTTTGAAGAATGGTTCCACAAAAAATTATTTCAGGACGTAAATTTTTCGTAAAAAAATTTTTTTTTTCGATGTAAAATTTCTTTTAAAACAGGTGAAAGAATTTCTTCGTAGCAAAAACCTACCGCAGACAGCACTTCTGCTCATGGATAATGCTCCACGCCACCCAAAAGATGGCGAGTTGACGAGCCATGATGGCCAAACATAGGTGATGTGCTTTCCTCCAAATTGCACCGCTCTAATACAACCCATGGATCAGAATGTTATAAGGCTTACCAAGCTCAGCTACAAGAAAAGCCTTTTAAGTCATATTGTCGGTCGTGGACAAACTATTGATGAGTCTCTGCGAAACATTAATCTGAAAGACGCAATATGCTTTTTAGCTAGTGCATGGAATGCTCTTAAGGAAACTTCTATTCGGACTTTGTTTCAAAAATTGTTCGAAAAACCATCTGAGTGGGATAATGAAGATATCATTCCTCTTTCAGAGCTACGTTTACAGCTAGTTGATGATGCATCTAATTTTCAGAATATTACAACTTTGCTTCAGGAAATAGAACCATTGCAGCAAATGACTCATTTTGAAATCTAGCAATGGATTACTGAGAACACTACAGATACTGCAGCTTTAAATGAAGAATACTGTATCGACGATGACGAAGTTGTCGGTGAAGAAGTTGGTGACGTGGTGCTTAATTTGAAAAAAAATACATCGGAGGATGCTATATCAGCATTTAATATTTGCTTGGAATGGGCAGAACAAAACAATGCTTCCTTAGAGGATGTTATGACACTCCAGAGGCATAGAGGCAGCGCAGTACTGAGTAAGCAAGTCTGCACAAAACAAACACGAATCAAAAATTTTTTAATATTACATAAAAAATGCAAATACTTAAAAACTTTACAAGTGTATTGAACGAAATTATAAAAAAAAAATAAATGCTGTGCTGAAAAGATCTATATACACCCTTTTTAATTTAATTGTATGAAAAAGTTCGGTACTTGCAACAACCTCAAAATTTGCACCGAGCCCGGTTTTCATTGCGAGCAAGAATTGAGTTTCTACTGTAATCGTCAAATTTATGAATCTATGCTTTTGAATAATATTGACCAAGTTTGATAAATATTGAATTAATATATATATAACGAGCCATCGAAAAACATCATAATTGGAGTAGACTGTCAAATTGGGTTGGTACTTTAGCCACTTCCACATAATGACACATTACTTGATGCTTGACAGTTTCATTTGGTTTCATTGTAAAAAAAGGTTATGGCATTGAAATGATACTACAACAAAAGAGAAAACAAATAATTTATTTAATATCGAAATCATAATCAAAATTTACATATAGCTACAGAAGTTGTTGAAAATGTTGTCCATTTACATCTAAACAAATTTAATTTTCTTAATAAGAGTTTTGAAAAATTTGACACAAACTTATAGTTTCAATGTCAAATAATAAATGCCATTATGTGGAAGTGGCTAAAGTACCAACCCAATTTCACAGTCTACTTCAATTATGAATTTTTTCGATGGCTCGGTATAATACACATAAGCATTTCAATAAACTCTAATTAGTTTGAAACAATATATCTGACGGTTATTTATTTTGGTTTACAGAACTATATTTTCACTTACAACTTAAGCCAATTATAAAAAAACTTAATTTTATTAAAACATTATTTAAAAGTATGGAGAATATATTCAATTAATTCAAAATTCCTTATTAATTTTGTGCAAAAATAATCATAATTTTGTCAAAAATTTAGTGTAACATTTTTTTAGTCACTTAAACTTTACATTACAACTTTACCACATAGAAACACAGATACGCAGAGGCCTAAAACATTCTTGCATGCGTATATTTGAAGATAATTAGTAACAACTATAGTTTGTTATTCGCGATACGATACTTATGTGGTTTATACTAAAAATTATCTTAAATCAACTAGAATATGATCGTAGCTAAAGATTCGCAGATTAAATTAAAACTAATTTTCTTACTTAAGCAAATTATATAGTTAAAACGCTACATTTTTGAAAACATAAAATGCAATTATAAGAACTTAGCTTACTGTGGTATAAAGCTTTAATTAAATGGCTTCTAAAGTATTACATAAGTAAAAAAAACAAGAACAATCTATTGTTCTAACTCTAGATGTGGAAAGAGTGTGCGCTCAATTAAACCATATAAATCTAAATAGTAAAATAATGCTCTAATACTAAAAAAAACTGTACGCTTGAAGCTGATTGAGTTATCGTAACTTATTGTGCTATTCACAGATATAATACTAGAATTTTACAAAGTCGGCAACGAAGTCTTTGTCAGTAACATATTGTATTATATTTTGTGCAAGAACACTAAATTTATGCTCTTGCAGTCGTGCCGAGCTCTAATTACCATAGAAATAATAATACCCAAACATGAAACTTCTTTTCATAAAATATAGATATAAATGTATACTTTTCATTGTACAAGATGTGAAGACTTTGATGATTAATCTAATACAAATAAAATGCACTGGGTTCATTAATGTTTGATATCGTGATCTTTAAGTGCAATGAGTTTGGTTTACAAATGATACGAGCGGAGGGTGAGCCAATGCTCACCCGCCGCCACTGTATATAATCACATAGTATTTGTCTACTCAATGTTTTAACTCACGTCATTAATTGCGTGGCGTTATTTAGAATAAAATTTAGAATATTTAGGATTTACGAATCCCCAAAATCTTTCAACAGGATTGCCTTCGTGTACAACAACCATTTGAAATTGTGAAGCTACGTCGTAGTCTCGTTTGCCATAACTGACAAGTAATCTGACTGGTTAATTTCTAAAATAATTTTACTTCTACATACTCCAAGCATACTTTGCAGAAGATTATTCTGTATATCTTTAAAAACAGTAGATCGTTCCAGATATTCTCGCAATGCGTTGTCAAGATCTGCACTGAAATTTATAAGTCCACGGAATACACCACCAGGATTATTTGATTCTTCAGTCTTGTCGTGTCATGCATCATCGCTAATTCGTATTAATCTGATAAAATCTGAGTGTTTGTTTATAAGTTCCTCGAATTTTTCCACAACGCACCTACTCTTTATATCACTTGTAACACAGCAATGAATGAACATCGTTCACAATTTACCCTGAACTCTATTAATGACAACGCAGTATTTTGAAATTTTTCTATCGCGTCAAATAAACCGGCATAATTGTCGTTAATAGTTTTTACATCTATTTCAATGGAATGTATTTGACTTTCCTTAATAGTTGCAGCTTTATCGGGATTGAATTGTAAAACCACTAATTTTATTTGTTCGAAATTTTTGAATAATAAAAAGCTGCATTCAACCATGTTCCCCAACGTGTAAGTATCGGCTATGGTGGTTCGGGAATATCGGGGCACCGTCTATGAAATTCTCGTATTCGTTTTAATGATTTAAGAAACACTTTTTTAGTAATTACTATTATTAATGCACCCACCTTAGGATAACATTTGCGTATCGTTTTTGCCACTGGATTTAAAGCATGTTCGTTCACACTCTTGTTTTAAAGAACAACCCACACAACGCATTGTTGCCACGCCATCGCTCATAAACATGAACAGCTGATGAGGTGACGCTTTAAATTTCTCTAACGTATCCAGCACTATCCTCGTAATCGCTTTACCAGTACACGTTTCCAACCTTTTTCTTGCTAATAACATTGTAAAATTCGCTCGTGTTCTACTAAAAATTAATATAAAAAAAACATGTACACTTGTGCTCATAAAAATTTCATATATTTACTATTGGACTGTGTAAATGCGGTTTTAGACCGTACACACCTGTATTACATAGCTAAAAGATTACAGAAATCGGCTATAAGTATTGTTTGCAATTTTTATAAGCACAAGTGTACATTTGGTTGCACACGTTTCAATACCAAATATTAACGAACACCCAACATAAAAAGAAAAAATACAATTTAAATATATAAAAAAATTCTTTAAAAATATGTAATAAAGGCTCTGTAAAGAAAGATTGCCGAATACAGTACACAGCTTTTACAACACTGCGAGATATAGTTATTTATGTTTTAAGGGCCTTATATAGATGTTAATTACCGAGGGCAATGCGATTGCAAGTTGTCCGAACTTATTAACATCAAATAATTTACGTGATATACATATATTTCATACTAATGAATTACAAAAACACTATTTTCTTGGGTTTTAAATTAGACGAACTGGTGTTTACCTAATTAAGTAGACATGGTTACTATGAATTTAGTTTGTAACTTGTTCTAGTACGTAGCTGACGAAGCCACTGTGTTGGCGAAGCAATTGCCGTTTTACGATCACAAATTAATAAAGTGAAGATTTTAACTATTAATTGTATTTCAATGTTACTATGAATTTATTTGTTGACAAGTTCGTAAACAAAAACTTGCGAATTTACAAAAATAAGTATGTAATAAGAATGTGAAGAGCAGCGGTATTTGCAACGAACTGTTAAGAAAAACTGGGAAAGCTCCTGTTGCATTAGTTCCAAAAAAGTCCGAGGTAAAGTATATGAAAGAACATGACCAATTTCAACAATGATTAAAAATAACCATACTGAAAACAAAAATATAAACGAAACCGTAATACTTTCAAGATATGGTATGGATTTATTCTTCCAAAAACTGCAAGAATATTCGTTGACATGTCAGACCAAAGAAGTAACAATGCGGGAAACAATTTTAGTGGTAGATTCGAGAACTGTCACTTCATTTTTACTGGTTTTTCAGATACTTCACTGGAGGGAGTTAAGAACTCATAATTGCCTAGTATAACTCCCAAGAGAGTTATGGAGTAGAGACAGGCACTTAGGTCGGCCAGCATTGGCGTTATTTAGAAAAAAATTGTAGAATTATTGAAAATGCAGATAAAATATACTAAACAGCTTACCCAATTATACGTCAATGCTTAGAAAAAATCCGGATGTGCGTGAGTGAACACCTGCAGCATATCGTGCGTTTCTAGAGTAGTCTCCTTGAGCTTTGTCTTTTGCGGTGTCTATATCTGCTTATACACAGAAAAAGATCCTTCCACAGCTAGCGATGTAATATTAAAGTGGTCTTTAAATTTGTATAATGAATCTTTCGCAACACATTTAAAGTACGTAGCACTGTTTCTACGTGAGCAACAATTTCAATTGAATCCAGTAAGAACAACGAAATGTTCTGTAATTTTTTTATTGAGTCCACTACTGGAACGTAATTATTGTAAATAATTTTTAAATCTGCTGCAACTTGAAGATTTTAAAATTGCATTTGACCTTAGTGTCTTAGTGCAGCTGCATCTTTAGGGTTTAGTTGTAAAATCACCAACTTTATCTTATCAAAATGTTTAAAATAACAAATTGCTGTCTCTAACCATGTACCCCATCGTGTAAGAATTGGCTGCAGCGGTTCCGGGATGTCAGGACATTGTGAATGAAAGAGCCGAATACGTTTCGGAGATGTAAGGAAAACCGCTTTCGTCTGTCCTATTAGTTGATCCACATCGGGATAACATTTTCGTATAGTGTCTGCTACAAGATGTAAAGCATGAAGCAGACATGTAACGTGTAATACGTTTGGCTGAACTTCTTTGAATAATTGTCCCATGCGTTCCATAACCACGGCAGGATCGGTAACCATCATTAATACTTGCTTTGGTAAAATTTAAAAGTTGTGTAATGTTCTAACTAATACGTTACGAAGTGCTTCTGCAGTACATTCTTGCAGTCTTTTACAGACTAACAAATAAGGGTGTGACGGTCCATGGGAAGTCATTGTCCGTACAAGGATCGAAACAATGGTATTTTTTTATATCTGTAGTTTCATCTATATTGAGCTACGGTATATTACATGCGCTTAACATCATACTTAAATTACAAAGAAATTCATCATGTGGTCTCTTTCCTTTTTTTAAGATTTATATGTTGCACTATTCACATGTTTCCTAGGCAAACATGGATTACAACATAATAAAGTTTTCTCACAAACTAAGCACCTCACTACCTACTTTACCATTATATCTTAATCCTAGGAATTGCAATAAAAATCTGCTTACTGTTAGCAAACAGGCAAGTTGATGCATTTCTATGAACTTTTGACATTTTCAATGCTTTGCGTTCGAACTACTCATACGCATATTCATAAGTACATCTACGCATTGTGATAGCTGTACACGTACTAAAGTGAGAAACGCGAGATGCACAACTTGAACCGACAGCAGTTCAGAATCACTCAAATCCCTCGCTCTCCTACGCCAGTGCAAGCCGACCGAGAATGCCTGTCTATATTTCTAGTTACTGAAACTAAGGCAATATTTATCAGCAATTTATTAGTATGATATAAAAAGTTTATCATTTATTTTCAATACACGAGACTATATTTTCTGAATTAGATATACACAGAAACTCTAAAATCTAAACAAAAGAATGTCCAGAGATAATGAAAAAGGCAATAATCAGTTGATGTTAGTTAACATAGGCTGCTAATATTTTTTTAACAATCAATACAGGGTGTAACAGGACGAGCTTACGTTAGCCGTATCTCAGCAACTAAGCAAGTTCCATATTTGTAAATTTGCAGAGTTATTTTGGGCATGGGGGCAAGCTTTTAGAAAATATTAGTACATATTTTCTATTTCCGGTTTCGCCGGAAGCACAATCAACATCATTTTTTTAAATAGATTACACAATTTTTTTTCAAACAATTGAATTCAGCAACAAATTTGGCGTATAGATCATTTATTTCGACTGGTGTAAACATTATCGTTTTATAGCTAACTTGTTTTTTATGTAAATTTTATCAAATGTATCGTAGTACTTAGTGACGTATTTCTTCGGTATGCAGAAGAGTTGATGAATGATTATTGGAAGTTAGACAGCTACTAAGATGGGCTATTGAAAATTATTTTCACTTATGTGCAAATACTATACAGGATGTTAGTATTTACCGACTTAATATGTTAAATTTCAAACACTAATTATTTCGTAATTTTAAATGGAACACCTGTATATTTTTGTCGCAAACGGTAGAAAATTAAATTTTTCATCAAATGATATTACATTTCCCTATACCTAAAATAAATATTTAAGGAGCTATTCGCAAATTATGTGAATGTATTCAGAAACTTCGCGTGAGCGCTAAAGGTGGCTATGATAATTCGTCACAGTTTTAGCGTAATGTCTAATTTTCTAATGATAGTTCGATAGCGTGTTAATAAAGAAATAAAAAACAAATATATTTTTCGAGTAAAGAAGAAACAGAATAGTAAAATTAATTTTGTAACCAAGATAACATTAAAGAAATCTATGTTAAGAATGAATAAATAAGGTATTAAAAAGTAATAAATTATTTCAAATTTTGTTCAAAATTAGCCCCATTCAGTTCCAAACATTTATTAATTCGTTTTAGCACTTGATTACTAGTGACCTTTTGTATTTGCGCTTCTGTTAATGAATTTAGTGCTCCTCGTATTCTTTCTTTTGTTTCCTCTGCAGTTGTCACCGGAGTACTGTAAACTTTGTCCTTAACATAGCCCCATAGGAAAAAATCCATAGGCGTCAAGTTTGGTGAACGTGGAGGCCACAAGTATGGACCTGCGTTTGCAATAAACTTTCCGTCAAATAACCTCTCCAAGAATAAGTGTACATCTCTTGTGCTGTGAGCCAGTGCACCATCCATTTGATACCTAGCAGTATTTGATTCGATAATAGGCAGTGTATCAAGTTCTTCTTCCACAATATTGCGCAATATATCTAAAAACCTTTCGCCATTTAAATTTTCGTTATAAAAATGTAAACAAAGTATGCGATTATCTTTTATTGCGCAAAAAACATTAAATTGCCAACTTTCCTGATATCCCCTTTCTCTCGTTACAATGGGATTTTCGGCTGCCCAAAAATGACTGTTATGTTTATTAAAGAGGCAATTTTTGGTAAATTTACCTTCGTCTGTCCAAATGATTTTCTTCGTAAAATTTTCGTCGTCCTGACAAGCTATGGTGAAGAATTCACAAAAAATGACCCTATTTAAGAAATCCTGCGATGTAAGTGCTGTACCTGCTGGTATGAAAATGGTCTCTATTTATGTCTTTTTAATACCCTTTGAATGGACATTGTTGAAATTTCCAAAGTTGTCGCTGCTTCTCGAAGAGATGCAGTGGGGTTGGTTTAGAAATATCCCATAACACCAATTTCAACTACTTCGTCATCAATTTTTTTTTTTTTAATTTTGTCCTAAACTGTCCATGTTCTAAACAATTTTTAACTAACCGTCGCACTACATCTTTAGATGGAATTGGTCTGTCCGGATACCTTTGTCGAAATAAAGCAAATGTTCGACTTAAAATTTTTCCGGATTCTCCATAAATCAACAATAAATTCAGGTAATCCTGATTTGTCAATCCTAAACGTGACATTTTCGTATACTAGATTAGGAACTGTGTGATATACTAGGAAGTTTATTAACACGCTATCGAACTGTCATTAGAAAATTAGACATTACGCTAAAACTGTGACGAATTATCATAGCCACCTTTAGCGCTCACACGAACTTTCTGAATACATTCACATAATTTGCGAATAGCTCCTTAAATATTCATTTCAGGTATAGGGAAATGTAATATCATTTGATGAAGAATTTAATTTTCTACCGTGTGCTACAAAAATACACAGGGTGTTCCATTTAAAATTACGAAATAATTAGTGTTTGAAATTTAACATATTAAGTCGGTAAATACTAACACCCTGTATAGTATTTGCACACAAGTGAAAATAATTTTCAATAGCCCATCTTAGTAGCTGTCTAACTTCCAAAAATCAATCATCAACTCTTCTGCATACCGAAGAAATACGTCACTAAGTACTACGATGCATTTGATAAAATTTACATAAAAAACAAGTTAGCTATAAAACGGTAATGTTTACACCAGTCGAAATAAATGATCTATACGCCAAATTTGTTGCTGAATTCAATTGTTTGAAAAAAAATTGTGTAATCTATTTAAAAAAATGCAGTTGGTTGTGCTTCCGACGAAACCGGAAATAGAAAATATGTACTAATATTTTCTAAAAGTTTGCCCCCATGCCCAAAATTTGCTGAGATACGGCTAACGTAAGCTCGTCCTGTTACACCCTGTATAATATTTTATTTATCTTTCTTTAATCTAACTAAAATTTAAATACTTGTTAAAAAAAATCGACATTCTGTTACATACATTTTAATAGTTTTCACAACATTAGCATTGCCAGGTTGTGTGTCATAAAAGTAAAAATAAAAACGAGATCATTTACGCTGGTCAATACTATTTTATATTTTTAAAAGTATATTAGCATCAGGTCAACATACTAATCTTACCTATGCTAATACATCTACGATACTACAATATTTAGCTTCGGTTAATTACAAGTTATAAAATTTAGTTAAAATGTTGGTAAAAATGCGGTTTCAGAGATAAATTTTTCAAAAAATAAATAATAATAGATTGGTTCAATAGAAGAATACATATGGTTAATATAAAATAGGCAATATGTACACAACTCGCACATAAAATAGATTATTGCATATTTTTATTTTTATTTCTGCAAAGAATGCGATTGGATGTTAAAATCTGGCCTTAAACGGTAGGATTACTGCTCCAACAACGCGGGGCTAGCGGTCGAGGGAGCCGCTTACCAATTGTTTGCACATGGAATCCAATACTAACCAAATTTTCGTGATCTAGTATCTTCCTACCGTCAAATATATATGCAGGCTTCATCATTCCTTTGTAAATGCGATTATAGTCCAATCCCTATGGAACAAATTTCTACATAAACTGCTTGTACAAACAAGTACTAAACAAGTTTAATACTTTATTGAAAGATACGAGTCAAATAATTAAGTACATTTGAATTTACGCGAAACACGCAAAATCGATCCTGTGTAGTACATATTTGAATTTCATTTATGGAAACTCTAAAAAAATGAGAAAAAAGTACCCAATACTAGGTAAAACTGTGATTGTGAAACCTACGAAATATTCCATTTCATCAAAATATACCGGGTGTCTCAGTTATGTTGTTCTAATGGCATACCTCCGTTATCTATACAAGGTGTGTATAAATTGGCGGACCCACTACACGTGGCGACATTCTTGGTCAAATTTTGAGTTAAAAGTCCTAATCCTAAAACGATGTATCAGGCTTCCTTTGTCTTCAGAATGAATTTGACAGTAGTAATGTATTTGACTAGAACAACATTAGGCTACTTATTGTTTTACAACGTTGTCAGATGTATTTTTCGTCAAAATAAGTTAATAAACAAATACTAAAAACAAACTTTAAAATCAAAAAGAAAACTTTAATGAAAGGATAATAACAACAATTCTTCTTTCTTCTAAATTGTAGCTCTTTCTGTCAACAAATATCGAGTAATAATGCTTATTTCAAGACTGAAAGTCCGAACTTTAGGAACCTCGTGCAAAGATATGGAGCATGGTACAACATTTTCGTATTAGGATTTTGGACTCCGAATTTAACGAAGAACATCGCCGCGTGTAGTGGGTCCGCCAATTTATACACACCCTGTATAAATAAATAAATAAATATATTATAAATAAAATAGAAATTTCAAATTTGCGGCATCTAATATACACCTAATGTTCTTTAAATTGAGCCTAACATTTATGTTCTTTCACTTCCGGCTTAACCTGAAACGATCCTAACTTTTTTATTTTAAATAGCACCCTGTATATTTTCCTCAAAATTTGAATTCTACGAAACATATTCTTTTACATGAAGTATTACACTTTATGACTTCAAAACAGTGGTGAAATTGCATTTCAAATATTCTAAAATTGGGATTATGAAAAGCAGTTCGTATTTGAATTTAAAGTAGCAAAAATACACTTCCCAAAAATGCATTTTTAAGATCTCTGTTAGAAAAAATATTCATTTAGATAAGAGTAATTTACAAACATTTTATTGAAAGTCAAATAACAGAAAAATAATGTTAAATGACACAAGATATTATACTTATTAATTTTATTTATACAAGAACGGTATTTATGAATCTCTTAGTGGCACCAAACTTGAACCGTGAGCGCCAGAAAATATTTTAAAGAAAATTTTAAAAATGTTGTCAATTTGCTTCAATGCAACATTCGGCTCAATGAAAAAGTTCACCAGAGGTAATACTTCTGAATAATTCGGCATTAAGAGCTGCGCATTCGTTCCTAATACATACAATTTTTTAAATATTCCAAATCTGCAAGAGGCGTGTGGTATATCCTATCCTTCAAATATCCCCATAGAAAATAATCCGGCATTAGATCGGGTAATCTTGCAGGCCATCTTATTGGCCCATGTGTGCCTATCTACTTATTAGAAACAATCTGATTAACATTATCAGTCACAATTCTACAGTTGCAAGCGGGTGCATCATGCTGACAATACGTGTTGGCACGTATATTCAGCAGAACATTTTCAAGAAAACCTGAAAATTCGCCCTGAAGGAATTCTAAATATGCCTCACCAGTTAAGGTTCCTTCATAAAACTTTGGTCCAATAATGTACCCATAGATCACGCCGCAACATACATTAATTCCCCAAATTCTCTGAAAGTTGGTCTCTCTCATCCAATGAGGATTTTCAAGAGACCAATAATGGGAATTGTACCGATTTACGGTTCCATTATTATAAAAGGGGCTCTCATCTGTTCATAATATTGAGCTAATAATGCCTTCTCTAGCCATGCAAGAAACGCCAGTCTTCTGTCATAATCTGCTGGTTCTAATCTTTGATGCAGGTGAATTTCGAAAAGTCTGAATTTGGCGGATTTTAGGATTCGTTGAATCGTTGAATAGAAGAACGAGAGATATCAATAACATTCTGCTTCAATTTCTCGAATTGAAATAAGTAGATTACTAAGCTTCCCAAAACACTAACACTGTGCTATTCATCAGTAGCAGTCTTTCTTTTAAAAACGTTTTTTTTTTCTTTGAAAAGGTACCACATGTCTCCAAATTTGAAGCCAGATGTAAAATTGTCGTTATTCATTTTAAATACAACTTTGTTCGAAGCAACTTCGAAACAAATTACATTTTAATAATACTTTATAAACTGTCAAAGTTAACAAACAAATAATGTCAAATTTTGCTTTAGTTTCCATAGATCGCTTTGGTTTCTACGATCCCAATTTTTTAATATTTAAAATGCAATTCCACCTCTGTTTTGAAGTCTAAATACAAAGTGTAATACTTCATGGGAAAGAGAATTTTCAGTAGTATTAAAATTTTGAGGAAAATATATAGGATGCTATTTAAAATAAAAAAGTTAAGATCGTTTCCGGTTTAGCCGGAAGTGGGAGAATATGAATATTAGGCTTAATTTAAAGAACATTAGGTGAGTATCAGCTGCCCCAAATTTGAAATTTGTATTTTATTAGATAACGGAGGTACGCCACTGGAACAATATAACTGAGACACCCGGTATAATAAATTATATAATTATAAATTGAGTAAAGCTATATAAAAACAAAAACAAAAATCATATACAGTTAATTCTAATATTTGGTCAGTTCTTTCTTTAAGGTCACATTTAGCGATCAATTTACAAAAGTTTATATTATTTACACAATTAAATATAACTGCTCCACCAAATACAAATAAATAAATAACAATGTCGCTATTGATTATAATAATAATCATTCATGCCTTAGCGGCAATTTTATGCCTGCGCCCATGGAGCGACTTCAGGTATTTTGATGTCAGCATTCACCTTAAACGAGAAGGAAAACCACGCAAACCTTCTCGAACAGCAAGCCCAGATTCAATTGTGCGACCACTGGCACGGTAAGCCAGTGCGTTATCACTAGGAATTGGCAGTTAGAGGTACATTCCAGGAGGGGACTTAAAATGAATTTGTGGTGGGAGATTATTATTATATTAGTTACTTGATTTCTATTGCGTAAATATGTGACTGACAGCGACAGGGCAATGTCTACACAACTACTTGCATTTAAGAGAATCGAAAGAACTCATGCAGAATTTATATCACATAATGTAACTTCATGCTTGAATTCGCTAAGGGTAAAAAGCACGACATAAATAAAGAAAAAGTGTTATTATATGTAACAGATAGAGCTGCATATATGAAGGTAACTGACCGGCTCTTACCACAAACATATAGGAGAATGATGCACCACATATTTTGTACATGTTTTCATCGAGTATCAGAGGAAGTCAGAAAATGCTACTCGAATGCGGATGAATTGATATTTTCTGTCAAGAGTGTTTGTGAAGACACCTGCACACAAAAATTTATTTCGTGAAAAACTGCCACATGTCCTACTATCACCAGAACCCGTTATAACACATTGGGGCACATAGATAGAAGCAGCATGCTATTATCACATGCATTTTGACGACGTTAAAAGCTACTGGATCCGAATGATGCTGTTTTTATTTTACACGCTCAACAAATATTTATGAACCCACCTATTCAGGCAGATTTAGCCAATATTTATGGATATTATTCCAGAATGCCTATAACCATCTGCCATCTAGAGGTTACTCCGCCCAACCCACAATATTCTATAAATAACCCATTAAATATTGTATATGATCTTTATCAATCCGTTTCCCAATTACCTGGAGCTGTTGCTGATAATGTAAAAAGAAAATTTGAAGCAGTCCCAAATAACAATCCAAGATTTCGTACTGTACGCCGAATTGTTGACGGTAAAGAAGTAGTTTTTCCGAACCTGCCGCCACTAAAAATTTTTATGTACTTTAAATATGCCGCTATTTCATCGGTGGATGTTGAACGGTCATTTTAAATGTATACATGGATTTACGGTGACAGACAATTATTAACACATGAGCATATGGAACAATTATGGGTGATATACTATCATTTGAACTATGGTAATGGTTATGGTCAGAATGTGTGATATGTTTTATAAACCCTGCAATATTCCTTATGGAGAATGTATTTACTCTTACTTGGTAAGTACTTGTTTCTCTATATGTATTTTTATTCGCGTGTGTTAAATGTTAAATCGGGATTCATGATGTCGTCGCTCCGTCCCTGGCATTGACGTCATGTACCTCTAACTGCCGATCCCTAGTTAACACTATCGGCTATCGGCCGGTATTAAATAATGGCCGAAATATTCTGTGAAATCAGCATATTTTCTAAATTAAAATAATTTAATTGTTGTATAAAATATGTGGGAATGTGTAGCATGTAACAGTCTTTATCATGAGTTTCCACGCGTGCCAACTAACTAATTTACAAAAATATTAAGTTCTTCTATTATAAGTTTTTAAGTGAAAGAACAAACGAAATAATTAATTAAAATTAAATTAAATTATATGACATAAAAACATATATACAAAGCATGTGCGGCGGCAAAATGGCACATATTGTATAACTTGTAAGGAAGATGAGAGTTAATTTTAATTTTTGTTATAAATTAAATAAAAACAATGAAAGAATGATACCGATCCAAGCTATTTCTTTCACAGCCTAAAATACTTACTATAAATTCATCCCATTCCGTACATACAACAATAGCATGAGCATCAGCTGTAGCTGAATATGCATCTCCAAAAACTTTGACAGATTTTCTTACGTGCTCTGGAGAGTCGCTAATACTAGGATGGGTTAAATCTTCGAAAATTTGCGATTCCTCTACCTAACATAAACATATGGGTATCAAAACAGGTCACAGAAAAAAATTATATTGTAGAGACTTTTTAGAAATATAAAAACTATGCGATAGTGTAATTAAGCCTTTGATTGATATTACGTAAACAAAGCCAATTATTGTTCCATTAATGAAACAGTATCAATAGTATGTCTTGCATTATGAATTACATCAGCTCTCCATGCTTACGTGGCATACAAGTAAAACAAGAAAGAAACACGCGCGACTGTCTACTACAGTCGTGGACTTAATATACAACTTAGCTAGGAAGATGGTTTAGTAATATAAGATTGGAACTTGCATGTTTCTAAACCATTCCAACTACAATATCATTCTCGCTACTTTGAATATAATACATTTATTTAGAAGTTAACAGATGTAAAATTGGTTAAAGAGAAATACATTCTCCAAGGTGTGATCGAATTAAATCAATTAAAACATACAGATTGGCGTAGTTAAAAGTAGGTATTTAGCTTCAAATTCACACATATCTACATATACGTATATGTATAACAATTTTCAAGGATACTGGTAGGGATGTCTTTCAGTCACGTAGTGGTGTATGCGGAGAGCGGGAATGACATTGGAGCACCGTCTACGCTAAATTTTGTACATTTCATTTAGAATTTTGTTTCGTTTTTTTATAAGAATTTGATTTAATTTTCATTAATAATTTTATTTTAGTTATAATTTTTACAGAGTTTTGTTTCAGTTCAATGTTAACGTATACATACATCAATTACAAAAGTAGATAATCAAACCGTATGTACTAATAGTAGCTGAAATTCTTTAAAGCAAACTTGTACATCTATACTTTTATACTGCCGTACTAAACACATTAAATACGGACCGAAACTGACGAATGTATCGCCACTATTGTAACTAAACTACGCCTACGGTTATTAGAGTCACATGCACGTGTAAATATGCGTGCGTTAGTATCACTTCGCAAATTCCACCGATACTTCAGTCAATCTGTATATGTAATGCAATAAATAAATATTAAGGAGTAAAGGTAAAATATGTGTGCATGCGACGTTTTAGTTCTTTTGGCGATATGCGCATTGCATGTACGAGGGATGCCTTTTTTAGTGTTCCATATAGCCTCATAGAGGGCGCCAGTAATAAAATGTCAGGTGTCAAAATTAATATCAATCTTTCGTTAACCTAAATTTAAAGTTTCATCAAGATACGGCAAGTAATTTAGTCATGGTGAATTTTTAAAGTTTATAGGTAGGCCGAAAAATGGAATTGAGTCGAGAAAATTTTCGCGAAATCATTTTTTAAAACTTTCGGAGAGGATTAACTCAACAACAGTGTCTTGCTGAGTTGGTTTCTGTTTTGGAAGATGAAGCACCATATGCATCGCCAATTTTATGTTGCTACTGTGGATTTCAACGTGGACGCACCAGTATCAACGACGATCCCAGACGGGTCCGCCAAGAACAGCAGTCACCCAGAAAAACATCAATGCTGTGTGCCGCCTGATTAAGGAAGATAGACATGTGACATATTGTGAAATTGAGACATACATAGGTATTTCGAAGAGCTCAATCCAAATTATCCTACATGAACTGGATGTGAGAAAGTTAGTTTTCCGTTAGATTCCGCATTTTTTAACCGAAGAGAAAAAGTCGGCTCGCGTTTATTGGTGTCGAAAAACTTTGAGCCGGTTTGATAACAAAAACTCAAAAAACGTCTATAGCTTCGTGAGTTTCGATGAATTACGGATTTATTCTTGTAAACCCGAAAATAAACGTCAGTCCACTGTTTGGGTGTTTCGAGATGAAGAGAATTCGACAAAAGTTATCCCTTCGCGAAGTGTGTCGAAAAAGATGGGTCGCAACATTGGTCTCAAAATCAGGTCATGTAGCTACAATTCCTTTGTAAAACCGAAGAACGGTTAATGCGGATTAGTACATAACCGTTTGCCAGAAATAATTACTATACTTCGAGAAACTAACTCACAACGACGAGCATCATGACATTGCGAGTTCGCACACAGCTCGAAAGACAATTGAGTTTTTGGGGCAGAAAAATATCGAATTATTAGATCATCCTTCGTATAGTCCCGACCTAAGTCGCAACGATTTTTTTACGTTTCCAAAGATCAAGAACGGAATGCGTGGTCGACGATTTGAGCCGCTGAAAGAAGCAGTAGATGCCTTCAAAACGGTAATTTTGGCTGTCCCAACTGAACACTCGAATAACTGGTTTAACAATTGGTTTGAACGAATGCAGAAGTGTATCAATCTTTGTGGAAAATATTTTGAAAAGCAATAAAGCACTTTGAGCCGATCCACTGTTTGATTTTATGGCTATATGCAATACTAAAAAGACATTCCTCGTATAATATTTATAATTAGACTTGCATTTTTTTTTGCAATTGCCGATAAATACTTTATTATCATCAGCTATTATAACGGGTGTTCAGAAAAATCCGGCGTCAAGTAGATTTGGACAAAAAATCGCATGCCCTAACTTAAGTCTATTGATTTATATCAAACTTTAAATGTTAAACATTGGCTGAATGGTAAGAATCTGATATCAAAAATAGTATTTTAAACATTTTAAAATGGTATTTAATAACGTATGCAAAGTATTCTTGAAACGTATTTTTGAAATGGTGAAAAAAGATCGATGAACAACGAAACTACTCGATTCAAAATTGTTTAGGAGAATTTCGAGATGACTTTCCAACCTTGTTTTTTATTATAGTACTTTTCAGAATATACTTAAATAGAATTGCTCCAGTGTTTCGACAAACGGGGAGTGTAGAACAAGAAGGTAGTGAGCGACCAAAAGTCCGAACGTCCGAAATAATTTAATAATACTGTGATGAGTCATCCGACGATTCGTTCAGGCACCGTTTAGAAAATGTCGATGCGGATAAATCGAGAACATGCGGGAAGTTGTCCCGTGAGTATAAATAGCACTCGATAGGGATTTAAGCATTCATTCAACGAATAAATGTCGTCTTGTGATTACTATACATATAAATGTGCAAATAAATATTGTAAAAATAAATGTTATTAGTTATTGGTTTTAAATTGATATTTGGTGTATTCTGTTTTTATTGTTAATATAGTGTGTGTTTAAATTACCGTTAGCTTTATTCAAGGACCCAGAAAGACATATTTTACAATACATAAATACTTCGATACGAACTCTCTCTCTACAAATTGGGTTATCAGTTGGTTTTTGTCTTATAGTTTTAAAACAAGATTTACAGTTATTTCCATATCGTATAACTTGGTTGTAAGAAATGAATGGTTTTCGAATAAGTTGAATGATGAACTCGGCAAAACTTTCTTTTCGGAAGAAGCATAATTTCATGTTAGTGTATTCGTTAACTCGCACAACATAAGAATGTGGAGTGGTAGAAATCCCAACAATTTTTATGTTGAAATTCCTCTACATCCTCAGAAAGCTGCTTTAAGTAGAAGAAGGATTGTCGGTCCAATTATTTTTAATGTTACTTTATTACAGTTCATAAAGTATAAGTTTTCAGTTCGTACTGCCCAAGTGTCAACCGCAAATTGTACTTTATCTCTTTCTAACACACATGAACACGCGCTGTAATACTACAGACGTTTGTCATTTTGAGTTAAGACGTACGTCTTTGAAATATTATATTAAATAAAAAGGATAGGTTGTCTAGCAGATAGTCTTAAAATATTCGACTTGTCAAATTATGTCAATATTGTTGTTTATTGACTTTGTTTCCGGTATTCTGACTTCTAGGTTAAGCATTCTTCCAATTTGAATATTTAGTTTATCAAAAATTACAAAATCTGGTTTTTTGAGAACAATACTGATAATAAATAGTAATATCAATTAGTGGTAATAAGTACGAAATTGTTTGATTATTACTTTGACATTTCTATCCTATTTATTTTACAGAATATTTCTTAGATGCCAAGTAAACCTCTTGGTTCTCAAGCGAAACAGCTAGTATTAAATCTTACAGCCTATTAACAGGTAAAGGAGAATGGTGGACCATTTATGTCCATCGACCGCGTTCATGAGGTAATTCACATAATCAGTTAGATAAGGCGGTATTATGAAATAAGTTTTATTTTAGAGGGTAGCAGAAGCCCTTAATATTTCTAGTAGAACGGTCTACACTATTAAACATCGTAACATTCAGAATCCAGTCTTATCGTCTCCTAGCAAAAAAAGGTCTTGTAAGAAGGCAAAAACTAAGGACTTAGCAGAAGCAACTAAAATGGAAGTTCGAAATACTGTTTATGACATGTATAAAGAAAGTATGTTTTTAATATATTGTAAATATTTATTACATGTTAAAATTTTTCAGAAAAACATCTTACCTTAAAAAATTGAAGCAATGTTTTGGCTATGAAAGAATTTGTTCATACATGTACAACTACTTTAGCAATATTGCTTAAAGATATTGGTTTTAAATATAAGAAAGAGTGTAACAGGAGAGCGCTCACAGAGAAATTAAATATAGTCTGAATGAGAAATGTATTTTTAAGGGAATATATGAATAACTTAAATTCAACTTTATGTCAGGTTATGTTCCTTGATGAAATTTGAATCTTTTCGAAAGAGAATAGAATATGTACATTAATACTGCCATAAAAACCATCAATGTGTATCATTTGCATGCACATAATATAAAGCAGTGAAGAAATGACTGCCACTGGTTCAACGAAACATTACATGATAAAGATCTCGTGGCAAAGTTTTATATGAATGAAGTTTGTTTTTTTCTTATTGGTAGTGTACTAACCTGCAAAATTATCAAATGTAGTTATCAGAAAATCCTCATGTGTTTGTTAAATATTATCTTCATCTAATAAAGGATAATATGGATTTGGATTGTATTATTATACCATTATTTTCTTAAGAAACAATAAAATATTAAATGTAGACTATATAAATGTTTCTTTTATGTATAATTTTATAAATGTAATTTGACAACATATATTTATAACTTTCAAAAGGTTTTAATTCTTTTTCTAAGAGTTACGAACATAACTTTTACATTCTTTTCCAATATATTTAAATTTATTTAAAATATAAACAATATATAAGTTAAGTAGAAATCTAAATTATTCATCAAATTAATATATTCCCAATCTTCTTAACCCAGATATAGTGCAAGAAAATGATTTTGGTAGGTATGTCGTTCTTAATAATGCAAACATTTTTAAAACTAAAGATCTTTTCAATACCTCATTTCACTATTGATATCTGACTTGAAATATTTCTTTTTAAATAAATTTTTGATGGAATATTTTCGTGAGTTTATAATTATAAATAATATTTAAAATAATTTGTTCAAATATTAAAGTAATAATTTCGGCATAGTTTTCTTGGATAGAATATATTTATACAGAACTAGAAAAGAAACAATACTTTTGAACTATTAATGTTCCCACTTTACTCATTATTATTATTTTGACATGTAGGTTATGTATATGGCTTTCTTTGGTTATATTGCAAGTAGCATACTAAAATTTGGACAATATTGAAACATGACGTTTATATTTTATGATGACAAACGGTTGTTTCCGCGATTGAATACCGACTTCATTTGACTCTGCAGTACTGATTTGAATCATATGCTTCGAATTTAACCTTGAACTGAAAACTTATACTTTACGAACTATACGTGATGATGAACTAGGTGGGTTATTTTCAACAATATTAGCAATAGAGCTCACACAGAGGACGAAACAATAAATATAATACGAGAAATGTTTGAAAATCATTGAATTAGTTTGAACGGCGAACATAAATTTCCTACGAGATCTTGTGATCTTACACGGGGTAATTTCTTTTTATGGCTTTTTTTTAAATAATTAATTTTTATTCCATTTACTTGCAAGATTACATAGATATTCAAGATAGAATTACATATAGAGAAAATTAATTAAATTAGAAATACTTCCAAATATTTCTAGCAGCAGGAGGTGCGTAAAGTGTTTTGAGGAAAGTGATAGATAATTTCAGCATCTTTTATAATTTATTATGGCAATTATTGTTTTTAATTTACATAACTATAACTTATTTTAAGATATATCAAGGACTATATGGACAAAAAATCTATTTCAAAATTATTTTAGGCGATTTTTACAATAATTAGTTTATGTTAATATTAAACTAATATCGATAACTAGAGACTATTATCATTATAAGATAAATAAAATGTTTACTTTTAAAACTGTTTCTTTTTTATTTTTATACACTACCAAATAGTAATTTCTTTCACAATAAGATATACCTGATGAGGTGTTATTGTTCAGCAAGAATTCTCAAAAATATGAAAATGCTTAATTTTTGATTAGCAAATTAATTATTCTTGCCTTCTAAAATCAAATTACTTGACTCAATTCTGTTAATTAATGTGGCATTTTTATGAAATTTCAACTGATGTTACAATTATGTACTTGTAAACGGAAATATAATTTTAAGGCGACTTTACACGCTCAAATAAATTCATGAATTCTGTGACCTTGAATTTAGTGTGTAATACACAAAATTGTCGTGAATTTCTTGACGACAATGAGATCATGAAGAAATTTACGAATTAGAACCAGCTCTAATTTTTCGTAAATTTTTTGGAGAATTATGGTTACATTTTAATTTTAAAGATATCGCTTTTGATGTAATGTAATACACAAAAAAACTTTAAGTATATCAATACGTTAAGCACATATTACGCATTTGTTACAAATGAAACAGACATGTAAAAAAATTTACACATCTGTAACTGTAAACATGGACAACACACCTCGTATTTTCCAGCTTTTTACTTCTGCTTAAGACATATGTTTCTGCTATTACTATTAAGCGTCGTCAGTTAAGCTAGTGAAGTAATTTAAAAGCTTAAATCGCCTATATGGAATAGCAAATTTCGTCCTATCAGGTAGCACCGTTTAATATAGTGACATCTGACGGACGAAAGAGACTATGCCGAAAATGGCAACCCTTCCCTTGACCGGCTAAGCCGATACAAAAGGGAAGAAAATACGCATATAGGTGTAAGTCCATTAACACGATGCCAGATGTCCGTCAGATGTCACTCTCAGACATGACTTCATATTTTCAAGGACTACTTTAACTTCGAATGTTTCTGAACACCCGTCAATAAAAGAAACAGAAATTTTTATTTTATGTTGGTAGCGCACTCAAAGTTTGGTGCCCTCTATTCAACATAGCATATATTAAAACTTGTATGAAATCTTATACAAGAACTTGTTCAAGTTTCTAGTACGAAAAAAAGTGTAATGTAACTCACGCTTAAGACAAGTTTGCGCCGGCGCACGGTTACATCTACATTGTGTTATCCAACATTTTTCGAGCGGCAATGATATTCATTTGCTATTAACGAATGCGAGAATGAGATACCATACTCGCACTATACTGTTTTAGTGAGCCGGACCAAATATATTTTGCCGATCCCTAGTTATTAGAGGTTATCGTAAGAATTAGAGGTTTTATAGATGTTGATGGTTATCGTTATAAAATGGATCAACTGAAGATAGTAGAGACTTATAATAATTAGTGATTTTTTCACAGTACAAAAATCAACATACGTTTGACATAACCTACTCAATTTATGAGTATAAACACAAACAGGTTGGAAGTAAGAAAAAGTTACTATTTTATAGTTGGCATTAACTGGATAACTTCCATAAAATATTTGATCGTGTAATACAAGGATCCATTTTCAATAAATTCATGAATTTCTTTGACCGTGAAATGCCGCCTTTACATAAACTGACGTTTGCGTATTCGACAACCTACAAAAGTGTGTTACGTAACTGTGTAAATTTCCTTGAATAACTTTGACAATGAATTTTTTTGAACAACCTATATATATTTTATTGGGAGTTAATATACAACAGATAGAGTTTAAAAATAAATATTTACAAATGTACACTGTTTATGCGATACTATTGTAAAGTGCCACTTGATGCTTTAGACCTATAGGAATTATATTTGAAATAATTCTTCATTTTGATTGCAGAAAATATTATATTAAACTATATATTATTTTCATATAGATATGATCCCATAAATTTAGTAGAACTGAAAACTGTTAAATTATTAAATTTTGTTTGGTGTGGTGGTATACTTGTTGCCTATTATAAGTTAATATTGGTCAGTTAACTATTTTTATTGAGCAAGAATACTTTTTAAAAACAAATTAACAACACAAAAATGTAAAAATATAATAGTAATATTTTATTGGTATTTGTATTAATATCTGTTTGTATTAATATTTGTATTAATATCTGTAGGCATCGATAGGACGAGGTTTTTTAATTGTAGTTTTTTTAATTGCTCCATTATATTTTTCCAGGTATTATTTTTAATTAAATCCCATAAATAGAAAAGTTCATTCGAGTAACATCCCACCGCTTCGCTGATGTGTTCAAAGAGATTTTACTGCGAAAGACACGTAAATAGTGTAATACACAATCGCAAAAGAAGTGACAGACATTTTTGTTTCATTTATCTGCAACTTTCATATTGTGTAATGTACCGTTTAAGTTAGTAGACAACCAATCATTTCGTTAGGTATGTCATAATATGGATATTTGCTACGCATAATGTAAAATTCAACAACATCGTTTTAAATATATATTATATAATATATAATGCATACATACATATATGCATAATGCATATATACTTAAACATTCTTTACTTAAAAAGATATTGCATCCTTTATATACATAAAAAAAATGCTCAAAGGTAAGATAATATACAGATAGATATACAGATAGAGTCCGCACGTTTTCTACCAGCCCCTGTAAAAATATCGACCGGATCACATGATTATTTTTGAATATTTCGCGCTAATTTATCACTTGTCCGTCAGCAGTTTTGTATTGTTTATGTTGTGTATATTGTGTCATTTCTTTATATTTACTTCATTATTTTCAAGTTTTTTCAAAACTACACCGTATTGTTATATTAAAAGGTAATATGAGTTATAGGAATTTCATATATTAAATTGTAGAATTTAATATTTTTAGAGGTTATAATGTTGGAACCGTCAACATCTGCTCTTTCTAGCAAAGGCTCTCGCGCGGTTAAGAAAAAAGTATTTCTCTCAAGATACTCGAGAAATAATTTGGAGTGTTTACAATTATTTAAAAAAACAGTCTACACCAGGTGCATTATTTATTTCAACCTAATTATAACATTTACTTATTATAATACTGTCATATTTAGGTGACCAATATGGCATTCTCGTAAAAGTTGTCGAAACAACTGGAGTTTCAAAAAGCACAGTAGCACGAATGTGAAGCTCGATAAATTGAAACAGGGGAAAAAGATGCATTTCTGTTTGCATACACAACAATTCAAAAAGTTTCTTCAAAATTGACAATAGATGAATTTGCAGAGCAAGTAATTGGACATACAATATATAATTTCCATGTTACTGAAAAGCAAAAACCTACAGTGCAAAGAATTTTGGACATACTTGGAGATAACAGTGTTACTTTTGCTGAAAAAGTAACTTCATTGTTACAAAAGTTAGGATTCAGGTATGTGTATTAATGAAATGTAAATACTTTTAGCAATAATCAATAATAAATGAATAGTTTATATAATTAGCTTTAACAAAGTATGTCCTTTACATGAATGTAAAGCAAGCGCCAATTAAGTTGGCGCGAGGAGGGGGTGCGTAGAAGCCGTTTTTAAAAACGTCCACCTCCACTACTCAAGTAATTGTCAGAATACATTTGTCATTGACGTTTGACGGAACATAATGTCTTTGCTAGGGGATCATAAAGTGATTACACGCTCAGAGGTTAGAATTATCTGACATTTGATGTAAAACCAAATACAAATCTCCCCACTACTTTTAATCCTGCGCGAACTTACCCCTCCCCGCGCCAACTTAATTGGCGTTTGCTATACATATTTCACATTTTAAATTCAAATAGCTGTTCTTTTTTTATATGTATTATGTATGTAGGTATTTATTAATGCTTTACAATAAAGAAATATTGCTTATATTTGTATTATCTATTATCTATTCTACCTGATTTAGCGGTATGAACGCGTTAAGAACCTTTTCGAAACAGTGCGTCATAAAAATGGAGTTCGTGCTAATGTTAGGTAGAAATGGGAAACCCAAAGTGGCCAAAATCTCAATAAATGTATAAAAATTTATACATGAAATTCCGGTAAATATTTTATTATATAGAGTGTTACTATTTTACAGATTCACTATATGCATGGCCTTTTACATTAAATTTCATTAAAATATTCTAGGGCTTGAAAAAATTTCACTATAAACAGTTTTTCACTATATAGAGTTTCACTATAAACAGTATCAACTGTATTTCTATATTTTCTATTGGTCACATGTAATATGCGAGTAGAATTTGTTTAATTCATGACAAATAATAAAAAATGCATACATACAAGCTGGAAATATATAAGTTTATGCATGTATTATACTTATAAAGTATATTTGCTAGTTGCAGAAGCAATTTTTTGGGTATACATTGAGATCGATTCAAGTCATTTCTATAGTTAGCATCGATTTCTTGGTATCGATACCTTGGTATCAGTTCCTTGGTATCTATATTCTGGTATTTGTTTCTTGGTATCGATACCCAAGTATCGATACCTTAGAATCGATATCTTCGTTGTCTGAGGTATCGAGTATTGGACGATGTATCGATACTTCGCCCAGCTCTACTAAGGACTAATTACAGAAATTCATGCCCATATATTCGGCGGCTAGTTTCAACCTTTTGTATATATTTTATATACATATTTTATATGTATATATCATACAGCCGACTTCTTGTTCTATATACTCTAACTTGGCCAGACGGGGGTAACTGGAAAGGCTTTTCATCACTAAAAATTACGTACTCCCAAAGGTTATTGTTATTCGCTAGATACTGTAATGCAACGTACAATCTGAATTCTTTGTGTCTAGTTGTGAGTTGGGTCTTTCTAGCAGCAGCGTAATTTTTTTAATCCACTTCCCGAATACGACGTCATGCGGTGAAAATGTATGCGGGGATATTAGGATGAATGATTGGCTCTGTTGCTTTTATAAAACAATTATTTTCAATATTTTTGACCAACGTAAGATCGTCAATCGCAGTTGATGCTCGAGGTCGTCCAGAACCCCCTTGTCTTTCCAGAAATTCTCTCTCTCCACCGCCTTTCAATTAAATTTACCGAACTCTTTACCATCCCTAAGTGACCTGCTACAGCAGCTTCTGATACCTTGTTTCTACTAGGGAAATGGCTCTAACTTTATTAAAGTAAAAAATTGATGCTATAACTCGAAAGTTTCTTGACAACTTAAAATAAAATTTATATTTAAGAACTTTTTGGTAACTGTTGACAATAAATAGATACAATCAATATGCTAAAATGTCTAGTTTGTGAAATATGGCAGAATTTTATATGGTATTGACAACCAGAATTTCGCGCGCTACTCCTTTAGTTTGTATAGTTGTGATTAGTTCTCTTTCAATATTCTGTCTATCAAAATGTTCATTAGTGCTTTAGCTCAATCTAAATTAGATTTGAAGAATTTAAAGATATATATTAATTATCGAAGCATAGTATTACAAATCAATATGATTCATATGTATATCTACAGAAAATACACAAAGTATGTGAGGTTGTGCTAATTAATACAACCTCACATAAGTACTTTAATATATTAGCATAATAAAAATACTTATAATTTTAAAATTGATACAAACACTTACTATAACAGAAATAAAGGATGCCAATTTACCTTAGGATCATAAATATTAATGGAAGCTCCTTCATCAAGTAAAGTTTTGGCAACATGTATAGCAGGACTTTCTCTGGTATCACCTGTATTTTTCTTAAAAGCAAATCCTAATAGTGTAACCTTCTTCCCACTAACAGTATTGAAAAGTGCTTGAATTACTTTTGCAGTGAAACGAGATTTTTGATATTCATTCATGTCTATAACTTGTTGCCAATAAGCGGCTACCTCTGGTAAATTTAAACATTCACAAATGTATACCAAATTAAGAATGTCCTTTTGGAAACAGCTCCCACCAAAACCAATAAAAAGAAAACAAAAACTAACATAAATACGTCATATAAACAAATCGAAAATATATGCACGAAATAATTTTAATTAGTTATCTTTATGTTATAATAATTAACTAAACAAGATTTCAAATTCGTTGGTATTTCTGCAAATTTTAAAGGATCCTTTCAAGTGTATTTATTACACTTACCTATGGAAGCTTGTAAAAACTTTGATCCAATTCTAGAATCTAGTCCTACTGCTCTAGCTACCTCAGAAACATCTGCACCTGTTGCCTCACATACTGCAGATAAGGAATTAATACTTGATATTCTCTGTGCTAGCATTGCATTAGCAGCCTGAAATAGTAAAGACATAATTTTAAATGTGACTATACTAAACACATTAGAAATATAAATGCTGTTTTAAAAATATTTGAAGAAGTCTTCTCAAGTTATATGAGAAAAAATATTTCGATACAAACTGCTCTAAATATTTTAAAATTTAATACACAGAAAAAAAAATTAAGAGAGCTGTAACATCACTTCCTCCTTTATTCAAATAAAAAGTAATATGATAGAATTCAATAGACTCTGTAGAATATTAATAAATTTTCCGTTAACAAAAGAGAGATATGAAACAGAACTAGATTTCATTAAAAATATTGCGACATACAATGGCTTTGACATAGAAATAATCAATAAATTAATTAGAAAAACTAAAATAAAAAATACAATCCGCGAATCCACGAGTTTGATACCCCAAAGTAACCAAGAGAAAAAGTACATATTGTCATGGATTTTTCCTTGGACAAGAAAGGAAAATGATTGGACTATATATTAAACTTTTTTGTGTAGTACATTTATTAAACTTATCTATTTCATTTTTGATGTTTATTTTATTTCAGACGGGGATCGTTATAAATATATTTAATTTTAAGTGATGAATTTTATTATGTTTGAAATTTTGATCCATCCTCGTATATTTAGGTTGGTCAGATGTTTAAAGCTGCCGCTACTCCGGATATCATATTGTTATAAGATGTATATTTTTCTGTACATTTTTGATTTTATAGTTGGTGGGGATATCCGTGCGGATGTTGGAACTTCATTTTCAGAGATATCTAAACTTCTAAAGTGACCGGGTTGCTAGAGGATAAGAAGTTCATTTTTATTCTCTGTTTTAGTAAAATCGGGTTTTATTTTTGTTTATGCATTTTATTCAGGTGCATGTAATGTTATTTCGATTTTTGCGTGAATTTGTGATTTTGGTGTGATCTAATAAGTATGATATCTCTCACGTAGTTTTTAGTTTTTTTGTGTTATCAGTGCATAGATCTATGTAAGTTCGATGAAAATATTTACTTTATATAATTGATACTACGTTTATTTTTTATTATTATATTTTATGTGTTATTTGTGATAATTTTGAAATTTAAAATCGTATATGAGTATTAGAGAAAATTGTCATGTTTTTTTTTTTAGTGGAGTTTTTTCTTAAAGATAATAGTCTAGAACGTTTTAAATTCAGGTTGGATTTTTTTTGTTGTGGGTTGACTTTGTCGTGTTTTATTTTGCGCATAACTGTAAGCCAAGTTACGCGGGTTTTGAAAACTTTGTTGTTTTTGACATTTGATATTGTAGGGGTTAAAGTAGAGGTCAAACTTGATAAATTTCTCCAGTATTTATTAATTTTATATTTGCTCGAGAGTCACAGGGGGTTTTTCTCTGTGTGCGAGTCATATTCACAAAGAGTGTTTCCTCCTAATGCTACTGTTAATGTTGCTTTAGCACCCTATACATTCGGTAAAGGGATTTTTTTTGATTTTTTTTTATTAAAAATTGTAAATTAGCTAATTGTGACTTTTATTGACATTTATTGTTTTACTTCTAACATAACCTGGCCCTATTCTGAGAAGAACGATCCGTGAGATGGGAGTTCGTGGAATCTACTAGACTGTACAGCCGGCAGAATAAGTTGTAGTGTGAATAAAAAATTAATTAATAAGCAATCAAAAGCACATTCCACTGCAATATGTCTACCATACCACCCTGTCACGAAAAACATTAATAAAGTTGTGAAAGAAAGAGGTCTCCAGGTAGCCTTTCGGTCCGAAAACACCATCAAAAGTCTGCTAGGGAATACTAAAGATAGAATTAATTCCAATTCGAAGTCAGGGATCTATGAAATTAGTTGCGCGGATTGTAATTTGAAATATATAGGCCAAACTAAACGACCTATAATAACACGTTTTAAAGAACACATAGCACATATCAAATACAATAGACCGGATAAATCAAATGTCGCAAATCACGCTTTGAGCACACTGCACAATGTACCGATTACAGGTTTGAAATTGATAAAAGGAATTAATAAACCCCATGAATTTGATGCTTATGAAAGTATATTTATCGCGAAAAATAAACATACCTCCTTGAATAGCGATAAATCTCCAATACCGTTCAGCTGTCTATTCACATTTTTATAAGTGGGTGGGGGAGGTAACAGCAGAAATATAGACATGTGGGAATCCATACACGTGAAAGAATGCAAAAATTACCTCCTTAATAATGGTTTGGTGAATGAAACACTCGGTGTGTTTGTTTCACGAAATGTAAAATGTTTCGCGTTTTGTGGAACAGATGTACCGGGTGTTCTGTTTGGTAAATTATTTATCATGTTTCACCTAGAGCCAACCGTGAATTCTATACATTATATTAAATTGCTTAACTCCTTAACTAGGACATGTCACCTATTTATAATTAACTTTTAAATTATATACCTACAATATCTAATAATTCATAGACCCTTTTCACGTTAATTGATTCTCATTTAATACAACACAACACAGTCGGATTTTTTTGTCTTTCTCAGAATTTGCAAGAGAGTTCGGCTTTTACAATATACGACCATACTCTTTAACCATTTGTAATGGAAAATTTTTACACCCCTACCCAATATAGATTTTGTTACTATACTTGTACTCGAAATAATACGTTTAAATAATAACTACTGATGTGTACAATGCACATGAAATATACATATAGTTAAATATACTAGTGTTTTGTGAAAATATAAGGTGTTTCATTTAAGTTTAATAGTAGGTCATCGTAGCTTTTAAATCGTTTTTAGTTGGCGCCTCCTTTAGAGAAGAATTTCTGCCGTTCCTTTGTTCGATAATTTAACACATGTTTAAAACCTTTTCCTTAAGAGGCAAGTGTTTGTCTCGTAGTTTTGAGATTGGCATGTTAAATTTAGTCTTTACAGGGTTACAGTGTATAGTAGTTGTGCGGAAGCGTTTATTTTACTTTACTGTACCCCATGTGTGACTTTTAATTAGTAGTTTTTACCTACTGATGATGACAACTTAGTTGTCGAAATACGTATTTAGGATACGACTAATAATTGTGGTAAGGGGTTATATACCTTTTTTTAAATTTTTATTTAACCACAGTCTCCATTGAAAGAATTTTCAAAATGTGGAAACTCAACTTGAAATTCTACCATGCAATCTTGAACTGAATAAACCCATAAACCATCAATTTTATTACCACTTAGAAAATAAGCCTGGACTAAAAAAATTTTATGTTCTAAAGTGAAAGCCATTTTAAAACTGAGAAGTAATTTATTTAAACCAGAATCGACGCACGATTATTTTATGCACTAACTGATATTTGTGATTGACATTATCAAATGTCATTTGGATTTACGTTTACGGAACAACAAACACATATTAATATATTTGCGTCTTATTCTATCAAAATTTCAAAGTAACCTAGATTGACTTTTCAAATGAACACTTGTTATATTAGTGAAGCAAGGGGTTTATTGAAACATTTGATTGCCCGGAATTTCTCGACTGGTTGAAAATATTTAATTTCATCATGCTATATGTTGAAATATTATTTAATCAGCCTCAAATGCGCGGGATTGACAGTGCTCAACTGCAAAAGGCAATTGAATAATTCCAAAAGCAAATTATTCACATTTGAAATTTAAGAAATTCTACTGACAATGACAATCAAGAACGCAATAATGAAGAACCGGCAAGGAAAAGACAAAAAAAACGACAGCTGGAGATAACAGAGCCGTTATTGCAAAGGAAGTATGTGACACTATTTTAAGCCAAATTAGCGACCGATTTGATTTTAGGGATCACTTAAGTGCAGCAAAATTATTTGATTCTCAAAATTTTAAAATTTACAGCAAAAACATTTTGATGAAACTGTGAAATCTTATCCTATGTTGGACAGTGTAAAATTGAAAAGTGAAATTTCAGTAGTTTATGAGCGCGATGACACATGTGTGACGTAGGTGGTTTTTTGCCACTTTTATTGTTCATAACAGACAACAACCAAAAACAGGTTTTGACGGAAACATACAAACTGTTGGATATTATTTGTACAACGCCCATGTCGACAGTAGAATGTGAACGATGTTTTTCCACCCTCAAACGCATTAAAACTTTTCTGGGAAGCACAATGTCAGAAGATCGACTGAACGCATTGGCGGTCCTATCAAATCCAGTCTACCCCGGACTTTGAAAACAAAGTCACAGACGTCTTTTCTAGCATGAAAAATCGGAGAATGGATTTTATGTACAAAAAATTGGTAAGTTTTTTTTTGTGCCCACCCTTTCATAAATCACGAGCCGCCACTGGATTGCAATCCCCAAAAGTCTGGTCATCCCTGGCTTAAACTATTCGCTGCTTATACAGTCAACGGTATATTTCCGGATACACTATACACCTAAAATGTTTCATTGTAAATAGCGTTTTCAACTGACATTTTACATTCTCATATTAATTATTAATTTTTGTACGTTCGCTGTATCCGTTTCTATGAAATTTTTTAATAGTTCCAAAACCACTGTTTTTTATTTCATTTTTTTTTAGATACAATGGCTTGCTACAGAAAACATTCGCATATCACATATAAAATAAAATTAAATACATTTATCTATTATGAACTGTTTCTTTCTAAAAAACTAAAAAAACGTTGGGTGCACTGGGAGTTGTGCAGTTATGTTTAGTTCGCAAATAGATAATACAATTGTAAATATAATGCTTGAGATACCATGCATTTTTTTCTACTTATAAGCACCTTGCCTATAAATATTTAAAAAATCTATTGTTTTAGAATATATAAAGTACATATAAAACAACTTTACGCAAACGTAATTATATTATAAATTCAAATATCATAAAAACACTTTAATTAATTGCTATAGATAAGTCCCATAAGTTATCTTTTTGTTAATGATTTTTTTTTACTTTTAAGATAAGATATTGTTATATATGTCTACTACTTTCTGTTAATAAAAAGTATTACCAATTTTGACAATTCTGATGACCAGGTGTTTGTTGTCAAGATATTTTTTCGAGGTATCCAATGTTCATACACACTACAAAGTTCATCAATTGCAGCTCTACCATCAGGGCTGTCTTCCCCACCAATAAGTACTCTATCTGCATGAAGAAGGTCTTCTATTGCCGTGCCTTAAATAAAATATTTTTAGAATTATAAAGTATATTAAATTTTTCCTAAACTAAAGAACTCAATATAATAATACTGCCATATATTTGCAGTTAAAAACTATAAAATAAATACACAAAGTAGGTATGTGATTTTATTGAAGAAATTTACATTTCTTTGTAATTGGAAACTTATTTTGTACTTAGCAAAATCTGTTGATAAACATTTAAATATGTTGGTCTAAGTAAAATATATTGGGTTTGGTTTCAATTTTTAATTATTTTAAAAACTATTAATGAAAATCACCATTAATTTTGAGTTTTATTTTCCATATAGTTTTTCAATTACTTTCATTTTCTGTTATGACAGTAATTAAAAAGTTTGTACTCATCATATTTGGAAATTCCTCTTTATAGTGTGTTTGAAATAAAATCACAAACAAAAACTTCGGGTTTAATTAAAAAAATGTATTTGTTATTCTAATCCTTTAACATAATTAAAAATAAAATTGACTAAAAAATAATTAGAAGCTAATATTACCTTCTGCCAAAAATTCAGGATTAGACAAAATTTGATAGGAAACACCAGGTTTTTGATTAGCACTTAAAATATTTAAAATACTTTCAGCTGCTCTGACAGGCACAGTGCTTTTTTCTACTACAATTTTATTACTCTGGGCTATATCAGCTATCATTCTAGCAGCACCTTCAACATATTTCAAATCTGCCGCTCTACCCTGTTAAAATACAGTCTATTATTAACATGCCAAACACAAATATTTAGTATTCACATACACAAGCACAAAATATTCAAGGTCCAGATTGTGTAAACTTTGTGTTTACATCATTGGGTTAAGCAATTTTAATATAAACAATTAGATGTCCTAAATTTACATCTTACCTTTCCATTTCCAAATGATTTTGTTGGAGTATTAACTGAAATAAATATTAAATCAGCCTCTAGGATAGCTTTTTTTATGTCATTTGAGAAAAACAAGTTTCTTCCTCGACAAGCTTTGACTACATCATCCAAACCAGGCTTCAAAACACAGTTGCAAAGTTGTAAGATAAACTAAAATATTGTTTTAGCTAACCTCATATATTGGTAGTTTTTCTGAATTCCACTGAGCTATCCTCTCCTTACTTAAATCAACAACAGTTACTTGTATTTCTGGGCATTTCCAAGCAATTACACTACAAGTGGGTCCTCCAACATATCCAGCACCCAAACAACAAATTTTCTTTATTACCATGTTGATTGTACAATAACTGTTCTGTTCTTAAAAACTACATGCAAAATTCATATTATTTTCAGTAAACTATTCTCATAAAATACACATATACTTAATACATGTATATATCGAGGTTATAATACCTTAAGAATCTAATCTACAAGTGCCAAGTAGGCAAGTGGGAGGATTTAAAAGAGTAGACAATAGGATGAAAAACTTGGAGGGGAGAAAACAAGGAAAAATCTTAAAAGAAAAACTGATTATAACAAATTTGAAGGAATACCTATAATTTTAATTATAACACAATAATTTTTAGTTGACTTAAAAATTTGTATACCTGATTGAATAGACATGATATGATATGATATCATGATATGATTGTTAGGATTTTTATGGACTGTAAACGTAAACTGTTTAATTTGTTTCTTGTAATGCAACTTGCTGTAATCGATTTTTTTAAATTTTATGCTATCAACCCTTTACCCATTTAGCCGTTCAAAAGTGTTTTATATTTTGATAATAATCAAGTATAGAAAAATGTTTAATTTAAAATGGATTGTTAAACTGTTACGACTAGCGCCATCTATATAATGGGAGAAACGTATCGTAACATATCTCGTGTTGTGAGATTGGTTTCTACTACAAAACATTAAACATGTGTATAGGTGTTGTTTGAATATACCGTGATATCATAAAGTTTCTTGGTCAACGGTGGCCATGGGGTGAAAAAGTCTGTCTTAATTTATATCATCCTTTTGAGAAAATTCGGATGAAATTTTCAGGTTAAGTGTCATGCTGACGTTAAAATTTGTCAATATATTAATCTTAATGTCAGTATGACACATAACCTGAAAATTTTATCAGATTTTTCTCAAAAGGATGATATAAATTAAGACAGACGTTTTTCACCCCATGGCCACCGTTGACCAAGAAACTTTATGATATCACGGTACTACATAACGGGTGTTCAGAAACATTCGAAGTCAAGTGGGCTCTGAACAAGAAATCGTATATCTTTACTTAAGTATAGCAAGCGCCAATTAAGTTGGCGCGAGGAGGGGGTGCGCAGAAGCCATTTTTAAAAACGTCCACCCCCACTACTCAAGTAATTGTCAGAATACATTTGTCATTGACGTTTGACGGAACATAATGTCTTTGCTAGGGGATCATAAAGTGATACACGCTCAGAGGTTAGAATTATCTGACATTTGATGTAAAACCAAATACAAATCTCCCCACTACTTCTAATCTTGCGCGAACTTACCCCTCCTCGCGCCAACTTAATTGGCGTTTGCTATATCTGATTTGTAATAATTATTAAATGTCAACTGTTGTCTGTCAAAAATCAATCTATCTCAGACATGACTTCATATTTTCAAAGACTACTTTGACTTCGAATGTTTCTGAACACCCGTTATATATACTATGTATGTACTTGAAAATATGAAGTCATGTCTGAGATAGATTGATTTTTGACAGACAACAGTTGACATTTAATAATTATTACAAATCAGATATAGCAAACGCCAATTAAGTTGGCACGAGGAGGGGTAAGTTCGCGCAGGATACAAAGTAGAGGGGAGATTTGTATTTGGTTTTACATCAAATGTCAGATAATTCTAACCTCTGAGCGTGTATCACTTTATGATCCCCTAGCAAAGACATTATGTTCCGTCAAACGTCAATGACAAATACGTATTCTAACAATTACTTGAGTAGTGGGGGTGGACGTTTTTAAAAACGGCTTCTACGCACCCCCTCCTCGCGCCAACTTAATTGGCGCTTGCTATACTTAAGTAAAGATATACGATTTTTTGTTCAGAGCCCACTTAACTTCGAATGTTTCTGAACACCCGTTACTATAGAATCAATCCCATAGTGTACAGTCGGTAATTTTCTCCCTCTAGGAGGTGCTGCGCTCTATTGACAAATAGATTATTTAATTCTTATTAGAAGATCAGTATCGTAGATATCTATTTGATTCTAACAAAATCTTTATAGAACTAGAACTAAATTATCTCCTTTATTTTCTTTAATATTTAGTTGTATTAACATAATAAGTATTAAGGAAATTGTTAGCTAAATAATTTTTTTAATTTTAAACATAAACTCATCCTAAATGCTGTGCTGCCAAATTGCCTTTAGATGGGTTTTTCCAAAGTACAGAAGAGGTAAGGGGGCGGCAAAGATCGTGTAGTTTTATAGACAAGGATTTGCTTCTTATAAGAATGGATCTTATTCATAGTATACCTATCTGTATTCTCTGTTTCGCTTTCTAATGTACGCATACATTTTAAGAAGTTAACGTGTTTAATACAATTTAGTATTTAGATATAATAAAACACAGTTGTATAGTTCCAAAATAATATATATAATGTTAACACACTACATATGTTTCACCACACTGTGGCTTCATCAGGTGGATGAATATACTAATTCAAAATATCAATTAGATCTTATATATATCAATACAAAGTACAGAACTAATCTCATTCTAAGAGGGGGTGGACATGTATGAGTTTTAAGTTTAGTAGGGGGGAGTTATTTATGTCTAGTTGGTCATTTAAAATTATACCTAATTTATTATATTTGTTAATTTCTAAACTTTCTAACATATTAAGTTTTTTACTTTTATCTAGAACATGCAAAGTTTTAAAATTAGTGTTGAATTTGTGATTATGTTCTAGGCAATGATTGGCGAAAGTTGAGTCTGTCTTCTTCTCTCTGTGGCTTCTTTCATGTTCTTTCATTCTAATATCAAATGTCCGTCCTGTTTGTCCGACATACACTTTTTTACAATCTTCGCATGTCAACTTGTAAACCCCTGAGTTTAATCTATTGTCCGTTTTATCTTTGTTGTTTTTTATAGCGTTTTGTAAGGAATTGTTGGTTTTGAATGAAATGGTCTCTTCTTTACTTGTTTTTATTAAGTTTCCTACTTTGTTTGAAATTGTACCGATGTATGTGATAGAATTATAACTAGAGCTGAGGATGTTTGCGGTATAACCATGGTTATATCATGTAACCATAGTAAATTACTATGGTTACATGATATAACCATGGTTATACCGCAAACATCCTCAGCTCTAATTATAACTAAATGTTCTATTGTTTTTTACTGTGGGGTAAATTGAAGATATCGTTTTAGATTTCTGTAGTTTTTTTAGAATATTATTAATTAAATTTATGGTGAAACCGTTATTTAGCGCTATAACGTGTATTCTATTTAATTCTATATCGAAGTTTTCTTTACTCAACGGGACGTTAATTAGTCTGGACCCCCAGGACGTAATAAACATAATCTCCTTAAATTTGAACAAAAACAAGACCAATCCCACTGTTACAATGGAACTTTTAAATTTACTAGAAATGTGTTTAAACCAAAACTATTGTCAATTTCAACATGAATTTTATAAACAAACAGAGGGACTAGCTATGGGAAGTCCCCTAAGTTCGTTACTCTCTGACATATTCTTAAATCATTTAGAAAACATAATAAGCCAACACCCGTTGTTCAAACATTGTATTTACTGGATAAGATATGTGGATGACATATTAGTTTCTTTTAACGGTACAGACAGACAATTAAAATCGTTACATAATTACATTAACACTATTCACCCAAACATCAAATTTACCATTGAAATAGAAGAAAATAAATCCATAAACTTTCTAGACCTCACTATAACACACACAACTAAAAAACATGAATTTTCTATCTACCATAAGCCTACACATACAGACACAACTATACACGCACATTCGTTTCACCCCATTACACACAAATTATCTGCTTATCAATCAATGCTTCACAGACTAATTAACGTCCCGTTGAGTAAAGAAAACTTCGATATAGAATTAAATAGAATACACGCTATAGCGCTAAATAACGGTTTCACCATAAATTTAATTAATAATATTCTAAAAAAACTACAGAAATCTAAAACGATATCTTCAATTTACCCCACAGTAAAAAACAATAGAACATTTAGTTATAATTCTATCACATACATCGGTACAATTTCAAACAAAGTAGGAAACTTAATAAAAACAAGTAAAGAAGAGACCATTTCATTCAAAACCAACAATTCCTTACAAAACGCTATAAAAAACAACAAAGATAAAACGGACAATAGATTAAACTCAGGGGTTTACAAGTTGACATGCGAAGATTGTAAAAAAGTGTATGTCGGACAAACAGGACGGACATTTGATATTAGAATGAAAGAACATGAAAGAAGCCACAGAGACAAGAAGACAGACTCAACTTTCGCCAATCATTGCCTAGAACATAATCACAAATTCAACACTAATTTTAAAACTTTGCATGTTCTAGATAAAAGTAAAAAACTTAATATGTTAGAAAGTTTAGAAATTAACAAATATAATAAATTAGGTATAATTTTAAATGACCAACTAGACATAAATAACTCCCCCCTACTAAACTTAAAACTCATACATGTCCACCCCCTCTTAGAAAGAGATTAGTTCTGTACTTTGTATTGATATATATATAAGATCTAATTGATATTTTGAATTAGTATATTCATCCACCTGATGAAGCAACAGTGTGGTGAAACATATGTAGTGTGTTAACATTATATATATTATTTTGAAACTATACAACTGTGTTTTATTATATCTATATAATGAAGTTTCAACAAGTATCTCCTTCGTCGATTATCAATTTAGTATTATTTTATGTATCAAAAATAGGGAATATGCACGCGCTTTGGTATAATTACATGAGTTGATGATAATTATTATTATTTAGTTTGCAACATCTTAAGGTACCCTTTTTTGTTTCACTAAAAATTGAGAAGGAAACGGAAATTCTAAATTAGGATATATTCATATTTCCAACATTTAAAAATTTATTTGCGTAATATACACGTTCAAAATACAACTCAACATAGGTAATTCTTTTAAATATTTTATAAATAATTTAAAATTTTGAGTATTCCCAAATCTAATCCATATCATTGATTTTGGAGAATAGCAATTTTGGGATGCTTTTTGGTGGTTTGAGCTATTTTGTAGTTCCCTGAAGTAAATTTACAATATTTGTATATTTGTGATCTTATTAGTAGATCCAACATAAAATCTCTATGTTTTTGACATTCGTTGCTGATGCGGAACCATTCAGGTAACTTAATCCAGAGCCTCTGCAATATTTTCTTCTTAGTATTGTAAAATATTTTACCTTCCAAGTAATTTATGTTAAAACGTGCAAAATATTTTAATGACAATTTGGTAAATTTTTTCAAAATTTGGGATGGTGTTTTTAATACACCAGGTTTTTCAATATTATAATTTGTATATAAAATAAATAAATGATCTGTATCTTTTAACATACTATCACCTGTGAGAGTTTCTTTACAACAATTACAATTAAAATTGTCAATGCATTTTTTGGACAAATATCCTGCAAAATAAACTGTTGCACAATCTTCCAATTTGACACTATTACTTTCATCAGATATACTACTTATAGAATGCGATGATGATGGGGAGGAATTAATGTTCTCTACAGAAGAATTTTCCTCGGAAACTATATTTGTTTCTTCTACTTCCAGAATACTTTCTTCCTCATCCTCTTCTTCAAAATATGCATTTGCACTTTTAGGTGGCCTCATAAGATTAATGACCATATTTAATTTAAATGAAGCAATGAAATTTTTAACAATAGGATTTCTATCATATCCACTTTTCTGACGTTAAATAGAAAACATTCTCAAGAGCATCTTGATTTAATCTGGATGTCAACAAATAATCATATCCTTCTGCTTTTTGATCATTAGCCAACATTTGAATTGCATTTATGGTAAGTATGGTACCACCAAAGCAATCAGGTCTTGTTTCTTTATTTACAATTTTATTATCAATTTTTGTAATAGTTTTCATGACAACTTTTATTTTTTCCAATGCTAGATTAGCAAACACATTATTTGCCGACAATGCACTACGACAAGGTTTTTTTGATTTAAATTGACTACTATTTAGAGATTTCTGAAAAGCCACGTCCATTAACGGAACGTACAGACGCGTTTCGCTCTTATTGGAGCTTATCAATGTACGGTATCTCGAAGACGGATATGACTTTTCACTTCTATACTTTGTGTATATATAGTTAACATTCTGAACTTACTGCAAATGAGAATTAATGAATATTAAATCTCATTTTTACATGTAAATGTCGCCTTATGTGATGCGTTAATAACTACAATCCGACAAACTAAGTTTGTACCAGTATGTAGAACACACCTCGTCGCGACTCCGACCTTCCTGGTAATTAGGATTCTCATTTGCAGTAAGTTCAGAATGTTAACTATATATACACAAAGTATAGAAGTGAAAAGCCATATTCGTCGTCGAGATACCGTACATTGATAAGCTCCAATAAGAGCGAAACGTGTCTGTACGTTCCGTTGATGGACGTAGCTTTTCAGCAATTTTTAATTATCCTTATTACCAGGAAGGTTGGAGTCGCGACGAGGTGTGTTCTACATACTGGCACAAACTTAGTTTGTCGGATTGTAGTTATTAACGCATCACATAAGTTGACATTTACATGTAAAAATAAGATTTAATATTCATTAATTCTCATTTGCAGTAACTTCAGAATGTTAACTATATATACACAAAGTATAGAAGTGAAAAGCCATATCCGTCTTCGAGATACCGTACATTGATAAGCTCCAATAAGAGCGAAACGCGTCTGTACGTTCCGTTGATGGACGTAGCTTTTCAGCAATTTTTAATTATCCTAATTACCAGGAAGGTCGGAGTCGCGACGAGGTGTGTTCTACATACTGGTACAAACTTAGTTTGTCGGATTGTAGTTATTAACGCATCACATAAGGCGACATTTACATGTAAAAATGAGATTTAATATTCATTAATTCTCATTTGCAGTAAGTTCAGAATGTTTACTATTTAGAGCATCAAAAAAGTTGTCCACATTTTCTACAAAGTCAGCAGTATGTACTGCACTTGCACTTATTTTGATAGGTTTTAATTGCAGTTCTAAGCGCTGATGCAACACTATAACTAAAAACTTGTGCAGCTAATCGTACATTCATTTTCTGAAAAGCATTAGGACTTAAATAAATGTCTCTAATTTTAAGCAAAGCTTTGCCAGTTTTGCTGTTTTTATCTATATCATATACCTACTTGACGTATATACCGAAATGATAATATTTCATTATTAAAATTGAAGTCATTGTATAAGAAATTATTTCTTATATTTTTTAACAAATGAGGAGGATCAAACATTCCATAGTATTTTGTTCTATCTAGCTCAAAAAAAACTTCTCTCTTGTAATCCCTAAATCTTTAAACACTTTTTGATTAACTCGTGACAGATCACAAGTTATCACTGAAAGCTGAAATCCACTCATTTCAATTTGTTTAATAAAACTTATTAGTATATTTTTTAAATTTGCACTATTTATCCCTTTCTCTGTCAAAATATATCCAAATGGTATTTTCCATTTAGAATAAATTCCACGTATCATGAAAACCAGGACTTGTCCAGCTGGAACTGCTTTTCTACCAACCCTTTTCAAATCCTGATACCCTTCAATTAAATCAGTTTTTCTGTTATAGTCGAGGTGCTTTTTCAGTGCCATTTCATCAAATAAAAGTACACATTTCTTTTGCGTATTTGTCATTGTACTTGCTTTTAATTTTAAAAAATAAAAGAGTTTGGCTCTAATACTAGCATGACATTTAAATTTCTCATTCCATTTTTTAATTATTGACACAGACGGCAAAATTACCCCTTTACTTCTTAAGAATTTATATGCACTTGGGCTTTTGTAGAACATGCACAGAGAAACCTTTTTTTATTTGGTAGCCATGGTATTCGTTTTTTATGTCGCAGTTGCATTTTTACAAGATATTTTGAGAAATAAGGAAATTTTGAGAAATAAGGAAGTAAGTCTATGTTGAATTTATTTGACAAACTTATCTTACTTAATTTCTGTTTTACAGTATGTATCTGTGCCTTCAACGACTTTAACTTTCTTTTTGTGGTATCTGGTATCTAACTCTGTCTTCAATTTTTTATTTTCTCTTATTAATGAACTTGTTTTATCTTGTTTCCGTTTTCTGCTTACTGGAAAATCTATTATATTCTGCAAAGATATATTTTCACTAGAACTATGCGCACTAGAGCTATCTGAAAGAGGAACCTGTTGTTTGGAGGATGACGGATATGTTTTGGGACTGATAGTTTTTAACACTTGATACTCTGCTGAGGAATTTGATTCTTTAACATTGTCATATTTAGCAAGCGCTGCATTGGAGGTTAGGCGTTAAGCATATGCTCTTGTATAAAATGTTTATTACAAATGAATTTAGTCTTGAGTGTTTTGGGGCTCATATTTAGTAATTGCACATTACCTAAAAAATTTTTACAATTTGTTAAATAATACAATAGGGGTACGCTAAATTACCTGTATTAATCACCCATTCTATACATCTACACTTATCTTTCACTGGGAACGTAAACTTTCTAATGTTGGGATGGCTTCTAGACGAAAGTCCACAATTTATGTAAGAACATTTGTGCCCAGACATATCTAGCAAATAAACAACTTGAATACGCTAATACAAAAAAAAAAATTCGAAAAGACATATCAAATCAAATCTTGTTTTATATACTTTATATATAATTCCACTATCATTAAATAAATAATACAAATGGAAATTAAATACTTTTTATATGGATCTTGTATATTTATAAAAGCAGACATATAAGGCACGCAAACCACACAAATATGAACATATCAATCATATAAATGTAAATGACCGGATTTATGTAAATATTGTAAAGTTTGTCTTTTCGGGTTCTTAAATAAAACTAACAATAACTTTTAGACACACACTATATTAATAATAAAACGAATAACAATATAAAAACTAATTACTAACAATAAGCACATTTATGTATTTGTATTTAGGTTCACTCCGCGATGCTCTGGTATTGAATATCTTCAATCCCTTCCTCGACGGTTTATATATCGCGGTGAATACTTTTCTCGAGCTTCTGGATGCATCCAGAAAACGCCAGAGGTATGACGCGCGACACATCGTCGGATGAGTCATCACATTGCCCCCTTCTTAAAAATGAACTCAGCAACTCCTTTTCCGGAAACCACATGTCCAAGGTAATTTACCTCCTTGCGGAAAAGGTGACACTTCTTTGGACTTAATCTCAGGTTGGCATCTCGCAACCTCTGGAATACTACTTCCAAATTTTTCATGTGATCTTCAAATGTCTTCCCTACCACAATCACATCATCGAGATATACCAGGCAGGTATTCCAAGACAGTCCCCTCAGTACAGTGTCCATGAGTCGCTCAAAAGTAGCTGGGGCGTTACACAGTCCAAATGGCATGACTGTAAACTGCCAGAATCCTGTACCTAAACTGAAGGCAGTCTTCTCCTTGTCATTGGGATCCATTTTCACTTGCCAATAGCCGCTCTTTAAGTCGAGAGTGGAGAACCATTTTGCTCCTGCCAAGGTGTCTAGCGTATCGTCTATTCTTGGGAGAGGATAGCTGTCCTTTTTGGTCACACTATTCAAACGACGATAGTCCACACAGAATCTGGTAGATCCATCCTTCTTCCTGACAAGGACCACTGGTGAAGCCCATGGACTATTCGATGGTTCAATTACTCCTTGGCCTTCCATATCTTGTATAATTTGCTTGGCTTCCTCACGTTTTGCCAGTGGTAACCTTCTTGGTCCTTGTCGAATTGGACTTGCATCGCCGGTATTTATTTTGTGCATTACAATATTGGTTCTTCCTTTCGTACCAGTTTCAGTTTCAAAGACGTCTTCATAATGTTTGATTACGTCCTTAACTTGGCTATGATCCTTCCTGCTCAATTCTTGACAGGTGGAGTCGATTATCTTGGACAATTTCTCAGGAACCTGCACGAATTCACTCTGCTTCGCCTCTACATGATGAACGACGGCCGACACTGGCGAACACCACCCCAGAATAGTACCCTTCTTCAATGAAACAGGGTAATAGTTCACATTCCTCACCCTTACCGATACAGTCTTCTGAGTCGTAACCAGCATTTTGGCAACTGCTATTCCGCGGCCTACCTCGTCATCATCGGTCTTTGGTTCCAACATTGTAATATTTTCGTCCAAATAATCACCTTCCATACACGTCGTCAAAAATGTCTCACTTCTTGAATCCAGAACAACATTCTCTGCTGTAATTACTTGTACACTCCCACAATTTCTCCCATGAAGAAACAATTCCTCATTATTTATTTTTAAAGTGCCTTCTTTTATGTTTAACTGGAAGCCGTGGATGTTCATGATGTCTAATCCCAAGATTATTTGTTCTTCTATGTCGGCTACGAGAACACGATGTCGGATTGATGTTGATCCTATGATAAAATTGACACCTACTTCACCTGCCACAGAAGCTGCTTCTCCAGTAGTTGTCCTAAGTCTCCATTTATTAGAAAGTAATTCTTTATTCCTGGAAATCAAATCGGGCCGCACGATGGTTTTCGTCGATCCAGTATCTAGCAAGCAAGCATAGGTTCTTCTTTCTATAATGGCGTCCACATACAGGCCATTGGTTTGATGTTGCAAGGATGCAATTTGGGCAGTTCTTGGGGCTTGCGGATTCTCAGCCGATTATTTCCTGGTCCTTTTACCACATTTATTCTGAATGTGACCGTTTCTTCTACAATTCTCGCATGGCCGCGCACTTTTATTTGGTATGATCTGATTTAGGACTTGACTAACCACCTGTTCCATGAACTCCTCATTTTCCTGTTTGTCGACAGAACAGCCACGAGCATGGTTCCGAGAGGCTTGTTTTGCAGTCTCAAACTCAAGTGCGTACGCCAGAGCATCGATCGAGGTTTTCGGTCGTGCCAACCTTAATGCGTGCTGCGTATCAATATCCCGGAGACCATCTATGAACGTCGGGACAGCTAGATGTTCCATGAAATTATCTGGCGCCATCGGATATGTAAGTCGAACTAGACGAGCAATATATGCCTCAAATTCCTGAAGATTCTCGCCTTTCTTCTGTGATCGATTCTTAAGTTGGGTATGGTATACTTGCTCCAAATGTCACATGGCCATATCTCATCTCCAAGCGTTTAATGAGTTGAGAATAATCTTTACGTTCCTCCGTAGGCAATGTCTGCAAAATATCACTAGCATTACCCTTAATACTATGATTAAAGCAGTAGCCTTCTCGACAGAAGACCATGCGTTTGCTTCTGCGGCTGCTTCGAATTGCGTCAGGTAAGTTGCCCATGACGTCTTTCCATCAAAGGTTGGTGGCTTGATTCTGGTCTTTGAAATAGCCACAAGTTCTTCTTTTATTTCGATGGGCCGTGGTATAACTTCTTCGTTGACCTGCTTGGGATTAGAATGACTCGCGGTAACGGGTAATTTCATCTGAGTCATTATTGCCTCTAAAAGTCTAGAATGTTCTCCAATTTTCTCTTCTACAGCTATGAAAACGTCTTCCTTTAACGCTTCTGATTTTTCCGTTAATCGCTGTTCTAGAATTTTCTCCACTTGTTTCAGACTTTTTTTGAAGTTTCTAGAATTTGCTAGTAATTTCTTTTCCAGATTTTTCTCGAGGATTCTAGCGGTTTCTAGGTTTCTTTGTTCCATTTGGGCTTGCGAATTGATTAGACGTTGTTCCAGAGTTTGCGAATTGTCTATCAGTCGTTGTTCCAAACTTTTCACATTGTCCAGTTTCTTCTGTTCCATTTGAGTTTATGAATCTATTAGACGCTGTTCCAAGGTTTGCGAATTGTCTATTAGTCGTTGTTCCATATTTTTCGCACTAATCCAGATTCTTCTGCACCATTTGTTCTAGAGTTTTTGCTAAGTTTCCAGCAGTTTCGAGGTTCTTCTGCTCAATTTTTTTCATTTGAATTAACAGCAAATCTACATCAGCGTTGCCGCCTGAAATTTGGAAGAAGTAATTCTGTGGGTCTTTCTCTTTCTCGAATCAACACATTTCGAAGCCGTTGCTGGAGAATTGCCTTTTTGCCAGTTGTATCTTGATCCCTCTCTTCTAATTCTCGTTTTAAATCAGTTTTAATTCCGTCAGTTTCATTCTGTTGGCCGATATTTAAAATAACGTCCTTCCGCACTGTATATTTATTAAAACGAATACTTAATTAACACTTAATTGTCTATATAGTCTGTTATTTATTAAACCACACACCTCCACCACTGTAAAGTTTGTCTTTTCGGGTTCTTAAATAAAACTAGCGATAACTTTTAGACACACACTATATTAATAATAAAACTAATAACTAGAGCTGAGGATGTTTGCGGTATAACCATGGTTATATCATGTAACCATAGTAAATTACTATGGTTACATGATATAACCATGGTTATACCGCAAACATCCTCAGCTCTACTAATAACAATATAAAAACTAATTACTAACAATAAGCACATTTATATATTTGTATTTATGTTCACTCCGCGATGCTCTGGTATTGAATATCCTCAATCCCTTCCTCGACGGTTTATATATCGCGGTGAATACTCTTCTCGAGCGTTCTGCATGCATTCAGAAAACGCCAGAGGTATGACGCGCAACGCATCGTTGGATGAGTCATCACAATATAATAGAGAACAATAGAGAATCAAACAAAAAACATTATATAATATTTGGCAATGTTGGAAAATAGTTTCAACCCAATTTTTACTAGGGCCATCTAGAATATGATAGGAGAACTATTTAAAATCAATTTTATTCGAAATGGGCGCAATGGGGCAATGGGGGTGGTGCCAACTGGCGGTCTAGCCCAAAATGTTGCAAAATCTGGTAACTCTATTTCCCATAAGGTTGACTAACTTGTATATTCAAACAACCATATAGGCGTTGTTTGAATATACAAATTAGTCAATCTTATGGGAAAAATAGTTACCGAAAATTGGGCTAGACCGCTAGATGGCGACTCTCCCATAACGCCCATTTCAAATAAATTTTAAAAAATAATAGTTTATCTATTACACTCTAGATGGATGTGGTAAGACTTGAATAAATAGGTAGGACTGGTAATTCCAACATTGCCAGATGTAAACTATTATATATATATATATATATATATATATAAAGATAATTATTTCGAGACCTTTGTATGTTATGGTAAATTCAATTTGTTGGCGATTTAAGGTCTGGTTTTACTTCAAAATGTATATATTTAAAACAATTCTGCATGTTTCGGCAAATGATGCCTTTTTCAAGGAATATAATATATATATATATATATATATATATATAATATGTTCACTTGACATTTATATCCTGTCATTCATATTTTGTATTCTCTTGATAAAGGCGTACACAGCCGAAACATGTAGAGTTTTTAAAATACATATATTTTGAAGTAATATACAGACCTTTAATCGCCTACTGATTAGGTTTACTATATATATATATATATATATATATATATATATATATATATATATATATACAGTAGTACCCCCATATCCGCGGGGGTTTAGTTCTGTGGTCTTCCGCGGATACTGAAAACCGCGGAAAGTAGCGAACGCTTTATTTTCGAGTACAATATGAAATATGAAGCAAAGTTAAAACAATGAAACAAGAAAAAATAAGTTATATAATATTTATTTAAAATAAATAAACAATAAATAAATAAATATTCTTGTGCTGTGGCACAAATAGAATTTAAGTTTAATAAATATATGTTCATACATATTGCAGTGGTTTTTTCACTGCAGAAGCAAGAAGAAAAAAGAAAATTATATTGAACATTATTTGAATAACATTGATTTAAAAATGTATTTTTATTTTATTGTGTATGTTTTATTTCAGACTGATAACGATAAAAATTTAAATTGTAAATGATAAATTTTGTAATGTTTGATTTTGATCTAGGAATGTAGATTGTCCAGGTCTAGCTTGATGTTTGAAGTCGGCGCCAACCTGGAAGACGTGCTAGTACAGAGATTTATATTATCGCTATCTTGATTTGTTATATTAGGTGGGGATGCCATGGCGTTTCCTGGAACTTGATTTGAGAGATAGAATAGTCCTTTTACAGATAGGTTTAATTTTTTTTTGTTAAATTAAATAAAACGTAATTTTATTTAATTTTAATTTGGATAATTACGGTATGTGTTTTTGGTTGTGCGCTTTTGTATATTTAAAATTCATTACGTAGATTTTTATGAGTATTTAAACTCATAAATTGATTTAAAAAAAAACCTATCTGAATCTCTCGTATAATAGTTTTTGTGGCGTACGTGTACAAAACTAAAAATGTATGTATTCTAGTATTATATTTATATAGATATATTTGTAATAATATTTGTATTGAAATTGAAGCTTCTTAAATTCATAAAAATTTAATTTGTAATATTCTTGTAATCATTTGAAATATTAACAAAACGTATTAGTCTGTTTTTTTTTAAATATAGTTTTTGTTCATTTCAGTTATCGTAATATATTAGGAAGGCGGGAGATAATATTTTGTCACAAGCTGGACATGCGCTTGGTTAATTTTGGTTGCGTGCGAAAAATAGTGAAAGTTCTATTTTTGACGTTTGAATTTTGAGGGGATAAAGTAATTTATGACAGCTAATAAAGTTTGTTTATATTTATTTAGATTTTGTTCGGAAGTCAGGTTAGAGTTTTTTTTCACTCTTGCACAGTCATTATTTGCAAGAGTTTTTTCTCTTTAAGACGCAATTTAGTAATGCTCTGCTTTATATTTGATAAAGTAGTTTTTTTTTATTTTTTTTTATATTAATTAAATGTTTGTGTTGTTAATGGTAGTTTTATTTCTTGAGTTTAATTTGTATTATTTCTCTTTTTAAAACACGATTTTCGAAAGAAAAACCCTGACGAGTAGGAGCTCAAGGAAGGTGCCCGCCAGATTGAGTTTAGTTCGGCGAGAATACGGTGGATTGTGAACATCAGTTAATAAGCAAACAATTAAAAGCACAATTCACTGCAATATGTACATATAGTACATATTTACATACACACCAAGAAAATATACAGCAAGAAAAACTTTATCATCGTGAGCTACATATTCATTCATCTTCCTCCAAGTCCAAGTTAGCAGTCGATTGTTTACTTAGATCCGAAGCAAACGATGTTGATGGGTGTGCATTATCGATAGTTTTGTCGACTTTTTCAAAGAACATTGTTATTGGTAGTTGTCGTTTTTGTCTTTTCATTTCAATAAACAAATCCTCCAAAGGTTTCAAGGCTTCTGTTATAGTGCGAGTAATTTTTATACTGCGTTCCATTATTGGATCATATTCTACTATCTGTTCTTTTAATGTTTGAGCAGTTCGAAATATCGCTGAAAATTTTTCAAGCGTCCATGCTGGCGGTTCTTGTTGAACCTCATCCTCATCGTCACTCGCTTCTGGAGAAGATTTCACAAGGTCTTCCAATTCCTCGTTGGTGAATACTTGATCCTCTTCGTTTATGTAATCACTGAGTTCCTCTTGGGTTATATCTTTAAATCCTTCTCATCTATTTTCTGCGCTATGTTAAATATCGTTGTTAGATGTGAATTAATATCATGTGTGTCTTCAGAACTAAGAACGATGCCATTCCACAGATTTTTCCAACATGCTATTATCGTTTCTGACTTTAATTCCTCCATCGCTCCTTTGATAAATAGAATTGCGTCAGCAATTGTAAATGACTTCCAGCATGCCATGAGCCCGATATCAGAGCATTCGTTAGCCATTGTATACAGCATTTCGAAAACCTGTCGAATATACAGGGTGTCCAGAAACTCTCCTGACAAACGAAGACCGGAGATTCCTCTGATAATTTTAAGACAATTGAACCCAAATTCACCTAGTCCGAAAATGCTTCCTAAGGGAGCTAGAGTTCTTTGAAGATGGCGCCTTGTATTTATTTTTTTTTAAATTCCTCCAGAACGCTTCTATTTAGAAAAACAAAAACTGGTGTGCTTATTTATCCTCCAGAGATGAATCGATTCCATCAATTGCGAATTTCTACTACCGGTCATAGGCGTCCGTTTTGGGTAGGTCAACGGTTATTTTAAGGCATAACTTTTTTGTCTTTAACTTTTAAGCATTTGTGACACTAGATTATTAAATTTTCAGGTATTCCAGTACTAAAATGTACTCTTACTTTAAGTCGGTAGGATACACCGTTTTCTAGAAAAATCGATTTGTAAATTTTTCGTTTTTTCTTCATTAAAGTTCAATTTATTATGTACCTACTTATTTTTAGCGACGAAGTTGGCTTGGACTATCAAGGCATGGATGAAAATTAATTTAATAAATTAAAAACAAATTATTTATTACAATGGAACGAAACTAACAAAAAAAGAACAAGTATCAAAGGTAGATTGTTACAAAAGTTGCTCGATGTGATGACCATTAGTCTCTATGCATAAGTTTACCCTTTTGCTTAGAGAACGCCGAATTCTTGCAAAAATTCCAAAGTTATTTCTAAATTCGTTGCAAGCATCTTGTATCCTTAGACAGAGTTGTGCGCGATTTTGTATCGGAACGGAATAAACAAATGCTTTTATGTATCCCCAAACACAATAATCGCAAGGATTCAAATCCGGCGACCTTGCTGGCCAAGCAACTGGACCGCCTCTTCCAATCCAATGGTCTTCGTAGTTATTATCTAGAAAGTCTCGTACATTCCTGCTAAAGTGGGCCGGACAGCCGTCCTGTAGAAACCATAAGTTTTGCCGAATATTTAAACGCACCTCATCTAACAAATCAGGTAAAATATTTTGCAGGAAATGTAAGTAATCAGCACCATTTAAACGAGCAGGTAATTCCACAGGTCCAAGTAGATAATCGTCAACTACTCCTATCCAGACGTTTATGCTAAACCTATGCTGATGCTTAAATTCTTGAACAACGTGGGGATTGTCACCAACGTACGAATAATAATGTGCATTATGTACATTAAAAATTCCATTTTTTGAGAATGTAGCTTCGTCACCAAACAAAATGTTCCTGAAGAAATCTTCATCTTGATTTTTCTGATTTTGTAACCATCTAGCGAATTCTACGCGAGCAGGAAAATCTCCTTCTAGCAGTGCTTGCACCTTTGTAAAATGAAAAGGATATAAATTTTCTTTGTGTAAGATATTTCCTACGGAAGATTTTGAAATTGTGGGGTACATGGCAGATAGTCTTCGAACGCTAATTTCTGGATTTTCCTCAACTTCCATTAAAATAACATCTTCATGTTCTGCTGTTACATCATTATGTCTTCCTGTTTCATTATTTTTTGGGACCACTGAACCTGTTTCTCTTAATCGTTGATGAAGAGCTGTAAATGTTGAGTGAGTGGGATGCTGAGGATTGGGAAATTTTTCAGCGTATCTACGTTGCGCCGCTCGAGCGTTACACCTCATTTTGCCATAAACTAAATGCATATCGGCGTATTCCTCATTAGTAAAAACCATTTTTTTTTAAATTGAAATCGTTGTGTTTGAATAACACAAAGTAAAAAATGAAAAGATAAACTTCGCGAACTGACAACAATTTGACAATGAAAAACGTAGGTTTTACTTCTGTTGGTAGTTCAGAGCTAACTATTGCAAAAAATAAAAAATTGAACTTTAATGAAGAAAAAACGAAAAATTTACAAATCGATTTTTCTAGAAAACGGTGTATCCTACCGACTTAAAGTAAGAGTACCTTTTAGTACTGGAATACCTGAAAATTTAATAATCTAGTGTCACAAATGCTTAAAAGTTAAAGACAAAAAAGTTATGCCTTAAAATAACCGTTGACCTACCCAAAACGGACGCCTATGACCGGTACTAGAAATTCGCAATTGATGGAATCGATTCATCTCTGGGGGATAAATAAGCATACCAGTTTTTGTTTTTCTAAATAGAAGCGTTCTGGAGGAATTTAAAAAAAAATAAATACAAGGCGCCATCTTCAAAGAACTCTAGCTCCCTTAGGAAGCATATTCGGACTAGGTGAATTTGGGTTTAATTGTCTTAAAATTATCTGAGGAAACTTCGGTCTTCGTTTGTCAGGAGAGTTTCTGGACACCCTGTATATGGCTTTAAAGCATCTAATGACACCTTGATCAAGGGGCTGAAGCAATAAGGTCGTGTTAGGTGGTAAAAAAAGCACTTCAACATTTTTATCTTTGTGCCTAGTGACACAGGATGCCCAGGAGCATTGTCTAGCATCAACAGCACTTTAAATGGTAATTCTTCCTTTTCCAAATATCTTTTCACTTCCGCAATAAAGCATTGATGAAACCATTGTGTAAATAGAACAGCCGTAACCCACGCCTTTCGATTTGATTGCCAAAACATAGGCAGGCAAGCTCTATCTTTGTATTTAAGAGCACGTGGATTCTGTGATCGGTAAACAAGTCCGGGTTTAATCATATAACCAGCTGCATTTGTACAAAATATCAAGGTAAGTCTATCCTTAATTGCTTTAAAGCCTGGTGCACTCTTTGCAGTCTTATGAATATAAGTCCGTTGAGGCATTTTTTTCCACATAAGACCAGTCTCATTGCAGTTAAAAACTTGCTTAGGATGATAATTCTTTTCTGCAATAATTTGTTTAAATTTTTCTGGAAGCAGGGCAGCAGCTACATGATCAGCCGACGCAGATTCCCCTGTCATTTTTATATTTTTTAGATTAAACCGAGTTTTAAATCTATGCAGTAATGCAGCCACCCCCTACTTGCTGTGAATGATTTTCCTTCCTCTTCAGTATAATCTTGGGTCTGCGTATCTTCATATAAAAGCAACGCCTTTTGTTGTAGCATTTTGCCATCGATAGGAATATGTTTTCTTGTCATATCTTCCACCCATAAATTTAAAGCATTTTCTACCTTAAGTAACACTTTATTATGTATTGTGGTTGCAACATTTTCAGTTTGGGGTGCACTAGAAAAACTAGCTCGAATCTTATCTTTGTTTTTTAACACTTCTCGTATCGAAGATTCGTTTTTATTGTATATTTTAGCAACAGTTGCAATAGATTTTTTTTTTATTTCAATCATATTAATGATTTTTATTTTTTCACTAATAGTGAGCATTTCACGTTTTCTTTTTGGTTTAGAAGCCATTTTAAAATGATTTTTAAATTTACTTGCTTTATTTAAAAACTATTGCAAGCACTGTCTTGTCCAACAATTCGAATAGTACTAAACTCATAGTTAACAGGAGCGTTTATATGTATGTACAAGTAAAAGCGAGTGGCACCTTAAGCACGTTCCAACTTGTTTAACTTATCATAAGAGAGCGCCGAATTCAGGGGATGACTCATATATGCGACGATATATCGACAAATGCTCCTATAACTTTTATATTTATTGATATAACGCGTTTTCTGCTCATCATAGGTAAATCGCGGATGACTGAAACCGCGGATACGGAGTCAGCGGATAACGGGGTACTACTGTATATACAGTGAGGTCCTAAAGTAACGGATAAATTCATTTTCTACGTAATTATTAATACAAAAGGAAAATCCTGAAACAGGTCAATTTTTATATATGAAACTACACTTTTTGAATAAAATTATCTATGTGCCCCTTCAACCCCCTCGAAGTAATAACTACCCCTTTAAAAAAATTAAATGAAAAGGGGTAGCGTGTGTTACTGCTTTTATAAGGGATTTTAATTCTCTATTCAGCAGTATATGCCTTTTTGATTTTTGAACGTCGATAATCAAGAAAAGAGTAATTTTATGACATACAAACAAGTAGGCGTAGAACCAAATACCTGTCACGAGTGACTAGTCTATTAGTTACCTTTATGTCAAAAAAGTAAATTTGTTTCTTTTTATGACATTTACTTCTCAAATTTGTTTTAGTTCGTTAGACGTCGTTAACAATTGTTAGGTATTAAACGTTTTTTTAGAGATTTCTAAGCGTTAATTTAAATTGTTCAACAATGAGCCTTTCCGAGACCCAAAGAATTGACGTATTAATATTAATTGGAGTGGGTGATAAAACACGAACGCATTCTGAAGTATGCAGAATATTTAATGATAAGTATCCTGACCGTCACATTTCCCAGTCTACGGTGAATAGAGTCGAACAAAAATTCCGTCAATTAGGAACTGTTAAAGATCTTCCAAAATCTGGTAGACGAGAATCTGAATGACGAGAAAAAATTGGATGTATTATTACATGTTGAGGAAAACCCACATAAACCTACAAGAGAAGTAGCCGGTGATTGCGATGTAAGTAAATCGTCGGTCTTGCGTGTTTTGAAAAAAGAAAAATACCATCCGTATAAAATTCAAAAGGTGCAGGAATTAAATGACGATGATCCTGATCGTCGATTACAATTTTGTGAAATTGTTACAAATAGATGTCAACAGATCCGATGTTTCCCAAAAACATTCTTTTTTCTGATGAGGCAACGTTTACCTTACATGGAACAGTCAACAAGCAAAATTTTCGGTATTGGAGTAAACAAAATCCGCACTGGATGAGGGAAGGTCATACTCAGTATCCTATTAAAGTGAACGTTTGGGCTGGCATAATAAATAACAGAATTATTGGACCATATTTTTTTGAGGGGACATTAACTGGGGCGATTTACTTGGAGTTTTTACAAACATTTTTAATACCTGAATTAAGAAGACTTTTCCTGATACTGTTAACCCCACAGAAATTAATAGAAACATATGGTTTCAACAAGATGGAGCTACACCACATTATGCAGCAGTAGTACGAGCTTACCTTAATCAATTCCGCATCGGTGGATCGGTAGACGTGGTGAAATTGAATGGCCAGCCCGTTCTCCCGATATGACTCCCCTGGATTATTTTTTGTGGGGTTATTTAAAATCAAAAATTTACTCCAATAAACCAATCAACATTAATGATTTAAAAAACCGAATAATGCATGAAATTAATCAAATCAGCGCTGAAATGTTGCAAAACGTTTTGGAAGAATTCCAACATCGTCTATTTATTTGTCAAGAAATGAACGGACTCCAGTTTGAGTATATGATTTAAACTATTTTTAGTTATTGTAAATAATGTTAAATATTTTAAAATTTATTTCGTTCTGTGACATAATTAATTATACAATTTAAACAATTTATATATATATAAATTTTTCCTATTATCTACGTCCAAAAATCAAAAAGGCATATACTGCTGAATAGAGAATTAAAATCCCTTTTAAACGCAGTAACACACGCTACCCCTTTTCATTTAAATTTTTTAAAGGGGTAGTTATTACTTCGAGGGGGTTGAAGGGGCACATAGATAATTTTATTCAAAAAGTGTAGTTTCATATATAAAAATTGACCTGTTTCAGGATTTTCCTTTTGTATTAATAATTACGTAGAAAATGAATTTATCCGTTACTTTAGGACCTCACTGTATATTGCGCACTTCCTGCGTATTGTATATTTATTATTTTAAGAGTTATTTTATTTTCTATAATTAAGAGTTTCCGGCGTATATTGTTCATTTTAATACATTGATGACGTCGGAAACTACAGCATATGCTTTTCTTGGAAGGAAGGTAAAAATGGTTGTATGGAAATTTCCGTATAATCAATTTCATTGTTTTCTCCCTCTCTTGTAACTGGCGGGGACAAAACTTTCTTGTCGAAAAATAAGTCTATGAAGAAACAGTTCCAAACAAGATCTCTTAGAGCTCACTACAGCTCCAAGTACGATCTCTTCGAGTTAACTACAGTTCTAGCTTAGGTCTCATTGATCTAAATAACAGTTCCTACTAAGATCTCAGTGATCTAAATAGGAGCAAATATTATTTATTAGCCAGTTTTCTCGGTCTTTAGTATTAAGACCAGATACTGCATTTGTATTAAGTTAACGGAACTCCAAGACTAAATTTGTAAATATATTATTGTTATTCAAAAACTATTGCGTTATTTCAACTCATACTTCGGTCGATACATACCGAACTTCCTTCAAACCAGGAGGTATAAAACAGCGATGGATAAAAGAAAGCGCAGTGAAGTTTGGAATTTTTTATTGTCGTGAATGATCATTCAGCTAAATGCAATTTCTGCAATTCAATATTTTCACATAAAGGAGGGGCAATCGCAAATCTAACCTGACATTTGAAAAGGAAGCATCCATTTTCCCTAGTAGAAGAACCTGAAAAATATACGTCGCATACGCATACCGATCCAAACGAACCTTCTACATCCAAGGCCGGTGAAAGTGTTGCTTCTGCTACTGCAGAAATTGCACCTGCCATAACAAGAGAAAATACTGAGGTGAATACCGAACTTGTAAAGAAAAGGAAAGTGTATCACTCAACTTTGACAACTTTTGAAAAAAGGTCATTACCCGTACAAACTTCAAAAAAGCTAGATGAACAACTGTGCACTGTGTGTAATGATTGTTGCTGAATACCAGCCACTTAGTTTTGTAGAAGATACTGAATTTCGAAAATTTGTTAAAATGCTAAATCCAAATTACAATCTTCCATCAAGAAAGACTATTTCCAATATAATTTTACCCTAACTGCATACAAAAGTATATGAAATTGTAAAAAAGTGTTTGTTATTGACGGATTATGTTGCTATTACCACTGATGGATGGACTTCTATTAGTAACCAGTCTTATCAAGCGCTAACTGCATATTTCTTCACCGATGACAGTAAATTAACATCAGCTTTATTAGGGTGCTGCTGTATCGAAGGAAGTCATATAGCTCAAAATTTGTCTAATAATATGAAGAGCCCTTTAGACACATGGGAAGTGTCCCACAAAGTTTGTGCTGTTGTTACTGATAATGCAGCAAATATTACAGCAGCAGTTCGCATTTCAGGGTGGCAGCACCAGCACATATCATGTTTTGCCCATACTCTTAACTTAATAGTACAGAAAGGGTTACATGAAATTCGGGACATTCAGCATAAAGTAAAAGCCGTTGTCGAATTTTTCAAACGGAGTCCACTTGCAACAGCAAAACTTCAAAATCTACAGAAACAAATGGATTTTTCCCAACTTAAGTTGAAACAAGATGTAAGCACAAGGTGGAATTCTACTTATGATATGTTTGATAGAATTATTAAAATGAAAGATTCTTTGCAATCAGCGTTAGCTATTTCAAACTGCAATATTAATTCGTTTGATCACGATTTCGAAGTTCTTTCAATGTGCTGCAAAATCTTAAAACCTTTCAAAGATGTAACAGAAGAACTAAGTGGTGAAATAGTGTGACAATTTCAAAAATTTTAGTGTTTCGTAAAATGTTAGTGAATTATATATCCAAAATGAAAATGCGGTTGGTTACGGTCGAAGCAGATGAGGCAGATAAGATGTGCGAAATTGTATTAGCTGAATTACTTAAAAGATTTGAACATACAGAAGATAATCAAATTTACAGCGAATCCACATTTCTCGATCCGCGATTTAAAAAGTATGGTTTCAGTAATGAGTCGGCATATAATAATACCTATCAAACAATCATACAGAAAATAGCGGCTTTAATTGAAAAGAAAAATGCAAATTGCAGTGAACCTATTGCAATATAAAAAAGTGTAGATACAGCGGACGATAACAAAATATGCTATGAATTGTGATTTTGAAATTTTCTTTTTCTGCTTTTTCTTTCAGGGTTCCAATCGGAAAACTGGAAAACACAATTGAATTAATATTATATTTAGGCGCCACTCAAAATTTATTTGAGAAAAATAGTAATAATGTCTTTGAGTTACTTATAAGCACAAAAGAAAAAAGGTCAAATTTAAAAAATACACACAATAAACTTTAAATGAATCTTTAAAACAAAAATAAAAAAAAATTAAAAACAAATCTTTATAAATTATAAAGACTAATATTGCCTCATTTAACAATATTATTAAGGTACAAATATCGCATGGAAATGACCCCAGCATGCGATAAAAAACTTCCTTAGTGACTTCCGAACAAAATTAAAACTAATAAATTACAAAGATGCTTTTAAATTTCTCCCATAAGAAACAAATAAACAAAATTGACACATGAAAAAATGTCCTTGATATCCCAAGCGTACTAAAATTTTACACTTACAGAAAAGTTTTTTTATACTAGAAATTTTAAAAAACCTTCTTTGTCATTTATATCAAATAACTAAGATTAAAAAGCAAAACAATAATAATACTAATATAAACAATTAGAAAATACATTATTCAATTCGTTCAATATAAAAATAAGATATCTTTATAAAATATATTACTTACGTAAAAAATATATTCAAAAAAATCGAGACACGGTGTGTAAGAAAGTATTAAAAATCAATTACGAGATTCACAAACTCGTAAATAAATCGGTAATGATTCTCAAGCACAAACCACAACTTAAATCAAAAACAAAAACCGAAATTACTAAATCAAAGATAAAGATTTAACTTTAAATAAGCACACCTTTCTTACTACACTCCACACTTGTGTCTGGTTAGTCCACATGAAGCACGTAGGCTTCGTATAAAAAAAATACAGTTATAAAAATCGTCTACATCAAATCCGGCTTGCTCCAACTGCACAAGTCAAATATATATTTAAGTTCAAAATAAAAATACATTCATAAATAATAAAACTTTTCAAAATATTTGCGGGGAAAAGTTCATAGCAATTTGGAGTAACTTTGATAATGAGATTTTGGAAATAAAAACAACATTCATCCCCACTACAGAAGCAATCAGTGAAATTGATAAATATGTTCAAGAATTCTTATTAAGTTATTAGCCAGGAATCAAAATCCTCTTAAATGGTGGGAAGACAGGAAAAATGTTTAAGTATATAAATTTATATACCCTTATGAAAAGTCGACTTTGTATTCCAGCTACATCTGTTCCTAGTGAACGTATATTTTCAAAAACTGGACAAATTCTAACAGATCGACGAAGTAGGTTACCTGCTTCCAAGGTAGAAAAAATAATATTTTTAAATTATAATCATAACTTGTATTAATATAATTTTTGTACACCAGTACTATAGGTTTATATTTATTGTTTTGTATTTATTGTAAGATTCACATGAAAACATGTCAGTGTACAAGTAAATATAAAATAAGTACCTGCTTATAAATTCAACGCTGTTAAGTGGTAATCGCGTTTCATTGGTTACAAATTCATGTATAATATTTTGCCTAACTAAGGTATAGCAAGCGCCAATTAAGTTGGCGCGAGGAGGGGGTGCGCAGAAGCCGTTTTTAAAAACGTCCACCCCCACTACCCAAGTAATTGTCAGAATACATTTGTCATTGACGTTTGACGGAACATAATATCTTTGCTAGGGGATCATAAAGTGATACACGCTCAGAGGTTAGAATTATCTGACATTTGATGTAAAACCAAATACAAATCTCCCCACTACTTCTAATCCTGCGCGAACTTACCCCTCCTCGCGCCAACTTAATTGGCGTTTGCTATACTTACTCCACCCATATAGGTAGCGCACAAATCTCTGTCTAAAGCGCGATCAAAATTCGTTATGTTTGGTGTATCCGTCATGGATAGCAATTATAGTTCCTAAAATTTTGTAGTTCCTGTTATAAACCAACGTGGCGCTAGTATCGATATATATCTAGTGACTTTAGAAATTCAGAAATGTGTATGTTACGTGCCTTAACTCCAAATTTTGTTGGTAGTGTTCTTAAATTCTTAACATGTCCTGTATTGCAATTGTTTCTGTGTGTTGTAATGTGCCATTTTGTGTGAAAAACGTATATTTTTATATATACAGTACAAATCTCTTCCCTATAGTCAGTAGAATATGCATACATACGTGTATTACGTATGTGTGTGTTCCTGAAGTGAGAAGTAGGGATGGGGAGCGCGGAGACGAGCAGCGATGCACGCCTTTCTTACGTTTATTTATTCTATCAAAGTTCCAGTATTTGTTTTCTTGGTTTTATTAAATTTATGGCTATTGATTACGTATAAGCTAACTTGTGTCGGTATTCACGATGGATATTTTTACCCTTGAACAAAAAAAAATTGTCGTAAAACAGTATCATCTTGGTCGCAGCATAAGAGAAATTGCACGGGTATTTCAAATTAACTTTCAACGTACCATTGCGTTTGAAACGATAAGACACATAATTAAAAATTTTGAAAAATATGGCTGTTTAAATCCGTTAAAACATACGAAGGTTTTATTTATTATGTATAGAAAATAGAAGTTATTATGATTTACCGCTTTACTTATTGTTATTGTTATAGGTATATCTGACATTGTTTTAAACGTTAAAAATATTAAAATCTTCCAAAAAGTCCACACTTATTTGTGTTAATTATTACATAAAGTCCCTATTATTGCCGCTAGTTCCACATTCATCGACGTTTATACTATGTATGTATGTGCTTGTGCTTACATCCATATGTATGCCACGTGCGTCCCCACTCCTCGCATCACGAACGCACACATACGTAATACACGTTTCTATAAGTGACTATAGGGAAGAGATTTTTACTGTATAGTGTATTTTATATTTAGAGTATTTTATTTAGCAGACCTTTGTTTATTTAACAAGTGTTCATTTGAAAGGTCAATCTAGTAGTATGTGATTTACTGAGAACATTTTGATGTATGTCGTAAATTAAAATTTACTTCTTAACCTACGAAGTCGTATATTTTGACAGTTTTATACATACAAATAAATAACAAATAATAGGTACTTTTTGAAAATTATAACAAATGTTGAAAATGTTGTCCTTCAAGATCAATGCACTTTAAAATTCTCCGTTCCAAGCAATTTATTTAAACCAGAATCGACGCACGATTATTTTATGTACTAACTGATATTTGTGATTGACATTATAAAATGTTATTTGGATTTACGTTTACGGAACAACAAACACATACTAATATATATGCGTCTTATTCTATCAAAATTTCAAAGTAAGGTTACTTTGAAATTTTTGACTTTTCAAATGAACACCCGTTATGTATATTTACAGGAAAAGGGCATTTAGGTTAAAGCATTGTTATCGGACAATTTGAAGAACGCCAGTTTTACAGACCACTTCCAGTTTTTCGACCGACGCTACCAGTCTCTCTGTCCGAGTCTCTGAATAACTTTACACAATTTGTCAAAACATTGTAGTCAAACACTAATTCAGGATGTTCTTCACTAAAATCAGCCATGCATTCCGTAATTAAATACTGCCACTCGCCATTTAATTTCACACCTGTACGGAAGTAACATTCGATAATTTTTGCTTTCTATGTTGTTCTATGTTCTATGTTGAATAGGTACCATTTTTAAATAAATTTAATTTTCTTAATAAGAGTTTTGAAAAATTTGACACAAACTTATAGTACCAATGTCAAATAATAAATGTCATTATGTGGAAGTGGCTAAACTACCAACCCAATTTCACAGTCTACTCCAATTATGAATTTTTTCGATGGCTCGTTATATTTTGTGACAATGCCTGAATTTTTAAATTTTTGATTTTAATTTAAAGATTATTGCCTTTTTAATTACAATGATGTATTTTATCATTATAAAAACTTTTAGTTCATTATATATGAGTATTTTTTAATACCTATCTGTACTAAAATCTCTTCAACTGTCTTATTTTTGTGAATCAAAGTTTAATCCATGTATTTATGAAAATATCAATATAGTATATTAAAAAACAAAGATTAAAACAAAGATAAAAACAAATTAAAGATTATTGCCTTTTTAATTACAATGATGTATTTTATCATTATAAAAACTTTTAGTTCATTATATATGAGTATTTTTTAATACCTATCTGTACTAAAATCTCTTCAACTGTCTTATTTTTGTGAATCAAAGTTTAATCCATGTATTTATGAAAATATCAATATAGTATATTAAAAAACAAGTTTCATAAGGCACCATTTCGCCGCACGAGATCAGTTTAGAAAACGAGCCGCGATAGCGGCGAGTTTTCTAAAGAGCGAGTGCGGCAAAAGGCCTTATGAAACGAGTTTTTTTATACTATTTTTTTCTATTTTGCATTTTTTACATTAATAAAATGGAATTATTTAATTTGGAAGTTCAGAGTTTAATTTTTATATAAATCATGCAGTTGGTCACATTGATACTTGACATTGTCAAATTTAAATCTTGCTATCCGCAGAGTATATTATATTACATATTATTTATTAATTTTCGTTAACATTACTTGATATTTTATTTAAAAATATAAACAGAACTGACTCGGAATTAAATGATCAAGAAAAACTAAATATTAAGTTTAGATGCTTGGATTTTTATATTGAATGTACTCACCAAATATATACTCGTTTCTCTTTTGATTCTGAACCTGTAAAAGCTTTGAAACTGCTAAATTTTAAATCCAAGGCAAATAAAAAATACATCCTCTTTAGGTCCACTGTTGGACTATTTTAAAATATTAAAAGATTATGATATGAACATAATAGACAGAGAATTTAGGGAATTGATATCTTCTGAGATAGATGAAGAATTGGATGTTACAGATTTTTGGGCAACTATTGCTAAAATAAAGCTGGGTGATGGTTCAAATGCTTATCCGCAATTATCAAAATTTGCATTCGAACTATTGTCTCTCCCACATAGCAGTGCTACAGCGGAAAGAATATTCAGTGCAATTAATTTAAATAAAACAAAAATTCGGAATCGCCTTAGCACGTAATCATTATCTGGCATATTATTAACTAAGTCATTTATTAAAGACAATGGCGGAGAGTGTCACAATTTACAATTTGGAAAGATGAAAACTCAGAAGTAAAGTAATTACACGTATATGTAATCTTAAATAGTATCCCAACCTTCTCAGTTATCTTTTGTTGATAATTTAGCTATTACATATTGCTGTGTACTGTAGTAATTGGTTGAAAATGGTCCACAATGCACCACAATGAGTCCGGGCTGCTTTTCGGAGAGTTTAGTTCTTTTAATAGAGTCCTTTAAAGTCTCAGGTTCATTTACGAACGTGGACAGAAAAACAAAAATATAAGCATTAAAACAAACACTTTTCCATAACATGTCTTTATTTCAAAAAAAAAAAGAAGAAAAAATCTTAATCAAATATTAAGAAAGCTAATTGCATGAATAACAAAAAGCAGGAGGGAAAAAGATTGCGAGATAAGTGACACGCTCGCAATGAAAACCCTCTAATTAAACGCGAACAAAATTTAAACTAAATAAATAGTATGGAAAACTTTCAATTTCAATTGTTTACTGTAACCCCAAAATACAAACGTCAAACAGATACATAAACTGTTATCACGCGTGTCTAAAACCAGATCATGCGCACATAAACAAGAATATAACTTTCCCTCCAACCTGATTTCAAAAAAAATATCTTATTCATGAATAAAGAAAAAAATCCCACATAAGAAATATGAAAATTTTCCTTGCTATTCAAACAATTATTAGACACATCAAACTTAAATATACTCAATAATGAATATCACTCTAACAATCAATCAAATATAATCAATGCATTGAAATATTAAATCTTTAATATTACTTACGTTTTTAAAATCATAAAAACTATATTTGAAACACACATGGCAGATAAGTATAAAATTAAATCAAGATTAACGAGTCAAAACCCTCGTTAATGATCCCGTAATGAATTCAAATTACCATCAACCAATTAATAACAAAAAACGCGATTTTAATCAAAAACTATAGTTAATTAACTATTTCTTTAAAATCAACTATATCTACCGATATTCTCTGTGTGTCTGAAGGTTACACCCATAGGTTACACCCCTCTAATCTCATTTCCCCGGAGCAAAAATGCGACCACATGTGAAACTATAACTATTAAATACGTCACAGAAATATACAGATATAATCAAAAGAATCGTTCCAAACATTAAAATAACATAATTTTCAAAATATATAAAAATATCCTGCTAAAATAAATGTACATAAATAAAATATATTATTCAAAATTATCTTCGTGGAAAAATCTACCGCAATATGTATAAAATATTTGTGATACATTTTATTATAGGAAAAAAAAATGTTGTAAGTTCTTTAATAAATTGGTAACCTATATACCCCAATATACCTATGTATATTACTATGGACTATCTTATTTTTTATTTCTAATGCTTCTAGAACATTTACAAATCGATTCCATATAACCAATAATGCAATTATTTTGGTATGGGTATTGGAGAAAGAGTCAATTAATGTTTAACCGTTTTAATTATTCATTGTTAAACGATATTACTCTATATGCATATTATTAATAGTTTTATAATTTTGGCACATTTGGCAACTTTTGAATGAAAATGTTGGCAACTCCAGTGACTCAACCGCGGCCACGCTGATGTTATGGGTTGTGGTTATGTGTAACATGTAACTTACATATGTTGCGCTTATGTTATGAGTAGAGCTGAGGATGTTTGCGGTATAACCATGGTTATATCATGTAACCATAGTAATTTACTATGGTTACATGATATAACCATGGTTATACCGCAAACATCCTCAGCTCTAGTTATGAGTCTAAATTTTACGATTTTTTAAACTTACTTAGTAAAAGCGGGAACCCGGTACAGCCTTCCAGAAGTTCATGTGTGGGGGTAAGACGATAAACAAACAAGCAGGAAGAATTTCAGTGCACACGCTCAAAAAATCGTTACAAAAGAGTCCAAGATGGAGAACGCCAATAATGCCACTGAAAATGACACGCGACCTGAAAATCCAGATAGCAGTTTCGGCATTCAAGTGTCGATTGATGATTTAGTTAATACTGCCATAAAAGCTGTGCTCAGAAGGGAAGAGGTGTGTTTAAGTAATGTAGAAGTTGCATCATAAGTTCCCAAATTTGGTGGAAACGCTGACGAAGATGTGAAGCAATGGTTTAATCGAATAGAAAAGATATTAGATAGATATGGCATTACCAATGAGAAGATACTGTTAACAATTATTGGTAAATTAGAAGGTAATGCCCTTAGTTGGTTTCATTCGAAGCCTGATCATGTAACATTTGAGCTTTTAACTTTGAAAGCAGAGATGATAAATATGTTTTCATGTAAAGAAGACACAATAACTTTAATGAGCCAATTTGAGAACAGGTAGTGGCACAAGAATGAAAAATTTGAAAGATATTAATGGACAAAGTTTTATTAGGTAACAAATTAAATATATAAGAACAATAATATATGTGAACATATTTTGTTCACATATATAATTGATGGTTTTAATAACTCACATTTGCATTCCCTAGTGAAGATAAAGGAATTCACCAGCTTCAGCTATTTATTTTCGAAGATGAAGGAAATCACAGCTCATGAAAGACGAGTCCCTATGAATACATTTTCAGTTAGAGGACCTCCATGTAGTGTTACACCTATTAATGTACAGACAAAATTCTCTTTTTCAGACTAGATGTTTCAACTGTAATGGCGTAGTAATGGCTCTAGATGTGCGAAGCCAAAGAGACAAGGAGGAAGCTGTTATGTGTGTGAGTCTATGGATCACATTTGTTGAGATTGTCCTAGAAAGAAAGAATCAGTCAACAGCTGCACCAGATAGTACATCGATGGTCATTGAAAATGTCACACCACCAGCCCCATATGAGATTCCAGTCACTTTACAATTTTCATGTGGAAATTCCTCAGGTATGATAAACCTAAAAGCAATGTTAGACACAGGCAGTGCTATAAGTCTCATTTTATCATGCTACTTACTGTCATATTCTTATTTACCTTTGTCCGATGATTTTACGTCAAGTTTTTATGGTATTAGTGGCTGTAAATTAAATATTCAGGTAACGTAATTATTAGAGACATGATTATTCCTTTGACTTTCTATGTTGTTTCTGAAGACACTATGAATTTTCAATATTTTAGGTCGAGACTTTTTATCAATAAAAGATTTTAAATTTAATTTAGAAGAGCTTATCTCTAATTCTAATCATGGAAGTAAGCAGGAAACTTTTAATGAGCTTATGTTAATAGGTATCTTGTATTCAAAGAAATCGCGTACGTCAATTTTTTGCCCGTTTAATTTTGTGTTTTTCTGACGTTTATTAACGTCATGCCGTGACAATTAAGTTAATTAAAAATGCAAATACCAAAAGTTTCCGAACAAGAAAAGTATTTTATTATAGCAAAAGCTGAAGAAGGTTGGTCTATTGGAGATATTGCACTTCATTTCCATTACAATAAGAGCACAATTTTAAGAATTAAAAGATGATGGGAACAGGAACAATCTAAAAACACATAACCTTTATAATATCTTTTATCTAAATGACAGAAAGTCCGTTTTTAAACGATAAAAAAACTAATAAAAAATGTTTACTTGATTTAAATACTGTACGCGATTTTTTTGAATGCAAAAGTACATTTAGTGAGTGTATTGTTGGACCATATATTATGATTAATCCTGAACTAGATTATGAAACAAAAAATAAATTAGAAAATGATTTTGATACACAATATGTGAATGCGCTTAGACCGTCCAAACCAGACGTTGATTGTGAAATTGAAATTAGTCTAAAACACACAACCATTCTCTTTTCGTCCTCGTAAATTATCTTATGATGAAAAAAAATAATTACAACAAATTCTAGATGACAGCAAATTATACGCGAGAGTTCTCAATATTACAGCCAAATTCTAGTTAAAAAGAAAAATTCGCAAAATTATCGATTATGTGTAGATTACCGCGAACAACAAAGTTACGATTAAGGATCACTATTCCATTCCTTTAATTGATGATTAAAGACGGCAGACTATGTGCCCACACTGTTAAATTTAATAATACACATAAGGTGTATTAGATAAAAATGTAGATTTTACAAAATTAGGGCAACTTTTTACCAATACTGAAGATCCATTGTACAGATACAAAGAGCACTTTAACTATGCAAATATAACATCTCTCAAAGTCGAACAATCCTTCTCAGTATATAAACATATACAGTTCATAAAGTATAAGTTTTCAGTTCGTACTGCCCAAGTAGGAACCGCAAATTGTACTTTATCTCTTTCTAACACACATGAATACGCGCTGTAATACTACACACGTTTGTCATTTTAAGTTAAGACGTACGTCTTTGAAATATTATATTAAATAAAAAGGGATAGGTTGTCTAGGAGATAGTCTTATGATATTCGGATTGCTTTGAAATTATTTTAATACTGTCGTTTATTGACTTTGTTTCCGGTATTCTGACTTCTTGGTTAAGTAATCTAATTTGAATATCTCGTTTGTCATCAAAAAATTACAAAATCTGTTCTTTTGAGAACAATACTGGTAATAAATAATAATATCAATTAGTGGAAAAAAGTACGAAATTGTTTGATTATCACTTTGACATTTCTAACCTATTTATTTGACAGAATATTTCTTAGATGCCTGGTAAGCCTCTTGGTTCTCAAGCTCAACAGCTTGTATTAAATCTTACAGCCTATTTTGAATGAGAAAAAGAGAATGGTGGGCCAGTTATGTACATCGATCGTGTTCATGAGGTAATTCACATAATCACATAAGGCAGTTATAAAATTAGTTTTATTTTAGAGGGTAGCACAAGCTCTTAATATTTCTAGTAGAACTTTCTACACTATTAAACATCGTAGCGTTCAGAATCCAGTCTTATCATCTCCTGGCAAAAACAGGTCTTGTAGGAAGCCAAAAACTAAGGATTTACCAGAGGCAACGAAAATGGAAGTTCGAAATACTGTTTATGACATGTATAAAGAAAGCATATTACATGTTCAAATTTTTCAGAAAAACATCTTACCTTAAAAACTCTAAGAAATGTTTTGGCAGCGAAAGAATTTATTCATACGAGTACAACTTCTTTAGCAATATTGCTTAAAGATATTGGTTTTAAATTCAAGAAAGAATGTAACAGAAGAGCACTGACAGAGAAATTTAATATAGTCTGCATGAGAAATGTGTTTTTAAGGGAATATATGAATAATGGTTCCCATACCTAATCACCGTAATGACAACACAAGAGTTTGTCAAGCTGTGATAAATGAAGTTTTTACTGTATAATTTTGTTAATAAATATTTTTAAATAAAAAAAAAACTGTAATTTCTTTAGTAGCACTGTAACACAAGTTTCAAAAAAGGAACATATAAAATAAATAAATTCATATTCATGATGACAATTTACGCAGTTCTATTTCTTGAAGTTTTAATTTGTTGGCTTGCATCTTTTCTTCTATAATGGCACACCTTAATTTTGCTTGAAGAATATTTTCATCCAATTGTGCATTTCGAAGTTGTTGTTCTTGAACTTCAATGGCCAATTCGTACTTTCTTTTTAAATAAATTTGTTCTTCTTTGATTTTTTTTTTCTATTATGAACAATGTCATTTAAATTTGCATATACGTCACTTGCACTTGTTCTATTTTGAAGATACTGTCTTTTTATGTTTACAGGTAGCTTTGTTGTATTGTTAATATTTTCATATGGACCACTTTATATTAACAATCCTTGTTTATTAGTTTTGTTATTTGAAACGGTCCTTTATTCTCAATAATTCCGATATGTGATTCTACAATATCCAGCAAGAGACAAATCTCTCTGTCCGAAAAGTGTTTACCTTTTACACGTTTTGACATCTCCATTTTTGCGATTTGATTACAGTGAAGTATGTTTTTCCCAAATAATTTCGTTAAAATTCCCTAGATCGATAATTTCGTAATGAGTAATGATCTGTTAAAAAATTCTTTCTAACGTTTATGAATGTGCTATTTCATTTAATGACCATTATAATTAAAACGACCATTTCATAATGAACCATTATTCCGTTTTCTGTGAATACGGCCTAAAGATCTTTTCAATACCTATGCATTTCACTATTGATATCTGACTTGAAATATTTCTTATTAAATAAATTTTTGATCGAATATTAGGTATCGTGAGTTTATAATTATAAATAACATTTAAAAAAATTTGTTCGAATATTGAAGTAATAATTTCCGCACAGTTTTCTTGTGTTGAAAATATTTATACAAAACTAGAAAAGAAACAATACTTTTGAACTATTCATGTTCCCACTTTACTCATTATTTTGACATGTAGGTTATGTATTTGCTTTCTTTGGTTATATTGCAAGTAAAACTGAAATTTTGACAATGTTTGCGAAACATGACATTTATATTTTATGATGACAGACGGTTGTTTCCGCGACTGAATACATGACTTCATTTGACTCCGCAGTACTGATTTGAATCATATGCTTCGAATTTGACCTTGAACTGAAAACTTATACTTTATGAACTATATATATTAAATTTATTATATTATATTAAATTTGACAGTGTGGGCACACAGTCTGCCGTCTTTATTAATGATCAGTAGAGCTGAGGATGTTTGCGGTATAACCATGGTTATATCATGTAACCATAGTAAATTACTATGGTTACATGATATAACCATGGTTATACCGCAAACATCCTCAGCTCTAATGATCAGTTAAACTTATTAAAAAACAAAAATTACTTTACATGTCTTGATTTAAAAAATAGTTTCCATCATGTGCGAGTAGCTCAAAATTCAATTCATTACGCCATTAGGCCAATATGAGTGAATAAAAATGCATTTCGGGTTATGGAATGCGCCATCAGTTTTCCAAAGATTTATAAACAAAGTTTTTCACAATTTGTTACGCAATAACAAAATCCTAATATATACATAATATATTTATACTCTGTTCACTCTAAGTTCCGAAATTCACTAAATTAATGGGATTCAGGAAGGCATAATATCGAATTTCACCATCTACATTATGTGATAATGCTATTATTAAAAATCAAATGTATTGGCATATTACCCCTTCCAAAATGCGCATTTGCAACATAAACATCGCTGTTGACATTTGTGTTGTTGACATTTGACAATCTTAATCTGCGCCTGTTCCGCAGTCTAGTTATTACAAATGTTGAAAATTTTCAAGTTAGTCAAAAGTCGTTCGAAGGAGTGTGTTAGTTACGCCTTTATTTTCCCTTCGTAATTTTTATTAATAGTTTTCATCATTTATTGACGAGTCCCGGTATTTTAAATTGTTTAGAAGTATTTAATACGTACGATGCTTTTATCGCTATCTGTGGTTAAAATTGTTAACGATATCATCCCTTCCCGCGAGCGTTATCTTGTGGCACGCGCAAGAGAAGTAGAGAATTAGACATTTGCCGCTGTAGAGTAAGGGCGTTTTAAAAGTGTACAAAAAGTACATAATCACAATGGGAGTTATATCACGCTTCTTCGACATATAGTGTTATCGTATAAATACGGATTCGGTCAAGAGCGAGTGATTATTTTTTTAGAACAGCCAATTTGCCGTTTGCGAAAATTACAAATCTACTTCGAGTTTTTTTTGTTTGACGTTTTTATTCGATAACGGAAAAAAATAACTTCCGGCGGATGGTACTTCCGTACTCCAGCCCCTATCTACCAAAGTCATATTTATGGTCATCTAAATTATCATCAATCGACGAACAGCGATACCCCGAAGAGTTTATACCACCTTCGATGACCAAGGAAAGGAAAGACAAATAATTCGTACCGTTAATTTTTTTGAGAACTTTAAAATTGCCGCTTATAATGCCGCTTTTTTAATTATACATTAACATTTTTTTTTATTATAATCTTTGCTTATAATCTTTTTTTAATTATACATTAATGCTATCATACTTTACTGTAATCAGAGAATAATTCCTGTTATGCTTTTATGTCTTATCATACTTAGATCATTTATTTCCTAGATGTTTACGAATTTATCTTTGATTATACTCTTTTATATGTATTGAACTTATGACTATACTTTGCTATAGTTTTATTATTTATTTTTGAAGTTATGTTTGGCATCCTTAGTTTTAGAATAAACTTTTGAGCACTTAAGTAAAAACACAATATTATTTAAATTATCATTGTCAGGCTAGGCCGAGTTGTAGTAGTAAAATTTGAAATTAAATTTGCCGCCAATTTATATATTAGTTAAAAAGGTTAGGTTGGTAGTGGCGGTAAAGGAAGATGCATGATGGTGAAGTTAGTTATGATTATTATGTGTAACTTATGTTGTGCTTATGTAATCTGTCTAAATTTTACTGAATATTAAAACATATTAAAAGCGGGAAGTTTAATTATACGCCGGTAAAGCCTCCAGATCATTTTCTTTTTTAAAGATTTTGTAGGCCAAACTTTTTACAACTCCAGGATTTTTGCGAAAGGACTTCATAACGAATTTCAAAATATTTAATCCACTTTTTAATAAGACTGCCATTGCTCAGTCGGTTTTATAAGTGCTTCATATGACAATTGTTGAACCCAAGACGGAATGCTATAGCTGTGGTCTTGTTTTACTTTATAAGTAAATTGTCCCAAAATTGGAAGTATATAATACAAAACTAACTTACGCCGATAACTCAATGCTGTGGCTGTTGTGAGTTCTTGGTGTATACAAATTTACCTTACCAGTTTTTAATTTTTATCAGTATTTATAACCTAAAATAGGGATGTAGATAAAATAATGGTCCAAATATTGAATAAGTATCACGAATATCAACACCATAGGTCTTCTGTCGCCGAATAAATTGGGAGGAATAATGTAGACATATATAAAAACGAATAAATTTAGTTAATCAATATTTTAAAATTTACAGTAAATTCAGTGAAATTAAATATAATAACAGCATTAGTAGACTCAAAACTGATATCCACTAGAACCTGCATATACATTTGTAATGACACTAATGAGTAATGACAATGACACTAATGACTCTTTACAAAATATTTAAATAATAAAAAAATGCTTAGATGTATTGTTTTCATAGAAACGTTTTCATGGAATCCATACATTTGCACGCAATTTTTATTACTTCACTACTCATTTTCATTCTAAATTATACACAGGTACTAGTTTTGAGTCTACTAATTCTGTTATCATATTTAGTTTCACTGAATTAATTGTAAATTTTAAAATATTGAGGAAATAAATTCACCTATTATACATTATGGACATGTATTCCCGCTAATTTAGGTCTCGTGACGTCACAGCGCACTGACAATTAGCGAACAGTGCAAGATAGAGAGAGATCTGGCCATTGTCTTTAATTTACCAACCTTGGTAAAAATAGATTCTATATTACGCCCATGGCCTGGTTTCTACTTTCTCCACTCTCGGTTGTCTCGGTTTCATTTCCGTGTCTAACGTCATATCTTTTATTAGTGGCCTATGCTAGTGGTTTGAGTATCGCGTTCGTCTTTAATTGGTAAGTAAGATTTTTCGATATTTATTAAATAGGTTACCTATATAATTAGTCTTTCGGTGTTTTTATTTTACTAACAGTAAAAGCCTCAAATCTGTTGTATTGTGTTTTTTCACATTTGGGGAATTCCTTGGTAGCACCTCGTATATCGAGGAAACTCGAATACTTTTGTATAAAGTAAAGCATGATTTGAATAGTTGAAATACTTAATATGGAAAAGTAATTATTTTTGAATTGCTGTAGTTCTGATTGTCGTTTGACTTTTAATAGTGCATAATATTCTGGAACCATTTTGTTTTCTTTGGTATTGGTCATTTTTATTTATTGAAGAAAAATTCAATCATTAACTTTATTATACCTTCAATAATTGACAAAGATTAATAGTTCAGGCGTTTTCTCTTGACACCAACCTGCGCGAAAATATAAACGTGATGTGCTACAGACAGTCTAAAAAATATAGGTGTAGGATTTAGTGATTAATTTGTGATAAGTGATTAATTTAAATATATTCTTATCTATATAGAAAATAATGTATGTATTTTATATTTCTAATTGATGGTTCTTAATTAAAACATTGCTTCTGCAACGAGCAAATATACTTTATGAGTATAATACATGCATAAACTTATGTACACTTAATAAAGTATATCTTTTCAGTTCGTACTGCCCAAGTGGGAACCGCAAATTATACTTTATTTCTTTCTCACGCACATAGATACGCGTCGTAATACTACATTCGTTTATCATTTTAAGTTAAGACTAAGTTATTTCAATATTGTTGTTTATTGACTTTGTTTCCGGTATTCTGACTTATAAGTTAAGCATTCTTCTAATTTGAACATTTATTTTGTCATCAAAAATTACAAAATCCGTTTTTTTGAGAACAGTACCGATAATAAATAGTAATATTAGTGGTAATAAGTACGAAATTGTTGATTATCACTTTTACATTTCTAACCTATTTATTTTACATAATATTTCTTGGATACCTGGTAAACCTCTTGGTTCTCAAGCTCGACAGCTTGTATTAAATCTTACAGACTATTTTGAATATTAAAGTAATAATTTCCGCATAGCTTTCTTGCATAGAATATATTTATACAAAACTAGAAAAGAAACAATACTTTTGAACTATTCATGTTCCTACTTTACTCAGTATTTATCATGGATGTAGTATATATGGATTGTCTATGCGTATTACGAATTGACTCCAACATTAGTGAGAGTAAATTGTAAGCGAGAGTGTACCGAGTTCGTATTCTGATAGTGAATAATTTTGAATAGTTAAATCAGTTTTATTTTAAGCACGTGGTGAAATTGCATTAAGTAAAGTTACAACTGTTTGTATCTATCATTAATATAAACAGTAGTAGTTTTATTCTGCGTTATAGTTTATGTAAAAGCTGTGGATTTCGTGTTCCGCTTACGGTTGCACAAACCGTTTTGTTAAAAATTGTAACATAAAATACCATAGGTAAGTGTATAGCAAACGCCAATTAAGTTGGCGCGAGGAGGAGGTGCGCAGAAGCCGATTTTAAAAACGTCCACCCCCCACTACTCAAGTAATTGTCAGAATACATTTGTCATTGACGTATGACGGAACATAATGTATTTGCTAGGGGATCATAAAGTGATACACGCTCAAACGAGAGAAGTAGTTTTTAATGTTTACAATTATTTTTATAAACATAAAAGTACAAAGAGGAGTACGATTTACGAACCTTACAGCTGCAGCATTACTCCATTTTATTTATTTACACCTTTTGGTTAAAAATTTTACCCTAAAACGCTCAATGGGTAGCAACTACGACAATGATAACTCTGGAAAAATTTGTTCAAGTAGGTTAATATCTTATAACAATAATAATGATAGTACTTTTTGATGATATTTTAATTACATGTAAATAACAGGCGCGCGGCTCTTGATGACGTATTTGGGAGGGCGCGTACAATGATGCGAGTGCTTCGTGTATTCTCGTGTACTAACTGTAGCGTTTTCTTAGTAAACACCGAAAACACACGAGGCACTCGCATCATTGTACGCGCCCTCCTAAATACGTCATCTCGAGCCGCGCCTGGTAAATAATAATTTTATTGTTTAAAGGCAGTTAGCAAAGATGTGAAGAAAACAAAAAAGATCCAAATATCACCTATGAGTCTCTCTACCACAAAATTAGAAGAAAATATTGCTGCTTACGTGGCTGGTTTTGTCACCAAAAGAATAAATAAAATGATCAAGCAGTGTGATGTCTGCATAGAAAACATATACACGAGAAATACAGATGACAGTCATTTAAAATTTACGACAATGAAAGAGTGCTACAAAACGATTGAACTATATTAATGCAAATTTATTCACCTCATTCATACAAATATATAGTCAGACAAAATGTTTATTGCTAGACATATATAAACAAGGTTTTTATAATTGTTTGGTTGAACATTAAAAAAAAAATATTAATTTTAAATTTAAATATTGTATTCACATGGCGGACACTATACAATATATCATTAGAAAATTTGTGGAAGTATTAATTTTTATATAATTATATCAAACATATAAACAGAAACAAACAATCCAATATTTCAAAATGCGATACATTTATGTCAAACAAAATATAAAAAATAAATGCTTAAATTATAGTGATTATGCAGTGTAAGTTGTATTTCAAGTTAAAGTGGTAAAAGTCTAATGCATCATTTAAAAATTTAAATAAATCCCCTATATATACCTTTTAAATATAGTTATCCCCCAACTTCTCAGATGGCTCGAATCTATTCTCGAAATTTAACATTATATGTCCTTTCTATTAAGGTTATCTATGGCACTAGCAATAGAACAAAACCTTTGACCGCATTAGCCGAAGAATCGTTAAATCTGAGCAAGAAAGCTGACGTAAATTATGAGAATATACAAACTATTCTCAAAGAAGTAGGAGATGGGTACTTGAAAGCAATCACCAAAACAAATCGAATCAAATTATTAAAATTTGAAATAGCTAAGTATTCGTTCCAAAATCCTACTTTTGAATTCCAAGAAAAACCATGATGTAATTGTTAATGTTTACATTGTACTATAATACAGAGATAAAATAAAATTACTGTATATAAGCTTAATGAGTATCTATTTGTTTGTACATTTAAATGAGTGCCTATACATAATCAAAGTAAATTATTTTCAATATATGCATTTCGTGCAGCTTGTCCTACTAGTAACACATTATTAATAGCAACAGCATCTGCAAAGAAGTAAAAGCATTAGTTACATTCATTGTTACTGGATACAGTGATGTTTTTTTTTCTTTATCTACAATGGAGTTGCCATTATTAACATCATTTTCTCTGTATTCAATTTCGTGACCTTGTATTGGTATTGCAGCATTTATTCCAATATTATGAAGTACACAACATGTATGAATAATTTTTGCTGCTCTAGTTGGATGATATAACAAAACCTTATGTCTAGAAAGACACCTAAATCTTGCCATATAGCACACCATTTGTTCTCTCTATAACGTTTCTGGTTTTGTTTTAAGTGTTTATTGAAATTTGCTTCGATCGTGCTTTCTTGTATATTAGCAAAACGGTGTGAAAAGCCACGGCTCAAGAGGATAACCTCCTGTTTGGAATTGAAAATAAGTACACTGTTCAGTTTATCTGCATATTTGTAACTGTTTACCTATTAAATGTGTTAAGGTATACCCAAGTTCGTATTGCTCTCTTAAGTAATTTCTAATATTACTTGTTTGTCATATAGCAGTATCATGCACTGATCCTAGATTTCATGCACTACATCCAATTATCTTGCAATTGGAATCTGCAATCTATTGATGAAATATATTTAGAATTAGCCCTTAATGTGATATTTTACCCTTCACTATATCAATATAACAAGTGTTCATTTGAAAAGTCAATCTAGTAGCATGTGATTTACTGAGAACATTTTGAAGTATGTCGTAAATTAAAATTTACTACTTAACCTACGAAGTCGTATATTTTGACAGTTTCATACATACAAATAAATAACAAATAATAGGTATTTATTAAAAACTATAACAAATGTTTAAAATGTTGTCCTTAAAGATCAATGCACTTTAAGATCCTCCGTTCAAAATTTCTGATGATATTCTGCAACATTACTGGATTGTTATTAATTTCCATGCATTTCTGTTCGATTCTCTGTAGCACATCAGTCAAATTCAATATAGGTGTTCGAAATATGTTATTTTTTAGATGTACAGTACCTTTGATTAGTTAACGTTCCCTGAAAAAATATTGGTCCAATGATTCGCCTTTGGCTTATCGCTGCCCAGACACCAATTTTCTCTGGATGTAGTGATTCTTCATGTGGATTTTCACTACTCCAAATTCTTGTATTTTGTGAATTTAGGTATCCCGTTTTATAAAACCATGCTTCATCAGGAAAGATGACTCTTTGCGAAAGTTCTTCATTATTGTTCATATTTACAAACCAATTACAAAACTGTAGTCTACGTGGGTAATCAATTTCTAACAATTCTTACTGCTGTAACACGGTATGGATAAAGTTGCATATATTTTTTTAATAACTTGTGAGTTGTACCAACAGAAAGGTTTATTTGTTGACTCAAATGTCGAACAGATGTTTGTGGTTCATTTTCCATTATTTCTTCAACACGATTGACAACTTGAGGTGTATGTTTCTTAACTGCTCCGCTGCCTGATTTTCTTAAGAGACTACCAGTTTCAGAAAAAAGTTTTAAAGTTCTATCCAATTCTTAAATTGTATATAATCTATTACGAAATGTGGAAACTCAACTTGAAATTCGACCATGCAATCTTGAACTGAATAAACCCATAAACCATCAATTTTATTACCACTTCGAAAATAAGCCTGGACTAAAAAAATTTTATGTTCTAAAGTGGAAGCCATTTTAAAACTGAGAAGCAATTTATTTAAACCAGAATCGACGCACGATTATTTTATGCACTAACTGATATTTATGATTGACATTATCAAATGTCATTTATTTACGTTTGCGGATCAACAAACACATACTAATATATTTGCGTCTTATTCTATCAAAATTTCAAGTAACCTAGAGTAACTTTTCAAATGAACACGTTATGTATATACACATAATGCTTACTTACAAGCTATACATTTATAGAATATCTTCTTTTTCTGTTCAGTGGGTGATACACATAATTTACAGGGGGAGCAAGTATCTCAATATGAGTTCTGTCAATTACACCCACAACTCCTCGAGCACTCCATTTTTCACAGAAACTACAATAGAGATATATTTCATGAAACATTATTATATGGTCAACTAATTTTTTGCCCTCTTTTTATTTTATTTTTCATATCTGCTGTTGTTGGAAACTGCACATAATTAGGAAACAAATGTTCAGCTATCACAGAACAAATTTCATTTAATATTCGACAAACTGATGTTTGGCTTAGTGCTATCCAAGAATTACAACCTACTGGATTTTGAAAGGATTCTGTGACTGTAAAATGTAATGTTGTTAAAACCTACAATTCAAGACATATATATACATCAAATTTCTAAAATTATAAATACATTAATCACCTTCAGATGCAGAGGAATATGGCCACGCAAGTCCATAACTGCTCCCAAAGTATTAATTAAGTTGGTAGCAGACCTTTTGTCGAAACAAAATAACTGCTGGAAGTGTATTTCAGATCATTCAAAAGGATTCATTGTACGATTCATTACGATACATCCTTAAGACTGTATTACACTTATCAATTTCTTGACCAAGTTATTGACCAAGAACTTGATCAAGTGAAAATTGACGACAAGTCCTGTATTACACTTGTCAAGTAGACTTGATCAATTTCTTGACCAAGAACTTGTTGGCTTAGAACATGTTCTATTTTTTTCTTCAACTTGACCAAGTTTTTAGTGATTTCTAGTAAAATGTGTGTTATAAAGTTTTTTGCCAACTGCGTACAATGTAAATACAATTGCACTTAACATTTCTGTTAAAATCACATATTAAGTATTAACAGAAAATAAATCAAATTCACCAAAATTAACGTTTTATTATTTTGTGTGAAGTTTTCAGATTTACAAAATGCCATCTTTGAAAATATTCAAGCGCAATTCACGAATAAAGAAATTGAAAGCTGCAATAATAATATTAACATCGTTATTAACAAGGAAAACCAGATATTGTGCAGATGTAGAAAATAAGACCAAACGGAGGTGGTGGACCAGACCTTGGCTGGACCGAAGTAAAGGCAACCTCTCTTTAATTCAAAAAGATTTTGCAAGTGATCCAGAGCAATTTCGGAATTTCTTGCGGATGGATGACCATTTATTTAATATACTTTTATCAAAAGTGTCTGCAAGAATAAACAAGAAAAATACATTCATGAGAGAGACTATATCAGCTAAAGATAAACTTACAATCACTCTAAGATTTTTAGCTACAGGGGAAACATACAGAAGTTTAATGTACTCATTTAGAATAGCAGAATCAACAATTTCATTGTTTATCCCGGTTGTATGTAAAGCAATTTATGAAGCATTGAAAGAGGATTATTTACAGGCTAGTTGAATTTGATGTAATTATAATAATTCATCTTATCTTACTTTGATATTATTATTTAGGCACCAAAATCTGCAGCAGATTGGTTGAACATTTCCCAAGATTTTGAAAAAAGATGGAACTTTCCCAATGCAATTGGAGCGTTAGATGGGAAGCATATTGTATTTAATGCTCCAAAAAGTGCTGGATCTACATACTACAATTATAAAGGGCAAAATAGCATTGTCCTTCTTGCTTTGGTAGATTCACAATGTAAATTTATAACGAGCGTTCAACTAAATTTTACCTCGAAGTTGCCCATGGAAATTATACGTATATCTTAGCTTTTTACTAAGTTCTTAATATGAATTTTGTTGGTTATGAACTATTTGAATGACATGGTAAATGTCAAAATAATAAAATCAAAATATTTAACTAAATGAGATACGTTTATTTGCAACAAACAAGTAACATTTTATAAAAATTGTTGAAAGTGGCCACCACCTTGTTCGAGACATTTCTCACTTCTCTTCTTCTGTCATCGATTTCGTTAATTCTTTCAGCAATTCTGATTTGAAGGTTTGCAAGATCAGGCATCTGTACCCGAAAAATTGAGTTCTTTAAAAAAGGCCACAGAAAAAAAAACAGAAAAAAGATCTTGGTGGAAATTCATGTTCGGTGTTTAAACTTATCAACCAATTTTGATAAATTTGCCGTATCATATTAATTGTTTCACCAGCTGTGTGCGCTCTGGCTCCGTCTTGTTGAAAGTAACCCTAATTTATTTCTTCTTCATTAAGCTGTTCAATAAATGGCATAATAATTTCTTGTCGATACCTTTCTCCTGTTAAGGTACCGTTAAAGAAAATAGGGTCAATGATTTTCCTTCGACTAGGCGCACACCATACACCAATTTTCTGTGGATGAAGTGAGGTTTCAGCATAAAACTCATGTGGTTTCTCAGTATTCCACATCCTTATATTTTGTGAGTTAACATATCCATTCAGATAAAACCATGATTCATCAGAAAAATAAGTTTTACCAAGAAAGTCATTATCTAAATTATTTAAGAACCACTGACAAAATGTTGTTCTTCTAGGATAGTCAATTTCTTTTATTTCTTGATAACAGGTCATGCGATATGGAAATAAATTTAAATCTTTTTTCAAAATTGTATGACAGGTGCCAATTGATTCACCCACTTGTTGAGATAATACTCGTATGGAAGTTCGTGGTGCATCATTCATAATTTGCGTTACATCGTCAACTAGCTCTTCCGTACGTTTTTTCGGCCGGCCACTGCCTTCTTTCCGTATAACACTCCCTGTTTCTCTGAAAACCTTAGTGCAACTGTGTACCGAAAACTATCAATATCAAAGGCGAAGTTTGGAAACATTTCTAAATTCGTCTACGCATTCTTCAATAAAATAGTGCCATTGTCCGTCAATATTACGTCCGTTTCGAAAATAAGATTCAACCATGAATGATTTGTGTTGAATAGTTTTAAATCAATTTTAAGTTACAAAGCAATTTAAAAAAAGTTCCAATTAAGTATACATCAGAATAGTCTGTCAAATTGACAACTGATGCAAATGTAAATAGTACAAGTTACGACAAACATTTTTATTGTCATGGACTACTAGAGGTAAAATTTATTTGAACGCACATTATATGTGGATGTCGGAACAAATGGGAGAGTATCTGACGGAGGAGTTTTTAAAAAAAGCACCTTATACAAAGCGGTTATACAAAATAAACTAAGTATACCTGAAGATAAGCCTCTGCCAGGACGGCATAAAGCAGTACCTTATGTTATTGTTGCCGATGCTGCATTTACTCTAAATCGACATGTTTTGAAGCCTTACCCATTCCGTAACCTGAGTCCAGAACAGCAAATATTTAATTATAGACTTAGTAGAGCACGTCAGGTTGTTGAAAATGCCTTTGGCATTCTAGCCAATAGGTTTAGGATATTTCTCACACCTATCAATTTAAGTCCAGAAAAAGTGGAAGAAATAATATTGACCTGTTGTGTATTACATAATTTTTTGAGAACAGAAAATGTTAATTATATTACAGAAAATGAAGACATTGAAGATCCTACCTATCTGTTTGGTCTAGTGCAGCAGAGAGGTAATCATCCAACAAATGAAGCACAGGAAATTCGAAATGAGTTTATGCACTATTTTAATAATGAATGAATTATATAAAAAATTATAAAGTTAAACATTTAATTACTGTATACTATATTATATATATTTAATTACTATAGAAATACATAAAATAATATTAATTAATACGAGTATATTACAAATCCTGCAATAAATTGTCTTGTATTAAATTAAAAATTTGAGCCTTTAATTTGTGAAGACGAACTGGATCTTTTATCCTTCGCATTTCACTGACCATCATCCTGAAATAAATAAACCTTAAGGCTTACCAACCATTCTTTAGTTATTTTGTCAATACCACTTTTGCGCTATTGGTACTACTAATTCACCAAAAAACTTGGTGAAGAAATTGATAAGTGTAAAACAGTCAAGGTCAACAATAACTTGAGCAAGAACTTGACGACAATTTCTTGATCAATAACTTGGTCAAGAAATTGATAAGTGTAATACAGCCATTAGAGTTTATATGAAATCGTAAGCTACGTGCGACTTTAGAATTATATTTTGTACTTTCCCGACTTACGAGGCTTACAGATTTTGTTACGATGCTTATAAAAATATTCTTAGAAACTTGTTTATACATTACAATCTCATTATTTATATCAAATTTTGTGTTTTATGTTTCGTTAATCTGTTTGTTTTTTTTTCGAAAAGGTTAGAATCAGAGATAAGGACGAGAAGCGAAACTTAACGTTATAAAGTGGTACCCTGTTGTTCTTGCTAAAACTGTAGTTAGAGCCACAGTAGATTGAAAAAAAGCGCGGTTTTTAAATTTAGTAATATATTAATTATAGTATTTTAAAGGCTTGTTCGTAGCCTCTACAGTCTACACTATTCTACACCGTTGTAATATGTATAGCATATGTTTGATGGTACACATACTACACCGGTGTGGAATAATGTAGAAGCTGCAGAGACACATACAGCCGAAATTTATTTTTATACTTTGCAAATTATCAAAATAATTGAAAGATATATGAGTAGGTAAACCCCATCAGTTTTGTATAATACAAAGGTATTTTTAATAATATAAAATATTAAAAATCTGGTGTGAAGAACACAAATACAGGTTCACTATTAATATTTTTGTGAACGTGTCGGAACATATCCCTCCCCAGAGACGTAGATACGTATTTCGCCTTTTCGCAAAGGCGAAATACGTATCTACGTAGCAAATTTTAAGCAGATTAGTAAGTGTGACCAACATTTAAAATAAAAATGTTGGCGCTAAATTCAAACTATCCTCAATCATTTAAAATCGCACTGTATACACCCTTTGACTAAAACTATTTCACTATGTTTTACGAAATAAAATGAAACAAATAACAAAATAAAAACTAATGCTTCAGTAAATATTACGTCGTACAATTCAAGTAAATACCACCAGAGAATACCCTAAAGAGAACAGACACTTATTGTTAAATTTTTGGATAGAATTTTATGCGCCATCTATTGAGGAGGCATAGTACTATTGGACAAACTACAAAAATTTGGTGTTCAACTTTAATAAAATCTGCATTTGGGGGGTTAATATCTAGACTGACTTATTTAAATTATTCCTTTTGTATTAATAATAATTATAAATTTATTTACTCTTTTGATTATATATCTATACTTAAAAACTTAAACTATAACTTAAAAAAAAACTCGTAAACAATTACATATATATTTCATTATCAATAAAAAATTACATAATCATTACATAGATATTTCTACAATTGGCATAGGTGTTCTTCTTACCGCTTCTATATGTTTAGTATAAAGTATTATCTTCTACGTCTCTCCAACTTAAATACAGCAAAATTTTTTATTGGATCATGCTTTAAATCTGGTATCAGACCCACTCAAAATTCTATTTATTGATTTGATCTAACTATAAATTATTAATCTAATCATTATATTTAATAATTTTCTTTTCAGGTTAGGTGGTTTGGACAATTAAATGCATCAAAATCCATATTGTCTACCACATGACTATAAATTAATGCATGCAAATTGTCATTTAAGCAAAGCCGAAGCAATATTTCTACAATTTCCAATGCAACACTATTATATAGGTACATAAATTTAGTAGATGGCACCAATATATTTTCTACTGAAGTCACATTCTGCTGTTCAATGTTTTCATTATAAAATGAATTGGTAGTAGTTGGTTCTTCAGTAAATACTATTATTAAACAGATTAATATACTTATCTACATACTAAATTTAATAATTTACCAGGCATATTTAGGGTTCGTAGTGCATTGGGAAATAATGTTGTAGTGTGCGTACATACATCCATAAAATGTGCACCACAAACACGAATCGTATTATGCAATTCCTCATCTGAGTAAGTATAAAGTGACTATTGAAGTAAATGATATCACCACATGGAAAACACTTCAAATTCATATTTAATCACATTAAGTAATTCATAAGTGTTTAATAATACCTTCAACTATTCTTGTCATTACAATTTGGGATAACACACTTCCGTTTATATTGACTGCTGTCCATGTTAACGTAACCAAAATCTAGAAAATAAAATAAAAAATTAATTCTCTGTATAGAATAATAGCTTGAAAGTTAGTATTAATTACACAGAGGTTTACTTACAACGATACAATTACACTATTTTCTTACACATTAACAGCATCAGCACAACAAACGTTAGGATTAACCAAACCATTTATAAACAAATATAGAGACGGAAATGACAGTAAACGCAGATAAAAGCCTTAAATTTGAAGTTCCTACATAGAGTAATCTACAATTTTAGTTTATCATTAATCGCGGATAGTTTCCTGCCTCCTCGCCAGAGGCGCTTGAAATCGAGATTAACTAGTCCAATTAATGGGACCCCCCCCCTGAATACCACCACAATTTGGTACGCCTATTTTTTTAGCGACCGACACTAGAGTCACAAGGTGCGCTAAATCTAAACATTAATTATTTATTTAATTTCAAAAGTATCACATTTTTAAAACCTAAATAAATTTTAAATTATGGCACCAAGGGTTCTTCAGGATATTTTTGAATTCTGGAGATGGCGCGTCTGTAAGGTTTCAGTTCTATATTAGGGAGGTTTCATTCTATCCTGTTAAGATTGGTTTTATCTATGTATAGCAAGTGCCAATTAAGTTGGCGCAGGATTAGAAGTAGTGGGGAGATTTGTATTTGGTTTTACATCAAATGTCAGATAACCACAAAGTGCGCGCTTGGATAGGAATTATGGTTCCTAAAATTTGGTAGTTCCTGATAATAACATACGTGGCGCTCGTATCGATATATATCTAGTGACTTTAGAAATTCAGAAATGTGTATGTTACGTGCTTTAATTCCAAATTTTGTTGGTAGTGTTATTGTTATTAACCTGTACTGTATTGCAATTGTTTTTGTGTGTTGTAATGTGCCAGATATAGCATTTTGTGTGAAAAGCATATAATTTATATATATAGTGTGTTTTATATTTAGAGTATTTTATTTAGTAGACTTTTGTTTATATATGTATATTTACAGGAAAAGTGCATTTAGGTTAAAGCATTGTTATCGGACAATTTGAAGATTGCCACAGTTTTACAGAATTACTAGAATTTTCAAAACAAAGAAAGCTACAGTATTCCAATTATGAGTTTTTTTGCAGTATGGAATTAATATACAATTTGTGTATGGTATTATTGCCAGAAATTTGTTTTAAAAAAGACATTTACAAAATATTGTATACAACAATTTCAAATGAAATTCGTTTTGAATACATACTTAATAAAGTGCGACAGCGACAAAGAGCAACTTGTGCCTCTATAAGAAAACAGTTTATTAAATTAATTATTTTCGGTAAAGATGCATTTTAGGTATAGCAAACGGCAATTAAGTTGGCGCGAGGAGGGGTAAGTTCCCGCGGGATTAGAAGTAATGGGGAGATTTGTATTTGGTTTTACATCAAACGTCAGATAATTCTACCCTCTGAGCGTGTATCACTTTATGATCCCCTAGCAAAGACATTATGTTCCGTCAAACGTCAATGACAAATGTATTCTGACAATAGACCACGCAAGCGTGACGTCAAATCGCCATTTTCTGTACGGTAGGTCAGGATCTGCGTTCCAAACAAATTTAAAGCGTCATTTGAAACGTATAGACACTCTTGATAAAACGATTTTTAATTAATCTTCCTATATTAATATCATTTGTTACTTGGTAAGTATGTAAGCAAAATATCAATATACATATTATAGTTATTAAAAACAAAATATTTGGCAATGGTGTTTTTTAATTGCAGATAAATATTAGCAATGACTGCAAAAAAGCTTTTTCCACCTCGATAATTCTGCCTTTTCTGTAAGAAAAGTAAAAATAGTGCATCCCTTTTTTTCACTTAATGCTTGCAAGTAGGAGCAGAACACTTAACCATTATGTATATCTATCTAACCTCACTTTTGTACTTTAGTTACTCAAGTATAACCGTGCTATAAAACAATTAATATTATTATTATCAGTTTTAAACAACGTCGTTCATACCTACATGCAATAACAATTAAAATTCACTTATAAATAATAACTTTTCACCCCTATGAAAACAATTTAAATGCCGTTTGTTTGGAACGCGATCCCTGACCTTCCGCAAAAATGACGACAGCACTTGCGCGGTCTATTACTTGAGTAGTGGGGGTGGACGTTTTCAAAAACGGCTTCTCCGCACCCCCTCCTCGCGCCAACTTAATTGGCGCTTGCTATACCTTGTTAGGCAAAATATTATACATGAATTTGTAACCAATGAAACGCGATTACCACTTAACAGCGTTGGCATATGTTAGATTATTTGAAGTAAATAATTTCGACAGATAAGATTATAAAGAAGACAATATTCAACAAAATATTAAAAATCTTGGTAATTAAATGCAACTATCTATTTAAAATATATATATTTTGTAATTTGTATTAAACAGCGGTATACAACTATGATATATAACTGTTTATAACTGAATTTTCAATTCAAACGTATTAGGTAACATTGCAACTCTGTTAAATTTTGAATGATGTTTCCATGGTTATGAAAACATGGTTACGATATGATTGGTCATAAAATTCATGTATATATTTTGCCTAAAATGCATCTTTACCTTATTTCAATTATTTGAAGGGAGAGCTTTCCGTTTTTTATATTTTTTCAATGAATATTTAAAATCAAAAAAGAAATAATTTCACATTCATGTTTGATAATTTCTTATAAAATCGGTCCGTAATGTAATAATTATTTGTACTATTCAATTGAAAACAACCTGTTTTTCAATCCATGTATTTATGTATTCAGATGTTTGATTCGATTAGATTTTAAATTTGTTAAGGGCTGATAAGCCCTTGAAAAATTTATTTACAGCAGTAATGTTGGCTTTTCTCAGTTCTTGTTAGCTTAAGCAATCTGTTAATAAAATTAAAACTCATATTGTACAAACAATTACTTAAGAAAATTATTTTGATTTGTGATATATATTTTGTGACAATGCCTGAATTTTTAAATTTTTGATTTTAATTTAAAGATTATGGTTTTCTTAATACAATGATGTATTTTATCATTATAAAAACTTTGAGTTCATTATATATGAGTATTTTTTAAATACCTATCTGTACTAACATCTCTTCAAATGTCTTAATTTTGCGAATCAAAGTTTAATCCATGTATATAATTCAATGAAAGACAAAAGTGCTATATATGTGCTTTCCATTAAACTTATTTTCTAAATTATCATACAGCTGTAATTTGCAAAGTATAAAAATAAATTTCGGCTGTATGTGTCTCTATTTCCGAGCTTTGCTTTTTTGTTCTTTTTTTAAAGGTATACATTAATTAAAAGTGATATAAACTTGTTTAAAGGTTTGTTCGGGACGTCTACAGCTTCTATATTATTCCACACCGGTGTAGTATGTGTACCGTCAAACTTATGCTATACATATTACAACGGTGTAGAATAGTGTAGACTGTAGAGGCTACGAACAAGCCTTTAAAATACTATAATTAATATATTACTAAATTTAAATACCGCGCTTCTTTTTTTTTCAATCGACTGTGGCTCTAACTACAGTTTTTGAAGGAACTATGTATACATAAACAGGGTACCACTTTTTAACGTTAAGTTTCCCTTCCCCTCCTTATCTCTGACTAGAGTGCCTGTATAATATATATTGAACTATACAGCCTGTTCCGTATCGTTATGTTCAAATTTTAGGAGTGTAAAGTAGATTTCATTTCAAGTAACAAAAACGCAAAACTTGTATATCCATTTTTATTTGTTTCAAAGTTACAGATCTATGAATGTGATTATGAGATCATGAAAAAAATGTAATCCTAAAGTCAATACAACCTCATTTTATTTAATAAAAAGTTATACGATTCAATAACAGGCCTGTGATTGTTAACGTCGCATAATAAAATGTTATCCTAAAATAAATAAACACGTGTCGTAGTGCATATAGTAATTTCTTGGAGATCTACAAAGAAGAGTACTGGAAATTGATTCATTTTAAAGAAGGTTCTTACTTATTTCGTAAGTGCTGAACCATGAATATTATACAATAAACAAATGTTCAAATGACTGTTAACGTTGCATTTTTTAATAATAGATTACATTACGTTTCAGTTCATACAACAGCTTATTAGTGAGTGGACACGTTTTCTTTATTCAAAATGCCTTACCGATTTTCTTCTCAAGAGTATGCGGACATGCATTTTTCCATCTACTATATTTCCAGGTACCTTATATTTGTGTACTATTGATTCTGGCAGCCGGATCGTTTTATTGTTGATTAAAATTTTTTATGAACAAATGCACTGGATCCGCCAAGAAATACAATTTTCTAGAATTATCAGTAGGATGTATAATATAATTTATTAACTTAGAGTATTTGCCACATATTCCAAACTGTTTCCATATTCCCACATTTGTAGTTCCCGTATCAAATATTACAGCATGAACTCGTAACTGAATAGTTTCTCTATGCAGAATTACTTGACATATTATATTTGCCAGAATTGAACTGCCAGATGAATTACCTGTAAAATAATAGGCTACTATTTGTTTCCAACGAGATGTAATACCTCCTAATGCAAAGACTAAACTATGTGTAGCAACACCAGAACTACTTGGTAACGTAATTTCTCCTATGTATGAATTAGTGGACATACAATAATCCACACTAGATTGCCATTTCATCAATTGCCAGCATACAATCTCTTTCAGAGTCCACCATACTGTTAACGAAACTTGAAAACTTCTTCGGATATCACTATTAAATTAAATTCTCAAGCCTTCGACACAGAGTTTAGATGGAAGGATAGGGTAATTTTTGGTGATGAAGTGCATTGTATCCATTATTACCACAAGCAAACTTTAAAGCTAGAGCATTTTCTACAGTTTTATTTGACACCCTCCTAAAGTGCCACTGACTTTCTTGTCAGCGAATCTAATTGGTCTTCATTAAAAATGTGAGAAATATTGGTTTCACTTTTCCTTAATTTTTCATTAAATTGCCTTTTCTGAATGTATAATTTTTGCCTATACATTTTATTCTGCTTGCGTAACAAAAATACTTGTCGTCTTTCTTTCTGAAGAAGTTGTAGTTGCTCATATGAGTATTCTTTGGAACTATGGTGTAATAAATCTGATTTAGTTCTATTTGTAATTGTAGACTCTTTATTATTGTTCTTTATATCACAAATAGAAACATCAATTATTGTATATTCACATTTTTGATCCTCTGTTCTTTTCATCAGATTGTCGTTCTGTAGGTGGCATTCTAATTGCTTTGTTAATACTGAAACTAAATATTGTTGGTATCGCATTATGTTTTAATTTTCTTTTTCCATCACATCGGGCAACCTCCAATTGAGCCGCATCAAAATATACCTGAAATATTAACAAAATAATAGAACTAATGAACGAAGTAAATATTATTTTTGAATAAATAAGTTACAGTATATAGTCCTTATATACAATCCTTATAATGGACACTGACGGGGAATCCTAAAATGTCCAATATATGGAGGTGTCCAAAATGTGGAGGTTAAAAAAAAACGAAAAAAAACATTCATTCTCATATCAATTTAATCACACATAATAAGACGAAAGTCGAAAAAAATTTACAATACTTAATACACATACATACATACATATTTTATGCTAGATTTTACTTGAAATAATCATTAATTGTTGTTTGTCTTACTTTTTTCATTTTATGTTTAAATATCTCAGATTCACATTCAAGAAGAGCTTGAGAAATATTGTTAGCAATGTTAAAACTGTTAGTGCTTAAGAAATAGTTCTCAAGATCTTTTAATTTTTGATGGGCTTCTGAAATATTTGATATACTAGTTACAAATTCCTCTTCAATCTCATTTTCCATTTCATCACTGATATCAGTAATTTCATCGATACAATCTATAATGGAAACATTAGGATTTTCAGTAAATAACTCATTATCAATTAATGCGTATGTGCTTAAATCTAAATTAGTGATGTTAAAATTGGGAAATAAAAATGCTAATGGTAGGTATATTATCTTCTATATCGCACTCTGCACTTAGATCACTGTCACTTTGATTGAATCCGCATTTTTGAAAACAGTTTCTTACGGTCACAGGCGAGAGTTTTTTCCAAGCAGCTGATATCCATATTAATGCAGTGACTACCGTAATGTTTTTTTCTACCATTTCTAGTGAATTTTCAGTATCCATTAACGCCAAAAGCCTTTTTACAAGCATGCTCCGGTAAATTACCTTAAAGTTTTGAATCACACCCTGGTCCATAGGTTGACAATGCGAGGTAGTATTTGGAGGCAGAAAAACCAATTTTACGTTTTCCAATGAAATCTTCGGATGAGAAGTGGCATTATCAAGAAACAAAATTACATGCCTTTTTTCTTTCTTCATCTTGTTATCAAAGTTCTTTAACCAAGCTGACATAATATCCAAAGTCATCCACGCTTTTTTGTTAGATATCCATCCTATCGGCAACTTATCCACATGAGCTCCTTTAAAACATCTAGGTTTCTTACTTTTACCGATGACTAACGGCCTTTCCTTATCACCCTCCATATTTGAACACAACAATATAGTTAGTCGTTCTTTTGCAGATTTTCCTCCGGCACATTTATCACTTCTTAACGCAAATGTTTTTGTCGGAAGGGCGCGGAAAAATAAACCGGTTTCATCAGCATTAAAAATATCTTTCGGAGAGTAATCTTTGCATATTGATTGCAACTTGACTTTCCAATCGTCTACATTTTGCATGTTTACATAGGCAGATTCACCACACACACTTTTAAATGATATTTTATGTCTTTGACAAAATTTCTCCAACCAACCATTAGACGCTTTGAATTCGGTGAGTTGTAAACTTTGTGCTACTTCCAGCGCCTTTTCTTTGAGTAGGGGTCCTGACATGGGAATATTTTTGTTTCGCACCTTACAGAACCAGTTGAACACTGCTCCGTCGATTCCTAAACCACTAGTTTTTGGAAACTTCCTTTTTTGAGCTAGGTTTCCATTTTTCTCGAAAAGTTCTTTTATTTCACTTTTGTTTTTCACTATATCACTAATTTGCGACTTTCCGACACCAAACTTTTCCGCGAGCTTTCGGACACTTAAGCTTTGCTGTTCACTAACCGCAATAATATCAATTTTATCTTGGATTGTTAACTGCTTTCTTTTACTAGAATCCATGTTGACACTATCAAAGGCTAGTACAAACTGATTCAAAATATCACTTCACTTATCACCTGACGAGTAGGCCAGTGGTAAACCGTCGTTCCTTTGTATTATGGGAAAAACCCGAGTAGATATACTTCCACGTGTGCAGCAATAAAAGTACATACATACATACATAATTGCAAAATTTTATTCGGCGCCGCCCGTCTTGTCTGTCCTTAATTAAGAGATATATTTACAGATGTTTTATTGCTTCGGTGAAATAAAGGGTGTCCGCGTCTGATTTATGGAGGGTCCAATATTAGGAGTGACTATTGTTAAGAAAACCCATTATAAAATTTCGTACCACAAAAAATGTCAATTTTTTGGAGGTGTCCGATTGTCGGAGGTGTCCATAATTAGAGGTTTTACTGTATATTGATATTTGATTTGACCTTTAGAAAATCAACGATGCCATTCCTTATTTAAACACTATATTATGAATAAAGTTTGCAATGGTTCAAATGTACATCACATAAACTCGAATTTTGTGTAGGAATCCACTTAGCTCTTCTTAATTTACATATCCATTGTGTCTTTCTATCTTTATTTACAGGAAAACCCATCATCATGAAACCCTGCTCACTTCTATTTTGGCAAGCGAAACACAACAACCTACCATTTTACAATCTCTGTAATATTAAACAACTATCAAAATGTATATTTTGATTATAAATCTCTTCAAATTGTCTTACCTGTCTATCACAATATATGAATAGATGTATTCAATTATGCCCTTACCGTCTATAAATATTTTTATATATTGAAATGATTTTATATAAAACAATGTAACATATCCAAAAAATTATAATATTGAACCACATTGAACAAAACGATTTTTATTTTTAACCGAATGCGCATGACCGTTGGAACAAGAAAAATCAGCCAATAATGCGTCTTCATATGTCTTCACTCTTATCTATAATATAAGCACTCTAACCGACACACTTTATGTCCGACATCTACGGATAATCTTTACATCCTTAAGAATTCGTCCGCCATGACAGTTCCACTTCGGGTTATGTATACCGTATACGTATACCCATAGGGAATACGTATGAGTACATACGATGTATATGTATATGGAAAAAATCATTTGACCATTGACATAGGTACTTGTAATGCGTTCTAAAATAATATTTACGAATTGGAAGGGATTTGCTTTTCTTATTTCTTTCAGTAGATGCAGGAAATTTTTAAGCTGCGGTGCGTCGCATAAACAAAAGCGTAATTCTAATAAAATTAAAGAATAATCCTAATAAAATAAATAAAAAAAGGATTCTAAAAATTATAATAAATTATACAAGAGGTTCAAAAATTCCTCCTTGCACAGCAAGATATTGTTTTAGGCGGTCGTAGAAATTAGCTCTTACATTTGCTAACATGTCGGCAGTTAATGAATTCGCAGCCTCAGTGATTTTTTCTCAAGGCAACTAGATTTTCTGCTCTACCAGCTTCATGAGTATAAACAATATTTTTTAGATATCCCCACAAAAAGAAATCATTTGGAGATAGATCAGGAGATCGCGGGGGCCATTTAATGTTTCCTGTTTCAGTAATAAGACGGTCAGGAAAAGTATTTCCTAGAAATTCCTTTACCCTCACTGCATTATGTGCTGGACAGCCATCATGTTGAAACCAAACGATTTCCTGATTTATTCCAATATTTTGCGCCATTCAAAACATTGGAAGTATTTGATTTTTCAGTAATTCGAGATACTTGTCGGCATTTAATATACCATCAATAAAATAGGGGCCTATAGAATGGTCACCTAAAATACCTGCCCAAACGTTTAGTTTTTGAGGATACTGAGTGCGATTTGCAAAATGCCGATGTTGATTTTCCGAAGCCCAATATTGAAGAACAGAGGGATTGTGCTTTACGTGTAATGGAAAAGTTGATTCATCGTTGAAGAGAATATTTTTAACGAAATTTTCATCTCGATGTATCTTTTCCATAACGTCTTAACAAAACTCTATTCTCCGGAAATTGTCCTCGGGAAATATTTCTTGAGTTTTCGAATATTTGAAACATTTTAAACCATTAGGTTTCCAAATACGTGAAATAGTTGTGTTACTTGTACCCAATTCCTCGGCAGCACATCTAGTAGATCTCGTGATATCAATTTCCACAATACTACAAATTAATACATCCCGCCGTTCTCTTTCCTCAATTTTTTGTGGTGATACCTCTCTTGGTTTGCATTTCGTACAGTTATTGAGACAGAAACAAGTTTCAAATTTATTTATAATATTATAAATTGTTTGTCTGCAAGGCACAGAACGGTCTGCAAAAGTCAGCGCAAACAAATTCATGCACTCCATTGCAGACTTGGCAGCATAAAACCATTTTACTACCTGAAGCTTTTCAGTGGGTGTATAAAGAGCCATTATACATTAATTTTATTGTATCAGAATAATTGAAACATACATGAGTAGGTAAACCCCACCAGTTTTGTATAATACACAGGTATTTTTAATAATATAAAATATTATTAAAGATCTGGTGTGAAGAACACAAATGCAGGTTCACTATTAATATTTTCTGTGAACGTGTCCGAATATATCCTATCCCCAGAGACGCAGATACGTATTTCACCTTTCTACAGGCTCATCGGTACGCCCCTGCTGGAGAAAGGATATTCCCAGACACATTCACAGAAAAGAACCACATCGCCCTATCACCGTAATTATCCAGACCGAGCGCAGAAGTAAATTCGGCGCTGCCTGTTGTCAGACAGCCGAAGTACCTCGCACACCGTCCACATAATCAATGTGAAGTAACGACGCCCTTCCAAAGGTTGGCACAGCCAATCTCTAGAAAACTGCATTTTGTTTGTGCCTTCACTCATACTACGGCTTAACCGCATGTGTAATGTATCAGAATAATTGAAACATACATGAGTAGGTAAACCCCACCAGTTTTGTATAATACAAAGGTATTTTTAATAATATAAAATATTATTAAAAATCTGGTGTGAAGAACACAAATGCAGGTTCACTATTAATATTTTCTGTGAACGTGTCCGAATATATCCTATCCCCAGAGACGCAGATACGTATGTGTCTGGGAATATCCTTTCTCCAGCAGGGGCGTACCGATGAGCCTGTAGAAACTTGAAATACGTATCTGCGTCTCTGGGGATAGGATATATTCGGACACGTTCACAGAAAATATTAATAGTGAACCTGCATTTGTGTTCTTCACACCAGATTTGTAATAATATTTTATATTATTAAAAATACCTTTGTATTATACAAAACTGGTGGGGTTTACCTACTCATGTATGTTTCAATTATTCTGATACATTACACATGCGGTTAAGCCGTAGTATGAGTGAAGGCACAAACAAAATGCAGTTTTCTAGAGAGATTGGCTGTGTCAACCTTTGGAAGGGCGTCGTTACTTCACATTGATTATGTGGACGGTGTGCGAGGTACTTCGGCTGTCTGACAACAGGCAGCGCCGAATTTACTTCTGCGCTCGGTCTGGATAATTACAGTGATAGGGCGATGTGGTTCTTTTCTGTGAATGTGTCTGGGAATATCCTTTCTCCAGCAGGGGCGTACCGATGAGCCTGTAGAAAGGTGAAATACGTATCTGCGTCTCTGGGGATAGGATATATTCGGACACGTTCACAGAAAATATTAATAGTGAACCTGCATTTGTGTTCTTCACACCAGATTTTTAATAATATTTTATATTATTAAAAATACATTAATTTTATTGTACGCTTTCAAACTGTAACGGCCGCACCTAGACTGAATGCAAAATTTCCAGTCAATCGGTATCGGAGACAATCGTCAGTCGTCGCGGTCTTCGCTGGCATTGTACTGGCTTTCTCTATGCCTAATGACTAATGATATTTAACACATACGGTATGCTTTCTTTGGTTATATTGCAAGTAACATACTAAAATTTTGACAATATTGCAAAACATGATGTTTATATTTTATGATGACAAACGGTTATTTCCACGATTGAATATTGACTTTATTCGACTCTGCAGTACTGATTTGAATCACATGCTTTGAATTTGGCCTTGAACTGAAAATTTAAGGCTGATTTATAAACTTGACGTTGCCGTTACCGTTGACGGTGGTAGTTGCCGTACGTTCGGAAATAGCATCTATAAACTTTCTGTTCGTGCCAACTGCTAACGAAAACGTTGAAAGTTGACAATTAAAACACACAGTAGTGAAGTTATACAACGTGTCCAGGAAAGTATGCAACAAAGGGAAAACTTTTTTATTGTCTATTTTTCAGGAAATTTTATTGTTTATAAAAGTTTTTGCTTTACTTGAAACCCATTTACCCGTTAAAACAAATAAAATATCACTTTAAATAATGAAAATATTCTTTAATAACTTGAAAATACAAAAAATGTTATTTTTATATTTTAAACAAACGTCACTCGATATGATGCCCTACTCGCTCAATACATAAATTTGTACGTCTACTTAAGTCCTGACGGCATTTTGCAGGAAATTGGATTTTTCAACCAACCCCATAAAAAATAATCCAAAGGATTTAAATCCGGCGAGCGTGGAAGCCATGGAAATGTTGAATATCTTCCTATTCATTTTTCTTGAAATTCTAGGTTTAAATAGTGCACGACTCGACGAAAACTATGTGCAGGTGCACCATCCTGCATAAACCACAAAGAACATCTTGTTTGTAAAGGTATATTGTCATATGCATTTTCTAATTCAGTAGTCAAAAATGCTAAATACCTTTCAGCATTTAGAGTTTGTTGAAAAAAATACGGCCCGACCACTTTTCTCTTCAAAATTCCACACCAAACATTTATCTTTCGTGAATATTGGTTTTTACACTCCATTTGGAAATGTGGATTCTCTTGAGACCACCAACGGCAGTTTTGCGAACAAACTACACCATTTGTGGTGAATGTCGCTTCATCAGTAAATAATAATTTTCTGGGAAATGTTATGTCTGCTTCTATTTCACCTTGTATCATGAAGGAAAACTCTAAACGCTGGTCATAATATCGTTCTTGCAACGTTTGGACATATGTTGGTTTAAATGGAGTAAACTTGTATGTTTTCAATATTTGATGTACTGGTGATTTACGTAATCCTAAATTAGTTGCACATTTTCTCACAGGTAATTTAGGATTCCCAATTACACTTTGTAGAACATTTAAAGAATTATCTAAATTTCTGGCTGGTCTAATGTTCCTTTTTAAAATTAAATTCCAAAGAGCCTGTTTGTTGTCGCAAAATTCGGGTTACCGTAGACCAACTAACGTTTTTATTGGGATGCCTTTCGTTAAAAGTCGCAGCTACGTCTCTACATGTCTTATAATTATCGCCACATGTAAGCATTAACTCTGCTCTTTCATGCAAAGTTAAACGTTCTGCCATAGTAATGTATTTTGTAGGATGTGAAAGTTACTGTCAAATACCATGCATACCTGATTAAAAAGTGAAAAGTAATGACTGCACACACGATATTAAGTAGGTACGGAAATTTTGAACAATTAATAAAATAATTGTATTTTTACTATCTAATATGATATGATAACTTATTTATTTTAACGGGTAAATAGGTTTTATGTAAAGCAAAAACTTTTATAAAGAATAAAATTTCCTGAGAAATAGACAATAAAAAAGTTTTCCCTTTGTTGCATACTTTCCTGGACACGTTGTATATAAAGTCAATTTTTAAACATTCTAGTATTGTGACGTTGGTAACGTACCTAAAATAGTAGTAACGTGCAAAAGTCATTTTTGACACTTATAGTCTTATAGGTATGTTATTTGTCACTTATACGTTATTTGAATTATTTAGTTTATTTTAGTTATTTAAATTTGACGCCTACATTTAATATATACCTACATTCATTCAGCCTAATTTAAACCGATTAAAATATGACTGTACCACTTTTTTTTTTAATCCGATAGTCCGATAGTTTTAGCTTGTATGTATGCATTTTTATTGATTACGAAGAATTTGTTATTTGTCATGAATTAAGCAAATTCTATTCGCATGTTACATGTGACCAAAATGAAGGTAAAGATGCATTTTAGGTACCTTAGTTAGGCAAAATATTATAAATTTGTATATAAAATTTGTAACCAATGAAACGCGATTACCACTCAACAGCGTTGCCATATGTTAGATTATTTGATCTAAATAATTTCATGACAGATAAAGTTATAAAGAAGACAATACTCAACAAAATATTAAAAATCGTGATAATTAAATGCAACTATCTATTTAAAATGTATATATTTTGTAATGTTATTACTAGAGCTGAGGATGTTTGCGGTTTAACCATGGTTATATCATGTAACCATAGTAATTTACTATGGTTACATGATATAACCATGGTTATACCGCAAACATCCTCAGCTCTAGTTATTACATATCACAATTAGTTTATAGGAACAATTATTTGATAATTGTGAGTATTAAATTGATATACCGATAGGTTCAGCCCGCTACGGGCCATACGCAACAATATACGTATGGAACGTAATGCGATGTGGCAACGTGTGTACGATGCCACTCCGCGTGCGCATACATAAGTCCGATGATCAAGAGCAACAGATTGCCCGTCATTCGTATTTAGCTGTGCAAACGTAAAGGTAGTTATCATGTCAGTTATCATGTCAGTGTATACAACCGCAGAGAAGGTACAAATAGTTTCGTGATATCTTGCCAGCAATTCCTGTCGAACAACCGCTGATTTATTTGCTGTAGAGTACGTAAATCGGCCTATTCCTTCGCATTCGACGATTGAAAGGATCGTAAATGCGTTTAGGAAATATGGCTGTATAGTCGGAAATTGCCGCAAATGCCAACAAATTGACGAACAGCCTCATATCCCTCTAATACCTGCCGATCGGGAGGAGAGAGACGTGAGGGTTTGTTCGTTAGTTGAAATGGGCGACCTTAAGTGTACACGGCAAATTGCAGACGAAGTATCCTATATTGAGTGACTTTCTTAAAATTTAAATTTATTTTGCAGAATTATTGATTTTTTTACTTTTATCTTTTAGAAAACGTTATTGTTTTTTTATTACTTAAAATTACTTTTCCGTAGCAGCTAAGAATACAATAATAATAATAAATTGGACCTTGTTATGTCTGAAGCAAATGGGCAAATTACGTATACAGAACGAATATGCAAACGACTATATCCATATCCTTGCGCGGTTTAAGTCTTACTAAATTCATAACTGCAATGTGTGGCAATTTAAGCTACTGCGCGTAGAGGGGATTCGCTGTTGCCACTTATTGCTTGTTATGACCCGTTCCGATCTGGTCCTATCGGTATACCGGGTGCGGCAATAGTGTGTCGGCGGAGCTTAGCATGAAGACTAATAAAATTGTAGCAATGAAATTTTACGTACACATGTAGTATGCTGCAGTGCATTTTCTATTTTTATTTATATATTTACAGGGTGTTCCAAATTTCCGCAACCACTTTCAATTTTTTTTTTAAATAGATTGCTATACTTACTTGTTATTATGATGATAGCCACCCAAATTATCTTGGCAATGATATATGACAATGTGCACTTACACTTACTGTTAGTTTTGGTTTTATTGCAAATTTTGTTAAAATCTTGACACTTGCAGCGTCTAACATTTTAAGTCTTATCGTGAAAATGGGTGCAGTGCCTCACGTAACTCTTTTGTTACCAATTTATGGACTAACACGTTATATGTTTTGAGGGTGAACAACGTGACAACATATACAGAGTGTTAAATATGTCGTGCCAAAGTTGTCGAACTTTAAAGGCTATTTTCTCTCTTTTTTTAAATTGAACCTGTAATTTTTTTATTAGTCAGCAAATTCCATGTAAAATTGCCGTTAAAATGGTACCAATAACATAGTATTTATTTCTAGTATTTTCGAAGTTATAACCCTTTAATGGGATATACCTATGTTTATAATATTCAATATGCGGTGCTGCATCTAATAGTTGGTTGGTTGGTTGGCCATGAAATGATATTAAGCAAAAATTGTTATGTAACCAAACGTCAAATATCTACTTAAAATTTCCGTATAAAGTGTTTTTCTGTAGTTCCTCTTTGCTGTAATCGCGTTTAATTGTTATAATTTAAGTTCGGCTGGTTAATTATCAATTTCCGTTCGCTTGTTATTAGTTGTTATCTTGTTGTCAGTTATATAGTTTTGTTGTCATTATTTTTTATTTACATGTTAGTTGTGTTTCTTTAGAATGAATTTTTCGAAAGAGGAGCTAATACATGGTATTTGTTCTTGGCACTAGCAATAGAAATTCACTTTTAGCATCAAGAACATATCCTATGGAGTATCCTCACCGAAGAGCATCAGATATTAAGACGTTTGAAAATTTGTTGACAAGGTTTCTTCGGACGGGTTCAGTGAATTACGTCAAACGTGAAAGAACTAAGACTATGGTTACAGAAGATAATGAAGTGACAGTCGTCTAGTCCGTTGTGGAAAATCTGCGCGTATCTACAAGGATAATTTCGAAAGAACATGGGATAGAAGTCACTGCTGTAAGAACGATTTTAAAAAACATAAATTTCACCCTTACAAAATTCAAAATCATCAAGGCTTATTAAAAACGGATTTTGAAAGGAGACTTGTTTACTGTGAATGGCCACTTTTCCAATTACGACAAGATCTAACTTTTCTAGATCATGTGCTTTTCACAGATGAAGCAACATCTGCTAATTGTGGAATAACAAACAGAAGAAATTCTCATTATTAAGACACTAGAAACCCTCATTTTCTGCAACCCATTTTATACCAACAAAAATGGAGTGTTAACACCTGAGGAGGCATCATAGGAAACACTATTATAGGTCCATTCTTTTTTAATACTACTTTAAGTTGCGAAATCTACACAAATTTCCTACAAAATAATTTACCATTGCTGTTAGAAGGCCTACCAGATAACGTCATAAGGAGACTGTGGTACCAACATGATGGTGCCCCTGCACATTACGGTGCTGCTGCAAGAACACATTTAGATAGGGTATTCACCAATAGGTGGATTGGGAGAGGAAGATTTATAAGCTGGCCACCGCGATCACCAGATCTAACCCCCTTGTGATTTCTTTCTGTGGCCTACTGTAAAAAATATAGTTTACGAAACACCTCCTACAACGGCAGATAACATGCAGCAACGAATCAGAAACGCTTTTCTTCAATTAAGTGAAAACAACATGGCTGAAAATGTAAGTCTGTCGATGCAGAGGCGTTTAAGAGCATGTGTAGAGCAGAATGGACATATATTTGAACACATTTCAAATTAATTTTGTGTTATTATGGAAAAATTACAAAATGTAATTCTAAAACTAATAATAAAGAGTTAAAAAACAGGTGTTGTAAAAGTTACTTTGTTTGATATCATTTCATGGCCAACCAACTATTAGATGCACCGCATATTGAATATTATAAACATAGGTATATCCCATTAAAGTTATAACTTCGAAAATACTAGAAATAAGTACTATTTTATTGGTACCATTTTAACGGCAATTTTACAAGGAATTTGCTGACTAATAAAAAAATTATAGGTTTAATTAAAAAAAAGCCTTTAAATTTCGATAACTTTGGCACGACATATTTAACACTCTGTATATATTGTCACGTTGTTCACCCTCTAAACATATAACGTGTTAGTCCATAAATTGGTAACAAAAGAGTTACGTGAGGTACTGCACCCATTTTCACGATAAGACTTAAAATGTTAGACGCTGCAACTGTCAAGATAACAAAATTTGCAATAAAACCAAAACTAACAGTTGTAAGTACATATTGTCATATATCATTGCATAGATAATTTTGGTGGTTATCATCATAATAACAAGAAAGTATAGCAATCTAATTAAAAAAAAAAATTGAAAGTGGTTGCGGAAATTTGGAACACCCTATAAATATATAAATAAAAATAGAAAATGCACTGTAGCGTACTACATGTGTACGTAAAACTTCATTGCTACAACTTTATTAGTTTTCATGCTAAGCTCCGCCGACACACTATTGCTGCACCCGGTATACATTATTATAACGTGTGTTCATTAGAAAAGTCAATCTAGGTTACTTTGAAATTTTAATGGAATGAGACGCAAATATATTAGTATGTGTTTGTTGTTCCGTAAACGTAAATCCAAATGACATTTGATAATGTCAATCACATTTGTTATTTATTTGTATGTATGAAACTGTCAAAATATGTATACGACTTCGTAGGTTAAGTAGTAAATTTTAATTTACGACATACTTCAAAATGTTCTCAGTAAATCACATGCTACTAGATTGACTTTTCAAATGAACACTTGTTATATATGAAATTAAGTGGAAGCAACTCTGTTAAATTTTAAATGATGTTTCCATGGTTACGAAAACAATTCTTTAATATGATTGTTCATAATATTCATGTATATATTTTGCGTAACTAAGGTACGTAAAATGCGTCTTTACCAAAAGGAAATATAGAAATAATTATACTTTATAATTTGAAGTTTCTTCATGTATTCAACAAAAGAAAAAAAAATTGAAATATATATTTTTCTATTTTGCGTTCGAAATGAAATTATGAAACCCAAAATAGTATCGAAATGAGCTTCATTTCGATACGCTTTTTTTCATTTTTCAATGTTGGCGTTGTTCGAACACAGAAATAAATATCATTGCTGTCATTTGATTTTAAAAATTTAAGTATATTTGACAGATATGATATATGTTCGTACTCTACACAAACAACGTATATTGTATACAATTGACACCAAGATATAACGAGCGATCATTAAAATTTTCACTCGTAGCTGGCCGTGTATATAAAAATTATGTCGTAGCTTTAGTCATTATTGTCATTAAGATGTTATTTCAAACATCTTGTCAGTGTCAAATATATATTTTAAAGTTTCATCAAAAGAAAAAGTAATGGCCTTTAATGATATGCATAAAGCGTTTATGGTAGAATGTTACTTCCTGACATCTCAAAAAATTGATGGTATTTGGCAGCATTCAATAGAAAATTGCCTTGCGGAGTTTGAAGAGAGATATCCAAATACTGTTCCTAGCTATAAAACTTTCCGTGATACGCTAATGCATTGTGTAAATCTTTTTCATCAAACAGGCAGTATTTTAAGGAAAAAAGGAAGCGATCCTCCTCTCAAGAGAAGTCACGGCGTAATTGAAAATGTCTGACAAATTATTAACGAATCTCCTCAAACATCTATTCGCAGAGTTTCGCAACAAGTAGGGCTTTCGTATGGAACATGTCAAAAAATTTAAAAAAATGACTTGCACATTTATCCATATAAATTAACTTCTGTACAAAATCTATTATCTACGGATTATAAAAAAAGAACACAATTTTGCCAATGGTTTATTCAAACAATGACAGACAATATTTTAAATCATACTTTTTTTCACCGATGAAGCTTGGTTTTATTTGAAAGGTTATGTTAATTCGCAAAATATGCGTATGTGGTCCAGTGAAAATCCTCATTTCTACAGAGAAGTTCCTCTACATCCAGAAAAAATAGGCGTATGGGTAGGTATGAGTCGTCACCGATTAATAGGACCAATATTCTTTGAGGGCACGATAACATCGGAGAAATATCGTAATGAAATTCTCAGTGTTTTTACTAATCAATTGATTAATGATGAACTCCAGGTCGGATATTTTCAACAGGATGGGGCTACATCTCACGTTACACTTGAAAATATTCAGTTCTTGCAACAATTTTATGGCGATAGGATAATAAGTAGAAATACAGCGATTCCATATCCACCACGATCGTGTGATTTAACAGTCATGGATTTTTTTGTGTGGCCATATATAAAGAATATTATTTATGAAACACCAATTAATAATCTACAAGAGTTAAGACATAAAATCATAGAAAAATGTGAACACATCAATAACACCGCAAATACTGATGTGTTTTCAATGCTCTACGAAATAGAGTGCGATTATGCTTGGTGGAGAATGGTCAACATTTTACACATTTTTTATAATATTCTATTACTTTGTATAAAAATTATAAATATATTTAATATAAAAGTCAGCATTTCAAATTATTTTTTAACAATCATGACGTTTGAAATTATAATGACAGATCTCCTCTAATAACTTAAGTTAGGACATACTTTTTGTGTACATGGCTTACTTGAGCGAAAATTTTAATGATCACTCGTTATTAGTTTCTAAGTCACTCATGCTTATATTTTTAAATAAAATATCAAGTAATGTTAACGAAAATTAATAAATAATATGTAATATTGTAATATAATATACTTCGCGGATAGCAAGATTTAAATTTGACGATGTCAAGTATCAATGTGACCAACTGCATGCTTTATATAAAAATTAAACTCTGAATTACCAAATTAAATATTTCCAATTTATTAATGTAAAAAATGCAAAATAGAAAAAATAGTATAAAAAATTCGTTTCATAAGACCTTTTGCCGCACTCGCTCTTAACTGATCTCGTGCGGCAAAATGGTGCTTATGAAACTTGTTTTTTAATATACTATTTCTAAACAATTGTATAGGAAAATAATACAAATATGTCATATATTTTTATTTTAAAGCATTAATAAATCCATACATAATACATATATAAAAAGCACAGTTATTTGAATTTAACTGATTATTGCTAAAAATGTTTACATTTCATTGAATTACAAACACCTGAATCAGTGGCGGCTCTTGATGACGTTCGATGTGAGCTGCTGCACGGATGAGACTGCTTCGTTTAAGCTTTCATATATACAGAGAAGCAAGTAACCGTACCGAAATCTTCCGAAATAGTTCGAAGTTGTCTCATCCGTGCAGCAGCGCACATCGTACGTCATCAAGAGCCGCCACTGACCTGAATCCTAACTTTTGTAACAATGTTCTAAATGAAGTTACTTTTTCAGCAAAAAAAACACCATTATCTTCAAGTTTGTTCAAAATTCCTTGCACTGTAGGTTTTGCTTTCCGGTAACATGATCTATTGATCTATTGTATGTCGAATTACTTGCTCTGCAAATTCATCCACTGTGGATTTTGGAGTTTTTTGAGTTGTGTATGGAGACATCTTTTTTTCTTGTTTCATTTTATCGAGCTTCACCAACAATTCATACTACTATACTCTTTGAAACTCCAGTTGTTTCGACAACTTTTACCAGAATGTTACCTAAATATGGCAGTATTATAAAAAGTAAATGTTATAATTAATTTAAAATATATAATGCACCTGGTGTAAACTGTTTTTTATTTTAAAATAATTCTAAACAGTCCAGATTATTTCTCGAATATCTTGAGAGAAATATTTTTTTTACTTAATCGCACCAGAGGTTTCGCTAAAAAGAGCGGATATTGACGGTTCCAACATTATAACCTCTAAAAATATTAAATTTTACAATTTATTAATACATAAAATTCCTGTAACGCATTATATTACCTTTAAACATGATAACAATACGGTGTAATTTTGGAAAAACTTTTATATAATAAAGGAAAATTAAGACGTAAATATAAAGAAAATGACAACAAATACCGTGATATCATAAAGTTTCTAGGACGAAGATGGCTTTGTAATATAAATTGTATGTCTGAACTTAAGTTAGGAAGTATAACTCTGTTTTGTAAATTATTTTGACATTATCTGTCATCCATTAATGTGTTAGAATTGCTGAAAGCAAGTTTGAACGTCGAGTTTGAAACATAGCACATTCGAGTAAATTCAAATATGGTTTACAATATAGTGCAAAAAGCGTACATGATTGAAGCCTATTTTCGGAGTGGAGTGCGAATTGATGGAATTTGGGTGTACAGTCAACGTGCATGTTTGGATGATTTTAGAGAGCACTTTCCAGAGTTAGCTGTAATTCCCAAAGATTTTTATAATTGCCTTTCCAATTGTGTTGGTGTGTTTCGTGAGACTGGTTCTGTGGGTCATAAATCACGAACTGCTAGACCAACTGTTCGTTCGGAACAAGTTATAAATGATGTTCGTCAACGTATGGTAAATGAACCCACAAAACCTTTGAAACGCCTTTCTCAAGAGATTGGACTTTCTTATGGAACATGTCAGAAAATTGTAAAGAAAAACTTACACATGCATTCGTATAAGATGCAATCACATCAGGCTATTTTGCCAGTAGACTACCTTAGACGTCGTGCGTACTGCCAGTGGTTTGCAAATAACTTAATAGAAGATGATGACCTGCTAAATTTGTCATTTTTCTCTGATGAATCATGGTTTCATCTTTCGGGGTATGTCAATTCCCAAAATACTCGAATGTGGAGTAGTGAAAATCCTCATATTTTTATTGAATCGTTTCTCCATAATGCGAAACTTGGTGTTTGGCTAGCCGTTTCTCGCCGCAGGGTTGTTGGCCCTATTTTTTTTAATTTCACAATTAATGCTAAGAGGTATAGAAACATTCTGAATGAATTTATTGAACAGTTGCATGATGATGAATTGCAATATGGATACTTTCAACAAGATGGTGCAACGGCACACACAACACGAGAAAATATTGCTTTTCTTCGTGAGTTTTTTGACGATCGGATCATAAGTTTACATACGGAAGTTGAGTTTCCACCACGATCACCTTCTTTGACAATTATGGACTTTTTCGTGTTTCCTCACCTACAGAATAGAATATTTAAAACTCCTGTTGCTAATTTGCAAGATATGCAACAAAGAATTATTGACGAATGTGCATTAATAACGCCCGCAATGCTGCAAAATGCCTTTAACAGCATGAAAAGGCGTGTCACATTGGGAATTGAAAATAACGGACAACAATTTCAACATTTGCTTTAATTTTGCCTTTTTTTATTAATAAAATTTTGAATACAAGCTGAGCTTGTTGTTTTATTGTATCTTTATTAAATCAAATGACATATTTATTGATGTCACGATGACACTATCAAAATAATTTTCAAAAATTAAGGTTAAGTTACCAGTATGATAATATGGATAAAGTTCAGACATATATTTTCTATTTCAATGCCATCTTGGACCCAGAAACTTTATGATATCGCGGTATTAACAATACAAAACGGCTGACTGATAAGTGAGGAATTAGCGCGAAATATTCGAAAATAATCACGTGATCCGCTCGATATTTTTACAGCGGCTAGTTCATATTTCATCTCAATCATATATTCCTCCTTATTCTTTGTCGAAACGCGAACTGTCAGTGAAAAACGTGCGGACTCTATACCTATTTCATGAAATATTTTTTTTATAAATAGTTCAAACTTTGAAAGTAAAATTACGTCCAAGCAGGCGCGGCTCGTGATGACGTATTTGGGGGTGCATATACAATGATGCGAGTGCTTCGTGTATTCTCGTGTACTAACTGTAGCGTTCTTAGTATACACCGAAAACACACGAGGCACTCGTATCATTGTACGTGCACCACCAAATACGTCATCACGAGCCCCGCCTGCCGTCCAAGTACCAAATATAATTGTGTGTGTTTAGGATTAAGGACCAGAATTGGAAAATAAAAAATTTAAATTCCATTCTCAAATAAGAGAATTCATACATTTGCTACACCTATCGATTGAACACGCTGCTCTAATTACAGTGTAAATAAGAAGTTTAAAGCAATTTTACATTATACAAAACAGTTTAGTTTTATTATTACGTATTTTATCTAATATGCATTTTTTTGTATATATTAATTCAATAAAATTCGCTATAATATCGTTAATATTTATTAATTATTTAATTCATTGCTAATATTTCTATTATGTGTAGACAGTTTATGGATGAACTACACAAAAAATAAGAAGAATGCATAGGAGGGTGGATCTATCAACCGGAGGGATAACAAACCGGAAACTGATGATGGCAAAATTGGAAGTGTTGCTGTACCTGAATCCTCTATCGATAATCTAGGAAACTTCAACAAGGTAATAATTCATTGCATTGATCAACATAATTATGCTAACGTAGTTTTTGTCTTTCCTATATGCTTTCCGCTATGCATGGCTGCATTTGTTGTGCTTTATCCTTTGGCCCGTTTTGCTGATCTTGTAACTGCCGATATGTTGTTTTTTCATGCATATTTTGAGTGTAGTTGGTAGTGAAATTGATGCACCCTTTCTGATTTTGTTTATAGATACCAAAGGCACAAGAAATAGCTGATTTCACTACAAACGATTTTGAGATCGTCAAAACAAAACTTGCCATTGTGGATAAGAGCGAGGATATAAAACTTTTTTTGAATGTCAATCATCTGTGGTCCACATGACAGCCTCGAGGCGTCTTGGAAAATCCACATTTATGTATTCAAAATGTCGATTTTCCAAATCGTCTCGGTGCTGTTATGTAGTCAAGACATTTTTGAAGATAATAGTGGATGAAGATGTAAAGCGAATTTCAAATCCAGCAAATTCTTATAATTACAAGCTGTTTATGAATTTCAAACTAGGTCATCACCATGAAGATGCCGATTTTGTTAAGGAACATCGCGGTCAATTTCCTGTGATTTTTATGAGCCTTAAAATTGTGCAAGGTAGAACTATAACAGCCCCGAGACGTCTTGGAAAATAGACATGTATTTAAAAATGTCCGTTTTCCAAATCGTCGCGGGGCTGTTATGTATTCAAGACATTTTTGAAGATAATAATGGATGAAGATGCAAAGCTAATTTCAAATCCAGCAAATTCTTATAATTACAAGCTGTTTATGAATTTGAAACTAGATCATCACCATGAAGATGCAGATTTTGTTAAGGAACATCGCAGTCAATTTCCTGTGATTTTTATCAGCCTTAAAATTGTGCAAGGTAGAACTATAACAGCCCTGAGGCGCCTTGGTAAATCCACGTTTATATATTCAAAAATGTTGATTTACCAAACCGTCTAGGGTCTGTTATATATTCAAGCCATTTTTAAGATACTAGTGGATGAAGATGCAAAGCGAATTTAAAATCCAGCAAATTCTTATAATTACAAGCTGTTTATGAATTTGAAACTAGGTCATCACTACGAAGATGAAGATTTTGTTAAGGAACATCGCGGTCAATTTCCTCTGATTTTTATGAGCCTTAAAATTGTGCAAGGTAGAACTATAACAGCCCCGAGGCGCCTTGGTAAATCCACGTTTATATATTCAAAAATGTCGATTTACCAAATCGTCTGGGGTCTGTTATGTATTCAAGCCATTTTTTAAGATAATAGTGGATGAAGATGTAAAGCGAATTTCAAATCCAGCAAATTCTTATAATTACAAGCTGTTTATGAATTTGAAACTAGGTCATCACCACGAAGATGAAGACTTTGTTAAGGAACATCGCGGTCAATTTCCTGTGATTTTTATGAGCCTTAAAATTGTGCAAGGTAGAACTATAACAGCGCCGAGGCGCCTTGGTAAATCCACGTTTATATATTCAAAAATGTCGATTTACCAAATCGTCTGGGGTCTGTTATGTATTCAAGCCATTTTTTAAGATAATAGTGGATGAAGATGCAAAGCGAATTTCAAATCCAGCAAATTATTATAATTACAAGCTGTTTATGAATTTGAAACTAGGTCATCACCACGAAGATGAAGATTTTGTTAAGGAACATCGCGGTCAATTTCCTGTGATTTTTACGAGCCTTGAAATTGTGCAAGGTAGAACAATAAAAGCCCCGAGGCGTCTTGGAAAATAGACATGTATTCAGTTTTGTCAGTTTTCCAAACCGTCGCGGGGCTGTTATGTATTCAAGACATTTTTGAAGATAATGGATGAAGATGCAAAGCGAATTTCAAATCAGCAAATTCTTATAATTCCAAGCTTTTTATGAATTTGAAACTAGGTCATCACCACGAAGATGAAGATTTTGTTAAGGAACATCGCAGTCAATTTCCTGTGATTTTTACGAGCCTTGAAATTGTGCAAGGTAGAACAATAAAAGCCCCGAGGCGTCTTGGAAAATCCACGTTTATATATTCAAAAATGTCGATTTTCCAAATCGTCTCGGGGCTGTTATGTATTCAAGCCATTTTTTAAGATAATAGTGGATGAAGATGCAAAGCGAATTTCAAATCCAGCAAATTCTTATAATTACAAGCTGTTTATGAATTTGAAACTAGGTCATCACCATGAAGATGAAGATTTTGTTAAGGAACATCGCGGTCAATTTCCTGTGATTTTTATGAGCCTTAAAATTGTGCAAGGTAGAACTATAACAGCCCCGAGGCGCCTTGGTAAATCCACATTTATATATTCAAGAATGTCGATTTGCCAAATCGTCTGGGGTCTGTTATGTATTCAAGCCATTTTTTAAGATAATAGTGGATGAAGATGCAAAGCGAATTTCAAATCCAGCAAATTCTTATAATTACAAGCTGTTTATGAATTTGAAACTAGGTCATCACCACGAAGATGAAGATTTTGTTAAGGAACATCGCGGTCAATTTCCTGTGATTTTTATGAGCCTTAAAATTGTGCAAGGTAGAACTATAACAGCCCCGAGGCGCCTTGGTAAATCCACATTTATATATTCAAGAATGTCGATTTGCCAAATCGTCTGGGGTCTGTTATGTATTCAAGCCATTTTTTAAGATAATAGTGGATGAAGATGCAAAGCGAATTTCAAATCCAGCAAATTCTTATAATTACAAGCTGTTTATGAATTTGAAACTAGGTCATCACCACGAAGATGATTTTGTTTAGGAACATCGCGGTCAATTTCCTGTGATTTTTACGAGCCTTGAAATTGTGCAAGGTAGAACAATAAAAGCCCCGAGGCGTCTTGGAAAATCCACGTTTATATATTCAAAAATGTCGATTTTCCAAATCGTCTCGGGGCTGTTATGTATTCAAGCCATTTTTTAAGATAATAGTGGATGAAGATGCAAAGCGAATTTCAAATCCAGCAAATTCTTATAATTCCAAGCTTTTTATGAATTTGAAACTAGGTCATCACCACGAAGATGAAGATTTTGTTAAGGAACATCGCAGTCAATTTCCTGTGATTTTTACGAGCCTTGAAATTGTGCAAGGTAGAACAATAAAAGCCCCGAGGCGTCTTGGAAAATCCACGTTTATATATTCAAAAATGTCGATTTTCCAAATCGTCGCGGGGCTGTTTTGTATTCAAGATATTTTTGAAGATAATAATGGACGAAGATGCAAAGCGAATTTAAAATCCAGCAAATTTTATAATTACAAGCTGTTTATGAATTTCAAACTAGGTCATCACCTTGAAGATGCAGATTTTGTTAAGGAACACGCTGTCAATTTCCTGTGATTTTTATGAGCCTTAAAATTGTACAAGGTAGAACTATAACAGCCCCGAGGCGCCTTGGTAAATCCACGTTTATATATTCAAAAATGTCGATTTACCAAATCGTCTGGGGTCTGTTATGTATTCAAGACATTTTTTAAGATAATAGTGGATGAAGATGCGAAGCAAATTTCAAATCCAGCAAATTCTTATAATTACAAGCTGTTTATGAATTTGAAACTAGGTCATCACTACGAAGATGAAGATTTTGTTAAGGAACATCGCGGTCAATTTCCTGTGATTTCTATGAGCCTTAAAATTGTGCAAGGTAGAACTATAACAGCCCCGAGGCGCCTTGGTAAATCCACGTTTATATATTCAAAAATGTCGATTTACCAAATCGTCTGGGGTCTGTTATGTATTCAAAACATTTTTTTAAAATAATAGTGGATGAAGATGCAAAGCGAATTTCAAATCCAGCAAATTCTTATAATCACAAGCTGTTTATAAATTTGAAACTAGGTCATCACCATGAAGATGAAGATTTTGTTAAGGAACATCACGGTCAATTTCCTGTGATTTTTATGAGCCTTAAAATTGGGCAAGGTAGAACAATAACAGCGCCGAGACGTATTGGAAAATAGACATGTATTCAGTTTTGTCAGTTTTCCAAACCGTCGCGGGGCTGTTATGTATTCAAGACATTTTTGAAGATAATGGATGAAGTTGCAAAGCGAATTTCAAATCCAGCAAATTTTATAATTACAAGCTGGTTATGAATTTCAAACTAGGTCATCACGATGAAGATGCAGATTTTGTTAAGGAACATCGCGGTCAATTTCCTGTGATTTTTATGAGCCTTAAAATTTTGCAAGGTAGTACTATAACAGCCCCGAGGCGCCTTGGTAAATCCACGTTTATGTATTCAAAAATGTTGATTTACCAAACCGTCTAGGGTCTGTTATGTATTCAAGACATTTTTGAAGATAATAATGGATGAAGATGCAAAGCGAATTTCAAATCCAGCAAATTTTATAATTACAAGCTGTCTATGAATTTCAAACTAGGCCATCACCATGAAAATGAGGATTTTGTTAAGGAACATCGTGGTCAATTTCCTGTGATTTTTATGAGCCTTAAGATTGTGCAAGGTAGAACAAAAAAAGACGTTTTAGACTCATTGCAGGAAGCTATTTGTAAGGCATTAAAGGAGAATTTATACCTTCTAGAAATAGCTGATAATGGTTCTAGGAGCTTTAAAAATAAGAAAATACAGGACATTGGATCATTTTTAACATATCGTGTTAGTGATAGGCTGAAAGAGCTATCTAAAACGGATGTAATACCAGTTTTTAAATTCCCGATGATTCAAACTTCAGTCCTTTAATAGCTTAAGAGTGTGGTCCGGCAAGCCAAAGGGCGTTGGTTCGAATCCTGCATCAGGACGAATTTTTTTTTCAGAAAAGAAATCGAATAAATAGCGTCGTATATGTAGAAAGCATTTATTTCAAGCTTTTATATACTTTATATATTGATATGAAAAAGATAGTATCCTAGATGAATTAAGAACACAGTCTTATATACTTATTTGACGATGCACATAAGAAAACTGGTTATAACAGATTTAGCAGAAAAAATATTTGTAGAAGGAAGACATAGATAGCAACACGTAATATATATTCAACAAACTGGTACATTTATACCAGCTGGCATGAAATCAAGTTATAGTGAAATAATTATTCATAAAAGTATAATAAATGATTTGGAAAATTATAGTAAAACAGGATTCTATACGATTAATAGAAATGGTATTTGTTTTCCCACCAAATTATGTGATTACAAATCACTCAGACAAAATAAAAATAATTGAAAGCTGGTCGGTAGAATTACTGAAGAGAAATATAAAAATAATATAATGAATGCAAATGCTGCAAAGAAAACAATTGATAATAATAATTATATTCAGCAACTATTCAAGGTATTATAAATGGTGGATGTAAACCATGAACATTTAGCGCTTCTCTGAGAAATCAAAGATCAATCAAGATGTCAATAATGTTATCTTAAATTATCTTATTGACAAATGTAAGAATGATGGTAATTAACTGTCAAATGTAGATTTGGAAAATATTTTTATATTAACTACAAATAAAGAAATAAACATAAGTTCTGATAAATTATTAACATATGGAGTAGTTAATATAAATAAATATATTTTTAATCTAGATTGAAATACTGGAACACATTGGCTGGCCATGTACATAGATGTGGGATTAGTTTTGGCCAAAAAGCCGTGTTCTTTTTAATTTGCTTTAATATGTAAATAAAAGGACTATTCTTGCAAAATAAGAATAAACAATAGTCTCCCCTTCGGACGTCATAGAACAATTGCATTTTCGTGCGCACCTTTCATGAGTGTCGCGTACTTTCAATCCCACATCTCGGCTATTTCTGACCTTTAGTTCGTCCTCGACTCCATGCGTCTTCATTCCATTCTTTAATTCTTGTGGTTTCTCTTCGTCTATTTTTGCCTCATCCTTAGACATGAAACGATCTTTGTTATCTTCATTATCTTCTTTTATTACGTGGTCTATTCCCTCATTGTCACTATCCATTGTATCAATATTGTGTCTCCATGGTTGCATATCGTTAGTAACAGTGGAGGTTAAGTTTGATCCCCTCCGTCTCACAACTTCTTCACGTCATATCGGTCATGTTCTTTTACTGCTGCTATCGTATATGGGCTAAGGAATCTTGTATTAAATTTTCCTTGAGTAAATTGTGTCCTCTTAATTACCACTATATTTCCAAGCCTGTATTTCCGGGCTTCTTCTCTTTTTCGGTTGAAATTATTGTTTTTCTCCTGAATCTTCTTTATCTACCGCTTGGCTTTAATCCTTATATTTTCTCTTTCATCTCTAAATGTATTTAGGTACTCGTCTTCAAGAATTTCTCTCATTTTTCTTCCATCTGTCTCTTCGTCTTCTTCCATCTTCTTTGTCGTCTTCTATTGCTGACTTCCTTCGAGGTCTACTGTATATTGCCGTTTCATCTCTCAATAATACTTTGGTTTTTACTTCTGTAGTCTTTGTTGGAATCGACGCATACGAATCATTCTTTCGCTTACAATTAGTGAATTCTTCATTTTCAAGCAAACCTATCTGCATTATCAAATTTTCACTTGGTGGTTTAGTTAGCTCGATTTTTCCGTAGCTAATCTTTATTTCGGCTTGTTGGAGAAAAGGATTTCCAAACAGACAACACATTTCCATGACGGCTTCGGATACGACACTTCGATTATCGCCTTTACACTACCCAGTGTTTCTTCTTCAGAAGTTACTATTCCTCTTAATTTGGTACGGCGGAAATATTCGTCAGCCTTTAGTAGGTTTACAGACCTGCCTGTATCAATGAGTGCTTAACAGCTTACACCATTAATTTTGATATCTTTGAAGATTCTTCTTTATTAGGATACTTGGAAGCAATATGTTCAAATTTATTCAATCGAAACATTTCGTATCTTGTTTAACTTGCATCCCATGGCCTTATGGTCGGCAGCACTACAATTGAAACAATACGATGGCCGGGCATGGGACTTCATATCGTTGTTGAGTTTTTTCTTTCTGTCACCATCATCATACGTAGTAAACTTGGATTTAACTGTTTCGTATATTTACCAATTTTTTCCTTTAAGTCCTCTATGGGATCAGCTCCATAAAGTATTACTTTATGTTATTCTGTGTCTGATATGCCAGATTAACGCTTCTTTTTCCACGACACCTTGTTGGCTGATGACTTTCAAATACGCATGTATTCCCGGAAATTATCGCATTTCTTCTTCCGTGTGGCCAACATTTGATGAATGGTCGCACTGGTAAACTTCTTCCCAAATTCTGACACAATTTCCATATTTGAACGCCTCCCATGCTATTTTTCAGGTGGAAGAACAATCAGAAGTCACACATTGCCAAATCAGCCGAATAAGGTGGTGCGTCTTTATGGACACATACACGACTCTCTGGGCGAGTGGGAACATCATAAAATGGTATGTAAGTTTGCACCACCTGTTACTATTTTAGAAATAATGCGACTTACACGCTCTGCCTTTTGGAAGTCATTGAGTTTATATGACACCCAATGTGTAACATTTTTTTTTGATATGAAGTTGATCGTGTAAAATTGTATTAACTATTGCGGATCCAATGTCAAATGTTGTCTGAATCGTTTCATAAGTGCATCGCGAATCTTTTTCGATTAAACTTTTTGACTTCGATGTTTGCAGCAGTTACTGAAGAACATGGCCTTCCCGGATGATTCTCATCACCAAGCGAAATCCGACCTCTTTTAAATTCTCGAAACCAACGAAACACAGTTACTTTGGAGCTTTATTGCCAAATGCAAGTTGCAAACGTTCAACCAACTTTAAAATCGTAGTAAATCATAACGTGAAAATGTTCATACTCAACTCCATATTTTCACTCACAATTGTGTGTACCACGTGTAATATGTGACAGACGCGATTCAACTGGCTATCACAGACGACTAATTAAAGGCCGTAGTTTATAAAAATGCAACGTTGCCATCTCTACATATATTTTCTTAGCATTTCAATAATTCCAGCATGCCCCTCGTTTCATCATTACAATGTGAATCATTTTGTTATATTCATCAGAGATTTAATTTTTTTTTTGTATTATATCTTTTTAGGGTAATGTTTTCATTAAAGGAGTTGTAGTTTGACCAGGAATTTCTAATGTTAATTTCAACTTAATAATTTTTTTTTAGAAATATTTACTAGAAAGTAAGTATCCATATCTCCATTAATTCGTGAACAAAATTATATTTTAGAATGCTTAAATTTTAATTTAAATTATATCCTGCAATGAAAGTGATTTAAGGTTTAATGAGAGGCATTTCCAGAATCCCGAGATCTTTCACTACTTTCTGAATTCGATTCTCGGGTACTGCTGTCGCTGCTGTAGAAACACGTTAATTTATACCAAACACAAATAATAATTATAATTAATACATTTCTTACTCTTGCGGTTGGATTTCCTGTCAGAAAAATGTTCTCGCGTCGTAGCTGGAAAAAGCTATTCGCAAACTGGGTCGATTTATTGTGATCAAAACCTCATTTGCAATATTAGTGTTTATATTTGCTTGATTTAGGTAAAATATATCTCCTCTTCCTACAGTCGTGGGATGTTTATTTAAAACGACAATAAAATTTCCAGTTTTGTGATGTATTATTACATCTTCTAGTAGTTCATTGTTAATGCTATCAGCCAGAATTTCATAAGGCACGATATTCATCTTGACGCTGATTTTATTCTATTTTAAATAGTTCTTGTATTTTTCCATATTTTTTTAACACAAAAAGAAAAAATGTAATTCAAATATATGTGTTTGTTTTTATCACATTAGTCGATGGTAGACATACTTTAAAAAAACGTTGAAAGATTTCAATAGATCAATAGCACTGAGACGAATTAATAATTTTCGTATTTAATGTTTATCATTATATGGAATTAAATTATAATGGTGCCTCGATAATCTTCTTACCATCAATGAAACAAAAACAAACTATATGATATTTACAAATACAAAAGCAAAGCCGAAACTAAATATTACTCTAAAGAACAAGCAACTACAAGAAGTAAAAAGTTTAACTATACAAAACAATATGAAATGGGATTCGCATGTCGAGAAGATAATATAACAAAATAGGAAAGTAATAGCAGCGTTGAATAAAATAAAATATGTAATACCAATAGACTACAGGAAAGCTATCTACCACGCACTATTCTCATCACATAATATGTACCTAGTAAATATTTGGGTAAATACGTCAAAGAACCTGACAAAAATACAACGGCAACAAAACAAAATTATAAAGATCCTTTATAAAATTGACTATAGAACACCAACAGAAACAGTATATCAAGAAATTCAAGAACTAAATACCAAACAACTAATTACATTTAGCAATTTGTTACTACTATATAAAATAAATAAGAACAAAATAAAAATTAATATACATTTACACAGATGCAGAGAAATACACAGATACAGAACACGCAGGATATCCCACATCAGAACGAAAAGATTTATCCACCAAAAACACACACAAGTACTAACTACAACAACAATAAACATATACAACAACCTTCCTAAAGTAATAAAAAATCTTAAATATACAAACTTTAGAACAAAAATAAAAGAAATGTTAAAATCTAGTGAAATAATTTGATAAAAGGCACGGACTTTGCCGCCCATTTCTTATTTCACTTTAATGAAAAACATGAGGCCAACTCCAGTAGCCCGAGATGGTATCCCGTGGCGAAGAAGAGGGACGCAAGCGTGACATTGCATATGTATATAATATATGTTATGTGTATTGTATGTATGTTGTGTCATAAGTTTTTCTTTATATCTATTATTGCTTTAATTTTTTCTAACAAGTCTATTCCCAATATCCCATCTCTTCCTAAACCTTTGACTACTATAAATTCTCCGATAAATTTATGGTTCTCTACTTCAAATTCCATAACATAAATTTTATTAACTACAGCTATTATCTTTTTAGTAGCTGATACAATTGTAATTTTTCTTGTGGGTACATATTTCCCTTCCTTATTCTTTATTAACCATTCAACAACATTTTCATCCAAAAATGATGTTTCACAACCCGAATAAATTAGCAAATAACATTCCCTTTTTCCTATCTTAACCTTAATGTGTGGCAAACTAGTATTTATCGCGCTATCTGACTTATGATATAACAATGCATAACTTTCATTCTTTTTGGTTGGCCCTAACAAAAATTCTTACTACAAGCAAGTTCTGATTTATTCTTTGATCCTACTTTTACTGATTCTATATTAAAATTAGGCCTTGTATCTTTATATCTCGTACCTGTATATTTACCTTGATTTATTTTACTATCTTTTCTATTATCTCTATTATCTCTATGAATCATTTATTTCTCTATTTGGGGAAGCCATTTTATTTCTATTTATTTGAGTATGTTCATTAAATATAGGTCTTTCAGATCTCAGAGGTGTGTTGTGCATATTCATTCTTGAATATTGATTTCTTTTAATATTATTTTCTACATAACTATTATTATATCTACTGCCACGCTCTGCATCATCTAACCTTTTTAATAATTCAAGAAACTGTTGCATATCCGTTATGTTATGTATAGCTACTGCCTGATTAACTTCAAAATAAAAATGTCTAACTAATTGTGAAACCAAATCTAATTCGTTTATCTTAGGGGTCAAATATTTTAATACGGAGTACCTCTTCATGACATAGGTCTCTCTTGTTTCATTATTTCCAACTCTATATTTACCAAATAATAATTCTTGTTTTACCCTTATCTGCTTGTTTTGTCCCCATAATTGATTTGTGAATCTGGCTTCAAATTCGTCTATTGTCGTCACCTCATCTGACCATATCCCACCAAACCATAGCATCATCCTTCAGGCAGTTTCCAATCATTTGCAACCTTTTCTCGTCCCCTGGCACACCTTCCAAGCTGGCTTTTATCTTCTTTAAAAAATTCGTGGGATTCGTTGTTGAAATCCCATAAAATTTTGGTAACACTTCATTTTGTACTGGTACAGGAATAGAAGTGAGCATATTTATTTCATTCTTCTCTCTTCTTACTTCTATTTTCTTTACTAATTTTACTTCCATATGCTCCATTTTTTTGTTCTGCGAATTCTCTTCCTTCTACTTCCTCTGATAATTTGCTATTTAAATCCATTATATTATCTTCTACTTGTTGTTCATTTGACAAATGCAATGAGTCCATACCTCTTGTTAAAACTTCATCTTGGCTCGCATTATTTAACGCCTTTATTTTTACCATCATCGCATCCATCTTTTCTTCCATTCTTTTCTCTCTTTTCTGCATTATCTCCATTGTTTCCTGCATTCCTTTCTGTCTCTTGCATTATCTCCATTGTTTTCTGCATTTTTATCAGCATGTCCATCATCATCATTTCCCTGATTACCCTGTCGTGCCCCTCTTTATGTATGGTGTTTACTTGACCTATTCTTGCCCTTGCTTCTTCCAAAAGTTGCCCAATTCCTTTCTTTGCTGATGTTATATCTTCCATCTTCGTGCTCTGTTTCTTGCTTACAACCAATACTGCTTCTGTTCGCCCCACGTTGGTCTAGCCAAAAATATGCTATGAATAGTGGTTTGAAGATTTGACACGCCACCATCCACAACTAGATTGCTCATCCGGTGAATTTTCAAATGTGAGACTTCTAACTTCTCGGGTTCCCCTCAGGAAAGTCGTGTACAGACTAAAAGTAATTTGGACGCCAGTGAAATGTTCACACAAATTTATTTACTTGAATTATATAAGTTACTAAATTTTTAATTAATTAGCAGTAATGGCCAGAACACAAAAATCAAACACAGGATTAAATTTAAACTGAATATTTAATACAAAAATAAAAAAGAAAAAAAAATCTATCTTTACTAAGTATAAAGATACTGTATTATACAAAATACATGAGGTAAAAACATTCACTGTAAAATTGACAGCTAAATGAATGGAAAACTTCCTCTTAATGAATCCGAACAAACTTATCTAAAAATAATCAAGTTTACTATTAATTTTTTCCCCAGAGAACCACACTGTATAATCAAATTCTGATACACGTTCTAAATTACACATGCGCAAACAGACATGCACAAGAAAACCCTTTAATCCTCTCGAACAAACTTTTCAATTATAATATTAACATAGAAATGTTAATAGTAAGCTTTAGTATTTATATTTCTAATAATTAAATCTCTTAATTAACAAGCTTGGATACAATAGAAATATTCTTTATAATTTTAATTTATGTTTTATGATATCATAAAAAAATATCTACTTACAAAAAATTTTGTGGAGACACTTTACGAGAAAAAGTTGTTTAATCAAATTCAATATTAAAATTACGAGAATAACAATCTCAAAGAAATATCGGGAATTAAATATAAAATACCAACAACAAATGAACGCTTTCAAAAACAAACCGAACTAAATTAACTATATATATATGTATATATATATATATATATATATATATATATATATATATATATATACATATATACATATACATATATATAAAAACACACCTTTCTCGTTTTACATCAGATCTTCGTCCCCACGAATTTACCTAGGCCTCTACAACACATTGGCCTGGGATAAAACCAGTTTTTATATTCGCACATTTAAATACATTTTGAATATACACTACAATCCAACATAATTGTACATTTTAATTTATAATTTAAATTATTTTTAATTAAAAATCTATAGCAATATACATATACAATATACATAGTAGAATCTTTTTATTGACGCGCGCCCAATCTTCACTGAATTTTTTAAATAGATTAATTTTCGTATTATTACCATATAAGTATTTACTGTAAGTAAAACTTGTTATATATATTTTTACTCATTTTCCTAAATCTCTAGTTATTATGTCGATCATAGATAAAGCTCGATAATCTACCTCAAAAAGATAAGACAATTATCAACAAAAAAACAAAATTGATTGGGAAAAACATAACGACTACAAACATTGGATAGGAGCAAGCTTAAATTTTTTAATTTGTTAAAATTTTTGAGATGTAAAAGATGTAATGACTATATTGGAGGCACAGCTGCAATATCTAAGCATCATGAATATCATGATTCCATAAAATACCAGTGTTATTGTAAAATATTATTTATGTAATATACCAATATATATTATACAAGTGTGCCGTATCGTTATGTTCAAATTTTAGGAGTGTAAAGTAGACTTCATTTCAAGTAACAAAAACGCAAAACTTGTATATACATTTTTATTTGTTTCAAAGTTACAGATCTATGAATGTGATTGTCAGATCATGAAAAAAATGTAATCCCAAAGTCAATAAAAACTGATTTTATTTAAAAAAGTTAAATTAATAATATTTTCGAAATGTCCACCTCCTAGTTGAATGCAGGTTTGTGCCTGTAACACAACAGAAGAAGTACTTATCCGAATTTCATACTTGTTTTGTCGGATTTGCTCGGCAGCCAGATAAATACGATCCAATAACTCTTCTCTTGTGTTCGAAACTTGCGCGTAAACTAAATGTACCCCCATAAATAAAAGTCAAGGGGATTAAGATCGGGTGGTCTGGGTGGCCATGGAACAGGACCACCTCGACCAATCCATCTTGGATAATTGACTTTAACCCAATTTTGGACAGCAATTCTGAAATGTGGTGGTGCCCCATCCATGTGAAACCACATGTCTCGTCGAACATTCAGTGGGACTCCTCTAAAAGACCTGGCAGTTCGTCAATAAGAAATTGAAGGTAATTGTTCGCATTTAACCTCCCAGGAAGAACGACAGGACCAATCACCAAGTCATCGATTAGGGCCGCCCAAACGTTAATAGAAAATTCATGTTGAAATTTAGATGGGCGTATAGTTTTGGGATTTTCTGATGACCACACCACCTGTGCAGGTTTCTCAGATTTGTAACATCACTTTTCGTGAACGTAGATTCATCTGTCCAGAGGACTGTTCTGCAGAAATTAAAATGAAGCCGTGACTGTTTTAATATCTAGGTAGAATAAACTAGACGAGCATAGTGATCTGCCTCAAGCAAACCGTGGCCGCTGCGATATTGATATGAATATATCGCGTTTTAAAATTCGCCAAACTGTCGTTCGTGGCACTCCTAGTTGGCTATCGATTCGACGTACACTGAGAGTTGGATCCCTTGTAACCATAGCTACTGCTTCTTCCTCTAAGTCTGCTGGCAAATTTACTCCTCGGTCGAAAAGATAATCACGCAGTCTGCATTTCCGAAATTGTCTGTGTACTTCCAGAAACGTTCTCTAATGAGGAATGCGCCTATTGGGAAACCAATTTCGGTATTCAATAACTGCTTGGCGTGCACTGCCGTTATAGTAACCATACACAAAATGCATGTCCGCATACTCTTGAGAAGAAAATTGGCAAGGCATTTTGAATAAAGAAAACGTGTCCACTCACTAATAAGCTGTTGTATGAACTGAAACGTAATGTAATCCTTTATTTAATGCAACAGTCATCTGAACATTTATTTATTGTATGATATTCATGGTTCAGCACTTACGAAATAAGTAAGAACCTTCATTATCATAAATCAATTTCCAGTACTCTTTTTTGTAGATCTCCAAGAAATTACTGTATGCACTACGACGCGTGTTTATTTATTTTAGGATAACATTTTATTATGCGACGTTAACAATCACAGGCCTGTTATTGAATCGTATAACTTTTTTTTAAATAAAATCAGTTTGTATTGACTTTAGGATTACATTTTTTTCATGATCTATTAATCACATTCATAGATTTGTAACTTTGAAACAAATAAAAATGGATATACAAGTTTTGCGTTTTTGTTACTTGAAATGAAGTCTACTTTACACTCCTAAAATTTGAACATAATGATACGGGACACTTATATATATATATATATATATATATATATATATACCGGGTGGGGCACATAAAGCGTTACAGAGCAATAGCACTCAAACGATTAATCATATCGAAAAATATTTCAGACAAAAGTTTCAGTGTTCGGGAAGGCGGTCATACTGGGCCACCCAGTTTTTTTATCGGTGTAGGCGTAGAAGCTACGTCAATGTCAACTTCAATTTTTTAAATGGAACCATGTATTTTCTTTTCAATAACATTACCTATTACAGATTTTAAGACGAATTCAGCGACCTACAACACAAGGTCATTCTAGTCACGCAAAGTATGAAAATAGTCGAAAAATCGAAAAATATCGGAATAATCAGCATCAACTGTCAACGCATACGGCTGTCAGTTAGTCACGCATTACCTTCTATTGTGAGTACATCGGATCGCGAAAATGAACGATTATCAAGAATATTTTGATATGTTAATGGTGCTAGGGGAATGCCGCAAACATTACAGAAACGCTGAGCAGTTGTACGCGGCTCGTTATCCGGACAGACAACAAAAATCGCACATGGCATTTAAGCGATTAGCTGACCGCTCTGTCGCTTCGGTACAATGAAACAAATACGAGCCAAACGTCGACCGATTGTTGATGAAAATGCGGCTGCTATCTTAGCTTTTACTGCACAAAATCCCCATGCGGGCACCAGGCAAATGGAAAGAGAGAGTGGAATTAGTCGGCGATCTGTATTAAGAATATTACATCAACACAAATTACATCCGTATTGTATGTCACTGCATCAGGATTTGTACGGCAATGATTTCCAAAATCGCGTTAATTTCTGTAACTGGATTCGTCGAAAAATGGACACGGATGTTTCATTTTTGAGTCATGTGCTTTTTTCTGACGAAGCTAACTTCACAAATACGGGAAATGTGAATAGACATAACATGCATTACTGGGCAAATGCGAATCCTCGATGGACGAGAACTGTACGATATGAATATCCGTGGTCCGTTAATTCTTGGGCCGGCATTGTCGGCGATCACGTCGTTGGTCCACATTTTTTTGAAGGTCACTTGTGGGCAAGTTTACGCAAACTTTCTGCAAAACGTACTGCCCGATTTACTGGAAGACGTGTCCTTGCTAGTTCGCATAAACATGTGGATGCAACACGACGTTGCACCATCCCATTATGCTCTATGTGCAAGACAAGTGATGAATGAGATTTATGGTGAAAAATGGATAGGACGAGGCGCTACTGTTGCTTGGCCACCTCGTTCGCCAGATCTAACACTAATGGATTACTTTTTCTGGGGTTTTGTCAAAGGACACGTAATGGCGGAAGCACCTACCACGCCTGACGACATGAGAGAAAGAATACGCCGAGCATGTACCGAAATTACACCACAAATGTTGGCTAACGTTAGACGGTCGTTTCCTCGGAGAATTAACCACTGCTTACAAGCGGAGGGTGGTCACTTCGAGCATCTTCTGTAGGTGGACCCAAACCAAAGTTAGTGGATCCTTTGATGCTGATTATTCCGATATTTTTCGATTTTTCGACTATTTTCATACTTTGCGTGACTAGAATGACCTGGTGTTGTAGGTTGCTGAATTCGTCTTAAAATATGTAATAACGTTATTGAAAAGAAAATACATGGTTCCATTTAAAAAATTGGAGTTGACATTGACGTAGCTTCTACGCCTACACCGATAAAAAAACTGGGTGGCCCAGTATGACCGCCTTCCCGAACACTGAAACTTTTGTCTGAAACATTTTTCGATATGATTAATCGTTTGAGTGCTATTGCTCTGTAACACTTTATGTGCCCCACCCTGTATATATATATATATATACAGTAGCCGCTCGATTATGTGAACTAATTAAAACCTTACCTGTTCACAGAATCGAAATGTTCACTCAATCGAATGTGCAGTTTAAAACGTTTATTTATATATATATGTATTCAGTTACATCAAAAAGAATTAACAAATGAAAAATATACATGTTCTACATAGATACGTACATACATACATGAATACGTAATGATTTAAAGAAGTCAGTTTTGTTTGTTAAAAAAACTGGTTAAATTTGTTTGAACCTTTTTTTCTTTTAAACATCTTTGAACTGCGATTTCTTTTATTCTTCGCAAAGTTAATAGATCTTCAGAATTTAGCATGTTTTGTTCTGCCCAAGAAATCACTATATTAAGTCCTTGTAAAGCTTCCTGAGTGGGGATGGTAGTTGGCATTGGCTCATCATCCATTGTTTCTTCCGCACTTTCAATTTCAATTACATCCTCTTCAAGATCTTCTATGACATCCGTATTCCAGTTTTCTATGTCTTTACGGCTGTATGTTATGTTTCCGTTCACTTTCTGTAGTACTGCTACAGTTTCTTCAAATGTCACTGCCTCGACGCTGTTCTTATATTTTTCTTGTAGAATAGCCAATGGAACATCTTCCTCTGAATCAGAGTCGCTATTGAAAGAAATAATCTGATAAAATATTTTTCCAACACTTAGCAATTATTTCTTCTTTCACATTCATCCATGCTAATGCCAGATGTGTAACAGCATCTTTTAGACTCAAGTTTTTAATGACAGCTGAAATATCATTGCTATCAGAAGCAACTATTGTGGATAAAAGGCTTCTTCTATAAAACAATTTTGTTAACCTAATGACATTCTGGTCCATGGGCTGTATAAGAGCTGTTACATTCGGAGGCATGTATACAGTAAGAATTTTTCCATCATCGGCAACCAAGTTTTCTGCTGGTGGATGACTTGGAGCGTTATCCAAAAGTAGAAGAGCTTTTTGTGGTAATCCCTTTTGTGTCAAAAATCTTCGAACCTGCGGGACAAATGAATGATGAAACCAATTTTCAAATACCCCCGACGTCATCCACGCATTTTTCGTACTTGTGTATTGCACTGGAAGTGAAAAGTTCTTAAAGCATCTTGGATTTGCGGCACGCCCAATCACTAACGGTTTGATTTTATGTACACCGGTTGCATTGGTGCATGCTAGTAAAGTAACTCTACTTTTATCCGTTTTCCGCCAAGGGGCCAATCTTTCTTCAGACGTAACCAAAGTCCTTTCTGGGAGTAATTTCCAAAACAAGCCTGTCTCGTCGGCATTGTATAATAGGTCATGTGTTAATTGTAGCTCCTCTATTTTCTTTCGAAGATAATTCTTGAATGGACCTACATGCTCCGGAGCAGCTGATAACTTTTCTCCCGAAATTTTTAAATGTCTTATTCCAAATCTTCGTTTAAATCTTTGGCTCCATCCGTCACTAGCATTAAAATTAGGATTTTCAGCGATAGTTTCATTGATAGCTTTTGCTTTTGTTTTTAAAAGTTCAATCGAAACCGGTACATTTTTAAGTCTTTGTATACAAAACCATGAATATAATTTTTTTTCCATTCGTGGCATCTTACAGGATTTTAAAGATTTTCTTTTCCGTATTTCACTGCGCCTTGATGTGACTTTTAAAATGTCCCGTTTTTTATTTTTGATTGCGCATACTGTGGATTTGGCAATCCCGTACTTTTTAGACAAATACGTTACACTGCTTCAACTGTTCAGACTTTTTAAAATTTCACATTTTTCGAGCAAACTTAACACTTTTCGCTTTATTTTTATTGTAAACACAAAAATGTTCTAGCACAGTACACCTACAACATCAACAGAACTCAGAATTACAACTAAAATAAAATACATACATACATCTGTCCGCTGTTCTTGTAAGTTACGCCGGCGAGTCAGCAAAATAATTCATACGCCGGGAATTTACCCAGTTCACTGAAACTAAATCGAATGCAGCAAATTAATTCATACGCCGGGAATTTACCCAGTTCACTGAATCGAATGTGTTATTGTTCACTCTATGGAGCTTTACTAATAAAATTTTAGTTGTTCATATAAAAGAGTGTTTTTGGTTTGGGTAGTACTCGGCCATTAGAAAAGGGAGGGGCGCGCGGTTTATTACAATCCATTCCTCGACTCAAAGCATTTTACTTTCTCAGTTGCCACTTGCCATCATGGAGAGGTGGACGCTAGAGCAACGCGTGTTCGCCAATGATTGTTTTGTTCGAAGTGGCGAGTCGGTGACTGCAGTACAGCGTGAATTTCGCAGAAGATTTAATATCCATCGTAATGACTCTGTTCCTGCCCGAGACACCATCTTACGCTGGGTCAATAACCTTCGAACAGTAGGTTCAATAATGAAAAGAAAGCCGCCCGGTCGTCAACGTACTGTGCGTACTCCTGAGAATATTGAAAGGGCGAGACAAGCATTACTGCGAAGTCCACGCCGCTCTGCACGTCGACATTCAGCTGCACTTCAAATCAGCAATCGCACTGTACGGCGGATTTTGCATGGTGACTTACATTTTCACCCATACAAAATACTGGTTGCCCAACAATTATATGTAAGAGATTACGCCCAACGCTTGAGTTTCGCACAACAAATGCTTGAACTTGTTCAGGAGAATGAAAACATGTTGTTACTCATGAGTGATGAAGCTCATTTCCATCTTACGGGGACCGTCAATAAACAAAATTGCCGGTACTGGACTGACGAGAATCCACGACAGTTACATGAGATGCCATTGCATAGTCCTAAGGTAACAGTTTGGTGTGCGGTGGGAAAATTTGGCATCATTGGCCCATATTTTTTTGAAGAAAATGGGGTCACCGCTACAGTAACATCTGCGCGTTACATTCATATGGTGAATAACTTTTTCATACCTGAATTGTTAAGAAGAGGTGTGGATATTCAAGATTTGTGGTTGGTGGTTGTGGTTTGTGGTTACAGCAAGATGGGGCCACGGCACACACCGCCAGAGCATCTATGGCTGTTCTTCGCCACCTGTTTCCAAATCGTCTAATTTCGAGATTTGGTGACGTTTTGTGGCCTCCTCGGTCTCCCGACTTATCGATTTGTGGTTTTTATCTATGGGGGTACCTCAAGTCACGTGTTTACGAGGCCAAACCCCGTACGTTAGACGCATTAAAGGAATCGATTCGTTATGAAATCCCCCTAATCGACAGAGACATGCTGGAAAGAGTGGAGGCCAATTTTCGTCAACAGCTGCAACAGTGTATCAATGAAAACGGACATCATATGCCAGATGTAATTTTCCGTACTTGAATATTTCAAAATGCTTTATTATTAGCTATGTTGTACTACCAATAAATTTTTTTTAGAGTAAAAACTAATAATTTTATTATCATTTCAAAAACACTTGATTCCTATGCCCCACCCTGTATATACCGGATTCTTCTTTTATCATTACACATAGGTAATGTTAATTACCATTTCTATATACAAGTGTCCCGTACACTTGTATATAGAAATTGTAATTACCATTAACAAATAAAATATTAGTTACATATTGATTTACATTTGTTTAAATTTCAATAGTTCATTGTTTATTAACAAAAACTAAGATGGTATATACGAGTACATAGTACTGGTTAATGTATTTAATGCATGTGCATAATGTATGACTGCGGAAGAAGTCTAAAAAAAAAGTCGAAATTTAGTGATTTTTTACGTTTACATCTAGGGAAACCAATTCTTTTCACCTAGCGACACTGCCTATCAGACTTCTGAGCTTCTAAATACTTCAAAGTTAAAATTGAATTGTACATTGTATTGCCATTGTATAGTATTACTTGGGGTAAATAAAACATAAATGAAAAAAAACCTATCAAACGGGAATAAAACCCAAATATAAAAAATATATATCAAGATGTAGTAAACAAATAAAACAAATAACATAAGCAAAAACTGGTACTCCACAAGTAAGGTTACTGGTTCTTCTCTTGAGTGATTTTAAATATTGTACAAAAGATGGCGGTAAAATAAGTTTTTTGTGTTCTAGTTAATTTATAAATCCTAAATAATTTTGAATATAGGATTTTTGTGTTCGCGCATCTCATTATACGCAGTTTTAAAACATTTTCATTTTTAGGAACCAAAACAAACTTTAAGATAACTTGCGTTATCCATTAGCATGCCAATCTCACTACTTTCTTCTTTAAACTTACGTACAACAGTTACGGTTGGTGTATTACTTTGATCGAAAATTCTTTTTAAAATTTGCACTGTTTCGACAACACAACACTCTGGAAATAAGTTTTCAGTATTTTCCAACGTTGGTCAAGCGTAAATCGATTCATTTCGTACCGCGGAGTTTCAACACTATAAATCTCAATATTTTGAGCACGTTAGTGTTGTCGAAATAAAATAGCATAGTTAAAAAAAACAGCCAATAGCCTAGCCGTTAGAATCAGCTCATGGTGTAGTGAATTTTTCAACGTTTTGTTACTGTCGAATAAAAAGCGATCACGACAATGGTCGTCAAAGAGATAGCGGGGTTCCAATAAATTATGTATTAAACAAAGTCAAAGTAAAAAATATTTTACCGTACTGTAACGATGATAAAAGCCTTGTCCTTTAAGTCTATAACTCGACAAGTATTCACCTTGCAAAAATCTCTATTTTCAATCTTTCTCTGGTTTTACTTAAGTTATAATCTTATAAATTGGTATTTGAATTTAAAACAAAAGGAAAAAATTGCAGTAGCTTTCTGTAGAAACGATCAAAACTTTGATGCTAGTTTGCTTAATCACTTGCTATTTATTCTCTTATTTCTATTTCAAGAAAATCTTTATAGAAGAATCAGTCTGGTTTAATTTCCTGAATAAACTAACGATACGTAGTCAAGTCTATACGATTAAAATTAAAGAATGATTATGTTGTAATACAATCTAATGCAGCAATCTACTTGATTCCGCTATACAAGATTTTTTTAAATATCCTACTAATAATACTGTAATACTCGAAAAGCCAGAATAAAAAAAAACATTCTTTCTGTAGAAGTCAATTTGCATGATAGAGTATGGAATAATTGACCCCTCCTGGATGTGTTTTTGGGGTGGCCTTTGAAATTACGTGCCGAATTTTTTTCGTAGTATTATTCCCCCAACGCATTTCTATTTGCACACATAAACAGACTGCCAATAATGCATGGAAATACTGCCATTGTATATTCACAAGATACACACAGGATACATGTATATATGTACACATTTATATATGTAAGTAAATATGTATTAAATGTGTGTGTTGTGTTATATTCTTTTTTATAACTGAATATGTATAAATATTAATATAAATAGAAAGTAAAAATTATAGTAGCTATACAATATTTCGATTTCATTATTTTAAACTAATACTATGTATCCAAATATAATATTTGGATTACATACTATTTTTATATCACATAATTAATTGCTAATTACTAAAGGCCGCTACTTAGGTAGGCAAGCACCGACGTCACTAATATACTGTCATTTATAATTTAAAATTCTATGAAAAAGGCATTAATTGCCGAAACATGTAAGAGATTATTTTGTGATTATTTTAAATATATACATATTAAAGTAAAACAGACCTTAAATAGCTGACTATCTAAATCTACTATAATATACAAAGATCAAGAAATAATTATCTTTCTATATATATATATATATATATATATATATATATACCGGGTGGCGCAAAACTACCGTTATGGTTTGAATGTTTAATAACTTTTTTAATAAATTTATATATTTTATTTTTATTTCAGAATTTTGTGAAGAAAAGTTGGGAATTAGAAATGGAACGATACACCACAGAACAGCGATCAAAACTTGTTGAATTTTATTTTGAAAATCATCGGTCAATTGTATTGACGCAGCGTGCTTATCGTGTTTTTTTAATGTGCGTACTGGACCTTCAGCACCAACAATAAACCGCCTGGTTGAAAATTTTCGACAACATGGTACAGTAAGACACCTTCCATGTACCGGAAGACCGCGTACGGTCCACACGGAATAAAATATCCAACGTGTTGTGAATAGTGTACAGGACAGTCCAGAAACATCAACGAGAAGACGTTCGGCACAACTGGGGCTATCGCGGAGGTCCGTTCAGAGGATTATGGCCGCATTGCACATGTTCCCGTATAAGGTTCAGCTTGTGCAAGAATTGAAGCCGTTAGACTACCAACAACGGCTAGATTATGCAATTTCATTCCGACAAAAAGCAGAAGAAAATCGCGATTTCATTAACAATTTGATAACGAGCGATGAGGCCCATTTCCATTTGAATGGTTTCGTAAACAAGCAAAATTCCAGGATATGGGCTACGGAAAATCCGAGAACAGTTCATCAGCAACAATTACACCCAGTTAAGTGTACTGTTTGGTGTGGTGTATCGTCCGAAAGGATCATTGGTCCATATTTCTTTGAAAATGCACATGGCGCCTCAATTACGGTTAATGGTGCTGAATATCGAACGATGCTGGACAATTTTTTGAGGCCAGCTGTAGAAAACCATCCACAGTTGTGGTTCCAACAAGATGGAGCCACAGCCCACACTGCAAGGGATACAATGGCTATGTTACGGGACCTCTTTGGCGAACGCATTATTTCGCGCAGAAGCGATTTCAATTGGCCCCCACGTTCACCGGATTTAACAGCGCCAGACTGTTTTCTTTGGGGTTATTTGAAAGAAAGGGTATACGTAAATAGCCAGCTAAAACAAAACATTCGCAATGAAATTCAAGCCATAACACCGGAAATTTTACGAAAAGTTATGCAAAATGTACTGGAAAGAGCACGAATGAGCGAAGCCGAAAATGGCCACCACTTGCGGGATATAATTTTTCATACTTAAGCCAAAAATATTCCCCATTAATATACTTTATAACAAAAAAATAATAATAATAATTAACCATTAAATAAAAAAGTTATTAAACATTCAAACCATAACGGTAGTTTTGCGTCACCCTGTATAAATATAATATTTTCGTGACCTTGGTATGATAAGGTAAACTTAATAAGTCGGCGATTAAAGGTCTGGTTCATTACTTCAAAGTATATATATTTAAAACAACCCTACATGTTTCGGCAATGATGCCTTTGTCAAGGGAATAAAAAATATAAATGACAGAATATAAATGTCCAATAATTGAGTTGCTATGGTTTAAATTATTTAAAGATACATTCCAATAATAATAATAAATCATGCCTTAGTATTCCAAAAAATAGATAGCAAGGTGTGAACATATGTGTTGTTCGCTGCCAGCAGCTTGTGTCTCTTTCTGGGTATGAACCTGTGTGTTGGTTGCTGCTGGCAGCTTGCGTCTCTCTCTGGGTGTGTGATTTTGTATTTGTGTGACCGCGTAAGTGTAGGGTTTTGTATGTTAGTGCGCTCGTGCGTGTGTTTAGTGACCGGTCGCGTAAATTTAGAGAGATCGGATAACCAGCCGTTGCGTAGGGTCGCCAACCCTTTCCCGGCAACTTCTTTACTTTTCCGAGCAGTACTTCGACGGCCCGACCCCCGCCCCAACGAAGCAAGGCGCAGACCAGCGAAGCGCCCCCTGCACGGGGTTGCTCATCGCCAACCGAGGGAACACTCTTAGTGGCTACCTCAGTCGACATACCACTAGGACCGGTCCTGGGCGGCAATCTGGCTAGGCTGCTGTTAACAACACACACACGTTCGACGTGTGTGCATTGCCCCCGCTTTTGCGGAAATCGTTAAGTTGGCACAAAGTGTGACCGTCGTCGACTGAGGTAGCCACTAAGAGTGTTCCCTCGGTTGGCGATGAGCAATCCCGTGCAGGGTGCGCTTGGCTGGTCTGCGCCTTGCCTCGTTGGGGCGGGGGTCGGGCCGTCGAAGTACTGCTCGGAAAAGTAAAGAAGTTGCCGGGAAAGGATTAGCGGCCCTACGCAACGGCTGGTTATCCGATCTCTCTAAATTTACGCGACCGGTCACTAAACACACGCACGAGTGCACTAACATACAAAACCCTACACTTCCGCGGTCACACAAATACAAAATCACACACCCAGAGAGAGACGCAAGCTGCCAGCAGCAACCAACGCACAGGTTCATACCCAGAAAGAGACACAAGCTGCTGGCAGCGAACAACACATATGTTCACACCTTGCTATCTATTTTTTGGAATACTAAGGCATGATTTATTATTATTATTGGAATGTATCTTTGAATAATTTAAACCATAGCAACTCAATTATTTGACATTTATATTCTGTCATTTATATTTTTTATACCCTTGACAAAGGCATCATTGCCGAAACATGTAGGGTTGTATTAAATATATATACTTTGAAGTAATGAAACAGACCTTTAATCGCCGACTTATTAAGTTTACCTTATATATATATATACATATATATATATTGATATAGTACAGCTTAACTCAATAATTTTATATGTCCCAAGATTGTAATATCTGAAATAAAATGGTATGAAAAACGTTTATAGTTAAATAAAAAGTATGTATTAACGATGTAAGATCAAAATTAGTTTTTTAAATCACGATGCCGAACTAATTTGAATATTTTTATTTGTTTATTTATTTGATTCGGTCATTTATTAATTTATCATAACTAAATATCGCGAGAAATCAAGAATTTTAAAACTAATTATGATTAAAATGTCTTTGTACAAATAATTGTAAACATCATTATACATATGACTATTGGCTGAACCCTGTTAATAATATGCAACTGAGATCACGTGAGTGAGTATTAATAAAAATAAAATAGGCTGAAAGAGAAATATCTAACGTTGGAATACTAAAAAGACACATATAGAAATAGCCAGAAAATTATTTTATCAAAATTAGCAAAATTACCTTTTCTAAATTATTCGGAATTATTGCAGAATATTAGGAAAATATAATTAATTTTTCAACAACTTCCTATTGTAGTCAGGACAACAAAAACAAAAGTTGTTAATAAGAAGATTTTTGCATGTGGTGATATAGAAACGACGATTTTGGAACGCATCTTTTAAAAAAATTATTTAAAAATTAATTATAAATACCTAATTGAATAATAAATATCGAGTTATTGATATTAGAAAATATAATTACCTTATTGGAAGACTGTCTTCGACAGAAAAAGTTCTTGTTTACAATATAACAATCATTATCAAGAATATCATCGAGTCTAAACCAGTTAATTATTAAAGCAGTGGCTTAAAGAAGAACCTAGATTCTCTTCGGAATATCAAGAACCATATCAAAAGGATTTAATAAACATAACCGAGTGGATAACCTCGAGAACTTGGTACGTAAGCAGTTCTACGAAGAGGATATTTTCCAGCCGTACGAGAAGTGCAACATAACTCCCAACCTTCCAGTTACCGTTGGATATTTCCAGAACTTTCATCATATTTTAAATATTCAAGGCCTGAAATCTCCATACTCTTCAATTACACCAGGTACACCAGCGAAAATAGATTCTCTTATTGTCTTAAAAGATATCAATTCATTTGTTGTTACATATTATAAAGTTTTAAACTCACGTTATCTTGAGAGGCAAAATACCATTTACAAATAACAGTTTTTTTAAATTTTCAATAATAATCTCTTGAATAACCTGAATTTGTTGTATTTACTTTATGAACCATACGTCTACTGTATAGGCACCTAATATAACTTGTTAGAAGGGGTATACAAGCAACCCAACTTTGATTTATGCATGTTTTAGCATATTAAGTGCACATTGATATCTTATAGTTTGTATCTTGTATAGAAAACAATTAATATTCATTCTAATTATATATTTATTTTACCCTATAAAATCGTTTTATTTTATGTATGTATGTGTACTGTCTGAACATCTTGAACCTACTTTAAGACCTGAGATTAAGAAGTGCTTTTGTTAAGTATTGTCTTTTTAAAATTAACGAATTGGAGCTAGCTATTCAGTTTTATCATTAAATATTTAATATACATAATTATTCATAGCCATCATATTATATCAATATATATATATATATATATATATATATATATATATATATATATATATATATTCCCGGACAATCTGGACGGTTGACGCCATGACACGTTGCAGCTACATTCTTAGACAAAGGTGATTTTGTCATGTGTAGAAATTGATGCAACGAATTAAAGCGGCAATGGCATGTATGTGAGAATTCAATAATTATGAGTTCTAATTAGCATTACGTTTATCATCATAAGTATATATACACGCAGTATGGAAATGAAAGTCGTATCTATTTCTGGGTAAGGTGTATTGACAATTACTAATAAGTATGAAACATCGATGTCTGCACATCCCGGATGGATACGACTTTCACACATTTTTTCATTTTCCTGGACAACCTGGCGCCGTGACACGTTGCAGCTACATTCTTAGACAAAGGTGATTTTGTCATGTGTAGAAATTGATGCAACGAATTAAAGCGGCAATGGCATGTACGTGAGAATTCAATAATTATGAGTTCTCATTAGCATTACGTTTATCATTGTAATGTTAGGGCCTTATGTGGTAAGGTCCTATGTGCCTGGAGGATCGGCATGTGATATTAGTGGGGCCTTAAGCCCTAAGGCAGAATCGCCATGTGATATTAGTGCCGTTTGAGCACTTCGTGGCAGGACGCCACGTGATGTTAGCCTGGTCCTGAGGGCTACATCGTTGAGCCTTCACGCAGATATCGTTGTCCCGTTAAATGATACACATAGTTCGGGTAACATATATTTAATACATAACAACACTTAAAACTGCATAACAATTATATACATTCTTACTAACTAGTATGTAGACTGAATGTGTGAATGTGAATGTCTGACTCTGTGACTGAATCTGAATCTGAATATGAATCTTACTTACACTACAGTATATATACATAAGAGAAGGTCCTCGGACTACTTAGGGAATATTATACAAACCCTGAGATGCAGTTGTGTTTGCAAACAACTCGCGTCAGCGAGGACGTATTTGTAACACACGTTACACTTGCGTTACGGGAACGAGGCTGTGACCTGGTTGAGATTGATTGCATACACACAAACTGCATTACGTTATCACATCATCATAACTATATATACACGCAGTATAGAAATGAAAATCGTATCTATTTCTGGGTAAGGTGTATTGACAATTACTAATAAGTATGAAACATCGATGTCTGCACATCCCGGATGGATACGACTTTCACACATTTTTTCATTTTCCTGGACAACCTGGCGCCGTGACACGTTGCAGCTACATTCTTAGACAAAGGTGATTTTGTCATGTGTAGAAATTGATGCAACGAATTAAAGCGGCAATGGCATGTACGTGAGATTTCAATAATTATGAATTCTCATTAGCATTACGTTTATCATCATAACTATATATACACGCAGTATGGAAATGAAAGTCGTATCTATTTCTGGGTAAGGTGTATTGACAATTACTAATAAGTATGAAACATCGATGTCTGCACATCCCGGATGGATACGACTTTCACACATTTTTTCATTTTCCTGGACAACCTGGACGGTTGACGCCGTGACACGTTGCAGCTACATTCTTAGACAAAGGTGATTTTGTCATGTGTAGAAATTGATGCAACGAATTAAAGCGGCAATGGCATGTATGTGAGAATTCAATAATTATGAGTTCTCATTAGCATTACGTTTATCATCATAAGTATATATACACGCAGTATGGAAATGAAAGTCGTATCTATTTCTGGGTAAGATGTATTGACAATTATATAAAATATTATTAACAATCTTGCGTGAAGAACACAAATACAGGTTCACTATTAATTTTTTTTGTGAACGTGTCCGAACATATCCCTCCCCAGAGACGCAGATACGTATTTCGCCTTTCTACAGGCTCATCGGTACGCCCCTGCTGGAGAAGGATATCTTCAGACACATTCACAAAAAAGAACCACATCGCCATATCACAGAAATTATCCAGACCGAGAAATCTGTCTGACAAGAGGCAGCGCTGAATTTACTTCTACACTCGGTCTGTTATCACTGTAAAAGAAATTATGCCCAGTAACAATTAAGACATTTGACATTTATTTTGAAATTAAATATATCTTATTGAGATAAAACTAAAATTTTAAATTATGAATGGAAATTCTGTATATAAATAGGCTCACTAATATTTTTTTAATTTAGAAATTTATACTAGAGTCGCTATAGTATCTTGTTGATAAAAGGATTATTTTTGTTCTCTGTAAGAAACAGATCGAATTTGTGATTGTGAGATTTGAAAAGCCAATAAATCAAGAAATACAAGATAATATATTCAACGTCTACTTACTTTTGTCCAGAAACATATAAAATTATGTTAAAATTATAATCCATAGATAATATTGGTTTTGAAGTATATGTCTTCTATTACATGGAAGGATCCACAAAGAACATCTTCTAAAAGGTTGTTATATTCCTTTAGCAGCAAGTTATATGTGTTAATATACTTTGTAAGCAATCATAGTTTATTTTATTATTTTCTGTCGAAGGATACCATTTAGCCGTTCCAAAATTTGATATCCATACAAGTCATAATCAAGATCAATAAATATAAAAGGAGATTCTTCACCTAAGATATCCAGGAGTACCTTGTATAAGGGGAGTTCGAGACCAACGACAGCCATTTTGTTTATCTACGAAGAGATTTTCCTGTCAACTCTTCAAGAAGTCAACTAAATACATCAAGCAGGAACCTTGAATATATAAAAGGAGACATATAGTAGAAATTACTCCGTTACAATAACCTAATTGTTTAATCAGATTTTCTTGAGTTGTCGAAATTTTAAATTAAAAATTCATCTTTTATTGTAATATACAAAAATCTGAATACTTAGTTAATTTAAAGTTACACATATATTTTCATTACTAAACATACCTATATAATTTCTTGGTTCATATTTGTTTATGGGAAACTTGATTAGAATTCCAATATTTTAAAGCTTGGCATAATTTTTTATTAACCCTTTGTATCTAAAATAAAATTAAAACACATTCTATAATACTGTGATAAAACAAGTTTTGAAATATATAAATTTATATACTTAACCATAGTTTCAATTTTCATAGCTATACATAAATAAAATATTTATAACAAAAAACGATACCTTACCTGTTAATTGGGTATTAAAATCGTTATTATTTGAACCTGCCTTGAGATTGAGTATTAGATTCTTGCAAAAATTCATTGAGTTAATGGCAATTTAAATTTTTATTATTGATCCTATGTCAAAATCATTACACTAATGATTAGAGAACGGACGCAATTTCCATAAAACGCAATCGGCAATTGGAATTGTGTATAACGTCGCTCAGTACATCCCGGCGTAATTCAATTAAGTATTTGTTTGACTTACTCGGACACCTGGTCTCGCCGCGATAACAATGGACAAGCCAGCTATTGTATTCGGAGAATATAGTGTTTTTTAAAGTGTTTTCATGAGTGTAGATAGAAGCGGGGTTTTTATAATGTATTTTATTTATTAGTTTATATTTCGTAAGATAAATAAAGTGCTGTGAGTAAGTTTCTTGTTTTCATAGTTTTAACTGTTAATTACATCGTAATTTTTGTGATAGATCCTGTTTAATATCGTTTGTTTGAATCTATTTCTACCAATTATTTCGACGTAAGAGTGTGCATTGAATTTCGTTCAGTTTCAATAACTTACGCACACATTTTTAGTTTTCATTTATTTAGATCTAGAGCATTGTTTAAGTTACTTTTTCAGACATGATATGGAAGAATGTTGAGAACGGCATTGTAAAACAATGGCGAGTTGGATTGACGGTCATACTGATTGTATGTCCATTGTCAGTGATTCCGAAATTTATTACAAAATCCGTAAAATATCGTCAAAAATTCGTCACTTAGGATCGCAAACACATCTGAACTCTGTAAAACTTTTATGGCGGCTAATATTCCATTAAATAAACTTAGCAATCCCACTTTAAAAATATTTCTGAAAAATATACTGGTCGAAATGTTCCTGATGAATCAACTTTACGCAAATATTATGTTTCTAGGTGCTATACGAGAACAGTAGAACGCATTAGAAGCCATCTTTTAAATCAATACATATGGATAAGCGCCGACGAAACGGTGGATATGTTAGGACGCTGTGTGGTAAATGTTGTAGCTGGTGTACTACATCAAACTATTCCCTATAACTCATATGTAATAGTAACAAGTGTTATAAATAGAGTTGATGCGGAAACAGTTGCTGAAACCATTAAGGAGAATATGCAAAAAATGCTTCATTCGGACGCCACGTACAAACAAAAAATACTTTTATTTGTCAGTGATAGTGCTGCGTATATGTTAAAAACAGGCAGACTATTGAAGAAAACATATCCTAATATGCTGCATATTACTTGTGTAGCACATGCTCTCCACAGAATCTGTGAATATATCAGAGACACTTTTCCGGAAGTTGAGAGACTTGTATCAGCTTTTAAAAAAGTTTTCAGAAAAGCACCATTGAGAGTAGCTCTTTTCAGGGAAAAATTTCCATCTCTGTCACTGCCTCCCACTCCAGTAATAACTAGATGGGGAACATGGCTGGAAGCTACTAGTTATTATGCTGAGAATTTCGATAGTCTAAAACATTTCGTAACACTGCTAAAGGAGGATGCTAGAAGTATTGGTGAGTGCAAGGAGCTTACACAAATCCCAAATTTAAAAAGTCAGTTGTACTTTCTTCACGAACACTTTGGAAAATTGCCAAAACTAATCACTTATTTTGAAAATCGAAATCTCAAATTAAACGACGGATTCACCACATTAGATGTGGCTGTTAATAATTTGAAAAGTATTCCAAGTGACTTCGGATGTGGCCTTCGGCAAAAGTTTGAAGCAATTCTTAATAGAAATCCAGATTTAATTACATTGCAGCAATTATGTATGGAGACAATTCCACAAAATCTAACGGCTAAATATGAAGAAATAAAAGAATATTTCCAGTATGCACCTATAACCAGTTGCGATGTAGAAAGGCCGTTTTCTATTTATAAGGATGTACTTAATTCAAAGAGAACAAAATTGACAGAAGAAAACCTTGAGAAACTATTGCTAGTCAATATTAATAGTCCTTTACTCAACTTGAACGACAAAATGAACAAATAAAAATGTTCCAATTATAGAAATAAAATTAAAAACTTTAAAAATACAACTTTTCAACAAATACATATGTATTTCGTAATTTTATAGATCACCACCAGTTTGTTTTCCAATTGTGAAAATTCTTTCAATGGAGACTGTGGTTAAATAATAATTTAAAAAAGGTATATAACCCCTTACCACAATTATTAGTCGTATCCTAAATACGTATTTCGACAACTAAGTTGTCAACATCAGTTCGTCAACTAGTCAACTACTATACACTGCAACCCTGTAAAGACTGAACAGTCTTTACAGGGTTGCAGTGTATAGTAGTTGTGCGGAAGCGTTTATCTTACTTTATTGTGCCCCGTGTGACTTTAATTAGTAGTTTTTACCTACTGATGATGACAACTTAGTTGTCGAAATACGTATTTAGGATACGACTAATAATTGTGGTAAGGGGTTATATACCTTTTTTAAATTGTTTTCCAATTATATAAATAAAATTAAAAACTTTATAAATACAACTTTTCAACAAATAAATATGTATTTCGTAATTTTATAGATCACCACCCGTTCGTTTTCCAATTATATAAATAAAATTAAATATTTTAGAAATACAGCCTTTCGTCAGTACTGCACTGGGTGGTAAGCGTGTCCGTTCTCTAATCATTATCATATATCAAGTTAGGGGAATTGTTCTACTAAATTCTTTTTTTTTCAAGGGCGAAATTTGTATTCAATATCTATTTCAATTATCATTTTTATTTTATAATTAATTAACCGACTACTAAGGGTAGTCAGTAATATTCGACTACCCTTATCGCTAGGGGGACTATATGATACTCGCTCATACGGTATATTCATTTATATCAATAAAATTAGATAGTTATTCCAAATAAACTACTTCTTTACGTCAAATATTAATTTTTCTTATATGAAGTTATGAGTTCTTAATATTACTAATCAGTTGTATACGGAAATTATTTTACTCATGAAAGGAAAAATTTCAAACAAGGAATAAAATTTCTTAGTTTTCCAATAAATTGAATTACGTGAAACAAGAAAATACTTACTCATATATGATAATAAAAATTGCTTGATTCAAGTAATTTGTTTTTGTGTATGTTATACCTATTATACTTGAAGTAGACAATAAAATTATTAAGTCCTATAATAATAGTTTCAAATAGGTCGCACTTAAAAGGCACCCATAAATTTGGAATGCCACAATTAGGAATAAATGCTGTTAACTAAAAACTGCTATTTTATGGTGTGATTTTGAAATAATTAGAATGCTTATGCTATCTCATGTGAGTACATAAATGGTATTAAAATTGTTGTAATAAGAGGAGACATCTTATGATAAATGATCTAATAAACTTCACACTAAATTTTGTTTCCATTTTATATGAATTAGAGGAGTCAAACTCTCACCAATTGTAATTGATATGTAAGAACGCATTCCTTCCTGTCTAAGCAACCATATCTAACTAGCATACGTACTACAATAGGACATCAATCTTATACGGTTTCCGAACGATTACTCAAAATCACATTAGATCGATGCGACAATTCAAAATTAACAATGAGTTCAACCGACATTTTAAATTTTATGGTGGATATAGACGTTGTAAGATATATATCTTATATGTGATGTAATGTTCGTTAGATATTTTTTATACATACCCGTAATAAAAAATGTGATAATTTGTTAATCACTTTATTTAACTTAACCAACGAATGCAGGTTGTTAGTGACTTGGTAGGCGAAGTATAGGTAGTTGTGATGGCACACTTTTTATTGACGATCTATAACTTCTGTTAAATTTGTAATAACTGAGATATAAGATCGTTTATATGTCCAGTGAAATGTTTATTATTTGATCACATATAGATTATTTCTCCAAATTTATGTACCTATATATGCCATAATATGCGTGTGCCATAATATCCGAATATGTACGGATATCATGGCACCTAATAAGTTTCACTTTATTTAAACACTGTATTGGCTATTAAAAAAAAAATTAACAATGTAATTTTAGAAAAAATTTGAGAAGACAAAAATACAATAAAATTAAAAATACACTAAAATACTGTCAATATGATGGTATTAATCAATACGGTACATAATACATTTAGTCACTGCATAATTCACAAGAAAACATCTTAGTCTTTCTGCTGATATCTGCACATTCAGTGTGGCACCACTTCTTGCACTGGATCTCTTGAGCTGGCCAAAGAAAATAAACTATTGCAATATATGCAAGCCACATGATCTTCCTTGTCGGCTACAAAACGTTCTTCTCAGAATATCATCTTCCTCTACCACCAACACCTGCTTTGTAAAACGAGCATATTGTCCTTCAATTGTTTTTTTGTAAGCATTTTTTTTCTTTTGCTGTATCTATGTTAGGTGTTGTATTTAATACTCCCGCCACGCCTTTTGTTATTTTCGGCTAGGGCCGAGAAACCACTTGTGGAACAGGCGATATTAGAGCAATTTATATCGTCCTGTTCTCCACAGCTTGGGATTTTAATTAACACTTCATCTTTGGAGGTTGTTCATTTTCTATAACTTTATCACTGCATAAAGCAAACCCTTTGAGTTGTCATATTGCGCTCCGCATTAAAGATTGTAACGGTTCTTCTGAACAAGATGTTAAATTACAGTCTTCTGCCACATTAATTGATTCTGAAGGAAGAAATACAATCTGCCAATCAGGAAATATCATTAACTGGACATATGCCTGTTTTTTGGAAGCCTTGAACAGCATTGGCTACTGTAGCAGCTTGAGTATAGGCATTTTTGAATAACTGACTAACTTGAAAGTGAGTGACTGTTCAACCAGGATGAGAATGTAACCACTTTCTAAGGGGCTTATTATAGTAAGTAGTTAGAGGGCCATAGAGGCTTACATCTAATGGTTGTACCCTATGGGTGCAGTGTGGTGGAACAAACAAAACAATATGGTATTGTTTTTCTTGGCGAACTCAACACGTCTAGGTGCTTGTGACTGGAATGGGCATCGAGAAGTAATAGTATTTTCCTTTCAGCTGAGGGTTTTACAAACCTAATAAAATGCGCTAGCCACAAAAGCAAAACCTGACCCCTCATCCAACTACTCTCGTGTGGGAATCCTACACACCCTGGGGGAGCATTGTCAATCGACTCCTTCTTCATGAAATTCATAGCATTGATCGAACATGAACATACTACCGTAAAATGTTGCCCTATTTCTGCACTCGTTAATGTCCATTCCTGTTTTCTTCCTTTTGTAGCTAAAATTTTATCCTTTCTTGATTGCATGATCGATAATCCTGATTCATCCATATAGATTTGATCAGGCTCAAACTTGTATTGATCCATAATAATTTTAAGGCTAGTGAAATACTTTCTTTTTGTAACTTCGTTAAAGGCTTGTGCCCAAGCTAGTGACGTGGCCTCAGGTTGTCTTAAACCTGATGAATGTCTATATTTTGAAAATTCCGTATAGAATCTAAAAAATAATTTCTAAAAAATAAAATCTGACAAGCACATCAATAAAATACTTAAATACACCTATAATAGATACCACTAGGTCAAAGTAACCTCCACCAAGACATACAACCACAAAGATATTTGTAGAAAATGTCTCTTTTATATTTATCTGAGAAATTTCTTTAATATTTGTATAATATGCTGAAACAATATTGTTACAGAAATCTAATAAAATTTAGCAAAACAAATCAAGTATTATATTATTTCTTTGAAGTTTATAAATACAATGTTTCATCAAAAACTGCCGGCTACTCCATCAACAAAACAAAAACGATACTAACAGGGTTTTTCACCCAGATTAATCTTCAAATCGCATAAGTTTCGTTATACTTGAACTTCGTCTATTTTGTTAAACGGTCGTATACAGTGATGGCCAAATGTGTACCATGTAAATATTCGTTAAATTAAAAAAAGATATTGTAATAAAATTTCAGACACGGAAATTAGGGATGAAGAGTTATCATTTGAAGTATTTTTTTTAAATATACAGGTGTTCAAAAAAATGTAACGTACTAAAGTTATACTTTTTTTAATTGAACGCCTTGTATTTTTTTACATTCTAGGATTTTCCCCGATAACACGATTTCAACAAACTATAACACTTGGGATCTAAAGTATTAAGCTTTAGATTTACATGTAAACGAAAATCAGAAAATTGTCGCAAATTTTCAAAATCATCAGTAGTGCTTAATACTTAGGCGCTCTGGTTCGGCTGCGGTTGCTAATAATAAAACGAATTATTTGATAATAAATAATTGTAGCGCTGGTGAAGGTAAAAGGTCCAGGACGTGTGTGATGTGTGCTAAGATAAGTATACTACAACTTACTAACTAAATCAATCAAAACAACGTTGTCCATAAAGTTTGTATTTATTACTTACAAGAAAGAAATTGAGCGTTAATATATTCTAAAGTAGTTAAATAACAGTAATACATACAAGGAGCGGCACATAAGTAATTAAAAATTAACACAAAAAAAGATACTGAAAATAATGTTAAATTAAGCAGCGAATTAAATGTGAATTAATTGGGATTAATATAAAATAACCTTTGTATCAAACAATACAGAGTTACCTTTGAGTTGCGGGGATGCCTCGATCGGGCATGTCGGGAAGCAAGGTTGAACGACGCTTGGGTGGAACAGCACGTGTAGAGTTTGCACTATGTGTAACTTACAAGAGTTGAAAACAGAAGAATGAATTTTTCTAGAAGAAAACACTAGCTTGTCGGAAAAGGTTTTTATTGCTCTAAGTCGAGAGAGAGTAAATCGAAGTTGTCGATGTCTTGACTAATGAATTAATCATAAGCGCGAATTAAGAGGTCGTGATGTCTATGACATAAATATCATTAAAATATCCCTTGTGAGACAAGCTTTCAAATGATATGAGACACTATATATAAAAGAAAACGTACGTAATTAAATTAATAACTTAAGTTTAAACGAAATGCAAAATGAAATTTCAAAGTGACCGTTAAAGGCTTGACCGTTCAAAGCATGTAAATTTCGAGGGTCTATGGCTAGCGAGAACAACAGAAAAGATTTCTCCTTGCAAACGAATTACAGAAAAATGCCTAAGTGAAGTTTAATATTTTAAATGCGAGATATATTTAAAGAAGAATAAATATAATTTAAAAATTAAATTAAACATTCTTCTATATATGCGAAGCGTAACATTAGGTATGTTCGTTTAAATAAAACCTTTACAATTCGAAATGTAACTAGTTCAATTCTTTTACTTACAGTCTTTAAATTTAATCACAAGGTCTAGTAGTTTTTGGCATTTAAAAGTGTCATTAAATAATTTTTGTTTGTCAATAAAGGTTGAATTAAATGAACGAGAAAGAATACAAATATTAATGATAATCGGTTTTGGTGATAGGACAAGAATTTATCAGGAAGTATGTATTCTTTTTAATACTATACATCTTAATAGGCAGCCAATTTCGCGTTCTGTTGAGACCAAAACTTTAAGAATGTACAACATAAATGGCGATGTTCGCAAATTGCAAAAAAATTGTTGTACAAATTCGGTTATAAATGATATTAAAGCGCAAGATGTTGCCATATCTGTAGGGAAAGATCTCCATTTATCTACAAACGAGCTGGCGCAAATATATTATATACTTTATGTCAATAAAATATAGAATGAGTGAAATCATTTTAGCCACATTATAATTTTTTTAAAGACTGCAATATATTACACGCAGGTGTAGATTTCCGCGGTCGTTTTCTAAATGTAGATCTCGGTTTCTGAGTTGGAACCGCGTCAAGTTAGGCGTACTTGCCAACGATTCGTTCAACGTTGGCAATTACGCGTAACTTGACGCGGTTCCAACTCAGAAACCGAGATCTGTTGCAAGGGACACCTTCAGGGCTGTATGTAGATATTCGTCGATTCGCAGTAGCTTGAGGAATGCTAGGACAGACACCGGCACAACTTATATAGGGGGTGGGGACCGGGTCAAATGGTGGCCTGCTTTTGGTTGGAGACAATGAGACAATCGCATGCGTCGTATGTGCGCGGGATTTCGTAGTTGAATTCAATAGAGTTTGCCACGTTGGATGTAATGTATAGCCATCGTCTCAATTAATATTGCGGGGATGTTTGTGAATTTTAATTGATTCACCGATTTTCCTAGGGAAATAAAGCGATTCACGGGACAGAAGCTTGACATCTTTGAATAGAATTTGATGATCGGAGTTGAGTTTGTGTTTTGCCAGCGCTGAACCGGCTATATTTAACAGTCTAGTACAAAGTTCATTTTCGGACACACGCGTACCGACTGGCCGCTTTGTTTCGCCAATGTACACGGTGCCACACGAACACGGAATGCGATACACTCTTTGTGCTTGAAGCGGAGATATTTTGTTTTTAACCGAGGGTAAGAGGTCCGAAACCTTAGAATGGGGTCTAAAGACGGTTTTGATTTTATTTCTATGTAGAACCCTTCCTATTTGATCGGTAATACCTTTAATATACGACAAGAAAGCGGTGCTGATGTTAGGATCGGGTTCGGTCCGTGGTTTGGGGTTACGATGTCTAGCTATAGTACGGTGTATGTCGTGGGCGATATAATAATTTTGGAGTAGGGTGTTAGAAATATGTTTAAGTTTAGAGGGTAGTGCCCGAGGTTCTGAGATAGAAAACGTACGATGTACAAGAGGATTGATGACCGCTTGTTTGTGTGCTGGGTGATGATGTGAGAGCGCGGTCAGGTAACGGTCCGTGTGAGTCGGTTTCCTGTAAATCGTGGGACCCACTTTGCCATTGATATTTCGGGTCACTAAGACATCTAAAAACGGGAGACTTTCGTCTGATTCCACCTCCATGGTAAAGCGAATGTCAAGGTGCTGGGAGTTTAGGAAAAGTAAAAACTCATTTAAGGACTGCCGCCCATGCGACCAGATGACGAACGTATCGTCTATATATCTAAACTAACATTTTGGTTTTAAGTGAAAGGAACTTAAGACTTGTTCGGACGCTTCCATAAAAATGTTAGCGACAACCGGGGATAATGGGGAGCCCATAGCAATATATTACATTTGCCTCGCGAAAAGGGGTAAATGTAATAATCGACCGTCAGCATAGTTGTGTTAAATATCAATAGCAGATATGTAAATGTAGAAAGAATTTTATGCTCTACATTTTCGTTTTTAAATTTTTTTATTTTCGTTGAAAAATACAAAATACTTTTGTTAAAAAAGAAATTTAAACTAGCTAACAACATTAGATACGTATTCCACAAATACCACAGACAATAATATATTTAGACTATAAAGCATTTAACAAAGGTTAATACCATCAAACTTGAATTGAAAATAATTGCGGATTGTAGTCGACGGATTTAAAATCTTTAGAATATTGGAGCTGTCTACTATGCCTTCGTCATCAACAGCAGGTCAGAAAAATTGTTTTTTTTCTTAAATCGCAGCAATTTTACAACCCAATCGTCAGATCTTTCACTTCTTAATATTTTCCCAACAAAGTGCCTAGTGCCTAGTTCTTCATGCTATATTCAACCAGAACCCATTTATCAACATCAATAGATTGACTATGCTTCAAATCAGATTCAACAATCATGCAAATCTCTTAAGTTCTCCTCTTCATTATCAGACTCATTGTATATTACATGATTGTCATCTGCTTCATTACCATAATTTGTGTCCTCAATGACTTCTGGTCTCCTTTTTTTTTAGGTGTCTCTACTGCTTTATTACTTGTTATAATCTCAACGCCTGGGGCTAACTTTCGTTTCTGGATTTTTGGGCTACTTTGAATTTGGCAGATTCATTCTAATAATAACTTCTCAAAAGTAAGTTTTCCAGATACTGTGATAGATACTGTACCAAATATACTACTGTGGCCAGTGGTGGTAGATGCAGTAGCATTACTTACACTGTTAATCACATTCTGTCCATTCTTAGAGTGATCCGTGGTAACTGTTTCGTTGACAGAATTTACAGGAAGAGCTTGTACATTGGTATTATTCCCTGAATCATTTGTCTCAGAATTTTGCTGATCTCATCTCTTAAGAGCTTTCTTGTCAAAGTTTTGTCTAGCTGTAACTTGGTTGTTGAATGGAATAATACAGTTATAGAAAATTAGAAATTAATGCAAATAGTGGACACCGTACAAACACAATTACATGCATTCAGCACACAAAAATAGGTTTTTGCGAAAGCAGTTAGTGTGTTAACAAAAGATTCAGATTTTACGAAAACAAAACAAATTTTTGGTGATAATATGTTGGCTATGCTAGTTGTACATTATTAGTAGATGTCGAACGGGGGTTTCTCTGCATATAAGAACATTTATTCCTCACGTCGAACGTGGTTATATGAAGAAACGGTTGAAACATACCTGATGCTGCAAATACTTCCCTGATCTTATCCATTTTGTGCATTTTCATACTATAAATGCTGCTTAAAAGGGTGTTTATTTACATTTATTATCTGCTTAATCCCTTGCACTTCTTCGAAGTGTGCTCTACTCACCGAAAGTTGGCTGTGTCAACTCTAAATATGAGTGCACATATTTAGTAATATATTGAATTAAGAGCATAAACATTATTTAAGCAATTAAATGATTTTAAAAGTTAAACTTACCTCTTCGATATCTACACATATCAAGATCATATATTCTCTCTAAATTTATGATAACATAATTAATAATAGTAATAGGACTAATAAGTTTGTGTGGCATGAATAAATTAAATATAAAATTATAACACTATTTAATATTCAATAATATGCTTAATCACTTGCATTTTTTCGAAGTGTGCGTTACTAACAGAAAGTTGGCAGTGCCAACTCTAAATATGAGTGTCCGAACTGAATTAAGGAGAGCATCAAAATTATTTAAATAATTAAATTACTCCCTACCTGCCATTAGACGGACGACAAGCATTACAATACTTACATCTTGCCAATTTTCAGTAATGTCGCATAACTTCACGAGATCGAGGAGGAATAAACCACTAGAAACATGTACGGGTGCTCTTTGGTTTCCACAACCTGATTGTAGAAAGACGAGATATCACTGACACTGAATAAGATTTTTTATAATTAAGTAGGAATTATATAACAATTCACAAATAAGCAAATATATTAATTACAAAAATGCCAGCTGCCCAGCCTATCAAATTGGAAAGAAAAATTTGTATAAATTTTTCATAATCTTCGATTTTAAAATTAAAAGTATCTGTACTTTTGAAAAATTGTACTTTGTTTGCGATAATCTAAAAATGTTTAAAATAAGAATTTCTCATGGTATTATCTCCCAGAAGCTTTCAAAATAAATTAATTTTAAATATTCTAATTGGACACAATTTTTAGTTTTTCAAATAGGAAATATGTAAATTATTCAAATGGTGCATATTATTTCTGGCAAACAGAAATTTAAATTCGGAAACTGTTCATTGGAATATTGTATTTCTGCATATTAAAAATTTAGAAGAAAATGTAATAGTGAATTTTACGATAATTACAGTACGCGCCAAAATATACTGGAACAATATATATATTGCTTATATATTTTTATTTCTGTAGTATACATGTTGTGTGCGCCATTGCGCTGTAGACACTGTTCATAACGGGCACGCAGATTTTCAAACATATTCGAGAATACTGGTCGCTGCAGATTCCTGAAAAACGAGACGATCTTCTCACGCAATGCATTCACAGTTCTGGTAGGGTCTGTACAGCTGAACATTTTCTCCTTTAACATTCCCCATAGGTAGGCGCTCGGCGGTGTAAGATCAGGGGAATGTGATGGGTAGTTGAAATCAGTCCCGCGAGATAGAATTCGTCCTTGAAAAGTTGCCTGCAGCACTACTATAGACTGATGGGCGGTGTGGCCGATCCCCTTGCCCTGGTGAAAAAACTGTCTTTCTTTCCGGAGGTTTCTGCCACGACAAAACCTTCTGATATCCCGAATAGATTGCCTGAGCACCATGTTACTATAACATTCCTGGGTAACATTAAGAGATATACCTTTATCATTCTCAATGAAATCCGTCTAAGCAAACCGCGTGCTGACAGTGTACACCATATCGTCACATGCTCACTATGTAGCGGTTTCTGAACGATAACGTCTGGCCTCCCAAAATCAAGGAAGCGAGTTGTTTACTTATGGATGTAACCCTCAAGTGAATGTGACTTTCTTCAGGGAACCACACATTACGCAAAAAATCTGGATCCTTGTACACCATAACCAAAATTCGTCAACAATACACAACCCTGGCATGCATATCTTGCTTTATTAATCGTTGTACAACCTGAATTCGGTACTGAAATCCACCTATGTCTTTAAACAAACGCCGAAGCGACGTATTGCTGATATTAAATTTCAAAGACGTTCGTCGAAAACTTCGCTCAGGTGATTCCAAAACCTGGTTGACGACACGTCGATGATTCTCATTTGTTCTCACAGTTACTAGCCGATCAGACTTTCCCTTCCGTTTCTTAACAATAGAAAGCATAACTACGTTGCTTGGTGCCGCTTTATGAAATTGTTTGTGATATTGTTCCGCCACTAACTTCAAACTCGGCCCACCTTGATAGCCCTTTCCGTACGAGTGAAAATAATAGTCCTCATTAAACACTTTTTCCTCCGTCCTGAGACCCATTTTCAACTCTAACCTCACAGCACAATGTTCTTTGCCCTTCTACGAACACATAATGCTGATGCAATAATACACCGATAAGCAGACATGCGCATAAGACCGACGCGAAATCCAGTACTCTATATTTTGGGGCATAGCGTACATCATGTAGCATGCGTAGGCATGCATGGACATGTCCGGACTTGTTCTCTGTCGAGGAGTATTGCTTCATTTCAACAGAGTGTTCCGAGCAGTGCGCGTCGAATAGTTATGGAGCAACAACACAACATTAAGTTCTGCTTCAAATTGGGTAAGACGGCTACGGAAACCCATGAAATGTTGGCGCAAGTTTACGGGCAGGGTGCTGTGAGTAGAAAATGTATGTACGATTGGTTTGCACGCCTTCGCGCTGGCAAAGGAGAGGACGAACCGCATTTGAGCCGGCCATCCACAAGCACGACATCGGAAAACATTGAAAGTGTGTGTGTGTTGGTAGCAAAAGATAGGCGATTGACTCTGCGATTAATAGCAAGAGTGGGTATTAACTAAACACGGAGGGAACCATTCTTGAAGATTTTGGTAAATGCAAGATTTGTTCACGATTTGTGCCGCACATTCTAACAGACAAACAAAAAGTAAAGCATCGACAGTCACAAAATACGAGTCCTGGTATTACCAGTACAATCCCGAAACGAAAAGACAATCAATGGAATGGCGGTCACTTTTTTCCCCGCAACAAACAAAAAGCCGTGATGCATTTATCCTTAATTTCACAGACGGAAATGTTTGATCTACGTCATGTATTGCTTCAGTACACACCTTACTTGTGGCTTAGCCTCTAGTGACTTTTTCTTTTTTGGAAAAATGCTGATTGGAAAGAGATTTAGATCAAACTTTGAGGAAGTAATGTCTAAAACTGATATCTATTTTAAAGCCCTTTATATATATTTTGTACAAATCTTTTATGCTAGACGACAATCTAAACCTCCTATAATTTATTTATAACTTCGTTCATTTCAAGATCGAAATTTAATGTAATTGTCTAAATTACATTTTCTAATATCGCGCTTTTGTTATTGTTATTCTGACCATTGGAAAAATTGAATTCGGAAACTGTTCATTAGAATATTATATTTCTACAGAAAATAATAAGAGTTGGGGTTATATAACCCCTTTTAAAATTCTACATGATCTAAGGTGGTTATTACTACATCGTTCTTAAGATAATTTAAAATTCGCAAAGACTGAGAAAAACTTATTTGAACATTTGATAGTTAATACATGGATTTTGTGATAAATACAGCAAGTGTGTGTTATACATATCTCGCTTTTGTATCAATAGACAATGCGAATGGAAAAAATATTTTGACGATGCAGAGATACACAGGAAATACCAGCATTCTCGTGAAATTCAATTGTCAGCATTATTTTCGATTCGTTTACCTCGCAGACAGACGTGAACTTTATTCACTCCCAGAAGCGACTACTGCAGCAGTAGAGTAACAACAAGAACAGGGAGAAATAGAGACGCACATCCACATTTTCATACAATACGTACACGTTGTCAAATACAATCGCGAGTATATACGGGAATTCCGATACCGACAGAATCAGTAATGATATTACCGATTGTGTCGTAATAATGAAATTACTTTGTCGTAAATCCGGACGAGGAGCAGTGAGTCCACCGTACTTTATATTAAACATAATAATATTTGCGAATGAGAACTTTCTGAAATTTCTGGATTAGATTATCATCAAACAAATTAAATGTAATATTGACTTTAATTATTTTGTGATGCTATAATTCAAGACATATACTTTTGCTTATAATAGAAATACAAAGTTTTTATTGCTAGAATCATATATTTTTTTAATTACCATAGACTGCTGGAAAAGAATAAAGGGTATGTACGAGGGGGTATTGATATATTCCTAGCTTACTATTGAAACAATTTAAAGTTGGAACTTGTTATTCAATATAGTCCCCTCTTAAATTAATACATTAATACACTTAATACAGAGATCCTGCAACGCCTTTAACCCTTCTAAAAAATATTCTACTTGGTCTGCAAACCAGCTCTCCACAGCTTCTATTATCTCTTCATTGCACAAATTGACGTCTTTTTTTAAATTTTTTTCAATCCAGGGAACAGATAATAGTTTGAGGGGGCTTAGTCTGAGGAATAGGGCGCGTGTTCCAGTAATTTGAACCCTAGATCCCGAATCGTATTCATGGTAATGCGCGATTTGTGTGCAGGGGCATTGTCCTGCAAAAACAACACAACTTTCGCTAACATGCCACGCCTTGTTTCTCTAATTTTCTCTCTCAGGATGGTTAGTAATTTAGAATAAGAATCTCCAGTGATGGTCTGACTCTTTTTTAGGTAATCGATCATAACTATTCCACGGATATCCAAAAAACTGAAGCAAGAACTTTTCCAGCGGATTTTTGAACTCGAAACCTCTTAGGCATCCGAGAAGCATGATGCTTCCACTCCATCGATTGTTTTTGTTTCTGGGTCGTAAAATGGACCCATGTTTCATCCATAGTCACAAGACTGTTCAAAAAATCTGAATCTCCTTCAGGCACAGATTGACCGTAGTGCTTTCGTGTCTTCGGCGTTCAAGCATTTAGGGATCTATTTTGCAGAAATTTCTTTCATAATTAAATCAACGTGAACTATGTGATGGACGCGTTTATATGAAATCTTTAGTGCCTCAGTTATATGTTTCAACCCAATTTGACAGTCTGATAATATCATGCCATGCACTGCGTCAATATTTTCGGGGGTGGACACCAAAATTTATCTTCATACAGTAAATAATAAAAATAAATTAAAACACTTGGCTTGTTTCACTATGAGATTTATTTAAATTCTCTAACAATTGTTTCGGCTGTTATGCCATTCTCAAAGAGATCTATAAATCTATTAGATTTATAGATCTCTTTGAGAATGGCATAACAGCCGAAACAATTGTTAGAGAATTTAAATAAATCTCATAGTGAAACAAGCCAAGTGTTTTAATTTATTTTTATTATTTACTGTATGAAGTTAAAATGTTTCACCAAGAAGTATCTGCAACAACAGCCGAGAATATAAAATTTATCTTCCTGGTCGCTTCTCATCTTCAAAGGGAAGTTCGAATTCGAAAGGATGGTATAAGAATTCTTCTATTGGAATAAATGAACTATCCAAATGGCCCAAATTTTCAGCGAAAAATATTAGACTTGATGTCAAGCGAGTAAAAATTACGAACCATTCCCATCGAGCTGCTGCCGTAACTGACTTGTCCAGGAGTGGTATTGGTGAACAAAATGTAGGAAAAATTACAGGACATAGCAATCCGTCGTCATTCAAATCGTATCTTCAGTTGAACCAAGAGCACCATACTAAAATCTTAAATTACTCAACTATACCAGAAAATACAGGAATGCAAGAAACTATAAGTAAAAAACAAAGACACGTAAAACGTAACTTAGCATCGCAAACACATACACAGAAATCAGACCCGTTGGAATTTAACAATTTTAAAGAAGAACTCTCTGAAACTTTAATGGCGACAAATATTCCATTAAATAAACTTAACAATCCTACCTTGAAAACGTTTCTCCAAAAACATACTGGTCGAAATGTTCCTGATGAATCCACCTTACGTAAATATTATGGTTGTAAGTGCTTCACGAAAGCAGTAGAATGCATTCGAAGCATCTTTCAAATAAGTACCTATGGATAAGTGCCGACGAAACTGTCGATATATTAGGACGCTGTGTGGTAAATGTTGTAGCTGGTATACTACATCCAACCATTCCATATAACGTGTATGTGATAGCAACAAAAGTTATAAATACAGTTGATTCGGAAACAGTAGCTAAAACCATTTACGAGAATATTCACCAAATGTTTCATTCGGACGACAGGTACAAAGAAAAAATACTTTTATTTGTCAGTGACAGTGCAGCATATACCGTGTGCCCAACGTCGTGCGATCGATGGATATATAAGTAATGACTGGCCAACTGCAAGTATATTGGCCTTGCTTGAACACAATGACCGACTGATAGGAATATTCAATGTGTTAGAGAGAGATTATTTTATTCGTTCTTAGATCGTATGTAGAATGTGTTGGATAAAGAAAGGGAACGCCCGTACAATTAGACAGTAGAACCCGATTGAATATACTCTCTCAACCCTAACCACATAAACTCGCTATTCGTCTTCGTCTTACTACATTGTGGTAGATCAATCACTCCCCGGCGTTCGTACGGTATGTTAAAAACAGGCGGACTATTAAAGGAAACATATCCCAATATGCTGCGTATTAGTTGTGTAGCACATGCTCTCCACAGAATCTGTGAATATATCAGAGACACCTTTCCGGAAGTTGATAGACTTGTATCCGCTTTTAATAAAGTTTTCAGGAAAGCACCATTGAGAGCAGCTCTTTACAAGGAAAAACTTCCATCTTTGTCACTGCCTCCCTCTCCAGTAATAACTAGATGGGGAACATGGTTGGAAGCTACTAGATTTTATGCAGAGAATTTCAATAGTTTACAAAATTTCGTTACTTGATTAAATGACGATGCCCGAAGTATTTCTGAGTGCAAGGAACTAATACAAATTTCAAACTCAAAAAATCAGTTGTACTTTCTTCAGGAACGCTTTGGAAATTTGCCAAAACTAATCACTTATTTTGAAAATCAAAATCTCAAATTAAATGATGGATTAACCACATTAGATGTGGCTACTAATAATTCGAAAAATATTCCAAGTGACTTCGGACGTGGCCTTCGGCAAAAGTTCGACGCAGTTTTTAATAGAAATCCAGATTTAATAACATTGCGGCAATTGTGTATGGGGACAATCCCTGAAAATCTAACTGCTAAATACGCTGAAATAAAAGAATATTTCCAGTATGCATCGTAACCAGTTGCGATGTAGAAAAGACTTTTTCTGTCTACAAGGATGTATTTCATTCAAAGAAAACAAATTTTACAGAAGAAAACCTTGAGAAAGTATTGCTAGTTAATATTAATACTCCTCTACTCAACTTGAACTACAAAATAAACAAATAAAAATGTATTTTGTATTTTATAGATCACCACCCGTTTGTTTTACAATTATATAAATAAAATTAAAAACTCTTTAAAAATACAAATTTTCAATAGTACGGCCGTGGGCGATGAGTCACCGGCCTCTCGTGTCCGGTCCCTAGTTATAACTTATAACTAGACTGCGGAACCGGCGCTATCCTGTGTCGGGTGTAATTCATCAGTGTACAATCGATCAACTTAACATTATATATGAATGTTATAGCGCAATGGTATTGATAAAAGTTGTCTTTTTGTACGTCTATCAATGCAAACAGACAGAATGTGAAATATATTTCGCCAGAGTCGTAATAAATCCAATAAAATGCATATACGGAAATTTATTTTTAGGAAAATAAATAAAACACTGAAGTTAAATAAATTTAAATGAACTTGAATTGAAATTAATTCAAGATATATATATATATATATATATATATATATATATATATATATATATATATTGAAAAGATGCTGATGAGCTGAATAATAATAAAAGATGATATTAAGTAGTTAAATCGTACCTTAGCTGTAAGATGTGTTTGGGCGCCTTATTTAATATGAACAGGTAAAGTTAGATTGCCAGCCAATAGTACGTAGTATCTCTGATTACGACTAGAGGTCGGTAGAGCATGACCAAGATACTAAATAAATTTGGTTCTTACTCAGGATCATCGTCGGTGGTTTATACTTCTATAAGACTGAAGGAAAATAATTAATAGTATCAAAAGGTTATTTCTAGCTACGCATTGACAAATAAAAAAACTTCTTTAAAATAATAAGTATAAAATATTTATTCAACGCAAGGTATCTGTATACAATAATAAGTAACTTGACTAACGGAAAAACAAGGAATTAGAATAATATGCACGTGTGAAATTATGGTTATGTAACTAGTGAAATGGTACAGTAAAGTTTGTTTTGATATAAATAAATAAACACTGTGATCGTAAGTACTACAAATTCTTAATTGGTAATGTTCTTCTCACAAATTTTATCAAATGGTGGTCTATTTAGAAGTAAAATCAAGATGTAATTATTTAATAAATTTTTGATTGGTTTAGAAATAGTTATTAATAAGACTTTTACAAAAAGAATTAAATTAACCTGTGTCTTGCAGGGAGCGTGAAGGTATTAAGAAAGGTTTCGGCTAATCAGGATGTTCAGCGGTACGGGATCAAGAGAGGTAGTCTTGGGTTATACGGTGCAGGTATGTAGAAGCTTATTCTTGTATGTAGAAATCGGTCGACGCTCTGCGGCCAAACGATGCTTTCATAGATTTCTTGCCGGTGTCGGATATTGTTCTCGCAAAAAGTGTTTCAAATGTTGCGCCAGTATTAATTACACCTTTTTCTAATTAATTTAATAGACGAAGTATCACTTTTTAGGCAACTCGTGTAAAAAAATTCTGCACCACGCTAACTATCAATTATTTCTTTTTCAAAGCCTTATTAGAAATTAAAAATTGTCTTGATTTGTACTTTTACAATTATTTATAATAATCAAAATGTAGATAAAATGTTAATTTGGACAGAAAGACAAAATTAAAATATTAACTAACAAATAGATATGACTGGCTTTTTAATGTTAGGTTATGTACAATTTCCAATACAAATATAACGTGTTCGCGGGTTTTTCTTATGCATTTTGTGTATATATATATATACACACAAAATGCATTTGCTTTATACAGTGAAAAAATTCAAAATATTGAAAAAGTATAAACTTGAAATTAATTATATCACCCATAATTAAAGTGAATGCTTTGTCACCTTACAGTAAACATTTTTTATTCATATTAATTATTACAGCATATTCTAAACTTTGTTCTGTAAAGTGCGTTCTTTTATTGGACAGTATGTCTTTAAATATAGAAAAACTTCGCTCAACATCAAAGATAGTGAGTGGCGTATAGAAATAATAATCTTTAAATTTAATATATCTACAGATTTCCGTACTTTGAACATTACTACAAAAGATTTCAGGACATTAAAATCAGGGCTACGAGCGAATATTGCATCAATATTATTATTAAGTGCAATCGACTATGTCTCTGCGCCTGCATGTCTCATTAGAGGATAGCGTCTGTTCCGCAGTCTACTTATAACGCACCAGAGGGGAACTTAGAAATTGGTTCGTTATCTATATCAAAAGTACGTTAAAAAAATTTAAATACATATGCTTAATTTTATTTGCATCCTTTTGGGTATGTAATAAAATAAATAATAAAAGAACTACTTTGCGCAAAAAAGTCTGCTATACGAGTTTGCTTTTAGTGGTTTATATATATGCTGTAGATACATTTCTATTTTAGCGATGCGCTCCAAGATACTATCTTCTTTGTTGCTTCTACTTTCTAAAAGTCGTTTTACATTTTTTTCCCTATAATAGCATCATCAGCAGTTGGGGACATTTCTTCTAACAGTTTTTCTTTATCTTCTTCATAATTTTCAATCTAATTTTAATCTAGGCATATTTGTTGTCGCAAGATTATTATCTACATCAACAAAAATGTTTATTATATTGCGATTGAATTTTTCCACGTTAAAATAACTTTTGGTTAACCACACACTTAAGAGTAAGTTGTCCTCATTCTCTTCAGTTTGTTTAATAAGCCACTGGTTGAGAGGTAAATCAGCTTCGTCATCGAACTGACAAAGGTTAAAACAATTCTTAATTGTTTATTGGGTAACCCGTTGCCATGCTTTTGAAACCATTTCAATAGCATCGAGCAAATTTATTGCTATTGGTGTGTTATTTTCAATGCAGTTAAGATTACTGATCATACGATGTCGTCGATAATAAACTTTGAAACTGTGAGTTATACCTTGATTCATTGGTTGCAGCACAGACATAGAATTTAGTGGGAAAAATTCTAGTTTAATATTTTTCAAGTTCGAAAGATGCGGTGTGCAGGGCAGTTGTCAACAAGCAATAATATGCGCCGGTTCTCTCTTATCAATTGTTTGTCCCATGATCTTAATTCACATTCGAAAATATCAACGTCATACACGCACGTTTGTTTGCTTTAAAATTAGCTGGCAATTTTGTTACGTTTTTAAAATACTTGCGCACACATGAACTGTTATTCTTTCATTGGAAAGTTTTCCTCCAACACATTTTTCACCTCTAAAGTTCATTGTACGATCTGGAGCAAGTTTGTAAAAAAGGCCAAGTTCATCATCATTGAAAACATCATTACCATCGTAGTTCATAAGAAGTGGAAATAATATTGATTTGACCCAATCCATCGCAGTTTCTATATTGACACATACAATATAAATACACTAGAGTTTAACAAACAAAAAAATTTTCTTGACATTTTCTTATTGGAGATGTTGAATATGTGACTCACAATTACCACATATTCTAGGTATGTTTTATACAATAACGTTTGCAGCAATTTAAACACCTGACTTTGTTTGGTAAAACTGCTTCTATATTCTTTTTAAATTTTCTGATATGCCCAATATTTCACAAATTTTGGTTTTCAGAGATCGTGGCAAAGAAGATCTTTCTAGCCTAACGTTCAAATGAGGTTTTACTAGTGGTTATTGCTCTTAGTTCTCTTCCAATCCAGATTTGCTAATGAAAATAGGACCATCGCATTAATACCACTGGCGTCAAGTATATTAAACCACATTCTGATAGGCCATCTTCGTGTTTTACGGGATGTTGTGTAGGAGTGACATGATTGGTCGAATGTATTCGTACCGCCTTTTGTTTCGTTACATGCGTGAATTATATCAGGTTTGCCTGTTGATTCATTAATTTTATTATCATGATGCATAAGTTGATAAAAGTAAAACTATTTTGGTCTTTTTTTGGCGTATGTGATCTCTTATGATATCTTAACATCGAAAGTAAATACGGATGTATCTTCAGTTTCCTTTGGAATTTTTATTTTTCTTAACGTTCCAATGAGAGTCAGTTTATATTTTTCTAATAACATGTCAGTTAGTGGCACTGATGTAAACCAGTTGTCTACTGTTATGTTACGGTTTGTTCCGTGAATTGTTTCGGAAAAATTTCTATCAAATTAAGTTGGCACTGACTCCGTTTTCTCACATTTTACTTTACCAATATATGGAACAGATCATGTACCCGGTTTTGAATCATTCATCATTACCACTTTCATCCCGTATTTGTCTGGTTTGCTCCCTATATATATATTTTAAATGGACACTTCCTTCTAAAACCTACAAGTTGTTCATCTATTGTGCAAAATTCGAAGGGAGTATAATACCGTTTTGAATTTGAAACCCGTGATGCACCAGCTATGTATAATAAACTTATAAAAGCTTGTGTTTCGGTCTTATCTGTTTATCTCTTGTAGCTTGGTTGTGGATCTCCTGAAGTTTTACGACGAGTCCCTTCGTTAGTATGAAATAACACAATATCTAACATTTTCTCAGATATCTTGAGACGTCAAGCTTCTTCATATGTCTTGACATTTCGAGCTTCCAGTTTTGGCCCAGGTAAGTGTAAAACTATATTGTGTTGGGCTAAACGACCTGCTCTGGCTGGAATAGAACTCCACCTGTGTCAGTTCTTTCTTTGCAAACTGAATTTATTTCATTGTTTTACAGAAGAGATTGCATCATTTTTATTTGGGGCTTCTTCTAATATCTCTTCATCTTCGTCAACGCTTTGTTCACTGCCGCTGTCTGTTTGTTCTAAAATGTAATCTTCATCTTCATCAGAATTATCTCCAAACAGATCGTTATCCTCTTCATTATTGTCATCTTCCTCGTCCCATAAGTTTTCTGCAATACGTTGTAACTCAACGTCGGACAATGGATCGTTTCTACCTTGATTAGAAGTTGTCATCTTACTATAAAAAGTAAAACAACATTCCAATAAAACTTCAATAGACTGAACTCTGGGGTCTGCAATATCCATAAATCAACATACACGTTTATAGTAACCTAACTATTACACAAATCGGCAGCCATTTCACACCACCTTGCACTTGTTATTCAATATTGACTTTACATATAAAGATTAAGATATTAGGAACATTACTGCGCATGTGTGAACGCTATTAAAAAATGCAGGTGCAGGGTTAAAGTCATCCGAACATGTTTAGTTGCACATACTCAAAACATAACCCAAAAGGTCGGCCTTATTACAGCATGAACGTTACTACACGGCTCCAACAAGAAAACTAAATCAAGAATTGCCAAAATAAAATTATCGCCAATAGGCGGCATTTGTATTATACAAGAATTCTTAAATTACAAATACGGTGCTGTTATTTCCAACTAAAAACAGCGGCAACGTTTATCGGCGGATTCAAACGCGGGCGTCTTTTGATCTATTGTCGCCGTGCCGCGCCGTGCAATAAACATAAATTACCAACGCCGAGATAAATAAAAGGTTATTGATAAAAAGTGCTTTATATGTATTTCCTCTTTTCGGACGTTTTCGGATACGGAAATTTTGTACTTTTTATCAGAAGTACTTTATAAAAATTATTTTTCTATTGAATGCTGCATAAAAGCGGCCGAGGCTTTTAATTTGGTACGTTAAAACCGTGGGTTCCTAATAAGCGTGTACGTAGAGAACGGATGCAATTTCCATAAAACGCAATCGGCAATTGGAATTGTGTATAACGTCGCTCAGTACATCCCGGCGTAATTCAATAAAACATTCAATGAATGTTTGACTTACTCGGACACCTGGTCTCGCCGCGATAACAATGGACAAGCCAGCTATTGTATTCGGAGAATATAGGGTTTTGTAAAGTGTTTTCATGAGCGTAGATAGAAGCGGGGTTTTTATAATGTATTTTATTTATTAGAGTATGTTTCGTAAGATAAATAAAGTGCTGTGAGTAAGTTTCTTGTTTTCATAGTTTTAACTGTTAATTACATCGTAATTTTTGTGATAGATCCTGTTTAATATCGTTTGATTGAATCTATTTCTAGCAATTATTTCGACGTAAGTGTGCATTGAATTTCGTTCAGTTTCAAGAACTTACGCACACATTTTTAGTTTTCATTTATTTAGATCTAGAGCATTGTTTAAGTTACTTTTTCAGACATGATATGGAAGAATGTCGAGAACGGCATTGCAAAACAATGGCGAGTTGGATTGGCGGTCATACTGATTGTATGTCCATTGTCAGTGATTCCGAAATTTATTACAAAATCCGTAAAATATCGTCAAAAATTCGTCACTTAGGATCGCAAACACATCTGAACTCTGTAAAACTTTTATGGCGGCTAATATTCCATTAAATAAACTTAGCAATCCCACTTTAAAAATATTTCTGAAAAAATATACTGGTCGAAATGTTCCTGATGAATCAACTTTACGCAAATATTATGTTTCTAGGTGCTATACGAGAACAGTAGAACGCATTAGAAGCCATCTTTTAAATCAATACATATGGATAAGCGCCGACGAAACGGTGGATATGTTAGGACGCTGTGTGGTAAATGTTGTAGCTGGTGTACTACATCCAACTATTCCCTATAACTCATATGTAATAGCAACAAGTGTTATCAATAGAGTTGATGCGGAAACAGTTGCTGAAACCATTAAAGAGAATATGCAAAAAATGCTTCATTCGGACGCCACGTACAAAGAAAAAATACTTTTATCTGTCAGTGATAGTGCTGCGTATATGTTAAAAACAGGCAGACTATTGAAGAAAACATATGCTAATATGCTGCATATTACTTGTGTAGCACATGCTCTCCACAGAATCTGTGAATATATCAGAGACACTTTTCCGGAAGTTGATAGACTTGTATCAGCTTTTAAAAAAGTTTTCAGAAAAGCACCATTGAGAGTAGCTCTTTTCAGGGAAAAATTTCCATCTCTGTCACTGCCTCCCACTCCAGTAATAACTAGATGGGGAACATGGCTGGAAGCTACAAGTTATTATGCTGAGAATTTCGATAGTCTAAAATATTTCGTAACACTGCTAAAGGAGGATGCTAGAAGTATTGGTGAGTGCAAGGAGCTCACACAAATCCCAAATTTAAAAAATCAGTTGTACTTTCTTCACGAACACTTTGAAAAATTGCCAAAACTAATCACTTATTTTGAAAATCGAAATCTCAAATTAAATGACGGATTAACCATATTAGATGTGGCTGTTAATAATTTGAAAAGTATTCCAAGTGACTTCGGATGTGGCCTTCGGCAAAAGTTTGAAGCAATTCTTAATAGAAATCCAGATTTAATTACATTGCAGCAATTATGTATGGAGACAATTCCACAAAATCTAACGGCTAAATATGAAGAAATAAAAGAATATTTCCAGTATGCACAAAATTGACAGAAGAAAACCTTGAGAAACTATTGCTAGTCAATATTAATACTCCTTTACTCAACTTGAACGCCAAAATGAACAAATAAAAATGTTCCAATTATAGAAATAAAATTAAAAACTTTAAAAATACAACTTTTCAACAAATACATATGTATTTCGTAATTTTATAGATCACCACCCGTTTGTTTTCCAATTATATAAATAAAATTAAAAACTTTATAAATACAATTTTTCAACAAATAAATATGTATTTCGTAATTTTATAGATCACCAACCGTTCGTTTTCCAATTATATAAATAAAATTAAATATTTTAGAAATACAGCCTTTCGCCAGTACTGCACTGGGTGGTAAGCGTGTCCGTTCTCTAGTTCTCTAGTGAGTTTTACTGTATTTATAAACTTAATTACATATATCAATTGATTCATATCTTAAAACACAATAGTTTCTAAATAAACGCAATTTCGACAAATGCCCCAAACACGTGTAAAAGAAATTTGTTTGGATAATGGCACTAACCTACCCCAGCATGACGTCATACTATAACCGCGTATTATGTTCATATATTTCACTAAGAACCAAGAAGGAACTTTCGTATTAGAAGTTTTAATGTAATTTTCAAAATAACTTAAAATTAATAAGAAGAAAATTAGGTGGAAAAGTTTTAAACGTTTTGAACTGTACTTCTTTAATCTCTAAAAAACCTCGTTGGTTCAAAATATTTTTAGACGCGGGTGTATAAATATAGTATTTTTGGATGCTGTTTTCACTATGAATAACATTAAATATTTCGGCAATTCTTACAACTTTAAAGAATGAACATTACCTTTTAAGTCAGTTTTTATAATTTAGAAAATAAAACAAAATTAAATCTATTTTTGAATCAAAGTAATTAATACGATTTAATATTTTGGGGAAAATAAAATTTATATAATTAAATGCTCTACGAAGGCGAATTGAAATTTGAACCGATTAAGAAAAAAACTCCAACTTTGCAGTAAAAAAAGTACAGGTGACTACTGAAATCCTCAAACAAATCAATCCTTTGTTCAACACTCCTTCTGGAATTCGATTGGCGAGAGTAGGCGTGGTATATTATCATCCTTCCTTCTCCCCACTCTATAGCATACTTCTTCTATTTGTCTTTACTCTTCTTCTTTGTTCAGTTTTCACCACTTTTTTCTTTCTTTATATTATTTTTTTTCTTTAGTCGAACATCAATGACCGAGCGGCGATGTAGTAATTTTTCATCGGACCAATTAAAATCGTTCATATCGACGCTATTAATTAATGAAGTTTGATGGTTTTGTTTGGTTTCGCTCATGTATCTGCAGATAATTGATGCTATCCAAGGAAAAAAGAACGATCAGCCAAAGGGAATAATTTTTTAACGTATGTCATTGGTAGCATGTTAACGGGTTATAAATGTTTTGGAATATATTGTTCGGGCTACCGATTTAAAATATTTGATTAATAACTCTTACTATAACGTAAGAATAAGATCTTGATATTTTATGTTACTATTGGTAATTATAACACTTTAAAAAAAGAAAAGACTCAATACTACATCTGGTATTGAGCCTACGATCTCTTATTTTACTAGTAAATTAATTCAATGATAGTTATTGGTTAAGATCAAATAAATTGGATTTCTATAAATTGTTCATTAAAATTCAATAATGAAATATCAGTGAAGCAGCAATATACGAGGGCCAAGCTACAATTATTGAGAATAGAAAGATTGATACAAGTTTTCAGAATTTTTATTTTAAATATGTTAAAAGTAATTGCCATCAACAATAATACACTTAACCATTCTTTCCTTCCATAGTTTAAAAGCGTTCAGCCAGCTATCTTTAGGGGTATTATTAAAAAAACACTTAACAGCGATGTCAATCTCTTTTTCTGACTGGAACCTTTTCTCTCTCAAATGTTTTTTTGTGCACAAAAAATAGCTAGAAGTCACACATCGCCAAATCCGGTGAGTAAGGAGGATGTTCTATAACTTTGATCTTGTTTTCAGCTAAATACTGAACAGTTATCCCTGCTGTATGAGATGACGCGTTATCATAATATATATAATTCCCTTTCTTGGCACTTTACTGAACACAGTGGACAAACAATTTTCAACATACCATTTAGCGATAACTGTCTTCTGATCTTCTAATATAATTGTGGCCACCAAACCCGTACTTCTAAAAAATACTGCGTACATTACTTTTTTCATTGCTCGCTGTTTTTTCACCATCGTAGGGGTTTCCTCATCTTCGTGTATTCAGATTCGGCATTCTTGGCGAGTGGGAACATCAAAAAACGGTATGTACCTACGTTTCATCACCAGTTACAATTTTGTAAATCATTTAAACATATCTAAAGTTTGTCGACAAATTCTAACACGTTCTGCTTTCTGTAAATCTGTCAGATGATGGGGTACAAACCGAGCTACAATCTTTTTCAAATGTAAATGTTCGTGCAATATTGATCTCACTTGCGAGGATCCAATCTTAAGTTTGGACTCTATCATTGCATAGGTAATGCGGTTGTTCTCTTTCACGATCTTCTTCACTGCAGCAATATTGTTGGGATTAACAATAGTTCAAGGAGGAGTATACAGAAAAGGAGCTCTCCTTTTCTGTGTACAACCGAGTTACAACCTCCGACAAATGCCGATTTTAAAATTTCCTCACACTCATACGCGCTCAAGCCTTTCTTGAAATCATAATAAATCATTATCCGAAAGTGCTTGCTTATTAAAGATATATTTAGCTAATAAAACAAGTTAATTAAAGACATAAGTAGGGGAAATACGGATAAGCTGACATATTGTTTTGTTTTTTAATCAAATATGTATATTTAATTTAAGCAGTTACATTCAGTTCCTCGTCATTAATTATCATTTTTGGTTCATTGCCTTTAAGCTTCTTGAATTATAAATCGAATAGGAATTATAAAAATAAAAATATTGAGGGTTATGTTAACTTCTAACAAAAACCATTTTATCCATTTAGTATGAACAAAATAGAATACCACATAAATTACTTACAATGTTCACAAATAGAGGTTTTGGTCTTTTTAGGGACATCATCATATAATACATGAGCCCAACAAAGCACGTAACACATCTCTCCAGGCTTGGAGAGTGAATATACATCGCTGCAATAAATACACGGGCAGTCCTCGTCGTCATTCTTATTCACAACTGCAAAATCGTCTGTATCTGCGCTATCACCTTTGTAATTAATGTCTTTTATATGTCTATTTCTTTTTTTCCGTGATTCTTTAGAGATGGTTTTGGCTTTTGTTTATGCGAAAAGTGCCTTTTTGATCTGCCTTATCTTTGCTGGTGAACTTTTTGATGCATCTTTTGCTTTTAATTCTTCCATGTTTGGAGTAGAAGTTAAAAGCCAGAGGAACTTATAAAGTTTTTAGCTTTCTTTTGCCTTGCCCCGGAATGAATTGTCCTTGTTGTGCTAGCGAATGGCGAGTTTTAATGGGAAATGGTAATGAATCCATTGATGTGCCTGGTTTTTTGTTTTTACCTGTAGTTGTTTCAGTGACAACTTTTCTGAGAGTAAGGCGGTCAGTTAGAGTATCGCCAAGATTTTCTTAGTTTAACGGAATATCTGTCGTCTCTGCAGGTTCAAACATATAGTTCGAGAAAATATCCGAATTCACCGGCCAAAGGCCCGTGCTTACTTATATTTTACGTATGTTGTTTTGTACAAAGTACGAGGATTGTTCGGAAATTACGTGGCCTGTCACAGAGATGGCGCGAATTTGCAGGAATCTTCTTTACCATTCTGTAGAATCATTCTTTAATAGGTTAAGTATGACAGTACGGAGCGATCTGTCAATTAGTCTGTTTTTGACAGTACGTCAAAGTGAACGTCTAATGTGATTTTGTAATAATGGAAAAAATTGAGAACAGTGATAAAGTACTTTCATTTGAAAGGCTTAATACCAACCGAAATCAAAGCAGAGTTGTATTCAACACTGTTAGAATCCGCTTCTTCGTTTTCAATAGTTAAAAACTGGGTTTCCTAATTTAAGCGTGGTCGTATGAGCATAAATGATGAACTCCGTAGTGGACGCCCGAAAACTGTTAGTGTCCCGATATTATTGAAAAAGTCCACCGTATCGTCTTGGATGACCGTTGAGTAAAAGTGCGCGAGATAATAGATATTGTAGGTATCTCAAATGACAGTGCGCACAGAATTTAACTGAAGAATTGTAAATGAAAAAATATTCGGCACGTTGGGTCACACCGGAACAAAAATTGAATCGTTTTGAGTGTTTATTTTGGCACGTTTTCGCCGCAATCAAAAGGATTTTGTACGCCGTTTTATTATCGTCGATTAAACTTGGGCTCATCATTATACTTCTGAAGCCAAAGAATAATCCAAACAATGGACAAAAAAAGTTTAGCCGCCACCAAAGAAGGCGAAAACGGTTTTGTCAACAGGAAAAGTTATGGCAACTATTTTTTGGGATTCTCATGGAATTATCTTGGTCGACTACTTAGAAAAAGAGAAAACAATAAATAGGGAGTATTATGCCAATTTGTTGCAACAATTAAGCGACAAAATCAAAGAGAAACGGCCTCATTTGCAAAGAAAGTGCTTCTCCATCACGACAACGCACCTATCCGCAAGTCTGCGATTTCAATGACATAAATTTATGAAGTTGGATTTGAATTAGTGCCTCATTCATCTTATTCGACAGACTTAACTCCCAACTATTATCATCTCCGTCCAAACTTGAAGAAATCACTCCGTGGTAATAAAACCATTGTCAATGATAAATATTTGTATTTGTCTTTTATTCTGGATACATAAATAGCGACCTTCGTATAACTAGAATTTTTAATCTCAAAGATTGCGAAAAAATATATCAATATTTGCCTCTGTTTATTACCTGTCGAGTTTTTCTAGAATGTTAATGTTAAAGTATTAATATTATGGCTTCTTAATTACTAGACTCTGCAAAGAGGGGAAATTTCCAGTGCAGTGCCGAGAGCAACGTAGAGGGGAGAAGCGCGCGGCACGGAAACTCAAGCGTCCGTATCAAAGCACACTGGTTCAGTATTATTCCACTGGTCGTTGTAAGTGCATGTCAGTACACAGATACTTAGAAAATGTCGCATTCAGGTACGTTTCGGAAACGGCGTATTTCGAAGAAACTAGAAAACGTAATAGCGTGTATGCCGCATTTAGAATACGAAGGCGATAGAATTAAATGTGTAAGGTGCGACGACTATTTGACGTGTACCAGCAGGTGGAAGTGTGAACGCCACCTGAACGGTATAAAACACTGTTCTGCAATCCGTGGCAAACGATATAGCGAACAATTAATTTGATGTAGGATTTTTTTTTATTATATGTAATCTACCGTTCACTTTCCTAGACCAAAAGGCATTTGTCTCCTTCTGGAGCAAGTATTCGCATTATATATTTCCAAGTCGGATATTGATAAGAAACGTTACATCATCTGCTCGTGACTATGTTGAAAGAAGAATTAAAGTAGAATGGAAAGATAAAAAATTGTGGATCTGTGGACGAACCAACCTATCGGTAAAAAAATTCTGTGGTGAATGTGATGGTACGTAAAATGGAATTTGAGCTGTCATCCTCTATTTTACTTGCGTCCAAAAGAGTTGCAAAATATACTAGCGATGAAATTTTAAAAGTGGTGTTGAACGCATTGAACAAATTTCAAGTTTCAATAAACCAACTCTTAAGATTTGTGAGTGACGGTGCCGCTAAAATGCTTTCATTAGGCCGATCTCTTAAAGAAGAGAGTGGCAATCTGTTACATGTAACATGTAAAATCCATGCTTTAAACCTTGTGGCGCAAGTGGTACCTGTTATTACGAGTAAATGCTTTAATAGCTCTTACGAAGGCAGTGTTTCTAAAGTCCCAAAAGCGTACAAATAAATTTCACGAACTGTGTCCCAAAAGTGCCTGAACCTCCACAGCCGATTACTACGCATTGAGAAACATGGTTAGAGGCTGCGTTTTACTACTGCGAACATTTTGATAATGTAAAGAAGTTAGTTTTACAATTCGATCCGAGACACGCCGAAGCTATCAAGAAAAGCCAGAAAATGTTTCAAGATAGTCAGGTAAAAAGTGTTTTAGAAACTATTCGCAGGAACTACTATGGACAAGCGGAGGAAATTGAAAAATTACAAAATGATTCGATGTCGTTTGTGGATTCTGTTCACATTGTGGATGATGTTCACTCACACCTATGAGCGGCGGAAGGCGAAAAAAATGAGGGAGTAATACGAAAATTTGAAAGTGTTATTGACAAGGATTCAAATTTTCTCATACTAAGGCAAATTTGTGAAGGTGCGTGAAAGATCTAATAAGTTGTCACAAGGATTACTTTAAATTTGCAAATATAACATCACTCGATGTGGGACGGTCGTTTTTATCATTGAAAAATATTTATTCCGCACGCCGTACTCAATTGACTGAAACAAGTGTGGAAACATATTTAATGATTCAAATATTTAATAGATGGCACCCAGTTTGTGATTTCGTGGAAGCTTTTTAAAACAGTAAGTGTTTCAGCACGTTATATAATATATTTTTTATAATTATTTTATGTGTAAACATTCTTGCGTCCGCATCGCCTATGCTCACTCATGAAATTCACGAACATAAATGATCCGAGTACGTAAACGTTACTGAGCGCTTGCCTTGATACGGCTGCTAGGCCCCTCTACGTTGTTCTCCGCACTGCACTGAAACTGCCCCTCTTTGCCGACTCTATTAATTACATAAGGTTTCGAAAATTTGCATTTAAGAAGAAAAAATAACGCATATTGACACCCATGCTTGATTTTCTTCGTATTTATTTGTTGCATATAAATACAGTTATCTATTTATTACGTTCATATCAGATTCCTGCAGTTTTGACAAATAAAACGATAAAACCAAATAAATATCTGAACTAATTACCAAGAACTAGTATTTGATCGTCCTAATTAAATATTAAATATATATATATAGATTATTAGTTAGTTTATTACGACGTTGTCGTAGGAATACATCCGGTAATTTAATAAATGTGTTCAAGTAAAACATTTGAATTTTCATCTTAACCATTTGCAATCACATTTCTTATTTACTGTAGATAACTTGTATATTGCAAATATATGTGTGTTAATAAATTCTTATATCTAAATTAATGTGAGTGTAATAATTTTTGAATTAATTACTCATCGCTTATACTAATACATTCATTTACTATCTTATATTAATCGATGGTATTATTTGTAATGAAAAATAATGATGTATGTAAAATACATCGTGGACAACAAATTCCGGACACTGAAGTAAATGCCTGTTATCATAATTAAAATTCCTTTTTTTTGTATTTTTTTCGCAAGATGAAATATTATCTATGAAATAAGAATTGGAAATTAAAGAATATACAAAACATTGATTTTATCAAATCAGCCAACAGAAGAACAAAAATAATGACAAATCCAAAAAATCCAACCCAACCCGAAAATCTTGGTGTGCTCTTTTCTATGTTGTGTTGAAAAGTCATTTGAACTGTCAGTACTGACACTTATTAGTTCATAAAATGCAAACAGAAAATGTAGCCCGAACAGTAGCTTTGAACGAAGACGGACGTAGTATTGTAACCGGGTTTTTATTTATCTGTTCCTAACTCGGGCACGTCAAACTGTAACCCATTACTTCTGTTTCTGCTTAAGAACGTCAAATGGTAACGTGGTCGGTATCACACGGGTGGTCGAGCAATATCTGGGTGCGATTAATTTTTGCTGTTTGTAATGGCCAGCTCGAACCCCGGACTTGAATCCTATCGAAAATCTATGGGATTCATTGGGGCGACGTATTCGGCACCAACAACCCATATCGGTAACCATTCGGGATCTTCAGATAGCTCTTCGGGAAGAATGGGAAACCATTACGTAAGAAGAGGTAGCCATCTGCGTTCAAAGTTTACGACGTCGAATGGTAGAAGTCATTAGTAGAGAACGGACGCAATTTCCATAAAACGCAATCGGCAATTGGAATTGTGTATAACGTCGCTGAGTACATCCCGGCGTAATTCAATGAAGTATTTGTTTGACTTACTCGGACACCTCGGCTCGCAGCGATAACAATGGACAAGCCAGCTATTGTATTAGGAGAATATAGCGCTTTCTATAGTGTTTTCATGAGCGTAGATAGAAGCGGGATTTTTATAATGTATTTTATTTATTAGTTTATATTTCGTAAGATAAATAAAGTGCTGTGAGTTAGTTTCTTGTTTTCGTAGTTCTAACTGTTATTTACATCGTAATTTTTGTGATAGATCCTGTTTAATATCGTTTGATTGAATCTACAGCTCCCATATTATTTCGACGTAAGTGTGCAATGAATTTCGTTCAGTTTCAATAACTTACGCACACATTTTTAGTTTTCATTTATTTAGATCTAGAGCATTGTTTAAGTTACTTTTTCAGACATGATATGGAAGAATGTCGAGAACGGCATTGTAAAACAATGGCGAGTTGGATTGACGGTCATACTGATTGTAAGTCCATCATTGTCAGTGATTCCGAAATTTATTACAAAATCCGTAAAATATCGTCAAAAATTCGTCACTTAGGATCGCAAACACATCTGAACTCTGTAAAACTTTTATGGCGGCTAATATTCCATTAGATAAACTTAGCAATCCCACTTTAAAAATATTTCTGAAAAAACATACTGGTCGAAATGTTCTTGATGAATCAACTTTACGCAAATATTATGTTTTTAGGTGCTATACGAGAACAGTAGAACGCATTAGAAGCCATCTTTTAAATCAATACATATGGATAAGCGCCGACGAAACGGTGGATATGTTAGAACGCTGTGTGGTAAATGTTGTAGCTGGTGTACTACATCCAACTATTCCCTATAACTCATATATAATAGCAACAAGTGTTATAAATAGAGTTGATGCGGAAACAGTTGCTGAAACCATTAAGGAGAATATGCAAAAAATGCTTCATTTCGCACGCCACGTACAAAGAAAAAATACTTTTATTGGTCAGTGATAGTGCTGCGTATATGTTAAAAACAGGCAGACTATTGAAGAAAACATATCCTAATATGCTGCATATTATTTGTGTAGCACATGCTCTCCACAGAATCTGTGAATATATCAGAGACACTTTTCCGGAAGTTGATAGACTTGTATCAGCTTTTAAAAAAGTTTTCAGAAAAGCAGCATTGAGAGTAACTCTTTTCAGGGAAAAATTTCCATGTCTGTCACTGCCTCCCACTCCAGTAATAACTAGATGGGTAACATGGCTGGAAGCTACTAGTTATTATGCTGAGAATTTCGATAGTCTAAAACATTTCCTAACACTGCTAAAGGAGGATGCTAGAAGTATTGGTGAGTGCAAGGAGCTCACACAAATCCAAAATTTAAAAAATCAGTTGTACTTTCTTCACGAACACTTTGGAAAATTGCCAAAACTAATCACTTATTTTGAAAATCGAAATCTTAAATTAAATGACGGATTAACCACATTAGATGTGGCTGCTAATAATTTGAAAAGTATTCCAAGTGACTTCGGATGTGGCCTTCGGCAAAAGTTTGAAGCAATTCTTAATAGAAATCCAGATTTAATTACATTGCAGCAATTATGTATGGAGACAATTCCACAAAATCTAACGGCTAAATATGAAGAAATAAAAGAATATTTCCAGTATGCACCTATAACCAGTTGCGATGTAGAAAGGACGTTTTCTATTTATAAGGATGTACTTAATTCAAAGAGAACAAAATTGACAGAAGAAAACCTTGAGAAACTATTGCTAGTCAATATTAATACTCCTTTACTCAACTTGAGCGACAAAATGAACAAATAAAAATGTTCCAATTATAGAAATAAAATTAAAAACTTTAAAAATACAACTTTTCAACAAATACATATGTATTTCGTAATTTTATAGATCACCACCCGTTCGTTTTCCAATTATGTAAATAAAATTAAAAACTTTATAAATACAACTTTTCAACAAATAAATATGTATTTCGTAATTTTATAGATCACCACCCGTTCGTTTTCCAATTATATAAATAAAATTAAATATTTTAGAAATACAGCCTTTCGCCAGTACTGCACTGAGTGGTAAGCGTGTCCGTTCTCTAGTCATTAGAGTTCGTGGAGGTAGTACGTACTATTAATCGCTTAAATTGCGTGAAAACGTAGATGTAAAACCTAACCAAATTTGCACAATTACTGTATCGTGACTTTTTCTTATTGAATAAAATTTAATGAGGGGGGTATTTATATCTAGTTAGTCTATCTAGGCCATTTTCTTTGAACAAAACAAAATCTTGTTGTAATGGCAAGAAATAAGTGTCACTGTAAAATCCTACGTCAAGAAGTTGAAGTATTGTTGTCCAGTAAATTTTGAAAAACAGCATATCTAATGCAAATGTGAAAATCGATAAATTGGAGTATCGAGACATCACCAAATACACATTTACATATAAAGTGAGATTTAATACTCATTAGTTCTCATTTGCATTATGTTCAATATAGTAACTATATTCACGCGAAGTATAGAAATGGAAGTCATGTTTTCCTCCAGGATACTGTATGTTGACAAGCTCCCATAAGAGCGAAATGCATTTACACATTCCGGGATAGATATGACTTGTCACGAATTTTTCATTAGTATTTCATTTGCTTCTTCGCGAGTGTATGAGTATGAAGGTTATACTCATATACTCGTACATTAGAACAGCACATATTCTTCTTCTGAAATTTTGGAGACAGTCCCCGTCGACGTTGTGGGTTATATAACCAAAACCAGATCATTTGCCTGGTAACCACCTTCTTCAGTGTTGATATAATAGTTTTTCTTGCCTATCAATATTACGTCTTACTTGATCATGAATATTGTCCAGCCTTGGTCGAAGAGTGCTGATATAATCTTTCTATCCAGGCTTGCTCCCAAACTTGAATTCATAGGGCAGTCGGAGCTTCCTGTTAAATAGCACGCTTACTGGCGATTGCCCTGTAGTTTCTTGAGCAGATGCCCGGTACGTCATCAGGAATAATGGTAGGCGTTCGTCTCAGTCTCTCATGTTCAAAGACGACTTTGGATAAGTGCCTGATCATGGTCTTGTTTATTCGGTCTACCATTCCATCTGATTGTGGATACAAGAGAGTTGTTCTTGTCTTTCGAATGCCTAAAAGTTCACATCTTTTCGAAAAGACTGGACTTGAAATATCACCCTTAATATGAGTGGAGTTTCGAAGAAACACCAAAACGGCTGACGAATTTTTTTACAATCACGTCCGCTACAGTTTCAGCCTCTTGATTTGGTAGAACAAAGGCTTCGACCCATTTAGTAAAATAGCCCATCACTACTACTATTATACATTTATTTCCTTTTTCGCTATCTGGAAAAGCGGCATAAATTACAATTCTTTCAAAGGGGCTTCCCACATTGTGTTGCCGCATAGGGTCACGTCTGCGTCTTTGTGGTCCGTTACTTGCGGCACAGTCAGCATATTTCCTGCACCATTCTTTTACATCTCGTCTAGTCAAAAAGGTGCACCTTCTCCAGCGTTTTATGAACTCCAAAATATCCTCCAGAAACACCATAGTGAAGTTATCGCAATACCTCTTGTATCCATTTTCTGTGAATCGCCATTGTATTTTTCGCTCGCCTCCATTCTAATTTTACTTCACGTCTCAGGAGATCATCTTCTATTATCAAGGAATCCCATTGTGTCCAGTATGATTTCAATTCTCATGAACGGGAAGCACTTTCTTTGCTAGATTAGTCATTGCCCATTTTTCTTCCAAGCCCTTAAGACGGTAAGATCAGGATCAGCTTCTTGATCTGCGCGCAAATTGTCAGGTTGCCATTGGTCATCAATCACGGTAGTTCGAAGAGCAATGGTTTGATGTTGTAAAGATGCGATTTGAGTAAGCGTCCTTGAAGCTATCTGTTGCTCAGCCGATGTGTTCTTGGTCATCCTACTACATTACTTACTACTCCTTTAATTTAGTTTTATCTAATTTCGAGCAAATGGTCAGTCGGGTGACCATATGCTCCATGAATTCTTCGTTTTCCAGGTTTTCGACAGTACAGATGTGAGCATGGTTCCGAAATGTCTATTTTGGGGTTTAAAACTCAAGTGCATGCGTCAGGGCATCGATCAATGTTTTCGGCTGTGACAGCCTTAATGTCTGCTGCGTATCGCTATCCCGGAGACTATCTATAAACGTCTGAATAGCCAGATGCTCCAAAAAATTATCTGATGCCATTGGGTATGCAAGTCGAAGACGGGTAATATCTGCCTCAAATTCCTGAAGTTCTCACCTTTTTTCAGTCACCGATTCATTAGTTGATATGGTATACCTACTTCAGATGCGCCTTGCCATATCTCATCTCCATAAGTTGGGAATAATCTTTGCATTCGTCAGGAGTTAATGTATGAAAAATGTGACTTGGTGTTACCCTTTAACGCTATGATTAAAGAAGTAGCCTTGACGACAGATGGTCATGCGTTTGCTTCTGTCGTTGCTTCGAATTGCGTCAGATATATCGCTCATGACGTTTTTCCTTCAAAGTTTAGCTTGATTCTCATCTTTGAGATAGACACAGCTTCTTCTTTTAGTTGGATGGGCCGAGGCATAGCTTCTTTGTTGACTTGCTTGCGATCAGAATTATTCATGATTACAGGTAATTTTCTTTGAACCGTAAGTTCTCTAATAGTCTAGAATGTTCTCCTATTTTCTCCTACACAGCTATAAAGACTTTTGCTTTTAACAACTTTTGAGTTTTCTACTGGTCGCTGTTCTAGAAGTTTCTGTCTTTGTTCTAGATTTTTCTCGCAGATTCTAGAATTTTCGAGTAGCTGGTTTTCTAGGTTATATAAGTTTCCAGGTCCCTCTATTCCATTTGAGTTTGCAAATTTATTGGTCGCTGTTCTAAAACTTTCACACTCTCCAGATTTTTTTTCGCTTCATTTGTTTCAAACTTTACTCTAAGATTTTAGAAGTTTTCAGGCTTGCCTGTTCTATTTGAGTTTACGAATCTATTAGTCGCTATTCCAAAGTGTACGCACTGTCCAGATTCTTCTGCTCAATTTAAATTGAAATATATCGAAATTTATTTAGATAGTAAAGCATAAATTGCGTTATTTTGAAAATTATACGAGGTGATACAGAATATTTGTTCATAAAGCCAAAATCTTCAGTTTGTCCCTTATACAGTGTTGTAGACGTGAGATTTAATTTTATAAATAAACCGAACAATTAAACGGGATTAATGTTATTAGGCGGCCGAGGTCTCGATACACAGCAAATAATAATGCGATTATCCGTCAGAGACCGCGGCTACGTAATCACATAACCATATCAATTGATGCCTAATAACAACCCCCCGAGTAATGACAACCCTTACGACGCAGTAGACCTTGATCGTCTATTGTGCAGCGATCGCACCCCAAAGACCCTAAATTACGGCCTCTTGCGTCACTCACGTGGCTTTCGCCCCATCGAAGAGCCTCTGTGTGGGTGGACGTGTTGTGACACATTTAATTTCAGTAATTTAGTTATTATTTACGGACTATGCATTGGCTATACGGAATCGATGTATAATAATATTTATTTTGTTTAGAACGGACAAAAGCAAAATTTGTTGCTGTAACCCTTTTGCCATATGCTAAATTTTTTGAAATCATAGTGAGTAGGTAGTGGCTATTCATAGTATCACAACGATATAACAAATAAGGCATCGCTCATATTTCGAAGATTTTTTTGTTTGAAGATACCATGGAATATCTCTTATTTTATCGATAGGCCGTTCTAACCAATTTTGTAAAATGTGAAGCATTTGAGCATTTTCAGTGGCATTTTTCCAATTTCAAAAACAGTACTTATTTAACAATACTTTAATAGTCTGGAAGTCTAATATCATGTTATAGATTGATCGAAGACATAAGACATGGGATATTCTGCTAAAATTGAGTCTAATATAGTAACGCAATATTTTTTTGTAAAAATGCATTTAAAAAAAAAGTAGTTTTCAAAATATTTTCCATGTTTTTGGAAATACGAGGGTCACCTTTTATATTTTTACAAAATCTGGGAAGAAAACAAAATTTTTGGGAACAAACTATTTTATTGTTTTTAAAAATATTCGCCTTTATAATCTATACACTTTTGCATGCGTACGAACCAGTTCTCAAAACATTTTTTCCACTCTGAAGGTTGTATTTCAGAAACATGGTTTTCAAAGGCTTCGACTGCTTTTTGAGGTGTTGAAAATCGCTGTCCACGCATTTTTTGTTTCACAGTTGGGAACAAAAAGAAATCTTTCGGCGACAAGTCAGGTGAATATGGACAATGAGACATTATTTCAACACTTTTCTCCTTCAAATAGTCAACTGTTAGACGTGCTGTTTGGGAACTCGCATTGTCGTGATGAAGAATAATGCGACGTTTTCGGTTGTTCTTCGTGATTTCGTCTATCACTTTTGGCAAACAAATTACTGTATACCATTCAGCGTTAACAGTATTTCGATCCTCTAAAGGAATTGTTGCGATGTGTCCTGTACAGCCGAAGAAACAAGCAATCATTTTCTTGGAAGTGCTCCTTACACGACCAATTTTTGTGGGGTTTGGTTCGTCTTGGAACACCCATACAGTAGATTGTTGCTTGGTTTCCAGCTCATACGCATATATCCATGTTTCGTCACCTGTCGCGATGTTGAATACGGATTTTGCGGTTCCTACGTAGAATTTTTTGCGCATCTCTTTACACCAATGACACGAGTTGCTTTCTGTGCTTCGGTTAGTTATGTGGAATCCATCTGAAACATATTTTTTTACAAATAAACGTTCATGTAAAATCGAATGAATTGCAATTTGCGATGTGCCAAGAGATGCCTGTACCTCATTGTAAGTCACATGTCGATCGTGCTCTATCATTTACCGCACAGCAGCGATTTTTTTTGGAATCACAACAGTTTTTGGTTGACCTTTACGTGGTTCATCACTTACTGAGGCACGACGATGACGAAATTCTGCAAACCAATTGCAAAATGTCTTCTCTGATGGTGCTTCATTACCAAAAATTGACCGAATCGATATAATGCATTCTTGTGGAGTTAGGCCTTTTTTTATAATCGTAAAAATCATCCTTCACCTTCACGAGTAATCTCCATTATTTTACAAACTTACTGTCTTAAAACTGTCACCGTCAACAAACTACTGACTCAATCTCTAAGCTATCGCGGATTTGTCATTGACAAATATCAAACTTTAAGAATATAGTGATTACATATTACTATGAATAGTGGTTTTGATTTTGGTAACACCACTATTCACAACCAATCTGTCCAGCTTAGATATTCAGTCGGTTTATTTTCAAGATAGAACTGCTTTTCCCTCAGGGTTCCAATTGGAAAACGTAGTTTTTCTCTTCTACAAATTTATAATGCGCCAGTAAAAGAGTATTGACAAATGTTATACTTATATTTCACTTTAAGTTGCTTGTAATCTTTTTTTAAATAAGGTTAAATAAGAGTCACAATATAAAATTTAAATGAAACTTTAATACACAAATAAAAAAAAAAAAAAAATCTTTATGAAGTATAAAGATAAATATTGCGTCATTAAACAATATTATTAAGGTAACAATATCGTATGGAAGTGACCGCACATACGATAAAAAAACTTCCTTAGTGACAGCCGATCAAAAATTAAAACTAATAAATTACAAAGATGCTTTTTAATTTCTCCCATAAGAAACAAAATAAACAAACTGATATGACAGCCCGAAACAACCTCTAACGCATGTGCAAACACTTGAAAAAATATGCCCTTGATATCCCAAGCGTACAAAATTTTATAGTTATAGAAAATATTTTTTTATAAGAGAAATTTTAAAAGACGTTCTTTGTCATTTAAATCAAATAACTAAGAATAATATATATATATATATATATATATATATATATATATATATATATGTAAAATAAAAATTGTTGGGGAATCCGGCAATAAAAACCTTTAGTTAGTCAATTAGAGTCCTTTATTTTTTTACCTTATATTTCGCTCTGTAGATTTAGAGCTTCATCAGAGGTCACTTTAATCAAAAGAAAGAAAATACAACATTAGCTAATTTAGTCTACTAATTATAAGATTAATACTTACAAAAGCGAAACTATTCTTTGTGAGAGATATAACATTTAAAAAAAAAAAAAAAAAAAAAAAACCTATAGAGAAACAAGCAGTCCACGTAATACAAATAAAACTTTATATTAATTAAAAATTGTTACTTTAAAAGCTATTGTTTTTACATATTAAAACCATTTAAAAAATTATTATTTTTTCAACAAACACATCTAAAAAGAAACACACACCTAGTAAAGAACTACTTGTCTTGATGTAAATTACATTTTAACAATTCAAGTGTCGACAAGGTAGTGTATTAAATTTTCGAAACCAATGTCATACTCGTATATGCAAAACCTATGATAAAAGTACAGTAGGTAAAAAGGTTTTTATTGCCGGATTCCCCAACAATTTTTATTTTACATACTTGTTTTAACGGCAAAGACTCTTTGTCTACTTATATATATATATATATATATATATATATATATATATATCAAAATTAACACAATGGAAAAATACAAAATTCAATACATTCAAAATAATAATAATAATAATAATAATATTAAGATATCATTAAATATAATTTACTTACGTAAATAAAAAATATATATATATATTTTCTTGAGACACCTGAGGTAGAAAGCTTAAAAATTAACAATAACGAGATCAACTAACTCGTATAAAAATATCGGTAATGAAATCAAACACCAACGACAAATTAATCAAAAATCACGAAGTTACTTAACAAAGATATCTTATTATAAACACGTCTTTCTATACCCAGAGCACAGTTGTGTCTCCAGGTTAAACGTAGTCAAGCGCGCAGGCTTAGAATATAAAACCAGTTTTTTTCAAAACACATGAATATTACAAATAATATACACTCAAAAATAATTAAACTTTTCAAAATATTTGTGGGGAAAAGTTCATAGCAATATGTCAAAAGCACCATCTGGTGGTCGATTATAAAAATATAAAAGATGTCCCTCGTACACGGGTGGACTGATATTTAAGGTCTCCAACAACGCCAGTCTGGGCAGTGGAAATATAAATAAGTTCTACCTGTAAACGGTAATCTCATCTTAGCTGGAAAAGTTTCACTTTCCGTATACAGGAAAGTCGTTATGTAACAGTGTCATTTATAATGAGTTCGATTTCTGAGATGCGTACCAAACAACGATCAATGATAGAATCTTTAACGTTGGAAGGTTGCGCGTCCATTAAAATGTACAGGCGTTTGAAGGTTGTTCATGGCAAGAAAGGTGTGGATGTGAAAAATGTTCGCTAGCAGGTTCCGCGTGCAACTTTGTCATAAATATGAAATGAAGGCGTTTGACGCAAATCGATCAGTATTAGTGACGCATGAGAAAAATTAAAGACAAGTGAATGCAAAATCACTGGATTACGCATAAAGAAATTTCTCAGCAATCACGCATTAGTCAAGAAAGAGTCCAGAGTAGAGTTCAACCGTCTTAACCAGTATCGACGTGAAAGAGATGATTTTCTCATAAACACCCCAAAAACAAGCGGAAGTTAATGGAATATCGTCGTCCTGATTCTCCACGTGTGCCAAAAATTCAAAAGAGTTCCATCAGCGTAGAAAGTCATGCCCACCATTCTCTGGGATGCAAAGGGATTCATACTGAATATCTGCCGAAGGGGCAAGGTTTAATTCAATAAGACTGCAAAATTTCACTAAAGCATCATATCCAAAAACGCCAGACTGTATTGCAGAAACGAAATGATGATGACAATGATGAACCTGAAATTCACATCCTTCATACAGTTCTGATTTGACACTTTAAGATTTCTGGTCGTTCCCAAAGTTGAAGGAGGTATTGAAAGATCAACATTTTTTCCTATCTGACATTTGGGTTCAAATCTTCTGCTATAAATTGTTCTGCTAGTAGTAGTTGAGGAGATCTCGACTTCAGTTTCGACAAACCGGCATCAGGCAAATTACTGGGTACTGGAAGGTGGGATTCGATATTATTTTATTATATTCTCTTACCAGGCTTTCCCGGCTCCGGATGGTGGGCGGTGTAATATGGCTTAGAACGGGGAGCCAGGGTAGAGGTTTACTTTTTAAACAACCGCTAATCATTTTCATGGTCTCGGCGAGTTTGATGTCAATCTTCTTCGCGTGGCAGCTCCTTAACCAGACTGGTGCGCTGTATTCAGCTACCCAGTAAACAAGGCTAAGAGCTGATGTTCTAAGGGTGGATGAGTTCGCACCCCAAATAGTACCGCAGAGCTTGTGGATTATGTTATTTCGGTGTTCTCTAGATGTTTTTTATATGAGAGTGTTTGATTTATTGTTACTCCCAGATATTTTGGGTAAGGATTATAACGTAGATTATAACTGATATGTGGCATGTCAGAAATATACATATTAAATAGGACAGGTGCAAGTACTTATCCTTGAGGCAATCCATAATTAAGATGTATCATTTAACTCTTGCTTTCTCCTGTTATTATTTGGAAGAGCTTGTCGCAAAGCATGTTGTTTAATAAAGATGCTATTCGGCTGCATGGTACTACGTTGAGAAATTTGTAGAGAAAATCTTATCTCCAGACCGTATCATATGCTAGAGTCATACGCCACAGTTGTCTTCAGCCGTTTCTGAAACCCTGCCTCAATGCGCGTTGTTAAGTCGAGCATCAACATGCTAAGTCGATTTAATAGCATTCTTTCCAGAAGCATATAACATGAGCTTAATAAAGCTATCGGACGAAAGCTTTCAGGAAGGTTCTTGGGTCTGTTCGGCTTCAAGACTGCAATTATTTTGGATTTCTTGAGCTCTGTAAGAATATGTCCTGTCAATAGGATGTCTGAGTAGAATTTACTCATGCACATCCTTGCGTGTTACCACAGTTCTTGAGGAATTCTGGATGGATTCCGGTAAATCCAGGTGCTTTGCCAGATTTAGTCTCATTCAGTGCTTTATCTACCTCCTCTACCGTGAATGGCCTGGAGTATTCAGGATGGGCTGTTGTTGTTTGGTGGCGGAGTGTCAGTTGCTTCTTAATATCTGCATTCTGTTGTCTTGTACTTGGGACCTGAGAAAGTGCTACAATTCGTGCAGCGATTTGGTCAGCTGATACTTCCAGTGGACCACGAGTGGGTGGGTTAGAGCTGCTAAGTTTCTTCAGGAGGCTCCAAGCTTTCCTACTAGATCTTTTGAAGTCCATACTACCTATCGTTTCTTCCCATTTTTGCGACGTCTGTGTCCAGACGATTAAGGAGTTTATCCGCCATCTCAGAGTCCCCGCTGTTCTGAAATTCCTGGTAAAGCTGTTCCGTCTCATTGCTCCATCCCGGGATATATTTTCTACGGAAGCCCCGAGGTACGTACCTTTTTGCTGTTGCTAAGATGACGTTGATGTATCTATTATAGTTGCTGCTTTTTGGAGGAATCCATCTGACGACTTTGTCTAAGAGCACAGCGAATTTATCCCATTGGGCCTTCCCAAGATTCCACCTAGCCCTAGGTGTAGAGTGGATTATCGGGATTTTAATTCCAATTTTGAGAACTCCCGGGCGATGTTGACTATGTGGAAAATCGTCTAGAACTTTCCTTGAGATTGGAATTGGGCGTTTTCTGGCATTTTCCGACACGAAGCAGATGTCCGGGTTGGTTTCAGTGTTCCATGCAGCTGACCTGAAAGTATTTCGTTCTTTAACATCGAAGACTAGGTGGAGATTGTGGGTGCCTGCCCAATTCGCAAGACGGTCACCATTCTCATCAGTGGTATGATATTTCCAATCAGTGTGAAGGCTGTTAAAGTCACCTGCATATATTGTAGGATATGGATACGTATCTAATACATTGTCAGGCCAAGACGCTTGTGGTGGCTTATAAACATTGACTACAGTAATATCATATATTTTTGTTACTACTTGGTGAAAGCTTGAATTTACTGTGGAATTTAATAATAAAACGATCCCAATGTCTTTCCGAACGTAGGTTGAATTTCCATAGGAACGGTGGTAGGTGGCCCCAAGTAAGTCAAATCCATCAATTTTACCTCTACAACGTTGTTGATCTTCGTTTTCTATGTGAGTTTCCTGAATAATGGCCATGTCAATGTTTTGGTCTAGCAAGAGCTTTGAAATGTAGACACTCTTAGCTCTGCTAAGTCCTTCGACATTTATTTGACAAATTTGTTATAGCCCTTTATTTCATTTGAATTGTTTAATTTGATTAATTCTGTATTAATTTAAAATTGAATTGTTGGTGTAAACTAGCTCGCGTTCGTAGCAATACGTTACACGTGCACTCTTGGTAATGCTAAATGAGCTAGAGTGAACTTTGGCAGCCAGACAATATCTTCGGATCTCCTGGCTATTATACATGGATTAACATACTTCATCTCATAACTATGGCCCTTCTCAGGACCAAGCAACCAAAAATCTCGGAAAAACAATTCGAATTTGTCACATCAATAGGGAAACTTAAACGAGCATCATTCAATTCTTGATCATGTCTAAATCATTTTTTTCACTTGGAAATATTTCACTTGGAAGGACAATTGTTTCCGTATATTACCAACATAAAGAATAATTTATGGCGGTTTTTTTCTTGTTTTGTAAGGGGTTTTAAAACAGTTCTGTTTTCGTTTTTAGTGGACAAAATCAACTGACCATCAACAACATTAATGCTACAATTCTTTTGTAAACGCAAGTTCCTTTTTCTTAATCATATGCCTTGGTTTATTTTTGTTATACATTTCTTTCCTCTAAGCCTTCTGTTTTTCGTTTCTTTTCTTATTTCTCCTCATTTTATTCCTCTCTTTATAAATTCGCTCCTTACATATTTTCCTCAGCCTTCTTCCCGACATTTTTCCTGATGTTTTTCATTCATATGTTCTTCTTGTGAGTCTTCCTTCTGGTATCTGCTACACATACTTAAACCATCTTAGCTGGTTTTCGCCTATTTTATTATTTACAGGTTCGATTCATTGTTGTTTAAATGTTTCATTTCGTATTTTGTCTCTTCTTGTTTGATTTTAATCTTCCTGAAGAATGGCATTTTTCATGATTTCTTGGTTGCTTGCTTGTGTGTTAACATATCATATGTTATTATGGGTCTGACTATTTTCGTAACCACCACAATTTTTGTGTTCTCATCAATTTCCCTTTTGCCTAAAAATGTCATTTTCTTTGTGTTAAAAATTTTTCCTGCTTTTTTCATTTCTTTTTTTGCCCCATTTTCATGGGGCTTATTATCATACTCTTTGTCCTATTTCTGTTCATTTTCATATTGATTTTATTTAATTCACTTTGAAGGATAACCGGGTTATGTTGGAGATGTACTTCTGTTTCAGCTAGAAGAGCCATATCGTCTGCGAAGATAGGGTCTGCGATTTTTGTCTTTTCCAACATTCATCTTTTTCATTGCTACTTTTATTGCATCATCGATCACTGCCGAGGAAAACAACGAGCAGCATGCATCCCTGTCTGACCCCTATTTCTATTTTAAATTTTCCTGCTAGTTTGCTATTAGTTCTTATATAGTCTCATCATCCTTGTAAATGGTCTTTCGATAAGGACGCTCGATTTTTAAATGTAAATAAAACAAATTGTGCGTGAGTTATTCACTTAATTTTTCCTTAATTTGGAAGAACATTTTATGGCATTAAGTATGGAATAAAACGTTGTTCGAATGTGCGTTGCCAACACATATTCGGGAGGTCCAATTTTCGATGACTTTATCGCATATATTTGACTGAATTTGCTGGATGGCGTTTGTTATGGTGACTTTGAGGACATCAATTGTTTGAGAATTATTTGCGGTTTATTTGTTAACACTACTAAATAACATTTGCTTATGATAATAAAAACTCTTCAAAACATTTAGTTTGCGGGCTATATTTGTTTTTGTTTTTTTTTCTTTTTTGTTGGTTTAGATGGGTACTATATGTGGGTAAAAATATCTGACTTTTTTTTAAAGCATCCTGTATAGTCTAGGAATATATAATCGATTCGTAATCGTTTACATCCTGTACAAAGTTTTATTAAGTAATTTTTATTCCTTAAAATTTCCTTACAGCGCCATTTGTTTATAGAAAACAGAAAATAATTTTAAAATAGTTTTCAAAATCGATGCAAAAAGAAATTAAAAAGAGAGTATTATATTTTTAACATATAAGACGTGTGTCAATTACTTCTCGTAAATCAAATCAAGTTTCGAAACGATTGATCTATTTTGGTGTTGTTTCTTTCGCCTTTTAACAAACTTCACAAAATCAATACATGTGATAAAATCGTTACTAGAACGTCGATAATTCAGTTTCACGTTGTTTACACAACGAAAAACAAGCAAATCAAACGTCCCTATGGGATGGTACGCGGCTTGAAAAAATAAAACAATGTTTCCGTCTCTCTAATGTAGTTAGCCTTCGATGTTGCTACACCGCTTTAACAAACGCCGTTGGTGCCTGGGTTACTACCTTCGCACATCCCATACTCTCTTGGTAACCGACGGACAAACAACGTCCCAAAGGGCGTCGTACAAAGGGATCAAAGTTGTCGGCCAGCATCCAACGGCGACGGTTTAGCGTCCCCGTTGTACGAGGGTGTAAATGTTGAGTCTGCAGATCCGCGTAGGCGGGGCAAGGGAGAGAACAAGTGAAAATCAGAGTCCCGGTAACTCAATCAGTGTAGGTTGTGACGAATTTTACGCCAACTTGACGGTAAGTACTACATGAAAACCCATGTACGCATATAATCTCTAAGGAATTATTAAATAAAAAATATGAGCGTATGCTATTGATATTATTATCAAATGAAAAGAAGATATATCTTTCAACAGAAGAATAAAAGATTTTTTCAATTCATTAGAAGACGAATGTAAATTTTTGTGTATACATTAATTTAGAATTTCGATGCATTTGTTAAACTTGAACTCCTAATTTTAAAAATTGAAGAAATACTACGTTTATACTATTAATATTTTCTGTGAACGTGTCCGAATATATCCTATCCCCAGAGACGTAGATACGTATTTCGCTTTTCTACAAGCTCATCGGTACGCCCCTGCTGGAGAAAGGATATTTCCAGACACATTCACAGAAAAGAACCAGACTTTTCTGTGAATGTGTCTGGAAATATCCTTTCTCCAGCAGGGGCGTACCGATGAGCTTGTAGAAAAGCGAAATACGTATCTACGTCTCTGGGGATAGGATATATTCGGACACGTTCACAGAAAATATTAATAGTGAACCTGCATTTGTGTTCTTCACACCAGATTTTTAATAATATTTTATATTATTAAAAATACCATTGTATTATACAAAACTGGTGGGGTTTACCTACTCATGTATGTTTCAATTATTCTGATACATTACACATGCGGTTAAGCCGTAGTATGAGTGAAGGCACAAACAAAATGCAGTTTTCCAGAGAGTTGGCTGTGCTAACCTTTGGAAGGACGTCGTTACTTCACATTAATTATGTGGACGGTATGCGAGGTACTTCGGTTGTCTGACAACAGGTAGCGCCGAATTTACTTCTGCGCTCGGTCTGTATAATTATGTGATAGGGCGAGGTGGTTCTTTTCTGTGAATGTGTCTGGAAATATCCTTTCTCCAGCAGGGGCGTACCGATGAGCTGGTAGAAAAACGAAATACGTATCTACGTCTCTGGGGATAGGATATATTCGGACACGTTCACAGAAAATATTAATAGTGAACCTGCATTTGTGTTCTTCACACCAGATTTTTAATAATATTTTATATTATTAAAAATACCATTGTAGTATACTACGTTTATACATTGAATTTATCTAACGAGTGTTCAGAAAGTCTTTACTTCCCAGGTGGCTATGGACTGGGAATGTATGTCTCTACGAGGGATGCATTTTATATTTCGGGAATAGAGAACAGAAACTAAAATTAGTAATCGTACATGGCTTTATTGTTTTTCAAAATATTCTCCATTAAAACCAATATACTCTTGCATGCACTTGAACCAATTTTCCACCAACTTTTTCCACTCCAATTGAAGTACCTCCAAAACATCCATTTTGAAAGCAACAACTGCTTCTTAAGACGTCGAAAAACGTTGACCTCGTAATTTATTTTTGACTTGCACAAGTAGAAAGAAGTCATTGGGTGCAAAATCAGGGCTATACGGCGGATGACCCATCAATTCTATTTTTTCAGTTGTAAAAAAGTCTTTTGTTTGAGCCGAAATGTGAGAGCTCGCATTGTCCTAGTGGAGAATGATCTGCCTTCGGCGGTTAGTTTCCCTTATTTTTCCGAATACTTCTGGCAAGCAAATGCTTGAGTACCATTCAGAATTGACCGTCCGACGTTGCACTAATGGTATAGTTGCTTGACCACTTTGGCTCATCTTGAATGACTTATACAGACGACTGCTGTTTGCTTTCGGGCTCATACTGTCAAATTACATGGGATCCAACGCGCACAAATTTTTTTACGGCCAACTGTTCATGCAAAATTGAATGTATGCTAGTCCTGCTAATGCCTAAGGATACCTCTATCTCACGAAAAATCACATGACGATCTTGCAATATCAGTTCACGCACAGCAGCAATGTTTTTCGGAACAAAAACCGATTTTGGACGACCTTCACGATTGAATTCAGTATACCACCAGTATATGCTGGTTTTTCATGGTGATTTATCGCCAAAAGTCGAATTAAGTTCATCAATGCACTGTTGTTGTGATAATCCACATCAAAAGTTGTAAAAACAGAAATGTTCTCGAGTTAATTCCATTTTTAGGGCGAGATAAATTTTTTAAGTCACTGTAAACAACACAAATAGCACCTGCACGTCAAAACGTTATTAGTAAGTATTCTGTAAAAAAAAATGTCGAACTTGACGATAGAGACATCGATTGTCAGATGGCAGCACCAGGATCGTCTATTCTCGAAATATAAAGGCGTCCTTCGTAATACAACGTGTACAATTACATCTAGTTGTCCATGAATTTCTCCTATAAATTATGATGTTCTGCATTCTTGAAATGCGGATATAGATTAAATGGTATGAATGTTATCTACCTGTCACTATCAAAATTTATCATTTGTGATGAAATTAATAACAAGTACAATTAGATTATTAATTAATTTATTTTATTTAATAAGAAAACTTTAAAGATAGGATATTAATCAAACGACCGAGTTAAATAACTAATTTGTAGAAGTTTTAATTATTATAATAAGTGCTCAAAATGGTCCCCATTCTGTTGAATGCATAATATAATAACACGTTTCATGTTGTCAAAAATATTCCACAATACATTTGGTGTTATGTCATTACATTTAATTGTAATTCGTATTCATCAAGTCATTTAAGTTATTCATTCTTGTCTTATATACTTCATTTTTTAGCAGTTCGAAAATCTAACGGAGTAAGATCTGGTGACCACGCTGGCCAAACACCTCTGCTTATAACTCGATGAGGGAACTAAACTTCTAAAAGCGCTAAATTTCCACAAGTTGTATGTGCAGTCGCCCCATCTTGCTGGAGTAACCCCTATTGAATTCGTCTCGTTGCACTTGAGTTAAAAATGGTGTTAATAACTGTTCTCGGTATCGTTGGCTGTTAATGTTATTGTGAAAAAATATTGGTCCTATTTTTCTACGACGAGATACAGCTAACCATACTCCAACTTTAACAGGATGTAAAGGAAGTTCGATGTGATTGTTTGGATTGTTTATAGATCATGTTCTGTAATTTTGTTTATTTACAAACCCGCTTAAATGAAACCTTGTATGGATACTCAAAATTCTATGGACGGTACTAGAAGATACATTCGTTTGAACTGATAAATGACGAATTGATGTATGTGGGTTTTCTCCAACAAGGTTTGCACATGTTCAACAATATTTTGCACTGTACGTGGTCTACCAGAACCTTTGCCTTTTAACACAGATCCTGTAGCCCGAAACTTCTCCACGACTAGACGAATGTGATGCAAAGCAGTCTTATCCTCTATTAGGAAACTGCAAGTGAAACTGTCGCTTAGATTCAGCGTAGGAATATTTCCTTTCTCCGTTAAGAAATTGTGCATTTCGGAAATATGCTTCAACAATAAAAATATTTTTCCGCAAATCGTTAGGAAATTTTGACATTCCTGACAAAATTTCTTAAAGAAAAAGTTAACATTTCCTAACTGTTAGAAAATATTCATTTCCTTACTGTAAGGAAATGATATTTTGTTACAGTTGTTAGTGTTCTACATAAATGATTGAAAACACGTTGTTTATGAGGAATTAATTTATATTTCGAAAACCTCAATGCATTGCAGAATACATTTTGAAATTATTTTGTGATATTTACAGTTATTTGACAGTTTGTACAATTATTGAAAATTGGAGGAACATTATTAGAACTATGAGAAACATTTTGGACAACATGCGAAGTAGTAGGGTTATTTTGTTGAATATTTTGTAAGATTAAGATTAAATATTGTTAAAAGGTTCTTCGATATATCCTTCAGCAACGTTGGATGACTTCCATCCGCCATGCCTCTTTAAACTAGTTATGTCAGCACCAGAGTCAACTAATATTGTTGCAGAAGACCGACGACAGCAGTGACCAGTATATTCTGTCGCATTTTCCAAATTCAAATAAGTCAACTATTTTAGGCATTTTTCTAAATTGATGTATTCCTACCACATGTCTACAACCCTTTCCGCTTTGATATTTAAAGAAAAATCGCTCACTGTTCATATTTTCTGGTCTTAACGAAACATACTTCCGATAAACATTCAAGTACATCTGATTAACTACAAATGATCTTGGTTTGTTGGGCTTCGAATCAGGTGTGCTAATTAAAAGCTTAGATTCAAGGTCTTCAACATCGTGTAGAGTCATTCGTACTAACTCATCCATTCTACAGGCCCCACAAATACCAATTATTAAAGCCACCTAAAAAATAAATAAATGTGTAATCTAAATAAAAATTAAAACCTTGTAAATTACCTTAATCATTAAATATTCTTTATCTGGAGCTTCCTGGATAAATTTTTCGATTTCTTCCTTCGTTAAAATCTTAGATTTCTTTGCCCTATAACCTTGAGCTTGCCGTTTCAATAAAGAACGAAGTTTTGAATATGTAGATATATCTACATTGTGTTTAATTGCGAGGGTTGACTTCAACATTGAATAATTCGCCCATAATTTTGAAGATTTCAAAGGTCTAGAAAGTACGCCATTACAACATTTTCCGAGAAAGAACTCGTGTTTTTACTCTTGCGATAGTCCATAAAACGTTTATATACATATTCGTACTTTTCTCTTGATTTCTTTGGCAATAATTCTAATGAAGCAGTATTCACTACCTCAACCAGCTCTGGAGGAGTCCCAGATATGGAGAATTCATCATCACTTATCATTTTACACTGTTTTGCTATCGAAAACACCAGCAGTTAAATTTATATGCGTCAAGTTTGACAATTCAACATTAATACGTTTCCATAGTAACGCAACCAATTATATTACGAATTTCAAAACACCATTTATTTGCGAATAAAATTATTCGCGAATTTTTCAAAATTAATTAATATCTGGCGAATTTTAAACGATTTGCGGAAAAATAGTATGTTTACCTCGTAGGAAAAGCCACATTCCTGGACTCTGTGTTGCTGTGTAGCAATCTTCACAGTCGTTAGGCTTTTTCTACTCAGTAAACAATATACTATTCCTGTAATGTGTACATTATTTAGTGGTATTGTTTATTAAGTAAGAAAATATTTGCAAGAAAAAAATATATTGCTCGTCACAAAATGACAAATATCAAAATGATATTAGATAAATAGTTAGTTATAAATAAAGGGTAAGTGGCTTATAATAATTTGCAAGTACTATTTACTAAGTGCCGACTGAGATGAAGTTCTTTTTGAAACATGTTGTACATCCATTTAAATGACAAGACAATTTATTTGACATAACTTAATATGCAATGCCGTATTTATTTATGTTTAAATGTTGATGGTCGATATTTTCAAAATCTGTTGTGATCAATTTAATAAAACGTATTGTCCTTGTGTATTTAATATTCATATACCTAATATTTAGTTAATTGTTTAATTGCATCATAGCAAATAACAATTTAATGTGTGACTTTTTAATGACGTTTTATTTAATGTTACATTCAATAAATTTTATCTTTAACTGATGGCGCCGGTGTAAAAAGTACGCCAAAAATACAAAACGTGTTGAAACTTATTTTTACAGCTCTCCCCACTCTAGCCGCCTTATGTATCCTTGCCTTAACATGTTTGTAACAGATGTCTGTCGGTTTCTATGCAAGTGCCCATTAGGCAGCTAGGTTATTACTAGAGAACGGATGCAATTTCCATAAAACGCAATCGGCAATTGGAATTGTGTATAACGTCGCTCAGTACATCGCGGCGTAATTCAATGAAGTATTTGTTTGACTTACTCGGCCACCTGGTCTCGCAGCGATAACAATGGACAACCCAGCTATTGTATTCGGAGAATATAGTGTTTTTACAGTGGTGTCGTGTACGTAGATAAAATAAATAAGTTTATCGTATTTCGTAAGAGAAATAGCACGTACATTCCTTTACACGAAAAAAAATTGAACCCGTTGGAATCTGACAATATTAACGAAGAACTCTGTGAAACTTTTATGGCAGCTAATATTCCATTATTTAAATTGAATAATCCAATTTTGAAGACATTTCTGAAAAAATATACTGTTCGAAATGTTCCTGATGAATAAACTTTATGCAAATATTATGTTTCTAGGTGCTATACGAGAACAGTAGATCGCATTAGAAGCCATCTTTTAAATCAATACATATGGATAAGCGCCGACGAAACGGTGGATATGTTAGGACGCTGTGTGATAAATGTTGTAGCTGGTGTACTACATCCAACTATTCCCTATAACTCATATGTAACAGCAACAAGTGTAGCAACAATAGAGTTGATGCGGAAACAGTTGCTGAAACCATTAAGGAGAATATGCAAAAAATGCTTCATTCGGACGCCACGTACAAAGAAAAAATACTTTTATTTGTCAGTGATAGTGCTGCGTATATGTTAAAAACAGGCAGACTATTGAAGAAAACATATCCTAATATGCTGCATATTACTTGTGTAGCACATGCTCTCCACAGAATCTGTGAATATATCAGAGACACTTTTCCGGAAGTTGATAGACTTGTATCAGCTTTTAAAAAAGTTTTCAGAAAAGCACCATTGAGAGTAGCTCTTTTCAGGGAAAAATTTCCATCTCTGTCACTGCCTCCCACTCCAGTAATAACTAGATGGGGAACATGGCTGTAAGCTACTAGTTATTATGCTGAGAATTTCGATAGTCTAAAACATTTCGTAACACTGCTAAAGGAGGATGCTAGAAGTATTGGTGAGTGTAAGGAGCTCACACAAATCCCAAATTTAAAAAATCAGTTTTATTTTCTTCACGAACACTTTGGAAAATTGCCAAAACTAATCACTTATTTTGAAAATCGAAATCTCAAATTAAATGACGGATTAACCACATTAGATGTGGCTGTTAATAATTTGAAAAGTATTCCAAGTGACTTCGGATGTGGCCTTCGGCAAAAGTTTGAAGTAATTCTTAATAGAAATCCAGATTTAATTACATTGCAGCAATTATGTATGGAGACAATTCTACAAAATCTAACGGCTAAATATGAAGAAATAAAAGAATATTTCCAGTATGCACCTATAACCAGTTGCGATGTAGAAAGGACGTTTTCTATTTATAAGGATGTACTTAATTCAAAGAGACAAAATTGACAGAAGAAAACCTTGAGAAACTATTGCTAGTCAATATTAATACTCCTTTACTCAACTTGAAGGACAAAATGAACAAATAAAAATGTTCCAATTATAGAAATAAAATTAAAAACTTTAAAAATACAACTTTTCAACAAATACATATGTATTTCGTAATTTTATAGATCACCATCCGTTTGTTTTCCAATTATATAAATAAAATTAATTAATAAATATGTATTTCGTAATTTTAGATAGATAGATCACCACCCGTATGTTTTCCAATTATATAAATAAAATTAAAAACTTTATAAATACAACTTTTCAACAAATAAATATGTATTTCGTAATTTTATAGATCACCACCCGTTCGTTTTCCAATTATATAAATAAAATTAAATATTTTAGAAATACAGCCTTTCGCCAGTACTGCACTGGGCTTTGCGTCATGTGGTAAGCGTGTCCGTTCTCTAGTTATTACGTTTTTTGTTTCTGGTATATAAAATACATCAAGCCAGTAATTATGTAAGTGTCTGTAGAATGTTTTATTTTTAATTGTTTTTAACAATTGATTCTATAAGTTTTGAACATTTTATGTTTTCAAAATTTTATTTGCTGAATTTTATGAAATTTAATTTTACATTTTCCAGGGATCGTGTAAAAATTCGAAACCCAAACCGACTAACTGACGTAGAATTAGAAGCCATTGTTCAAACTATATACGATGTGAATTCCGAAGATGAGTTACCAGTGAAACCAGATGTTTCGGAAGACGTAGTTATCGAAGAAAGTGACCACGATACAAATTCCGAAGAGGAAGTTAGCGATGCAGGTCATTTAGCTGAAAAGTTTATTGAAAGCGGCGAAAAACTTGTCGGGAAAGATAAAGCAAACCATTTGGTATAAATTCCAAATTGTAAGTAAGTACAAGGTGGTTCATGGTAGCGGGAGATTTTAATAACATTATTATTCTGAAATCAACAGTACTTAAGTTAACACAGTATATCAGTAAAAAGAAAAATATTCGCCATTTTTATTTCTTAAAAATTATGCCGGGCAAATGGCCTCTTCTTTTTTCTATAACTTTTTGAAGCTGGACGTTAAAATTCTGTATAACCCGCCTCAACATATCTAACGGAAGTTGTCAATTTCTTGAATAATTTCTCTTTTCAGCTCCGGAATATCATTATCAATAAAAATCTTGCTTTTGAGAAAGCCCCACAAAAAGTAAGCACACGCCTTTAGGTCTGGCGATCTTGGAGGCTAGTAAATGTCCTCGTGTTTAGAAATAACGCGATCTCGAAACAGTCATCGCACCCTTGCAGTATGAGCAGTAGCACCATCTTGCTGGAACCATGTATTCTGGTTGTTTCGCGGAAGTAGGTTTAATTCGTGTCAGAAACTGGTTCATTATGTCAGCATAGCGTGCAGAATTGACTGTAACAGCATTTTAATTCTGATCCTCAAAAAAGTAGGGACCAATCATTTCCATAGAGGACACACCGTACCGTTACCTTCGGACTGTGTAATGGTTTTTGGTGAAGTTCCTTTGGATTTTCCAAAGACCAATAATAGCTTATTGATATAACCTGATAAATTGAATTGCGCTTCATCAGACATCCATAAATTATGAACTTCAATTTCTTGTTGTAACATCCTTTCAGCGAAATGCAGGCGATTAGGCTGATCTATTGGCTTAAGCGCTTGAACAATATAGATATTGTAAGGATGGAAATGTCGATCCTTATAAAATTCGGAGAACATTCGTCCTAGCTAAGTCAATTGTATAGCTGCTCTAACTCGATCAATGTTATCCAAAGTTCTGACACTTCTGTTTGGTCCCGTGCGTTTGACATTGTTTGCTGATCCGCTTTCTTTAAATTTACGAACCCTCTTTTATGGCGCGACGAGGAATATTGAAATTCAACCGAAATTTCCGCTGTAATGCGACCATAGAGTTATTAATTTTGTAATACGCTTTGATTACAAAAGAACGTTGCTCACCGGACCACCCTTCCATGATTACTGAATGGTATAAAATGTCGAATCATTTGACAAAGAAATCCATAGCAACCTATTATAATTAGTTTCAAAATAATGACGTTTTCAAAATCTCCCGCTAACATGGACCACCTAGTACATACAACAAAACAGGTAAAAAAAAGGTTAAATAAAAATAGTTCGACGGGCAAACCATAATGCACTAGATATTTCTGATGAGCTTAGATCATTTATAAAATTTTTACTTACGATATGATGGAACACATCGTTCAGTGCACAAACTTGCAAATTGCAAAAGTTGGGCCAAACCATATTCGAGAAAGAAACGTAAAAGACACTACATGTTATGAGCGTCTTCTTTTTTGCCAGCAGTAATAATATTGGACTATAAAAATACCAGGGAGGAAAGGAAAAGCACGGATTAGCTAGCTGCTATTGTTGACAATTGTAAAAAATATACGGTAGGCGAATATCTAACGATCTATGAATATTGATAGGATTTAGAGCAGAGGTCCCCAAACTTTTTGTCTCGTAGACCGCTTACCATGTTTTTCGGTTTTGGATAGACCCCCTGCTTACCTAATAATGAATTTTTCAAATTCATCAACTTCAAAACTGTTTTCGATAGCTGGTATAGTGCTACTCACTTTGAAAGTGTGAAAAACAAAAAATAAATGTCAAGTTTTATACATGTATTAACAGAATTCAAATTAAAACGAACCCAATTTAAAATTTAGTATCTATTACATAAAATAACTAAGCAAGAAATAAATGCTTTTAGTAGGAGAAATGAACTTGATGCTTTAATAACAAATTTTCAACATTTGGCATCAATTTAGTTAGTTTTGATCTCAAATCTCTTCGGTGATGTCCAGTCTGTTTCTTTTGTCGTTAGGAGATTAGCAACCGCGCTGAAACCCGTTTCCAAGAGGTATGAAGATGAAAAAGCAATTAAAAATTTTCTCGCGATATTCCATAATACAAGATAAGTAAAAGGTATGTCTTTTTGAAGCCAGAAAATCTGATATCCCTTTCTAAACTATACTTTAAGTTCTTCGTTAGTACTTCCGATCAGTTTCTCTTGTAATATGACATCCGTTTCTTCAATATCACCATATGAATTGATTGTCCACTGCGTCAAAACATCAAACATCATCTTCCTGGCAGTTTGTCTGTGGCAGATTGGGAAACAGGGAAAATTCGCGCGTCCAATGTTTTGTTTCATTAGCTTAGTTCTGGCAAGAAAAACTGAAATGATGGACTTTGTTTTAATCAATTTAGGCTCTTACCTTGTAACTGCAAGTTAACCACATTAAATTTAGTGAACGAATTTGTTAAATATGCACAAATAGGACTGATTTCCATTTGATTATTTTTTTTTTTGGATTGGATCTTCAGCGTCCAAAAACTATAAAACAGTCTCAAAAAATGTAAAAATTTTTGTCAAACATAAGCCTTTCGTAGCTAGGGTACTTCAGTGTGATGAAACTTCTCGTCACTTTCTTCACACAGCTACGCAAACAACCGCGTATTCAAAACGTTGCTTCGAATTCGGTTTACTGCGTTAATAACTAATTGAAGGAATTCATGCAATCTACCACTTTAACTTTTAATTAATTTTTCGGCACACAAAATTACACAGATTACATTTATCCGTTACCGGAGAAATACAGACCGGAGAAAAGCACAAATCTACTGTCTGGAACACGTGGTCAAGATGTCGGACGTTTAATTTACTACGAGACCATTAGCGTGGCGTCGCAGAGTTTTGTACCCTAATTAGTTAGGGAAGTTAGGGATAATTTGGACGCTCTACAGAAAAAGATACCACGAGACCTAGCGATGAATAGTACAACCAAGGGGGTTGCAACAATAAAAAAGGATAGCGTAACTTACCAAGAGAGAGTTTTCTTAAGTTCTAAGAACGAGCGTCGCGAATTAGCCAACTTTAATTAATATATTAATTAGGTGATTAGTACGAAGTTGTATCCACTACCATGGATGCAAAATTATCACAAATTAACGGCAAACAAAATAATCAAATTCACACTCAAAAAAAACTTGTCTAATCGAATACGACCAACGTATTACAAAAGTGTCAGAAGGCCACGCGCAATGTCTATACTTCTACTTCTACTACACATTGCCGATAATGCAGCAATACGATATTAAAGCTAAAGAGTATACGGGGACTAATCGATAAAATACTGTACTGTTTCATAATTCAACAATAGTATGCAATATTCTATTCCTACTGCATGTTTTGCTTTCAAGTAGTAAAAATGATACCAAATAATGAAATCAATGAACGTGTACAAAATTATAACTTAATTTTCAAAATTAAAGATTTTTATTCAAATTTATAATTAAAATTGTAGAAAAATTAGTAACTTAGTAACTTTGGCGGCTCACAAGTATTTTAGTGGTTCACAATTTAATTAAATATTATTCGAGGAGTCGCAAAATACGACACCTTAAAAAATAAAATATTAGGATATGAAAATAACAGAGATGCTAGTAAAGCTTAGCTAGTAGTCCATTTTTTGAATGATTTTGCAGACCCTAGCTTAGATGATAATATAGAGAATATATCCCACATTCATTGATAAATATTGTATCTGAATGTGTATTTGCAAGAAGGGCAGTTTGTCCCCAATGGTTTGATTATATATTTTTATATATATATTTTTATACCATAGACTTCTAATAATTTGGATAAAGATTATGTTAAAAATTATAATAATTTAGGATCGTCCAAAAATAGAGCTACCTTAAAATTAGATGATAAAATATTATTTATTAATGAATCGGGATTATATTCTCTAATATTATCTATCATCTAAACTAGAATCTGCAAAAATATTAAAAAAATGGATTACATCTGAAGTATTACCATCAAAAACTAAATTTATTAATGAATAATGTTCAAAATTAAAGATTTTTATGTAATTTTCAGCTGTGAACGAGTAAAAATGATAATAATTGTGCTTTATTAAGACAAAATGCATAAATTTATAATGAAAATAAGTTAAAATGGTACAAAAATTGATAAATATAGTTATTTTTAGTGGTTCATACTATAGCGGTCCACAACCGGCGTAATACAGACTACTCTCCATACTATAAACAAAATCTTAACAGAGTTTTACTCTTTAACGAAAGACCTTTTCAATTTATTTCCTTTCTGTAAGTTATATAGGTGTAAAATAAACACGGCATCCTAATTAGGTGTCTCGTTGAAAGTTTGCGATTCCTACCACGGCACCAGCTCACGCAGGGATTTATATGTATGTATATGTATTCGCATGTCTTCGAGGTAGGATCAACGCAACGCTTCGAAATATCCGTCCCTGACCCGTGAAATCACCGAGGCTTGTAAAGATCCGCATAAATGGATTATACGGGAGCAGTCGCTCGGACAATGCTGTTAGCCAGGACCCGTACACTCCACTGCACCGCCGCCCCCTCATTACTGCAATCGAATTATGTTCGCCACCCTCGGTCTTGGTCCCTATTCTCGCATCGATTCGACTGTTCATCCCTTCTCTAGATGATGTTACTGTTGCTGTTTTAGTTTATATTGACTGTCCTTGAAAGCATGTAAGTGCGTAAAATTAATCGATTATCTCTGGGAAGGTAGTACTTGTAATTGAATCTATTTAAAAATGTATAGGATAACTATATTATGATCTCAATAATAATAAAATATGTATATACAAGGCATTTGGAGTAAAAGCTTCAATTCAATTATAATTGAGTCGTATTTGCGTATGTTCATGTCGAATCAAAGTAAATTTGTAATAGCACATGTACAGCTGTCCTTTAAATAAGGGTTCAGTGGCTCAGTGGCATCTACTATAGCAAGCTGCTATCATTTTTGTTTTTGTTTAATTTGTATTTAGAATATAATTTAAAATAGGCCTTCTTATCATCACTTAATATATAGGTGAAGTTCTTGACTCTCAAGAAGAAGTTGATGTCGTCTACACAAACTTTTCATGTGTGTTCGATTTAATAGATCATGGCATCTTACTCAATAAAGCTTAATTATTTTAGCATTCCTCTTGGATTCTTGTTATTAATGACAAGTGATTTGTCGAATGAATCAAATGGAGTTTTTTTTACAATGGGTACACCTCTAGGTTTTAATTTACGTCCACTATTAATTTATAATATACATAGACGATTTTCTTGGTATCCTCAAATGTCCTGCATTGATTTATGCTGCCAATATCAAGATATATTACTATATCCCTTGTGAGGCTGACGTCCGGGTCTAGCAGGAAAATGTCTACGTTTTGTTTCAATGGTATCAAGATAATAGCTTCAAATTCAACATCAATAAATATCAAGTCGCTACCTATACTCGAAAAATGTAACTATTTCCTCATTATATAATATTAATTAACAAGTTTTGTCTAAGGTTGACATGCTTAAAGATTTTGGTGTGGTTTTTGATCGACGCCTGAGCTCCAGGAATCACATTGACTATGTTTCCTCAATAGCTTCTAAACGTTTGGAATTTACTCAGTTCCAGACAATTTAATAACTTTACAACTCTAAAGATCTTATATTTTGCGTTTGTTATGAAGTGCTTGGAAGGGACCATAGTGGGTCTCTCTTCGCTGGAACTATATGTAGAAGCGGAGCCCATGGCTGGGATCCTGAGGCTGAAGGCCAATGGCGTATGGTATCCTGCAGGGGGGCCGGACGGATATCACATGAACTATACTGGAGGAGCCGTTATTTCAAATGCCGGCGGACAGTATGGCATCTGAGATTATGTTTACAGCTAAGGTGAACATATTTATACCGACCAGGGAACAGGCAAAAAGTCGCTCGAGCGATTGCGAAGTCGGCACCTGGTACATGGATGGATCACAATCCAATTAGGTGCAGGCATATGTGAGTTGTGCCCCAGAAGGAAGATGTCGATAAGTAAGGAAAACACGCGACGGTTTTCCAGTCTGAATTGTTTGCAGTCGCAGCATGCGCCGAGGAAATTCAGGAAGCCGGCTGCGCAATCAAAATATCAACATAACGACTGATTAAAGCCATTATGATTCATCTACCAGGTTTAAACTGGTGAAATATTGTAAACAGGTCATCAATAGACTGGCACAAGACAATACTCTGTCGCTGATATGGGTACCAGGAGATGGGGGAATTAAAGGAAATGAGTTAGTCGATGAACTTCCCTTTTAGGGAAGGTACTAATAGGAACTTCATAGAACCAGAACCTGTATGTGGAATCGCCAATTAGAAAGTAGATCTGGTTATGTCTAGAAAGAGAATATGAAAAGCGGAGGCTAACGGATGATCAACTCCATACTAAGACACCACTACAGGATCTGAACTCTAGGCTTTCAGTCAACCTAATTCGTTGTAACAAAAAGAATTTAAAATTATTACCAACTCGATAACCTCACACTGTCCTCTAAGAAAGCCGACGAACTGGCCAACGAAGGTACTGATAGGAACTTTATGGGACCAGAACCCGTATGTGGAATCGTCAAGGATTCCGCTAAAAGGGAGATCTGGTTATGGCTAGAAAAAACATAAAAATAAATGGAGACTAACGGAAGATCAACTTCATTTTAAAACACTACTAAGGGAGCTGGACCCTAGGTTTTCAGCCAACCTGACTCGTAGTAACAAAAAATAAATAAAAATTATTACCGAGTTAATAACCAGACATAGTCCTTTAAGAAAGCATCTGTACAGTATGGGCTTGGGTAGCGAGCCCGATTGTAGGAAATGTGAAAAACAGGAGGAAACTAGTCTCCATGTATATGCACTTGTGATGAACTGAGGGAACTAAGACAGAAACACTTCGGAAGGGATCTATTGGATCCTACGAGAGTACTCAAATTTTTGGCTTTTATCGGTGACACAAGACTAACAGAGTGGAACTGAGAGATGTTTTGGAGGTGCTGCGCTCATGTGTCTGGATGTGCTGGCGCCCACCCCAAAATTAAAAGAAGAGGTACTTGGAATATTGTTACAGTGTCTAGTAATTATATTGTGTCTGTCATTAATTAAGAATCGAAAAGATTAAACAATGATTTTTGAAATATATCTCGTTTAAAGCTAACAGTCAATATCCTGTTAGGGGTATCGACTATGGTTCATTAGTAGAAAGCTATGGTTTCCAGTCCTTTTTTGAACGGGGACAAAGACATCAGCCAATATTTTTGTGAAAACTAGTAAAGGAAATTATTATTATTTTCTTCTAAAATTTGACTTTCAGGTTCTTAGCTGTCCATCTAGATATTATTCAACGTTTGCATTATCAACACCGAGCACCAATTTGTTGATAAACTCACCTACAGTATATGTAGAATAGATGCTGTTTATGATAAAGATAATTTTCAAAATTAAGAATATGCCCAACATTAGTGAATTATTATTGTAATGAATTTCTGTAATTTAATAGAACATAGAAAAAAATAATAATTAATTTTAACAAATACAATCTGAAACATACTTGAGTGGATAAAACCTCACCATTTTTTTGTACAGGGTGGCCCAAAATGACCGAAGGGGTTTTAATTCCTTATAACTTTTTTATTATAATTTTTTTTGTTTTGTTTTCAGTATTTTGTAAAGAAGACTTGGGGAATTTAAAATGGAACAGTACACAATTGAACAACGTACCAAAATCGTTGAACTTTATTTCTCAAATCAACGATCCATTGTTTTGACTCAGCGTGCATATCGTCGTTATTTTAATGTGCGGGTTGGACCCTCAGAGTCAACAATAAACCGTCTGGTTGCAAATTTTCGAGAACAAGGGGCAGTAAGGAACCTTCCTGGTGCCGGCAAACGACGAACGGTGCACACGGATGACAATATTGAACGCGTACAGGAGAGTATTCGGCAAGATGGAGACATATCAACCAGATGACGTTCGACACAACTTGGCCTCTCAAGAGGGTCGCTGCAGAGAATTTTGCATACAATAAGAATGTTTCCATACAAAATTCAGCTTGTCCAACAATTGAAACCGACAGATTACCAGCAACGACTTGATTATGCAATTTATTTTCGTCAAAAAGCAGAAGAAAATCATGATTTTATTCATAATTTAATTATGAGCGACGAAGCCCATTTCCAATTAAATGGGTTCGTTAATAGGCAAAACTGCAGGATATGGGCTACGGAAAATCCAAGAGTAGTTCAACAGCGAGAATTACACCCACTTAAGTGTACCGTTTGGTGCGGTGTTTCGTCGGAAAGGATAATTGGCCCATATTTCTTTGAAAATGAACACGGTGTCGCCGTTTCCATCACTGGTGTTAGATATCGGACAACGTTGGAAAATTTTTTAAGGCCAGCCGTGGAAAACCATCCGCAAGTATGGTTCCAACAGGACGGAGCCACAGCGCACACTGCGAGGGACACAATGGCTCTTTTACGCGATAAAAAAGCGAGGTTAATATTTTTCAAGAATTTTTAAATCGGTATCGCGAATCAATACATAATTTGTTAATGACTGACGAAGCAAATTTTTATTTAGATGGCGCTGTTAACAAACAGAATTTTAGATATTGGGGGGCTGTAAATTCTTGCAAATTGTTTTCAAAGAATCTCCATAGTCCAAAAGTCGTTGTTTGGTGTGGTGTGGGATCATTTGGTATCATTGGTCCTTATTTTTTTGAGGATGAAAATGACCGTTCTGCCGAGCGTTACATAAACATGTTACAAACGTTTCTCATCCCAGAACTGATTAGACGGAGACTACTAAATGATGCTCTGTTATTCCAACAAGATGAAGCAACAACTCACATATTCAGAAACTCCATGAGGATTCTGCGTGGGTACTTGAAGACAAAGGTCTATGCAAATCGTCCCGTAACAATTGAGGAACTAAAATACCGCATTCGAGAAGAAATCGCAGGAATAGATGGAGATTTGCTTCGCTGGGTGATGCACAATTTTGCATTCAGAATTGAAAATTGTATTCAAGTTTATGGAGGGCATTTAGAAGACACGATTTTTAAATAATGAAGAAAAGTTTAAGTTAATTATAAATTCAAGAGAATTACTTGTACATTAGTGTATTAAAAGATTTTTTTACTCTACTTAGAAGGATTTTATTCGAAATATGAAATTGGTAGTCTAATATGAGGAACCCTATACAAATTTCAACATAAAAAAGTAACTTACCTATGTAGGAGTTTGATTTATTGAAATTGCGACACCAGCATGCGGCGTAGAAGTATACTGCTTGCATAGTATTGGCGCTAGTTTTATATCGTAACGAAAAAAGTTTTGTTGATTGTTACAGTTGACCCGTGTTACAATTTACCCCGGTCTCCACTACTGCAAAAGTCGTTCTTGATCTTACGTAAAATTATTTAGATTCGGAACATTCTCTGTACTTAGATTATTTTTACAATTTGTTTGAGTTATCAAATCAATTAACTAATCGCAAAACGTACTATACGGGCACTCTAAATGCGAAAAGGAGAAATAACCCCAAGGTCGTCAAAAATAAAAAGCTGAAAAAGGGTGAAACCACTGCACAATACTCGAATAATATTATCGTCGGAAAGTGGAAGAATAAACGTTATGTCATATATATTTCCAATGATATTTCCAATGATACTGACCGATTTTCAAAATATTATTAAAAATATTTTTCTTTTATACAGGGTGGCCCAAAATGACCGGAGGGGTTTGAGTTCATTATAACTTCTTATTTAAGACATAATTATGAAATTTTTTTAATTGTAAATACAGTATATTAATGGAGAATATTTTTAATTTAATTATGAAAAATTATATCTGGCAAGTGGTGACCATTTTCTGCTTCGCAAATTCGTGCTCTTTCCAAAACATTTTCCATAACCTTTCGCAAAACTTCAGGTGTTATGTTGTTGATTTCGTCGCGTATATTATTTTTTAATTGCTGTATGGTTCGAGGCTTATTAATATAGACTTTTCCTTTCAAATAACCCCAAAGGAAACAGTCTGAACCGGTTAAATCCGGTGAACGCGGAGGCCAATTAAAATCGCTTGTACGGGAAATAATTCGTTCACCAAAGATGTCGCGATGGCTGAGGTGCTCTGCCATTTGGTATTTGTACAGATGAAATTTTAAATCGTGAAGGATTCTGTAAATACTTCCCTCGGATATCCGTAGACCAAGTGATTGCCGATTAACAGATCTGGTAGGACTTCTCGTGAAAGCGGCTTTTACTCGTTCAATATTTGCAAGCGTACAAATCGTTCTTTGACGTCCAGGTTTTTTAAAGAACCATTTTCACACTACTGACGAACCCATGCCATAACTGTTTTGCTCGTAGGCGCATTACCCCTATTATTATCACCAATCTACCGTCGAAATGCACGCCGAACTTCTACTGAACCAGTTCTAATGAAAATTTTCACGAAAAACACACGTTGTTGCACTGAATAATCCATACTACTGAAAAATTTTATAAAATTTGACACAAATTGTAACACTTTGTGACACTGACGCGAATTTATGTCTAGCAATTATTCGATTGGTTTGAGACAGACGCCTACTCGATAAAATGTAATCCCGAAGCCTACTGAACTTGACCTACTAAAGAAAAAATAGTCACATAATTCGTTTGGTGTGGTGAACAATCTATTAAACCTTTAGCAATGTGTCTTGGGGAGAATTGTAACAACGCAGACGGGTACAAATGTAACATGTTAATATTTGACCCCGACCACATTTTTGTATCCAAAGATTTCCTAAAATAATGTTTTATTTTTTCTCAGGTAAAATTCTGCGAAATGCCCCGTGTACGTGAAAGAGTATCGACCCGAGGTCCATCTAGGGATATTATGAAACGTGCTGTGGCTTTAGTCTTAGGTACATCAAAAGTACTAAAGCTGGAAAAGAAATGGTTATGGGTTTCAAATCCCATAACAAGGTTTTATCTGGAGAAAATGAAGAGGTATTCTGAATACATACGTAAATCCTGGTATTTGTACTTTAGATTACATCTAAAGGAAATACGCCGCCTTGTGTACCAATTCTGTGTTAAACTGAACTTAACTTATCCCGGAAAGTGGGATGAGGCAAATATGGCCAGCAAGAACTGGTTTACAAATTTTATAAAAAGACATCCGGAATTGTCTATCAGAGCACCGGAGGCAACAAGTCATGCGCGAGCGTTTAATTTTAATAAAATAAACGTTGGAAAATTTTTTGATAGTTTGTCTCGAGTGCTAGTGCAAAACAACATACAGCCTCATAATATATATATAATGTCGATGAGACAGGTGTCACAACGGTACAAAAGCCAAATAAAGTGGTGGCTCTGAAGGGACGAAAACAAGTTGGCTCTATAACTTCTTCCGAACGAGGGACGCTAATAACAGTCTATGTAGCAGTTAATGCAATTAGGAATGCCATACCCCGATGTTCTTGTTTCCTCGTAAAAGCTTGAAATATTTTTTCATTAGAGACACGCCTGCTGGATCAATAGGAGTTACCAATGCGATGGGATGGATGCAGAATGAGACGTTTCTCACCTTCATTAAACACTTTGCGAAACATTCCAAACCAATTGTTGAAAAAGTGCATTCTAATACTAGATTATCCCTTGTACATTCCAACTATAGACTTTTGCAGGTAAATGGCATAATACTTCTTTTATTTCCACCTCATACGTCCCATAAGCTGCAACCCCATGATCGGACAGTATTTGGACCTTTCAAAACCTACATCAACTCATTCATTTCACTATTTACGAATTCCCAGGAATCGTAGTCCAACTTGCTACGACACCGGCGAACATAACTAAGCGGTTACTGGTATATGCCCATTCAACAGGGATATCTTTCAAGAGTTTGAATTCGTTCCAGCATCGGTTACAGACAGACTTTTACCCGAAAATGATGTTACTCAAGACGCCGCAATTAAACAATAAATGTCAACACTAGGAATTGTTATTGCATCTAATGGAATAGAAATCAGTTTCTTCGACTTACAAAGAACCTGTAAAAGAAAATTCTGAGATGCACCAAAACAATTCAGTAATACAACAGAAACAAGTTCTTTCGATATCCAAGATATCTGTAGACGAGATGTTTGAGCCAGACTTGAACATACATATTTACAGTCTGAATATTTTGAAATCATAGGCGACATATATTAGAATTCTCAGGGGGTTTTTAATTTTGGGATTCGCGTCGTAATATTTTGGATTCATATTCTATATAAATACATCTTTCCATTTTTCATACGTTGTCTTTTTATTTCAAGGACACCTGTATATTCACTACAAATATTTTGCTCTCCGTACAACTACATTTTTCTCAAAGTATGTTATATTTATGCGACTCATTTTATCGAAAAAAGAAAAGACAGCTAGTAAAGAAAGATAAAGATATCTCCGACTGTTCTTACAGTATATTCTTTTAGTGAAACATTGAAATTCATTGCGAAGCTTTCGTTTCGTTTCTCTATTTGCTAATCAGAGGCGCGAACGTAGCAATCCAATTTTGATCAAAGCGTTCGCAGTGCGTACACAGAGTTGCGTGTTGAAATTTCTACCCTTTTCATCAGTTACAAGATTACACCAATTCATATCACTGGATACGTATGTACATATGTACATGTGCGACTCCAACAGATGTGAAAAGGATTTGTCCACAAAATGGATTACAATTACACGGCATTACACATGTTACGCGCGCTCTCATAGCCACCAGTAAATCAATAGTCAGTCTAGGGATTATTTGAAAATCTTTATCCAAATTTATTGATAGCTATTATTTACTTTATTGTTCATTATCAATTATCACTAAGCAGCAATGAGTGCGAATAATTCCAACTTACTTTTTTCAAATACTTACGTAATTTTATTTATGTATTACTAGCAAAAACTCAGCATGCCACTCAGGTATAGTTATTAGACTTATTAGTAATACAAGTGCGAAACCCTAAGCTTAAAGGTAAATTATACATTAATAATTATACAAAAATTAACAAACGAAACTAAAATACATAATATATTTTTTTTAATTGAGGGGTCCAATGCAATAACCGGGTAAGTTCATTTTTTCGCTAAATTGTGTTATTCATATATTCTTGCTGAGGATTAAATTCTCTATTATCCTGTGCAACAACAATGTTCAAATGTAGAAAATATGCAGTGCACGGATGTATTTGTAGTTGCCTACTTAGCAATACTGAGCAAGAACAGGGTAAGTCCTGGACTTCCCCTGTTATTGCAAAGTACCGTCAAATCTTATGCATGTGGTCGAAAGTGTGTTATGCGATCGGTTTTTTGTGGAAAACAGTGTTAAACCTGTTAAAAATGCTCTCAGACAGTGACAATTCCACCAGTGACCCGTATTTTAGTGATGGTGACGACGAATATGTACCGGAACATGAAAAAGAAACTCGATTACAACGTAACCTCATATACTGTAGTTCTCAGTGTGATGACTTGAGTGAAGCACCTGCCTCATCTCAGCCTGGTACTTCTGCGAATAATCTAAATTTTGATGAACTATTTCCCCGATCCTCTCATGACGAAGTTTCTGTGGATGTTGGAGTCGATGTTGGAGCTCAGGTACAAACTGCCGCCCGTTGTACACCACAGATTACAAAGAAAAAAATAATTCGTGAAAAGTTGTGGCAAAGAAATGTAAGGAAAGCCAGTAGGACCCAAGGAAAACCATATACAAACACAAAAGGGCGTTGTGTTCCTGGAAGCAAAATGGGACCCAAGTGCAAGTGTAAACAGCTTTGCTTCGAAAAAATTATTGGAAACGAGAACTGCACAAAATTATTTTCTGATTTTTATGCGATGTCTTCTAAAGATCTTCAGGATTGTTATTTATATGGGTGCATATAAAGGAAGGACATTGTTCGACACAGGCCACGCTCGGAAGAAGGAACCGAAAAAAAAATCATCCTTTTATTATGAAGTAAGCTTTACCATTCCTCTATATTCCCACTTAAAAATTATTACATTCTTAGATTCGGCAAGCCGGTGAACAACAAAAAATTTGTCAGCAAGCTTTTTTATCTCTACATGGGATAAGTAAAAGCAGGCTGGAACGGTTGCAAAAACACCTGTCAAGTCAAAATAACATTCCTCCTGTTGATCGAAGAGGAAAGCATGGGAATAGACCAAACAAAATCTCTGATGCCATCATTGCCCAAATACAAGCACACATTTTGAGTTTTCCGAAGTATAAGTCACACTATAGCAGAAAAGACAATTTGCAACACTATTACTTGTCGCCTCTATTGACTGTATCTAAAATGCATGAGTTATATTTACAAAAATATGGGCCTAATCAATATCAGTTAAGTCAAGATTATCGAAAAAACAACCCTATTGTCAAATACGAATTTTATAGAAAATATTTTGCCGAACATTTCAACATTAATTTTGGGAAGTCAAAATCCGATACTTGCCAGAAGTGTGACAAATTAATTAACAAAATAAATGCTGCTGACTCTGACGCCGAAAGAAAAGTTTTGGAAACCGACAAGTCTGTGCACCTTAGAAAAGCTGAATGTTTTTATTCTGATATGAAAACTAAAACCGATTTATCGAAAACTGATTCGACCGTGGAAGTATTAACGTTTGATTTCCAACAAAATATGCCTCTGCCTGTTTCTTCAAGTGGAGAGGTTTTTTTTATAAAATACAGCTATGGGTTTTCAACTTTTGTATTCATGTGAGTAGCACTGGAAAGAGTTATTTTTACATGTATGACGAAACTTTAGGAGGCAACGGCCAGAATGAAGTTTCTAGTTTTCTTTTACATTTTTTTAATACTTATATACGGCCAAAAGTTACAGATTTATATATTTCTTCAGATAACTGCGCATCACAAAACAAAAATTATATGCTGGTGCAATTTTTTCAAACTCTTGTTGATACTGGACGATATAAATCAATATACCATAGGTGTCCCGAACCGGGCCACAGCTTTCTGCCCTGCGATCGCAGTTTTGGGGCGATAGAAATACAGAAAAGGAAACATGACAAGATATATTTACCAAGGGTTTTATATTAAAATCGTTCAGGGTACAAGCAAGAATTTTGAGGTAATAGCAGTAACGCAAGATATGCTTTTGAACTTTAAGGATTATTTAAAACAGTTTTTTGTGCGAAATCCTTCAAAAATAAATTATAAGTTTACCCTCTCCAAATATCGAGTAATAAATTACCAAAAAGTTGATGCGGTAACGCTGGTTAAATGTAGTGAATCCGTGGGAAATCTAATTTATTATACCTTTGATTTACAAAACAAGAAAATTTTGATGAAAGCTTCATTACCAAATAATGATCAAAAATTATACGTAGAAAGAAAAAAACTAAAAAAAAATAAATTTGAACACGTAATGGCATTAGCTAGAAATTACGTGCCCCAGTGTGACTTTTGGTTCTACCAAGACTTTGAAGACTACCATAAGAGTTTTCTAGAAGCTGACAATAATACTTCAGTGTCAGAGTTCGGCAGCGATGAATAAAGGAATTTTGTTTGTTTGTTTAAAAGTTATGCATATTAGCTTTAATATTTAATAAAGTTTTCTCAAAATAAAGAAAAGTTTCTTGGTTTTCCTAATTTCCTTAATTTAGTTTTTTTAAAATTGCAAATACTGTGCAATAATGAGGCAAGTCCTTCAGTTTTTTGCGCACATTTTTTGCACTTTTTGACTAGGAAGCACAAAATGTTAAAGGAGAGTGCTCTGAGACTAACTGCACACGTTAGCATTGACAAATGTGGCAAAACTGTAGTCACGTAAGTTTGAAGCGTTTTTTATGTTTCCTGCACATTTTGTCTCAGCGGACTTGCCCGGTTATTACATTGGATCCCTCAATTGTCCCTCGAGAAAAAAAATCTGGTAGCTACAGACACATCTATTCTCAAACAACTTTAACGAATTCCTCATTAAATGAAACTTTTTTCTCCCTAAAAATTCTTTGGAGGATTCAAACATCTGTAAATATGAGGTATCAAGGTCCGAACTATAGAGTAAATGAGCAAGAATCTCACTTTTAGAATTATTATCGTCGTGGTGGCCTGTTAACTGTCTCCGAATCCAACGACTGCGGACTTTTCAATAGTGAAGTTAATATTTGACTCCACTAATATTCATTGTAGAAGCAATATCTCTCACAGTAATTTTACGACCATCTTCAATTGGTCGGTTGTCGTTATGCAACGAAAGGCATCGAGACATCAGAGATACTTTTAAGCGTTTGCGCATGTGTGATATCAAATTTTTTTCTGTTGATCAGTTATGTTGGATTTTTTTTTTAGTTGAAGGGTTATTTGCATGATATTTTGGTTTATGTATTTGACTACTTCTATGCAATTTTCTAGTCTTCTGTGTATCAGTATGCCTACCCCTGATTCGAGTCCAGACTCAGGTTTTCCTTTTCTTTGTACTAAGTCTTATCAACGCAAGGTAGGAGAACATCTTTTCCAGTTGTTTTGGGAAGAATAAATACCCGAATTAATCCATCGTATATGCATTTTTAATGCACGGAAACTTTACTTCAGAAACAAATTAAGTTGTCAACTTTGACATGCTTTGACATGTTCACAGGGTGATAGATTTTATTAAAATTGGCCTGCGGCCATGTCAAATTTTTTTCTAACCAGTTTGCTATTGTATTCTGAATTTAACTTTTCATGTATACTGTATGTGACTATTTAAGGCCAATAAATTGCATTAGTATTTTATATGTTATATTCAGTTTAATTGTGATAACTTTTTATACAAGCTTAACCGAATCATTTGTTATAAGTTATTTTTGGGTAGTCCAAATACAATTAGTTTGGACCAGGTAACGTTCCTTTGGAACCTAAATTTAGTGGGTATTGGACTCTAGAACAGTTAAATTGTTAAGCTAATTATTCAATTTTTTCCCCATTATTATTCATCAAGTCGATATAAATTGACTTGGTGTCTCCTTGGCGTCTCACTATATTTCTTAGTTTTGTTAGATTATATAAGAAACCTATTTATCGATACATACAGATTGTGATGTTGATTGAATTACTGTAAACACAATATATCCTATTCGATTTTTGTTCGACCTGTATTACTTTTTAAAAGTGTATCATCTTTTACAAAAAAAAATTGTATTCAACGTTTACAAAAATATAAGATGTTAAAAATATTTGTATGACGAATCTGAGATTCGAAAATAATTTAAAATAGAAATTATACAAATCTTAATTAATAATTAATATTTAGCAAGGCGATATGTTAGCGAAACTAATGAACTCAACTACGCATAAAAGATATTTTGTAACATTCTGTTGTGTAAAAGTTAGATCTTACCCAAATCTTAAGAAACTCATTTATTTAATGTATTTTTTTTATAAGGGATGAATAATATTTTGAACCTACACTCAAAATACACACAAAGCTATGTAATAATAATTAAAATTTTACAATTTGAAATGGAATTTCTGATATATATGAGTCTAAAATTACGTTAGTTATTTTTAATATTTCCTTGTGTTTTTTATGTATCTGTAGGTACCACAGATGACAATTTTCTGATTCACAATCTGTGACGACCTATCGTAACATACCCACGCACATCTTAACATACATACAAATTCCTACACTTTAGCAGTTTCGGCACGTTCCCCTAGCTCTTATAGAACAGAATATAATTTTAGTATCTAGAGTTGCCTTTGCCTCTTTTTTTTTTGTTTTTGATAAGGTGCATATGTCTACCTTATGTTTTTCCAACTCTAGAATGAGGCTTGTGTGACATATCTGTGAGCATTTTAGTTTTTTCCGAAGGGCAGGTTGCTAGGCCTCATCCTTCAATCCTGCTTCTTTACCCAGGATTGGAACCGGCATCAGTGCCGTTGGGCTACTCGATCCACCCGACCGCACACGGAGACGAAAGACGGAGTTGCTTAGTTTCCTTATTGGATGTTTATAATGCCCAATCTATAGAATAAATTTAATTTAATTGCTTACTAAATAAAATCTGCAATTTCTTTTCGTTTATAATACCGGCCCTAAATTAAGTTATTTGCGTAAACTCGAACTAAAAAATATGTTGGAAATGTTCGTTTTATTCTATTTGACATTCCATTTTGTTTTGTCGATAATTACTAGAGCCGGCAAAGATGGGCAAGTTTCAGTGCAGTGCGGAGAACAACGTGGAGGGGCTTAGCGGTCCTATCAAGGCGAGCGTTCAGTAACGATTACGTACTCGGATCATTTATGTTCGTGACTTTAAATGAGTGAGCATAGGCGATGCGGACGCATGAATGTTTACACATAAAATAATGAAAAAAATATATTTTATAACGTGCTGAAACACTTATGTTTTAAAAAGCTTCAATAAAATCACAAACTGGGTGGCATCTATTAAATATAATCCGAATACTTGCTCCAGAAGGAGACAAATGCTTTTTGGTCTAGCAAAGTGAACGGTAGATTACATATAATTAAACAAGCACCTATATCAAATGTTAATTGTTCGCTGTATCGCTTGCAACGGATTGCAGAACAGTGTTTTATACTTTTTAGGTGGCGTTCACACTTCCACCTGTTGGTATACGTCAAATAGTCGTCGCACCTTACACATTTAATTTCTTCTTCGTATTCTAAATCCGGCATACTCGCTAATATGTTTTATAGTTTCTTCGAAATACGCCGTTTTCGAAACGTACCTAAATGCGACATTTTCTAAGTATGTGTGTACTGACATGTACTTACAACGACTTACCAGTGGAATAATACTGAACAAGTGTGCTTTGATACGGACGCTTGATTTTCCGTGCTGCGCGCTTCTCCCCTCTACGTTGCTCTCGGCACTGCACTGGAAATTGCCGCTCTTTGCCGAGTCTAATAATTAATACAATCTTTGCACAAATTAACTAATTCAAAAGCTATTCAATTAAACAATAACAATATTAAAATAACTTTTCAAAGTCTAAATAAATATTAAACAATTAAATTCTAGTACCAGTGGAACTTTTTTTATTATAAATATTTCGATTAGCAAATTTGCCAAAAAGACCAAAAATTAGTCGAAACCATGAGACACGTATGTAATATATACAGAGTAAATTGGACTTGTTTAACGGAACTACTATATTGTCTAAATGTAATGTAAATATTATATTCAGACAGCAATATTTGTTTATACGTAAAATATAGTCTCTATAAACCAAATTTGCTTCGTTGGTACAGGCTACTACTGCAACGCCTTCTAACCGGATTACATATTCCAGGCACGGATGAAGCGTCGACTCCCCGTTCTAGATAGGCTATCCGAGTATATTTCATATTCGTTCGGTGGATTCGTTCACTTGTTATTCCACCGAAAGATTCCTGTTTCATTGTTCGAATTTTACATTCAATTCTGACGTCTTTGTGTATTTGTACGAATGCGAATCAAATTCGGTTTGCATCGATTTCTGTGCGAAGTTTGTGAACGTAAACAATATTGTTTTGTTGAGGGATACCTCTTTGTTACTATACAAAGGAGTATACAAGGGCCGATATAATTTAATTTCAATTTATTAATTCATATATTGTGCATTTCGTACGGTAAATAGCATACACACTAAATAATAAATTTTGGGAATTTCGTAGTTCCTTAACAATCTCTCCAGTTGGCTAAAAATATAGTAATAATAAAGCAATAACATCAGTATTTTAGCGTTAATTTCACACAAACGGTCTCCAACTCTATAAAGTAAGAATAATGTAACCAGTCTTAAAATGAAATAAATTTATTGTACTTCCAACGTATATAATTATTTTTCAACATAATCACATATTTAGTGCAATACGTTTCTCCAAACGCTGAATCCATTTCTTGATTCCGTCCATAAAAAACTTTCTTGTTTACTGTTGATCCAATGGTGAACAACAGCTCGAACTACAATGTCTGATGAAAAATGTTGACCTTTGAATACCTCCTTCAACTTTAGGAACAATCAGAAATATGAAGATATCAAATCAAGATTGTAAGGAAGGTGTTGAGGATACATTTAATATCCTTTCGTAATATTTTAATTTCAAACATTTTTTTATTGTTAAATATAAGTAAATCTTGGATATAAAATTCAAACATAACATTTACAATTTTATAAATATTCAACGTGAATTTTCAAGTTCACACCGCTCTCTCATTACCTATGGTTATTAGTAATCGGCATCTTTTATATTTGCAAATTTATTTATTGCTTTATGATCTGGACCAACTGTTTTATTACCTAGGGTTTTTACTGAATGATTTTTAGACGAGGTTTAATCTGTGTATCTATTCTTAAGATCACGTTTCCTAAATATGAATAATAAATTTTATTACTGAACAATGGAAGTTTATCCGGAAGGACATATTGAGATTTACAATACCAGCTAATACTTAATTAGTAATGATATTTTATTATGTATTTTCTAGTTAAGATTAGATTTTTAAAATCTTATCGTAAACTTTGCTATTGTTGCCTTAAGGTACCGTTTCGACGAATTTATCTAATCCCAACCAATACGATTATTTAATTATGTAATAGTTTGTAGGGGGTATTGGTATATTTTTATCTATATTTAATACAGTATCAACTCAATAACAGAACAAAACAGGCGTACGTTAACATCAAGACACACAGTCTTACAATAAACATCAACATAGCAATCATATTTAACAAGGGACACCTGTCTCAACAGCAGTTTTACGCTAGCATAAGTCGTTGTAGATCTAAAAATAAATGTATATAATGTTAACAAATATATTTAGATGAAAGTACATTTATTCATTTTACAGTCACTGACGATTTAAAAAGTAAAGTGTATACAGCCTTACAACCTGTGCACGGTGAAGCAAACATTGGGATCGTGATTCTAGTAGCCGGGGCTGAAACATCACAGCCAGAAACCGGAGTCATTGCAAACATTTTGTTCCACGAGTTGATCATCTCCCATCAGAGGCTACAAAACAACAGTAAATTTCAGGCTCGTTAACTACTCTTTCTGTTATTGTCGGTCACCTTTAAGTATCGTCTTCAATATTCTTTACGATATAGTCGGTCGCAAAGTGGCGTGACAAATATTTTTTAAATATCTTTGTCATTTTTTTTTCTGGCTTATGAAAGGCAATTCTGGGAAAATATTTTGGATTTATATTCTATACAATTACATCTTTGCATTTTTCGTACGTTTTCTTTTTCTTTCAAGAACACTCTGTATAAGAAAGAATAGTTGAAAAAATTATAAAAACGAATACTGTTTGGCATTCGTTTATTAGTTTGTAAATGTGATTTACATTATTGTTATGACTACGAACCATAATAAGAGTATTTTTCCTTCTTATCATCCAGACATATTGCTGTGTACTTTGATTTTCAAAATGGGCGCCAATATATTAAATATGAATCGTTAATTATTAAACATAAATCATCTACACACATATTTTGTATTTTTAAACTCTTAAAATTGCTCTCAGGGGTTTTGTTTTACAAAAAGGGTTCCTTGCAACTAGGCCTAGCATCGAATGTAATAAGGAGAGAAATAATACGATAACATGTTAAGTTTAATACATTTATTATTAACACTTTGTCAAGACATACACTAATATTCAATTGTATTAAATATCGTCAATTATTAGTAAAACATAGTACGCCAATCTTATATTTAGTCAGATAATATTCACATTTATATAGATATATAAATTAAAACTTTGAAGATTTAGTTCAAATATTAATATTTTAAAACATAGCTGTGTATTATTTTAGATCAGTGAGTTTTTATACCCTACAAGATGCTAAAGCATGAAACAGTGTTTTTATTTAAAAATGAATAGTCGTAAAGTTTGTGGATTTAATAGTATTAAAGGTTGGTAATATTATAAATAGAGCTGAGGATGTTTGCGGTACGGCAGGACCGTATGTAGTGCATCCCCACATTTAACTATTTATCTAAATATTCTCTGAAATGATTTGCCGGATCTCATAAATTAATAGTGATATTTTAGTATGCACTGGATATTGTTATTATACAAAATCATAATAGCCATTTGTATTTATGGATCATAAATAATAATACGCATGTATTTGTATTTGGTTGTGAATTCAATTTAAACTTAAAACGAATCGTAATATTTTAATGACAAGCCGTCCTTACAATACATGCATTCGAGACAAAGTGTGCAACTCTACGAATAACTTCCATAATTGATCCAAAATGGACATTTTGGAGCTGAAGTAAAGCCCCTATTCTTAGAAAATTTTATTACTGTCGTTAAGAACTATTATTATAAACAACAAAGGCCTTTTATTAGTGTTGAAGTTTTAGTTTCATTGAATTTCCATGTTGTAAGTAGTCAATTGTAAAGTGTTCATTCACAATATTCTAAAACAAGGTGTAAATTTAACTAAAATCCAGAAAAAACACATTCTGATAATATATTACTAGATTAGAAGCTGTGTTTATTACTATTTATTATATTATTTTTATAACCAAATGCAATAAAAGCTACGAAAACAAAAGAAACCTCGATTTATTAAAATCTTGTCACACAGCCTTTCAAAGCCTGGCAGCACATATTTTGCATATATTTTATATATACTACCTACTTGAACTAGGTGAATGAAGTTAGAAGTTATAACTTATAACTTCTAACTTCATTCACCTAGTTCAAGTAGGTAGTATATATAAAATATATGCAAAATATGTGCTTTGAAAGGCTTTGAAAGGCTGTGTGACAAGATTTTAATAAATCGAGGTTTCTTTTGTTTTCGTAGCTTTTATTGCATTTAGTTATAAAAATAATATAATAAATAGTAATAAACACAGCTTCTAATCTAGTAATATATTATCAGAATGTGTTTTTCTGGATTTTAGTTAAATTTACACCTTGTTTTAGAATATTGTGAATGAACACTTTACAATTGACTACTTACAACATGGAAATTCAAAAATAAAAGGCCTTTGTTGTTTATAATAATAGTTCTTAACGACAGTAATAAAATTTTCTAAGAATAGGGGCTTTACTTCAGCTCCAAAATGTCCATTTTCGATCAATTATGGAAGTTATTCGTAGAGTTGCACACTTTGTCTCGAATGCATGTATTGTAAGGACGGCTTGTCGTTAAAATATTACGATTCGTTTTAAGTTTAAATTGAATTCACAACCAAATACAAATACATGCGTATTATTATTTATGATCCATAAATACAAATGGCTATTATGATTTTGTATAATAACAATATCCAGTGCATACTAAAATATCACTCTATTAATTTATGAGATCCGGCAAATCATTTCAGAGAATATTTAGATAAATAGTTAAATGTGGGGATGCACTACATACGGTCCTGCCGTACCGCAAACATCCTCAGCTCTAATTATAAAAGAGAAATGTGTTATTTCATATTTACGTGGCGAGACTTTGCCCTGCTACATAAAATCGTCAATAACACGATATATTTTAATTAGTATCTCATATATTTAACGGGAGTTTAAAATTTCGAGTTCTAAATCCAGATATTTTTAAATGTTCGTGAGATTTGTTTTCCCTACTTACAAGTTAAAAATAGCTGTATTTTATTATCTGTTTTAATACAGAAATTGAAATTATACACGATCAAATAAAATGTCCACATAAAACAAATAAACCTATAAATTTAATTTTTAGTACTTCAAAGTCTTGAGTGTCTTTGTTACATAATTTACCTGTCGAATTTATTATTATATTAAACAGACTACAGTAATAATTTTCTTTAAATTGAAAATATAAAAATTCTAAAGATTTAATCAAAAGCAAAATTTTATTTTGAAACTACCGCTTTTAAGCGATATTTGGATAAGTGTCCCTCTCCTTAAGAAATTTTCTTTATATATGCCCCGTGACGTCAATTCTTTTTGAAATATATTTTAAGTTAAAATACTCTTCCAAATAATATCCCATATTTAAAAACTGATCTACGTTTTCTTTAAATTTTAAATACGATTTTATGTGCAAGTGTTTCTTTTTTTATCGTCCGACGCCGTATTTTTTTTACAATTCACGTTATCTTTGTTTGAAATTTTACGTACATCATAACTGTTACAAAAACAATATGTATTTAAGAAATTTTTCAAAATTCAAGTATTGATTATGAAGCTTACTACAACTTAAAAATATTATTTTATAAATTGGTATATATAGCATGATTTAAATTCTAAGTTATTAACAATTATAAACCAGAATGTAAAGAAATATAATAATTTACATGACATTTTACATATAATATAACTTTACTAAATATACGCCGGATGTGTTTTTCTTAACACGATCTGTATCGTTGCATATTAAAACCTTTTTACAGAAAATAACAAGAAACTTTACATGAAATTGACTATGAGATTTGTTTTATGACGATGTTCATACAGGGTGTTATTCAAAATTTTCCCGTTTTAAATTTTTTATTTCTGTTTTCAACTTTATACAATTACTCAATTTATCTCGGTTAGAAGAGAATACGGCAATATGCAATTAAGAAGTTTATGCGAGACCTGACGTTGCTTGACAGCAACACGTCCATCAATGTCTATTCTCACTGCCGATGTTGCAAATCATACAGTTTTCTTTAATTTTTAATACATATACTTGTATAAGTGAATGTATTACTATTACTAGAGAACGGATGCAATTTCCATAAAACGCAATCGGCAATTGGAATTGTGTATAACGTCGCACAGTACATCCCGGCGTAATTCAATGAAGTATTTGTTTGACTTACTCGGCCACCTGGTCTCGCCGCGATAACAATGAACAACTCAGCTATTGTATTCGGAGGATATAGTGTTTTTTAAAGTGTTTTCATGAGCGTAGATAGAAGCATTATAATGTATTTTATTTATTAGTTTATATTTCGTAAGATAAATAAAGTGCTGTGAGTAAGTTTCTCGTTTTCATAGTTTTAACTGTTAATTACATCGTAATTTTTGTGAAAGATCTTGTTTAATATCGTTTGATTGAATCTATTTCTACCAATTATTTCGACGTAAGTGTGCATTGAATTTCGTTCAGTTTCAATAACTTACGCACACATTTTTAGTTTCCATTTATTTAGATCTAGAGCATTGTTTAAGTTACTTTTTCAGACATGATATGGAAGAATGTCGAGAACGGCATTGTTAAACAATGGCGAGTTGGATTGACGGTCATACTGATTGTATGTCCATTGTTAGTGATTCCGAAATTTATTACAAAATCCGTAAAATATCGTCAAAAATTCGTCACTTAGGATCGCAAACACATCTGAACTCTGTAAAACTTTTATGGCGGCTAATATTCCATTAAATAAACTTAGCAATCCCACTTTAAAAATATTTCTGAAAAAATATACTGGTCGAAATGTTCCTGATGAATAAACTTTACGCAAATATTATGTTTCTAGGTGCTATACGAGAACAATAGAACGCATTAGAAGCCATCTTTTAAATCAATACATATGGATAAGCGCCGACGAAACGGTGGATATGTTAGGACGCTGTGTGGTAAATGTTGTAGCTGGTGTACTACATCCAACTATTCCCTATAACTCATATGTAATAGCAACAAGTGTTATAAATAGAGTTGATGCGGAAACAGTTGCTGAAACCATTAAGGAGAATATGCAAAAAATGCTTCATTCGGACGCCACGTACAAAGAAAAAATACTTTTATTTGTCAGTGATAGTGCTGCGTATATGTTAAAAACAGGCAGACTATTGAAGAAAACATATCCTAATATGCTGCATATTTCTTGTGTAGCACATGCTCTCCACAGAATCTGTGAATATATCAGAGAAACTTTTCCGGAAGTTGATAGACTTGTATCAACTTTTAAAAAAGTTTTCAGAAAAGCACCATTGAGAGTAGCTCTTTTCAGGGAAAAATTTCCATCTCTGTCACTGCCTCTCACTCCAGTAATAACTAGATGGGGAACATGGCTGGAAGCTACTAGTTATTATGCTGAGAATTTCGATAGTCTAAAACATTTCGTAACACTGCTAAAGGAGGATGCTAGAAGTATTTGTGAGTGCAAGGAGCTCACACAAATCCCAAATTTAAAAAATCAGTTGTACTTTCTTCACGAACACTTTGGAAAATTGCCAAAACTAATCACTTATTCTGAAAATCGAAATCTCAAATTAAATGGCGGATTAACCACACTAGATGTGGCTGTTAATAATTTGAAAAGTATTCCAAGTGACTTCGGATGTGGCCTTCGGCAAAAGTTTGAAGCAATTCTTAATAGAAATCCAGATTTAATTACATTGCAGCAATTATGTATGGAGACAATTCCACAAAATCTAACGGCTAAATATGAAGAAATAAAAGAATATTTCCAGTATGCACCTATAACCAGTTGCGATGTAGAAAGGACGTTTTCTATTTATAAGGATGTACTTAATTCAAAGAGAACAAAATTGACAGAAGAAAACCTTGAGAAAGTATTGCTAGTCAATATTAATACTCCTTTACTCAACTTGAACGACAAAATGAACAAATAAAAATGCTCCAATTATAGAAATAAAATTAAAAACTTTAAAAATACAACTTTTCAACAAATACATATGTATTTCGTAATTTTTTAGATCACCACCCGTTTGTTTTCCAATTATATAAATAAAATTAATTAATAAATATGTATTTCGTAATTTTAGATAGATAGATCACCACCCGTATGTTTTCCAATTATAGAAATAAAATTAAAAACTTTAAAAATACAACTTTTCAACAAATAAATATGTATTTCGTAATTTTATAGACCGCCACCCGTTCGTTTTCCAATTATATAAATAAAATTAAATACTTTAGAAATACAGCCTTTCGCCAGTACTGCACTGGGCTTCGCGTCATGTGGTAAGCGTGTCCGTTCTCTAACTATTACTATCATTTACTTAAAATTAATGACCGAAAACTCTACATCTACTTTAACAAATCAACAAGAAATATATCGCAAATGTAAACCAGGAATCACCAGACCGTGTGAATTTAGTATCTGTTAGGAAACTTACATCCCATCACAGATAAACATGGTTTATGCATTAATTTGCAAAAATAATTGTAGAATAGTGGAGTATATAAAGTAAAATGTGAATTCTTAATAATAATTTTTTCAAGGGTAACAGTAGGTTTTGTCGGTCGATTTTTTGCTACTAAAAATTAATGACCCCTCAAAGAACGCAAAGCGGTACCTAATTACCCTAAAGATATATATTATGTCTCATTATTTAAAAATAATTATTTATTGATATACCGGGTGTATTTTTTAACTTGAAACTTTCCAATATCTATAAGCAGTTCACGAAAAAATGTACAGATTTGAAATTTAATAATTCAATGGAAAAAATACATTAGTGCTAGAATTAGTTCTTCTCTCTCCCTCCATGTAGATGGGGCGGAGATAATTTTGAAATTTGGAATAGGAACCTGTACATTTTATTACATATTAGAATTCTACTAGAAAAAGAACGTAGGATTTGTCTGAAACATTGTCTCAATTTCTCGCAGTGAGAACCTATGCATACGATTCTGCAACACGTGTCCAATAAAAAATACGTTTTCTTTGTAAATAATCGAAATTAGAAAAACTTTATTCATTTTACAAATTTCGAATAACTGGGAAAATATCACCTGTAGAAGTGTAAATTGCTGGTGAATAAATTACTTTTAGCGTAATCCAAAAAACTATGACGTATATGTAATACCACCTTAGGGTGCTTGATTAACCTGAGTCTCCTCGCCTCTAACGTACCAGGGTGATTCATATATGTAGGTCCCTTCGCTTCTCACTTATCAGAGTGCTAGATTTCCCCTAGACTCATCACCTTTGAATTAAAGTAAGTGCACAAAATGGTCGCTCTCGACTTCAATGCACTTATTGAATGAGCGTAGACAATTGAGAACTGAATCTTCTTGAATTTCTGCACAAGCGTTTCTGATTCGCCCAATCATATTTTCACGTGCTGTTGGTACTTGATTGTATACGTTGTATTTGGAATAACCTCATAGAAAGAAATTTGGCGAAGTAAGATCTGGTGATCCAACTGGCCAATTTACTCAATCAGCTCTACCGATCCAGCGGCCATTGAAATTATGATCAAGTACTTCACCCGCTACCACCGAATAGTGTGCTGGACAACCATCATGTTGAAATCATATTTTCTGTCGTACTTTCAAGCTAACGTTTTTAAGTAGCGCTGGCAGTTCATTTTCCAAAATGTCTCAGCACATTTCACCATTGAAGTGGCCTTCAATAATGTAGGGGCCGATGACTTTGTTCCTAATTATTCGACACCGCACGTTGACAGTCCAAGGGTGCTAGTGTTCAACTTGGTGAAGCCAGTGCGGATTTTCAACACTCCAGTAATGTGTATTACAAAGATTAACCGTTCCGTAGTTTGTGAAAGACGCCTCGTCGGAGAACATCCCATAACAAAAAAAATTAGGGTTTTGTTGTAATTGTTCACATGCCCATTGACAAAAAGTTACCCGATTTTGGATATCAACGCCATAAAGATCTAGATGTAAAGACACATGATACAGAAGATATTTATGACGCTTTCAAAATTTTCAAGGGCTGGTGTGGGACAATCCTGAATTGCGAACTATTTCTCTTGTGCCAACATGAGGATTAACAGCCGCTGCAGCTAATAACGCGACTTCATTGCTCGACAGGTCCTTTTTTTTTGGTTGAACAATTCCACCACTAGTGCATTGTTTGATAATACAGTAAAATGAAACACGTGACCGACTCCTACTCGGAAAACGATGAGCCTAGAGATTAACAGAATTACCAAGACTTCTGCCAGCTTCTACATACACCAGAAGCATTTAAATTTTCTCTTTAACGAAATGGCTTGGGCAATTTCTTCGTAACTCCAATTATGTGCATTGCGCATTGAGGGACCGGCATTCATCTTTAACAACCAGGCAAGAGGGTTCACATGTAAACACGTGATAAATATTAAAAGAAAAAACTATAGTTTTAAACTTACCAATTTTTAAAAGAAATGAGAAGATGTAAAGCACCTAAATCTCACAAAATTAGAAACAAAAATTAATTTGCGTGACAATGTCATAAAACCAAAACAAGAAACACTATTGAAACGATTTACTTTGCATAGATGAGGTGATTTCATATTTTTTTTTGCGGAGTGTATATACATTGCTTCAAAATAAAAAATAATATCAAAAGAAAAATACATTTTTTTTATTTGAAAGCACTCTGATAAGTCACGAGCGAAGGAAATCGCGTTGACCAAGTATGTGAAGAAAAACGTCAGCTCCTGGGCTATGATAATAACTGTCAAAAATGACTTTTCAATCATTTTTCGTGGTATTCTTTTTATTGAAAACGAATTGCAGAATCGTATGCATAAGTTCTCAGTACGAGAAAGTGAACATAATTGAATTTCATCGATTACAGTACTATTTACGAGGGATACCTTTTATATTTCTACAATCGACCACTAGATGGTGCTTTTTGACATATGTAATCACTATATTCTTAAAGTTTGACATTTGTCAATGAGAAATCTGCGATAGCTTAGAAATTGAGTCAGTAGTTTGTTGACAGTGGCAGTTTTAAGACAGTGAATTTGTAAAATAATGGAGATTACTCGTAAAGGTTTTCGTTGGATGATTTTTTACGATTATAAAAAAGGCCTAACTCTACAAGAATGCATTATATCGCTTCGGTCAACTTTTGGTAATAAAGCACCATCAGAGAAGACAGTTTACAATTGATTTGCAGAATTTCGTCATGGTCATGCCTCAGTGAGTGATGAATCACGTAAAGGTCGACCAAAAATTGTTGTGATTCCAAAAAACATCGATGCTGTGTGAAAAATGATAGAACACGATCTACATGTGACTTACAGTGAGGTAGAGACATCTCTTGGCATATCGCAGACTGCAATTCATTAGATTTTACATGAACATTTATTTGTAAAAAAAATATGTTCCAGATGGATTTCACATAACTTGACCAAATCACAGAAAGCAGCTCGTGTCAATTGGTGTTCTAAGACGAACCAAACCCCACAAAAGTTGTTCGTGTAAGGAGCACTTCCAAGAAAATGATCGCTTGTTTCTTCGGCTGTACAGGACACATCGCAACAATTCTCTTAGAGGATAGAAAAACTGTTAACGCTGAATGGTATACAGTAACTTGTTTGCCAAATGTTATAGACGAAATCAGGATGCGAGTTCCCATACAGCACGTCTAACAGTTGACTATTTGAAGGAGAAAAGTGCTGAAATTATGTCTCATTGTCCATATTCACCTGACTTGTCGCCGAATGATTTCTGTTTGTCCCTAACTGTGAAATAAAAAATGCGTGGACAGCCATTTTAAGCACCTCAAGAAGCAGTCGAAGCCTTTGAAAACCATGTTTCTGAGATACAACCTTCAAAGTGGAAAAAATGTTTTGAGAACTGGTTCGTACGCATGCAAAAGTGTATAGGCCATAAAGGCGAATATTTTGAAAAACAATAAAATAGTTTGTTCCCAAAAATTTTGTTTTCTTCTCAGATTTTGTAAAAATATAAAAGGTGATCCTCGTATCATGAATTGAAAAAAATGTTTCAGACATATCCTACGTACTTTTTCCAGTAGAATTCTAATATGTAATAAAATATACAGGTTCTTAGTTAAGATTTCAAAGTTACCCTCGCCCCACCTACATGAGGGTTGAGGGATATTCTAGTACTAATGTATTTCCTCCATTGAATTATTAAATTTTAAATCTGGACTTTTTTCGTGAACTACTTATTTTTCGAGATATTTGAAAGTTTCAAGTTAAAAAATACACCCAGTATATACAATTGAAATATGTATATTGAAATATTACTCGGATGCAAAATGAGTGCGTTACAAGTTAGGTTCCTACGTTAATTTTCCCCAAAGTTGAAGTGCCAATTTGATGTATTCTCTTATCTTTGATATATAAGACAATTAATTATGTCTTATTCGAGCACCACTTTAGGATGACAATTTGATACATTGTAAAGTACACCAGATTATATGTGCACAAATATCCTTCTACTTTTGTCTTGATATATAACAAAATATGAATTTGAGTATTTAAATAATTGTACTTACTTTACTTATTAGTGCTTATTCTTGAATGTAGATGGATCAGGTTAACTCGCAGAATCTTTATAATAGTATTTTTAATAGCTCAGGGTAATGATATTGGATTGACGTGCTAATATAGTCATTATATAAATGAGATTAATAAAACTGTTGACTTGAATAACATAAGGAAAGAAAACAAAATTTTTATCGATTTAAAATATAGTAGTTTATTTGTTTAACGTGAAAAAGTATTGGAAACTGTAATTAAATATCGATATGTAAGTAAACAATATCAGTGATCGATAGATGAGTTAAATATACCTCGCGATGAATAATTCTTGAAATAATTAACGTTTTACAAATCTTAATAGTGAAATCGATCAATAATCAGGTAAGTAACTTTAACAAAGTTGATCTGCTTTATTTTCTAGTTATAAAAATATCTAAATGATCGGTTATGTGTAAATTTACAGTTATTCTTATTACTATTTGGATATTTTTAATTAACTGGTAAAAATAGAAAGGCTTGTAACTTGAAATGATGTACAAAGGATACGATTTTCTTCCAGATTACAGGTTCAGAATAGTGTCTGTTGGGCGGTAGGTATTGGTTCTAACCTCCAAAAAGAGTTGCTCGTTCAAGATTTTTCTTGTATATTGAGAATAAGTATTTAAACATCTATTGATGTAGAAATCAGGTACGTTTACTGTTTTTCCGGGGTAATTTTACTAATTTTCTTTCGGAGATACTTTTCAGCGACACATTCGTATAAACATGCTAAAAATAAAGTCTTCTTTCTTTTGTTACCCATCCTGTATATCGACATACTGATATATGTGTTTATAACATCACAAGTTCAACCGCCTCGCGTCGAGATCTACGCTTAACTAAAATATAAACATCTGTCCGGCATACACGACCTAACATAATGCATGCCATGAACCTGCTTATCTTCAAATTCGTTATCTTTCTTGTGTAACTGGGTACGTCGCGTAGAAGAAAACAAAACTTTTCGTAAACATACCTTACAATAAGTAATTTCTTTGTTAATACTTAAATCTTAGCGGACTGTACATATTAACAAAAATGCTAAGCTGTAATTTCATACGAACACGTGTTCTTTATAAAATCCGATGTGTTTTGAAAACGTTTGCACGTATATATTAACTTATACTGAGTAGGATTCTGGAATGTGGGGAAAATCTGACAACTCTAGTTATTACAATTTATTTACACATCAGTAAAAAAACATCACAAATACTACAATATCTCGTATATTTAATGCGCAAAACAAAATTTCGATTCTATACTAATCCTTGCCATTAAAATAAATAACACCACAAAACATATTTAAAAAACATTTAGTTCGCAACTTGTGCCGTCTCACAATAGGTTCGGTTATCCTGCGAAATAAATTAAAGATAAACTTCTTCGCACATAATGGGTAAAATTTTATACAACTCGGAGGTGCAAAGGACGAAAGAAAGAAATCATTGTGCTTCGCTGACAATATAGTGTATAAATTTTGAAAAATATCCGATTCAAATTCATACACATACATCGTATATCCATAGGATTTGTACTATTTTATTTGTATGCGATGCGGGGTTTATAGCGTTCCATCGTTCGTCCTTTTTCCCCCTTTTTTAAGCCACTTCCACACCTACACGGTTGGCAACTACGTATTATAAAATGTATAAATAATCAGAGAGTGAACCGCATTATTTACAGACGACAACACCTAAGAAGCAGCCGTGTATGTAAAGGACAGGTAGTATCCATAAACTACGTAGGTAGATAAGTTTATTCCATGATTATTAAAAGTATAATAAAAAATGATATTCGTATTTATGTGTAATAGCTTAAACTGGATAAAGAAACTATGGACTTGGACTGAAAATTTATCATTATAATTCTGTAAAGTTATTGCGATTACTTTGATAATATGCTTTTGTTTCTTCATTTGCTAATATTGTTTGCAGTTTCTTCTAACCAAATCATCATATATATATATATGTATATATATATATATATATGATAAACGTAATGTTAATGAGAATTAATAATCAATAAATTCTCACATTACTGCCAATGCCGCTCTAATTCGTTGCATTAATTTCTACACCTGACAAAATCACATTTGCCTAAGAATGTAGCTGCAACGCGTCGCGGCGCCAACTGACCGAGTTGTACGGGAAAATGAAAAAGTGTGTGAAAGTCGTATCCACCCTGGAATGTGCAGACGCCAGCGTTTCATGGTTTTACCAATCATCGGTGCACCTACATCCAGGAATAGACACGACTTTCATTTCTATACGAAGTGTATATATACTAATTGTGATAAACGTAATGTTAATGAGAATTAATAATCAATAAATTCTCACATAACTGCCAATGCCGCTCTAATTCGTTGCATTAATTTCTACACCTGACAAAATCATATTTGCCTAAGAATGTAGCTGCAACGCGTCGCGGCGCCAACTGACCGAGTTGTACGGGAAAATGAAAAAATGTGTGAAAGTCGTATCCACCCTGGAATGTGCAGACGCCAGCGTTTCATGGTTTTACCAATCATCGGTGCACCTACATCCAGGAATAGACACGACTTTCATTTCTATACGAAGTGTATATGTACTAATTGTGATAAACGTAATGTTAATGAGAATTAATAATCAATAAATTCTCACATTACTGCCAATGCCGCTCTAATTCGTTGCATTAATTGATTATAATTCTCATTAACATTACGTTTATCACAATTAGTATATATACACTTCGTATAGAAATGAAAGTCGTGTCTATTCCTGGATGTAGGTGCACCGATGATTGGTAAAACCATGAAACGCTGGCGTCTGCACATTCCAGAGTGGATACGACTTTCACACATTTTTTCATTTTCCCGTACAACTCGGTCAGTTGGCGCCGCGACGCGTTGCAGCTACATTCTTAGGCAAATGTGATTTTGTCAGGTGTAGAAATTAATGCAACGAATTAGGGCGGCATTGGCAGTAATGTGAGAATTTATTGATTATTAATTCTCATTAACATTACGTTTATCACAATTAGTATATATACACTTCGTATAGAAATGAAAGTCGTGTCTATTCCTGGATGTAGGTGCACCGATGATTGGTAAAACCATGAAACGCTGGCGTCTGCACATTCCAGGGTGGATACGACTTTCACACATTTTTTCATTTTCCCGTACAACTCGGTCAGTTGGCGCCGCGACGCGTTGCAGCTACATTCTTAGGCAAATGTGATTTTGTCAGGTGTAGAAATTAATGCAACGAATTAGAGCGGCCATTGGCAGTAATGTGAGAATTTATTGATTATTAATTCTCATTAACATTACGTTTATCACAATTAGTATATATACACTTCGTATAGAAATGAAAGTCGTGTCTATTCCTGGATGTAGGTGCACCGATGATTGGTAAAACCATGAAACGCTGGCGTCTGCACATTCCAGGGTGGATACGACTTTCACACATTTTTTTCATTCTCTCGTACAACTCGGTTAGTTGGCGCCGCGACGCGTTGCAGCTACATTCTTAGGCAAATGTGATTTTGTCAGGTGTAGAAATTAATGCAACGAATTAGAGCGGCATTGGCAGTAATGTGAGAATTTATTGATTATTAATTCTCATTAACATTACGTTTATCACAATTAGTATATATACACTTCGTATAGAAATGAAAGTCGTGTCTATTCCTGGATGTAGGTGCACCGATGATTGGTAAAACCATGAAACGCTGGCGTCTGCACATTCCAGAGTGGATACGACTTTCACACATTTTTTCATTTTCCCGTACAACTCGGTCAGTTGGCGCCGCGACGCGTTGCAGCTACATTCTTAGGCAAATATGATTTTGTCAGGTGTAGAAATTAATGCAACGAATTAGGGCGGCATTGGCAGTAATGTGAGAATTTATTGATTATTAATTCTCATTAACATTACGTTTATCACAATTAGTATATATACACTTCGTATAGAAATGAAAGTCGTGTCTATTCCTGGATGTAGGTGCACCGATGATTGGTAAAACCATGAAACGCTGGCGTCTGCACATTCCAGGGTGGATACGACTTTCACACATTTTTTCATTTTCCCGTACAACTCGGTCAGTTGGCGCCGCGACGCGTTGCAGCTACATTCTTAGGCAAATGTGATTTTGTCAGGTGTAGAAATTAATGCAACGAATTAGAGCGGCCATTGGCAGTAATGTGAGAATTTATTGATTATTAATTCTCATTAACATTACGTTTATCACAATTAGTATATATACACTTCGTATAGAAATGAAGGTCGTGTCTATTCCTGGATGTAGGTGCACCAATGATTGGTAAAACCATGAAACGCTGGCGTCTGCATATTCCAGGGTGGATACGACTTTCACACATTTTTTTCATTCTCTCGTACAACTCGGTTAGTTGGCGCCGCGACGCGTTGCAGCTACATTCTTAGGCAAATGTGATTTTGTCAGGTGTAGAAATTAATGCAACGAATTAGAGCGGCATTGGCAGTAATGTGAGAATTTATTGATTATTAATTCTCATTAACATTACGTTTATCACAATTAGTATATATACACTTCGTATAGAAATGAAAGTCGTGTCTATTCCTGGATGTAGGTGCACCGATGATTGGTAAAACCATGAAACGCTGGCGTCTGCACATTCCAGGGTGGATACGACTTTCACACATTTTTTTCATTTTCCCGTACAACTCGGTCAGTTGGCGCCGCGACGCGTTGCAGCTACATTCTTAGGCAAATGTAGGTGTAGAAATTAATGCAACGAATTAGAGCGGCATTGGCAGTAATGTGAGAATTTACTGATTATTAATTCTCATTAACATTACGTTTATCACAATTAGTATATATACACTTCGTATAGAAATGAAAGTCGTGTCTATTCCTGGATGTAGGTGCACCGATGATTGGTAAAACCATGAAACGCTGGCGTCTGCACATTCCAGGGTGGATACGACTTTCACACATTTTTTCATATATATATATATATATATATATATATATATATATATATATATATTTGTGGAACTCAGTTTCCCTATTTACATCCAGTTCCTAGGGGAAGAAAACGGAAAATTTGAATAAAATTAGAATTTAAAAAAACATAACTGTATATGTGCAATCATGGAAAATTAATGTCTAAATATTAAATAAATTAATATCCCGTCAATCTTTGTACTTTGCATATCATTATACTGATAAAAATTTGGCTTTTATCATTTCATCATTCATTCAGTTCAAAAATACGCGAATTAGAAGATATTTAATTTATTAATATTTAGTAATTAATAATAGACATTGATTTTGCGCACGCCTCTATTTTTCAAATTCAATAACGCGCGAAAATGACACTCGGCAATAGGCGCATATCATAAGATTTATATGTCAAGAGTATCCAAAAAGTATTTGTAAATTCACCAAATAATTTTATAAACAAGTTTAAATGATTTTTATGGTTAAATAATTATTTTTAAATGATTAAAATTACGATTAATTTCAAGGTAAATAATACTTTACAAGGTTTTGATAAAAACAAGTGGCGGAGAGCGTCTTTTCCTAGATATTGATAAAGAACGCGTCTTAAATTTTGTAGCTCTGAGTAATTTAAATAAAAACGCGTAAAAAGCAACTAAACCTACGTAAATTTATGTCTAAACGGTGTTAAAAAAATATATTATCATTTTGAAACAGAAAATCCAGAACAAGAAGCCTTACTGTACAATTTATCAAGTAAAGTGTGATAGCCGTACGCACTGCTCTATATTAGAACGTAAACATTAAAATAACAAGAAAACCTACCTGAATATCTTAAATAAAAGTGCTAAAATACATAATATTCTTTGGAAAACCAAAATTGCCAAACCTACAATCCAATTTGGAGGTTAACCTTAAACCCGACCTATCAAGTCCGTTTACCAATCCCAGAGGTTTCATAGGGACCCTATTCCAACGAGAAAACATCCAAATATCACAGGTCTTTGTAATTAATTATCCTTTACTCTACAAAGAAACATCTCATATTAATAAAGTGTTTATTTAAATATCCTACAAAAATCATTTAAACTATTTCAAAGATCATCGTAATTAGTAATTTAAATATATAAACTTACCTCTTGTAATAATTGATTTATGTAAACATAGAGTATCTCATCAAGGCTAAGTGTACTTCCAAAACTAATATCTATATATTTGTAGTTTCCTGTATTATTACCGATTTCTTTACATTAATGAAACTGTACTTTATTTTAAATCACATTTATGGTACTTCTTTGATTCATGTTTTGAAGTCAACATTTATGATAATTTATTTAAGCAATAGAAAAAGCTATATGTGTATGTTAACCTGCCTTGGTCCTGAGATATAACAATATAATTATAATACGAGTCTTATTGCTAGCCGCACCATCTCTGAAGAAACACAAGTACTACCGTAAGTAGAACAGCTGATTATAAAAAATAAAAATATTTCAATATTAAAATCTTTATTTCAATCAATATTAATTTATTGATTATATATAATGTGTCTCATTTCAATATATATATATATATATATATATATATATATATATATATATATATATATATATTGTATATAACGAGCCATCGAAAAAATTCATAATTGTAGTAGACTGTGAAATTGGGTTGGTACTTTAGCCACTTCCAAATAATGACACATTACTTGATGCTTGACAGTTTCATTGTAAAAAAATGTTATGGCATTGAAATGATACTACAACAAAAAAGAAAACAAATAATTTATTTAATATCGAAACCATAATCAAAATTTACATATAGGTACAGAAGTTGTTGAAAATGTTGTCCATTTACATCTAAACAAATTTAATTTTCTTAATAAGAGTTTTGAAAAATTTGACACAAAATCATAGTTTCAATGTCAAATAATAAATGTCATTATGTGGAAGTGGGTAAAGTATCAACCCAATTTCACAGTCTACTCCAATTATGAATTTTTTCGATGGCTCGTTATATATATAACGTGTGTTCATTTGAAAAGTCAATCTAGGTTAATTTTCAATTTTGATAGAATAAGATGATTATATATTAGTATGTGTTTGTTGTTCCGTACACGTAAATCCAAATGACATTTGATAACGTCAATCACATTTGTTATTTATTTGTATGTATGAAACTGTCAAAATATACGACTTCGTAGGTTAAGTAGTAAATTTTAATTTACGATATACTTCAAAATGTTCTCAGTAAATCACATGCTACTAGATTGACTTTTCAAATGAACACCCGTTACAATATGGCAATAAAATATACCGAAATTAAATGCATTCCAGTTTAGGCATGCTTTATAATTTAAATGTTACTTTTATGTCAAAGTGACAATCGTAGTTAGTGCTGTGGTTAGACGATACGTATAATATAAGTTCCTATTCATAAAAACAGTAAATGTTGATATTTTCGTATGAAAACATTTATGCCCACACACATGATGCCTTTATTACGATGTTTCTTTAGTGGATATCAGTAAAAGCCCTTACGTCAAATATGTCGACAAACCTATACCGCATTAATTAAAATGTCATTAAAATTAAATAGCTAGAACATTAAACTTCTTTTAAAAGTAAAATTATTATGTTTATAATAAAACAAAAAGTTTTATGTAGCGTGTCCAATGAGATAGATACCTGGTTTTTAATTATTTGTATGGAATTATTTACTTATAATATTTTGTTTTTAAATTTGTGTGTTATTGACAAATACCGATGGAACAATATAATTAGTCGGTAAGGAGAATTACTGATGAATTAGCTGTGGAAGCCCATATTGCCGCCCGCATATTTAACTGCATCAGGGCCAGACTCAAGTAAAGAACAATCATTTTCTCGTTACTATGTGATCGTTAATGCATCGAGGTTTGTGCCAGTTAAACAAGAAGGTGCCAAGTACCAACAGAGATTCGACATCTATCCGAACGAATATTCATACACTCAATCGGTACGACTTCGCAGACCCTAAGGTTAGCTATTATGCCCACATATATGATGCTTTTATTACGATGTTTCTTTTATGGATATCAGTAAAATTCTTAACGTCGAATATGTGGACAAACCTATACCGCCTTAATTAAAATGTGATTAAAATTAAATAGCGGGATGGGATCGATACCTGGTTTTATATATTTGTATGGAATTATTTACATATAATTTTTTGTCTTTAAATTTGTGTGTGATACTGGCAAATACCGATAGAACAATATAATTAGTCGGTAAAGAGAATTATTGATGAATTAGCTGTGGAAGACCATATTGCCGCCCGTATATTTAACTGCGTCAGGGCCGGACTAAAATAAAGAACAATCACTTTCTCGTTACTATATGAACATTGGACCGCGCTTTATTGTATGAATGCATTAATCACATATATCTTTCATCCCATTTTTTTTCATTTGCGCTACACACAACTAGCATTGCACATGAAATTTTGAAGAGACGCAAGACAAACCTCATATATTTGTATTTTTGTTCCAGTTTAGAAAAGGCATATCATATAGTTACATTGAGTCTTTAATTTAGTTGAAAATTTATCACGCATTCTTAATCTTTGGTGAATTTTACCTCAATAATTATAGGCAAACGCATGTTTCTATTTTACCTAAAATAAAGACTAAAATTAATTACAATTGTGAGTGTAAGTTATCTGATATTTAGTAAATTAAATGTACTAAATATCCGATAGAGTCATTACTAAAGTGGACCAACCCGGAGCGATATTGGTAAATATTTCATATAAAAGCCGAAAAACTCCAATAATTTATCGATATTTTATTTATTGATAAATTATTTCGGCTTTTAAATGAAATATTTACCAATATCGCTCCGGATTGGTCCACTCTAGTCATTACAATGGCGAAACAATTGCTACAGTATATAATAAATTAGTGAAATACAAATTACCTGTTTACGTTCAAGATGTTATTGAACTTTTTTCATGTAAGTGAGTGTTCTACAAATCCTATCTTAATAATTTTTTTCATTAACTTTACAATTCGATGGCGGCTATTATCCAAAGAATATATAAAACATTAATAAATAATAAATAATAATAAAAAGGAAAATAATGACGTGCAGAAGAGGGCAAAGCAGTTGCGAATGATTTGCGGCAGGGTAGATCTTTTGGGCGGGCTGTTCGAACTCACCGGTCCTTCACTCCCGTCGTTATTTATTAACAGCCTGGCAATTAAAATGTTATTTCGATAGGGCATTCGATCCTTTGCTTTTACGATTGCGTGCTCCTTTTTTTACACTCATGGCTTTTCTCGACTATTTTTCTTTCGAATAATTCTTCCTTTTCTATATTATGTCTTAACTAATGAGGTGTATAATAATCGATTCGACACGTAATAATCTGAACTTCAATTTTTAATTCTTCCGTTATTACGCTATTACATTATTGCTGATCCTAAACGCAAGTCTTATTCTTGCACGAATGTATAAACTAATGAGCGAAAATAGTTTGCAGAATTTTAATTAGATAAACGAATACATTAGCAAAATCAAACCTAGCAAAAAAATTCTTTAAAGATTTTAGGGTAATAAGCATAAACAGCAACGACTGAATGGTCGTAGTAAGAGTGGTAAGTGGAAAGAACGTCAGACAACGAGATTCGAATCCTCGACTAACGGGGCCGGTCGAAGGTTCAAATCTAGGGACCAGCATGTTAGAGGTTGGTTTTTCTCGTGTAATAGCACCTGATTTTCACTTAATACCATTCGATCTAACTTCGCCTGTTGGATTGCGTAGCTTATCATCCGTTACTGCCGGTCTCAAGCCCGGCAAAAGGAAAAGGGTTGGGCTATTGGTCAGAAACCCATATACGTAAAGAAAAGCTTACTGCGAAACCATTAAAGATGACTCGGAATGAACGGATTTGTGTCTGTTAGCTATAGATAATACCCAGCAGCAGCGTCCTGTCACTTTCAAAATAATCTAAATTACATACAATCGTGGCTAAAGAAGTTGCGTATGAAAGTGAATGAAGCTAAGTCTGTATAGATAACTTTTATAATGGAAAACGAGCCGTGTACTAAATAAACAGATTGAATGAAACATAAAACGTAAAATACTTCGGTAACCATTTAAAGTGTAAATTCATTTGGCATAAACATAAATTTACAAAAAGGAAGCAAATGGGTCTTGAACTGAGGAGACTGTACCGAGTCAATGGAAGAAAATTTCTACTGCTTTTAACTTCTGATGTATAAAGAAATTCTAAAAACTATTTGGAATTATGGCCTGAAGCTATCAGGTTCAGTCTTAAATTCTGCCACTGAAATTTTGGATAGATTGCAGTCAAAAGTACTTTGGATGATCGCTGATGCATCGTGATTTGTGCCAAATCAGTTAAACAAGAAGGTGCCAAGTGAAAACAGAGATTCGTCATCCAACCGAACAAGTATTCATACACTTAATAGGTACAATTTCGTAGAACCTAAGGTTAGATTTTAAGTATCTAATGCTCAGTAACAATCGGTAATGATTAGACTTTTTGGTAGACCTATTATCTGGGCATTGTCGCATATACAGGGTGCCGTATTTGGTAACTCTTTTAGTATTGAAAATATCGGATCGGTCAAATTAGCAAAGTTGCTTAGAACTCTGATGAGTATTTGATAGCATTTTCAGATTTGCCAAATGTTAACTTTTTGAGATATTTAAGGAAAATTGAAACTTGACGAAATTTTCAGTTATACATATCTTCGTAACTATTTGAAGACAGAGCAAAACTAAAAATAGCATCTCACAGTATTTTTTACGTAGAATCTAATAATCTTTACTAAATCTTCATGGCACACTTAAATATCAAGTTATAAAATAAACTTATGTTTTTTTTTAAACGACAATCATAGTTGACCATGACTTCATTAAAATACTTATTTTGTTCTTATTTCATAAATATAAGGTTTGGTATAGTTACCTTTTTTAAATCTTTATTATAGCGGAAGTAATTGAAATACTATAATCCAGCAAAAATTCATTTACAAGCTGTCAAATCGACAATTGTCAAATAAGTTGATTTCTCATGAAATAGTTAACTGTACTAGAGTTAAGTGGTATTATCTATAAAATATTTCTGTAAAAAATGTATTTCAGCGAAGAAAAAAATTATATACTTTTTTCTTATTATGCTAGTACAACAAATAGTAATGACTAATGACTAGAGCTGAGGATGTTTGCGGTACGGCAGGACCGTATGTAGTGCATCCCCACATTTAACTCTTTATCTAAATATTCTCTGAAATGATTTGCCGGATCTCATAAATTAATAGAGTGATATTTTAGTATGCACTGGATTTTGTTATTATACAAAATCATAATAGCCATTTGTATTTATGGATCATAAATAATAATACGCATGTATTTGTATTTGGTTGTGAATTTAATTTAAACTTAAAACGAATCGTAATTGTTTAACGACAAGCCGTCCTTACAATACATGCATTCGAGACAAAGTGTGCAACTCTACGAATAACTTCCATAATTGATCGAAAATGGACATTTTGGAGCTGAAGTAAAGCCCCTATTCTTAGAAAATTTTATTACTGTCGTTAAGAACTATTATTATAAACAACAAAGGCCTTTTATTAGTGTTGAAGTTTTAGTTTCATTGAATTTCCATGTTGTAAGTAGTCAATTGTAAAGTGTTCATTCACAATATCCTAAAACAAGGTGTAAATTTAACTAAAATCCAGAAAAACACATTCTGATAATATATTACTAGATTAGAAGCTGTGTTTATTACTATTTATTATATTATTTTTATAACCAAATGCAATAAAAGCTACGAAAACAAAAGAAACCTCGATTTATTAAAATCTTGTCACACAGCCTTTCAAAGCCTGGCAGCACATATTTTGCATATATTTTATATATACTACCTACTTGAACTAGGTGAATGAAGTTAGAAGTTATAAGTTATAACTTCTAACTTCATCATGAATGCTATAGTATATATAAAATATATGCAAAATATGTGCTGCCAGGCTTTGAAAGGCTGTGTGACAAGATTTTAATAAATCGAGGTTTCTTTTGTTTTCGTAGCTTTTATTGCATTTGGTTATAAAAATAATATAATAAATAGTAATAAACACAGCTTCTAATCTAGTAATATATTATCAGAATGTGTTTTTCTGGATTTTAGTTAAATTTACACCTTGTTTTAGAATATTGTGAATGAACACTTTACAATTGACTACTTACAACATGGAAATTCAATGAAACTAAAACTTCAACACTAATAAAAGGCCTTTGTTGTTTATAATAATAGTTCTTAACGACAATAATAAAATTTTCTAAGAATAGGGGCTTTACTTCAGCTCCAAAATGTCCATTTTCGACCAATTATGGAAGTTATTCGTAGAGTTGCACACTTTGTCTCGAATGCATGTATTGTAAGGACGGCTTGTCGTTAAAATATTACGATTCGTTTTAAGTTTAAATTGAATTCACAACCAAATACAAATACATGCGTATTATTATTTATGATCCATAAATACAAATGGCTATTATGATTTTGTATAATAACAATATCCAGTGCATACTAAAATATCACTCTATTAATTTATGAGATCCGGCAAATCATTTCAGAGAATATTTAGATAAATAGTTAAATGTGGGGATGCACTACATACGGTCCTGCCGTACCGCAAACATCCTCAGCTCTACTAATGACGCTAGAGAATTGTATTATGAAAACTATGTGGAAAGAAGACAGCCGGATCAAAGACTATTTTCTAAGTTTCTAAGATATTTACATTTTTTGCGTAACAAGCAGGAACATATGCTAGATGAATTACCATTAAATTTAATTCAAAATCTCAGATACTTTCAACATAACGGTGCACATGCTCATAATTTTCGAAACGTTTCTGAGTATCTTTCAGAACTTTTTAACTGAATGGGTAAAGCTGGTACCATCCGTTGGCCGGCAAGACCACCAGATTTTATGCCATTAGATTTTTTTATGGGGTGCCTTAAAAAATAAAATTTATAAAAAAAACAACAACGTTGAAGAATTAACAATTAATATTACGACAGCCATAAGCAGAATCCTTCCACAGACTCTGCGCAAGGTTCATTCCGATATGGTGAGAAGGTATGAAATGTGCTTCCAGAATAATAGTGGTCATTTTGAGCATTTGATAAAATAACATTATTCACTGTCTGCTCATTTGTTTGTCTACTTACTTTTACAAAACATTTAATTTAATTTTTTTTTCATTTATTTTGGCTGAATTAAAGAAGTTTTTAAAAAGCCCACCTGGCTATTATTTCTTCAATTAGTCATAGCATTTGAATTACTTGCGCTATAATAATGGTTTAAAAAAGAAGACCATACCAAACCTTATATTTATGATATCAGGACAAAATAAGCATTTTAATGAAATCATGGCCAACTATGATTGCCATTTAAAAAAACATAAGCTGATTTTATATCTTGATGTTCAAGTGTGCCATGAATATTTAATAACAATTATTAAATTGTACGCAAAAAATACTATTAGATGCCATATTTACTTTTGCTTTGTCTTCAATGGTTACGAAGATATGTAACTGAAAATTTTGTCAAATTTCAATTTTCCTTAAATATCTCAAAAAGTTGACAACATATGACAAATCTGAAAATGCTATCAAATACTCATCATAATTCTGAACAACTTTGCTAATTTAACCGATCCAGTATCTTCAATACTACGAGTAAGAACTAATTATCATTGTTGTTTGCTAAATGTCGCCGGATAGATTGCAATATTCTCGGAATTCAAAAAAATTTTTAATATTAACCTTAAATGAATGTACATAATAATGTGTTATATCTTAGTAACAATACCTGATCAGTTACTGTTGTATAATATACAGTAAAATTAATTGACTGTGCTGTTGGTTCTTGGTGAAATATTTTAAAATAAATTACATTAAAATACACCTCAACGTTTTACTAATTTATCGTATCTATTTTTAATATTTTTTCCACTTCTTTATGTATATTTCGTCTTGTCAATGATGCAGCAAGGCGAAATGTACGAAGTGTGACAACTAAGTAACGGCAATGGTCTGAAAAAAATGCTTTATTGATAGCGTATTGCAAATAGCTGTTAATCCCTGTCAGCATACTCCCCTTTCCTATCTATACATCGCTGCTCATTGTTTGAAGCAGTGCTGTAGGTCTTCAAGAAGCACCTTCTTCAGCAAGTTCGCCGTTTTTTGCCTTGACTTCTTCTACAGAATGAAAATGTTTGCCTTTTAATGCACTTTTTACTTTTGGGAACAGGTAGAAGTCGCACAGAGCAAGATCTAGTGAATACGGCATCTTCGCCGCTTAGAACTGCTTTAGGGAGTGTGCCTTGTGTGCTGGGGCGTGGTGCTGATGCAGCGTTCATGAGTTGTTGTTTCACAGATCTGGTCTTTCTTTTCTAACTCTTACTTTCATCTTGGTCAGGGCCTTAATGTACTACATCTGCTTTATCGCTTGGCCCTGAGGTGCCAAGGCATTCATCATGATTGTTTACATGATGAATATTGAAAAAAAAAAGATTAGTACGACTTTCAATTTCGAACTGCTTATTCGAGCTTTTTTGTTCTTGTGCGAAGCAGGGGCCTTTCGTTGCATGGATTGACGCTTTATTTCAGCATAATATTGGGAAATCCACGCTGATGTTTTTCCTGTTCAAGTGCAGACTTATTGGTACTTTTTGCGCACACCTTCGTCCTTTGTAAATCTTCACGCAAAATTTTTCTTAACGTCTCTCTGTGAATCTTCGTACGCCATCATACGAATACCTAAACGTTAGTCTTCCGCACAATTTCAATTTTTTCTGAATATTTTCATCAATTCTTACTGTCACAGGTCGACCAGAACGTTTCAAAAAACGCTTGTGCAATTAAAAAACTCGAGCGCGTGACACAAAATTACCGTCACACTTCCTTTAATCAATTGAAAACATTTCAAATTTTACGAAGAATTTGAGCTTTATGCGCTGCTCGATCTTTAAGCTTATCATGATCATGAGATCGCGCCATCTACTCAAACAAGATGTAACAAACATCTAAATCACAGTATACACTTCAAGCAGTAAGACCACTTCGTGTCGGCACCTTTGGTCTTTTGAAATAAAACCGTAACTCGTGCATTTCAATGCGCATGTTCTGCATCTTCTCTTTCTCTCTTAAACATATACTACAGTAAGCGTAAGGGATATTGGGATAGACTGTTCGACTTTTTGAATAAGCCGTCCAGTTGATTACTATCTATCTCATCTGCAACCTGTATACCGTGTGTAAACGAGGTAAGAAAACGACACTTCTGCGCAAGACGCGTCCCCGCCGGTTTACTTCTCCGATATGTTTATGGAATGTATAGTGTGGCATTTGAATGGATAAGCATAGGTCAGCATAAGGATAGGTTAGATGTAGGTCTGGCATGCACATACGTATGATTGGATAAGCAATGATACGTCAGGAGTAGGTGTGGTGTACACATACGTATTGCGTATGTGTATACGCAACGTATTTCAAAGATGAGAGGTCTTGTACCGCAGATAATAATGATAAAAACGCACAAATGCTGTACAAAATATTCAGAGAAAACAAACGCATAATTCCACCAAAACGAAAGAAAAATCTGTGTATCTATAAATAACACAAACCTGTGATTGCATACATAATTACGCTACATCAAGGAAAATATAAACAAATGAAAAAAAATTAAAACTATGCTAACGTAACTAGATAAAATGCTGCACTTGAAGAGAAAATTAAAATTATTCTGAGAAAATGGACGCATAATTCCATAAAAGAAAAGAAAAAATTCTGTGTACCTACTAGTAAATTGCATAAACTTGTAGTATGGATTTCAGGTGAAAAAGTACTGATGCACAACCGTAGTAACCAAATTGAGTAATGTATTGTACTACTTATCTTAGTCAAGGTGCGACCCCGGTCTTGTTTCTATTGTATATAAAAACATGACCTCGGTCCATCCGATTTACATACGCAAGCGTCCTCAATATACGTTACACGCTTTCACCACTTGTTGATATTAAACTAAGGACACTAGTTAAAAGGAGTACACTCTAATGTATATAAGACGATCCATCAGATCTTAAGAGACAGTCACATAGTCCGACTCAGTCAGACATAGTTAGATATACAGTATTCCATAGCGAGTGTAAGATAGAAACCTCCTTTAGACTACTGTCTATTTTGTTATTATGTATATTGTTATCGTTGTATCGTTATAAGTGTTAACTAATTATATGTTGTTATACCAACGTTACCTATCTATTATTTAATGCATCAACGCATCTAAGTACCGACGCAGCGGTGTCCCCCCTCAGGACCGGGTCACACCACATGGCGATCCTGCACACGTTATACATCACGTCTGACATCACATGACCATCCTGCCAGGATTGTAGTAACCAAATTGAGTAATGTATTGTACTACTTATCTTAGTCAAGGTGCGACCCCGGTCTTATTTCTATTGTATATAAAAACATGACCTCGGTCCATCCGAGGATCTAGCTCAAGGTTACCATCAGATCGAGCTAGAACCCAAAAGCCGTCCTTATACAGCCTTCACAACCGGCAAAGATCAATACCAAATGTGCCGACTTCCAATGGGACTAAAGACGAGTAATAGTGCTTTTTCTCGAGCCATGACAATAGCGATGTCAGGACTAAATTACGAACAATGTTTCATATACCTAGACGACCTCATAGTTTTCGGCAACAATCTTCGGCAACACAATCTGAATTTGGTTAAAGTATTAGAACGACTAAGAAGCGTTAATCTTAAACTTAACCCAAGCAAATGCGACTTTTTGAGGAAAGAGATATTATATCTGGGACACGTCGTTTCCGCCGACGGCGTCTCACCAGACCCTTCCAATGTAAAAGCATTACTGGAATACACAGTTTCCAAAAACGCGAAGGACGTCAAACGTTTCGTCGCATTCGCCAATTATTATAGGCGCTTCATTCCAAATTTTGCCAACATCGCGACCACTTTGAACAACCTTTCAAAGAAGAACATACCCATACCTTCTTGGTCAGATGTGGAACAAAAGGCATTCGAAAAGCTTAAGCTAGCCCTTCAGACACCACCAATTCTACAATACCCAAATTTTGATGCAGACAACATGTTTGTTTTAAAAACTGATGCATCTGGCTATTCAATTGGAGCAGTACTCTCAAACAGCAACGACAGGCCAATCGCTTATGCCAGTCGGTCCTTAAACAAAGCAGAAAGGAATTACTGTACAATTGAGAAGGAATTATTAGCTGTTGTTTGGGCAGTCAAGCATTTCAGGCCCTACTTATATGGTCCAAAAATTAAGATCTTTACAGACCACAGGCCACTCATATACTTAGTTGAAAAGACCAACGGGATATATTGAGCTTCAGGTGATAGAAACAAGACCGGGGTCGCACCTTGACTAAGATAAGTAGTACAATACATTACTCAATTTGGTTACTACACAACCACTACATCGAAAAAAATAAAATGTTTGCTAACGTAACAAAATAAAAAGGCAATTCTATGGTATGATAAAGAATAAACATATGAGTTAAATAATTTTTTTCTGGTTGTGCATACTTTGCCATTACAATCGATATTGTACGTATAATTACTCTGCACATCTATCGTCAAGGTATCTGATCAGACTGAGCATAGACAAGCCTGGCGTCTGGTGATATAACCGTCCCTTCTCTCTTATCTAGTGTACTGGTGGGGTATCGTTTACCTCCCCGCCGTTCTCTCACCCCAGTTTCACATGATATGTATGTAATAAAGGAAAGAAATATACATGCGTATTGGGATGCGAGAGTTATCATTTTATTTTAATAATTTGGGTTACCGCTTTCATCGCTTAAGTTTATACTGTAACTAAACTAGATAGACAGTCACAATATGGCTCCACCTGCACCGGACGTTTCAAGGTCAACTAGATTTCATCCATTATCACACTTCGTTCATAGAGAGTAGATAAAATAGTTAATTGACGAAGGAGATACTTGTTGAAACTTTATTATAACGCTAAGAAATAAGTAATGAAACTTCTAGCTTCAAAAATTCTTTTATTGTAAATACCACTACAGTATTGTTTCGCCATACAATGGCTTCATTAGGTGGATGAAATACTGAGTATTTCATCCACCTGATGAAGCCATTGTATGGCGAAACAATATTATAGTGGTATTTACAATAAAATAATTTTTGAAACTAGAAGTTTAATTATTTATTTTTTAGAGTAGATAAAATATAATTTAGTGAAACGATACCAAATGTGTTTTAATTTAATTTGTTAGTTTTTTGAAAATTTCGGAAATAAAAACATAAAAAGTTACGCACGTTTTATACAAATTTTCAGTTTATCTATTTTACTCGTATTTTTTCGAATTCGGGCAGATTAAATTAGCGCTTCATCCGCACAAAAAATGGTGAAATGATTTGTAACTCGAAGCTAGCGAGGGAGCGAAATTCAAAAAGTGCGAATATGAAAATGACTACTGGGTAATTTAAATTGCTGATCAGTTTATCCGGTCGGAAAGTTCCGGTCTTTTATAAAATTGCACTCCTCGCAGCAGTCGACTGGCCCTCACCTTCCGCTCAGCCACTTTTTTTTTTATAATTCGTTTGAGAATTATACCCTTCGCCGTTTGAAGTTCGCCTTTTTATTAGGTCTCTTTATTTTCGACGCCCACTTTCATGTTTCGTGATTATAATCCGGAGTAAAAATTCGCGAATCTATGCTCTCAGAATCTTTTTAAAAATAAATATTCTTAGCTTATTAAATTAATTTTAGAGATTTTTTTAAATATTCACGGTTTATGGATTATATGGAGTAGTTCCCAAAAATAGTTTATTTTTGAAAATATTAGATTTGAAGTTACATTGTCTATTTCACAAATTATACAGTCTTAGTTAAATATTCTAATGCTTTTCTCTTAAATTCATAGTCACTGCATGACGCAGATTTACAATTACCTTGTTCAAAAATAAAGAATAACGGAAAAACAGAAAAGACTAAGAAATACATGCAATAGTCATATCTAAAAGAAAGTAGAGAGTAGAGGAATTCCATGCAGAGAATAGAAATAAAATTATAGTTTAACTCCAATTTTTGTACATTTAGCCGTAGAAATTCAGTAAGTAAAGTAAAAACAGTACGTGCTATTGATATTTAGGGAATCGCGCATTTTAGGGGAAAAGTGGGATTTTCATAAACAACAAATTCTTATAACCCAAAGGAATATATACCGGCTAAATTAACTCCTAATTTTTAAGAATGTTCGAAAATGAAACCACAATAGATGTGTAATTTTCAAAATTATATCCACCACATTTTATGCACTTGTCCATTCATCGGAACCAGTCATCAAACCAACTTTTCCACGTTTCCTCTGAAAGCTATGCTCACTTGTCAAATAACACCTTAAGAAGATCCTCATTGGGGAGAGTAAGCTGAAAGCAGTGCAAAGTTGGAGCAATGGATCGTGGTAGAAAATCCACGCTTTGGTCTCGACTGACTGTTTTTTGCGCTTCCAACGCTACGCGCTCTAAAACTTTTCTCAAGGTAAAGAAAACATTCACAATTTTCTTCTTAACTAATCGAGATTATCGTACACACGCGGGCGTGCCGTCATTTTCAAAGAGCCAGATTTTGTTTTGTGTTTTAATGGGGACATTATAGTAGCCAAGCCAAGTTTCGTTATTTGTCAAGATACTGTTAACACAATGGCATAATCCATTTCTAAAGCTAGGCGTATACTGACACACAGGGCAGTTCAGCACAGGACAGACAAACGCAGGACAGTTTATATGATGCGTATACTGGAAGATAGTTCTCAGTTGAGATCAGATCGGCGCGCTTACATTGATTAAATTATTTGCTATTTATTAGATAGAAAAAATGTCTTCGAAATTTGATTCAAATTCAGATCTTGAAATTGAAAATTTAATATTACTTTTCAATCTATGTAAACGGAAACGCTCCATTTGGCAAAGTGATTATTTAAAAAAACGTGCTTCACATGGAGAATTTATTCTGACACATGAATTATCTGATACGCAATTTAAAAGTTACTTCAGACTAAACAGACAACAATTTGATGAAGTTCACAATATAATTAAAAAAAGAAATTTACAAAGAAGGGTGTAATTGTAGAAAGGCTATTGGAACTAAAGAAAAACTAGCAATGTGTCTAAGGTAGGTAAATAATTTTTAATATCTACTATTACAAAACAAATATATTAATCTGTTAATTTAACTAGATGTAGTGTCGTAAGTAGTTTGAGAATGTAAATAATAATGTTTTATTGGACTATTTTGCATGAATATGCTATGAGATTCTCCATTTCCGAATGATCCGCTAGAATTAGTAGAATATTCAGACTGTATGAACTCTAGAGGAAGCAGTGCACCCTTCACCTGTTGGTAACAAATACTCTTCATTCGATACAATATCGAAAATTGTTTTTCTCAATTTGTGTTGACTTAATAAAGGCATTTTTCTAACACTTTTATACATTGATTGAAAAAAATGAAAGAATTCGTCAGTATCCTCGCTATTATTGATTTTAACTTGTTTTATAGCAGCTCTCTCCTGAGCTCTTTTTTCTTAATTTTTTAATGTCTCTATAAACATTTCGTTTACATTTTTTTTCCGTCTACTTTTATTTACTACTCTTTCGTCTTTTTGTGATTCGTCCAACATAAGCCCATCTGTAGCATTGTCATTATCACTTGTTTCAACTTCTATGCCACCACCTTCAAGTTCATTCGGTTGGTCATCTTCTGTTTATCTGAATGACGTGATAAATCCTCTTGCAAATTTACATTACCTAATAATTTTCTATTCATCATATACTTTTTTAAAAATTCCATTTGCTTTCCAAATTTCCATGGTTTAATATTTATAGCTGCAGAACCACTTTTGGAAATTTTTCTTCGTAAAGCATCCCTATGACAATTCCTTAATTTTAGCCATGTATCTTTTGCTAAAGCACCTGTAATATGAAATAAATGTCATAGCCATAATTTTATGGTAGTGTATAATTTAAACAATTGGATTAAGTTTTAATAATAAGAAAAATCGATATAAGTTATTATGTTTTCACAACAATTTTAATATCTTTAGAATCTCCTATTTGGACAAACTATAAATAAATTAATGGATTTTATTAAAAATATACTGCAGACAATTCGCTTTTATATGTCTTTTTTAATTTTTTTTTTATTATTACACAATTTATAATTAAAAAAAAATATTTTCCATATATATAGCAAGTGGAGAGTCTTACAAGAGAATTGCTTACAGAGTGAATTACAGAACGGTGTCAAAAATCGTAAATGAAGTGACTTGCGCTATTTGTTAGTGTATACAATCAATCTATTTACCAGAACCAGATCTAGAAATGTTGCAAATGCGTTTATAGTGTTGGTGCGATCGATGGGAAGCATATTAGTATAATTAAGCCCGGAAAAACCGGATCTTCATTTTATAATTATAAAAATAATTTTTCCATCGTGCTTATGGCAACGGTAGACGCATATTATTGATTTATCACCATTGATGTTGGTTCAATGGGCAGATTTAGTGACGGTAATATTTTTGCTAATAGCCAAAAATTTACGAAATGGAAATATTCTTCCTTCTGCAAAAGCTTTAAATGGACAGATAGAATCGGCGCCGTATGTTTTTGTTGGCGACGAGGCTTTTCCTTTATCAGAAAATTTAATGCGACCTTTCCCAAAACGCCAAATAAGCAACAATATGTCCGCAAAAGTTTTTAATTACAGGTTGTCACGGGTTGAATGTACTTTAGCAAATCGTTTTCGTGTATTTAGAAAACCGTTTCAAATTAAAGTTGAAACTGTAGATAATGTTGTTAAAGCTGCGTGTATCGTTCATAATTATTGGAGGTGTCAAACAAGTTTATCCGAAAAGGAAAATATCGAAGAATATGATGAGATGCCAGTAAATCAACTACTGCCATTATAGCGAACAAGATGTAGATCTACAGCATATGCGTTCACAGTAAGAAATAATTTCAAAGATTATTTTAATAGTGAAGTAGGGGCTCTTAAATGGCAACAAGAAAGCGTTGGAAGGGGGCAATATTAGTTAAGTGTTTTGATAAATATTGTCATTTTAGATATAAATGCATAATATGATAAATTACTGTAAAGAAATTTAGATTTAATATATTGTTTACTTACCGTCTTTGTATCCAATAGGATACAAAGGAAATATCCTTTGCAATCTTTTCCCAAATTTCATCTTTTAATTTTTTGTTTGGAATATTCTGGATTACTTGTATCGAACAAAATTGTCTCTTTTCTTAAAAGTTCGATAAATAATTCTTTCGCCATATTACCTTACGGGCGCATCTAATTTCATAAGTAACAACAGTACATGTAGGAAACTGTGTCTCTCTTACAAACTCGCACGTCTAGGCACAAACACGTTCGCCTATCTCGCCAGTATACGCGGGAATTACGAACTACATAGTGCTATGAACTTTTCCCCGCAAATATTTTGAAAAGTTTTATTATTTATGAATGTATTTTTATTTTGAACTTAAATATATATTTGACTTATGCAGTTGGTGCAAGCCGTTTGCTTTTCTGTGTACGATGATTATAACTGTATTTTTTTTATACGGAGCCTGCGTGCTTTGCTGGAGTCAGACACAAGTGTACTCTGGGTATAGAAAGACGTGTTTATAATAAGATAAATCTTTATCTTTGTTTTTGTAACTTCGTGATTTTTGATTAATTAATGGTTGGTGTTTGAATTCATTACCGATTTATATGAGGTTGTTGTTCTCGTTTTTGTTAATTTTGTACGCTTTCTAACTCATGTGTCTCGAGAAAATATATGAATATATTTTTTTACGTAAGTAAATTATATTAAAAGATATCTTATTATTATTATTATTATTATTTTGAAGAATTGAATTTTGTATCTTTCCATTGTATTAATTTTGATATATATATATTTTATCTTAGTTATTTGATATAAATGACGAAGAAGATTTTTTAAAATTTCTAATATAAAAAATTTCTGTAACTTTAATATTTTAGTTCGCTTGGGATATCAAGGGCATATTTTTTTCATATGGTTGCACATGCGTTAGAGTTTGTTTCGGGCTGTCATATCAGTTGGTTTATTTTTGTTTCTTGTGGGAGAAATTAAAAAGCATCTTTGTAATTTATTAGTTTTAATTTTGATCGGCTGTCATAAAGGAAGTTTTTATCGTATGCTGCGGTCAATTCCATACGATATTTTTACCTTAATAATACATATTGTTTAATGAGGCAATATTAATCTTTATACTTTATAAAGATTTTTTTTATTTTTTTAAATTTTTGTATTAAAGTTTCATTTAAAGTTTATTGTGTGTTTTAATTTTGACCTTTTTCTTTTGTGCTCATAAGTAACTCAAAGACATTTTTACTATTTTTCTCAAATAAATTTTGAGTGGCGCTCAAATATTTTACTAATACAATTGTGTTTTCCACTTTTCCGATTGGAACCCTGATGGAAAAGCAGTCTCATCTCGAAGATAAACCGACTGAATATCTAAGCTGGACAGATTGGTTGTGAATAGTGGTTTTACCAAAATCAAAACTACTATTCATAGCAATACGCTCTTTACTGTACTGCTCTTTACTGTACTGTGTCACCTGTGCTCCAGTATACACTTAGCTTATACTTCTATGGGTATTAGTCACAAAAATGCACGCAGGAAACTGTGGTAAACTCGCATGTGTAGACACAGACACGTTACTGTCTGGACGCGCCTATCTCGCCAGTATACGGGGGAATTAGAAATTACATATGCTACAAAAATCTGTCCTGAACTGTACTGCGGCACCTGTGTCGACTATGTCTCAGTATACGCCCAGCCTAAGCATCTTGAGCATCTCGCCCAGTATGAAACGCGTTATACCATGTGCTCGTCGGTAAAGGAAAGGGGTACCAAAAGGGAACAAACCCTCACTGAAAGACGTCCGTGTGGAATGGTAACAATTGCAGGTATATGAATGCCTAGGCATTCTTCTATCTCGTAATAACTTAAATGTTTATCGGACTTGAGCATTTTTCTGATAGCATTAATGTTCTACTCGGTAACGGCCGAAGCGGAATGTCCTGGCCTCGAATTCTCGAAGCATATTCTAAGCCGAAAATTCTCCTCTCTACAATGCAAGCTTGAACAGAACTCGATCTACACTGAGTTTGTCACAGCATGTAACATCGATTGCGCCATGTTGCAAAACTTGCTTAGTGGCCTTTGTATACCTAATTAATCTAAATAAAATAAACAGTGTAAATGCGTAGGGGTAGCTGGTTAGTATTTCTCTGTGACCTCGATAGAGAATGATATCAATAAAAAAAAACGCAGTGGAATGCAATGCTGAATAATCGTTCGAATTGTATATGAAACAGTTTTCCTAAACTAAATGGGTGCCGTGATTTCTAACAATCGTGTAAAAAACGTCAGTATTTTGGAGCTTTTTCAACGTAACCCTCTGAATGTTTGCGCCTCTTCATAGTTTATAAGACTCCATCACTATACATCTGATACAAAACAGCAGTCTGAACAATGGGTAAAAACTGGTTCAAATCAAGAAGGCCAAAAACAGTTCTATTAGCTGGTTAGCTGAGGAGGTAATTGTTAGTATTTTTTGGAGTGCGTTAGCGTAATGCTCATCGACTATCTCGAAAAAAAGAAGCAATCATACGAGAGTTTTGTGCACTAATGGTCAAGTTGGCTACTCAAATCAAAAGTAAATGTCTACAATTGGTGAAGAAAAAAATCTTTTTCTATTATTTATTTATATATATTGACTAGCTGGGAGGTAATTCGTCTTAAATGATGCGATAATATCTTAAGTTGACGTCCATTTTGAAGGCTTTTCACAATCTATGTTTACCAGCTGATTTATATAAATGACTTTGAAATCAAGGTTTCCTATCTTTGGGCGTTAATGGGTATAAATCTAACTGTTTTTTTTTCTGGTTCTTACGAGAGGATTCATAGAGAAGCGGAAAGAGTGGATTAATGCGAGAATTTTGTTCAACAATTTGATTCACATTTTCAAAAATACCAGATGTAACAAAAGCGGAACGACCAGTAGATTTACGTTTATCCATATTACCAGTGCTTAAAAACCGTTCAATAGTAGATCAAATTCGCCGGTTCGGGGACTGCCTCCGCCTACTGACGTCATTGCGCATGTCACAACCCCTTATATCAATATAGACAGTTCTGACTCTGAAACAGATGGTCTGCCTCTGAAACAGACCTGTTTCACAGATAGACCTGTCTGTTTCAGCCACGAATGGAAGACACTCAATAGAATAATAACGTCCCACGGCATCTGTCGTGACTCATTCTATAAATGCGGACTGACTGAGGTACCGACTTGCGAATGCGGAAAACCTCGTCAGACTATTCACCATATTACAGATGAGTGTCTTCTTACAGCATATGGAGGTGGGATGAGTGACTTCTTGAAGCCACTGTTGGACTGGATTAATAGCCTTGAGTTTAAAATTTAGCTCTGTTCTGTGTAGATGTATATTTTCAATCCATGTAAGCCATGCGCTAAATAAATAAATAGCTTTTGCTCAAGAGGTTGGGGCTAACCCATACTTTTCTATTCTTGATTTTAACATGAAAGCACCATTTCTAGTTGTCAGTAACAGTATGCGCCAAGAACGGTCGATGTTGTTGACCAGTTATACGATTCCGAGCTATTATAGTCACAAATGTTTACACGCTGATTGTTGTTTTCACTCAAAACGTGCGACAACCGAAGACACACGTTTTGAACTTTGTCCATGGAATACAAATGTCGTAATATTGTATTATAGTCGATTAGTCCATTGCAATAGCCAATTCCCGAGTTGATACGAATGGATCATCATGATCGTCTAGATGATCCTCATCGTAGATGGTGGACCTAAATGATCTTTCTGAATGTTGAGAATCGTTTATATCAAAACGACCCTCTTTAAATCGAGAAAACCATATCCTCCCCAATTACGTTTTCTACGTAAACGGCATAAATGGTTCTAGCGGCTTCTCTATTGAATTAGAGCCTAAGGATATATGAAAAATGCTTGTTTTTCTACTTAACGTACCATCTTCTTTTGTCAGTAATTAATACAATCTTTGCACAAATTGATAAATTCAAAAACTATTCAATTAAATAATAATGTAACATTAAAATAACATTTGACATATGACAATTCTTCAAGGCACTTTTATCCTAGAAACCAAAAACCCTTCAAACTTGATATATCGTTTGTTTAGGGGCAGCATGTAGTTTAAACATTTCATATACACACATCGGCAAATTTAAAGGAACATATTGTAAATTTAGTTTATTTCGAACTTTTATTATTTTATAGCCTATATCTAGATAGCTTTGAATGCTCCAGTAAACAATTGAAATTTTTAATGTCAAAACGTCGAACGTGTGTCTTCTCTCTTACATTTGAAACGCGTATTATTGGTAGACAACAATTACGTTGCGTAAACCGGTTAATTTGTTTGAGTCGAAATTTCCATTTTTTATTTGTTGTTGTCAGTTTGTCTGCATTGTAACAATCAAGGAGTGATTTAGTACCGACTGATATTGCTGGGGCTGTAGCAATAAGCGAAGATGAACTAACATACCGTGAAGTTACCCGAGGTTTGGATAAATCGGAACAACCGTCCATCGTAATGTAAGTCGTTGGAGAAGAACCGGGGGAGTGTGTGAGAAGAAGTGGGCAAGGCAGAAAACGCTCAACCACGGTTGCAGATGATTGTTTTATAACGTTGCAAACACTGGGAACCAGACATAAAACGGCAGTTCAAACAAAAAGCATAGTTGGAGATGTTTGTGGAACTACCATAAGGCAGCGTACAATAAGAGGAAGACTTAAAAAAGTTGATCTCAATTCATATGTGCCGAAAAACTCCCCAAGACTCCAGCGATGTCATCGTGTAGCGTCACTAAAATATGGCCGAGAATGACGAAATTGGAATGATGACCAGTGGGGTCAAGTTTCAAGTTTTGTTCACGGATGAGAGCCGCTTTTATATCAATTCAATTGACGATAGGGAAAGATTGTATCTAGGAGAACAAAATGCACTTCTGTGTCTTTTGGTGGAGGTTTAATTATGGTATAGGGCGGCATATGTTTTGAAGCACGCACGGAGTTAATGGTGATTGATGGAGGCATTAACTGCAGATAGGTACATTAGAGATATTTGCCAAGACCAGGTGGTACCTTTTGCCGTATATACCGGAGAAAATTTCACGTTAATGCAGGATAATGCGCTTAGGTCAAAAATTCCTATTGTTCAAAATAGAGAAGAAGTAAGAGTTGTATTGATTAAGAAGTGGAACAGATTGCCCCAAGAACTAATCGATGACCTCATCAGAAGTATGAGAAGACGAATGACTGTAGTTGTAAGGGCTCGTAGTGGAAACACACGATATTGAAGCAAAAGAAAAAAAAACATTAAATCATTAACCATGTTCAAAATGTACAATAAAGTTATTTTGTTTAAACCATATTCGAGTTTGACATCTTCTAAGTTTTTTCTTCTTCAACAGGTTTCACATAATACAACCTTTGTAAAACAAATTTCAATTACTCCACCTAACTTCCTATTAGGAGATTTTCCGAGAAATATAACGATATGTATACTATAGACAGAATAATAAGATTTTATGTCTATTCCTTTAAATTTGCCAGTGTGTGTATTTTATAGATTAGGGCATGTGTACGACGGGGGTATTGATACATTCTTAGATAATTTAAAGTTGGGATTTAGAATATTTTATTATTCAACATAGTCTCCTCTTAAATTAATACACTTAATATAGCGATTCTGCAACGCCTTTAACCCTTCTAAAAAAAATATTCTTTTTGGTTTGCAAACCAGTCCTCCACAGCTTCTATTACCTCTTCGTTACACAAAAATTGACTTTTTTTTAACTTTTTTTTCAAACTAGGGAACAGATAATATTCCAAAGTGGCTAAGTCTGGGGAATAGGACGAATGTTCCAGTAATTCGAACCCTAGATCCCCAATCATATTCATGGTAATACGCAATTTATATGCAGGAGCATTGTCCTGCAAAAATTACACACCTTTGCCTAACATGCCACGTCTTGTTTTCTTAATTTTCTCTCTCAGGGTGGTTAGTAATTTAAAATAACAATCACCAGTGATGGTCTGACCCTTTCTTCAAATAATTGATCATAATTATTCCACGGATATTCCAAAAAATTGAAGCAAGAACTTTTCCAGCGGATTTTTGAACTTCAAACTTCTTAGACCTTGGAGAACCATGATGTTTCCACTCCATCGATTACTGTTTTGTTTCTTGGTCGTATAAATAGACCCATGTTTCATACATAGTCACAAGGCGGTTCGAAAAATCAGGATCTACTTCAAAACGGGCATAGAATGACCGTGATGCCTTCACTCTTGCTTGTTTGCGTTCGGCGTTCAAGCATTTAGGAATCCATTTTGCAGAAATTTTTCTCATATTTAAATCGACGTGAACTATATGAAGGACGCGCTCATATGAAATCTTTAGTGCCTCAGCTATAACAAGTGTTCATTTGAAAAGTCAATCTAAGTTACTTTGAAATTTTGATAGAATAAGACGCAAATATATTAGTATGTGTTTGTTGTTCCGTAAACGTAAATCCAAATGTCATTTGATAATGTCAATCATAAATATCAGTTAGTGCATAAAATAATCGTGCGTCGATTCTGGTTTAAATAAATTGCTTCTCAGTTTTAAAATGACTTTCTATTTAGAACATAAAATTTTTTTAGTCCAAGCTGATTTTCGAATTGGTAATAAAACTGATGGTTTATGGGTTTATTCAGTTCAAGATTACATGGTAGAATTTCAAGTTGACTTTCCACATTTTGAAATAGATTATATACAATTTAAGAATACTTTGGATAGAACATTAAAACATTCTTCTGAAACTGGTAGTCTCTTAAGAAAATCAGGCAGCGGAGCAGTTAAGAAACGTACACCACACCTCAAGTTGTCAATCGTGTTGAAGAAATAATGGAAAATGAACCACAAACATCTGTTCGACATTTGAGTCAACAAATAAACCTTTCTGTTGGTACAACTCACAAGTTATTAAAAAAAGATATGCAACTTTATCCATACCGTGTCACAGCAGTACAAGAATTGTTAGAAATTGATTACTCACGTAGACTACAGTTTTGTAATTGGTCTGTAAATATGAACGATAATGGAGAACTTTCGCAAAGAGTCATCTTTACTGATGAAGCATGCTTTTATAAAACGGGATACCTAAATTCACAAAATACAAGAATTTGGTGTAGTGAAAATCCACATGTATAGCAAGCGCCAATTAAGTTGGCGCGAGTAGGGGGTGCGCAGAAGCCGTTTTTAAAAACGTCCACCCCCACTACCCAAGTAATTGTCAGAATACATTTGTCATTGACGTTTGACGGAACATAATGTCTTTGCAAAGGTATCATAAAGTGATACACGCTCAGAGGTTAGAATTATCTGACATTTGATGTAAAACCAAATACAAATCTCCCCACTACTTCTAATCCTGCGCGAACTAACCCCTCCTCGCGCCAACTTAATTGGCGTTTGCTATAATTAATGAAGAATCGCCACATCCAGAGAAAATTGGTGTTTGGGTAGCGATAAGCCAAAGGCGAATCATTAGACCAATATTTTTTCAGGGAACGTTAACTGCTTAAAGGTACCGTATGGAAATTTTACAACCATTTGTCAATCAGTTGCATGATGATGAACTTCAAAATAAAATGCATATTTCCAACAAGACGGAGCACCTTGTTACTGTACTGCAGAATCTTTGGATTATTTAAGAGAATTTTTTGATGAGCATATAATTAGTCGAAATACTGAAATTGCCCGGCCTGCACGTTCATGCGATTTAACACCTTCCGACTTCTTTTTGTGGCCTTATCTAAAAATAACATATTTCGAACACCTATATTGAATTTGAATGATATGCTACAGAGAATCGAACAGAAATGCATAACAATCCAGTAACGTTACAGTCTATCATCAGAAATTTTGAACGGAGGATTTTAAAGCGCATTGATCTTGAAGGACAACATTTTCAACATTTGTTATAGTTTTCAATAAATACCTATTATTTGTTATTTATTTGTATGTATGAAACTGTCAAAATATACTACTTCTTAGGTTAAGTAGTAAATTTTAATTGACGACATACTTCAAAATGTTCTCAGTAAATCACATGCTACTAGATTGAGTTTTCAAATGAACACTTGTTACGTTTCAACCCATTTCGACGGTCTGATAATATCATGCCCTGAACTGTGTCAATATTTTCGGGGGTGGACACCGAAATCGGTCGTCCTGGTTGTTTCTCATCTTCGACAGAAAATTTCACTCTTTTGAATGACGCAATCCAAGTGTATTAAGCATATCTTCGTAAATTTCCTTACCACTTAACCTCTTAAAATACAAGTATTTGATGATGCCTCGATACTCCAATTTATCGATTTTCACATTTGCATTCGACATGCTTTCTTTCAAAATTTATTGCACAGTAATACTTCAACTTCTTGACGTAAGATTTTACTATGACACTTTTTAAATGTCATTATTTCTTGCAATTATAACAAGCTTTTGTTTTGTTCAAGGAAAATCGGCTAGGCTAACTTGATATCAATACCCTCTCAAATATAAACATATTAATATCAAGCTGACAAGGTGTAAATATAAATGCAAACGAATTACGTTAAAATCACCAATCAGTTGTAAAATAATGGGCTAGGTAATTTTTAAATTAATTCTAAAATATATCCAAGTGTGGTTAAAAATATTACCTAAAGATGGAGTTGTGTTTAAAACGTTATAGTTGTCACATGCGTATAATTCAAATTGTAAATAAACGTACATAAACGATATATACTTAACCTATACAGCTTTTTCCTCGTACAAACTCTTGTTGTTTATTTCTTAAGAGTAATTTTGTGTTATATGTCCGGCTAGCAGAACAATGAGACTCTATTTAGTGCTTAATAAAGATGTTAATTGTGCGGGATCGGTACTCATTAGAATATGTGAAAAAGGTGGTAAACAAGTTATAAAATAATTGAATATTCTGGATGTAAAATCTACTAAATAAAACGAGAGAGTAATGGATTAATGTAAATGGTTTAATAGAAGTATCAATTATACAGGTAAGTGGTTGACATGATAATAGTATTAATATTAATTTGCATAAAGTCACGTGATCATTTGAATTCAAAAATATCTAGGTTAAGTTATGATATTCTATGATAACGATCTAAATTTATTTATCTTACTTAAACTATTTTAAAACTAAAATCAAAGGAACTGTATTCTTTTAATTCTTTAAAAGTATTCTAATTGTAAATTAACCTATTAGGCATACCTATAGTAATATCTACGATAGTGTTTATATAAAATAAACTTATTCAAAATATTTAAAATTTTTAGGAGAAATAAATAAATAATACTCAAGATGGAAACAGGTTTGATGCAGGAGGTTAGGTGTTCGTTTGAAATTCCAGAATTCGGGATGCAGGACTCGGACAGCGGGCTTTCTGACGGCGTCCCTGTGATTGCTTCCGTTGGTTCAGGATGGTGTTTCTGGGAAAATGCTAATTTCGTTTTTATACGGACTGGAAGGTTTGTGGATACGGAAAATACGTAGAACGATGCTTGGTAAGTTGGTAATGTGTTGATAATACTCGTAGTATGATTTTAACACTTTATTTCATGTTTTTTTTCTAAATTTCAGAGCGGCACATTTTGAATACGTCGGCGTGTTTTTGCAATTTTCAACAACATGACCCCAACTATCGTTTGTTTTGAATGCTGGCTTCTCATTCGTATTTCTTGCATGTATTCATTTAATCTCGTCAAAAATATTAATCAAAGTAATAATTTAATGACACTTATCGCTTTGATATTTTATAAAAATTATATATTTTGTTTTATTATATAAATAATTGTCATTGGAATGTTAAAAGTATTATTTTATGCCCATTTTTAATTGGGATATTTCCCGCTATATACAAATTTATATTTGTACAGTTTTTCCAAAATAAATAGGTGACATTAATTATCAATCAATTAAGTTAAAAATCTTCGGTAACACAAAATATTGAAGTAAAATGACTTTGGCAAATGAGTACATGTAAATAAGTAAATATGAGATTTAAATTTGAACAAATAAAAACGCGAAATTAACTTTATTGATGTGACAGGTGAAAAATGCAGTTCCTATTATATCTTAAGTTCTAATATTAACATTTTAACTTTAAACGATCTGTATTTCATAAATCCCGGGATCCTTATGTGTAGGCTTGACCTACCACAAAATATATAGCAAGCGCCAAATCAGATGGCGTGAGGAGGGGGTGCGCAGAAGCCATTTTTATAAACGTCCACATTATATACTTTACTCTTTACTCTAATAAATTATTAATTTATTAAGTGAAAGATGTATAGTTTACGCCACCTAAGGTATCTTGCAAATTGATGAAAAACTAAATACAAATCTCCCCAATATTTCTAATCCTGCGCGAACTTGCCCCTCCGCTCGCCGCTTATCTGGCGCTTTTTATACGTGTATAAATAAATACTACTTAGATCCGTATTTATAAAATAAATCTAGTCTATTTTTATTTAAAAAATTAGTAAACCAAATGAATCAGGACTTCCTTAAAGCGTGTCTATTACTTCATTTGAAGATAATATTTCAAGTTACTATTAACAATTAAATACGATAGTGTGACCCATATAATAAACAAACAAACAAGTTTATTATTTATCATTACAACGGTAAGTCTCGCTCCACTCTCTAGTTTTACTAATGCACTTGTTTCGTACCGTACAATGTTGCACGTGCGCTTTATCATTATATCTCGACTGCTATCATGACAATTGATCTGAAAGCTGTAGATTGTAATACAATAATATAAAGAGATCGACTGGACAGAATTTAATAAACATAATTTATCAACTCGAGCATGATAGTTCATAATGATTCCCTTAATTTATCGGAAAGTTTCCTCTTTTAGTTAAATAAAAACAGCTGGCCACATATATTGAAACTAGAGAAAAAAAATCAAAGAAAGGGCGGTCGAAATCTCTCGGTCATGTTAGCGCTTTGTATAGTCGAAGCGTATATTCATTAATAATCCGCAGTATGTGGATGACCCATAGTCCTCGTGTCATGCATACATCAAAAGAAAGAGAAATGAAACGAGTGAATAGGAGAATGCTTATTGTTAAAATAAGTTATTCGAATCATTAGGTGGAGGATTTTACTGGAAGATTTCTAATGAAAATGATTATTACTGTATTTCTAAGAATATTAATGTAGATATTAAGGGAAGATGGAATGTTGGCTAGATCTTGTGATGACGTCAAAATATGTACACATATCTAAATTAAAAATATAGTATCTATTAAAGCTTTTTAGTGAATATGTTTATAATTTATGTCCTCGCAATACTAATTGTTGCACTAGCCGCGCCGCACACAAGTGCATCGTATGTAGTATTTCACTTCAAGCTGTGTTGCTTACATTTGCCTCGAATGCTATGGAAAATAGAAGTATACGCCCAAGTGAAGAAATAACTGTAGTTAGCCCGGCTTCAGCTGTAATGTAATACTTGCTACACAATAATGTGAATAACTATATCTTAGTTTTTATCATTATTGCCGTTTCCCTTGCGATTTTTTCTCAAGGTATCCACAAGGTGAGTTTGCCTGCTCTACAATTTATGGACAAGTTCGATTCTAGTGTAGTAATTATCCACAAATATTGTTCGCCTACTGTCTAATAAATATTTGCAAAGTCCCATAACAATGGGTGTTGGCACGCTGTTAGTCAAATTATTTTTTTCTGTTCCACAATAAATCTTAAATATCATATGTATAACCTTCTTCAATGCACAATTTGAAAAGTTTTACTCCAAATGTGTGGTATTTATTTTGTATGTACTGTAAAAAAGCCAGACGCCCTCGAAACGGCACTATAGTTTCATCTACATATACATTACAAGAAGGTGTTACAGAATCTTGAAATTTTTGACTAATGTAATCTGCAAGAGATTTGATTTTGTGCAGGTGTTCGAAATATCTGCATTTTCATTGTCACGTCACAGAAATGCCAGTTGCTCAAAATAAGTTCAAATCTATTACGGGACTTAACAGATTTTACCTCGTTAGAATAAAGGACATTATTAGACTTATAGCATACCAACTTGTGCATCTAAACTAATCCAATCCAGAGCAGTAAATCCAAAAATATTTTCATTTCTTGATTATTGGTGTCTTTCCAGTTTCGAATTCGTGCCCAAGGTAATTTGTTTTCTCAGCCTTTTGAGCAGCGTATTTGTTGGTTTCTTGTACCATTAGATTTAGGATACATTCATTCATAAATAACAGAAAAAAATAAATAATAATAATTTTTAATATCTTGAAGGTGTTCATTTATTTTCAATCCATTCGTAAAAATAGGGGATCATTTCTCAAATGATCCCCTGTTATATCATTCTAATCATTCATTTGGGGTGTAGCAACTATTTCGTCTGAAGAGTAATCACTATTCCATTGAAAACTTCTGATCCGGTCCGTGAGTTTCGAACAATTTGATACGTGTGGCCACTGCATAAGTGGCATATACCTACATATGCAGTTAATATGTATCTGTCAATGCACAACAGAGCGAATGTAATAAACGGTTTGGTAAACTGGCAGCAACTAATTGCGTATCGAATTTTGAATAAAAAAAATTTACAAAGAACAAAACTCAAAACTATGTATTTTCTGTGAAACATGGAAAGTGTAAAACATTATTATGGACAACTAAAATTTGTTCAAGGTGTTCCTGTATTAAATTAGTTCTTTTAGATGTTGAAACGTCTTTAAAAATAGAAAATGGCCGTTCCACACCACAACTAGTGACGGGTGCGTGATTAAAATGTTGCAAAAGTCCACAATACTTCGAATGTATAGATTTTTCAAACGGCTCTGTACAGAATTGATATAATATATTCAAATCTGGATTTCTGCTATAAATGGCATCAACTTTTTGTCTCAGCTTTGAAAAATATCTTTTCTATTTCGCACACACAATGATCTCATTTTGATACGCATTCGCGGCTCGAAATGAACCTTATTTCGAGACGCAACCTTTCATTATTCAGTGTTGGTTTCCTGTTCAATTTGGAATAATATTTGACACGCTGCTTAATATAGGTTATGTACCTACCAGAATACAAAAGATAATACATGAATGTAGAATAACGACTATTTATTATTATATTTTAGTACTTAAACAAGGTAATAATGAAGCACAAAACTCAATATAAAAATATAATTATGTTAATGTATTTTATTTTAGTTATTGTAATTAGTATAAATATGTACATTAACTTGCGATGAATCATAAGCATTTATACTAATACCAGGTAGGTTTTGATCGGAAACTAACGTTTTCCTTGTAGTATTAGTTTCAATAATTACTTTAGATTTTTTATTTGAAGATTGTGGCTGTGAAACGCTTGAACACCCACTTGATGTATTTTGTTCAGACGAGAACATTTGAGCAACCTCAATTTTTCTTTTCATGGATGTATCAATATAACCCTCAGCTATAGCTGACGATTTCCATCCTCCATGTTGCTTAATTGTAATCAAATCACCACCCTTATTTGCTATATGAGACGCACTGGAACGTCTAAAACAGTGTCCACTAAATAATTCAGGATTTGGTAATTTAAGAAAGACCGCAATAAGTTTAGGCATCTTGCCTATTGTATGAATTCCAATTGAACATGATATACAATATCCATTGCGATAGGTAAGAAAGAAACGTTCAATGGTTGTGTTTTTTGGTCTTAAACTTATATATTTTTTTATTAAATCAATCCATTTAGGGGTTGTGATTGCAAAACTTCTAGGTAAATAATTTTTTGTTTTAGGTATTGAAAAAACAATAAAATCATCCTTATATTCAATATCATTCATTGACATATTTACTAATTCATCTCGTCTACAAGCTCCAGCATAACCTATTAATAATGCAACCTAAAATGAAAATGCAATACAAATTGTGTTTTAATAGACAAACAGAAATACCTTTATTGCAAGGTACAATTTATCATCAGCATTTTCTATAAAATGATCAATTTGTTCCATATCTAATATTTTAGATTTCTTTGGCTGATATCCTTGTCCACAACGTTTTAAGAATGCTTGTAGTTTAGAATATTTTGATATATCTAAGTTCTTATAGATATTTAAACAAGAACGCAACATAGAATATAATGCCCATAGTGTCGAGGGCTTTTTTATTTCACTTTGTAGCTTAAAATATGCCAATAAAACATTTTCTGATAGTATGTGAACTTCATTTTCAATACACCAAGATTCAAATTGCTGATAATTTTGTTCATATACTACACGAGATTTTTCTGGCAATAAATTTCCAGATGTATTTTCTGCTATTTCACGGAGATTCGGTGGTGTCCCGCTTAGGTAATTAGAATTATCGATCATTTCTTTATAGTTTCTGTTTGAATTAGAATAATAATACATTTTAAATGACATTCGCTATTTAAAAATAGGGAATGTCAGTTTGACCAACGTTTACATTTCAAAATACAAATTTTAAAAGTTATGGAAATGCGAAATAGAAAAAATAGTATAGAAAACTCGTTTCATAAGACGTTTTGTTGTTCTCGTCCTTTGGAAAACTCGCCTTCGGCTCGTTTTCCAAACTTGGCCTCGTACAACAAAACATCGTCTTATGACACTAGTTCTCTAATATACTATTTTAAATAATGAAACTAGCTTATCAATATTTGCAAAATGTGTATAGCGTATGTGCTGCACAGGTAACGTGTAGCATATTGGTATAAGCTTGCTTTAATAACTTCTCTGTTTTTAACATATAAGTTGCCACAGCAGTCAAAAATAATAGCATCTTGTCTTTAAACTTGTTATCCAATGACAAAATATTATGAATACATTGATCAATTACTTCTGCAACTGTTTTACCATTTACGACTGGTAATATTTTAGTTGCAATTAAGTATGGTTTGTATAAAGTTGTCGGATGAAGAACACCAACAACTATATTTAACACATATAGTCCCATTACATCCGTTGTTTCGCCTGCACTTACCCAAAGATAATGACCAGATAGGTTGGTTCGTATTTGTTCAATGGTTCTCAAATAACATTTTGGTAAGTCGTATTTACGTAAAGTTGATTCATCTGGTATATGACTATCAGTATATTTTGTAAGAGACCTCTTGAGGACTGGATTGTTAAACTTTTTGAATGATATTGACCGCCTTGAAAGCTTTACACAGTTCTTCGTTAAAAGTGTCAGGTGCAGGTGGACATATGTTATCTAGATGAGTTTTCGAAGAAACAAGTCTCTGCAAATTACACTTTTGTGGACGCCTTAAACTTAATGAACAGGCACTGCAATATATCTCGGTTACGAATATGCAACCAATCTTTATGGCCTCTAATCCATCCTACCATGGTTACCCTATGAGAATTCTTCATAGTTAATGAAAAGAGAAATACTAAGAATAGAAAGAAATGGACTAAAAATAAGAAAACTACCCCAAAAATAAGATAGTAAATTAAATTTAATATTTATAAAAAGTATAGGATAAATATACAATATAACAATATAAAACGTATATTTTTTAAAATACTAACCAAATTTGTAACCAAATAACACTGAAAGGAACGAAACCAGAAACAATCCCTTATAGAAGAGAATAGAAAATATACTATCTCAAGAACAATAAATACATATATCTATATGCATGTATAACAGCATGTAAATACGACTTTGTAAATTAGCGGATATAATTTTTTAAGCGATTATTTGAACGAAGTCTACAAAATAATATATAAATGTATATTCCGTCTTACACGCCACTGTTGAATTGAATTTATAAAGGAATACACACAATGTGCTATTTATAACAACGGAAAAAACATCTGATCGACAAATGCAATCGAGCAAGTAAATAGTGGGGCTGTTATAACATGCATACTATACTTGATACCACCATAAAGTTTTATCGGGGCAATTGGTCATTCATTCGCTTCAGTCCGCTTGTAACTTCCATAATGTGTAATGTACCGTTTAAGTTAGTAAACAAAGAATCATTTCGTTAATTTTGGAAGCACCTCGGTAAAAGAATGTTACCTAGTCGGAAAAGACTACTAAACTTTCTACCGTTCCTCCGTGAACGTATTGAACGCAGGCACGGCTCGTGATGACGTATTTGGGAGTGCGTGTACAATGATGCGAGTGCCTCGTGTGTTTTCGGTGTTTACTAAGAAAACGCTACAGTTAGTACACGAGAATACACGAAGCACTCGCATCATTGTACATGCACTCCCAAATACGTCATCACAAGCCGCGCCTGATTGAACGTATGACTAAATCCGAATTGAAAAATAAGAAACTAAGGTTATTTGTTGACGATTCAAGAGACTGTGAAACGAATTCGGTTGTTAATGTTATGGGACGTACAATGGGACCACATAAATCATCACTTTCAATTTTACTAGCTTGCAGAAGAGTACAATATAATGTACTGCCGAAATAATTTCAGAGATAGTATTAAATTCATTGGAAAAGTTTTGAACTTTCAACAAACCAACTGTTAATGTTTATGAGTGATGGTGCCGCAAACATGCTCTCTGTAGGCTGGTCTCTAAAAAAGGTTTGTGTTTGTGTATATGTTTTCCAGATGTCGATCCATTAATTGTAGGTAAAACGCTGTGTTTGTCAAATGCCCAAAACGTGTTCGCCAATTTCACAGACTGAGTCCCGACGTTCCTGAAACACCACAGCCGATTCTTACACGTTGGGGAACATGGCTACAAGCTGCGTTTTACTATCGTAAATATTTTGATACTATTGAGAACGTGATTTTTAAATTTGATGTCAAAGAAGCTGCAGCTATCAAGAAAAGCCAGTTAAAATTTCAAGTTAGGTTAAAACAGATTTAAAAACTATTCAGAACAATTACGTCGGACTAGTGGAAGCAATCCTTTAGTGTCGTTAGTGAAATCTCTGCAAATAGGGCAACATATTCACGCACACCTGTGCGCAGTCTATCCCAAAAATGTTTGTGTTCTAGGAAGGTTTGAAAGTGTTTCTCATATTTTGCCACATTAAGACTATTTTAAAAAATTCAAAAGAGTTAAATCACACGAACGAGCTGGCCAATTGAAAGGTCCATTTCGTGAGATGATTGAACCACCGAACTTTTCTTCCAATAAGGCGATTGTTTCATTTGCAGTGTGGGATGTGGCACCATCCTGTTGAAAGCACAACTCCCCTACATTCAGTTGTTCCAATTCCGGCCACAAAAAGTTTTTTATAATTGCTCCCTCTCCATTCACTGTGACAGCATTTTTCTTCTTCATTTTGAAAAAAATATGTTCCAATAATGCTTCGAAACCACAAGCCATACCAAACAGTCACTTTCTGTGGATGAAGACATTTACATTTAATGTCTAGTGGGTTTTCGGCTACCCAATAGCGCATATTTTGCTTATTAACGTACCGATTCATCCAAAAATGAGCCTCGTCACTAAACATAATTTTCTTCTCGAAATCGGGATCATTTTCCAGCTGCTCCAATACCCAATCTGAGAACATACGACGCATGCGATGGTCAGCCGGCTTCAATTCTTGTGTGAGAACAATTTCGTAAGGATGTAGTCTTAAATTCTTACATAAAATACGCCACGTTGTCACTGCAGAAAGTCCCAATGCCTGAGAACGACGCGACACCGACAAATTCGAGTTTTCGGCTATACTGGCTTCAACGGCAGCGATATTATTATTGCTACGGGCGATTCTTACACGAACGCGTGGCTTTTGTCGAGCAAAGCAAAATTTGTTTCGAAGCGATTGATAGTTGCACGAATAGCTTGCCTGTACGTAGCTCGAACTGATTCCGCATTTTTGTAATAAATTTTTACAATTTCCAAACGTTGTTGTGGCGTATACTTCGTCATGATTGAAGGGTTAACTTTACTACCTAAAATGCACACTGACAGATCTCAATCAAACATTTACGAAATGAAGGCAATCTACTTTGAAAGATCTCATGTTCCTATTGGTAGACCCTATATAATAAGCACATTTTTTCTCCGCAACGCATTCAATTTGTGGAAATTACTGTAGAAACACAACTAATATTGCAAATATTTAACCGATTTTACCCAGTTTGTGACTTCACGGAAGATATTTAAAACGGTAAATGACCCACCACTTTTTATAAATTTATGCCTTATTATTTATTTATATAGGTTTCGGTGCGCTTCGGTTTTCAATAGTAATAATTTATTACTCTAAACGAGCGAAGTGTGCTCAACATCGTACGGCGGCGACTGACAAAATATATATACGCGCGAGGACGAGCCGCCGGGGCGATGTTACTCTAGGATGAACCTCTCTAGTTATAATGGAGTTGCAACAAGTATTTTCATCATCGATCAACGAATAATATTATATTTTTCGATCAGTTTTACCACTCTTAATTGTCAGGAATATACACTCATGGACAAAATTATCGAATATTTTAAATTTTTAATTTTTTTTTGTATATATAAATTTTAATGAAAGAAAAACATTATACAAGAAAAAATAGTTTATTTTTTACTGTTTACTTAACGAATACAAATTTTTAATTAGCAGAAAATCATTAAAAAAATTAATGATAAATTTTATGAAAATTTAGAATAATTATTTTAAACATAGATGCAACTCGGTTAAGCAAATACTAGTCTTTTGATTGAAATAAGAACATAGTTAATAACGAGTATCCCTGTCTGGAGCTCTAATTACTGCTTGCATCAACATGCTACCAATTAGATTCTTGAGGAATTGCGTTTCATTCATATTGCGTTGCAAATCAAAGTTCAATTGTATTTGGAACAGGATTTCTTTATCGTAAAGAGCGTTTTAACTGATCCCACACGTGTTCAAGGGGAATCAGGTCTGGGCTATACGGTGGCTAATATAATTTTTGAATCTGATCTGCATCAAGATAATTAGTCACTATGCCAGCTGCGTGTGGTCGAGCGTTATCGTGAATAAGTACGAATCTGTCGTATCCAATGTATCTCACATATGGCAAAACATGATCTTGGAGGATGTTTTCGATATACCAGTCGCTAGTTATACTTCCATTGGCTTCCACAAGTTCGGTGCGTCCATCCCAACTTATGCGACCCCAAAGCGTTATGCCACCGCCTCCAAAACTAACAGTTTGTATGAGATTGCAGCTACTGTACCGTTCCCCAACTCTTGTATAGACACGATTTCGCCCATCTGGCTTCTATAATTGGATTCTAATCTCATCAGTGAATAGAATATTTTTCCAATTCTCGATATTCCACTGAGTATGTGTTCTGGAAAATTTGTAATCAACGAGTTTTGTGATTTTGGAGAAGACTTAGCTTTAAATCTACTTCTTTTAGTCTTCGTCTAACCGTTCTCGAACTAACATTAACATGTCTTACATTTAGTAACTAATTTTTAAGATATGTGGATGTCAATGTGCGATTTCGCGTAGAATTTAATTATGTGAGGAATTTTTAAATGATACAACGCGCGATAGACAAAATACACCATTAACCCTTTATCAGTTCGCACTATATCAAACTATGTGTCAATTTATGAACCATGTAACCATATGGTTACAAAGTATTCTAAAGTCTTTTTCTCAGATACTCTATATGTTGACGATCCTTGGGTGGCAATATCATATGATTACAAATATGCCTAGGTGGGGGAAATGCGGATCTAGTCGAAAGTGCGCAGCAGTTCATTTTTATGGTTACTGTTTAGGCCACGTACCTGTTATTATTAGGTTTGTGAGAAGTACCGGTACCATTATTGACAGTTTATATTGTGGATTTGTGTGATTGTGCTAGAAATTTTGATATTGGTTTCTTGGATATATAAGGTAAGATAGTTTGTTTCTGTTCTAAGTGAATGTGTATCCCTATACCATTATTTTTGACTTTGATTGTGTGTAACTATATGGTTACATTGCCCATTGCAGTATACTATTTCTCACTACAAATATGGACGAATCGGGACTGTTTGATACAATATCTCCTAATTTATTTTACGGCAAGAAGAAAGATAGACTGCCACCTCCTCCTCAGGTCTCGGATGGATCAGACTATTCCGACGATGAGAAAAATTTGGCATTGCCTCGAAGGAAATCTAGAACCCACACTTATGGTACAATTTAGAAAAATCTCAAGTAAAACAAACTTTACAAAAACCATGTACTTCCAGAGAACGACGAATCGGATGACGGAGATGATGAATACAATATGCCGCTAAAAAGGTTGCAGGATAAATTATTACTTACGACAGTTCAACCTTCAGGTAAATGGGTTGATGGGATATTATAAGACTCCACATAAATCAAAAAGATGGTATTTTGCAATATTTAGTTATCTTTTGGATATATCCGTTGTAAATGCTTGGCTGTTATACCGAATGGATTGTAACGCCAAGAAAACTAAATATATGCCTCTGAATAACTTTAGATTGGAAATAGTAGCAGGTTTGGCTAGATGCTGTAAAGAAACCAGAAAGGGGCGACCTAGTTCTAATAACATCGAAACACCAACCATTCAGCGTCCCATTGTTGAGCGGCCAGATTTGTCATCAAGAACTGACTGTTATGGCCATTGGCCAGTACATACCAATAAAGGAAGGTGCAGGTACTGTGCAACAGGTACGAGTCGCCTGAAGTGCGAGAAATGTAACTGCAGACTTTGCCTTACCGATTCCAAAAACTGTTTTAAACTTTTCATAAATAATCGAGAGATATGTATTTCTTATAAATTTTGAAAATAAATATAAATTCTTATTCGAAGTTGGGGTGGTTTTAATGGCCCGTGTGACCATACGGTAACGACTTCTAAATTTGTTTTTTTATGCAACTATGATTATAAATTTACTAAAAATAGTATCAGAAATATATTTTATTCACAACGTATTAATATAGTAATTTTAAAGAGAAATTTATAGCCTTGACCGATAAGGGGTAAAAAAAAGTATGTTACCATATGGTAACCAAAACTGATAAAGGGTTAAAATCATTAAAATGAATTAAACTTCAAAATATTTTAAAGCAATTGAATATATAATATATAACTACTAGATCGATAACATCAGCACATATATAACTTTACGGCAATAATTTAAAATTATATTTGAGTAATAGAGATAACAAAAAATATTTTATAATTTTGTCCATGAGTGTATTTTACTTCTGACGCTGCTATCATCTATCGTTACGGATATAGGAGGATAGAATTTGTTTGATTTAGGCAATATTACTTTCATATAAAACCATATTTTATATCGTGTAAATATGATACGCATTAGTTATCTTTATTACGTAAGTCACAATACCAAACAGAGTTTGGTGGGTAATTAGGAAAGTATTTAAATTCCAAGACTAACTTAAGCTGTTCAAAATAAATATCTAATCCTAAATATGTTTCAGAGGAGCATTACATAAACCTTAAACCCTGACTTAATTCGGCATAAACAGCACTAAAAGTAATTAAAACAACGTAAACACATTAATCAAAGAAAATGGATAGATATTTGTTCTGGAGCCATACACAAATTGATATTTTCACCTCCTAATATTAATACAAACATAACTCGGTGCATAATAACCCGTTTTAAATTCATAATCCCTTTTATAATGAGTTAATAAAAATGCATACATATACAAATGGTCCACTTAAAACAAACAGGAAGATACAAATATTAGTTTCTGACTTTTTAATAAAATAGATCACTGTTAGTGTCAAGTTACAACTGAATTATGGGCCCGTTACCGCTATAAAAACGTCAACTTTCTTCGAGTCTCTGGTGTATATAGAAAAAAAAATAATAGACGTATGATTTCAATGAATATTTTAAGTTTTTCATTTATATGTAAAAGCATACGACAAACAAAAAGTAACATTAGATTAATACAGTAATAGAATGCCTACCTTGAAAGTTATTACAGTTATAAACGTAAATATATTCTTATGAATTAATATGTAAATGTACCCTTCGAGTGAATAAGTCTATATGGGTGGCTTACTTGATTTTATTTTGTTTCGTATTGCACAATTTAACCAGAAAATATTTTCAATGAGTTTTAGAGTATGATGTGTCGTTCAAAATGAAATAGTTATCGTATAATTATATAACTCTCGGGAGTCAGTCTTGAGGATGCTCAATCATTTGCTGATCATTTTAAGAACGTTTATAATACACCATCTACGTCTAATAGCATAGATCTCTTGTCAACCAGTTCATTGCTTCTCTATTGGCATCACTTATCTGATGATGATGTACTGCTCAGCACTAGGATGCTTAGGGATAAATTGACTTCGGGAGATGATCAAATTCATGCTTTTGTTGTGAAAGACTGTGGAAACGTGTTTGTTACACTATTGGCGTAGTTATTTAATTTGGCTCTCGCTACATCTACTTTTCCCGCAGTTTGGATGAGTACTAAAACTGTTCCTGTTTGAAAGGCTGGTGATATTTCGAACATTACCACCTATCCGTCCTATTGTAATTTTATAGAACACAAAAATTTTTGAAATTGAATTGAAAATTATACTCTCTTATTAAAATTGCAATATCACCGAATCAGCAGGGCTTCATGGAAAAGCGATCTACTGTCTCTAACCTTGCGGTATTTTCTCAATTCTTTGCTGACGGGTTGGAGTACGAGACATAGGTTGATGTTACATATACCGACTTTGCCAAGGCATTTGATCGAGTGGATCACGCTATCTTGGCAGATAAATTGGTGAGTTTTGGATTTAGTGAACCGCTAGTTGACTTTTTAACTTCGTACCTACATAATAGGCCTCAACGTGTATTGTACAACAGATATTTTTCATCACCTTACATTGCCACTTCTTGAGTTCCGTAAGGCTCTAACTTAGGACCACTTCTTTTCATTATTTTTATTAATGATCTCTCAGACAAGATTGAGTCTAATAACATAGTCTTTGCCGATGATGAAGTAGTTTTCTCGAGTCACCGACTCGAGGGATTATTTTCTACTACAGGCCGATCTGGTAACATACAAATTTGGTGCACAAACAACAATATACCTTTGAACTAGGAAAAGTGTACGATTTTATCGCTCACGAAAAGGCTAAATGCTATAAACTTCAATTACCATCTTGGAGATGCGAATATATCACGTATTGAATCAACTAAAGACTTGGGCGTTACCTTTGATATTAAACTAAATAAACTTCAATAAGCATATTAGCAATGTGTCTAAGCAGGCTACAGAAACTCTTGGGTTTATTGTCAATAACTGTGATGAATTTTTTAACGTGAGCTTATTGAATTCTTTATATAACACTTTAGTGAGATCACGTTAGAAATATGTCAACTTGATATGGTATCCATTTTATTAAGGACAAAAACGTCTACCTGAGTAAGGTCAGCGTCGATTTTTGAAGTACATGTAGTTTAAGGTGGACGGTGTCTATCCCCATAGGGGCTTTGATCGCGCTGTAATCATTTCTCGCTTTGACGTGCCCTCCCTCTCTTTAAACGTTTTGCAGCGTCTTAGCTTTTTTGAATCTTGTTTATTATTTTATGCTTTTTTATATTTTTTTATATTTAGGAGGAGTTAGTATTTATAATACTGGGTATAGTATATTGATACTTTTTTTTTAGTTGTAGTATTTTGTTGTCTGTATGACAGTTTTATTTTGATACTATCATGTAAACGGAATTATAATGCTGTTGGGTAAGATAAAAATAAAATAAAATGAATAAATAAAATAATTAACATATATGAAAGAGCATTGATATTCTTTGATAAATTCTTCATCACATAAGTACTTTTGTGATATAAACCAGTACCGTAAAAAAAAAAACAAAACCGAACCAAAATTTTTTTTTTTATGACAAAGCGTGTTTGTAGATCATGGTCGTATATTATCAAAAACAATGACTTTATTGCTATGACCATTTAAAAATAATTAGATAGTTCAGATGTGATGTAGTATAACATATGTGGTTTATAAGTATGCGGTAGCGATCTTTATTTCGTCTTTGTGTTATTCTGAGGCACTTACATATTTCATTCGGTACATAACGAAAAAATTCAGTGAATACTAAAGTTGGCTAATATGAGGATGAAAAATAAAAATGTAAAGCAGTCAATACTACAAGACCTTTTTTTGTTCTTCTCTTAATAGCTAATACGAGGGCGATTCGTAAAGTAGGTTCCGTTTCCGCCTAGTGACTACGAGAAGTGGAGATATCGGCGTAATCGCTAGCGCTGTGGTGTAGTCTGGTTTAGTGTGAGTCTGGCAGTGCTAGTGAGAGGATGTCCGGATTGTGCTATTTTGATCGTTTTAAATGGTTGCTGTAATTGAAAAATTCGGCGACTGTGAATTGCGTACTGTTATCCGATTTATGTTTGCAAAGAACATGTAAGCGGTTAACATTCATTGCGAACTTTGTTCGGTTTATGGTGTAAATGTCATAAGTGACAGTATGATTAGAAGATGGTGCCGTATCTTTCGAGTAGGACGAACTAATATCCATGATGAAGAGCGGAGCGGAAATCCAACTGTTGTGACGAACTAACTTGTGGGTAATTTCAAAGAAAAAATTCATGACAATCGGCGATTCACAATCACAGAACTGAGTGTTTTTTCACTTCAAATTTCACGTACAGTTTTGTACGAGGTTGTTACTGAACATTTAGGTTACACAGGCGACAGACTTCTACTAGAGGGCATTAGAGAGCTGGTTCATCGCTGTGACAAATGTCTCAATCTTAATGGCAACTATGTAGAAAAATAGCTGAAAGTAGTAGCTTAAGTTGTTTATAATAAAAACCTCTTCATACATTGGTGTTTTTTTAATAACCAAACGGAACTTACTTCACGAATTGCCTTCGTATTTTTTTTTTACATAAGAAGTGTCTAATGTCTTTCTTTGATAAGCTTTGACATACAGGGTTATGTAACGAACTCAATAAATAACTTCCTCGCCCCAACTATGAAATATTTAAAACGTTCCTGCATCGAAGATACTTCCTAGTTAAACACCAGGTCAAATACACAGTTCTGTACCCCATATCAGGCGTCGCACATGGAGGTGCGTTAGGACCACTATTAATAATTACTATTTACCTCTGACAACTAGACTAACTATGATTGTCACTTTTGTCGATGACCCAACTGTCTTAGCTTCTCATACAAACCCAACGGCAGCTTCTAATTATCATCGGATGAATAAGATAAAATTTGGGATCTCAAAACTTAGCGAATAAAAGCAAATGAGAATAAATGCGTTCACATCACCTATACTAATAGAAAAGAAAATTGTCCACTAGATTCATTTAACGATCACAAACTCTCGAATATGTTATATATCGTGGATTACACATTGATCGACATTGGCCAAACCACATATTTACGAAAAGAAAACTGGAAGTCACTTTTAGTAGATTTTACCGGCTGCTAGGCAGGAAGTCGCACCTATCAATAAATAACAAATTATTAGTTTACGTCTTTGAAACCAGTTGTAGGGGGCAGCAAATACACCAAGTATTGAAATCTCGCGAGGGATTCCAGAGCTTTGTGTTATAGTGAATCTGTGAATGACTTGTGGCATGTATCAAAAGAAATAATTGAACGAGACTTATAGGTGCTGGAAAGACGAAAACGGATTGTTAAAAACAGTTCGAAATTGCCCAATGTTCTTGTGGATAGATTAGCAAATAAAATAAATGAGGTGAGGCGATTAAAACTCTTTAATAATTGACGTCGTGTACACGGATCTCACCAAGGCTTTTGATCGAATAGATCACGACATCCTATTACAGAAGCTTGACGCTGTTGGATTCTCTCCATCCATGACTTGCTTTATGAGGTCTTACATCTGCGACAGACGGCAGTTGGTCACATATCGTGGACATTCCTCTAAAATATTCTGTCCAACATCGGGAATACCACAGGGCAGTAACTTGGGGCCACTTTTATTTTTAATTTATATTAACGATCTTTGTGGCGCGATTGCCTGCGAGAAGCTGCTATTTGCAGACGATCTGAAACTATACAAGGAAATTAACTCAATAGAGGATTGCATTGAGTTGCAAGGGGATATTGACCAACTTCTTGCCTGGTGTCATGACAATAAGCTGGCGATAAATGTGCCAAAATGTAATATACTTACCTATACTCGTAAGTCTCAACCAATAGTGTATGACTACCAGTGGGGCGGTACATGTATGAATCGGGGTCCGACTGTGAAAGATCTGGGAGTTGTATTCGATTCCAAATTGTCCTTCTCGGAACACATATCTTACGTGACGTCTACATCTCTCAAGACCTTGGCGTTTGTTATACGCAACTCGAAAAGCTTCACGTCTACTGATACCATTATTCAGTTATACAACTATTACGTGAGATCTAAATTAGAATACGCCTCACTGGTATGGTCACCTATATATACAACTCATATTGAGTCACTTGAAAAAGTGCAACGTAGATTTTTAAAATATCTACATTTTAAGGAATATGGCGAATACCTACGGCAGGGATACGATCATACTACTTTACTACAATTACTTCATTTCGATTCACTGGAACACCGTCGCAAATTAACCAGCATTACATTCTTTTGCAACTTACTACACAATAACATTGATGCCCCCAAACTACTAAGTAAGCTGCCTTTCGCGACACCACAGCGCTCCGCGCGTACGTACACCGCATTATACTGCCAAACTCCTAAAACTAATACTTTGCGGAAATCCCCAATCTATTCAATGTGTACCATTTGCAATGAAATTCTCACAGCCAACAAAAGTATTGATCTATTTTCCACCCCCCTACCCATCCTATTAACTAATATACACACTCCCAATAGCTTTATCGTATAGCATTGTATCAACCACCTCACACCACTTGTTATTTACTTCTGCCTTCTTTAAGTATATGTAACACACGAACTGTATTATCAAATTCTTATATTGTCCTGTAATTAGATGTATATCTGTTGGGCAAATATATCTATTATTATTATTATTATTATTATTTACTGTTGGACTTTCCTTCTAGATTTTAAGTTGGGTAAGTATAATATGCATTTATTTTATACATTAAGGATTAAGTCACATCAATTATAGGAAGAACAAGTACCTACTGTCCTATATTTTATGTAATGTTGGTCAGATTGTATGAATAGAGGAGATTAAAAAGTATCTAATGTGGAAAAGATAAACGAGGAATATTTGATTAATTGTTTGTTTTATTATTTTATTTTCTAAATATAATGACTCTATCTATCAATCTCTATCTATAAATAAAGAACAAACTTTTAATACAAACATTTAAAGCATATGTGACAAATATATCATAAATACTGAATGATTTTTATGTATTTTTGAATATCGTCCTCCTCACGTATATAACATAACATCTGGTAACCGTAACTTAAAAAACAATAAATTTTGTAACTAATTACATTTACAGCGCGAGTTAAAATATAATTTACGACAATACATTAGCAATTTAGTGGAGTATAAAATAATCAATTGCTTTTTGTTATAGAACTTATGAACGTATATGAACTTATTTACAGTATTGTTTCATCATAATAATGTAGTTATTTGTTTGTTTTTATTTTTGGATTGCAATTTTTATTTCATCTACACAGTCCAGCCATAAATACTGTCAACATTTTAATAATGTATGAAAGGAGATTAACTCATCGTAAAAAATCAAAATACATATATTCCAAACCTAGGCATAGAATAGTAAGTACAGTACATTGTGTTTCTAATAGTAAAAGCGATACATTCCCGGACGACAATGTAAATTGTTGCATTGAAGTCCGGGAATGTGCTTTTACTACGAGGTACACATACTTTTTTCTTCTGAAATCGGAATCAACGTTATTATAAATTAAAGAATTTTTATAAATGCATAACATTTTTTCATTACCACCTAATTGCCTATGAAATCGCTTCCTTGACAATCACTGTTTGTTTGTTGTTGTGAAAAAGGTCAGAGATTCATTACTTATTATTTAGCTTTAATACCTACTTATCGCTAAAAGAAAATTTATATGGACAGTGATGATGATGTCCTGGTGTGCGGGACACCACCAGAGTTAGTGAGAGCTGCTGAAAATGTTGTCTGGGTGTATTTATTTACTGTCTAAAATGTATATAAAAAACCGGTACGGGAAAGCTACCGACTTCCGTGGCTTAGGACGAAAAAAACCTTCCCGAACTATTTTCTGATGTTTGCAACGGACTAAAATACTAGAATAGCTTATTTTTGGATCTGAAATTGCGCCGAGAAAGTAGGCAATCTTCACCGATTTTAGAAAAAATAAACTTTCTGTAGAGATGTATAGTTTTTGTTTCTGTAGAGATGTATAGTACTTGCTTCCTGTGGTCACACTGGTTGAAAATTACCGAGCCATTCGTAGATTTGCGCACACACTGTTTCTTTAAGAATACTGCGTTTTATAGACTCTTAATTTGAACGTTTCTTGCAAGCTATATCTTTGGGAATATCTCATAATCGATAGACCAGACGGTACAGGTCGGGACTACCAAACGGCCAACTCCAAGCCTTAATAAACTCAGATCGCTTTCGCTTTATGAGTGGATGCTGAATCTTATTGAAACATTTCTTTCGCCTAAATTAGTATCAACATTGTGCTTCTTGGTACACCCAGCACTGATGATTACATTCTTCGGAAGTAATTTATAGTAGATAACACCTTCTCTGTCCCATCAGATCCATAACATCAGCTCATGCGGATGAATATCAACTTTTGCTCGGGAAGTTGCTTTTTGTTAGGGCTATGACATTCTTTTATATTCTTCATGTTAATATGAAGGCACCATTTTTGTTATCAGTAACAATGTGGGACAAAAATGTTGTTGATAAACCAAACTATACTGAGCTAGCAAAAATGCGCAAATATCGACACTCTGATTCCTCAAAACCTGCAGCAACCAAACACCCATTTTCGAACTTCGTCCATGGAATTTAAACGTCTTATTATTGTCGATTGGTTATAATCCACTATAATGCCCAATTCCCGAGTGGATTGGCGCGGAACATCATGAATGAAAGCGTTCAGACGATCTTCGTCAAAGTCCGATGGTCTTCCTGAATATTCAGAGAATTGTTTATACTAAAAATGTCCTCTTTAAGCTGAGAAAATAATTTCCGTGCTGTACTCTACCAAATTACGTGTTCTCTATAAACAGTGCAAATTTTTCTAACTTCTAACGGATTCCGATACATTAACTCCTTTGTTTACCTCGAACAGAAGAATATATTTTTTTCTACTTCGCGTTCCAAATAATTAATACATTGTTTTCAAGAAATCAAAAACTATTCATCTGAACAATAATACGATACTAAAATAACTTCGATGCCTAATGCCTAATGATTTTTTTTCAAGGCACTCTTACCTTAAAAATCAAAAACGTTACTATTTTATGCATGAACTTGATAGATATTGCTGTGACGTTTCACTTGGTCTGTGAAAGTATAAATTGTGTGGGCTGCCACCAGTGATGGTAACCCTACCGATTTTTCGGTAGATCTACCGAATTTAGGTATAATCTATCGATGTACCGAAGCGCTATGGAATAATTCTTAAATGGCTAATCTGCACAACAAATAAATAAGAATAAATTAGAATAACGAATCTGACGGATGTTAGCTACCTATAAACAGATAGGCAGTTACTTTAGGTGTTACTATTTTTACTAATATTAGTATTTTTAACGAAACACTGTTTCTCATTTTCCTTGTCTTGCTCTATGAAAGAATTTATTTACCTAAAACTGATAATAAAGAAAGAAAAGGAAATAAAAATAGATAGATAGCAATTGTTATTCATTAAATTCACTTCAATATAAGGGTATTCACCGATGGTTTTAAAGGAAAACCACCAGCCAAAACTATATATATATATATATACGTTTAACTTCCTATTCGATGTTATTGAATTCACTTCAAAATAAGGGTATTCACGTAAATACATTTATATAGGGAAATCACCAAGCAAACACTATATATACGTACAACTTCCTATTCCCTCATTTTATTTTAGTTGATTGAATGTAGAAATCTAGTCGTGCTTTCTTATTAATTAACTAACAAAAATGAGTGATAGTGATAGTAGTAATGAAGGTAGTAGCTCCGGCGTGATTAAAAAAAGGAAATACAACCAAACTTATAAAAAAGAGTCGGAAACGATAGATGCTTTTAAAGGCTGATTAAAAAAAAGTGAAAAGGGGTTCCAGTACGCAAAATGCAGTTCATGCGACAAAAATATAAATATAATTAGTGGAAAGGATGCTCTCATGATGCATAATAATTCAGCTACTTATCAAACAAAACTAAAAGCGATTTCGAAACAACTCACATTAGAAGCGTTGGCAACTACTGCTCCTTCTATATTAGAGGAAGAAGTTAAAAAGGGTAATTACTTTATTTAAACATAACTTTAGTTTTTATTTTTTTATGTACATGTTATAGGTGGAATACGTCTATCTGCTTTCATCGCCGAACATAATTTACCACTTACTACTATGGATCACTTGACCAAGGTCGTTGCCGCAGTATGCCATGATTTAAAAATTGCCCAAAGACTAGCCTGTGCAAGAAGGAAAACCACTGCAATAGTTAAAAATGTACTGGGATACGAAAATATGTAAGTATTATGTGATCATCTCCGGACGAACAAATTTTCCCTTCTTGTTGATGAGTCGACTGATACGAGCAATATTAAACATCTCTGTATATGCGTAAGAATAAATAACAGTAACACCATTTGTGATAATTTTTTTAGCTTTAATTGAAATTAAAGCAGCCTACGCGAATAGTATATAACGTGTGTTTATTTGAAAAGTCAATCTAGGTTACTTTGAAATTTTGATAGAAGAAGACGCATATATATTAGTATGTGTTTGTTGTTCCGTAAACGTAAATCCTAATGACATTTGATAATGTCAATCACATTTGTTATTTATTTGTATGTATGAAACTGTCAAAATATACGACTTCGTAGGTTAAGTAGTAAATTTTAATTTACGACATACTTCAAAATGTTCTCAGTAAATCACATGCTACTAGATTGACTTTTCAAATGAACACCCGTTATAACCATATTGTCTCTTTTTTTGAAAATCACGAAATTCCGTATAAAAGAAATCTGGTCGGTTTTGCATCTGATGGGGCAAATGTTATGGCAGGACAGCATCGCTCAGTAGTGATTTTATTGCAAAATGACATTCCAAAGCTTTTTGTAATGAAATGTATATTTCACTCCTTCCATTTGTGCGCTTCATATGCATGTGAAACGCTACCTCCGTATATAGAAAAGCTCACAAGAGATATCTATAATTACTTTGCTCATAGTCCCAAACGAATTAGAGAATATACCGAGTTTCAAGTATTTTGTAATACAAAAATCCATAAAATTTTACGCCCATGTCGAACCCGATGGTTATCCGTACATAGCGTTGTTTCGCGGTTATTAGAACAGTATGGACCTCTATAGTTATATTTCACCGATGTCGATAGTACCAATGATATCATGTCTGTAGGTAACATATTGAAAACGTTAAATGATCCTGTTACAAAGTTATTTTTACAATTTTTAGAATATGTTCTACCCTTTTTTAATAACTTGAATAAGGAAATGCAATCTGAACACCCTAAAATACATTGTCTATATAAAAACATACTTACTATTATAAAAACGTTATTCGATTGTTTCATAAAAAGGGATTACCTTTCAAGGTATTTCAGTGCCAGACGTAGATTTTAAAAATCCTAGACATTACCTGCAGGTTGAGGATATGTATTTTGGCGCGAAAGTGATACAAACAATATCCAGCACGTCACTTATCAAAGAGCAATTATCCTTTTTTAGACTAAGATGCTTGGATTTTTATGTAGAAGGATGTGATCAAATAATGAAACGGTTTCCTTTAAAGAATAATGCTTTGGAAAAATTTCAGTTTTTAGATCCAGTAGTTGTAAAATCAGGATCAATTCAATCTATTACCGACATAGCACTTATTTTCCCGGATTTTTTATACAATTCCGACCTTCAGACTTTGGACAATGAATGGCGTCTTTTAAGAAATACTAACTAAATTAACTCTTTTTCTGATAATGTAGAATTATTTTGGCAAAAAGTAGAAACGACGACATTCGGCGACGAAACACATATATTTATTTGTCTTACAAAATTTGGTTTTAATTTACTTTGTTTTTTTGCCGCATTTTTCGGCCGATGTTGAAAGAATTTTTTCTACGGTCAATAATTTAAAAAATAAACAGAGAAACAAGCTAGGTACGGATACAATCAACGGGTTAATTCTTGCTAAGCAATACATTGGAAATAAAAGTTGCTTTGATTTTCCAATTGAAAAAAAGCTAACTTTGCGAATGGCTAAGCCATACACTATAAAGATGGCGAAAACGAGTAATTTTTTGTAAAATGAGATGTTTTTAAAAAATTTGTTTTCTAATTTTATATTCTATTTAATGTATGTTACTTATATATTGTTGTAAATAATAAATAAAAGAAGATATTCCTAAAAAAGCTGTAAATTTTTTAATCTACCGATATTTTCTATAATCTACCGAATACTAAAATTCTTTCTTTGGAGACTGTGGTTAAGTAAAAATTTAAAAGGTATATAACCCCTTACCAAAATTATTAATCGTATCCTAAATACGTATTTCGACAACTAAGTTGTCATCATTAGTAGGTAAAAACCCCTAATTAAAAAGTCGCACATGGGGCACAGTAAAGCTAGAAAGCCGCTTACGCAACAACTACTTTACACCGCGTCCACGTATAGACTAATTTTAACATGCGAATATAAACTACGAAAAGATCGAAAAGCACTTACCTCTTAGGGAAAAAAGCATTCACATATGTTTATTCTCCGAGTTGAAAAATATCGAACGAAAGAAACGACAAACATTACTTCCGTAAGGGAACGGCACTAAACATGTCCTAATAACTTCAATTTTAGTAACAAAGTAACCAGGAGAAAAAGTACATGTGTTTACCATACCACCCCGTCACGAAAAACATTAATAAAGTTGTGAAAGAAAGAGGTCTCCAGGTTGCCTTTCGGTCCGAAAATACTATCAAAAGTCTCCTAGGGAATACCAAAGAGAGAGTTAACTTGAATTCGAAATCAGGTATATACGAAATTAGTTGCGAGGATTGTAATTTGAAATATATAGGCCAAACAAAACGACCAATAATAACCCGTTTTAAAGAACATATATCACATATTAAATACTATAGACCGGAGAAATCTAACGTTCCAACCACGCTTTAAGCACACTACACAATGTGTCGATCACAGGGTTGAAGCTGGTCAAAGGAATTAATAAACCCCGCGAACTTGATGCTTATGAAAGTATACATATCGCGAAAAATAGACAATATTCAATGAATAGCGATAGATCACCGATTCCTTTCAGTTGTCTCTTTTCATTTTTATTGCCATGATTGTGTCATCGTCGTTTTTAAATTGAAGTTATTAGGACATGTTTAGTTAGTGCCGTTCCCTTAAGAAAGGAATGTTTGTCGTTTCTTTCGTTCGATATTTTTCAACTCGGAGAATAAACATATGTGAATGCCTTTTTTCCCTAAGAGGTAAGTGCTTTTCGATCTTTTCGTAGTTTATATTCGCATGTTAAAATTAGTCTATACGTGGACGCGGTGTAAAGTAGTTGCTGCGTAAGCGGTTTTCTAGCTTTACTGTGCCCCATGTGCGACTTTTTAATTAGTGGTTTTTACCTACTGATGATGACAACTTAGTTGTCGAAACACGTATTTAGGATACGATTAATAATTGTGGTAACGGGTTATTAAGTTGTTATTACCGAATACTGCCGACCTTTCTACCGAGCTGGTTACCATCACTGGCTGCCACTCACGCATATATCTTTCTAGACTCTTTTGTTTGTGCTTATCTTAGGTTCTGATTAGCTAGGCCTATCCATTCAATATGTACACTGAAGAGAAATGAAACAAGTCGTTTATTGTTAAAAAATCTCTTATTGATTGATATATATATATATATATATATATATATATATATATATACATATATGTATTTACAACTCATGTAAACTAAATCATAATACATATTACCATTTTACTCAATTTTAATTATTCCAATTGTTTTGCATGGGAATTATGAGAAACACATAACTTTGAAGTCTTCTCCGATTCTAAATAGAATGCTTTGAAATAGTCTCATTTAGCCTCTCAACCCTCCAAATGCTAAATAATAGTTCAGTGTGTTTTCGTTTAACCGTCGTATCTCAAATTTTTGTATATGAATTTTCTTGACTCTACTGATATGTACCTTTGTTTAAAGAAAGTCTGTTATTGACCGTATGCTTTGTGGGGCGTAACCCTACGTAGCATAACGTTTATTTCCAGACTGTATATCCTTTTATTTACTTCCTACTTTTTGATTTTGAATGTTAATTTCAATTATAACTGGTTTATCTATTATTTTGTGGGAACGAACGCTACGCTGTAATCCTGATATCTTCTATAAATGTTTATGCAGTATTGAATTTACAATTAATTCAAAACTAATTATCCATATACCTTTTCGAAATTCTTAATTAAATGATATGTACTTCAAATTTTTTGTTTGAGTTCGTTACTCTTCGTATATGATTTTGTATAGTATATTTCTGAAGTATTTTCGTTACTAAGTTCGACGATTTAATATAAAAGGAAGAAATAAATATCTAATTTAATTCAGAACATGAATATAAAATCAAAAGTTTATTTATAAATCGTTCTACTAATGTTAAGTTATTTAATACCACGTACACGTCTAATGCAACGTGTAATAATTTATAAATAAAACTGGAGCTTCTAAAGATTTATCGTGATCTTTCAGAACAACTTTAAGTTTCGCGTCGGTCTCCTATTCAAGTCGTGATCCACTGATTATACCCCTTTCGTCACATGTCTTTTCGATCTTCGTAAAGCTCCACGTCGCTTACTTTGATTTATTTTCGATTTTTCCTTATATGCACATTTTTACTTTTACATGAAATTGCATTTTCTGTTTGTTTCTCTTTTATTTTATTTTCTAAACTCCTTTTCCTTTTGTTGTAATTTCATATTTGAAAATAAAATCTTTCGGGATTCAAATTCTTTTCGTTAAAGATTTTGACATTTATGTTTGATTGTTTTGATTTGTTATTATACATTTCTTTTCTTCTTTCAGATTCTGCTTGTGGCGAAATTTTAATGGTTGCTATGGCATGTCCTGGGACTTCTTTTAGCGTAAATGAATGGTTTTGATGCCTGTTAAATTTACTTCGTCCAGCTTTTTACTTATTGAATTTGGTTTTTCCCTTAACTATGTTTACAATGCGAGACGTGGCTATTAACTCATTTAAACGGAGTGTTTGCACTTGCATAGGCTTCTTTTTCTTCTTTTAATTTTGTGGGTGGGCGCCAGCACGTCCAGGCACTTGAGCACAGTGCTCTTTGTATCACCCTCCAATACCACTTCCATTCTGTTAGTCTTGTCTCCGCGATAAATGCCACTTTTCACTTCAGGGAAAGTTTAGGATCCAATAAATCTCTTTCGAATTGCTCCCTACCCAAGCACATACTGTACAAATGCTTCCTTCAAGAACAATGTCTAGTTATTAACCCGGTAATAATATTAATTTATTTTTTTTTACTGCGAATCAGGGTGGCTGAAACCCCAGCGTCCAGCTCCCTTAGTAGTGTTTTAGTATGGAGTTGACCTTCCGTTAGCCTCCATTTCTTTTTATGTTCTTTTTCTAGCCATAACCAGATCTCCCTTCTACCGGAATCCTTAGCGATTCCACCTACGGGTTATGGCCCTATGAAGTTCCTTTTAGTATCTTTCTTGCCCAGTTCGTCGGCTAACTCATTGCTTTTAATTTTTTCATGTCCTGGTGCCCATATTAGTGACACAGTATTGTCTCATGCCAGTCTATTGAGGGCCTGTTTACAATATTTCACAAGTTTAGACTTTAATAGCTGCCTGATTATCAGTCATTCCGTTCAGCTTCCCGAACTTCGTGGGCGCAGGCTTCGACTGCAATTAATTCAGCTTGGAAAACCGTTGTATGTTTCCCAAGACTTAACGATGTCTGCTTCTGGGACACATTCCGCATATACCTGCACCTGTGCCCCGATTGGATTGTGATCCATCCGTGTACTAGGTGCTGGCACAACAATCGCTGGAGCGGCTTTTTGCCTGTTCCCTGGTCGGTATAGATATGTTCAGCTCAGCTGTAATCGCAAGTGCCATACTGTCCGCCGACATTTATAACAGTATAGTTCCTGTGGTATCTGTATGGCCCCCTACAACCTCATTAGGACACCATAGGCCATTGGCCTTCAATCCTAGGATCGCAGCCATGGCCTCCGCTTTCACAAATAGTTCCAACAAAGGGAGACTCACAATGGCCTCCATGTAGGCAGTTCCCGTGGTATTCATAGCTCCCGTGATTCCCAACAGAGCCTGTCGCTGGAGAGTCGTGAGGAGCCCCACTGGCAATGTCAGTTCCGTCCTCCTGCATCAAGCAACTGCCCCATAGGTTGGTCTTACTACTACGGTGTACAACTAGTGTACCGCACTTGGTTTTAGTTCTCCAGTCTTACCAACAGTTCTTCCGCATCTCCAAAAGAGCTGCGCCGCTCTGTTCGCCACTTTGACTAGGTGCCTGCTCCAAGTCAGTTTCGAATCAAGTGTAATGCCTAGATACTTAACTTCATTGGTTAGTTATAACTCTTGTCCGAACAGCCTTACGCTATCCAGATCGTTTAGTTTTCTCATTTTGGTAAAAGATACCAACTTGTTTTTTTGTGGATTGACAGTTAATCCCTCGTCAAGGCACCATCTCTTTCCCCTGGGACACTATGATAATATCATCGGCAAATCCCTGGGTCCATATTCGCTGGTCATGTATTTAGGCTGCTTGTGAATGGTATTTACACTGAGCTTTACTAGAATTTATGACTTGCGTGATTTAGATGGCTTATAAACTAATCATTATCAACAATTTTATTTTATGAAGTGTTAGATTTTATGTAATCTATCTGCAAGTTACTTTATAATTACTGGATTCTAAATACTACAATGATTGTAATATACCTTCCTATACTTTTATTTGGTACGTAGGTTCTAAATTTTATTTTTTAAATTATAATTATGAATCGTAACCTAAGATTCATTGTATCCATCCAGCGAATTTGTTATTACCTTACCGAGATGCACAAGTGCAAGACAAAATCGTTTACCACAGATTACAGCTCTATGAAACCACGCTGCAACGGCATCTGAGTTTAGTGGACATCTTGCGGAAGCTACTATGGCGAATGTAAGCAGATTTACGTATTATGAAGTTGCACTCAAAGAACAACCTGTTTTGACTACATTTTGTTGTCATTTATACTCATTTTTCTTTATTTAAGTTGTATAGTGGTAAAATATCATAGTAATATACAGATGATATTATTTATTTTGTGATATTATATATATATATATATATATATATATATATATATATATATATATATATAGTATTTTCGTGACCTTGGTATGATAAGGTAAACTTAATTAGTCGGCGATTAAAGGTCTGGAAGAGAATATATTTTTTATATCCTTGACAAAGGCATCATTGCCGAAACATGTAGGATTATTTTAAATATATACACTTTGAAGTAATAACCAGACCTTTAATCGCCGACTAATTAAGTTTACCTTATATATATATATATATTTCGTCGAATGTTTTCGCGGTCGTTTGTTGAAGCGTTGTTCGGGATATATCCCGAAGAACAACGCTTCATATATATATATATATATATATATATATATATATATATATAAAGATAATTATTTCGTGACCTTTGTATGGTATGGTAAATTCAATTTGTTTGCGATTTAAGGTCTGGTTTTACTTCAAAATATATATATTTAAAACAATCCTACATGTTTCGGCAAATGATGCCTTTTTCAAGGAATATAAAATATAAATGACAGTATATTAGTGTCATACATTTGTAGTTGCTATGGATAAAATTATACAAAGATACATTCCAATTGAATAATAATAAATCATGCCTTAGTATTCTAAAATAGATAGACAACAAAAACAGGGAAACGCACGTTGATCCATTGCGATGAATTTTCTCTTTTGTAGAAATTTTCTTGGAAACGAAATATCTCTATTTTATTGCATGTTACGTTATTGATATAAAATATTAGATGGATTTTGACAAATTTAATTTATACTTACTACACATTAGGTCACAATAAAATTTACAGAAGTAGTATTTTCGATAATTTTTAAAAATATAATGATAATAATATTACTACTTATTCATCCAACGGAATATCCACTTACAGAATAAAGTTAAACAATATTTATACAAAAGAATACAAGCCCACAAATACTCCAAAACAGACAAAACTGCTTCATTTACACCCAAACTACAACGCGATCACCATTTCGATTTTGAAAACACACAGATAATTGATAAAGAACAACACACAATGAAAATGGAAATTAAAGAAATGATTAGTATTAAACAGGAAAAAAATTCAATTAACAACAGAAATGATATAAAAAATTTAAGTAGTATATACTATAACTTAATTATGTAACGGTCTGCAATTTACCATCATAATATATGTTGCTGTTATATAATTATATATCTTAAGTTATTTAAATATCTATACATTTGCTTATTATGCTGACAGTTTCGTGTTTTGATTCCTGTCTGGCTGTCCGAGTAGGTTTTCGTGGTTTTCCTTCTCGTTAAAGGCGAATGCCGACAGCTTTAGATCTTAAAGACGCTCCACGGGCGCATACATAATAATAACTCATGTCTTGCGTTTCCCTGTTTTTGTTGTCTATCTATTTTAGAATACTAAGGCATGATTTATTATTATTCAATTGGAATGTATCTTTGAATAATTTTATCCATAGCAACTACAAATGTATGACATTAACATACTGTCATTTATATTTTATATTCCTTGAAAAAGACATCATTTGCGAAACATGTAGGATTGTTTTAAATATATATATATATTTTGAAGTAAAACCAGACCTTAAATCGCCAACAAATTGAATTTACCATATATATATATATATATTTAATTAAATTAATTACCGTATACAGAGAATAAAGCTCGAGTATTCTAAAATTATTCAAAGCAGAGAGTAATAATAACTGACGATTATAATATTGGCGGAAGCTTTGCAAAACTTAGAAAGCGGGGGCTGTGATTGTTGACTACGGGCGCCTGAGACGTTGTTTCCGGGGCTGATTGTAAACTCAAAGTTCAGATCCCCGGAACAAGAGAAGTGTCTATTTGATGTAACCATGGTAACTTCTCCGTGTCGGCAACTGTTTCAAGCGATTATTGCACGTTGATCCATTGCGATGGATTTTCTCTTTTGTAGAAATTTTCTTGGAAGCGAAATATCTCTATTTTATTGCATGTTACGTTATTGACATAAAATATTAGATGGATTTTGACAAATTTAATTTATACTTACTACACATTAGGTCACAATAAAATTTACAGAAGCAGTATTTTCGATAATTTTTAAAAATATAATGATAATAATATTACTACTTATTCATCCAACGGAATATCCACTTACAGAATAAATATTAATTAAAATATTAATGAAAAACATTAAACTAAAGTCATGTTATCAACATGCTAACATAATAGAACTCATTTATAAATGATAATAATAAATACAAAAATCATGATCCAATACAATCAAGTCAAAAGAAGACAAACAAAACCAAAAACATTGATGAGACAAACTAATTGTACACTAACGACATATTCTAATTGTACACTTGTGCTCATAAAAATTGCATACAATACTTATAGCCGATTTTTGTAATATTTTAGTTATGTAATACCGGTTGTTTGAAAAAAACATCAGTGATACGTGTATAAGTAATTTGAGGTAAGTTTCCTATTTTAGTCCCATACCCTATTGTTTGTTGTACTCAATTACAAGAAAATAGTCAAATAAAAAAAATAGTATATTTATCTAATAATGCAAGTAATACGATTTTCAAATTGTAACATAAAAAACGATAACAATATAAAATATAAAGATATAATAACAAAGAAAAGTATTAATAACCAAGTCATACTGCCGTCTCGTGTTATTACAGCATTTAAACGACTAGGCATTTAATTAATTAAGTGTTGCGCTAGATTTCTTTCTGCAAGTTCTTCCCAGGTATTGTTAATTGGTTCCCATAATTCGACTGAATTGTGTGGTCGAAAATTTCTTTTATACAATAATTTGAAAAGACTACCCCAAAAATTTTCAATAGGATTTAAATCTGCACTACTTGTAGGCCACGCTAAAATTTCGATATTATTTTCTCGAAACCAATTTCTAACATTATTAGAGGTATGGACTGGACAGTTGTCTTGTTGATAGATGTAATTGTTATTCGGATATAGCTGTTCTACCGAAGGCAACATTAGATTTTCTAAAATTCTGATATAATTTTGCGAATTAAATCGACCATCAATTTTCCCATTCCCAGGTTCCCATTCCATTACAACTAATCCTGCCCCAACCAAACATTAACGCTGAATCTTCCAGAATGTGGACTTTCTGTTACATATCGTTCATCAAATCTTGAATTATGTGGTCTGTATACCCGAATATGTCCATCATTGTAAGATTTAAATATTTTCTCGTCCGTAAATATTACCCATTGAAAAAATTCCAAATCTCTGTGAATATAATTTAACGGGAATAAAATTCTTGATTGTTTGTTTTCCTCCGTCAAGAGTGGTTTTCTAGCTGCGGCCCTGTTCTTCAGTTTTGAGGCATTAATGCTTCTAGAAGCTGTTTCCCCGAAACCGGGAAAGTTTGATTCTAATTTAGCAGTTCTTATATTTACATAAGAGTTTTCCCTTAAATATTGTACACGAACTTGGTCTTCTTCTTGGTTAGAGATTTCAGGAAGACGTGTTACTATTAATATTTAGAAGAGGAGCAACTCGCCTTATTGACCAATGATCTTCTAATTTGGTGATGATATGCATTTTTTCGATTTCAGTCATATGCCGCGGCATTTCTGATAAATTTATTATGAGTGACAGGTAAAATTGGCTATTATTTTGAATGACTATTTGATCTTGACACATGTCATGCCAACTTTAGCGAAAGTCACCAAATGTCAACGTGATATATATGTACGGTCTAAAACCGCATACAGTCCAATAGTAAATGTATGCAATTTTTATGAGCACAAGTATACATCTTAAAGCATGTTTTCGCTGTAAATAACATACCTTCAAAGTGTTTTCTGATTAGAGACAGCCATGCTTTCTGTTAATGATTGCTAACAGTCCATGCACGCACTAATCACTTTGGCAATCTGTATGCCACCAATATGTGTGCAAAAATTAAATTTTTTTTTATTATATGAGTTAAATTTAAAAGATAATAGTAATAAAGGTTATGCTGAAAGTGTTGTCCATTATTTTGAAGACAAAGTCGAACTCTACACTTCATGTTCTCAAAGCCATTTACCAGGAGTTGTGGGGTTATGTCAGCACAGGAATCCTTAGTAGCATTGCGAAGCTCTGCGATTGTTTGATGTATGGTATTAAAATGTAATTCTGCAAATATGGAAGAATAAAATAATCTGAAATTGTCAGGTAAAGAGATCTTGGAGGAAAATTCATAATACTGTCATCGAAAAATCGTTACAAAAAAGCTACTGTATTTCGAGATTTGTGTGCCGCAGCATTATCTTGCTAAAAAAAATCCTTGTGTAACTTCGTCATCATGAAGTTCATTCATTCTGGTATATTTCAGCAGTTACAGTTTGGTTAAAAAATGTTGGCCCAATAAATCGTCTCCTTGAAGCTGCTAGCCAAACGCCGATTTTCTGCCGACCACATTCTCATATTTTGCTTAATTAAATAGCCAGAAGAATGAAACCAAGCCTCATCAGGAAAAGAAGGTATTATATCATGTTATCATTATTTATTTTTTGGATGAGTTGTCCATTCGACATCTAATATCCTCTATGAAATCTGCGGTTCGTTTTTTAGGTGCTTCACAGCAAAGTTTACGAGTTATTGCCCCTGTTTCACGAAATTTATCAATGGAAGCGTGAACATGACTTAGCAGCTGTGCATAAGTAACTGACAGATTAGGAAACTGTTGCCGGAAATCATGTAAGCACTGTTTAATGGAATAAACCCATTCTCCATCATATAATTTTTGTCCAGTTCTAAAGTAGCTTTTGATTATAAACTTTATGTGTTGTAACTCTAACATGTTAATAATGAAATAATACAATCAAATGTAAGGTTTTCTAATTTAAGTTTGTCACTAACAGCTATCACAATTTAAAATATAATTTAAAAGTACCGCAGTGTTGTCTATCTTACTAAAGAAAATACTTAAAAAACAGTCTACTCCAATCAGGAAAGTTTTTGAAGGCATGGTATGTGGTAATACTAGTAGTTTCGACATTCGATAATTTAATGTTATATATTTGTATGTATTATTATAGTATGTTTATGATAGTGTATTAGGTTTTTCATTCAACGGCATATACAAATTGTCGCAACTATAAGAACCTATAATATATTCTAATTGATTTAATAAATAGTGAGCTACGAAAAAAGTTTTCAGAGTATGTCATGTATTAAATAAATCACTTATGTCTTAGATTGATTAAGTGATTTAACCTACATATTGTACTACTAGTAATAGGATATCGTTAAATAAGAGTTGTCAAGTAACATTTATCAAGCTAAACTAGTATTTAAGTCTACGGAAAAATTGAATTTCAGGGAAAAGAAAGTTTTGGTTGTTGAAATGTGTAAATTACAATAATTTATTATAAAAAAATATAGTTTTTTTGAGTATTATCTGTTCTAAAATGAAAAGATACCAAAAAAATTAAATTAGAAAACTCATTAATTTTTTCGTTTAACACAAATGTGTTGGTTCTGAAGCGAAACGTTTTTTTATTTTAGAAATTAATCTTCATCTGTGAAGTCATCCATTGGGATTTGTGTCATGGGGGGTTTTGATGATCCCTTTACCCTATTATTTAAATTAAAAAAAGAACAAACACGATCTATTACGTAACAATATTTATTAAATAAGGTGCGAAATATGGCCACCGCCTTCATCTCTACAGCGTAAAGTTCTTCGCTTAAGAGTTATAACATTTTCTAGGATCCAAGGTGAATTATTAATTTCCACGATCTTATTAGTTATCCTTTGTTGCAGGTCATTAAGATCAAAAACAGGTGCTACAAGAACAGAATTTATTAAGTACGGCCATAAAATGAAATCGCACAGTGTTAAATCGCAGGAACGAGGTGACCAAATTGTATTTATATTTAAACTAATAATTCGATCTCCAAAAAATTCTCTCAGAAAAACAATGGATTTATTGGTAGTATGTACACGAGCTCCATCTTGTTGGAAGTAGCCTTCCTGTAATTCATCATTGTGTAACATATTTACAAATAGTATCAACATTTCCAGTCTGTAACGCCCAGCGTTTAATATTCCTAAAAGGTGTAAGCATTTTTTGGCTACCGTTTGAAGTTTTGTATTTTTAATCGACATATCTCCAAAAAATGTAGGTCCAGTAAACCTTCTCTGACAAACAGCTGCCAAACTCAAATTTTCTGTGGGTGCAGTGGTGTTTCCGCAAAAAAATGCGGATTATTTGCGCTCCACATCCTCATATTTTGAGAATTTACGTTGCCAGAGAGATAAAACCAGGATTTATCAGTAAATATAACCTTTGCAATGCCTCCATAATTAACAACAAATTGGTCAATAAATCTTTGACAAAATTCCTGTCGTTTCGGTCTATCCACAGGAAGTATTCCATGAGTCGCTTGCAAGCGATAGGGGTGTAAATGTAGATAATGCTTAAGGATACATACACAAGAGAGACCTAATTCTGAGGACGTTCTTCTACCAATTGCCTTACCGCTTCAACATTTTCCTGATTTCTATCACTGCCCTTTTCTGCATTCCCGTTTCCTATTTCCCTGAACAATTCCACAAAACGACGAATGCATGTGGAAAACTGATCATATGGGATAGCAATATCTGGGAAATTCTTGTAAAAAATCCTGATATGCATTCCTAATAGAATAAACCTATTCACAATTAATTTTGCTACCATTTCTAAAATAAATTTCAAATATATTAGTATGTGTTTTTTGTTCCGTAAACGTAAATCCAAATGACAAATATCAGTTAGTGCATAAAATAATCGTGCGTCGATTCTGGTTTAAATAAATTGCTTCTCAGTTTTAAAATGGCTTTCACTTTAGAACATAAAATTTTTTTAGTCCATGCTTATTTTCGAAGTGATAATAAAATTGATGGTTTATGGGTTTATTCAGTTCAAGATTGCATGGTAGAATTTCAAGTTGAGTTTCCACATTTTGTAATAGATTATATACCTACAATTTAAGAATACTTTGGATAGAACTTTAATACTTTTTTCTGAAACTGGTAGTCTCTTAAGAAAATCAGGCAGCGGAGCAGTTAAGAAACGTACACCTCAAGATGTCAATCGTGTTGAAGAAATAATGGAAAATGAACCACAAACATCTGTTCGACATTTGAGTCAACAAATGAACCTTTCTGTTGGTACAACTCACAAGTTATTAAAAAAAATATATGCGACTTTATCCATACCGTGTCACAGCAGTACAAGAATTGTTAGAAATTGATTACCCAAGTAGACTACAGTTTTGTAATGGGTTTGTAAATTTGAACAATAATGGAGAACTTTCGCAAAGAGTCATCTTTACTGACGAAGCATGGTTTTATAAAACGGGATACCTAAATTCACAAAATACAAGAATTTGGAGTAGTGAAAATCCACATGTAATTAATGAAGAATCGCTACATCCAGAGAAAATTGGTGTTTGGGCAGCGATAAGCCAAAGGCGAATCATTGGACCAATATTTTTTCAGGAAACGTTAACTGCTCAAAGGTACCGTACGGAAATTTTACAACCATTTGTCAATCAGTTGCATGATGATGAACTTCAAAATAAAATGCATATTTCCAACAAGACGGAGCACCTTGTCACTGTACCGCAGAATCTTTGGATTATTTAAGAGAATTTTTTGATGAGCGTATAATTAGTCGAAATACTGAGATTGCCTGGCCTGCACGTTCATGCGATTTAACACGTTGCGACTTTTTTTTGTGGCCTTATCTAAAAAATAACATATTTCGAACACCTATATTGAATTTGAATGATATGCTACAGAGAATCGAACAGAAATGCATGGAAATTAATAACAATCCAGTAATGTTGCAGAATATCATCAGAAATTTTGAACGGAGGATTTTAAAGTGCATTGATCTTGAAGGACAACATTTTAAACATTTGTTATAGTTTTCAATAAATACCTATTATTTGTTATTTATTTGTATGTATGAAACTGTCAAAATATACGACTTAGTAAATTTTAATTTACGACATACTTCAAAATGTTCTCAGTAAATCACATGCTTCTAGATTGACTTTTCAAATGAACACTTTTTATAATTTAATACAAATATGCCATTTGAGCGTTTTCTCTTGAATGGCTATGCCATTACAGGGGAGAGAATACCGGCGAGCCTCTGTTGTCCGTCAGATATCACGAGATATCTCCTGTCAGCCGATGGGATAAGGTTGCGCTTTTATTGCGGGAGCGAATCTTAAGACGTCGCTTCGTTAATCTGAACTGACGAGATCATTAGATCGTAGCGCTTCTGTCTGCAGTTGAAGTGACCATTGGTTAAATACGTTATGTATGTCCATCTGTACAGATACAGATATGTTTTTAACATATTCGTATTAATTTGTATTATCTTGATGTATAAAAGCATTTGTTAGGTATCTCTGAATATCGAGAACGTGGCATTTGGAGATTGTTCAGGATAATGCATCTTTTCACCGCCGGTCAATCGCTGCTGATTTTTTGGCGAAAACTCAAAATTTTGCTTCCACATTTCCTATGTTCACCTATTTGGTGATGAAAAGAAATTCACTTTCTTGCATGTGTAAATCGTATTTCTGGTGAGGGAGATTACTTCTAATAAATAAAATGTTTCTTGTTGAGATTTCATTTTTTTTTTTTTTAATCAATTCCGGTTATCTTTGGGATATGCTCTATATACGTATTCTTAGTGATTGGTTGTTTTTTTTTTATATAAAAGATATTAATGGTTTGTTTTCGAAATCATTTAATTAAACCCATAAACTCGGCTTAATCTTTAGAAACTCTATCAAATATGTAAACCACACATGATTTATTTGTCATAAAAGATAGGCAAATTAGCATTATTAATATTGCTTGGCAGTATACAAAGGGGAAACCGCAAGTAGCCAGCCATATGACAACAAGTACCAACAATAACAGCCTCATGAACGAGGTAACGATCTGCAGTCTCGCCGGCGTCCACACGATACGCAGAAGCAATTAAAACTGTTTGATTTAAGAAGGTAAGGAATCAAAGGCGGCCTTAAATCCGTCATACGCAAACGAGCGGCTCTATATCGGAAATTCCCCCGTGGCCATTTCCGTCTGCTACTTGACCGTAAAACGCAACCCGCATCTCGCCGCAATCGAATGATTTACGATGCTTTTCATTTCATTATGGGCAATTAGTCGAACCGTCACTCAAAATTTAGAATAGCACATGTAAATTGAAGGCTACAGTATAAGAACAAAGTGATGCAGTTTTTATCTAGCATTTGCTTTATCGTTTACGAACTTTTTCAGAATTTGCAAGCATAATAAATACATCAATGCTAAAGACAACATATTGCAGTGGATTGTGATATTAATAGCTTATTTATTTTCAATTCACACTGCTAAATAGATTCCCGGCTATCCTCAGTCTGGTGCGCCTTCGTTGAGCTCCTTAATCGTCAGAGTTTATCCGGATGGATACGTGGAATATAATTCAAAAGAATAGGTATAAGACAAATTATACAAACATTTCCCCCCTTACATGTTTATTAAAAGAAAACAAAAAAAAAACTCAACTTTACAAAGTGTAACGTTGAACTGATACAACTGTCAGTATTGAGGAAAAAACTTTGATACTATATGACAGTAAAAGTTATAAAAAACCTCAAAATAATTGACCGCGAACAAAGATTTAAAAATTAAAATATAAGCAAAATTTATCAGATGTCAACAATTACGTTACCCCCACAAATCAAACGTCAAATAGAAATTTATCTATTTTCGCACGCATCCAAAATTAATCATGCGCACACATGCATGAAGCAAATAAGTTTCCCGCCTTCTAACGTACTACAATAATTTATATGAACAAAAACTACACTCAAAAAAACAATCTGATAAGTTTTCTTGATATTTTCTCTGATTACAAAAATTTTACAAGTCTAAAATTACTGTATTATTTAACTCTAATAAATGCTTAAGTTATATTAAGAAAAATATACGTACATTAATTAATGTATCCAAATCACTAAATATGAGAGATTTTTTTCTCCTCAGATAGGTCTATTAAATTAATATAAATTACAAGCTAAAGACTCGTAATCAAACGAAAATTAATTTAACACAACAAAATCACAATCAAAAACAAACACCGTAATTATCCAAAATTTAAATTGAATAAAATTAACTTTTATGCAATTACAAATAAACACGACCTATCTGCACAAAAACTACCCAATCTCTAAAAACATGAAGATCTAGGAAACGACATGGTACCCCTACCTAACATAAATATAAATCAAAACAGCGACAATATATATATTTATATACTATTATAACTTCCAAATTTGCGGGAACTGCAAACATCACATAGACCCGTACATCCTACAGTTGTGGACAAAAATACACATTATAATAAATTGTTATATAAATTATCAAATTTTTATAGTTATCTCTCTGGAATAAAATGTACATAAATATACTGTCTTTTATAGTTTCTTTAATTTCTTTCTTCGGGGAAAAATCCATGACAAAATGTAGTTATATACTGATTGGGAAGAAGTAAATATCTTTGGCAATGAATGATTTCATGTTCCTATACTGTTGACTTAAATATATTGGTTTTCGGGAGCGTTGTTATGTTGTCATGTGATATACCATAAAATTAACGCTTCAATATACCGCGTGCCATACAGAATACAACAAGCGTTACATATATTTTCACTGTTTATTGGCAACAAGGTTATAAAATTTTCTCTGGATCAATATATATAGAGGGGAGTTTTTTATGTTATCTACCTGGCTATGAAAGAAACGAGTTAGAAAACAAAAAAAAACAATATTTTTCAACGTCAGAACCATTAACACTAACACATTTATTCCAACGTTTCTTTAATAACGCCATGCCTTCCAAAAATATATTTTGGTAATTCCACAAAATACGACCCCACATGCTATTTGGGACATACCAAGGAGCTTTGATAATCATACGCAGTACTTTTGACTGAAATCTTTCCAGTATCTCAATGTTAGGAATGGAAGTAGTCCTCCAGAGATGTATTCCATAAGTCCAAACTAGTTTTATTGTTATGAGGGTAGGCTGAAATGTAATGGACATATGCTTATACAGTGTGAACGAAGTCACGTTTCGAACCGCACCAGCTGGAATGTAGAAGTAACATGCCCCTCTATACGTATTATGGAGACGTGTTCCAGTGTTATGTCAACGCGAGTTAAACAGCGTCCTGTTATCGAATTTTTTACTGACGAAAAAGTGACTCCTAGTGAGATTCATCGTCATTTAAAGGATGTTTATGGTAACGACGCTGTTGATAGGTCTACAGTAATAAAATTTCATAATTGCGAACCTGGAAAAGCCAAACTTGTTAATAAAATATGCAGCGGACGTCCGATCACTGCTACAGACGATAAACATCGCAAACTCGTCGACGATTTTATTCAAAATGACCGGCGAATCACTCAGAAGCGTATCGCAAACCATATTGGAATATCCAAGGAACATGTCGGCTTCATTATTGAACAATTTGGATACCGTAAAATCTGTGCCACGCTGTCTCACGGACGAGAACAACAGCGTCGATTGGAATACCGCGAGCAACTTTTGCAACGCTATCGTGACGAAAGAGGCGACTTTCTTTTAAATATTGTGACTGGGGACTAGTCATGCATTATTACGACCCGGAAGAGAAAAAACAGAGCGCTGAATATCGACATCCGTCTTCTCCTCAGGCAAAAAAGTTCGAAACACAAAGATCCTCAAAAAAATCTTTTGATTGTGTTTTGGGATGCTCACCGAGTTTGTGTGACCGATTTTCTGGAACGAGGGGCAACTGTGAATTCTTCTCGATACATGCAGACGTTAAAACACTCAATGTCGAGTTTGTCGTGTTAGGGGCAGCCTGGAACGAATAATCTTGCAACATGACAACGCTCGTCAACACACCACGCGCGCAACTGCAGAGGCTCTGCGAAACCTGAAGTTTGAACCGATTTTTATTTTTTTTCCTCTACTCAAGAGAAACCTCAAGGGTAATCATTACACCTCGAACAATGAGGTAAAGGCAGTTGTCATGTCCTGGATTCGAGAAAAGTCGGAAGAATTTTTCAGTTGCTATTTGTTTTTGTTCGCGCATGTGTGCATTACTTCTCAGCCTGCCTTCATACTTTGTAAGCAAGGGCTTTGATTTCTAGGGACAGGTTAGATTTTTGATCAATTAACCAGGATAGTCTACTAAGTTTAAGGTCTAGCTGCTTCCTCTTTGAGAATATATGCTTTCTCCATGCCAGTATCCGATCAAGGTGCATTCCTAAGTATTTTGTGTTATATAATGAAACAGATATGCAAAATACATATCCGTCATTGTAAACATGGACAAACACCTCGTATTTTTAGCATTTACTTTTGTTCAATACATATGTTTCAGCCATCTAGGCCTCATCGGTTGAACTAGTGAAGCAATGTGTATACAAATTAATACAGGTCTGTTAAACAACGGATCTGTATCTGTATCTACATTTACGCTAAAATCGTCTCCAAGCTATAACCAGTTTACAATGACGGATATGTATTTTGCATATCTGTTTCATTATATAACAACTGCGTAATACGGCAAAAACGTATTGATAAATATCCCTTTTTTGTATATTTACCGCCATCTGGCGCGTGTTAATGGACAGCACCAATATACGTATTTTTCCGCTTTTTTTCGTAATAGCATTGCTATTCGAGCGGAAGATCGCCTTTTCTGGCCTAGTCGCTTTCTTCCGTCAGATGTCACTGATTAAATTGTGTCGCCTGATAGAACGAAACTGGTTATAGCTTGGAGACGATTTTAGCGTAAATGTAGATACAGATACAGATCCGTTGTTTAACAGATCTGTATTAATTTGTATACACATTGCTTCACTAGTTCAACCGATGAGGCCTAGATGGCTGAAACATATGTATTGAACAGAAGTAAATGCTAAAAATACGAGGTGTTTGTCCATGTTTACAATGACGGATATGTATTTTGCATATCTGTTTCATTATATATTAGTTAAGTGTTTTAATAAATATTGTCCTAACATTTTAGATATAAATGCATAATATGATCAATTACTGTAAAGAAATTTAGATTTAATATATTGTTTACTTACCGTCTTTGTATTCTACTTCCTTTGCAATCTTTTCTCAAATTTCATCTTTTAATTTTTTTTGGAATATTCTGGATTACTTGTATCGAAATAAAGTGTCTCTTTTCTTACAAGTTTGATAAATAATTCTTCCGTCATATTACCTAACGTACGTATCTAACTTCTTCTAGTCTAACTTCTAAGTCACAACACTGGTTGTAGGAAACTGTATTTCTCTTACAAACGGGCACGTGTAGACACAAATACGTTATTGCCTGCGCGCGCTTATCTCGCCAGTATACGCGGGAATTAGGAATTACGTACTTTATAAAAATCTGCTCTTTGCTGACCTGTGCCGCTTGTGCTACAGTATACGCTTAGCTTATACTTCTATGGGCATTCGTCACAAAAATGCACACAGGAAACTGGTAAACTCGTATGTGTAGCCACAGACAGGCCCATGGATGTAGTATATATGGATAGCGAACATCTGACCAAAGCAGTGCATTCGATTGACTCCAACATTAGAGAGAGAAACTATCGAGTGAGATAGAGCTAGTACTGGCAAGAAAAGGCGCGTTCCCTATTAAAATACATGGACGATCGACCAGGGCAGGTAAATATACCCGCGGCATATATTTATCTGGCTGTTTAACTGTAATACATTTATCAAGTTACTTTAAGAAAATATTCGTGGATTTGTTTGTATCTTTATAAAATAAATATTTTGTTACTGAATTACAATTTTAATTTAATTAATTTAAAGATGCGGTATATGGAATATACAGAGTACAGCTTTAAAAAATCCGAATGAGTGAATTAAATGCACATGTATTTATAGGATGAAATTAATTAAATAGTTACTTAGTAATAGACGGCAATAGAAAACACATTAGTAGTAAAACGCAACTAGATTTAATAACGTTTTAATTTTATTTTTCATTCTTCTTGTTATTGTTTCAAAGTATTTAACTTTGTGTTTCAAATGCAAATTAATTGCATTTTTGCGAAGTAATGTAATTTGCGAATGCGAATTTTTTCAATTGAAAAATTCGAATAATTAGCGTCGTTCTATTACCATGGACATTTATTTCGCATTCATTTGCACTAAAATGGGTACTACAACTACAAATTACTGCTGTTTTTGAAGGTTCAAAATCTTTTCTTGTTATAATACATTTTTTCCGTAACTGTTGATCAGAAGGGAATCTACAAATTTAAAATATATGCTAATATGATAGAAAAATGTAAAAATAAGTACACTTACCTATGGTATTTTATGTTACTATTTTTAACCAAACGGTTTGTGCAATCGTAAGCGGAACACGAAATAATAATCTTTTAGACAAACTATAAAGCAAAATAAAACTTCTACTGTTTATATTAATGATAGATACAAACAGTTGTAACTTTACTTAATGCAATTTCATCACGTGCTTAAAATAAAACTGATTTAACTATTCAAAATTATTCACTATCAGAATACGAACTCGGAATGTTTTGCCAGTACTAGCTCTATCTCGCTTACAATTTTCTCTCTCTAATGTTGGAGTTAATTCGTAATACGCATAGGCAATCCATATACTACATCCATATACTACATCCATGGACTGGCCTATCTCGCCAGTATACAGCGTCACCTGTGTCGCAGTATACGCCTAGCCTAAAGAATACAACCTTCCAATTACAATTAATAATCTTTAAACTTAATGTTAATATATTTGTCTATATTTATACGCGGAAAGCAATTCAAACAAATTCTCCAGATTGAACTCTTACATCTTTTATTCTAATCCGTAATAGTCTCCCTGTAACTTTTAATTCCATAATTGCTGCACTAGAACTTGACGACAATGTGGATAAATTGTAATCTCTGAATCGACGGAGAATAATGCATAATACAAGTTTCAAGCGTAACTGAGTTGGATTTCAAAGGAAAATCTCTCTATGCAAATGGAGGCTTGAACTAAATTCAAACGCTTTAAAGAAGGAGAGATTTGTCTGAGATTATAAGAGCGAATGCATTTATTTTTAGATTACTTTCGCGAAATGTTTAAGTGATGTTCGTAAGAGAGTAGAAGAATAAAAATCAATACGTAAAATAAGATATTTATTTAAGGAATATTTAATTTAATTAGAGACATATGTTTAATAATGAAAAGAAAACAATATCACAGATTTATGTTTTATTTCTTTACAGACCAGGGCGGGTTGAGTGACTCGCGCGATTGCCTAGAGTAGGCCGTGAAATTAAAAAAAAACTTATCACATTTTGACAACCGATGCCTTATCACTTTACTGTTAGTGTTTGATTAATTTGTGACAAGGGTGCTTCGTAAGCCACTAATTAAGTATAAATGAATAGTTTTGAATATCGTGCAGTGATTAAGTAACTTTTAAAAAAGGCATGTCCTCTACCGAAATCGAAGATGATAGGCGGGATACACTGGGTGAAGGTTGTCCTTCGTATACAACGTCAGAAATTGGGGAAATGAATTTAAGCGTGGCAGGAGCAGCTTAGAAAATGATCCCCGCAGTTACGGCCAAAAACGGCTACAAGTCCAGAAAAGTGCCATGATTTGGTTTAAGTGACCGACGATTGAAAGCGTTAGAAATAGCAGAGGCAGTGGGCAGTTCAATGGAACGGATGCTTTATATTTTGCACGAAGAACTTTATATGAGAAAGCTTTCGGCAAGATGGCTACCGCATTTACTGATGGCGGAACAAAGACGAGTTCGTTGTCAAATATCGATGAATAATTTAGAAATTTTTAAACGCAACACAACATATTTTGTTGCGTCCATTTATTAACTGTGACGTGTAATGAATCTGGTCTGCTTTCGGAAGAATCTGGCTCTCGAAGGACCAATGTAATGTATCTGGTCCGCTTTCGGGAGAATCTGGCTCTCGAAGGACCAATGTTGTATTCGGGGCGATGTACCAATGTTATGGCTGTTTCCGGTTTCTGGCGGTGCTGCTTCAACGCCAGTTACTAGAATGACGACCCATATGTTGCTTCACCGTGCGCAGGTTATAAGGCTGTAAGACTGTGTGTCTTATACTGATGTTGAATTGAAACTGATTTGTTCTGTTCTTTTACAAGTAGGTAAAAATTGACATCATAACGGGTAAATCCTGTGCTATTTAAATTCTTGGAATTATACCTACAAGCAATAATACGATAATGTCTTAAAGATCTAATTTTAACTAATAAATAATAAAATGTTATTACTAATTAAATATTAGTAGGTGCCATAAACCTAAGTATACATTTCCTGATGGTCCTTTATTAGAGTAATAAAAGTTATTAGATACAAGGTGTTCCGTATAGTTATCTTCAAATTTTAGGAGTGTAAAGTAGACTTCATTTCAAGTAACAAAAACGCAAAACTTGTATATCAATTTTTATTTGTTTCAAAGTTACAGATCTATGAATGTGATAGTCAGATCATGAAAAAAATGTAATTCTAAAGTCAATAAAAATTGATTTTATTTAAAAAAGTTCAGTTAATAATATTTTCGACATGTTCACCTCCTTGTTGAATGCAGGCTTGTGCCCGTAAGCCAACAGAAGAAGTACTTATCCGAATTTCATACTTGTTGTGTCGGATTTGCTCGGCAGCCAGGTGAATACGATCCAACAACTCTTCTCTTGTGTTCGAAACTTGCGCGTAGACTAAATTTTTCATGTACCCCCATAAATAAAAGTCAAGGGGATTAAGATCGGGTTATCTGGGTGGCCATGCAAGAGGACCCCCTCGACCAATCCATCTTGGATAATTGACGTTAACCAAATTTCGGACAGCAATTCCGAAATGTGGTGGTGCCCCATCCATGTGAAACCACATGTCTGTCGAACATTCAGTGGGACATCCTCTAAAAACCTGGCAGTTCGTCAATAAAAAATTGAAGGTAATTGTGCGCATTTAACCTCCGAGAAAGAACGACAGTACCAATCAACAAGTCATCCATTAGGGCCGCCCAAACGTTAATAGAAAATTCATTTTGAAATTTATGGGCGTATAGCTTTGGGATTTTCTGATGACTACCTGTGCAGGTTTCTCAGATTTGTAACACCACTTCTCGTGAACGTAGGTTCATCTCTCCAGACGACTGTTCTGCAGAAATTAAAATGAAGCAGTGACTGTCTTAATATCCAGGTAGAATAAACTAGACGAGCATAGTGGTCTGCCTCAAGCAAACCGTATTCCCTGCGATAGTGATATGAATGTAAGCCCTCACGTTTTAAAGTTCGCCAAACTGTCGTTCGTGGCACTTCTGGTTGTCTAGCGATTTGACGTACACAGAGAGTTGGATCCCTTGTAACAATAGCTACTGCTTCTTCCTCTAAGTCTGTTGGCAAATTTACGCCTCGGTCGAAAAGATAATCACACAATCCGCATTGCCGATATTGTCTGTGTTCTTCCAGAAACGTTCTGTAATTAGGAATGCGCCTATCGGGAAACCGACGTCGGTATTCAATAACTGCTTGACGTGCACTGTCGTTACAGTAGCCATACACAAAACGCATGTCCGCATACTCTCGAGAAGAAAATCGGTAAGGCATTTTGAATAAAGAAAACGTGTCCACTCACTAATAAGCTGTTGTATGAACTAAAACGTAATGTAATCCTTTATTAAAAAATGCAACGTTAACAGTCATCTGAACAGTTGTTTATTGTATGATATTCATGGTTCAGCACTTACGAAATAAGTAAGAACCTTCTTTATCATAAGTAAATTTCCAGCACTCTTTTTTGTAGATCTCCAAGAAATTACTATATGCACACGTGTTTATTTATTTTAGGATAACAGTTTATTATGCGACGTTAACAATCATAGGCCTGTTATTGAATCGTATCACTTTTTTTAAATAAAATCAGTTTGTATTGACTTTAGGATTACTTCTTTTTTCATGATCTGTCAAACACATTCATAGATCTGTAACTTTGAAACAAATAAAAATGGATATACAAGTTTTGCGTTTTTGTTACTTGAAATGAAGTCTACTTTACACTCCTAAAATTTGAACATAACGATACGGGACAGCTTGTATGTATATATATATATATATATTGATAACGAGCAGCCTCTCGTTGTACTGAAAATTGATAACGAGCAAGATGCGTAATAAAATAATGTAAACGTTTATGAATATAAAAATGCTCAGCTGTGAATAAATGGCTTGTTAGTTTTTATATTTATTCGGTGAATTTTACATATACGAACTAATTACATTGCTCTAAGTAACATATAGATGGGGTTGTTCGAGTTTAATCTATATGCGCAAGATGCAAAGTTGCCTACTTGCGAATTATTCCATAAATGTAACCTAAAACAGCTGTTCGGATATAAACTTATTAATAAGTATTAATTAATGTGCGTTTATTATCTTCAGGGTCCGGCTAAACTCGAGAACAAAATAGACTCTAGTGTTAGGGCATTGTGATATGTCCAAATTTAAAGTGCGAGTTCGGTGACTTCAATCAAACACTACTGATATTTTTAGATTCCTAAATGATAGGTTAATTGTTGTTAAAGCTATACTACAAAATAAAATGTCGAGATCAGATTCACGAATAATAACTTTAATGTTCTTAAGATCTCTATTAACAGGTAAGTTATAAGCATTAATTGTTAAGTATAATTTGTATATAAATTTTGTAACGTGATAAATTTAATATGTTATTTAACTATGATAAATTACGATAAATATTACATGAAATAAATGAAATAGATAAATATAGAAATAGTGAAGATAATCTTTAATTAATTAGGAGAATTAAGTCAATAACTTTAATATAACTAGAATGTATGACGTAAAACAAAGAAAAATTAAATTAAAACGTAACTGTATTCTTCCTCTTTAAAAGTAATAAATAACCTAAATCTTATATATCGTATTTAATAATGTATATCTTAACTAATATAAATAATATACTATATTCTTTTTTAATATGATTGTTTAAATTGTCTTTTCAATATAGATGTGAGATTTTAAAGAATACTTAAGTAATTGGTGCAGGATTCTGGATAAAAACGGGATCTCAAACGGTTTAGGAAAGGCAGGTTTTTCGTCGGCGTTCGAACGGCGTCACCCCGGTCAAAAACACTTTCTAACGAACTGCTTCTCGGCAAATTGCTCTTGGCAATATTTTTGTCACTGGTACACGTACGAACTTGAAATATGTGTCCAACAGGAGCTGGGAATATTGGTAAGATGTTTAACTAATTGGACGTATGAATTTACTTGTATTTATTGTAATTTTCTTCTTGTTTTTAGTGATACACTCAAAAATACGTCTGGATGCTTTAATGGCGATTTTTCCAGTTACGCTAACCTTCTTTTATTTTTGTTACTTGATTTTGATTCGTTCATCGGTATGTATTCATTTAATCTCGACAATTACTACTAATGAAAATGACAATTCAATAATTTTAAATACATTTACATGTTGTAATAAATATTTACTTAATTTTAAAACTAATATGCATATAATGTGTATGTCAAAAATAATACATTATGCTGTTTTTATTATGGGATATTTTCCCGCGATTGACAATTCAAATTATGTACAGTTATACCTAAATAAATGGCGTCATTAATGATTTATCAATTAAGTTGATTTTTTTTTGTAAATACAAATTATCGAACTGAAAATACTATTACAAATGAAATGTTAGATTATAAATGTGTGAATGTCTTAAAAAAAAAAATAATTAAACTTGCGTATTCAACTTTATTGATTTGACGTGGGAAGAATTCAGTTTTGACATATAATTAACTATTCAATAACTTATTTATATACATTAAGAGATTGTCCTTTTGCTTATTGGGCATACTTGAGTGTGGGCTTGACCTACCTCAATTCCCCAGTAATTTGGTATGCCGTTATTGACTTGGCAAAGAGGCTTATCCAAATTATTCTCTTTGAACTATTAAGTTGTTTGCTTTATCATATGAGTTTTTGTGCATATAAGCTGTTTTTAATATACATTTATAGTTAATGCTTGTCCCTTTAAGTGTTGATTTGTTAATATTATTTTTGAACTGTTAACTTTTTGAAGTCTGTTTTTTTTTTTTTAATTTAAAAGAAAAATTATTATCTCTTCTTGATATATTGTAACGATGTTTTAATAGTTAAAATGATTTGTTTTGGGGGTTTACTCTATTTATTTTACTTGTTGATGGTCCATGCTTAAAGTTTTCTATTTTTTTTAAACTTGATATATTAATATAGGTTTTAGTTTTCACAATAAATAATTCTTTCATGTTAAATACATGTTCTGACTAGCGAATCCTACTCTTTTCTTATTATAATACCATTCCTTATTATATAATTAAATTCCCCATTATTAGACATTCTCATCTATATTTCTATATATTCATATTTATAATACTAATTCATATCTTATTCATACTTTATATCCCCATATTATATATTTATTCCTACTCTCTCTATTAATCTAGACTTTTTCCATTCCTTTAACATTACATCAAACCTTCTATTTATTCTTAGCATACTATTACTTATATATATATTACATTTTAGGAATTCATTTTATTTAATTTTAAGCATGTTAATATTCGTTTTGTTTCCCCATTACATATTTAACTGTTTATCATATTATATCATGTAGATACTTGTTCTTTCTATATTTGTTTGTATATCATATTATTTGTGTTGTGTTGTTTCAGTTTTTCGAACTGTTAACTACCCCTTTATGTCTTTCAAGTGTAACTGTATATTATATTTTAATTATAGATATTGATTTGTTGATATTAAATTTATATGTGTTTAGTTCTTATTCAAATTTGTTTTTTTTTTTTTTTTATGCTGTATAATCTTGTAACATTGATATATGATACCTCCCCTTTATATAATCGGTATTAGGCTCGATTAATTCATATGTATTATAGCCTAATTTCTGATTTATTATAAATGGTCCTTGATAGGCCTTCAGTAGCTTACCCATGATTTTCTGTTTTGCATTAGATACTCTTAAGCTTTTGACTATAACTCGGTCACCTAATTCATATGTTTTGTATTTCTTGCTATAGTCATTCTGTTTCTTTTCCCATTTATTCTTACGTTTTATTAATTTTAGTCTGACCTCATCTGTACGTTCCGATAAATTTACTAACTCTGGCTCTACCCATGGTCTTTGTGGTGCTTCTCCTGTAAAAATCTTTATTGGACAGTGATTGTGGACTGTGCTGGGTGTGTTATTTAATATAAATTCAATTTGTGGTAGATGTCTAGCCCAACGATTATGTTTTTCATCTAACATAATTCTGAGATACTTTAATATTTCTCGTATGTATCTTTCGGTAGGATTACCTTGTGGATATCGTATCGAGGTGTAGTAGGTTTTAATATTCCTTGTATGTAAAAATTGTTTATATCTATCATTTGTAAAATAGGTCGCATGATCTGAGAGTATAGCTTGTGGAGTACCATATTGGATAAAATAGTCTGTAAGTGCTTGTAGTACTGTATCTGTATTGCATTTTTGCGTTGGGATTAACTTTATATATTTTGAGAAAATGTCACATATTACTAGGATGTTCTTGTATCCTTTTGTGCTTGAGATGAGATTTGACAAGAAATCTATTGATATTAATTCTAATTTATCGTATGCTATTATGTTACTACTCCAATTTGAGTTTGTTCGATTTTTGTCCTTAGCGAATAAGCATGTTTGACATTGTTTTGTCACGCTTTTGATGATTCTCTCATCGTTTGTGCAAAAATACGCTTCTCTAAACACGAGCCAACATTTTCTCGCTCCGATATGTGTGTAATTATAATGTAGATAATTTGCTATCTCTCTGGTGTGTTCCTCATTTATAACATACAATTCATTATCACCTATGTTCTTAATTATGATACCATTTCTAATAAACATACCTTTAAATTGTCTTCCCTCACTGATAATCTTTCGTAAAGGGTCAAATTCTTGTGTTAATTGTGTTTGTTTTACCCTATCCAATGAAAATAAACCTTCCTTTTGTAACATTACCAGATTTATGCATATACTTTGCTTCTTCATTTCCCCATCTTTTCTTGTTAAAACATCTGCTGTTACCATTTCTTTCCCTGGCTTGTACTTAATTACGAAATCAAATTGTTGTATTAATAAAGTCCAACGATAGATACGACTATTGTTTAATTTGGAATTCATGATGTTTATAAGCGCTTTATGATCAGTTTCTAGTATGAATGATTTTCCAATTAAATAATATCTGAGCTTTGTTATCGCATATACTATTGCTAACATTTCTTTTTCGGATATTGTATATCGTATTTCGCAAGCATTCAAAGTACGGGATATAAAATGTATAGGGATTTCTGTATCTCCTCTGAGTTGAACTAATTCAGCAGCAATGGTCTGGTGCGAAGCATCTGTTCTTACAATAAAAGGCAAAGAGAAATCTGGATGGTGCAATTTCAAGTTCTCCACAAAGTTCTCCTTAAGTTCTATGAAACATTTTTCACACTTTGCAGTCCAATTCCATTTCGTATTTTTCTTCAATAATTGAAGTAATGGTAGTGTTTTCTCGCTATAATTAGTAATAAATTTTCTATAATAATTCAAAACTCCCAAGAATCCTCGTAAGGTCCTTAAATTTTTCGGCCGAGTGAAGTTTTTGATTTCATCCAGTCGAGTAGGATCTAGGTAGATATTATCTTTATTGATGATATATCCTAAATAATCTATTTCTGTTTTGAAAAATTGACATTTGCTTAAATTTAATTTTAAACCTTCATTACATAAAGTGGTTAATATTATTTTTAAATGTTCTAAATGTTGGTCTAAAGTTTCGGAAAAGATTATGATATCATCTAAATAATGAAGTGCGAAATTATCATATTTATCTAAAATGCGGTGTAAAAATCTTATCAAAGCTGCAGGTGAAGTTTTTAATCCAAACGGGCAGACTCTAAATTGGTAAACTACTCCATTTATTAAAAATCCACAGTATTTCCTGGAATTAGGTTCTAAATTTATCAGCCAAAATGCGTTTTTTAAATCTAATTTGCTGTAATAGTTTTTGTTACCACATTTCGTTATTAGTATATCTATGTTTTGAGGCATTTCGTATTCAGGTTTGATACGTTTGTTTAGTGATCTTGCATCTAAACATATCCTTAACGATAAATCTTTTTTCTGAACAATAACTATGGGATTGATGAAATATGTATTAGATTTTTCAATAATACCAGATTCTTCTAATCTGTTAAGCTCCATATTAACTTTTTCCTGATAATGGTATGGTATTGGGTAGTTTCTGCTCGATAATGGGTTGTCATTGTCTATTCTTATTGTATGTTGATAGTTACGTGCGAATACTACTACATCATTGATTAATGTTAGGTTGTCAGATAAAATTTTTACTAATTTTGATGGGATCATATGATATGGTATATTTTGTAGTTTAATTATTTCTTCTATATCTTCTAAATTATTTACTGTTCTGAGGGTATTTAATTCTTTTCTTACTACCACTTCTTCTACATTCTGCATTCCTATTCCATCTTCCTTTTCTTCCAATCCATATATATAATCATCATTATTCATTTTAATATTTATTCCTTCTTCCTTATTACTACATTCATTATCATAACTATCTGTATTCAATCTTTCTTGTAATATATTATTAATCTCCTTCTGTAAATGTTTATCTTTAAAATAATTATATTCATATTCTTCTTCCTCAGATAACTGTTTCTCCATCCTTATCTCTATTCCATCGATCATTATTATTTTTCTTTTGAAATCCAATATCATTTTTAAATTCTTAATGTTATCTATCCCAATTATGCAATCGTATTGCAGTTTACCTATAATGTAGCATTGTATGACATATTCCTTATCTTTCACCATTATTTCCGTACATATTCTTTTTTGAATTTTCCCCATTCTTTTACCATTAGCGGCTATCAAATCTGTTCCCTTAGTCCTTATAATTTTCTTTTCATAATTATCGATTAAGATTGCCTTTTTCTCTTCTAATAACGTTATTTCGGCTCCAGTATCTATTAAACAGCTTAGTTCTATGTTTGTAAATTTAATCTTAATAATTGGTAGAGAGTGCGTATCTATATTATGGGTTCCAGTTTCTTCTACGTGTATGAACTCTTCAAAGGGTTGATAAAAAGTTATATTGTTTAATTTTGAGGGGTAGTTACAGTCGATTTTATTTAAAGATTTTGGGTTGAGGTGCTTGGTGTCGGGTTGGTGTACATATCGATTTCCGAAATCGGCATTTTTTTTTTACATCCTCCGATTCTTGTCTAGAGGGCAGTGGTGACAATGGTCTCCGGCAGTAGTTATTAACACGTCCTCTATTACGGTATCTATAATTATTCATACCTCTTCTTCCCGGCGGGTTGTTGTACTGATTGTTATTATTCTGACGATTAGCATCATACGTTCGTGTATTATTATTATAATTATTATTATTAGGGGGTGGATAATTCGAAAGATTGGGTCTATTGTTATAATTATGAAAAGGATTTGTAGAATGGTTACGATAATTTTGATGAGTGTTATAATTTGGTGCAGGACTTGCGTGATTATTATTATAATTAGTGTTACTATTATTAGTTGTTAGATTCGCCTGAGTATAATTGTTGTTAGTTCTGTTATTATTATATGAGGTTGTTTCTTGTATATGATTCGGTCGATTATTTTGTGAGTAATTTTGTCTAAAAGATGGATTATGTATGGTGTTATAATTTGTATTGCTCGGTCGATTATTAGAGGAATTATATAGACTGTTATTCGTATTACGTTGTACTGTTGGAAAAGAACTACGATTACCTTCGGCAAAGTCATCTAATCTTCGGAGAATTTCTATTAAGGAATCCATGTCATTGACTCGTTGACAAATAATTGTTTGTGTGTCCGAATAAATGAAATGGTTCAGTAACTGTCGTGCTATGGTTGATTCCTCCATATCAGCTATGTGTTTACACAGGTTGTACATTCTTGAAGCATATATCTCCCTAGTTGTTGAGCCCATTCTATATTTACCGGTTAGAAGTCTGATTTTGGCACGATTTTGTTGTGCTTCATCCCAGTAATTCCTCTTAAATAATGACACGAATTGCTCTACGTCCTCGCAATGGTCTTCAATGCGCAAGAACCACTCCTGAGCACTATCTTTAAGTGTAACTCTTATTATGTCCATCTTTTGTTTATTGTCCGGAACATCAATTAAATAACGCAGGAGTCCATTTAAATAGAGCATGGGGTGTACGTGCGTTATATCCCCATCGAAATGAGTTAAATTTTCTATTTTTATGGTGAGACCTCCTGTGTTTATGCAATTATCAGACGCAGTATATCTTTTGATCTTCGTTTCAATTATCCTCAGTTCGGATTCATAATACCTTTTATTATTATCCTGGTTCGTTCGGAAGGTGTCAAGATTATCTTTTACTTGATTGATCTCTTGTTCGTAGAATGTCCTATGTTCCCCCATCTGAGTGTTGAGACCATCGGTAAAATGTTGTTTTAGATTTAACGATGTTATTTCGTTACTTAGGTTAAAATCTGTTAATTTGTTATTTAATTTTGTATGAGCTTCGTTACAGGACTTTGTTATTTCGGTTTTTGTTTCCGTATTTGCGGTTATTATTTTATTGTTGGTAATTACGTAAATTTCCTGTGAAGTATTCTCTAATTGTTTGGCCCAATGTTGGTTATGGACATTTAGAGTTTCGTCCATTTTCAGCAAGCATTTTAACTCGCTTTCTTCTAGTGTTTGATGTATTATCTTCTCGATCTTTGTTTGACTATCTTTCAAACCCTTTATATCCATCTTTATTTCTTCCTTGTCCTGTTTGAGTTGTTCTAATTTGCTGTTGAGATTGGTTTCTATGAGACTGATATTAGTCTCTAATCTATTATTATTTTCTGTGATTAGTTGTTTGAAATTTTCATTATTAATTTCTAATTTTCGTGCTAAATTCATTTCTATCTGGCTGATATTTGTTTCTAATTTTCGCGTTAAATTAGTTTCTAATTGACTTATATTTTTATTGTTAGCATCTAGTTTTTCATTATTTTCCGCTACAAATTGTTTAAAATTAGCTTCTTGTTTTTGTTGCATATTCATTATCAAAGCGGTTAACGAATTAAAGTTCATCGTCGCCTCTTCCTTTGAAGCTTCTGCTTGTGCTGTGGCTGTAACAGAATCACCCTGATCAGCCTGGTCCTCTCTATCTGCTAGGTTTTCCCTTGACTTACTCCTTGTACGCTTGTCCATATTATTATTATTATTGAAAAAAATATATATGATAGTGTTATGATTATAGGTTCTATTAGTTTATGTATATTGATTATTCCTATTCTGATGTTTTAGTATTAGTGTTATATTTGCTAATAAATTGTATAAATAAATTCTTATCTCTTCAAATAATTATTATTTTAATCTTTTTGACCTATTCGTTTAGTGTTTATTATACAAACAATAACCCCTTTTTAAAAAAAAACAAACTTACAAATCCTGTTCCTGGGTACCAGTCAGCATCCTATCACACAAAAATGACCACAAGAAGCAAAATACAACTTACAATTATAAAAAATTTTGTATCTTAAATAAATCTAGAAAGAATACAGTTTTTTAAATTTATTCTCTCTCGTTTTATTTTGTATTACGTGTTTGATTGAGCACGTTTTCTAAGCGACACGTTGCGGCGACAATTGATAACGAGCAGCCTCTCGTTGTACTGAAAATTGATAACGAGCAAGATGCGTAATAAAATAATGTAAACGTTTATGAATATAAAAATGCTCAGCTGTGAATAAATGGCTTGTTAGTTTTTATATTTATTCGGTGAATTTTACATATACGAACTAATTACATTGCTCTAAGTAACATATAGATGGGGTTGTTCGAGTTTAATCTATATGCGCAAGATGCAAAGTTGCCTACTTGCGAATTATTCCATAAATGTAACCTAAAACAGCTGTTCGGATATAAACTTATTAATAAGTATTAATTAATGTGCGTTTATTCTTCAGGGTCCGGCTAAACTCGAGAACAAAATAGACTCTAGTGTTAGGGCATTGTGATATGTCCAAATTTAAAGTGCGAGTTCGGTGACTTCAATCAAACACTACTGATATTTTTAGATTCCTAAATGATAGGTTAATTGTTGTTAAAGCTATACTACAAAATAAAATGTCGAGATCAGATTCACGAATAATAACTTTAATGTTCTTAAGATCTCTATTAACAGGTAAGTTATAAGCATTAATTGTTAAGTATAATTTGTATATAAATTTTGTAACGTGATAAATTTAATATGTTATTTAACTATGATAAATTACGATAAATATTACATGAAATAAATGAAATAGATAAATATAGAAATAGTGAAGATAATCTTTAATTAATTAGGAGAATTAAGTCAATAACTTTAATATAACTAGAATGTATGACGTAAAACAAAGAAAAATTAAATTAAAACGTAACTGTATTCTTCCTCTTTAAAAGTAATAAATAACCTAAATCTTATATATCGTATTTAATAATGTATATCTTAACTAATATAAATAATATACTATATTCTTTTTTAATATGATTGTTTAAATTGTCTTTTCAATATAGATGTGAGATTTTAAAGAATACTTAAGTAATTGGTGCAGGATTCTGGATAAAAACGGGATCTCAAACGGTTTAGGAAAGGCAGGTTTTTCGTCGGCGTTCGAACGGCGTCACCCCGGTCAAAAACACTTTCTAACGAACTGCTTCTCGGCAAATTGCTCTTGGCAATATTTTTGTCACTGGTACACGTACGAACTTGAAATATGTGTCCAACAGGAGCTGGGAATATTGGTAAGATGTTTAACTAATTGGACGTATGAATTTACTTGTATTTATTGTAATTTTCTTCTTGTTTTTAGTGATACACTCAAAAATACGTCTGGATGCTTTAATGGCGATTTTTCCAGTTACGCTAACCTTCTTTTATTTTTGTTACTTGATTTTGATTCGTTCATCGGTATGTATTCATTTAATCTCGACAATTACTACTAATGAAAATGACAATTCAATAATTTTAAATACATTTACATGTTGTAATAAATATTTACTTAATTTTAAAACTAATATGCATATAATGTGTATGTCAAAAATAATACATTATGCTGTTTTTATTATGGGATATTTTCCCGCGATTGACAATTCAAATTATGTACAGTTATACCTAAATAAATGGCGTCATTAATGATTTATCAATTAAGTTGATTTTTTTTTTGTAAATACAAATTATCGAACTGAAAATACTATTACAAATGAAATGTTAGATTATAAATGTGTGAATGTCTTAAAAAAAAAAATAATTAAACTTGCGTATTCAACTTTATTGATTTGACGTGGGAAGAATTCAGTTTTGACATATAATTAACTATTCAATAACTTATTTATATACATTAAGAGATTGTCCTTTTGCTTATTGGGCATACTTGAGTGTGGGCTTGACCTACCTCAATATATATATATATATATATATATATATATATATATATATATATATTGTAATGGGGCAAACTGCACTCTTATTCCAGCAACTGTAATTGTAAAAATAGTATTTAACAATAAATAACACACAGTAGAAGGGTTAAATTGGCGGACTTAATTTGTAAAATTGGTATCGAAATGTAAATAAATTAATATGACGATAACTTTGTATATTTCAAATTAACTTATTTTTATTTCAAAACTTACATTTTATATTTTAATTTTCAATTTCATAATTCAATTCATTAGCGCGAAATTTTGTATCGATACTAATTAGACACGCCCACTTTTTTAAAAGTAAACTAACCCGCGAAAATGTTATTTACTGCACACGCATATAACATAACCTTATATTGGAAAGCATGTTCTGATTATTTGAAAATTATTTTATAAATTTTATTATCATATCAAAATTAATATTTCTTTTATATTCTTCATGTTTATAAATGTAATAAAAGTAAAACTTCGAGGCTATTTAACGATATTAACTAGGCTTTGGAAATTAAACAATCGTTATCGGCGTCAGTACTAAAAATTTTATAACGAATGGCCGTAATTTATATCTACTCAAAAGCAAATTTAAATAAAATTTAAAATACCTGTTATATAATTCCAAATTTACGCTGAGTCGAGACATTAATACTTGGCTTGGAAATTAAAAAGATACGAGCCGAGCATCTTTTGAATTGGAGTACCGACCAAAAAGCAAAACCGAAGTTGTTGTATGCCGCTAACGCCGTCATCACAGATTGGAGGACCCGTACTCTGTATTTTCCGATCACATCTCTTTCATTCAGGATAACTGCCGAATTCAACGGAAAATAGGTTCACTTCAATCATTATTCTTCAATAAATCCCTAAAAGTTAATATTTTTTATTCAAGACAAACTTTTAAATACAACAAACTCCAGAATTTTACTTTTATACACATCGTTGACTTTCACATAATTGTAAACCTATATAAATAATTTAAACATTGTGGTACTTACCTGAATTGTTGTGTTAACTGTTTGTATTCAATATTAGACCATATTTTATTACTAAGCATAACCTCTTTGTATTATACACACGTGCACTATTTGTAAACTATTTTATTTGTCGCTAGGCACATTTATTTGTTCAAAGTTACAGATTCCTTATTTACTTCAATAAATTTTTCTCTCTTATTTCATAACTCAGTCTTTTATTTGGTAGTGTTTAGTTGTAAAGTTTTAAATATTTGATTAAACTATTAAACACCATACATAGGGATAAATATATATATCGACGAAGATCCTAAAGAGTCTAATTTTGCTTATATTATTCATGCTCACGACTGTTAGTTGGATTATTGTGATAGAACATAGATAACGTTGGTCTAAGATTACATTTTCAAATTAAAGGCGCCCAATTTACATGATTCTATTCCATTACTTCAACTTTTATAAACTTTTATTAATTATCACCTGTTATTATTCTATTAATCACATTTAGATCATTCGCCATTTATCAATATATATACATATATCTAAGAAAGGAGATCTTAGCAATGTAAACCCTTTGTTCACTAATGGATTTTTTGGTATATCCATATTTAGGAATCGTGAACCTATTTATATATTTACTTAACAGTGGCGGGTATATTAAGGGTTTATTTAAATCGTTCACTAATGACCCTAGACAATAAACAAAAAGTTTAATTTATAGTACAATAAATCAGTTTGGCAAAAGACTATTTGTAATCCCAGGTAATAAATAGATTTGCAGAAATTCTTAGAACTTGAGCAAAGTTTTACAACTTGTATGTACTAATAAAAATATATTATATATTATATTTTGTTATTTTTATATTCATGCCTAATAAATGATTAAGTAAAACCGATTTTGTTAAAATTTGGCACACCCGCCTAATTATCAGTCTGAATAACTTTTCTTAATAGCAGTCGTATCTCCGACAGAAAAAGTACTTCGTTAGTTGGAAAAATCACCTTTTTGTAAATTTTCAAGGCACGCTTGATTTTTCAAAACTAAAAGTATGGCACAAATTAGTTTCTATCCAAGCAGTGCTGAATTCCAGAAGATGAAATTTCAACTCAAAAATCTCCAGACATTTTTACCTATTCGTACCTATTCGATCCGGGGACAGACTGTATAATATATAAAAGTTATGTCAAAAGCTAAATAAATAATTTTCTGAAATGAGAATTTCCTTCTCTTTGGCTTAATTTGGAAATTAATTAAGATGAGGAATTGATTTTTCGAGGTTGGTACTTTTTCTAGAAAATTTTTTTCTGGGTGAATATTTAACACTTCTTTCTTTTTACAACAAAAAGAAAAAAGTGACAAATGAGTAAAAAGTATTTCTTTGGAGACTGCGGTTAAGTAAAAACTTGAAAAAGGTATTAAACCCCTTATCGCAATTAATAATCGTATCCTAAATACATAGTTCGACAACTAAGTTGTCATCCCCAGTAGGTAAAACCACTAATCACAGTATCGAACATGGGGCATAGTAAAGCTAACACAAAGAATCGCGAAACACGTTGCAAGGCGTCCACGTATACACTATATATACAGGCTGATTCAAATTAAGTGCGCACCATTGCTATCTCTGTTATTATTGATTCTAGAAAAAAGGTTAAATTAGCAAAGTATTAGTGTTTTTAACATTGATTAGCATGCAGTTCATGAAAAAAAAATTGAATCGAGAAATTTTGAAATCTATAATTTTTTTAAATGGAACAGCCTCTATATTTTTTAAAATTCTGAATGCTAATGTTCTTTGTAATATAAAAGTTTCAATACACTATTGCCCTAAAACGAATAATAAAGTAGTTATAGCAGTTTCTATTTCCTTCTAAATGTTGTTATTGCTCCGCTAACTTTTGAAAAAACAGATACATATTTTGTGTTTAATGTTTATGTTAACATATTACAGATTACAAAATTAAATTAAAAAGAAGAAAGTACATGTATAATTTATAAATACTGCTCAAAGGTGTCACCTTTCTGCTCAATACATTTTCGTGCCCGCTTCAGTACACTCTGAGTGGCTCGTAAGATTGTCCTTCTATCTAAAGTCTAAAGGTGAGAGGTCAGGGGAGCGTGCTGGGACCATTTGTATCAATCCACTTTTTGGCAAAGATGGTGTCGAGGTAGGTTTGCACTAGGTGATAGTTGTGTGCAGGAGCACCGTCCTGCTGAAAGTATAAATTTTGGCGCATCAGATAATTGGCGTTATCAAGGAAATCCTCTGGAACGTTACGAATAAATTTCAGATATATGTTTCCTGTCAACGTACCATTGTAGAACAGTGGACCAAAGACTACCGAACCAATTAATCCGCACCAAACGTTTAAACTAAATCGAACTTGTGCAGCATGTGGACGAACTATTAATAAATTTTCTTGAGACCAGTAGTGACTATTTTTCTTATTAAACATGCCTCTATTTGAAAAATTTGTTTTGTCACTCCATAAAATACACTGTGCTCCATTCAAATTTTCGTCACAAAAACTAACAAACCAATGACAGAAAGCTAATCTCCTGGCTGTAATGTTTGAGAGATTCTGAACTTAAATGGGATATACTTATGCTTTTTCAAAATTCTTTGAACTGATGAATAACTTAATGCCAATTCCTTAGTAGCATCCCTAATGGTAAATTCGCGATGGGCTTCAAAATATGCTAACACTGTAATTTCTACTTCTTCGTTGACGACGATATTTTTCTTTGTTCTTTTATTTCTAAATAAGCAATCATGCAGTCTAAACTGATTGTAAAGTTTTCGAAAGTAACGTCGATCGGGCTGCTGTCGTAAAGAATAGTGTTCAGCATAATATTCGCTAGTTATTATTGAATTTTCACGACATAAAATGTATGCTTCCAACATATCGCATTTCTCCAAATGAGGAAATACCATAGTAAAATATTGTCAAACACTAAGCAACGAAAGTAAAACCAAAATGTTTAGAAAAATAAATAGAGAACTAATGAACACAACACAAAATTAAAAAAAATATATGTTTAATAACTAAACGTGCGAAAGATTTATATTCAGTACATTATTGACATTTACAAAGGGCATAACTATTTGTTCTGTTTAAAGTGAAAGAAGCCTACTACTGATTTTACAGAATGAAAGAGTATCTTTGACATCAACTAAATTCCACCGTAAATACTTTATTATTTGTTTTAGGGCAATAGTGTATTGAAACTTTTATATTACAAAGAACATTATCATTCAGAATTTTAAACAATATACAGGCTGTTCCATTTAAAAAAATTATAAATTTCAAAATTTCTCGAAAATGCGTTATTCATTTTTTATTTCATGAACTGCATGCTAATCAATGTTAAAAACACTAATATTTTGCTAATTTAACCTACTTTCTAGAATCAATAATAACAGAGATAGCAATAGTGCGCACTTAATTTGAATCAGCCCGTATACTCTATACTTTACAAGCAGAAATTAAATTAATTGCTATTTTTAAACTCTTCAAACTGAAGATCCAATTAAAACAAAAATTAATTTTTGAGAAATTTGGTGCTTTTTTGAAGTTATAGGCATTACGATTATATCAATCAATAATAAAGTATATATTACACTTAAGTCTTTTAATCGTTTCTGGTATAATAGTGGGCCAAGAATCGAGCCTTGTAGTTAAGCTTTTTGACCTGTGACTACAAGTTTTTCCAATCCATCTGATGCTTTGTATTAGTTAGGTAGGATCTGAGCCGTGCTAATGTATTCGCCCTAACCACATAATATTCAGGTTTAGTTAGTAATAATATCGTGACTAATAGACTTCCAATGCCTTAGTTATATAAAACATGTTTATTTCGGTGTGAAAAGTTTTATAAATATGGCTCACTACTTGAAGTGTACCAGATGTTGTGGAATGACGTTTTATGTATCCAGATTGTTCAGTTGTAAAATATTAATTATTTAGTAACTCATCAGTCTCATGGCAGTAGCTCTCTAGTGCAATTTTGCTAGTGCCGGCAATATGTTCTAGTGCTGTAAAATACGATACATAAAACGTTTCTCCATGCGCCACTGATGTTGAGCGCGATTAAAAAAACCGTCATTATTAGTCTACGAATATCGACTGGAGAGATTTATCATTGAAATTGCTACTACGCAATTTTAACTGAATCATAAACGAAATACAATGATCCAAGTGATGAAACCACAGTGCTGAACAAAACCAATCTTCTTCAGCGCATCCCCGATCCAGCGTTGAGGGAGTCCTTCGTTAAGATAGGTGGACCTCAATCTTGCTGGAAGATGACATTGTTGTTAACCTCGGTCAATTGCGGAAACAACCACAACTGTAACATATCCAGGTACATTCCTCTCCATCACTTGTTTCATCGCATTACAAAACTCCTTACGTTTGACACGGTCAGCGGGACGTACCCTTTGAACCAACTGTAGGGGGTATGGTTTAAATGGGTGTTTGCATTTTCGTCACCAAGGTAAGAAAAGTGATAATCGGACATGCATTTTCGTCACCGTCCTGAAAAGCAGACGTTACTTACACATGCATTTTCGTCACCGACCATTTTCTTATCTTATTAAGTAGGTACTTAGCAATTGAAAATGAAACGAAACAATTTATATAAAACAAGGTTGTTTATTCAAATATATATACATAGGTACAGAGCTATATAAAAAATATGTAAAACATCATTTTATGTAAAATAACAATGATATGAGAGACATTTAACTAGATGTAACCTGCTTATTTCATTGTTTTGGTATTGTGTAAGCGTAGACTCAATAAATTGCTGCCTTTTTTTTACTTTACGATTGTGAATTTTTGTAGGCATATGCAAACTTTGTATTTTAATATAGGTATCTATTTGAAATTCCTTCAATTTTTCTATAAAAACAAATAAATTTGGATGATCCTTGTATAACGACTCGTTAAAATGTTTATGGAAGGATTCACACGCATTTGTTGTTCGAGTTAAGGTAGCTGAATGCTCTGCCCGGATTGAAGGCGGAAAAAGTGATTCGTCAGAGATATACGTATCAACCAAATTCAATTTGGTGACGAAAATGCATGTGTCATAAATGCCCCAACTATTGCGCACGGTTTATCTACCTGGTCGGTGACGAAAATGCATGTACCCGTTTAAATCGCAAGCTCTTCTGTAAAATTTATATACTCTAGCACACACAACGCCTTCTCTTGCACCTTCCCAATTTTACAAATTGAGTTCGTTTTACCCCCTCTACGTAAATTCACGAACTTTGTAAGCGCGCGTTTTAAACTTGCTTAGTATCTCGTTCGATTCATGTATCATTGAATATTATATCCGTTATAGTTTGTAAAATATATATATTTGAAACCCGATGATTCTCTTATACACATGCGGTATTATAAAAATGTATTTACTAAATTGAATAAATAGTGTATCTTTATAATTAGTCATATAGTTCCAAAATTTTCTGATGCCTAACAGCAAAAAGATAATTCAACACTCTACACACCAATCACTGATTTTTACGGTGGTATGCTAATAAATCAATATAATCTGATTTATCCAATCTATACTGCATATATGAGAATACAAAACAAACATACTAAATATATATCAGATCAAAAAAATCTATTATTAATCTACATTCCTCTGCAACAATATGGCGTAATGATGCCGATATATGTGTCTCTATAGATGTGAGATCGCCCGCCATGCCACAAGGCTCAACGTTTATCATTTTTCTTCACCGGCGCTCACATAGGAATGTCTAAATTTCTAGTAAGACTAATGAACGACACACATACTCACACGCATACATTTAAGATTGTGTAACAGTTACTTATACAAACTTAAAAAGAAATGTACAAGAAAAAATATTTTTAATATATCTTTTGCTTATCTTAATCTTTCCCATTTCTACTGATAGTTGTGTTGGTTTATTATACATAAAGACTCTTATTTGTTAGATTATATTGCTCAAATTCAATCAAAGTACGTTCCTACTTTTTATAATATACCGTACGAGAGAGTGGTCTACCTATAGTAGTTGGTAATGCTGGAAATAAATGCGAGGGATCGGTTTTACTGCAAGTTAGATCAGTGATGTAAGTCTGTAAATTACCCCGTATATTACCAAATTAATTACCGTCATTTACGGTAAATTACTACATAAAATTTCCGTAAATTACAAACAAAGTAAAACATCATCTATGTACACGTATGACATTGCACACTCGGTGATTGGGGAAGTTCCTTTCTAGCAGATGTAAATGCTCGTGAATCATCCGTTTATATAACGAATGAAGTAGTTTTTCAAAAGATTTCGGTGTATAAGTTGAGCTATATAAAGTTTGTGAATATACTACTCGTAGTGCAGTGCGATGGGATGGGGCGAAAAGATGAAATAAAAAAAGTTATTTTAACAGCATTTTCAAAATCCACAGAACATTCGAAATTATATTCGTGTAACTTCTGTTTGCAAAGTTATGTTTTAAATGTAACCAAAATGTCCAGTCACTTACAGAATAAGTGCATTCGTTGTCCTCGTAAAATAAAGAATGAAATACAATCAAAATCAAGAGCATTAAGTGTTAAGAAAATTAATTATTTCACATTTTAGAGATTCCGGAAAGAAAAAGTTCTTCGCAAAACAGATTTAGAAGACGACGATGGAGAGACGATTTCAAGCGATTCTCGCCCACAATCTGCTGCAAGCACCACTAAATCCGCTTACAGTGAAAATTTGGATTTTTTTTGTGGATGTAATGAATAAATCAGAAGAAGAGGAAATTTGGGATCTCTTAACAAGAGCATGCTTTGCTAGTAATACCCCTTTAAATTTTACGGAAAATGTTCATTGGCAAAAATTGTTTAAAAAAATTAAACCATCTTTACGATTGCCGACTAGATATCAGTTATCCAATGCGCTTTTAGATAAACAATACTCTCAAATAAATCAGTTAGTTAATGAAAAAATAGCAAAGGCTAAAACAAGTGGAATTCAAGTTGATGGGTGGAGTAATATTAGAAACGAATCCATTATAAATATAATAATTACATGTCCAGAACCAGTTTTATTTAAAGTAATTGACTGCAAGGAAAATCGCCACGATGCTGCATATCTTTGTTCTTTACTTAGTTCTGTTATTGACGACTTAGGTATTAATAAAGTTATAAGCATAGTGACTGATAACGCTAGCAATATGAAATCAACTTGGAAATTAATTAGTGATATGTACCCGTCTAATTATTTTTCTTGTTATGGATGTAGTGCCCATATTTTGAATTATTCGCACAAGATATTTTAAAATTGGAAGTATTTGCATGTTTAATTACTGATTGTAAAGTCATAGTAAAAACTATTAAAAAATCGCATATTTTGAATGTTATTTGGCAGATATGAGGATTTGTCGAGACAGTAATTTTTCAATGAAATATTTACTTTAGGATAAAAAATATATTTTATTTATCAACATAATTCCCATTCAATTATATACACTCATCCCATTGACTTTACAATTTATAAAAAGTAATCTTTTGAAAGGCGTTCATTACACCTATAACTTTCTCATTTGTCTCAACCTCACCAAGCCATTTTTTCAAGTTTAGCAAAAAGAAGAATTATTTAGAACCATATGTGGTGAATGTAGTGGATGACGCAGAAACGCGTATCCTAATTTGATAAATTTGGCGGTTGCCTTAGCGGATGAATGGGAGTGTGCGGTATTCTGATGAAATAAAACTTTTTCTATGAATAAGTGTTCGGCATCGAAACGAGTTAGTACATCAGCATAATATTGGCAAGTTATTATAGTTTCCTTCTGTGGGCTAAAGGTCGGCTAAATATTCAGTAAAGAGGATGTCTATGAAATCCTAAAACATCGTCGCTATAATATTATTTTAGCTTCCTTTATACTACGTTCATCGGAAGAAATACATGCCTTTGTGTGTTTTGCCTCTGGAGTATCCAAGACTTCGGCGGTGATACGAGGGCTGTCAAGAAGTACCTGAAAATTGGAACAGATGGCGCTGCCAATTCAAATCCAAAATTTTGTGTATCAAGAACTATCTTTCTAAAGAACGTATCCTAATTTTCAGACTGATTTGTCAAATAGTTTTGTTGTGACAGCCATTTGAAACAGACGCCTACGAGTATTTTCGTAAAATTTCAAAAAAAGTGAATTTCGTGTGCACATTAAGCACTATCTTTTCCGAGAAAAAAAAATCATTGCATAAATATTTGGATATGAAAAAGCTATTCGCAAGATGGGTGCCGCGTTTGCTCACAATTGACAACAAACACAATCGTTTGACAAGTTCAAAGGAATGTGAAACATGGATTCATCACAACACACCAGGGACCAAGGAACAATCGAGACAGTGGAGAACTTCTCGTGTTAAATCGAAGCCAAAGAAAGCCAAGGTGATTGTGTCGGCTAACAAGGCCATGGCAATAGTTTTTTGAGATGCGCGCGGTGTCATTCATATCAATTACCATGAAAAGGGTAAAACGCATATTATGCAGAGCTGTTGGATCGATTCGACGCCGATTTAAAACAGAAGCGACCGCATTTAACGGTGCACAAGTCCACAGACGCAACAGCAAAATTGTATCTGGAGAATGTTTAAATTAGCCCCCTACGATTATTTCCAAATATGAAGAAATGGCTTGGCGGTAAGAGAATTGTGGCGAATGAAGGGGTCATCGATGAAACAAATGCCTATTTTGAGGGCATTGAGAAATCGTATTATTTGGAAGGCATAAAGAAATTGGAGAAATGTTGGATCAAGTGTATCGAGCTGAAAGGAGATTATGTTGAAAAGTAAAACTTTTTTGCTAAATTTTTTGCTAATATTTATCTAAATTTTCAGGGACTTATTGACCCAACCTCGTAGATAGATGAAAAATTCTCTTGGATTTTGAACTTAAACACACAATTATTTGAAATTGTAACACGAGCTCAAATTTACTTAACAATGAGCAAACGCGGAACCAATCTTGTGGTTAGCTTTTTCATAATTTTAGTCAGCGGTCGCTCTTTAAAATGGTATGAACTATATTAATCATTTCTGTACTTGCTGCTGACTTTCAGTATTTTTTATGCTCATTACTACATATTCTTCAATTTGCATAGCTTTGTCGCTATTCCGCGGTAACTCTGTATATATATATATATATATATATATATAATAACAAGTGTTCATTTGAAAAGTCAATCTAGGTTACTTTGAAATTTTGATAGAATAAGACGCATATATATTAGTATGTGTTTGTTGTTCCGTAAACGTAAATCCAAATGACATTTGATAATGTCAATCACAAATATCAGTTAGTGCATAAAATAATCGTTCGTCGATTCTGGTTTAAATAAATTGCTTCTCAGTTTTAAAATGGCTTTCACTTTATAACATAATTTTTTTTAGTCCAGGCTTATTTTTGAAGTGTTACTAAAATTGATGGCTTATGGGTTTATTCAGTTCAAGATTGCATGGTAGAATTTCAAGTTCAGTTTCCACATTTTGTAATAGATTATATACAATTTAAGAATACTTTGGATAGAACTTTAATACTTTTTTCTGAAACTGGTAGTCTCTTAAGAAAATCAGGCAGAGGTGCAGTTAAGAAACGTACACCTCAAGTTATCAATCGTGTTGAAGAAATAATGGAAAATGAACCACAAACATCTGTTCGACATTTGAGTCAACAAATAAATCTTTCTGTTGATACAACTCACAAGTTATTAAAAAAAGATATGCAACTTTATCCATACCGTGTCACAGCAGTACAAGAATTGTTAGAAATTGATTACCCACGTAGACTACAGTTTTGCAATTGGTTTGTAAATATGAACAATAATGGAGAATTTTCGCAAAGACTCATCTTTACTGATGAAGCATGGTTTTATAAAACGGGATACCTAAATTCACAAAATACAAGAATTTGGAGTAGTGAAAATCCACATGTAATTAATGAAGAATCGCTACATCCAGAGAAAATTTGTGTTTGGGCAGCGATAAGCCAAAGGCGAATCATTGGACCAATATTTTTTCAGTGACCGTTAACTGCTCAAAGGTACCGTACGGAAACAACCATTTGTCAATCAGTTGCATGATGATGAACTTCAAAATGCATATTTCCAACAAGACGGAGCACCTTGTGACTGTACTGCAGAATCTTTGGATTATTTAAGAGAATTTTTTGATGAGCGTATAATTAGTCGAAATACTGAGATTGCCTGGCCTGCACGTTCATGCGATTTAACACCTTGCGACTTCTTTTTGTGGCCTTATCTAAAAAATAAACATATTTCGAACACCTATATTGAATTTGAATGATATGCTACAGAGAATCGAACAGAAATGCATGGAAATTAATAACAATCCAGTAATGTTGCAGAATATCATCAGAAATTTTAAACGGAGGATTTTAAAGTGCATTGATCTTGAAGGACAACATTTTCAACATTTGTTATAGTTTTCAATAAATACCTATTATTTGTTATTTATTTGTATGTATGAAACTGTCAAAATATACGACTTCGTAGCAGGCGCGACTCGTGGTGTCGTATTTGGGAGTGCATGTATATTATGTACAATGATGCGAGTGCTTTGTGTATTCTCGTGTACTAACTGTAGCGTTTTCTTAGTAAACACCGAAAACACACGAGGCACTCGCATCATTGTACATGCACTCCCAAATACGTCATCACGAACCGCGCCTGCTTCGTAGGTTAAGTAGTAAATTTTAATTTACGACATACTTCAAAATGTTCTCAGTAAATCACATGCTACTAGATTGACTTTTCAAATGAACACTTGTTATATATATATATATATATATATATATATATATATATATTTAAAACAATCTTACATATTTCGGCATATGATGCCTTTATCAAAGAAATTTAAAATATAAAATTTATATTTTAAATTTATTTGATAGAGGCAGCATATACCGAAGATGAAACCCATTGAGTTATTTTTTTAACTATTAGGAAAATGTTAGGTGCCATTTTAATAAAATAAGTACTTAGGTTACTTATTAATATTTTTAAAACTTTTATTTAGGAACATTATCATATTAACATTTTTCTGTTTTAGTCTTGCACATATTTGTTCTATTATTAAAGGAACTGTACTATACACTTTCACTTTCTGCTGAACTCGCTGGAATACAGAAGTATTTCCTAGCACATTGTTTTAAGAGTTTCAGCTCCATTCCTGTTACCTGAAAGAAAATCCAAATAATAAATGCAATTACCCTTTTTTTTAAACTTACCTTCCAAAATAAAAGAGGATCTACGTCCTGATTTGAATTTGGTCTTTCGAGGTATTGCGTTTTAGTTATTACTACATCAGCTGTAATTGATTTTACTTTCTCTTATTCTTTCTTGCAAAAATCCAAATAATGAAAGTGACTTTTGATGTGGACTAATGTCTGTTTCGATTACAGGCATTTGCTCTTTATTTTCAGAATCTATTTTCTTCATAATATTAAACATTTCATGTTCTAGAAAATAAGTAATCCTGGTAGCATTTCCAGTACTACGAAAACTTTCTCTTTTAAATCGTGGGCTCAAACAGTTGCTACTCTAGTAATTGATCGTCCTTCTTATAAAAATAGCCTTGCTTTAACAGATTCCAAGAGTTTGTTGCATAATGTGTTCCCTTCCTCAATCTTGAATTCCAGTAGTGATGTTGTCTGACAATTGTATAGTCCAAAGGTTATTGGGATTATTAAAGAAATAGTAACGTATTTATTACCTATAAGAATTTCCCACTACTGTTTTTTAATTTGGAACTTACTGCAAGTGAGAATTAATGAATATTAAATCTCATTCTTACATGTAAATGTCGACTTATGTGATGCGTTCATTACTACAATCCGACAAACTAAGTTTGTACCAGTATGCAGAACACACCCTTTCGCGACAACGAACTTCCTGATAATTAGGTTAATTAAGAATTAAGAAATACTGAAAAAAACAAGTCAATCAACGGGAGGAAACGTACAGACGCGTTTCGTTCTAGTTGGAACTTTTCAATGCACGGCATTCCTCGAAGACGGACATTGCTTTGCATTTCTATACTTTCTGTATATATAGTTAACATTTGGAACTTACTGCAAGTGAGAATTAATGAATATTAAATCTCATTCTTACATGTAAATGTCGACTTATGTGATGCGTTCATTACTACAATCCGACAAACTAAGTTTGTACCAGTATGCAGAACACACCCTTTCGCGACAACGAACTTCCTGATAATTAGGTTAATTAAGAATTAAGAATTAAGAAATACTGAAAAAAACAAGTCAATCAACGGGAGGAAACGTACAGACGCGTTTCGTTCTAGTTGGAACTTTTCAATGCACGGCATTCCTCGAAGACGGACATTGCTTTTCATTTCTATACTTTCTGTATATATAGTTAACATTTGGAGCTTACTGCAAGTGAGAATTAATGAATATTAAATCTCATTCTTACATGTAAATGTCGACTTATGTGATGCGTTCATTACTACAATCCGACAAACTAAGTTTGTACCAGTATGCAGAACACACCCTTTCGCGACAACGAACTTCCTGATAATTAGGTTAATTAAGAATTAAGAATTAAGAAATACTGAAAAAAACAAGTCAATCAACGGGAGGAAACGTACAGACGCGTTTCGTTCTAGTTGGAACTTTTCAATGCACGGCATTCCTCGAAGACGGACATTGCTTTTCATTTCTGTACTTTCTATATATATAGTTAACATTTGGAACTTAGTGCAAGTGAGAGAAAAGAAATGAAAAGCAATGTCCGTCTTCGAGGAATGCCGTGCATTGAAAAGTTCCAACTAGAACGAAACGCGTCTGTACGTTTCCTCCCGTTGATTGACTTGTTTTTTTCAGTATTTCTTAATTCTTAATTAACCTAATTATCAGGAAGTTCGTTGTCGCGAAAGGGTGTGTTCTGCATACTGGTACAAACTTAATTTGTCGGATTGTAGTAATGAACGCATCACATAAGTCGACATTTACATGTAAGAATGAGATTTAATATTCATTAATTCTCACTTGCAGTAAGTTCCAAATGTTAACTATATATACAGAAAGTATAGAAATGAAAAGCAATGTCCGTCTTCGAGGAATGCCGTGCATTGAAAAGTTCCAACTAGAACGAAACGCGTCTGTACGTTTCCTCTCGTTGATTGACTTGTTTTTTTCAGTATTTCTTAATTCTTAATTCACTGTTTTTTAAGATAAATTTCTCTATTTTATAAAACCACTTATTTGTGAGATACCACGGGGTTTTATTTGTTTTTATCGTGTTACCGAAATGCCTTCAATACGTGGATTGCGTTCGGTATTAGAAGTATGATGTAATGCGAGAACGTCCTACGATTTCATAAAATGGTAAAATCCTTTTTTTGATGGACTAATTTTACTATCTTAGATATATTTCAACCTTAAAGAAATAGTATCCATCTTCTTTGAATTTGTTAAAAATATTTAATTAAAATTGTCTTCGCACAAGGTATACGCCTGTTGGGATAATTAACTGTTTTAAATAAATGATGTATTTTTCAATAAAATGTATTTAATTTAAGATTTAAGTATGAATGAAAAATTAGAAATATTTGGCAATTGGAAAAATGTCACTGGTGTATAACTGGTTGCCTACTATGCCACCATAAATTTATTCCTATTTGTAAAGCTAAAAGAAGAAACATTAATGCATTATACCTTGGTGTAATGATAAAAGAAGAACCCGGTACATATATATATATATATATATATATATAATATTTTCGTGACCTTGGCATGATATGGTAAATTCAATCAGTTGGCGATTTAAGGTCTGGCTTTACTTTAAAGTATATATATTTAAAACAACCCTACATGTTTCGGCAATGATGCCTTTATCAAGGATATAAAATATAAATGTATATTGTCATTTATATTTTATATCCTTGATAAAGGCATCATTGCCGAAACATGTAGGGTTGTTTTAAATATATATACTTTAAAGTAAAGCCAGACCTTAAATCGCCAACTGATTGAATTTACTATATATATATATATATATATATATATATATATATGAATATACATATACGAAGAACAAGAGAAGTGATGAAGTTTTTTAAATTTAATCTCGCCGATATATCCAAATCATTGCGGTAGGTTATCCGATGATCCGAACTTCGTCGCCTTTTATTTATAGCCATCTCAAGCTTTTGACTTATAGGTTTTATATTTTAATTGTGCAGCTGGGATACGGTTTAATTGCCTCGTGTGCTTGTTATGTCCGTGCGCACATTCAGTGGCCGAAGCCGGAGTCGCAGCCTTAACCGGAGCCGCGTTCTCTTTATGTCCCAAGTCGCCCGATCACCTCCGGGCCAAATAATTACCGACGGAATATTTATGCTCGCCGAACGGCGATACCTTTCGTAAATCACGTCGGGTGAACGAAGTGGATCGCTTACGTGGAGGCGTACTTTTGAAACGATCTCGAGAAATACCTTCTGAAACTCTATACGAGAGTATTATTTATTATGGAAGTGTAAATAACGAAATGTGGAAAATAATTTGCAAGGAGGAGCCATTTAATTCTTTATAATATTGCTAAGCTAATGTGATAACTTTAATTGCATATGTTTTAGAAATTGTATTAAATATTTTGAAAAATCATCATCTTTTCATAAAAAGTAGTTCAGAAGTAGCCAAAACGATTTTATTTCCAAGAGAATTGTTTTTGGATAGCTTGTAGTTTAGGTAACTTTGGTAGATAAAACAGACCTCTATTTCTTTAATTGTATTTGTAAAAAATACTTTAAAATGATACATTGCACGATATGGTTTAGCCCATCTTTACATTAATGAATTAACGCGGCTAGAATATATAATACCTAAATTAAAATGTACAGTATACATTTGAAAGTTCGAGAATTATTAAATGTCTAGGTTGACCGTTCGGTAGATAGATTCTCGGAATAAAGGTGTCGTTTATGACCTGTTCGATTACACAAAAGGAAGGCTTTCTCTTGAAAATATTAACAAAATTCCACAAAGTGTTTTATGAATTTTTTAACATTTTTAAATTTGATTTTATGCGTGAATAATACAATTTAAAACAGGTTTTAAAGAAATTCTTGATATGTGCGAAGTGTAACACTAGCTGTAGGGATTTGTATCTTAAATAAAAAATTATGGCTCTACCGTGTATCTAGGAGGGACATCTTTTAAATAAGGTACGTTTGTGAATGAGAATGACGCGCGATCGTCGCAGTGCGCATGAGCGTCCGCTCCTGTGCGTTTAGACGCCATTTGCAGCGGTTTCGTCTGTCTGTCTGTTGTTCTGTAGAAATTTATCATATTTAAGAAAATTGAGTCGCCCACCGACTGTGAGATCGTTGGAATTCGATTCTTGAGTGCAAGAAATTTGACAGCAGCGAAAATTCACCGTCAGATTTGTGAAGTTTACTCTGATAATTCTATCAATAACAGTAAAGTTCGAAAATGGGTGAGAATGTTCAAAAACGGACAGATTAATGTGCGTGATGAACCACGCTCTCGCCGACATTCTCTGATTTCTGAAGATTTGGTTCGTGAAGTGGATAACAAAATTCCAAAGAACCGACGATTCACCATTTCAAAGTTATCAATTAATTTTCTAGAGCTAGAGGCAAGTTTTGTACACCATTGTTTCGGAGAAACTGAAATATCGTAAATTGTGTTGTCGGTAGATTCCTAGACTGCTTTCTGATGATCACAAAACAAAAATATTCAGCAGTCCTTTATACGTTTTTTACTCGATACGATCAGGAAGGAGATGAATTTTTGACCACATCGTTACAGGAGACGAGACTTGGGTGTCTCACATGACTCTTGAGCCCAAACAACAGTTAATGGAATAGCAACACACATCGTTGCCAACCAGAGTGACAGCCAAACAGACACTTTCACCGCAAAAGATTATGGCAACTATGTTTTGAGACAGGAAAGGGATTTTGTTAGTGGATTTTATATCGAGAGGCGCAACAATCGATTCTAATGCGTATTGTGAGACGTTGAAAAAATTTCGGCGTGGCGCACAAAACAAGCAAGATCACACCGGAAGGCGTGTGATCTTGCTCCATGACAATGCAAGGCCACATGTTTCCGCACGAACATAAGGTTTATTCAGGTCTTTTGAATGGGAATAACTGGAACGTCCACCTTACAGTGCAGACCTTGCATCCAGTGATTTTCACTTGTTTGGGTACCTAAAAAAGTTTCTTGATGGTCAATAGTTCAACGACGAAGAAGTAAAAACTGCAGTCATGGATTGAACTTCTTCACAGGTGACAGATTTCCTTGCCATCGAAATTCAAAAACTTGTTGAACAGTATGACAAATGATGACAAATGTTTGAAGAAAAATGTAAATTATGTATAAAAGTAGATGAAAGTATGTATAATGTGGAAATAAATATTCTTTAATGATATTTACACGAATAATTAGCACATTAGAAATTCCAAAACATAGATTCAGTTTTATGAAAAAAATTCTGAATATTTAGCTCTAAAATTAAGGAATAAATTAACAGATAGTTACAAGCTAATGTAATATACGCGATTTAAATATACGACCAAGTCATTCCCTTTTTTATTAATACAAGGTGATTAAAAGAAACCGGAAATTTTGAAAATGAAATAATTTCATGAAAATAAAATGAATACTGGGACATACAATGTCATTATCAAACTGCAAAAGTTACAGGCCTACATAGAACTTATAAATGACACAAAAATATATGGGGGTGGTTTATGATGTTATTTAAAATTACTACTATATACTTAACTATTATATACAACATTGGAAAAGAGGTGTATATATAAGATCCAACTGGTCGTTTAAAACGATATCTATTGTGTTGTTTCGGCTTTTAAAAATTTCTAGGGCCTCTAAAAGATTTAATTTACGACCTTTCTCGGCCAAATGCAATTTTTTTTTTTGCAAATACATATTGCATTTGACCGAGAAAGGTCGTAAATTAAATCTTTTAGAGGCCCTAGAAAGTTTTAAAAGCCGAAACAACACAACAGATATCGTTTTAAACGACCAGTTGGGTCTTATATATACACCTCTTGTCCAATGTTGTATATAATAGTTAAGTATGTAGTAGTAATTTTAAATAACATCACAAACCACCCCCATATATTTTTGTGCCATTTATAAGTTCTATGTAGGCCTGTAACTTTTGCAGTTTGATAATGACATTGTATGTCGAAACCGCGGTCACTATTATATGTTAATAAAGTGGTATATATAACAAAGTTATTGTTTTATTTTATTTTATTATTTTCATAAAAATAAATTTAATAGTAAAAATGACGCCATTTTAGAATACATAGTACAATTTATTTTTTGAAGACGACATCTTTCAGGTGAGCTCCTCTACAAATATTCCTGCAATCACTTTGTTACATTGTTCATGGTTTGACGTAGCATGTCAACTGGAATTTCGTCAATTTCTCTTCGGATATTGACTTTCAATTCTTTAATTGTAGGAGGTCGACTAAAAAACACTTTGGTTTTAAGGTAACATCACAAAAAGAAATCACATCACAGAAATCAATGGCCGCCCAGGTCTCCTAATCTATCGGCTTGTGATTTCTTTTGTGGGGGGTTACCTTAAAACCAAAGTGTTCTTTAGTCGACCTGCCACAATTGAAGAATTGAAAGCCAACATCCGAAGAGAAATTGCCGAAACTCCATTTGAGATGCTACATGAACAATATAGCGAAACGACTGCAGGAATGTTTGTGTAGAGAAAGAGCTCACCCGAAAGATGTCATCTTCATAAAATTAATGGTACAGTATGTATTCTAAAATTGCATCATTTTTACTATTAAATGACAAATAATTTTTTTAAATTTATTTTCATGAAATTTATTAAGTTCCAAAATTCCCCGTTTCTTCGAATCACCTTGTATATACGTATCTATTTTTTTCTTTTACTGAATCGACGTTTCCCATGCATCACTAAGAAATCGAGAGGAAAAAATAAATTATTATTATTAAATATTATTTTTAATTAGAGATTTCAAGTTCTATGAGAGAAGAAAACCTGAACATCTGCATATTCTAAACAGTTTACTTATAGCGCGTAGTGCATCCACTGTTCCTGAACAATAGTATGATGTGAGTCATGCGATGACGTCACCGGCTGTGCACGTCAGCACGCTGTAAGATTTAATCCCTTAGAAAATCCCTCTAGAAAACGAACATTAGGGAATCAGCAACGGAATATACGAGGCTTGTCCGAAACCTAAGTACTGTTTCATTCTACCGCCACCGCAGCGCTATTGTTGTAATTCCGCGCATGCACACGTGTCTCTCTGGCTCATAGTCTTTCCGCTGACGCCATTACAGCCGGATTGTGTTGTGTTTACATGTGTTAGTGATCATTCAAAATGTTTAATGTTTACAATTGCTGAGCCCGCCAACTGTGAAGTGCGTGAAGTTTCAGTACTTTGACATTTCTTACCCGATACAGTGTTGAGGTTTATGAATACTTAAACAGTGTTGTGACCGGTGATGAAACTTGGATTTGTCGTGTCACTCCAGAAAAACAGCAGTCGATGCAGTGGAGGCAGTCACACCTTGAACAATTCGGTTGGGAGCAGTTCGATCACACGCCCTACAGCGCCGATCTCGTACCTTCTGACTACCACTTATTCTTCAAATTGAAGCGTAATTTTGGAGGAAGGCGTTTTGACAGCGATAATGACGTAAAAAGCGATGTTCTGCAATAAATGGTGGCATCTTTCTTTGAAGAACGTATAGGAAAATTGGTTTTCCGATATGGTAAATGTTTGAAACTATATTGAAAAATAATTTAAGAAATGCTCTTTCATGTAGAAATAAATTTTGTTTTGAATAATTTTTTTTTGTGTTTTTTTTCCGAAACGGTACATACTTTCCGATAAGTAGTCAATATAAGGATGACTCATTCAACCAGCAGGTGTCGTCTACTTAATATCATATCATAATTATAAATGTGAATATAAATAAATATAAATAATGTTATTATATTTAAGTGTTATTTAGTGTATTTTATTATCAATCAATGAATCAATGTAATTATCACAATATTCAATATAAACTTCTTAATGCTATGTAATAATTAGGGCAGCTTTGCAGTTATTTCTAATTTTTGATACTTATGAATAGAGTGGACCAATTCGGAGCGAAAGCAGAGGCGTGACTAACGAATTGGTTCCCGCATGCGAAACATTATTAATATCTAGAGATATACTATCACGAACGGTGCTGTTATTTATGTTAGATGCAAAAAAAAAAATGTAAGACGTTTTTTCTAGATTATGAAACGTTCTCGATGATACGTATAAAAAATAAAATCTAAAATGTATGTAATTAGATGATTCAAAAAAAAACTTACCGTCTTATGCGTTTTCCGTGACTTGAAAATCTGGAGAAGCGCGATGAAATATTGTTAACATAAGGTGCGTCTCCAAAGTTATTTCTCATCATTGTACACAAATCAAACAAGAACACTTCGTATTTTGTATCGGCACCAGTGTCTCTATCTTTATGTCTTGCGCTATGCACGTAGCGTTGCATATTTGATTTTGTTAAATGGTTTATATATATATTGCACACTAAACATTTTACATTTAGCCCATTGTAAGATAAACTAGGATGGTTCTCAATAAACCTATTGACTAACTTTGATGATAGCGGTTTTTTTACTGTACGCTCCTTCAACATTATTAAATACACAGAATACACTTTCCTGCTGCTATTATACGTGTACACACGATGACCGTGAACAATATACTAAGTAATCGTATGTGCGATGGGGCACGCGGGAACTAATTCGTTAGTCACGCCTCTGCTTTCGCTCCGAATTGGTCCACTCTACTTATGAAGTACATATAATTTAAAATAGGTTTTCCATCCTCTAGTTTCATTTTCGTTTTATTAAATATTAAAATAGTCAGTTGACAGATTAAAACGAATAATTCAAGATAATTATTGCTTGAGGTAATTAAAATACATATTAACAAAGATGTAAGGTGGTAACCTAAAGTTGTTTTAATTGATCATTTAACTCGGTCATGAAAAAGGCAATTTAAGAAGCATAAGTTGAGCTATATCATCGTAAAATTCGCATTAACTTTACAATGTACCTAAATAGTATGATAAAGACAGTAGACCTATTAACTATTTCGTGAATCGTAAGGACTACATAACGGCTTATTAAAAATAGAAGACCGTAGATGAACCAATTGTGTTATAATAAATTTGGAATCTCTAATACAATGTTAAATACGATATCTGAAAGAAAATAATTTCTATATATTATAAATGGCAATGTTTGTATGTGCGTCCATTATAGACTAAAAACTAGAGATTGATTTGGCATGATTTCACTGTCGGTGATTTTGTCACCACTCCGTGACCGGAACTGGAACTGTCAGTTCCTTTAAATGTGTCACTGTGATTTTGATCAACTGTCTACTGTCTAAATAGTATTTATTTGGTCGGAGCTGGAGTGATTACTTCGAGTTTTTGTAGTTGGTCGGATGTCGGGGTTAAAAATAAATATTTATGAAATTCTAAAGTGTGTAAATTTAATAGACCCCATATGATAAAATTGAAGGAATATCAACAACTTAAAATAAAATGTTTAAATTTTTGTTATAAAATAAAATTTAAATTAACAAATAAACATATAATTTTTTATTTGCTCTTTAATAAAAAAAAAACAAAAGGCTATAATAAAATAAACCAAAAATGTATAATACTAATAATACGAAAAAGTTTATGAACTAATAAAATGAAACAAAACAATGTTCTAATAATAAGTAGGTAACAAAAATATTTTTAAAACGAACAAAAAAACATTTGTTTTTGAGGTTCAGTTCCATGCGCTAATTGTTCTGTGGAAGGCAGTGAGAGAATTCTGCTAGTGGAAGATTCTGATTCAATATTCTGTGTAGTTTGTACTTCATTAGTATTTTTACTTATATCTCTAATTTTACAAGTCGGCAAATCTGGCGTTATTTTAACTAACGGGCGTTTTCGTACCATATGGCATTTCAAATTACTAATATAAGTTTTGTAGTGGATGACATGTTTGCATAACATACAAGTGGCTCTCTGATCTGTTGTTTGTTCAAAAAAGTTCCAAAAATACGATTTTTTATCAGTGGCGGTAGCTGTATAAGGCCGCGAAGCCGCACGCCCCTCCTAGAATTTTTAATGTTTATTTAAATATTATTTAAATTATTATTTAAATATTTATTATTACTCATTTTATTATTATTATTCATATAAGTAGTTAAAATTTCTAAATTTCAAAAAACTGAACTCCGTTTTTGTTGTCTAACGTTGTTAGAACCCAGAGAATTATTTTAAGGCGCAAATACGCCGCGGCCCGCATAAATCATTATAGATTCCTGGTGAATGTGACCCGATATTGGCCGATAGTACACGATTCCATAAAATCATTTAGGATATTTTACGGCGCAGTTATCTAGCGGCCAGTGTTTCAGTGCCGTCTACGGGACTATCGTACCGTATCGTATAATATAATAATAAATATTCAGAGCTTTTAAAAAATTTCCCTGTGACTGCTTGAAACGATGTATGTTCATTTTATCCGATGTTGAGCAAATCAAGATTAAGAACTGAGTTGGAGGTAATTTACTCGAGAGAAGATTTAAAAGAAATTGTTGGAGCAATGAATCTTCTTTTATTTATTATGGAAAATAACCTTAGTGAAACATTTATCGAAACATCGAAAATATTAAAAATTATCGTGATGACTCCAATGACAACAGCCGAAGCAACGCACTTTTTCGACGCTTAAACACATAAAAAAAATTTTGCGAAATACCATGCTTAATGACAGACTAAATGCTTTAGCTATGATGTCCATAAATCTAAATCGTTTTTGCAAACTTAGGTAGGTGGATTTTTGTTTAAAATGAGCCCCTTATTTTGGATTTTTTCCGTTTTGATTTACAATTATTATTGTTTTTGTCGTTATTGTAGGTATTAATATGTTTTAATTCCTATGTATTTATTCAACTTAAATAAATGTTATAAATGGATACTTTTTCGCACAATTTGCCTATTTGTCATTTGGTATTTGATTTCTGGTGCGCCCCTCCAAACTCAAACCCCACGACACGCCACTGTTTTTTATTCATTGTGGTCATAGTTATTAGGTAAAATCACACCAATCGACAAAGCTAACGAAAGTCTACAATAAAGTACACGTACAACGTGAGGAGCGTTACAAACAAATGTAGAATTGTAACAACTGACTGATTGAATAGTAATAAGTTAGAGTGAACCAATTCAGAGCGAAAGAAGAGGTGTGACTTTCAAACTTACTTAAAATACACTCATTTCTTGCGTCTTCTATCGAACATAGCTGTGCAACATTATTAAATACACAGAATACACTTTCCTGCTGCTATTATACGTGTACACATGATGACCGTGAACAACATACTAAGTAATCGTGAACCAATTCGTTAGTCACGCCTCTGCTTTCGCTCCGGATTGGTCCACTCTAAGTAATAAGTAATAAATACATGCCACATTATTTTTTTGGCGGGGAATCCCGTACGCATCGATTCATGTTCGGACACCGACGCTGATCTGGTCGGCCGTTAATGCCAGCGATATGGATAACGGCAACGTGGAACGTGACTCTGACTTAGTATTGTATATCATTCTCGGAGCCGTTCCGAACAATCACGGCGATTTGTGACGGCTCCTTTATTGAAACTGTCACGGTTTGCCATAGCTCCATTAAAATCATCGGAACTACAAACCTCTACTAAAAACCTATTGGAACTGATTTACGTGCGATTTTTCGCAAAATGATCCGCTTTGCACAGAGAAGATTGATATCCTCGATCTGGCCAGTAGAAAGAGAGTTAGGAGCCTAATAATATAATATCAGTAGTAGCAGTACTATTATTCAAATGTAGATGGCGCCACGAGACAGTAGTTTTCATATTGAAGTTCACGAGATATAAAAAGCTGTCGCGCATACATAGAAGTAAGCTCGAGTGCTGTTGTTTTGACAATTGGATTTATTTACGATGAATACAACAATAATTACAATTTATTTAATCCAAACCACAGAAATAATAATGTATATGTGAATATCTGATTTTAACTAAACACAATAACTGATATTAAAATTTCAATTGTATTCATTTAATCTGCACAGGGTTACCGCCGAATAGCGCCCCAGCCAGGCGCGGCTCGTGATGACGTATTTGGAGGTGCACGTACAATGATACGAGTGCCTCGTGTGTTTTCGGTGTTTACTAAGAAAACGCTACAGTTAGTAAAGGAGAATACACGAAGCACTCGCATCATTGTAAGTGCACCCCCAAATACGTCATCATGAGCCGCGCCTGGCCCCCAGCTATGCAAATTTGAACAATACATATAAATATCCAATTGAAAATGAAAAAAGAAATTTCTCTGTAATTCATCAAAAGTTTCCAAATTTTTAGAGCCAAAATGTAGTTAAAGTCGGTCCATATCTCTATTTATTCTATGTTTATCGAAATACAGCTGTTATTCAAGTTCATTGACCTGCAAGAAAATCGAAGAAATTCCTAGACATTGGTTAGACGATACATGTAACACAAGTCCCTATTCATAAAAATAGTAAATATTGATACTTTCATATCAAAACATTTAAACATATTGTGCTTTTACTACGATGTTTTTTTGTGAATATCAATAATAGTTTATCTAATATGTCGACAAACTTATGCCACATTAATTAAAATGTGATTAAAATTAAAGTTTGAACGTTCTTGTAAAAGTAAACGTATATATATATTATGTTTATAATAAAACAAAAAGCTTTATGTAGCGTGTCAATGGTGTGTCTAATGAGATAGATACCTGGTTTTTAATTATTTGTATGGAATTATTTACATATTTTTTTTTTGTCTCTAAATTTGTGGTGGTATTCACAAATACCGATAAAACAATATAATTAATCGATAAAATGAATTGCTGATGAATTAGAGATGAAAGCCCGTATTGCCGCCCGTATATTTACCTGCAACAGGAGCAGACTCGAATAAAGACAGTTCATTTTCTTGTTACTAGGTGAATATTTGACGGCGATTTTTTGTATGAAAGCATTACTCACATATACCTTTCCCCCTTTCTTTCCTTGGTCACTATACACAACTAACATAGTATATATACTCAAATCTAGTAATAGCAAAGCATTGCCAGATTCAGCTAGTATAATTATAAATAGAATGCGAAAAATCGGTCGGCGCTTTATAAAGCGTGCAGATGTATCCATATATGATATATGTTGTATGTGTGTAGAGTGCAGTCTGCATCTCGTTCGAACGTATTTACCTGTGTTACAGTAATTTATATGTTGTATAGATATTAGATTAGATATAACTATTTATTTTATTTTATTATCTACTATAAAGCGCACGGCTCTGGTGCACCGACCGTATTTCGCACACTAGTTACAAAATATGGTGATATAATGAATTTGATTTAAGGTTTCACCTAGTCACAGTCTCAAATGAAAGTTGTTTTAAAAATTCACCCTATTTTTAAAAACTTAAAAAAGGTGTAAAATGCCTTACCTCATTAATATTACTATTTTATATATGTATTTCGACAACTATCTTCAGTAGGAAGAAATAATACTGTTAAACATGGCCACAGTAAAGCTAACCTATAGAGAATGTGAAAGACATTACTACCCATTTTCGACACTCTTATTTCTTCCTACTGAAGATGACAACCTAGTTGTAAAAAATACGTAAAGAGGGTGCGCTTAATGACATTTTGTATGAAGCAAATGATTTGAAACTTCGAATTATTTTCTTTCATTAGCAAAAAATAAATTGTCTCTATCAGAAATACTTTTTTTATTCGCGTTCAAAAAATAGAAGTTTCTGTATTATCACTCAGGGATGAACGGTTTCAATCTAGAAGTTCAGAACTAGCAGTTGAAATTCACATTTATATGTGAAATTATTCATAAAATAATTTATGTAGTACTCCCGATGTGACACGAAATAAACCCGATTTATATCCACTACAGTACACATATTGATTGCATTTTGTTTCTTAAATATGAAGAAAAGAAACGAACCAATAAAGTATGAAACAATAAAGGAAAGCCGAATTGATTTAGTTCTTGTAGTAGTAATTGATGATCGATACGATTAAACACCTTGGAAAGCCTCTATATATCGTATCGACCTGTCCATAAGATCAAGGATATCAAAAGTATACTAGATAAAGTTGACAAGATTTTAAGCTGTAGCCCCTTCTTTATAAATTCATGTTGATCAATCGCAATGTAATTCTGTAAACAAGTGATTAAATTCGCCAGTACAGAATTACTTCGAAAAACTTAGCAAAGTTGTTGAGGATAGAATTTGGTCGATAGTGCTTCATGTCAATATGCAACCACTCTTGAGAAATGGAAACTTTAGTACCTTTCCGTAAATCCGGAAAGATACCTGTCGATAAAGGCAGGTTTAAAGATAAAGTCTAGTGTATACATTTTGCAACCGCGAATTAAAAAAAAATGGTATTCATCTGTTTGAACTGTATTTGTATAGTATTTAGATTCTGCTATGTGTAATATTTGAAATGTCATCAACTAGAGCTATTGTTTTCTACCTTTAGTTATTTCTATATATACTAAACCTAGATTTTTATTTACATCATCGTACACCAATGATTTTATTATTCTATTATTCTCCCTTTGGTTAGATTTAAATTACTTATTTTCCGCACCTTAAGACATCAGGTTGTGCAAGGAACATCTGTTTGTGTATAGCATAAGAGAATCGTTAAACTCAAAAGATGACGTTTTTTACAAAAGTAAAATATGGTCGATGGTATCGAGTGCGCAACTGAAGTTCGTATAAATAACATATTGTGATGACTAAAGACGGCAGACTATGTGCCCACACTGTTAAATTTAATAAATAATACACATAAGGTGTATTAGATAAAAATGTAGATTTTACAAAATTAGGGGAACTTTTTACCAATACTGAAGATCCATTGTACAGATACAAAGAGCGCTTTAACTATGCAAATATAACATCTCTCAACGTCGAACAATCCTTCTCAGTATATAAACATATATATATATATATATATATATATATATATATATATATATATATATATATATTAAATTTATTATATTATATTAAATTTGACAGTGTGGGCACATAGTCTGCCGTCTTTAGTGATGACTCATCCAACGACGCGTAGCACGTCATACCTCTGGCATTTTCTCGAGGGTTCTGCATGGATCTAGAAAATATAAGCCACGATATAAAAGCCGTCGAGGAAGGGATGGCGACATTCAATACCAGAGCTTCGTGGAGTGAACAAAAATACAGATACATAAATGTGCTTATTTAGTAATTAGTTTTTATATTGTTATTCATTATTAATATAGTGTGTGTCTAAATTATTGTTAGCTTTATTTAAGAACCCGAAAAGACAAACTTTACAATATAATTAATGAGCATCGTCTAAAGCATCGGCTATATTTTGGGTTTTGCAGCACAAGTTTGTGGAGAGTGGAGTGATTTTTCACAATTCCATACTGTGAAGGAGAAATAAAGGGGGCAGACATTTCAACGAAATAATTTTATGAAGAACAGATTCAAAGATTTTCGCAAAAACAGAAGATATAGCTATTGGTCTATAATTAGTGATGTCAGTGTTACCACCCTTTTTAAATACATACATGACAAATTCTAGCGATTTTCTAAGCTTGTGGGAATTAATATGTTTGAATGAATAAATTGAAGACTTTGAAGTGCGGGTGAAGTCCTTAACCAAATATGTACCTAGGAATATTATCGTCTCCAGCAAGATGTTTATTCTTCAGTTTCTGGCCTCGATAATATCATACTGTATAACACAAGAAACGGCGATAAGTATTTAATACTAAATAGTATCGTACTCAACTGACGTATTATCGGAGTTTTTAAGAAGATAAACTTCTGCAAAGGTAGATGTGAAAGTGTCAACAACGGTTTGTGGTTTCAAATATTCCTAATTAACAAAATGTAAATTACTTAGAATTTTAGACATATTGCGCTTTGAATTCACGAAACTCCAGAATTGAGACGGATCATTAAAATTTTTTTCTTCTATGTCCTGTGTATAACATGTATAGCTTCTAGAGATTTATGTTTTCATAATTCTTCGAACTATATAATCGTGAAACGACAATTGTTTCGCCAACAAAATGTCAAAATCAAATATAACTTTTCATAAAGTTAATTAGATGTAGCGTTAACATCAGAAATAAAACAAACCATACAAAAATATCACGAGATTTTAACCAGCAGGGTATTTAATATGCTATCGCAATAATCAATTAACTCGTAACCATTTTATGACGGATCATAAGGAACAGAAAATAACTTTAAATCTAAATGGGGATGGATTTATAATTAGTTTTAGAAAAAAAAACATTTGAAAAAGTAAGTTAAAAACTATTTTGTGAAAAGAATGGAGAGGCTAAGCGTTGTAAAGTTCCAACCTTAATTATTATCAATTCATTCTGCCAAGTTTAGTTTAACAAGTGTATCCTACTAAGGGCCTTCCGTAATACGAAGGGTCTGGATTATAAGGGAAATAGTCACGTGACTTCAGGAAACACTACATTAACTATGAATTAATGTATCCCCCTGAGAGCTCTGTATTTGGTTTGCACTTGATTTATCATATCTTTAATCAATCTGTTGCGAGGCGTCGCTTTTCATTCTATGTTGTTGAGTCGCGTGGGACAATTGCAGAATTATTCATTCAGAATGTATCGTTTAACGCGAAAGCGATTGTGAATGTATAATGCTTAGTAATACACCTATTATTCATTAGATTTTTAATTCTACGTATGTATTTTATTCAATATTTCTCAGCGAGAAATACTAAAAAAAAAAACTATAAAATCAATTTTAAAGAAAAGTAAAAGTAAGTTGAACTAAAATTTAGGTGTTTTGCATAAGATGACTCTAATAATATTTAGATGCCTAACTATTCAAAACTTTTTTTAACACAAGATGTAAGTATGGTATAGCTCTCCGGTTGGCATCATCCATTCAGCGTGTCAATACGCGTCCGAATTTCGAAGATACAGAACCGTAATTGAATGTCGTATTTCGGGGAAATTTCGATATTTCGAAAAATTTTCGTTATCGAATTTCCACGCGAAAACCACGCAGGGGTGTTCGAGGATGCCAAGGAAGACTGCCGGAGCGATTTTTCCCTGAAAGTTCAGTATTTGTCTTTTTACGATTTTGACCTATCGACCCCCAAATATCTCGAGAACCAAAAAACGAAAAAGGAACCACCTCCGTTTTCGTTATTCGTAATAATCATTATTGGGAATTAACTTTACCGATGGTGGCGCCACGATCGTTGCCAAGATGGCGTCAAATGTAGGTATACCTTTATAGTTTTGTGTACAGCGTATCGTGTTAACAAGTATTTTCGAAGTTGGTTCGGGGTTTTATTTTATGTTGATTTTAATTTCTTCATCAAGAAACATCTTTTTTCAAAACTCTACTTCATCTGCCTGCTCAAATATGTAAGAATATTGTATTGATAATAAAGCCTTTTGACAACCAGTTATTTAACTCGAGCTGTTAAATAGCACGATGTAAGTGCGAAATCCAATTGTTTTAAATTTGAAGAATTCTTTAGCACAAATCGCTAAATAAAACTTATATACTATTTCATGCTATTGTGAATAAATTTGTATATAATAAATTTCTATTGCATATTATTTAATGATCTCCAACAGATCATGAGCAATTTTAAAATTGAAAAGTACTTCAAATTTTCTTTCAATCTTTATTTTTAGATATTTCATGCACCATTTTATTTATATACTTGTTTCTTAAAGTTGTAATTAAATTATATGAATATACTTTATCAAAAGGCACTGTCATAACTCAAGGCATCTGCAGCAAATATAAAGAAGTCGCACTCGTTTAAATTTAATATGGTCTTCTTCTTCTTCTTCTTCTGCTGTTTTAGGTTGGACGCCAAAACGTCTAGACACTTGAGCACACTATTCTTTGCACTATCCCCAATAGATCTCTCAGTTCCACTCTGGTAGTCTTGTGTTCTCGATAAAATCCACTATCCTCCTCAGGAGAAGTTTGAGTACACTCGAAGGATCCAATAGATCTCTCCCGAAATATTTCTGTCTCAGTTCCTTCAGTTCCGTACACGTGCATATTACATGAAGGCTAGTTTCCTCCTGTTTTTCACATCTCCTACACCAGGGTTCGCTAACCAAGCCCATGCTCTACAGATGCTTCCTTAAAGGACAATGTCCGGTTATTAACCCGGTAATTATTTTAATTTATTTTCTGTTACTACGAATTAGGTTGGCTGAAAACTTTCCGTCCAACTCCCTTAGTAGTGTTTTGGTATGGAGTTGACCTTCCGTTAACCTCCATGAATTTTTATGTTATTTTTCTAGCCATAACCAGATCTCCCTTTTAGCGGCATCCTTAGCGATTCCACATACAGGTTCTGGTCATTCCAAACTGAATTTGTGCATAATATGAATGATTTTTCTTTAGCACTGTATTATTTTCTTCCGATATTAGATAATTACATGAATCGATGCAATTTACAGCACTTTTACCTTTTCCAGGGTATGGACATTTTATTTCTAATAATTTTTTCGGTGTATTATTTTCGAAGATAATACCATCTGTAGAATATGCTAACCATGGGTGATGTTTATAAAGACAAATTTGTCGTAAAACAGAACCGAAAATATAAAATACCAAGGAAAATATGAAAACAATACAGTTTTACCCACGATAGAACCAAATAAACAATTACAAATGTACCTCTAACGCTAGTTTCAAAATTTACCGCAGGGTGGCCTGTCACTTAATGTAAATTCCCAATAATAGGTTACCGCAATTTAAGGAGGCATCGGCAGGCCCATGAGTTACTATTAGGTCTGTCACTGTAGAGAGACATAAAATTTTTAGCTGTCGGCATTCACTTGAAACGAATAGAACCCACGAAAACCTTCGCGGACAGGCCAGTCCAGAATTCGATCCCGGGAGCCTCGGCACGATAAGCCAGTGCGTAATTATTATCTTGTATCTCAGAATAAGAAAGAGTGACTCAAATATCCCGCTCAAACTCGGTCCACATACCTTAAAATTTGACCTACTGTACGTGTACACATCTAAGAGTGTAGTTTGTTGTTATATCATTAATTTGTATTGCATACTTAACATAACCTATTTCCGCCGTTTCGAGAAACAGGAACACAAATATTTCATGTTATTCATATTGCTACAAAATATTGCTAATTTAAAGTAAGACAAAAACTGTATATCAAATTTATTACAAAACTATCTCAAAAATACAACTTAAAATTATAAAATTATTTAAATAAAATGAAGTACCATATGAGCAAAAATTATTTAGATAAGGGATGGCCATGGTTGGGAGAATCACTGACTTTGATAAGTTCAGTTTGTTGTTGGCAATTAAATGTCAGTTTTGATTTGAAGTAACTCTAATTATTTTGGTTATGTTAGCTAAAAAAACTGGCATTTAAATCATGTCGAATAAAACTTCAAATCGAAACTGACATTTAATTCCTGTCAAATAAAATTTCAAATCGAAATTGACATCCAACCAACATGTAGAACTAACAACAGGCTGAACCTATCAAAGACAGTGATCCTTCCAACAATGGCCATCCTTTATCTAAATAATTTTTGCTCATATGGTAGAAATACTAGAAAAAGTGAAACATATGCACTATTAGTCTGTTTCACTCATGCTGGATTCTAACGATTCACTTTCACTGTCACTGTTTCCAATATAAATAGTAAATGGTTCCAAGATATCGTCCATTAATCCATCTAAGTCCCACTTTCTGCTTTAACTACATGGTCAATAAAATTTTTCCATTAGCTTGCTGTAACATTTGCAAGTGCTTCCATTAAAAGTTCTTGCACATGTGATATTTTGACCGGTTTATTTTTTGAAGCAACTTCACCTTTTATTTGTGCCCAAACCAATTCGATAGGATTAAACTCGCAATGATATGATGGTAACTGTAATACAGATTTATTTTCAGCAGTTGCCATTTCATCATCGTCAAACATAAATTCTTCTTGAAATTTATTCACTACCGTCCCCTTCAAAGTACTGTCATTCCGCATAAATACACCTATCCCAACGACTTGACCACGACTGAAAGCAGTGCTAAAAGTCTTCGGGTGTTAGTGTGTTCATCGCTGCGGGCGATTCGGTCTTCTGGATCTCAATCGTCCCAAAACGGCGCCCCATGAGTTTCAATTTCAACTTCGCAAACAGAAAGAAGTGACAAGGGGCAAGATCTGGACAGTTGGGAGGTGGAGGTAGTACTGCCGTCTTCGTTGAGGCTAGAAACTGACGCACAACAAATGACGTGTGGGTTGGTGCACTGTGGTGGTGTCCACGAATTTTTGCGCCACTTGTGGGCCCGTTTGGAGGATAGCATCACAGATTATATAGATGTCACTTGTGGTCGGCACCTTTGATGTTCTTGTACCAGATTTTAAGTTTGCGCATGGATTCTATAATTTCTCCACTCACATGAACAGAGCCTAGCTAAGACATGAATCAGAACCCAAGTAGGGACATATTCTTAAATTTATATATGTATATAAGATATGTATTTGTATGATATACATGATGTACATATAGGCTTCATATTAGAAGTAAAGAAAAAATTAGCTCTTATTTATTCTGAATACTTCGAAATTTTGAAACAAATTCACGATTCCTTATAATAAAAAAATTTCACGTGATTGCGTATTTGCAATAATACCCGGTAATATACTTTTAAACTACGCTCATTAAGTCCTAATCTTAAACCTAAGTACAAAATTTAGATTAAATTCTATTCATCTTAATACATTTTATTGCAGTTCATTTAAAAAATGTGAAATTATGAATAGCTAGTGAAATTAAAAACTTGGTATTAAATACCTTCAATAATTAAATAATAAATAGAGGCAGAAGTAGTCTAATAAATAGGGTATAATTGTAAATGTAAAGGATGTCGCTTTTTAGAATAGAGGTAAATGTGTACAATTTAAATAAAGTAATTAGAATTTCGGTATACAGGGTGTCAATTTGAAACGAACATTATTTAATTCTAAATAACTAAACTATACATATATTTAAGAAAAATAAACAAAAACAAACAAAAATTATTGTTCTCGCAGTTAACACATATATCGATCGATTTCTCACATATTCTAATTTAATGTTGTTTGTTCGTATTAAAAATTCTGCTATGAAGTTTGAAAATATGAATTTTTAATTTCAACTAGCGAAGTCCACATACAAATCGATAAAATGCTATCACTATCCTGAGTTAACATGTAATTTTTTATAATGCAAACAGTATTTGAAGTGGATGCTTTTCAAAAGCGTAAAACCTCATTTGGAACCAACGAAGCGTTCAAACTTTCTATAGTTAAATAAGGTTCAGTTGACCGCAGCGCCAGAAGGCATATGACGGCGCCTCTGTGAACTACGACGGGGCGGAAGTGTCGTGGGAGACATGTTGCAGACCTGGCAACTCGCGGACACGTGACTTCCCATGCTGATGCGTCGGAGCGCGAACTCTCCAATACAAATATTATCCGTCTGATGGGCCAGTGCAATCAAAACCGACAAGCGTCGGGAGATTTCAATGGGCGTGTTGTGACAAAGAAAATAATACTAATAGTCCTCCACTTATTTCTGTACACGCTTTGCTGCGCATTGTATGAAGTTTCATCTCTACAGAGCGTTCGTTATAACGCGCTTATAATGTAATTTCTCATTGTGAAACTGAATGAACCGTATATATGATGAATATAGCGAAAATTAATATAAGGAAGGTTTGATAAAAAAGAACAACATAGAAACTATGAAAGAATTTCAATATTTTTGATTCTTAGATATCTGAAATCCTAATATTCCAATTATATTTTACACAAGTTTCTCAAAATTTTAATAAAAAAACATTTAATTGTAATTCAATGTATAATGACAACACCAATGCCTTATTATACTTAGTACCAAAAATTTTCTAAATATTTTGTATGCTAATTAAAATATCACAAGCACTACTACGGGATCTTGTAACATTAAAACTACAATGTTTTAGGCTAATACATACAAAATTAAAGGATGCCTTATTTGGAACTATAGGATTTTAATTGCGTGCCATTTGTGTTGCGAGAAATAGAGTTCTAAGAATCCTTTACATCTGCAAATATATTTTTTACGTACTTTATAATGTAGACCGCTCGTTTTATTACCTATGGTTATTAATATTCGACATCTTTTTTCAAATTTATTTATTGCTTTACATATCAGACCGCTTGTTTTATTGCCTAGGGTTATTATTTAACGATTTCCATAGACGATATTTAAACTGACCACTAAATATGTAAACAGGTCTGCATTATTGTACAAAGGAATTAACCGGAACTACATACGTAGGTTTATGACACCTACTAATACTTAATTAGTAATAATATTTTATTTATTTATTAGTAAGATCTTTAAGACACTATCAGAAACCTTGGATATTATTGCTTGTAGGCACAATTTCCATGAAGTAGAAACACGAAAAATTCCCCGTTAGACGTCAAACAATACACTGTACCACCAATCCGCATATATTAATATGTAGATAGTGGTATATTTTTAGCTACTTTTAAAACAATACAGAAACTAAAACACAGTATTAACTCAACATCAGTACAAGACACACAGTCTTAAGAGAACGTTCTCTTCATAACATTCAAAGCAAACAATCATATTTTAACAAGAGACATTATGTTAGTAAAGTGTCTCAGAATATTTTTCTTTTTTGTTTTGACCGTTACGCGCCAAACACTGATAGCGGGGGGAGGGGTGTGATGACAAACGCTTAGTGAGCTTATTTAGTTTAGTAGTGATGGATCGTTTCACAGGACCGCAGCCCACATTTTGCGTCCGAGCGTTTTATAAAAATAAATTTTCTTTACCGGACACATTTTAATTTAAGAACTATGAGAAATGTGCCAAGTGCGAAGTTAATCAAGCATTGAGTCTGCATGTTTGAAGAGACTGGAAACACAATGCCGAATAACGGATGTGAAAATCGTCCGCCAGTATGTTCGACGTCTAAAACTGTCATATAGGCGAAATTAAGGTGTTTCACGAAAAACGATCAGCCTAATTTGTATCAGTAACGCATGAGAAGAATCAAAGATAAATGAACGCATTAATTCAAGGAAATCGCCGGATTATGCAAAAGCGAATTACTCGGCAATTAGACATTAGTCAAGAAAGAGTCCAGTACATTATTCAGACGTTGAATTACAGAATATTTTGCGCCAGATGGATCCCCCGACAATTAATGAATATCATGAAGAAACGAAGAAAAAAATATTCGTCAAGAACTTCTTAGCCAGTACCGATGTAAAGGTGATGATTTTCTTACGAACTTCATGACCAGGGACGAATCTTAGGTTCATTATTATGACGCCGAAACAAGCGGCGGTCAGTGGAATATCGTCTTCCTAGAAAACTTTACGTTGAAGATGAGAAGCGTCCAAGAAGACCAATTTCGGTGTCCATCCCCGAAAATATTGACGCAGTTCATGACATGATATCAGACCGTCGAATTGGGCTGAAGCACTAATGATTTCATATGAACGCTTCCATTATATAGTTTACATTGATTTAGATATGAAAAAAAAATTCTGCAAAATGGATTCCTAAATGCTTGAATGCCGAACACAAACGAGCAAGAGTGAAAGCATTACGGTCAATTTGTGCCGGTTTGAAAGAGACCCAGATTTTTTGAACAGTCTTGTGACTATGGATGAAACATGGATCCATCTTCATGACCCAGAAACAAAACAGCATCCGATGGAGTTGAAGCATCATGGTTCTCCAAGGCCTAAGAAGTTTCGAGTTCAAAAATCCGCTGGAAATGTTCTTGCTTCAGTTTTTTGGGATATCCGTGGAACGACCATCACTGGAGATTATTATTCTAAATTAATAAACAACCATGATCGAGAAAATTAAGGAAACAATACGTGACATGTTAGCGAAATATGTGTTGTTTTTGCAGGGCAATGCTCCTACGCACAAATCGCGCATTACCATGAATACAATTCGGGATCTAAGGTTCGAATTACTGGAACATCCACCCTATTTTCCAGACTTAGCCCCCTCAGACTATTATCTGTTCCCCAGATTGAAAACAAGTTTAAAAGGGTCAATTTTTGTGTAACGAAGTGGTAATAGAAGCTGTGAAGAGGTGGTTTACAGACCAAGAAGAATCTTTTTCTTTTAGAAGGGTTAAAGGTGTTGCAGGATCGCTGTATTAAGTGTATTCATTTAAGAGGAGACTACGTTGAATAATAAAATATTCTAAGCCCCAACTTTAAATTGTTTCAATAATAGGCTAAGAAAATATCAATACCCCCTCGTATTTAAAAATGGATTGGTAGTTGTTGGAAATGACATAATTAGATAACTGCTCGCTTAATTTGCGTGATTCTTTGATCATTGTGTTCGAAATAATCTGCGACGAGTTTTTAAGGAAATATATTTTGGGAAAATTGAGGACAAATTTTGGAAAATCATTAAAAACCGACACTGGAGATTTGTATGGGCATTTTGTATGGAAATGCACTTCAAGGCATAACTCGCGATCGGATCGACAGATTTGCTACATTTTTGGTTTGTTTTGTTGTTTTTATTTTTGTCAATTGGAATTTTGGAGAAATTGAGTAACATTTTTAGAAAATCGTGAGAAAATAAAAATTACTTTTTGAATGGGAATTTTCTATGGTAATTTCACGTAGCGCACATTTTCGACAACTCACGTTTGAATCCTCAGATTTTCTTACTTATTTGAATGGTTTGTTGGTTATATAGTATCCGAAATGTTTAAAAAAAAAATGGAAAAAATTACAATGAAAATTTAAAAAAACTGTGAAAAATAAAAATTAATTTCAATATGTATGGAAGTTTAGTATGATTAATGCCAACAGATGGCGTTAGTATGACAAATGACAACAGATTGCGCTATTGGTTTACGTTCCGTTTGACGATTATGGTTTGTGTTCGATCACTATTTGACACATTTTCGTATTGTAAACATGTGCCGAATGGAATTACAGTAAAAATTGATCGTGGTTTTGATGCAATCAAAACGAAAATTTTTGTCGTTATACAGTGTAGGGAACTAAATAGAAACTGTTCAAAGCTTAAATTTCATTTAATTTGGAATCGATAAGTAATTCAGCGTGGCTGCGGACATAACAGTGTCCCATAAAATGAATGTTGTTCTTTTCATTAGATTTGAATTTCAATTCGTGGTTTTTCTAGTACATTGCGCAAATTTTGTCCTCATTCGCATAATGGAAAGGGTTCGGAACAACGACAACAAACTTATTAACGTGGGTTGTGTTCCACAACGCAACGATTTCGTTATGGATATTGTCGACATTAAGACGAACAATAAGTATTGGATTGCCCTCAATGTTATATCTCATGGCACTGCTGCGCAAAATGTACCTAATGATGAGCCAACAAAGCATCAAAGCATTACGATGATTTGCACGATCAACGAGAACGTGGAATGGTTTAACCCAAAAAAACTATTGGGAACTGGAAAACAAAACCAATATTCCAAACCAATACTCGACAAAACTATCAAAACTTATATTTACCTCCAATTTCCATGATTCCAAACAATTGGTCCGGAATCAAAACAATCAAGCAACACTTTCGCCGGCTGTCACAATCAGATCAGTCAAAACGATGATTCAACACGTGTTTTAGCTGTCAAGTATCAATGTCAAAAAACATCTTGGAAACATACAACAAATAACGCCATCTATTATCGACCGCGTTTTTTTTACTGACAAACACAATGTTCAATTTCAAAATATTAAAACAAAAACAATCGATTTAAGGTAGACCAACGTCTGCCGGATCAGCTAGTATTTAATACAAATCATAGATTAAGTAAGAACATAAGATTTTTTGTTCAAAACCTACTTGACTTCGAATTTTTCTGAATGGCTGTTGTTAATCTCGATAATCTGAGCGTCCTCTATCGAAAGTCACGGTACTATCTAGCCGACGTCGTACACTTGATTAAATAAATAAGTAGAGCTGAGGATGTTTGCGGTATAACCATGGTTATATCATGTAACCATAGTAATTTACTATGGTTACATGATATAACCATGGTTATACCACAAACATCCTCAGCTCTATAAATAAGTGAATAAAGTAAACTTGCATTTTCATTCGATAAAATTCTCAAATTTTACATTAGATGCTAACGAGCCATCAAAAAAAATCATAATTGGATTGGCTGTGAAATTGGGTTGGTACTTTAGCCACTTCCACATAATGACACATTACTTAATGCTTGACAGTTTCATTTGGTTTCATTGTAAAAAAAGGTTATGGCATTGAAATGATACTACAACAAAAAAGAAAACAAATAATTTATTTAATATCGAAATCATAATCAAAATTTACATATAGCTACAGAAATTGTTGAAAATGTTGTCCATTTACATCTAAACACAAACCAACTCTTCTCCGCAATCCAGCAAAAACTTTATGCAGCATTTGCGGTGAGTTGTTGATCTCTTCACACTTCTCTGTTATGCGAATTCTCAGTTGTTCCAGATTATGAATTGGCGTTGAATAAATCGAATTTTTTATGTATGGCCATACGAAAAAATCAAATATGTTTAAATCGCAAGACCTAGTTGGATATGGGATTTCAGTGTTCCTGCTTATTATTCTGTTATCAAAAAATTCTCTGAGATATTGAAGTGTTTCTCTGGTCGTATGTGCTATTGCACCATCTTGTTGGAAATACCCATTTTGTAATTCCTCATCATCCAGTTGATTTATGAATGAGCCGAGTATCTCATTGCGATATCGTGCAGCAGTAAGTGTACCTTCAAAAAAAATGGAACCCACCAATCTCCTTCGACATATTCCAACCCAAACACCAACTTCTTGGGGATGCAATATTTTTTCAACAAAAAAATGAGGATTTTCGGAGGACCAACACCTCATATTCTGTGAATTGACATATCCAGAAAGATAAAACCAGGGCTCATCCGTGAAAAAAACTGTGTTAAGGATATCCTGATTGTGTAGATTATTTTGAAACCATTGACAAAATTCTACTCGTCTTAAATAATCCACTGGATAAAGTTCATGAAAACATTGCAGCTTGTATGGATGCCAATGTAAGACTTTTTTCACGTACCATAAGATAAATTTGTTTGTTGGGTCACTACTGAAATGGATTTTTTTTAATTTTCATCAATAATATGCTGAAGGGCTTCAATATTATCAGCTGGACGTTTAGATGGCCGTCCACTTCCAGTTTTTCGACCGACGCTGCCAGTCTCTCTGAATAACTTTACACAATTTGTCAAAACATTGGAAAAATCATTGTAGTCAAACACTAATTCAGGATGTTCTTCACTAAAATCAGCCATGCATTCCGTAATTGAATACTGCCACTCGCCATTTACTTTCACACCTGTACGGAAATAACATTCGATAATTTTTGCTTTTTGTTCTATATTGAATACCATGTTTTAAATAAATTTAATTTTCTTAATAAGAGTTCTGAAAAATTTGACACAAACTTATAGTTTCAATGTCAAATAATAAATGTCATTATGTGGAAGTGGCTAAAGTACCAGCCCAATTTCACAATCTACTCCAATTATGAATTTTTTCGATGGCTCGTTACAATTTTTTTTAGATATATTTGATTATAATAATAGTATAGGATACGGAATAAAGATACGGTCATTTTGATTACAAGCTGGGCTTAAAACCCGCATAATAGCAATAATAATTATAACGCAATTAAAAAATATCCATACTATATTATGCTCCTTTGACTCAAATTTATTGTCATTCCTTTTTTGTCATTGAAACATAATGAATTGTAATATTAGAATGATACAAAAATAATGAAATGCTTTTTTCTCTTACATCAAAAACATGGTAACCGCATAAATAACACAATATTAATTCACCACCACATAAAAATTCCAAACAACAACAACGGCCCAAAAGGAGATAAATTTCTCATTCATCTTTTGTAGTGCGGTACGTTCGAAGGCGAGAGTCATGCCTTCTCCAACAACACCGGCTCTTTCCTCCGCCTCCATTAAAATAAAATCTCTTCCAAATGAACGATCTTGACAGCGACAAAAGTCCCTCTCTTTGGTGAGATGAAAAACGGTCCGAGAATGATCCGTTCGCGGACAAAAAAGGGGTCGAAATATGAACATTGAATAAAATAAGAAAACGAGAAAAAAACAACGTACGCATATCAAAATGGAAGAAAAGTTCACCGACTCATGTTAAAAGGTTGGTTTTGTGAATTATTGCTGTTTGTATTCAGGACGATTCGTTGTGCCTGTGTAGAGTAAAGGTTACCTTTTTTGTCTTTTTAAATACGAATCGGTCACATTGTCCACCCTGTCAAGAAGTACTGAATTATCGGGTTGTTTTTCCATATTAAACGCCTTTAAATGTTTATTTGTAGTTTTGCCAATTGAAATATACAAAAATATATTTCATTAAATTTGCAAGTTAAAAATTCTATCTACTAAAATATTTCACCTAGAAAGAACAATTCAAGGGGGTAAAGGATTTGTAAGGTATAATTCGTTTCACCTTATGTTAATTTGACTAAATAGAAACAATGTACTTTCATAGCGTGCGATCAGCTAACGCTAATGTAAATAAGAATCAGGTTCACTGGGCTGTAGATACGCAGGGATGTATTTTGTATTATTCATTTATAAATATATAGATGTATTGATAAATTCGTCGAGTTTTTCGAGTTTTATATGAAATATTTACAAATATCAAATTAGTATGTAATTGCAAAGTAAATGAGGATGTAAACATTGCTGTCTTCAAATTACAAAGCAAATCATACGAAATTTTTAATTGAAAAATATTGTCTACGTTGGGACTTGAACCCAAGTCTATGGTTTGCCGTTGCTTTACCACTTAAGCCACGATAGACCTTGGCTATTTAGAAATGCAACGGTAAAGCCACGGTCCGGCAAACCGTAGACTTTGGTTCAAGTCCCAACGTAGACAATATTTTTCAATTAAAAATTTCGTATGATTTGCTTTGTAATTTGTAGACAGCAATGTTTACGTCCTCATTTACTTCGCAATTACATACTAATTTGATATTTGTAAATATTTCATATAAAAGCCGAAAAACTCCAAGAATTTGTCAACTGATATATTTAATGAACAGCTAATAAATGATCTAAAACAACAATATATATATATATATATATATATATATATATATATAAATATAATAACTTCGTGACCTTGGTATGATATGGTAAACCTAATCAGTAGGCGATTAAAGGTCTGTATATTACTTCAAAATACATGTATTCAAAAAAACTCTACATGTTTCGGCTGTATACGCCTTTTTCAAGAGAATACAAAATATGAATGACAGGATATAAATGTCTAATAACTTAATTACTTGACATTTATATCCTGTCATTCATATTTTGTATTCTCTTGAAAAAGACGTATACAGCCGAAACATGTAGAGTTTTTTTGAATACATGTATTTTGAAGTAATATACAGACCTTTAATCGCCTACTGATTAGGTTTACCATATATATATATATATATATATATATATATATATATATATATATATATATATATATATTGTTACAATACATCCTTCTATATCTAATTTAAAATAACAAACACAAGTAATATAATTAAAAGAACTTGTTTGTATCGGAAATGACTATAATTAGAAGATCAAGATTGTCAGATGACTACTACAATTCTCGGTAAATTATGAAAGCTGTAATATATATTGTTGGAAGTTCTAAATTTGTCTTAAAAATCCGTTATTTTATTTATTAAATAAAATCCTTCAATCATTATCTTATAAATAGATAATTTAAGAATCAAAATGTTCATATTTATTGTAAAATTATTATGAACCGTTTATAATTAACTTACTGTAAATGAGAACTATTGAGTATTAAATCTCACTTTACATGCAAATATCACCTAATGTGTTGCGTTGATTTCTACATTTCGACAAACTAAGTTTGTACCAGTATGCAGAAACGTTACACGTCGCGATGCTACCTTCCTGGTTGTTAGGATAATGAACAATTGGTGAAAAATCACACCTATCCCGGAAGTTTTTTAGTTTCCTAGATATCCGCTCCAGTTACAACATGAACCCCAAAATTAAAAACACCTTGAAAATTATATTACGTGACGCCTATGAATTCAAAATATTCAGAATGTGTATAAATAATAAATACTTGATACACGCTGTGGCTTGTATCATGTTTACATACGTAATAGCTGGATGAGATGGACAATAACAAAACTATTTTTTGTTATTGTCGATCAACATTAAGATATCGTCTTTTATAATAAAGTCGATCGCATAGTGGCGTGACAAAAATTGTTTAAGTATCTTTGTCATTTTTTTTTCTTACTTATGAGAGGGAATTTTAGGAAAATATTTTGGATTTTGTATTCTATATAATTACATCTTTTCATTTTTCATACGTTGTCTTTTTATTTCAAGGACACCCGGTATATACAGTTATGGGGATACCATGTAAATATCTGTTAAATTAAAAAAAGATCAAATTTTAGACACGAAAATTAGGGTTAAAGAGCAATCGTTTGAAGTGATTTATAAAGTGTTCAAAAAAATTACATACTAAAGTTATACTTTCTTAAATTGAAGTATTTTTTACATTTTGGGATCCTCGATAACACGATTTCAACAAACTATAACACTTGGAGTCTAAAGCACTTAGCTCGGGATTTACACGCAAACGAAAATCAGAATTATTAGAATATTTACCTCGGTACTTTCAAAATCATAAGTATTGTTTGATACTTAGGTATAATCGTTTAAATAAAAAGTTTTACAATTCTAAATGTAAGTACTACAGTTTCTTTTATTTCTGCTTTTGTTATGGCGATAAAAAAAATTTTTGTCGAACAAAAAGTTAACGTGAATATTATAATGTTTAAATTTCATCACAAGGCCTAGTAGTTTGTGGCATTTAAAAGTATTATTAAATAATTGTTACTTGTCAATATTGGTTGAATTAAATGAAAGAGATAGAATACAAATATTAATAAGATCGATTTGGTGATGGACAAGAACTCATCAGGAGGTATGCAAACTATTTAATACTATACATCCCAGTCGGCAGCCAATTTCACATTCTGTTGTTACCAAAACGTTAAGAAGGTTCAACATAAATGGCGGTGTTCGCAATTTATCAGGAATTTGTCGTACGAATTCTGCTACAAATGATATTAAGCTGTAGATAAAAATCCCCATTAATCTACAAACAAGCTGGCGCAAAAGCATGATATTAGTCGTCGTTCAGTAGGAAGAATTCTTAAAAAAGAAAAATACTATCATCATAATTTCAATAGAAAGCAACAAACAGCTTTGTGAAACACTGATGAATATCTGTAATCGTGAAACAATTTTGTAAATAATGTAGTATTTTTGGATGAGGCAAACTTTTATTTGAACGGTACTATTCATAGACATAACTGTCGATAATGGCCACAGAGTAATCCTCACTGGATATAAGAGGTGCATACGCAACACCCTAGAAAGCTTAAGGTTTGGGCTGGTATTTGTATAAATAGATTAATAGGGCATTTTTTATAGAATACACTCTAAATCGTCACAGATATTTAGAACTACTAAATAACCAGATATTTCTTACATTTGAAGAAAAGAAAAGGGATCGATTAGATCGAACTTTTGCTCACAGATGAATTAAAAGAAGAGGCGAAATTGAATGACCTGCACTGGATTACTTCTTGTGGAGCTATCTAAAACAGAGAGTGTATCTTATCCGACCTAGAAATTTGCAAGATTTGACTGAAAGAATAAATGATGAGATTCGAAGTATTTTCGACGGTTGCTCTTTACAATGAAATTAACTTTATTAATAATTTCTGGAAAAGTTATGCAAATGAAGGCCCTGGACATTTAGCATCTTCTGTGCTCATATGACCACTTTTGAAAGTACAGTGAATTACCTACAAATCATTTCACGGACAGAAGCAGATTCTTCATAATTTTATATCACTTTTCTTGAGTTTTTAATAGGCTATCCACGTCAAGAATAATGTTAAATTCTTTACGAAATAGTTTATTTTAAACGATGGTAAAAACTGTTGTGTGAAACGAATTTGAGTGGCAGGCTTCTAATATATGACTGAATTCAGAAATATACTCATCATCGTGAAAGTATTGCCAAAGTTTAAGTGTTGAACAGCGCAAGTGGTAAGAGCGTTGACCAACGGAAACGAGAATCAAGGGTTCAAATTTCGGCATCAGTGTGTGAGAGGTTGCCTTTTTTCGGTATCGATACCCTCGATACAAATGTAATGTAAATAAATTTAATAAGATATAATGTAAGCCAGAAATAAATAAAAATAAAAAATGCAATGCAAAAAACATTTCATAATAATAAAAACAGCAGCTGAAGGTAAATTCAAAATTATGCTAAATTCTATTATTTATTATGTTTATGTCTTTTGCTTTTGCATTATGACTTTTACTATTGTTATATGTGCATATAAAATAAAGGAGATATTATTATTATAGATACTGATTCTTTCCGTCGGCCAATAATTGATGTTGATTAACAATATTGTAGATTGCATAAGATTGGTCTTCTTTTTTGTAATAAAATAGTTTTATTGATCTACTCGTATTTAATCTGCAGTTTGTTAAACTTGAAAACATTATTTATTAGAAACGTTTGAAATACATACTATATGCAAGTATGTGCTGTTGTATAACTTCGTATGTCTAATTACTAAACTTTGTTCAGGTTTTATTAATTCAATACTTCTTGACGTTATTAATTTTAGATTTTCTGAACGTATGTTTGACTTCAGTGAATACCCTCGTGTAGATACTACATAATTTATTCCGAAAGTAAAAATCTCTTTGCCCTTCAAAATAGGGTCTTTTGTTAGATTTAAATTTAGCATTATTTATGAGTGTAGTACGAGGTGCATTCAAGTTCTAAGGCCTCCGATTTTTTTTCTCCAGACTGGAAAGAGATAGAAGCATGTGCATTGTTTTAAAATGAGCGTGCGTTCGTTGTCAATACGTTACAGAGATGGCAGCACTGTACGGCAGATGGAATTGTAGCGGCAGCGTCGAGAATGAGAATTGTTTTAGATACTTAAAATGGCTACGTTTTCCTTACTTGAACAGCGTGCAATCATTCGTTTTCTGAATTTGCGTGGTGTGACACCAATTGAAATTCATCGACAGTTGAAGGAGACATGTGGTGATGGAGTTATGGATGTGTCGAAAGTGCGTTCGTGGGTGCGACAGTTTAATGAAGGCAGAACATCGTGTGACAACAAACCGAAACAACCTCGGGCTCGCACAAGCCGGTCTGACGACATGATCGAGAAAGTGGAGAGACTTGTTATGGGGGGGATCGCCGAATGACAGTTGAACAGATCGCCTCCAGTGTTAGCATTTCCATGGGTTCTGTGCACACAATCCTGCATGACGACCTGAAAATGCGAAAAGTGTCCTCCAGGTGGGTACCACGAATGCTGACGGACGACCACAAGGCTGCTCGTGTGGCATGTTGCCAAGCAATGTTGACGCGCAACCAAGGCATTAATGGGACTTTCTTTTCGTCGATTGTGACAATGGATGAGACGTGGATGCCATTTTTCAATCCAGAAACAAAGCGCCAGTCACCTCAATGGAAGCACACAGATTCACCGCCACCAAAAAAATTTCGGGTAACCGCCAGTGCTGAAAAAATGATGGTGTCCATGTTCTGGGACAGTGAGGGCGTAATCCTTACCCATTGTATTCCAAAGGGCACTACGGTGACAGGTGCATCCTACGAAAATGTTTTGAAGAACAAGTTCCTTCCTGCACTGCAACAAAAACGTCCGGGAAAGGCTGCGCGTGTGCTTTCACCAAGACTCATGCTCCCTACTCACCTGACCTGGCTCCTAGTGACTTTTGGCTGTTTCCAACAAAGAAAGATACTGTCCGTGGCCGCACATTCACCAGCCGTGCTGCTATTGCTTCAGCGATTTTCCAGTGGTCGAAACAGACTCCTAAAGAAGGCTTGGCCGCGGCCATGAAATCATGGCATCGACGTTGTGAAAAATGTGTACGTCTGCAGGGAGATTACGTCGAGAAGTAACACCAGTTTCATAGTTTTCGGGTGAGTAGTTAGTTAGAAAAAAAATCGGAGGCCTTAGAACTTGAATGCGCCTCGTATGTTGAAAAAATTCTTCTGAACGATTGTAAGCATTCAGTCTTATTTATATTATATATTTTAGATTACTAATGAATATTTCCTCATGTAACAAATTACTTTGCTAGTACCACGCTAGCTCTGTGGTGTTAACTAATTCGCTGTATAATAAAAAGAAGAAGAATGATGGAAAATGACGGAATGGAAGTACAAAACAAGAATTTAAAGAAAAATGTAACTGATCTTCAATCAGCGTTCATACTTGCAACACTGAATGCTTATATAATTTTCCAAGTATTAGTTTTATTAACTTATTATAATGTATAAAACATCATATCTACCTGCTCCAAAATTTTGGAACTATTAAACTTTAAAATATTAGCTTACATTTCGTCGTACCAGCATGCCTTTAAATTGACAGAAATGACTTTTATTTGTTTATTACGTAGTATATTAGTCAATACTTTCACAAAAGAGAGTAGGAAGACGTGATATACCGGGTGTCTCAGCTATGTTGTTCCAATGGCGTACCTCCGTTATCTAGAAAAATACAAAATTTGAAATTTGGGACATCTGATATTCACCTTATGTTCTTTAAATTGAGTCAAACAGTGATATTATTTCGCTTCCGGTTTAGCCGGAAACGACTCCAACTTTTTATTTTAAATAGCACCCTGTATATTTTTTCCACAATTTGAATTCTACTGAAAATTCTCTTTCCAATAAAGTATCACACTTTATATTTGGACTTCAAAGCAGAGATGAAATTGCATTTTAAATATTTAAAAATTGGGATTGTAGAAAATTATGAAAAGCATGTTCATTAATTCCTATTTGAATTTAAAGTAGCAAAAATACACTTCCCAAAAATGCATTTTTAAGATCTCTGTTAGAAATAATATACATTTAGACATGCGTGCTTTACATACATTTTATTGAAAGTCAAATAACAGAAAAATAATGTTAAATAAATAATAAAAATATTATACTTATTAATTTTATTTATGCAGTAGTGGCTTCAAACTTGAACCGTGAGCGCCAGAAAATATGCGAAAGAAAATGTTCAAAATGTTATATTGAAGAAAATGTCCATTTGCTTCAATGCAGCATTCGACTCGATGCAAAAGTTCACCAGAGGTAACACTTCTTAAATACCTCGGCATTAAGAGTTGCGCATTCATTCCTAATTCTATTTTTGAAATCTTCCAAATCTGCAAGAAGCGTGTGGCTTACCATATCCTTCAAATATCCCCATAGAAAATAATCTATCGGCTTTAGATCGGGTGATCTTGCAGGCTTATTAGTCCACGTGCCTATACACTTATTAGGAAAAATCGGATTAAGATAAACAGTCACAATTCTATAAATTAAATGTGAGCGAGAAAACCATCATGCCGAAAATACGTGTTGGAACGTATATTCAACGGACCATTTTCAAGAAAACCTGGAAATTCGCGCTGAAGTAATTCTAAATATGCCTCACCAGTTAAGCTTCGTCATAAAACTTTGGTCCAATAATGTACCCATCGATGCTGCCACACCATACATTGGCTCACCAAATTCTCTGAGAGTTGGTCTCTTTCATCCAGTGAGGATTTTCAACAGACTAATAATGGCAATTGTGTCAATTTACGATTCCATTCTCTCATACATCTCTCATCTATCCATAATATTGAGCTAATAATGCCAGCTTCACGAGCTGTCGCTAGCCATGCAAGAAACGCTAATCTTCTATCTCTATCTATCTAATCTGGTTGCAATCCTTGATGCAGGTGAATTTCGGAAGGCCGGAATTTGGCGGATTTTAGGATTTCTTGAGTAGATGAACGACAGATACCAATCACATTCTGCTTCAATTTCTCGAATTGAAATAAGCGGATTACTAGGAACATTTCTCAATTCACCAATATTGTGCTTTTCATCACTAGCAGTCTCTCTTTTAAAAATAGTTTTTTTCTTTGAAACGGCACTACATGTCTCCGAATTTGAAGCCAGACGCGTAAAATACATAGCGCTTGGTATATGTCTGTCAAAATACCGCTCTCTGTAAACACGGTAGGCATCACGACTGTTTTTTCTACATTTTCCATAAATGAGGATCACATTCAATTTTTGCTCATTTGTAAAATTGTCGTTATTCATTTTAAATACAACTTTGTTCGAAACAAGTTTGAAACAAATTTTAATACCACTTGTCAAAGTGAACTGTCAACGTTAACAAACAAATAATGTCAAATTTTGCTTTAGTTTCCATAGATCGCTTTGGTTTCTGCGATCCCAATTTTTGAATATCTGAAATGCAATTTCACCTCTGTTTTGAAGTCTAAATACAAAGTGTAATACTTCATGGGAAAGACAATTTTCAGTACAATTCAAATTTTGGAAAAAACATACAGGGTGCTATTTAAAATAAAAAAGTTAGGGTCATTTCCGGTTAAACCGGAAGTGAAAGAATATGAATGTTAGGCTCAATTTAAAGATTATATGTATATCAGACTCTTGAAATTTAAAATGTTTATTTTACTAGATAACGGAGGTACGCCATTGGAACAACATAATTGAGACCCCCGGTATACTACGATTGACCACAATATACTCACCATAAAATGTCCTTTTTCGACTTTTCGTCTGATACTGTAAAGTTAATTAATTCTTATTTGGACAATAGATCGGTCTATGGTGCGTTCAAAAAAAACTGCCTCTAGTGAGCCATGATTTCTAAGTGACATTAAAAAGCATGTCGTAACTTTACTAATATGAATTTCTTAAATGACAGTTACATCTAAATGACAGACGGCTGTAGACAATTGCAAGGTTAATTGCTAGGTTATAATCTTCCTCTCATGAATAAAGAAAATTCCGTGTTATCGTTTTTATTAAATGACACTAATGACATTAACATTTGACAATTCAAAACTGTGCGATTAAGTTTCGACATACCTAAAAATTTCATGGCAAACTCTGAAGCTGTTTTTTTTTGAACGCACGATATGTTTGTTATAATGGATACAATTCCAACATATTCACTGTGCCTTCTGGTGTACCGCAAGGCCTTCTGCGTCCAATCTAAGGCCTCTACTATTTTTAATCTACGAGGGTGGTTTGACAATTAACTTGGTTTGCTATGAAAGAAAACAATTTGAGTTTTGCAACGTACTTTATTTTTCGACATAGTCCCCTCGAAGTTCAATGCACTTGCCCCAACGTTTCTCCAGCTTCGCGATTCCTTCACGGAAATGAATTGCTTCGATGCTTTCAAAATACTGGTTTATTTTCTGTATGACATCTTCATTAGACTCAAACTTTCGTCCTGCCAGAAAAGTTTTTAGTTTCGGGAATAGATGGTAGTCCGAAGGAGCTAGATCTGGCGAATACGCAGGATGCGGAAGCAGTTGAAACCGTAGCTCGGCCAATTTTTGCTGAGCGACACGACTTGAATGCACGGGGGCATGGTCATGGTGAAACAACACCTCTTTCTTGGCCATTTCCGGGCGTTTCTCTGTTATTGCCGCCTTTAATCTGTCCAAAAGTGATTCATAGTATTCTCCGGTAATGGTTCTTCCCTTTTCAAGGTAGTCAATTAGGAGAATTTCCTTTCGTCCCAAAAAACTAACGCCATGACCTTTCCAGCGGATGGAACGCATTTCGCTTTTTTCGGAGCCGATTCGCCACGGGCAATCCATTGTTTCGACTGCTGTTTAGTTTCCGGGATATAGTGGTGTATCCAAGTTTCGTCCATTGTCACAAAACGGCGAAAAAACTCAACTACATTCTTCTGAAATACTTGTAAATTATCGGCAGATATTCGCATGCGAATTCGCTTTTGCTCTTGAGTGAGTAAACGCGGCACCCATCTTGCGCACAGTTATTGCATGTGCAATTCTTTATGCAAAACGAAGTGAACTCGCTCAGTTGAGATGCCTGTGGCTTCCGCTAACTCGCGCACTTTCACTCGTCTATCGGCTAAAATCAAATCATGGACTTTATCGATGATTTCGGGTGTCACAGCTGATTTCGGGGCTCCAGGACGTGGTGCATCTTTAATGCTTGTTCTGACACGCTTAAACTCATTTACCCAAAGTCGAACACACTCATAAGAAGGACATGAATCACCCAATGTAGGTGAAATTCTCTCATGAATCTCCTTCGCTGTTTTCCTTTCCAGATAAAAGAATTAAATCACACCACGAATTCCAACTTTATCCATTTTTCGCTATTGCTCGAAACACTTCTGTTTAAGTAACTGTCAAACAACGAGTTACTGTCAGAATGACTTAAGTCCAGAGAATATTAACTCATAGGATTGACACTTTATGACTACATATACAGATTACATTTGCGCCCTCTATTAGTGTGTGAACCAAGTTAATTGTCAAACCACTCTCGTATATAAATGATCTTAACTTCAACTGATTGCCGAGTTCTTACGTAAGCCGATGATCTAAAAATATTTTCAAAAATCGCTACCACTTCCGACATATTATTACCGCTTGGTGCCATGCAAACAAATTTTAATTAAATATTAGCAAGTGCGCTATTTTCACTTACTCCAGGAGCGAGCAACTTATTTCTTACAATTATGTTGCTGAACATGCAGCTATTTTAAGGAAACTAGTAGTTAAAATCTTGGTGTATAATTTAATGCATAGCTAATTTACTGGGCACATAGAACTCTGCTTTTCGATTCGTTAGGTTCCTTATAAGAACGTGCAGAGGATTTTCTAATGTGTTTACACTGAAAACGTTATATTTTAGTTTGGTCCGTTCTAAACTTGAATATGCCTCTATCGTATGCTATCCCATATATTCTTACCAACAACTTGGCTTGGAGAAAATTTAAAGAAGGTTCTTAAAATAAATTTCTTTTAGAACTAATGGAATGTATAACACCATCGTGACCGGAGGTGTTATCAGTCTTTATTTGCATCAAGACAGATAAGACTTCGTCAGTTGAAACCATCGGAATATAAATACTGACAAATGAAAGAATATTTGCAGGAACATTATCAGGTACAGTTGAACGTTGTATAGATGTAGTGGAAAACATGTGTGCAAAAGCCCGAATAATTTCATTTCAACATATAGGTTCCTGAATTCAAGCAGGCTGAATTCAAGTAGGCTAGGATTTACCGCTCTTTTGTCTCACATTTTCGCCAATACTGCAATGGGTATTTGCTTCAACATTAGACATGTACTAGTTATAAGCATGACGGACTTCAGTTTTGACCAAGCTATGCAATCTTATAAATTCTCGTTTATTGTTAGTGGAGCTTGTACGTTTCCATTTACGGTAGTAAAATTCTTTCTGTTTTATCATCCTTATTACCTCTCGATTGAATCAAGTAGGAAACCTGCGAGAGGAAGAAGACGTATCTATCAATCACAGAAAAATTTCAGAACAGAAACTTGCTGTCGCCATATTAACGTTCGTACACCTTTTTAGATGTGACCAATCAATACGAGCCATTTTGCCATACAAGTTTAAAAATTAGCTTTTCGAAAATTATAGTTTTTGTTTAAGTTATGATGAAAATACTAAATTTAATCAATGGTATCACTTAATTACACCATCAAGTATATTGTTACAGAATTTCTATTATTATTATGAATGTTGGAAGTTTTATGATAATCTAATTTATAAATAATAATAATAATACATCTAATTTCTAGCAATCATTCATGAAAACTGCTAATAAATCTAATAATGTTTCAATCATATGCTTTTTCACTCGTTAAACTAGTCAGCAGAAATTCAAATACTGCATTGGCTTTTGTATTTTACATACTTACATAACGAGGGTTAATTATGCACTAAAAAACTTCAAAATGTGCATGCAAATATGCACCAAAAACATTCAAAATATGCACGTAAATATACACTAAAAATCAATTTTAAAAAAATAAATATTTTTGAATTAATTTTTTATATTAAGACATTTTTATTTTTCCCTTAAAACACACAAACAATTTTTTTTAGATTCAAAATTATTGAAATTATAGAAACAAATTATATATAGTGTAGCTAAACAGGCCATTCAGGCCCAGAGCTGTGTAATACTTTTCCATATCCTTCAATCTTTCGCTAATGTCTTCCAGTTTACCACATTTTTTTCTAGCACTGCCTCCCTCCATCTTTTTTCTGGTCTTCCACTTTTCTTCTTACCGACCGGCTCTCTTCATGCTATTTGTTTTGGTATCCCGTCATCTGTCATCCTTTCCAAATGTCCCAGCCATCTCAGCCTCCCAGCTATTATTACGTCGTCTATTTTTGGTCCTCGATATATGCTATATTCTTCTTCGTTCGTTCTTCTTATATACATACCCTTCTTCCGTTCTTTTGCTTCCAAGGATTCTTCTCAGAATTATTCTCTCCCATCTCATTACCCTTCCTTTCTGATTTTTATTTATCACCCATGTGTCACAACTATATAGTAATGTGGGTCTTAAAATAGATTCTGAATTTAGTTTTCCTTGATAGTTGCTTTGACCGGATTAGGTTGTTTACCATTCCTACACTTTTATTATTCTCATGTTGATTTCCTTTTCTTCTTCGCATCTGGTTGTTATTAGTGCCCCGAGGTAATTAAATTCTTCCACTCTCTCAAATTCCAAATTTCCTTTTTCAGTCTTTACATATTCCATCATAATGTTGCTTTCCAATTCTCATTATTTTACTTTTCTCCTGATTTTTCTCCAAACCCTAAAAATATTTAATTACAACGTCATGTAACAAATTTTCAAAAATAAATTTGCGTCTATTGTCGGCTAAAATACACTTGGGAGCAAAAAAATCGACTCAGACTGCATACTCGCATTAAATTACCTCTGGCACAAAAACTAACACTTAAATTCCACTTTTGCTTTCAAAATCTTTAAGTTCAGGATCTTAGCTTTAAAATGGGTGCATATTCTTTTAACTTACGCTTCTTATACACTTAGACTACCCTACAATTTGTTGTGATCGATAATCACAAGATTTTGTATATTGACATCATTTTTCTTTGCAGGCCAGTAGGTCGTTTAAAAGGCTTTCTACCTTATCAACCCGTATTAGTTGGCTGTCAAACGTAAACCGGTATACATTTCCGTCAGCTACATTTAGGAATATTAGCTGCTAATGGATTCTACAACCGAAGTAGCGGCTCAAGCGGTTGCATTATTGCAACAAGGCCATAATCAACGGGAAGTCACTCGTGTGCTGCAGTCAGTCTGCCGTGTCAAGAGTTTACCGAAGATACCAGGAGACTGGTAGCTTTCATCGAAGAAGAGGTTCCGACAGAAAGCGGTGCACAGTAATGAGAGATGACCGTTTCATTGTCCAGAGCTCTTTAAGAAATCGGGCTCTCACCGGCGTACAAATTCAACGGGAGCTCAGAGAAACGCGGGGAGTGGCAGCTAACCTTAGTCCAAAAAGGCCAGCTACCGGTCCAAAATTGACCCCAGCCCATCGAGCAGCTCGTCTCCGTTTAGCAAGAGAGCACGTTGATTGGACAAGCGAGCAATGGCGCTCTGTACTGTTCTCGGATGAAAGCAGAGTGTGTTTGCACGGCAGTGACAGAAGAGGAAAAGTATACAGAAGGCCGGGAGAAAGATTCGCACAATGCTGCATAACAGAAAAGGTGGCTTTTGGAGGAGGTTCCTGTATGGTGTGGGCTGGCATTTCTATGGACGCAAAAACCGAGCTGGTTTTTATTGAAACCGGCGGCCGAGCAGGAGGTTTGACTGCGAACCGATACATCCAAGAAATTCTAGAGAACCATGTCGTTCCTTACGTTGGTTTTATCGGGGAAACCTTCATTATCATGCAAGATAATGCCCGCCCACACAGTGCAGTTTCCGTAGGGCATTACTTGCAAGAACTTGAAATACGAGTTATGGACTGGCCGGCGCGCAACCCGGACTTGAATCCTATTGAACACCTGTGGGATGAACTCAAAAGGAAAATTTGGGCTAGAAATCCTGCACCAGTTACGAGAGCTGAACTTCAAGCAGCACTTACCGAAGAATGGGACGCTATCCCGCAAGACAGCGCGATTAAACTTATTGATTCCATGAAGAACCGTTTACAAGCGGTAATTAGGGCTAGGGGCGGTAACACTAAATATTGATAATGTTTTTTGAAAATTAAAATAAAAATGTACTTGGTATTACCTAGTCTATTCCTTTAAGTTTTCCGCGTCTGTTTTTGAAGTTTTAGCATCCTAACACATAACTTTATTTTTTCAAAGAAAAAGAAATCTAACTTAGAAGAATATGCACTCATTTTTATGATAAGATCTTGAACTTAAAGGTTTGAAAAGCAAAACTGGAATTTATGTTATATTTTTTTGTGCCAGGGACATTTTACTGCGAGAGTGCGGTCTGAGTCGATTTTCTTGCTCCCGAGTGTATTTTTGTACTGTGAAAAAACTCTCTCAACGTCACAGGATGTTGTCGCAAATAAGAGCCGTACAAAGTTCGTTACCGAATACTCTACGTTTAGATCCATACCAGAATAAATTAGAAATTAACACTTGTCCTTCGATATTTTCTCTTTTACGATTTTTATGGCTTGCATGTTTTCCGGTTTGAAGATACAGAGTGACTTTTTTGTCGGCGCAATATGAACTTTGCAGTATTTACAAAATTACACACGCCCATCTATTGTAAAATCATTTTAATCCTTCACAAATTAACTTAAAATTGCAATTACACACTTTTTTCTTTTGATATCTTAATGGATGTTAATACTATTGTAACTAGTATACAACTAATACAGATTGTATGAATGTAAAAGGATCTGGTAAAATTAAGAAAATCTTCGCTATATTTATTTCACGTGATTCGATTACCCGAGTAATCCCCGGTAATTTTCGCAATATTGTCAAGTATTGTGGTTTCCAAACATTAACTATAGAACACAATAGTTAATGTTTATAGTAAATCCGGCTTAGCTTGCTATTCACTTCACCTATCTATTCAATGGTTTATAAGACTATTTAATCGTCTGTTTTAAAGTGTCTGTTTGCGTTTGGTATTCAGTTAATGGGTGTTATTTTACAAGTATACGAAATGCCTAAAAGTGCTAAAAAATTTTAGGAAATACTAATCGGTAGTGAAATAATTATGTGAAATAATAGACTGTTTTAAAATAATACTTTACTGAAAAAATGCCAAATATGCATTTATAATGAAAAAGGTGCAAAATATACATTTATATATAACAATAACTAAAATATGCATTTGCATATGCACATATGCAAATGTATAATTATCCGAAGCCTATACATAACTATTAAACAACGTTGCCACTTCATACGCTTGCATTATCCATTAAATTCTTATCTACCGGATACAGTACTACAACTTTTAGAGAAGAAATTCAAATGTATTTTATCTATCAGATATATTTATCTGGAGGCACACCTACCAGGCACTTTATCTAAGGCTGAAGAAAACGGACATTAGTAATTTTTTTAATTAGTTATTACATCATTTAAATAATACTTCCTAAATATTTATGAGTTTGTAATTCCGTTATTTAAGCAAAATCTAAGTATCTCTTCTGTAGCTACTATTAATATCCTACTCTTGTCCTCATTACGTTTCAATTTAAATTTTCATTTATCCAATTGGTCATCAGTCTTGTATTTTATATAATTCATCTTTAATACTAATGTTATCAAACAAAATTGTCTATTTCGAATATACACAGTAATATCCTTACTCATTCATTGGTTTGTAGTGTGTAATGCGATTATAGTGTTACATCAGTAAACTTCTAACCCAATGGGAGTAAAAGCAGACAATAAACACAAACATCTTTTATATTTTAACTGTTTTATCTTCAATTAAAAGTAGATATTTTTAATTCTTAAAAATAAAGGGTTTTGAAAGGGTATTTACGCCTCTTGCATTGTAGTATACTTATCTGCTGGCTTACACTACTATAGTAAATTGCGGATATTCCAAGAAGGGCGGAAGTATACACTACCGATTATGGTATTTTAATCCGCCTTCCTAAAGTAAATCGTTTAAATTGGCATGTAATTTCGACCGGTTGACAAAAATGTAAATGCGGCCGACTTACAGCTTATACTTCTGGTTAAATATAGGCCATTATTTTAAACTGTAAAAACAAAGCCTCCCTCTTTACTTTACAGTATCATATCTATGCATTTATGCTGCATATATGTATATTAAAAACAGGCAGACTATTAAAGGAAACATATCCTAATATGCTGCATATTACTTGTGTAGCACATGCTCTCCACAGAATCTGTGAATATATCAGAGACACCTTTCCGGAAGTTGATATGTATCCGTTTTTGAGAAAGTTTTCAGAAAAGCAGCCTTGAGAGTAGCTCTTTACAGAGAAAAACTTCCATCTTTGTCACTGCCTCCCTCTCCAGTAATAAACTAAAGGGAGAACATGGTTGGAAGTTACTAGTTTCTATGCAGAGAATTTCGATAGTTTACAAAATCTCGTTGCATATTTAAATAACGATTCTCGAAGTATTTCTGAGTGCAAGGAACTAATACAAATTCCAAATTTAAAAGTCAGTTGGAACAAATTTGCGAAAATTAATCACTTATTTTGAAAATCAAAATCTCAAATTAAATGATGGATTAACCACATTAGATTAGCTATTAATAATATGAAAAATATTCCAAGTGACTTCGTATGTGGCCTTCGGCAAAAGTTAGACGCAGTTTTTAATAGCAATCCAGATTTAATAACATTGCGGCAATTGTGTATGGAGAAAATGCCTCAAAATCTGACTGCTAAATACGCTGAAATAAAAGAATATTTCCAGTATGCACCTATAACCAGTTGCGATGTAGAAAGGACGTTTGCTATCTACGAGAATGTATTTCATTCAAAGAGAACACATTTTACAGAAGGGAACCTTGATAAAGTATTGCTAGTTATTATTAATACTCCTTTGCTCAACTTGAACTGCAAAACGAACAAATAAAAATGTATTTTATCAGAATAATTGAAACATACATGAGTAGGTAAACCCCACCAGTTTTGTATAATACAAAGGTATTTTTAATAATATAAAATATTATTAAAAATCTGGTGTGAAGAACACAAATACAGATTCACTATTAATATTTTTGTGAACGTGTCCGAACATATCCCTCCCCAGAGACGTAGATACGTATTTCGCCTTTCTACAGGCTCATCGGTACGCCCCTGCTGGAGAAAGGATATTCTCAGACACATTCACAAAAAAGAACCACATCGCCACATCACCGAAATTATACAGACCGGGCGTAGAAGTAAATACAGCGCCGCCTGTTGTCAGACAGCCGAAGTACCTCGCCCCGTCCACATAACCAATGTGAGGTCCCTTCCAATGGATAATTTCGGTGATGTGGCGATGTGGTTCTTTTTTGTGAATGTGTCTGAGAATATCCTTTCTCCAGCAGGGGCGTACCGATGAGCCTGTAGAAAGGCGAAATACGTATCTACGTCTCTGGGGAGGGATATGTTCGGACACGTTCACAAAAATATTAATAGTGAACCTGTATTTGTGTTCTTCACACCAGATTTTTAATAATATTTTATATTATTAAAAATACCTTTGTATTATACAAAACTGGTGGGGTTTACCTACTCATGTATGTTTCAATTATTCTGATACATTACACATGCGGTTAGTCCGTAGTATGAGTGAAGACACAAACAAAATGCAGTTTCTAGAGAGATTGGCTGTGCCACCTTTGGAAGGGCGTCGTTACTTCACATTGGTTATGTGGACGGGGCGAGGTACTTCGGCTGTCTGACAACAGGCAGCGCTGTATTTACTTCTACGCCCGGTCTGGATAATTTCGGTGATGTGGCGATGTGGTTCTTTTTTGTGAATGTATCTGAGAATATCCTTTCTCCAGCAGGGGCGTACCGATGAGCCTGTAGAAAGGCGAAATACGTATCTACGTCTCTGGGGACGTTCACAAAAATATTAATAGTGAACCTGTATTTGTGTTCTTCACACCAGATTTTTAATAATATTTTATATTATTAAAATTACCTTTGTATTAAAAATGTATTTCGTATTTTATAGATCACCAGCCGTTTGTTTTCCAATTATATAAATAAAATTAAAAACCCTTTAAAGATACAAATACGTTGAGTCATGGGCCTCTCGTGTCCGGTCCATATATATGACACACACAATATTCGTATATATACGTGACTTCATTAAAATATTAGTTCTTGCCATGGGATAATAGAATGCGCTGCATAGTCGGCTATTATATTATGGAACTAGAAGTTTAATGTTGTTCAACAATGATTGTGCGTCTATGCCATTGTGGAACAGATTGTACAAAAATTTAATCATGTTATTAACACGGTTTTCCAAGGAATCGAACCGATAGGTATCCAGTAACACGATATGGTTAATAAATACCTTGAGGCGAGGTAAATAAGATCTGAAGAGGTAAATATGTTTAAAATGTAGATATTTTCAAAATTTTCGTTGAACTAATTTCAATGAAATTTCGACGTATGTTGTGTAGATAGGTGACCATATTAATGATGCATATTCCAATTTAGGCTACAAAAGTAAAATAAAGCAGGACAATAGTGTCCATAGACGACAATTTTTTCGAGTTCCGTATAATAAAACCCATGATCTTCAGTGAAGAAGAATCTGTATGTAAGATATGCTCAGAAAAGGAAAGTCTAGTATCAAATATGATATTTAGGCCTTTAATAGAAGTGCAGCGGATTAAAAGAGTTAGTCATTATAATTATAGTTTCGTATATATACTATACGAATTGTTCTTGCGAGTATAGGTTAAGACATAACACTTACACACATTCATATCCAACTTATTGGCAATATACCAGGAACTAAATACATCTATCTGTTTCTGAAGAAAGATACAATCTCCTTCACCGTTAGTCATCTGGTACGCTTCAGGTCGTCAGCAAAGAGTAATTTATGGCACTCAAGTATATCGCACAACTGATTAATATAAATTAGAAACAGAAATGGATCAAGGTTGCTTCCCTTAAGTCTTTAAGTTAACAAATCAATAGTGTAATTGAAATAATGTGTGATCCAAAAAAAAAGTTCTTCAGAGTATGCCATGAATAAAATCACGTGTGTCTTAATTTGATTCGACTTAGAACTACCTGACACTTCGTTTAATTTAATGATTGTTCAAACTACAGAATCTATTTTAAAAATATATTTTACATTTAATTATAATATCAGCAGATGTAATACTTCTCATAACAAAATAAATAATAAAAATTTTTGAAGCTAAACATGATTTATTATTATGTTGAGCAAAAAAATATAGAATGACAAAATAAATGGAAGAATGATATTAAATAGGATGTGTTATATGGCCACCACCCACATCTCTGCAGAGAGTAATTCTTTTTTAAACGAACTAAGAACGTTTCGAAGAATTACTGGTGTATTATTAATTTCTTCAATCTTGTCAGTGATCCTTTGTTTTAAAGCGTTAAGATCAAAAACGGGTGTTAGAAAAATCGAATCTTTAGATGTAGATATAAAAAGAAATCACATGGCTTATGTATTTATTTATGAAATGGCAGAAAAATCGATAGTGAATGGACTTATTCTTTGAGAGATGTATACGAATATTTTTTAAACAAATTTGTAAATGAGGCTGTCCCATATGACCATTACTGTGTTTCCATTCATCGCCTTGTGAATTTATTCAGAGAAACAGACAGTGTAAATCATAAAATTGGAAGTGGTAGACCAATAGTCAGAAATGAAATTACTATCGAAATGGTAAGGCAAGTAGTCGAAAAACGTCCACAAACTTCTGTACGACATTTACAGCAAGACTTTAGTATTTCTTACGGTACCTGTCGACGTATCCTTAAAAATGATCTACATATGCATCCTTACCGTGTACAAGTAACACATGAGATACTTCCTGTTGACAGGCTATGAAGACAAGAATTTTGCCAACGATTTATTGAACAATTCAATAACAAAGATGAAGCATTGTCGAATGTTATGTTTACAGAAGAATCATGGTTCCATCCCTCTGGGTATGTCAATTCTCAAAATATGGGAATGTAGAGTACAGATAATCCACACTTTTATTTTATAGAGATTCCATTACACTCGCAAAAAATGGAGTTTGGGCTAATAGCTGCCCAAACTCCGTTTGGCCAGAGCAGTACCAGAGGTACATTCAAAATAGTTGTTAAAAACATTTGATTAGACTTCTAAAATACTATATTGGTACAATAACGTCATTTTTTTAACTTTTTAGGAACAATAAATGCTGAACGGTTCCAGTTAAAAATTTTAGATCCATTTGTTAATATGTTACACGATGATGAGCTACAGGAAGGCTATTTTCAGCATGACGGAACACGTGCACATAGTACCAATACAAACATTGCTTTCATACAGGAATTTTTTGGAGATCGCATCATTAGCTTGAATACAGATAATTATTTGGCCACCACGATCTTGTGACTTAACACCATTGTTTAACGATAAATTTGTAAGAATAATCATATATTATACAACAAGACACTTGAAAATACTTGATTATACGAGACGTATTGCCTGAAACACCATGAGACCAAAGGTAAAGTGGTGTTTTTTTAGGCAATACGTCGAGTTTCGAATTTTTAAGTGTCGAGTTGTATACAGGTAGACTATGACATGAAAATAAAAAGAAAAAAAGTAGTGCGAAACTAGCCATGATCATAACTAACAAATCTGACAATTCAGTACTGTAAAATTATTGAAGTTGAAATCATAGTAATCTAATCGTAGTTTTGGCAGCGAATATAACATATGATCAAAAAGTCTTTGGATCGTGATAGCCATGAAGTGTAAAAACCATCTATAGATTTATTTACTTCTGTAGTTTGAAGTACACATAAGTCACAAATAAAATAGATTTTAGGTTGTGGTAATTATTTGCATTTTATGTATATTTTATAACCAGCTGACTTGAAAGTTGTCAAGTTAATGTCAAAACTAATTGAAATAAATAATTTCATAGATATCTCGTAAATTCCACGGCAATAGCGATCCAGAGACTTTTTGATCATACGATACAAGAGTTTGTATATTCGATTATATAATATTTTTATGATAAGTGATCAGTGACGTCATATCCAGTAATATCAGGTACAAGAACCTAAGAGATTCAATTTACTAACATAGTATATATAATTTCTCCGATATTTTATAAAATTTGGATTTTCAGTGTTACCTATTCCGCGCAGTGTTGTCACGCATGATTATCTGTCAGTCACCGTTTCATATTATTATTGTTCATTTTATTTTTCTCGTTTTATTTATCTTTATTTTTCATCTTTGACAACTAGTTCTTCTTACAACTAATAAATCATGCCTAAATTGCCTAAAACAGGCAAGAAAGTTAGTTTTGTCACTAATCACATATTTTTGGGCAGAGCGCGGCAACAAGGGACCTTTATTGCCGTTAAATTGTGTACGAGAGGTAATTTATTAAGAATTATTTGTTTTATTTCTATATAATATGCATATTTATTTTTAGAGAGTGCCTAATGCATTTAATATCAATGTTAATACCATTAATCGGATTTCTTCTAACTAACAATAAAATTAACTTCGAAAACAAGTAGTTGGTTAGACTGTTAGTACATAAAATAATTACTGAATTTAGTTCCAATAGTTAATAAGTTTTATTTGAAGGTATAAGCCGTCACCTATTTATGAAACCGATGAATTAGCAGAGCAATATGGCCACACAGTTCCTCGACTGCCTTCATATCACCGTATTTTTAACCCTATAGAATTAATTTGGGAAATTGCAAAAAGATATTACTCTAGTAATATAGGTAAATATGGTAGAACTAGTGAACCCTGTAAAAGGTTGTGGCAAGAAGCACTAAATCAAGTAACTGGTGATGCATGGGCTAATAGTGTAACACACACAGAAGCTGAGATTGAAAAATGGTGGGGCAGGGAAGTGGGATTTGACCATTGTAGTATACCTATCTGCTGGTTTACACTACTACAGTAAAATGCGGATATTCCAATAGGGGCGGAAGTATACACTACCGATTATGGTATTTTAATCTGCCTTCCTAAAGTAAATCGTTTAAATTGGCATGTAACCGACTTACAGCTTATACTTCTGGTTAAATATAGGCCATTATTTTAAACTGTAAAAACAAAGCCTCCCTCTTTACTTTACAGTATCATATTTATGCATTTATATATATATATATATATATATATATATATATATATATATATATAATTTATATATTAAAAACAGGCAGACCATTAAAGGAAACATATGGTTAGACTTTTAGTACATAAAATAATTACTGAATTTAGTTCCAATAGTTAATAAGTTTTATTTGAAGGTATAAGCCGTCACCTATTTATGAAACCGATGAATTAGCAGAGCAATATGGCCACACAGTTCCTCGACTGCCTTCATATCACCGTATTTTAACCCTATAGAATTAATTTGGGAAATTGCAAAAAGATATTACTCTAGTAATATAGGTAAATATGGTAGAACTAGTGAACCCTGTAAAAGGTTGTGGCAAGAAGCACTAAATCAAGTAACTGGTGATGCATGGGCTAATAGTGTAACACACACAGAAGCTGAGATTGAAAAATGGTGGGGTAGGGAAGTGGGATTTGACCAACATGATATCGCACTTTTCACAATTAGTTTAGAAGAAGAAGAAGAAGATGATGTTTTAAGCTCAAGTGATTAACCCTTTTTGTCTCTTTGAATTTTGATGACAAATTAGAGCAACTCGGAAATATTTGACGTTTAATCATATGAAATAATTCTTTTTCGTGTAAACAAGTATAAAAATAAAATCTAGAAGAAGGTCCTTATCTGGTTGATATTGAAAATTTATAACATAGGAATAGTGGTTTTAGATTTACGATTTAGAGTGACGATTGCACTTTTACCTTTTTATCATAGATTTATTTATGAATTCTTTTGTTTCAGTGAAAATATTTGTGGAATTAAGAGCAATATATATATAGTGTTTTGATTTTAATATCTATTTGACTTTATATTACACCATATTTACATGCTTTAGAGGCACATTACTAGTCAACTTCGAATGCAGCGCGAATTATTACCTGTGCCTAAGAGAAACTCCTGAATTTAATGTGATAAAAACTAAGAAATATAAAACCTTTATATTCTATTGTTTAATATAACGTATGTACTGCTGTATTATATCATGATTATTATAGTTATATACTGATAGTTGTAGGTGTAGGTTTCCACGGTCGTTCTCTAGATGTAGATCTCGTTTTCCGGGTTGGAACCGCGTCGAGTTAGGCGTAATTGCCAACGTTTCGTACACTGTTTCAAGGGACATCTTCAGGGCTGTACGTAGATGTTCGTCGTTTCGCAGTGAAGAAGCTTGAAGAATTCTTCAAGCTACTGCGAAACGACGAACATCTACGTACAGCCCTGAAGATGTCCCTTGAAACAGTGGACGAAACGTTGGCAATTACGCCTAACTCGACGCGGTTCCAACCCGGAAACCGAGATCTACATCAATACTGATAGTAATAAACTATTTCCATTCTTTCCGTTTTTTATTCTAAAACATTTATATTATATTTATTAATTTTGCAAAATAAAAGTACTAATACAATTGCTTTTATTAATTATCATAAAGTATGTATTTTTCTAAATATAGAGTGACAAATATGTATACAATATTAACATTTTAAACAGTTTAAGGTATAACCTAAATGCCATCTGTAAAAGAATTTTTTGAAGTTTATAAATGTACTATAACCTATAAACTAAATGAAAATTATTTGCGAGATGTAAACAATAGATTTGTCAACGTTGTGTGACGCACATTGATGACGCAACTGCGTTCCTATCGTAAAAATACTATTCGAAGGTTCGTATATTCTATTTGCATCATAATACGTCAATAATCGCTGTAATACATGACAACTACGGAAAACCCTGCATTTTCATTGGTTCATAATTTCAGAATTATATACAGTTCATAAATTATAAGTTTTCAGTTCGTACTGCCCGCGTGTGAAGCGCAAATTGTACTTTATCTCTTTCTAACAGACATGAATACGTGCTGTAATACTACACACGTTTGTCATTTTAAGTTAAGACGTACGTGCATCTTTGAAATATTATATTAAATAAAAAGGATAGGTTGTCTATGAGATAGTCTTATGATATTCGACTAGTTGTCAAATTATTTGAATACTTAGTTTATCAAAAATTACAAAATCTGTTCTTTTGAGAACAATACTGATAATAAATAGTAATGTCAATTAGTGGCAATAAGTACGAAATTGTTTGATTATCACTTTGACATTTCTAGCCTATTTATTTTACAGAATATTTCTTAGATGCCTGGTAAACCTCTGAGTTCTCAAACTCTCAAGCTCAACAGCTTGTATTAAATCTTACAACGTATTTTGAACGGGAAAAGAGAATGGTGGACCATTTATGTCCATCGACCGTGTTCATGAGGTAATTCCCATAATCAGTTAGATAAGGCAGTGTTATAAAATAAGTTATTTTCGAGGGTAGCAGAAGTCTTTAATATTTCTGGTAGAACGGTCTACACTGTTAAACATCGTAGGATTCAGAATCCAGTCTTATCTTCTCCTGGCAAAAAAAGATCTTGTGAGAAGCCAAAAATTAAGGACTTACCAGAAGCAACTAAAATGGAAGTTCAAAATACTGTTTATGACATGTATAAAGAAAGTACCGAGAAATCAAAAATTATCTTGGTCAACGGTGGCCATGGGGTGAAAAACGTCTGCCTTAATTTATATCATCCTTTTGAGAAAATTAGGATGAAATTTTCAGGTTAAGTGTCATACTGACGTTAAAATTTGTCAATATATTAATCTTAATGTCAGTATGACACATAACCTGAAAATTTTATCAGATTTTTCTCAAAAGGATGATATAAATTAAGACAGACGTTTTTCACCCCATGGCCATCTTGGACCCAAAAACTTTATGATATCGCGGTATGTTTTTAATATATTGTAAACATTTATTACATGTTCAAATTTTTCAGAAGAACATCTTACCTTAAAAACTCTAAGCAATGTTTTGGCTATGAAAGAATTTGTTCATACAAGTACAACTACTTTAGCAATATTGCTTAAAGATATTGGTTTTAAATATAAGAAAGAGTGTAACAGGAGAGCGCTCACAGAGAAATTAAATATAGTCTGCATGAGAAAAGTGTCTTTTAGGAAATATATGAGTAACTTAAATTCAACTTTATGTCAGGTCGTGTTCCGTGATGAAACTTGGATCTTTTCGAATGGGAATAGAATGAAATCCTGGCAAAATAATAATATAAAAAGTGTTAGGAAACCCAAATGCTATGATGGTAAACGGTTTATTATTAATACATGCTGGCACAGAAAATGGCTTCATTAAAGGAGCTAGTCTGATTTTTCCATCAAAAACAATCACTGGTGATTACCATGGAGAAATGAATGGGGACTCCAATGGGTAAATGATCAGCTTAGGTACAATCACTTATAATAATGGATAATGCTCCTTGTCATAGTGCTATTCAAAATAAACAATAATACCTCCTCCAAAAAAACAGAAATTATGGAATGTTTGAGAAAAAAAGATAAGCTATTCACCTGCCATGACTAAGAGTGAATTAATTCAGTTAGTAAAATATCATAAAGGAGAGAAGATATTTATTATAGATGAAATAATAAGAGAAAGTGGACATGAAATTTTAAGGTTACCTCCATACCATTGTGACTTCAACGCAATTGAAATGATTTGGGCTAAGGTTAAAAATTATTATAATTCAAGTATTGCAAGAAATAGTTATTCAGATGAAAGACTTTAAATGTGGAATGAAGCTTTGCAACAGTGTGATGAAATTACTTGATATAATTGTGTTAGGCATACGGAAAATTTAATTAAAAAATGGCGTGAGCGATAATTAACGTAAACGACTCATGTTCTGAGTCAGAATCAGAAACTGACTGGTAAACTAGGTAACTATCTTATTTTGCAAAATATTTTTGTATTTATATTTTGTAGAAGTTTAATATGGTAACATTAATATTGCCATAAAAACCATTAATTTGAATCATTTGCTGAAGCAGCGAGGAAATTACTGCCACTGATTCAACGAAACATTACATGATAAAGATCTCGTGGCAATGTTTTATTTGAATGAAGTTTGTTTTTTTCTTATTGGTGGTGTACTAACTTGCAAAATTATCAAATGTAGTTGTCAGAAAATCCTTGTGTGTTTGTTAAATTATTATCTTCATCTAATAAAGAATAATATGGATTTGGATTGTATTATCTGCAAGACTAATTGTTATACCATTATTCTCTTAAGAAACAATTAAATATTAAATGTAGACTACATAGATGTTTTCTTTTATGTATAATTTTAAATAACGAGCCATCGAAAAAAATCATAATTGGAGTAGACTGTGAAATTGGGTTGGTACTTCCACATAATGACACATTACTTGGTGCTTGACAGTTTCATTTGGTTTCATTGTAAAAAAAAGGTTATGGCATTGAAATGATACTACAACAAAAAAGAAAACAAATAATTTATTTAATATCGAAATCATAATCAAAATTTACATATACATAGCTACAGAAGTGTTGAAAATGTTGTCCATTTACATCTAAACACAAGCAAACTCTAACTTTTTAACTTTGAAAAATTTGACACAAACTTATAGTTTCAATGTCAAATAATAAATATCATTATGTGGAAGTGGCTAAAGTACCAACCTAATTTCACAGTCTAATTATGATTTTTTTCGATGGCTTGTTATAATTTGAAAACATATATTGACAATTCTTTTTCAAAGAGTTGCAAACATAACTTTTACATTCTTTTCCAATATATTTCAATTTATTTAAAATATAAATAATATATAAATTAAGTAGAAATCTAAATTATACATCGAATTAATACATTCCCAATCTTCTTAGCCCAGATATAGGTAGTGCACGAAAATGATTTCGGTAGGTATGTCATTCTTAATAATGCAAACATTTTTTAACACTAAAGATCTTTTTCAATACCTATGCATTTCACTATTGATATCTGGCTTGAAATATTTCTTTTGAAATCAATTTTTCATCGAATATTATCGTGAGTTTATAATTATAAATAACATTTAAAATAATTTGTAATTCAAATATTGGAAGAAATGGTTATTCAGATGAAAGAGTTAAAGAAATGTGGAATGAAGCTTTGCAACAGTCTAATGAAATTACTTGCTATAATTGTGCTAGGCATACGGAAAATTTAATTAAAAAAAGGTATGAGCGAGAGAAATTTCTTGATAGGGCAGAGATTGCTCCAATAATAATGTAAATGACTCAAGTTTTGAGTCAGAATCAAAAACTGACTAGTTTTCATTCATTTTTGTACTATATACTCCACTCACCTTAAAAATAACATATTGCAAATAATACAAGTAATATTTTTGAGGTTTTATTTGGATGAAACAGGGAAGTTTACTTCTATAAAAGTTCACTAAACATTAATAAGCAGGTAACTATCTTATTTTGACAAAATATTTTTGTATTTATATTTTGTAGAAGTTTAATATGGTTACATTAATACTGCCATAAAAACCATCAATGTGTGTCATTTGCATGCACATAATATAAAGCAGCGATGAAATTACTGCCACTGGTTCAACGAAACATTGCATGATAAAGATCTCGTGGCAAAGTTTTATTTGAATGAAGTTTGTTTTTTTTCTTATTGGTGGTGTAGTTTGTTTGTTTTTTATTGGTAGTGTACTAACCTGCAAAATTATCAAATGTAGTTATCAGAAAATCCTGTGTTTGTTAAATATTATCTTCATCTAATAAAGGATAATATGGATTTGGATTGTATTATTATACCATTATTTTCTTAAGAAACAATGAAATATTAAATGTAGACTATATAAATGTTTCTTTTATGTATAATTTTATAAATGTAATTTGACAACATATATTTACAACTTTCAAAAGGTTTTAATTCTTTTTCAAAGAGTTACGAACATAACTTTTACATTCTTTTCCAATATATATTTAAATTTATTTAAAATATAAACAATATATAAGTTAAGTAGAAATCTAAATTATTCATCAAATTAATACATTCCCAATCTTCTTAACCCAGATATAGTGCACGAAAATGATTTCGATAGGTATGTCATTCTTAATAATGCAAACATTTTTAACACTAAAGATTTTTTCAATACCTATGCATTTCACTATTGATATCTGACTTGAAATATTTCTTTTTAAATAAATTTTTGATCGAATATTTTCTTGAGTTTATAATTATAAATAATATTTAAAATAATTTGTTCAAATATTAAAGTAATAATTTCCGCATAGTTTTCTTGGATAGAATATATTTATACAGAACTAGAAGAGAAACAATACTTTTGAACTATTAATGTTCCCACTTTACTCATTATTATTATTTTGACATGTAGGTTATGTATATGCTTTCTTTTGTTATATTGCAAGTAACACTAAAATTTTGACAATATTTGCAAAATATGACGTTTATATTTTATGATGACTGACGGTTGTTTCCGCGATTGAATACATGACTTCATTTGACTCTGCAATACTGATTTGAATCATATGCTTCGAATTTGACCTTGAACTGAAAACTTTATGAACTATAAGTAGTCGATGATATTCGCAAATTGTCAATTTAATCATTGAGTGACAGATGACATTTCACGAGTTATACTCCGACATGAGATTGGTAGTTATCTTTCTCGTTCATAGTCTACTTGAAAAACTCACATATAAACTTAGTTTTTATCGTGACGATAGCGTTTTAAGCCGTTATAAAAATAGAAACGAAGACAATGACCGATGACGACAACGAACTCTTTATCCATTAAAATTAGTGGTTATTAAATTCAAAATAAACGTCCCAATTATTTTGTGTCTATCTCTTAAATACATTTCATTAATTTAAGATTTATTCTTTATGCGTTAAAAAATTGCATTCTAAATTGATTAAATCAATATTATGTTTACTTGCCAATTTACGAAATCAATCATTGAAACAATATTTACTTAGTATTTATTATACTTTTGCTTATGGATATTTGTTCGTTGTTCTTTCATGTTTATTTATTTACGCTACACAGCTATTCTTCCAAAGCGCTAAATCACCATAAATAAATATATAAATCATTCTAGGTTTTGTATATACATACATACACTACCAGTTTTAAAGCTGTGGAATAACTCCTTCGAAATATCTAGGGGAATCAAGTCTTACTAAGTATCCAAAATAATCAACCCCCTTAGTTTGATATATTTGTGTTCCTCCTCCATGAGAAAATTCTCTCTTTGACTGAAAACAAATCTCGTTGAGCGTTTGATAATAAAATAACGACATGGGCCCTTCCGTCGCCCGTCACAACCAACAGAGGGATTGCCATTTACAAACAAGCATCAGTGGCAGTTTTTGAATACAAAAAAAAACACTCATCGGAAAAAAAGATGACGGCAACAGAAAAGGAAACAAGACCGCAAATATAGACCACAAAATATTTGAGGGAATATATTGCATAATAGGGCGTTTCCAGTCTTCCATAATGCCACGCCTTTTCAAAAAGAGGCTGAAGCTCCCCTTTTGTTCGACGGCCAATAGAGGTTGAGAACGGGGGCTCGGATTACTACCAGAAGTTCCGGATGAAAGAGCCAGTCGCTTGCGCACGTCAGTGTAGCCAGCAACAGTAATACTAACAAATTCTATACAGAATATCTAGCCGGTGATTTCTTGAAAAATAAACCGCATCACATAAGTACGGTCTTTATTTAATCTCTGTCATTGTTGATTGGATATTAAAAACTATTTTCTCGAGCGGAAAAATTAATATTGTGTGTTGTATTGTGGTTATTTGAAAGATTTTTTGTAAGAGTGTTAAAACTATTGGAAAAGTGGGAAAACCAATTAGCAAACTGGACGAAGAATTCGAAACGATTTCGGAAATTATGAAGGTAAGATTTGAGATGCTGTTTTATATTTAATCTTAAGATTAATTCAAATCACTGACAGCAAAAGTTATCTAATAAAATCGTTCTAATTGTATTTAATTATACATTTTAAACAATGTTTTCTATTATAAAAATAACTCATGTAGCTTAGTACTTACTATTAATTACGATATTAAGGCATGTCATGTAGGCATTACAAGAAAGTTTAATAAAAGTGAATTTGTCTTGCATAGAAATAATTTGGTATTTCAAGAATGTAATTCTTTCAATATAGTCCAATATTTATAATTATAATACTTTCCTAGCTATAAAAATCTGTTAAATGACAACAGCTCATCAGAACAACACTGTTTAAAGAAGGTAATTATTTATCTTGATTTAATACGTAATAGACCTTATAAAAGTAACACAAAATCTTTGAAACTAGGTGTCTAGATACAATGGAATGTATGTAAGCAACAAGCTCTTACTATTTTTTAGGTACCTATATAACTATAGTCGCTGACCAATATGTATATTAGATTATTAGCAGCACGATTGAATTTTATTGTTTAATTTATAAAAAAAAATAACACGCAAACAACGAATAATAATAACAATAATCTTTATTGCGCAACAAATACGACAGATAATTCCATTTCAAGAGCAACTACCCAGAAAAAAGAAAAGAGTAACAGATATGTGCTAAATTATATTAAAAAAACAGAATATAATTGTATGAAATAAAATACATTAATAAACTAAAATTTAATCTAAACACCTCCCATAAAAATGTCACTATAAATAGTATCTGCACAACGGTACATAAAGTTAATTGGATCTCTTAATAGCGGGTTAGTTCTAATTCTTGGTAGATAAAAAGTGGGATTAGATCTTGACGTCATTCAAAGCACATAAAAAGTTATACAGTTTAATATCTCAGGCAAATCAATTCGACCATCAATTAACCTACACCTAAATCGCGCAGCATTAACCTCTCGACGATATTTTAAGAATTGGAAGATTGTAGTCAATATTTCATTCTGGATATCTACAATGATAACTGAAAGAAAGGTATTTCAGAAATCTTCTTTGAACCTGTTCAATTGAGCAGTAATGCGGCGAATAGTAAGGAGACCATATTACTGAAGCATACTCCAATCTACTCAAAATAAAAGCCCGGTAAAGTGATCTCAGGACAGTTCGATCCTGAAATTGACTAGTTCACCTCATAATAAAGCCAAATATCCTAGCATAAGATGAGATGATGTCCGAAAGGTGCAAGTTAAAAGACATTTCCGAGTCGAATTTGACGTCAAGATCACTGATGGAGTTCTTTTTCACTTTTTGAACTTTTGAGCATTAATGCTATATGATGACTTGCCTTTATTAATTTTACGAGTGTACGATATGACTAGAGACTGGACACATTGGGCTGAAATTACGTCATTACGACGGACGATATAAATAGTCTACAACATCTGTTAATTCATCATGCAGTTGTTGAATAGCACTATTCATTCGGTTAACTGCACATCTATTTTTTATGTGTCCGTCGTAATGACGTCCATTTCAGGCCGATGTGTCCGTTCTCTGGATATGACACAGCACTTGTGCATATTAATCTTTATCTTGTTTTTACCACACCAATCCGCAAACACATTAATATTATCTTGTAAGACATCAAAATCACCATCAACCAATGAATTTCTATCAAAATTTGAATTAGTTCCCGTAACGTGAATACATAGAAATATAATTAAAGACATTTAACTAATATTTGGTAATTCCACCCCTTGCCTTAATTATTTTCGCAATTCATGCAGATTATGCAAGATTTAATTATTTTTTAATTACTCCCCCATGATTCTTCAATATGTTTTATTAATCCAGTTCTATTGGTATTTAGTCTTGAATAAACTTTCCTTTTTAATTTACTCCATACATTACCTATTAGACTCAATTAAGTTCTGCAAATTACGGCACCAAGTCAAATCTTCTAGAGCCACCGAGCTTTTAAAACTATTTTTATGGCTTTCGGTCTAGGATAGAGTGCATCATCGTGCATATGCAAGGATCTTTTGCTGTACTAGTCCATTAATGTAAAGCAAAAACGGATTTCTAACTTTGTTTGATATAGTTTTTAGTTCACAGAGGCTAGCAAAAAATACAAAGGTAGGGGGCCTCAGCTATAATGCAAGACCATATACCAACACGGCGGATATTTTCAGTAATTAAAATACAATGTTCACTGCATCAGTCTGTAGGACGATTATGTACCAATTGAACCTTTCCTGCTGCTGTCCACATCATTGGTTCATCGCTAACTATAATCTACCTATGTAAAAAAAGTACAGTAAACTAATTTAATTTAGTCCTACCTTTCTCCAATTTTCAAATGAATAGTCACGGTGCTGTATGGCTCATTTGTAAAGCGTCTAATATGCTTGGTATTTATTTTGGCTTTTTTAATGGACGCCTGCATTTAGCCCTGTTTTGTGGAGACGGCGGCATACTGTTATTTCTGATATTTGCACTCCTTCTTATCCAAATTTAGCTTTTAATTTATTAGAAAATCTGTAATTACTCCTTGATCCTCCAATACTGGTAATGGGAATATTCTCTTTAATTAAATTTGCAATAATTTGCCTAATTTGAGGAAAAATATCTTCCGTTCGCTAAATTTCTCTTTGCAAACATAGTTAAAAATTAAATAACAAACAACGCCACAAAAAATATTTGTACGCACTGTTGTTATGAACTTTACCGACATACTGAAAAAGGTTATTACTAAAGCCCAATGTTGGTCTCTAATTTAAAACTCATCAATAGGAAGCGTTATGGTTAACCATACAATTCATCTAATACAATTTCTTCGTAGCTAAGCCATTGTACCGCTTACTGAAGACTTGGTAGGCTCGTTATAGGCAGACAAAAAACTACTAAGGCAGCGTTCTCATATATACTTAGATGCTGTAACATATTTGTATGTGTAAGTGTGTCTTACTGAATTTTGTGTTTGGCATGTTTTTATCCATAGCCACAAGCGTAACATGAGGATGGTTATGATTGTTTTATAAAAGATTTTATTATTATTATAATTATGATTATTATTATTACTATTCACGATTGTTACAATATACGATGACATATTTTTCTAAATGTTCAGGTATAAAACTTTCGCTCTTAAATAGTTACTTAAGTAATAAGGGAAGTAAGTAACATTTACTAGTCGACTTGCAATAGAGTTCGAGACTGGTAAATGTTACCTCCTGAATTGCTTATAACATTTTTCCCACTCCCCAGACAATAAAATCCTCAAAAATTAAATGTAATCATGATAAACAGTAACGGTGAACAACTTCGGAATTTAATAAATTAGACACATCTGAAACGTTACTAGGCAGTTCCTACATACAATTGTTTATAAACACAAATAAAACGAAATTTGACAATTCAGTTGTGTTAATTGTGGTTTAAAAATGAGTGTTCCCAATGTAGAAGACGAAGCGAAAGAGGCTTGTTTGGATTTGCTTCCGGAGAAGTCAATGAAACGCTACGAGTTAACATACAAATTGTTCAAGAAATTGTGTCAAGTTAAGGATACCACCATCGTTTCGGAGTCCCTGCTGTTAGCGTATTTTCTGGAGAAGTCTAAAAAATTCAAGGCTCCATCCAGTTTGTGGTGTGAATACTCGATGCTCAAAAGTACATTATTTATAAATGAAAATATTGACATATCAAAGTATCCCAAATTACGTGCGTTTATGAAAAGAAAAAATGATGGATACAGGCCTAAAAAGTCATGTGTGTTCACAAGGGAAGAGATAAATTTATTTCTTGAAAGCGCTCCGGATGATATGTACTTACTTATGAAGGTATGCTAAACTTTTAATTGTAATCTCTTCTAAATTGAACATTTCAGGGACTGATGTTAATGGGAATTGCTGGAGCATGTCGCGGCAAGGAGTTATGCGAAATGAAATTGATGGATGTGAAAGAAATAAATGAAATAATTATTGTGACAATACTAGATTCGAAAAATGGAATGCCGCGTACATTTACAATTACAGCCTCTAAAGGAAATAACTATTGCTATTTGCAAATTGTCAAAAAATATATCAACATTAGATCCAAAATTGCAAATGTACGCTTTTTCATGCGTTATCATGGAGGGAGATGTTATAATCAACCTGTCGGTAAAAATACAATCGCGGAAATACCTTGTAAGATAGCAAAATATCTGAATTTAGACAACCCCAAACTCTATACAGGTCATTCGTTCAGAAGAACGTCAACAACATTATTAGCGAATACTGGAGTAGAAGTTCTCACACTAAAGAGGCACGGGGGTTGGAAGTCTAGTAGTATTGCGGAAACCTACGTAGCCGATTCTATTGCTAACAAAAAAGCGATTGCTAATAAGGCTGATAAAGTAGGTGATAATAACATTGAATTATCAAGAAATATAAATTAATATCCCAATTTTTTTAATAATGTTACTAATTGTACAAACTGTAATATTACCATAAATATAAGTTAATAGAACACGTGTTTTGATGCACTTTTTTTCCCTAAAGGACGTAAGTAAATTACTTACGCCCCGTTGTCATAGCAATCACAGTCATTTCAGTAAAACCAACTTACGTCTATAGAAACCATGTATTAATGGTATGCTTACTATAAGGGGAGTGGGAAAAATATTTTTTCTATTTTGCGTTCGAAATGAACTCATTATGAAACCCAAAACAGTATCGAAATGAGCTTCATTTCGATACACTTTTTTTCATTTTTCAATGTTGGCGTTGTTCGAATACAGAAATAAATATTGCTGTCATTTGATTTTAAGAATTTATGTACATTTGACAGATATGATATATGTCCGTATTTTACACAAACAACGTATGTTGTATACAATTGACAACAACATATATATGTTTCTATGTCACTCATGTTTATATTTTTAAATGAAATATCAAGTAATGTTAACGAAAATTAATAAATAATATGTAATATAATATACTTCGCGGATAGCAAGATTTAAATTTGAAAATGTCAAGTATCAATGTGACCAACTGCATGCTTTATATAAAAATTAAACTCTGAACTTTCAAATTAAATAATTCCAATTTAAGCAATTTATTAATGTAAAAAACGCAAAATAGAAAAAATAGAAAAAATAGTATAAAAAACTCGTTTCATAAGGCCTTTTGCCGCACTCGCTCTTTAGAAAACTCGCCGCTATCGCGGCTCGTTTTCTAAACTGATCTCGTGCCGCAAAATGGTGCCTTATGAAACTTGTTTTTTAATATACTATTTTCTATTTTGCGTTCGAAATGAACTCATTATGAAACCAAAAACAGTATCGAAATGAGCTCTATTTCGATACACTTTTTTTCATTTTTCAATGTTGGCGTTGTTCGAATACAGAAATAAATATCATTGCTGTCATATGATTTTAAGAATTTATGTACATTTGACAGATATGATATATGTTCGTATTTTACACAAACAACGTATGTTGTATACAATTGACAACAACATATATATGTTTCTATGTCACTCATGTTTATATTTTTAAATGAAATATCAAGTAATGTTAACGAAAATTAATAAATAATATGTAATATAATATACTTCGAGGATAGCAAGATTTAAATTTGAAAATGTCAAGTATCAATGTGACCAACTGCATGCTTTATATAAAAATTAAACTCTGAACTTTCAAATTAAATAATTCCAATTTAAGCAATTTATTAATCTAAAAAACGCAAAATAGAAAAAAATGTATAAAAAACTCGTTTCATAAGGCCTTTTGCCGCACTCGCTCTTTAGAAAACTCGCCGCAAGCGGCTCGTTTTCTAAACTGATCTCGTGCGGCAAAATGGTGCCTTATGAAACTCGTTTTTTAATATACCTACTATTTTCTATTTTGCGTTCGAAATGAACTCATTATGAAACCCAAAACAGTATCGAAATGAGCTTCATTTCGATACGCTTTTTTTCATTTTTCAATGTTGGCGTTGTTCGAATACAGAAATAAATATCATTGCTGTCATTTGATTTTAAGAATTTATGTACATTTGACAGATATGATATATGTCCGTATTTTACACAAACAACGTATGTTGTATACAATTGACAACAACATATATATGTTTCTATGTCACTCATGTTTATATTTTTAAATGAAGTATCAAGTAATGTTTACGAAAATTAGTAAATAATTTGTAATATAATATACTTCGCGGATAGCAAGATTTAAATTTGAAAATGTCAAGTATCAATGTGACCAACTGCATGCTTTATATAAAAATTAAACTCTGAACTTTCAAATTAAATAATTCCAATTTAAGCAATTTATTAATGTAAAAATCGCAAAATAGAAAAAATAGTATAAAAAACTCGTTTCATAACGCCTTTTGCCGCACTCGCTCTTTAGAAAACTCGCCGCAAGCGGCTCGTTTTCTAAACTGATCTCGTGCGGCAAAATGGTGCCTTATGAAACTTGTTTTTTAATATACTATTTAAATCGTGAAAATGATTTTTCTACATTACAACAGGTCACTAGAGTATAACTACATTTAGTTAAAATAGAGTTAGCATTAATGTTATTATTTATTAAACTTGATATTTGTTTATTTAGTATATAACCAGGGTTCCGATTTAACACCTTGTCAACATAGTTTTTTCTTTTAACTTTTTAACAGAATTCACCAGGTGCGTCATCTAACTTTTGAATAGTGTTATTATATGTTTCTAATCATTGTCGTAAAGGTAGTTTTTGACTTTCTATATTCTTTATTACACGAGGAATAAAACCAAAATATTTATGAATAAATGGTAATTGTTTAAGCAAAAAGAGTTTTTGTACTAACGTTTTAGTAATTAATACACTTTTCACCGTATCTTCTTGATACATTACCACATTTTTAATTGTATTATATGTTGAGCACTTGTGAGTACTACTGATGAAGTGTGCAGAGCACAGGAAATGTACATTTAGTTTATTAAAACTATTTTTGTGAAAAAAGGGTTTTGTTTTATTTCGACATTTTTAATTGTTTTAAAATTGTCACTATTAGAAACACAAGCTTGTAGCCAGGTACCATATCTGGTAAGAACGGGTTGAGGAAGCAAACTTAATCCAGAACAAGGTTCTTTGTAAAATTGTATTTTGCTGGGAGCTTTTGCGAAAATTGTTTTCGTATTACTAATAAATGTATTTACATCTGCGAACTCTTCTCGCACAAATTCACACACGCGGTGTAAAGAATGTACAAAACAAGTAACTTGTACCACACCTCGAAAAACAGCTTATAAATTTATCCCTGCGTGGAGCATATAAGCTACGATCAGTTATTAATAGAAGAGCTTTCTCTTTCTTGTCCGGAATTATGGAATCTAGACTGCTTTTCACAAATTCCGTGATAGATTGAAAATTTATGGTAGACAAAACTTTACTAGCAACTAAATCAGATTTTGTAGGTTGAGTTGATTCTAGTGTACGTATAATAACATTGCTGATTGAACGTCCCACTCTATCTGTAGTTTCATCCACTGACGCAAAGATATTGTGTCAGATAGATGGAATCTAGTTTTCTTCTTACAGTGCTTTCGTCGGGAATTGATTTACGGCAATACTTTTCCAAAAAGTTTTCAAGCCTGGATGATTGAGTTGAGTGAATGGAATATTTGAGGATACAAATGCTCTGTACAGTTCCTAACAAAAATTATTACTTTCGTTTGTATTTTAGTTGCATAGTTGCACGCATAAGGTGAACGTTTAATATAATAATAAAACACACGAACAGACACTACATTGAATTGTCATTGAACCAAGCTTAAATATCTGTAGATCTACACACATACTTATGTACAGACACATATATACAACGTATTCACACTTAAACCCGCACCATTGGTAACTCCGTTATTATTGGAGCTAGGAAGTCGTCCAAATTAGCAAACTAGTAGGATTTTTCCTGGCGGTTGTGACGATGAAAACAAGAAAACTATTGAGCGTTGCGTTTTTCAGATATTTGACAAAATGTAATTTTTAAAATGGAACACTCTATTTATTTTTATGCAGTTGAATAAAGAATTTAGTTCTGAATACAAATGTTTCAATACATTATCTCAAAAAAATTGTAAATAAAAAAGTTATCACGTGATTTCTTAATCATTGCATTTTGTTTGAAAAAATTGATGAAAGACGTAGCATGTTTCACATGTTTATCCAATTGAAGCCATTTTCAGATATTAAATAAAATAATATCATAAACAAAATTTGCTTACTTTATCACTAAAACGTAAGTTTTCAAATGAGATACCGTGCATTTTTAGGGATGTAGGATTTGTTTTTAGGGATGCCTAACGAAATTTGTAATTAAATAATATGTACCGATTATTGTAGACTATTCTCTTGTTGAACGGATGAAAAAAATTTTTGTATAGGTCCGAGAAGGTTTGTTCATAATATTCCTAAATGAATTCAAACGAAACGTTGTGTTTTTAACGAAATTTATTTTGATTTCGTCCACGAAACTTAAGAATAACAAATAAAAGAATAATGAACACTATCAATCAACATACATAACTAAAATAATTGTTCGAAGGTACCACCTTCTTGGTCCAGACACTTGCGGGGTCTTTTCTGAGTGCAGCGCGTGGCTTTGAGAAGGGTCCTTCCATCAATATTCCGAATAATGCCCGTAATGCTATTTTGAAGTTCTTCCACATTTTGGTAACGATGTTTGTAAACTTCATTTTTCACTCGGCCCCATAAAAAAAATCTAGCGGAGTTAGATCTGGTGAGCGTGGGGGCCACAGAACTGGTCTATGAGTTCCAATCCAATGGGGTCCAAACAGTCTCTCCAGTAATGCGTTAACGATATGGTGATTATGAGCCGGTGCACCGTCTTGTTGGAAGTATATCCGCGGCCTATCCATCAAGTTCACGTTGTCCACGAAATCTTCCATTACATGAGACATAAAGTCCTCATATCTCTCTCCCGTCAATGAGCCGCGGTAAAAAAAAGGACCCACAATTTTAGATCCAATCATACCACATCAAACATTAAGGCTGAACCGATGTTGTGGATTAGTGGGATGAGCCAAAAAAGGATTTTCCCGACTCCAAAAATCATAGTTTTTTCGATTAAACATTCCCTTATTAGAGAAGTTACTCTCATCCGACCATAAAACATATCGAGGAAAATTTGGATCTTCTTCACATTTATGTAGGAACCATTAACAAAATTCCATTCTTCTTATATCATCATTAAGATGCAAAGTTTGTACTGGCCGATATTTGTATGGCTCAAAATTATATTTTTTCAAAATTTTATGAATCGTTCCCAATGTAAGGTCTATTTCTCTTGCCAATTCTCTAATTGAATTGTTAGGATGCGCCTCAAAATATCCCAGTACATTTATCTCTACCTCCTCACTAACCACAAATTGCTTCTTCGTTCTATTCTTCTTGAAAACCTCTTGTATAATTCCAAGAAATATCTTCTTTGAGGAATCGCGCGCTCGGGAAACATTGCACTATAATGTTCGCGAGCTCTAATAGTGTTTTTTCTCTGAAATATGTAAGCTTCCATAATATCACATTTTTCCTCATATATGAAAACCATTTTTATTAGAAGAAAACACGAAGAAAAAAGCAAAATAACAATGCGAATTTTAAAACACTGACAGATTAATTTGACGGATTGTTATTGAATATTATCTTTTTTTTTGATTCGTGCCTACTTGATCTAAATTGTAACAACTATTGTAATGTAGGCTAATTTCATTTTCTCTTTTCCTTTTTTTCTGAGTAGAGTTTTAAATTATACTGTGTCCCATTTAAAAATGGGTACTTTTCTGATTATCTCGGGAATATGCCCCTTTAAAGAAATCACGTGATAACTTTTTATTTTCAATTTTTTTGAGATAATGTATTGAAACATTTTCATATTTCAAATGAAAAATAGCAAATTTTTACGACTTTTGTTTACGTTATAGTTTTGAATGCGTTTTTGAAAACTAAAATAAAATGTTTTTTCATAAGAAGTTGTTATACTTATGAGCAGAGAGCGGCCTGAAGCGATTGAATGACCAATTGCCCCGATAAAACGTTGTGGCGATCTCAGGTATTGCATGCATGTTATAATAGCTCCATTATTTGCTTGCTCGACTGCATTCCTCTAGCAGATGTTTTTATTTCCGTTGTTATGAATAAATAGCACATTGTGTGTATTCCTTCAAAAATTCAATTCACAGTGGCGTGTAAGACGGAATATACATTTATATATTATTTCGTTAGACTTCGTTGAAATAATCGCTTAAAAAATTGTATCCGCTAATTTCCAAAGTGTATTCTCGTGTTTACATGCTGTTATACATGCATATACATATATGTATTTATTGTTCTTAAGATAGTATATTTTCTATTCTTTTCTATATGGGATTGTTTCTGGTTTCGTTTCTTTCAGTTTTATTTGGTTACAACGTTTAGTATTTTAAAATATACGTTTTATATTGTTATTTTGTATATGTATTTTATAATTTCTTATAAATATGAAACTTAATTTACTACCCTATTTTTGTAGTAGTTTTAGTTTCTTCTTTTTAGTCCATTTCTTTCTGTTCTTAGTATTTCTCTTTATTTTCATTATCTATGGAGAATTCTCGTAGGGCAACCATGGTAGGATGAATTAGAGACCATACAGATTGGTTGCATATTTATAATGATAGCGAGATATATTGCAGTGCCTGTTTATTAAGTACAAGTGTGTCACAAAAGTGTAATGTGCAGAGACAAGTTTCTTCGAAAACTCGTCTAGATAGCATATGTCCATCTGCACTTGCCACTTTTAACGAAGAACTGTGTGAAGCTTTCGTGGTGACCAATATCCCATTCAAAAAGCTTAACAAAAAAAGCTTACTGATCGTCATATACCAGCTGAATTTACGTAAATACTACTTAAAAAAATGAACCATTGAAAAAATACGAACCAACCTATCTGGTCATTATCTTTGGATAAGTGCAGACGAAACAACGGATGTAATGGGACGCCTGTGCTAAATGTAGTTGTTGGTAATTCTTCATCCGACAACTTCATACCAGGCATACTTAATTGCAACTAAAATATTGCCAGTCGTAAATGGTGAAACAGTTGCAGAAGTAATTGATCAATGTATTCATAATATTCTGTCATCGGATAACAACTATAAAGACAAGATGCTATTATTTTTGACTGATGCGGCAGCTTATATGTTAAAAACAGGGAAGTTATTAAAGCAATCTTATCCCAATATGCTACATGTTACCTGTGCAGCACATGCACTGCACAGAGTATGTGATTACATCAGGGGTCATTTTCCAAATGTTGATAAGTTAGTTTCATCATTTAAAAAGATATTTCTCAAAGCTGAGACAAAAAGTTGATGCCATATTTAGCAGAAATCCAGATTTGAATATATTATATCAATTCTGCACAGAGCCGATTAAAAATCTATATATTCGACGTATGGTGCACTTTTGCAATATTTTAATCTTACAGGCATCACTAGTTGTGATGTGGAACGGACATTTTCTATTTTTAAAGACGTTTTAACATATAAAAGAACTAATTCAACACACCTTGTACAAATTTTAGTTGTTCATAATAATGTTTTACACTTTCAATGTTTCACAGAAAATACATAGTTTTGAGTGTTTATTCTTTGTAAATTATTTTGATTCAAAATTCGATACGCAATTTGCTTGTCAGCATTACTTTCGTTTCAGCAGTAGTTGCTGCCGGTTACCAAACCGTTTATTACATTCGCTCTGTTGTGCATTGACAGATACTTATTAACTGCATATCTAGGTATTGTGCAACTTATGCAGTGGCCACACGTATCAAATGTTCGAAACTCACGGACCGCTTACAGAAACAAACCTATTGCGAATACAAGGCAGACGCCTATAAGCTATGAATAAAGACGGCAGACTATGTGCCCACACTGTCAAATTTAATAATACACGCACACAAAAATTTAACAGTGTATTAGATAAAAATGTAGATTTTACAAAATTAGGGCAACTTTTTACCAATACTGAAGATCCATTGTACAGATACAAAGAGCACTTTAACTATGCAAAAATAACATCTCTCTACGTCGAACAATCCTTCTCAGTATATAAACATATATATACGTCGCTACGTACGAACCTTTCCGAGACTAATACAGAAACATATATTATGGTGCAGTTTTTTCATCGCCGCACATCCGCATTTTTTTGCAACAATGTAAACATGTTGGGTAAGTTATTTATGTTTTTTCTTAACGTTTTGTATAGGGATTCGATATATTTATTTTTAAAAAATTTAACCGTGTATTATTAAATTTGACAGTGTGGGCACATAGTCCGCCGTCTTTAGCTATGAATCATCAATCGCTCGAGTTCGCTCTCTGCCTAGGAGTAAACAAGGACAAAATACGTAGGAAGAGGCAAGTGGACCTAAAATGCCGGGCTCTAGTTATTACATTGCACTGTGATTATTGATTATTGAATAACAATTGTTCACAGCACAAATGCAGTGGTAGTTGGGATACAAAGCAGATTAAGGATTTATAGGAAAATAACATTCCTTTTAATAAGTTTTATTTATATGTATTTTATTTTTATCTAACCAACCCTAGATGATATCAATATTTTTCCACATAAAAGTTGGGATACTTTTTCCAGTAACACTATGGTAAGGTGCATTGTTCATGATGATCAGAGATGGCTGCTCTAGATTTGTAAGTAGCTGTTCTTCAAATCAGCAGAAAGTTACTTGAGTTCATTTCTCCATGATAGTTTAGATCATTTCCTTTTGATGGAAATGTAAGCGATGCTTCATGTTTGAATTCTTTTTTATTACCAGCATGAACAATAATATATCTACACTGAAAACCTCATTTACTTTAATCAACCAAATTTTAGTTGTAGTGACCAAAATATTTGTTTGAATATGGACAAACAAATTACACCCGTTATTTGTTTGTCCATATTCAAACAAAGATTTTGGTCACTACAACTAAAATTTGGTTGAGTAAAGTAAATGAGGTTTTCAGTGTAGATATATTATTGTTCATGCTGGTAATAAAAAAGGATTCATACATGAAGCATCGCTTACATTTGAAAAGTCAATCTAGTAGTATGTGATATACTGAGAACATTTTGAAGTATGTCGTAAATTAAAATTTACTACTTAACCTACGAAGTCGTATATTTTGACAGTTTCATACATACAAATAAATAACAAATGTGATTGACATTATCAGTCATTTGGATTTACGTTTACGGAACAACAAACACATACTAATATATATGCGTCTTATTCTATCAAAATTTCAAAGTAACCTAGATTGACTTTTCAAATGAACACACGTTATATTGTTAGGCGAAGCAAATAATTTTGTTAATAAAATTTATTTGTTTTAACAATAGCTTTAATAAAATTAATCAAATAGAATGTTTTGTTAAAATAAAATGTTTTATAGGATCAAATATATGTAATACTTAAAATAACTAATTATTTACTTGAAATAATTGAGATATATATGTTTAGTTCAAATACATATATATTTTTTATAGTGACAATATTTTTATTTTAAGTAAAATATACAGTGCGCTTCACTTTACTAAATATTTAGTTCAGGCTAAGGTATTCCTTTTTTATTTCAAACAATAATTTTGTCAGAATTACTTACCTTATATCTGTTACGGCAGCGCTTTTTTATCTTTTAATCAGATTTAAAATGAACTCTTACCACAAAACTTCTTCACTTGTTCAGTGAAGTGGTGTAGTAAGGTGTTTTTGAAGTGTTTAGTGTTAGTACCATAGTTTTTGAGTGCTTGTGTTAAATTTAAAATACGTAATATACGTTTAATATACGTATCTACCGATTAATCAACTACTTGTAATCAGTGATGTAAACTAAATTTAATAAACAAGAAAACGAAATGTGCGAGTATCTTCTTATAAAATAGGGTGAAAATATAGATGCTAGAAAACAAATGAACGTGCATAGCATTTCTACTACTAAATCTATAATGTAGGTGCGGTGATAAATTTGAAAAATTCATTTGGGAAACGTAAATTTTGGGAAATAATTAAAGTTGCTTACTCAGATAATTTCTATGTGGAATAAACCGTATCATACACAAAATGTTGAAATGCTACCTACGTCTTACATGTCTAGTCTGGTGTATTCTGACAACATATAAGTATATGAATATAATTTAGCTAAACACTAAATAGTATTTTATAGACTAATACATTAGCATAGTATTTATTAGGTGAATATATGGAACAAAATATTCAACACTTATTGTATCAAATTTATTACAAACAGAAAATATTTACAAATCTCACTATCTTACTACATAGGAACTAAAAATCAACTTATTGGCAATAATAATGTATTTATAAGTTGTGATGGATAATTGTTATCTGTTAAGATCGTTTTAATTTTCTTGATGTTATCTTTTCTGTATAATAAATATTTAGTTTCAAATTTATAGCATGTTAATGCTAAATAAAACTAGAAACTAAAAATAAATAAATAAGAAGAAAGTTCTGTAAGTACAATACCTTACTTTCAGTTAATTCGCCTTCCAAATAACCAATGAGTTGTATGGTAGCATTGTCTGATATAAAATATTTTTTTAACTCCAATATTTTATTAAAGAAGTTATTCCATCCGTCCACGAGTTTACGGGATGCACCACTAAAGATCAATTCGAAATCTATATCGATCTAAAAAGAACATTCAATTGACATTGTACACAAGTACTTTTTTTCAAATATATATTACCAAAGTATATCCTTGCGCCAGAATTAAACAACTCCAATCGACCAAAAATTCTTGGATCGTGCGTTTTGAGCTTTGTAGCCTTATTGGATAGGTAGCCTTCCAATAGTAGAAGACATGATCCCATTTCTTGTTTCAAGCCATAAAGTACTATCACTTCAACCTAAAATATGATACAGCAATTAATCACATGGTATTTCTGGAGCCAAGGGAATTCATCTGAATATTCTATCTCTTGGTTTCTGTCTTCAATATTCTCAGGCGGAACATCAATGCCTATTAATCGCAATTGTCTTTTCTATTCCTATAGTTATCCACTAGCTTCCCCTTGGATATGGTAGATTTTTCAGCTGGAGAGGCAGCTTTTGATACAGAGGGTAGGTACAATTCCTTTGGTTCGTTGGGAAATAGGTAAATTACTATTTTGGTGGATATTAATTCTAAATCAGCATTTTCTAAACGGCTAGGATGTAGTGTATAAGTTAGTTCATAATTCGCAAGAACGCATAAGACAAATTTTTAGGTTTTGTATGATACGCAACGAATAGATGAATATCTTAAAAGTTTAGATTATGGCGTGTTATTAAAATTGTATAAAATTCAATATTTCTCCACAATATCAGATAAAAACCAACAATATTGGCTTCATACCAAGAAAATAGTCGATTTGTATTTACATATTGCTACGAGTTGTGGTTTTAAAATTAACTGCACCACGGTTCACAACTTATCTACCCAACTAGGATACTCGGTCGGTTTATTTCCAAAAAAAAATGGGACTTCTTTCTTCTCAGGGTTCCAATCGGAAACGTGGTTGTCTCTACGAAAATACTTGGCGCCAGTCAAAATGTATTGACAAATATAATAATTATATCTTTAAGTTACTTATAAACTCGTAGTGAAAGGTTAATCAAATAATAAGCACAATATAAAATTAAAATGAAAATTTAATACGAAAATCAAAAAAAGAAAAAGAAATCTTTATAAAGTATAAAGATCGTATAATAATATACTTATTACACCTACACGCAGAGAAATGCATTTTTAGAACAAGAAAAAATATTGTTTTACTACTATTTTCTTGGAATTAGAAAAGAATTTGTTTCCTTTAAAACTGTTTCCTTACTTTCCTTATATTAAGAAAAGCAGTATTTCTCCAACAAAACTAAAAATTTCTTGAATAAATGTTTCTATAAAGAAAAACATCTATTTGGTGGAAGCAAACTTATTATATCATTTCTATTTTTAGCGATTGCGAGTTTACGTATAGGCCCGATCAGGGGTGCAATGTTAGACGTCTTTGTACACAAGTAACACAAGTTCGCTGCATTTGCTACCTTTGTGTCGTTGTTTATGTGTATGAATTATTATATTAAAGTGATAGTTATCAATATGGACGAATTTGTGAGTGATATATTAAGAAAGTGGGAATTACCACCACCGAAGTTGAGGATGAGTTTTCTTTGACAAATCGTCAGAATTTTTCATTTCATCCTGTATCTACTAATTGGTATGGCAATCATTTTAATTTATCAGATGTAATTTTAATAAAGTATATTGATAATACGCCTCAGTTTGGTTTAGTTACGAAGATTTTAATTAACAGTGAAAATACTAGCATCTGTTATTTTACATATAATAAATTAGAAACATTAGATTACACTATGCATTATAGAGCATATAAAGTTAAGTTTACTACAGAGGAGAGACAAATCTCACTTAACGATATATATTCCAGAAAAACAACAATTGTTCATACTTTATTTTTAAATGAATCCTATGTAACATTATAAAAATTTATTACTGTGTTATAGAAATAATAAAATATTGTCGTATATTTATATGTATAATTTTCATCTCTCCTAAACCTTGGCATTTTAAAAATTACGAAAATAAAAATATTAGCTCCTTTTTATCAGAAAATTATCATTACAATGCATATATTGATTTACTAAATCAATTCTGCATTTAATAACGGTTTTATATTAATAATAAATTTTTTAACATCGATACTTGAAAATTTGATACTTTTATTTAATTCATACCTAAACTAGGAATACTCATTGTCGGGGAGCTCTCAATTAAAAAGTGGAAGGCATTAAATTTGCATAATAAATAAATATAATAGTAATAAAATACGTCTACTATTCATTATATAATTTTTAAAGTTATACGAAAACGTATCCTCGTATATAAAAATCAAAACAATTTGGTAGTTCTATGCAAAACATTCACATTCTCACATAAAAAATATTTTCTTTCATTAAGAAAACGTAGCGTCTTGCCATAGGAATATTCTGCGACAAAACATACTTCAAGTAAGAATACAATGGATTTGATTTACGAATATTTTTCTTAAGCAAACACATTTTATATGTTTCATTCAAATAAGAAATAGTTTTGAATGAAGTAAATAATTTTAAGAATATATTTATCTCTCCACAAGATAATATTGTCTTGTGGATATACAAAACAGAGAATTTCTTGAGTCAAAGCAGATTTATTTGATACAAACATGTATTTCTCTGCGTGTAGAGGTAAAATAACACACGGAAATGACCGCTACGTGCATTCATTCAAAAAACCTCAATGACAACCGAACAAATTAACTAAATCACAAAGACTATTTTTAATTTCTCCCCAGAGAACAAAATAAAAATATAAACAAACTTGACAGCTCGAACAAAATCTAAAACATGCGCGCACACATGTCACAAAAAACAGCCCTTGAAATCCAAACGTATACAATTTTTACAGCTAAATTTTTTACTTAGAAAGTTTAAAAATCCTCTTTGTCATCTATCTCATATAACTAAGACTAAATCTCTTAAATAACAACGTTAATACAATTGAAATACAATATTCAAATCTTTTGAATTAATAAGATATCTTTCAAAAATATATATATTTTTACTTACATAAAAAAATTGTGTGAGACACGTAGACAAGAAAACGTTGTTTTATATAAATTAAAATTACGAGAGCAACAATCTCGTAGAAAAAACGGGAATTGAAATACAACCACCAACAACTAATTAACTCAAATTCAAACCGAAGTTACATTATATAGATAATTATCTATTTTCTAAATAAAATGAACGTTCTCGTCTTACTGGTAAACTGTGTCTAAAGATTTAAAGTTGTCTCTCAGTCCACATCAAGCGCGGTGGCTTCGCATAAGGCTGACCTTCAATAATACAAGTTCTTCTTACACATAAATATTTAAAAAATATACACTTAAGTTCAAAAATAATGTACATACATTTTTAATAAATTTTTAATATTTATAGGGAAAAACCCATAGCAATATGTTATCTCTAAACAAAGTAAGAGTTTATATTTTATATGAATTAGGATACAGTGTATAATAAATAGATGCCTATACTCTATTTCTTTATACACAATTACAGTACTCGTAGATATATACACTTGAGGTCATTAACAATAAGTCAGATTTAAATACATCTAATTGTTTTAAAAACTTTATTCTCTTTCGAATTTGAGGAATTACTTCTTTAATGTGATGTTCATTCATCTCCATCAATCATTGTATATCAATTTAATTTTCTATATTAAAAAAAAATGTGGTGTTGGTAATATAAAAAATCAAACAAAACTATTCATTAAAAATGTAACAATTTCAGTTAATGTACTTTTGCAAAAAATGTAGTAAATTAACCAACGTTTCTTCTTTAAGAAAAAAAATTATAGCAACAAAATAATACAGAGAATAGTGATTGACGTTTAGGCTAACCTTTCTAAATTTAAAAAAAAGTGAAGTACCATGCAGACACACCTTGATAAAAACTATGGCTATAGAGCTAGTTTTGCAAATGCGTATATTACTCCAACTGTTACTGGCAATATGGAAGCAATTTTTATTTTTTAATCGGTTGCAAATTGCATTACACACATACTTACCTCTAAAAATAGTTATTAAGTCACCAAAATCCCCATTGACTAGAAATAAATTTTGACGCCCAACTAATTGTATCTTTCGCCCAAATATATAGTTATTCCCCGGAAGTAACAAATTTATTTGAGTTAAGAAAATATCGATTTTATCTTAACAATGTGAAAATAATTGAAGTAATCTAACATTTTGACACTGTTGAACTAAATTATTATGTTAAAACCATACTGAACTGAATAATTTGTTTGAATATATTAATCTTTCTAGCCAAATATTTTGTTTCAATCAATATTGTTTATTTTTTGCATATATTTGAAACAACAAAGGGCATTCTTATTGCAAAGAAAATATGCTTAACAAAATATATTTGATTGGTTTAAATATATCGGTTTTCAGTGTAAAAAGTGTAATATATTGACTGCTATATATTTGTAATACTAATGGTTCACTAACCTTAGTCCATCAACTTTAGTGCTTTGATACTTTGAACATTCTGATCTTACCACGATCTACCTATAGTGCTATTTTGAAAAATCTATGTTTCATCTAAAAATACAGGCTCTCACACATAATTCACATTTTTATTTTTAACGTAACGCTCCAGAAAATCTATTCGACCAAGAATAATATGAAATTGTTCCATTAGTGCTCTGCGAGGATTAACTTTTTCCAACAGAAACCAATGTTATGTAAAATTATTGATGAAGATGTTCTACCACCATTATACAAAGAATTCAAATAAATTTTACCTCAAAGTAGCCCTTGGAAATTATGATTATGTCTTAGCTTGTTACTAATTTTAATTTTTGTCAACTATGCATCTGTCTAATTGACAACTAATGCAAATTTAAATTATTAATAATCATACGTTTTTAAAGGAATGGCCTACTAGAGGCAAAGCTTATTTGAACGCTTTTTATATGCTTCTATATATATATATATATATATATATATATATATATATATATATATATATACTCGTATACCGTATGAACGCCGGGGAGTGATTGATCTACCACAATGTAGTAAGGCGAAGACGAATAGCGAGTTTATGTGGTTAGGGTTGAGAGAGGTATATTCAATCTGTTCTACTGTCTAACTGTACGGGCGTTCCATTTCTTTATCCAACACATTTTACATACGATCTAAGTACGAATCAAATAATCTCTCTCTAACACATTGAATATTCCTATCAGTCGCTCATTGTGTTCAAGCAAGGCGAATATACTTGCAGTTGGCCAGTCATTACTTATATATCCATCGATCGCACGACGTTGTGCACACGGTATATGTGTTCAGATAATTTCTTAACCGTTTATTAAATGTAACAATTGATAAATTATTGGAGTTTTTCGGCTTTTTATATGAAATATTTACAAATATTAAATTAGAATGTATGTAATTGCAGAGTAAGTGGGGATGTAAACATTGCTGTCTACAAATTACAAAGCAAATCATACGAAATTTTTTAATTGAAAAAATTTTCTTTGTTGGGACTCGAACCCAAGTCTACAGTTTGCCGGACTGTCGGTTTTACCACTCAGGCACAACAGACCCAGGTTCAAGCTATTTAGAAATGCATTATAAAGCAACAAGTGTTAATGAATCAGATGTCAGTTATTGAATGTAGATGTCAAGTTGAAAGCAGAAGTCAGTTTTGAAAGCTCATGTCAGTTTGGATAGCAGATGTCAGTTAGTGAAAGCAGATGTCTGATTTGAAAGCAGGTGTCAGTTATGAAAGCAAACGTCAGATTAGAAAGCAGATGCCTATTTTGAAAGTAGATGTCAGTTATTGAAGCAGATGTCAGTATTTTGAGAGCAGATGTCAGATTTGAATGTTTGAAAATACTAATAGCAAATCTAAGAAACAACAAGCTTTTTTGATTCAAAATTCAAACATTTCGGCACTCTGAGGCTAGATCTAGAACTTTTCGTCAGATAAGCGGAAGATTACCCATTACTATCGCGATGTGTGTTGTTTTGAAAAAAAAAACAGTTAAGATTAATAGTTTAAATACAAGAGGTAATAAGTACAGTGATAAGGAGAAAATCAGTAGCAATTAATACAAATGAATTCAAATATCAATTGTCAACAGCATCAATTAAATGTCAACAGCGATTTTTATGTTGGAAATGCCCATTTTGGAGAGGGTAATATGCGATTACATTTTATTTTGAATAATGGCATTATCGCATAATGTAGATGATGAAATTAAATATTATGATGCCTTCCTGAATCTCCTTAATTTACTTAATTTCGGAACTTGGAGTGAACGGAGTATACATAATTATTTTCAACACAATCATGATTTAGTGCAACACATTTATCCCAACTGTGAATCCATTTCTTTATTCCGTCTATGAAAAACCTTCTTGTTTACTGTTAAACTTCAGAACTTTGAACGTGCCAGGACTGTATGAAACAACTATGAATTTCAAGCTGGTCTCCGTCTTCATCGTTTTGTTGTTACAATGCGGTCTGGCGTTGTAGTGATGAATGAAAAAATCAGTTCTTTCCGGTCTTACTCTACGGATACGATTCTTTAGTGATCGTAAAGTTTTGCAGTATCTTATTGAATTAATCGTTGATCCCTTCGGTAGATATTCGGTATGAATGCACATCAGAAAATAGTGAACATAACTTTCTGAGCAGAATTTTCGTACACGTGAAGAATCAGGACGACGATATTCCATAGGACTGCCGCCTAAGCCAAAACATATAGGGCTAAGTCTTTTACATAAAGTCTCCATATGATCTTTCTAGTTACACATAGACTCAATAGTTATACTCAGAAATTTAGTTTTATCTACCTGGGCTATATAGGAATTGATGTCCTTTAACAAGGCGAGACTGATCTCTAACATTATAGTTTGCTTTAAATTCAATAAATACGGTTTTAGTATTATGTATTTAGTATTTAGTATTATTTAGTTATTATTTAGTAATAAAATTGTTATTTAAAGTATTTAAACTAACAGATGCATTTGAGCCTATATTTCTGGAACAATTTGCAGAGACCAAAAGTGAAATATCATCAGCGTAGATTACCATGTCTACAGTTGGAAATATCATTTACATAGATAATTTACTACAGAGGACCTAATACACTGCCCTGAGGCACCCCACCTTTTAAAGTGCATTTACTTGATGTGGTGTTATGAATTTGTACATATTGACTGCAATTGTCTAAATAACTTCGAAGCCATTCTTTTAAATAGTACGTTGCAAATTAGCAATCATTCTATTATATTTTTTTAAATTATTATACTTTATCTTTCACATATTTTTAATGCCAAATTTTGCTAAATTAATAATCCCCAAGTCAAAACGTTTATTTATCGCTCATGTTTCATTTAGAAAATACACTTTCCATACTATCTTTATTATGTCATCGCTTTCATCATAATCACTCTCTTTGCAATATAAATATTTTTAATTTTATCTTAATAGTGAAAATTAATTTTTTATGTAATAAATAAATTTCCAAAGTTGATATTTTGTATGTAAATTGATTATAGATAGAAGAAACCTGAAGAAACTTTCCTATATATTCAATCCATGAAACACAAAATTATATAAAGCTAATAGGTTTCAAAGTTTAGAGAATGTCGTTTAGATAATTTAATATGTACGTTCATCATACTTAACAGATAAGTAAAACATTACAGTTATTTTAAACGTATATATTGCATACATACTATTATATAAAAATAACTGTTATTTTCGTAATAGTTATTAGTTTTTGAAATCGTTTACTATTAGATCCGCACAACAGTTGTTTAAAGGATTAAATTTTGGTAACATCGTTGATGAAGAGGAAATCCTTCTTAAAAAAGCAATAATTTAGTTATTTATGTACAGAAATTGTATGAGTACTTTGTTTTTACAAACGATACATAAGATTAGTTTTTCATTAAGAATAATTTTAAATATTCTTGAAACACGTGCTTCTAATATACTGGAAACTAATTTTACTAAAATAGAATTTAAACCTCAAAGAATAATACCGGGAAACCAATGAATATTTCGGAAATCTTTTTAAATGAATATTAAATATTCGTTCTACGATATTTGCATTTAAACATACAAAGCATATTGTGACGGAAGCTTCAATTTATAACAGATTTGTATTATTATTTTCAAAAGAAAGTAATATGAATGATTTAGGTCCGACTTTGCAGTTGCACTTTAAGTAAAGCTTGCTAAAAGTTCGCTTAAGATTAAGTCCAAACCCACTAACAGTTTTACACTAGATTTTTAGTTTAATAAAGCTAGACAATATATGAATATTTTCGGGTTGGTAGTGTTAAGGCAATGTTTGTAGGTTATGTGAATATTTTACCCTTGCTAAAATCGGCTATATCTAGTATATATATAAAGGATGTTCATTTGAAAAGTCAATCTAGTAGCATGTGATTTACTGAGAACATTTTGAAGTATGTCGTAAATTAAAATTTACTACTTAACCTACGAAGTCGTATATTTTGACAGTTTCATACATACAAATAAATAACAAATGTGATTGACATTATCAAATGTCATTTGGATTTACGTTTACGGAACAACAAACACATACTAATATATATGCGTCTTATTCTATCAAAATTTCAAAGTAACCTAGATTGACTTTTCAAATGAACACACGTTATATATATATATATATATATATATATATATATATATATAGTAAATTCAATTTGCTGGCGATTTAAGGTCTGGGTTTACTTCAAAATGTATATATTTAAAACAATATTAATATACTGTCATTTATATTTTATATTCCTTGAAAAAAGCATCATTTGCCGCAACATGTAGGATTGTTTTAAATATATACATTTTGAAGTAAAACCAGACCTTAAATCGCCAACAAATTGAATTTACCATAACATACATAGGTCACCATACACAAAATGCATGTCCGCATACTCTTGAGAAGAAAATTGGTAAGGCATTTTGAATAAAGAAAACGTGTCCCCTCACTAATAAGCTGTTGGTTGTATGAACTGAAACGAAATGTAATTCTTTATTAAAAAATGCAACGTTAACAGTCATCTGAACATTTGCTTATTGTATGATATTCATGGTTCAGCACTTACGAAATAAGTTAGAACCTTCTTTATCATAAATCAATTTCCAGTACTCTTTTTTGTAGATCTCCAAGAAATTACTGTATGCACTACGACACGTGTTTATTTATTTTAGGATAACATTTTGTTATGCGACGTTAACAATCACAGGCCTGTTATTAAATGGTATAACTTTTTTTAAATAAAATCAGTTTGTATTGACTTTGGGATTATATTTTTTTTTTGATCTGACAATCACATTCATAGATCTGTAACTTTGAAACAAATAAAAATGTATATATAAGTTTTGCGTTTTTGTTACTTGAAATACACTCATAAAATTTGAACATAACGATACGGGACACTTATATATATATATATATATATATATATATATATATATATATGTATAGGGTAGAACGGGGTTAACTGAACAGGTAGGTTAACTGAACAAGGTATGATTTCTGCCAGCTAGTAAAAGATAACTGAACACAATCACTGTTACAGGTTTCTACATTTGTTACAATAACTTTGATGTAAAATAGATAACTATTCATCGTGCGTTTCTTAGATATTCAATGAAGCGAAATTTGTGGGAAATGTCTAAATTTTTTTGTGTAATTGTGTTTGGTAAATAATAATTAAATACATTTATTATTAAATTATTTCTGCTATCAACTGAAGTGGTAAGTATCGATTTACATTTTAAAGAATCATAACTAATGTAATGGAGTCTAGTTTTAAAATCTCAGTCAATTTTATGAAAACATGTGAGTTGAGGTTAAGTGAACCACGTTTATGTATGGTTAACTGAGCCATGTTCAGTTAACCTACGATCTATAAATAGGGTCTGTAGTAGCAATTATTATTTCAGGACCGTTCCTAAGAGTGAAAAAATGCCCCGAATTAGAATTCGTACTATTTCGTACTAATCATATTCTGAAGCAGAACTTAAAGAAGCCGTGGGCAGGGTAGTACAGCAAGGAAACTCCACACGGCAGGTAGCTAAGGATACGAAGATACCTAGAATTACTTTAAAAAGGTATGTGGATGAGTATAGAGCTGGCCTGAATGTGAATTTCCGCCCCAATAATGAGCACCTCATGGTATTTACTAAAGAGGAAGAACTTATGCTAAAAAACTATATCGAAAAGGCCTGCGATATACATTATGGGTTAACCGTCAAACAGGCACGTCGTTTAGCATACGAATTTGCGGAATCTAATAGTAAGCCCATGAAAAAGAATTGGATTGGCGAACAAATGGCAGGCAGGGAGTAGTTACACAATTTTATGGCCAGACATAAACTATCTTTGCGTACTCCAGAAGCAACGAGCCTCAGCAGAGCCACCAGCTTCAACAGAACCAATGTAAAAGTATTTTTTGACCATCTGCGATCTTTAAAATCCAAATTCAATCTAGAAAAGCACGATATTTACAATCTGGATGAAACTGCTATTACAACAGTCCATAAACCTCCAAAAGTTTTGGCCAGAACTGGAAGACGGAATGTCTGTCAAATAACATCAGCAGAGCGTGGTATTCTTGTAACTATAGTAGGAATAATAAGAGCTACTGGAACATTTCTCCCTCCATTTTTTATTTTCCCTAGAGTACATTTTAAAATCCATATGTTAAAAAATGCACAACCTGGAGGTGAAGGAGCCGCGACTACAAGTGGCTGGATGAACAGCAGTCTTTTTCTTCCGGTTCTGCAGCATTTTGTAAATCACGAAAGACCTTCCATTGATAAACCTAAACTTATAATACTGGACAACCATGAGAGCCATCTGAGCATTGCTGCTTTGAATTATGCAAAAGAACATGGTATAATTCTTTTAAGCCTCCCACCTCACTGTAGACACAAGCTTCAGCCTCTAGATGTGGGCGTATTTGGACCGTTCAAAGAATTTTATAATGCAGCATGCGATACCTGGATGGTGAATAACCCAGGGCAAACAATTAGCATTTATGATATCGCGGGAATAGCTGCTAAACCTTTCGAACTGGCTTTCAATCCTCAAAATATCTGCAACAGTTTCAAAGCTACTGGTATCGAACCATTTAAGGACGATCTATTCAGAGATCAAGATTTTCTGTCATCATATGTATCTGACCGGCCGCGGCCTCAGTTACAGCAAGCTGTTCCAGTAAGTGAGACAACCACAAGTAAAAGACTTTCTACACCATCTCCTGAGGCATCCACAAGCCATGGACTTACTTCATCTTATACAAATAAAAAGGTTGCATCATCGTCTCCTGAAGATATTCGTAATGAGGCCAACTGTGGAATGGTTACACCGGAACAAATTCGTCCACATCCAAAAGCGATTCCCCGTAAAAATGCTAGTCACCATCGCAACAAAAGGATTTGTGCTATTTTGACTAGCACACCAGTAAAAGTTTCCTTAGAACAAGAAGCAGCGGCGCGCGAAGCAAAGAAGCGACCTACAACTGCAATTCGGAAAGTAACTAAATGTATAGCACTAACAAGTTCCAGTTTTTCTAGTTCTGAAAACTATTCCTTAAAGGATTCCGATTCCGAACTCGATTTCAGTGAAAACGATAAAGATAAGCAGGATCGAGATGCAGAAATTGGTGATTATGCCCTAGTAAAGGTATTTGGAAAAACATCATCAGTTTTTCGTCATTATGTTGTCAAGATATGCGGCAACTGTAAAGAAGGTTTCCAAGTAGAGTTTCTGAAACGTTTTAATGCAACAAACAAGTTTATTACGCCAAGTTACCATCTCCAAGCATTAGTTCAAGTGCACGATATGCAAACATGCTATTATTTTGTATTGACTTTCATGATTATTCATTCACTATTTCATAAATAATTATCAGAGAAGTTCATTCCAGACAACCTTGAGCGCACTTCGCTCGTGGGTTGTTACGCCGATGGGCTGTTACTCGAATGATCCTCGCTAGTAATTATTTATGAAATAGTGAATAATTACTAAAATAAAATATGTCTAAAAATGTATATAGTTTTTTTATATATTTTTTTATATTTATATAGGTTTAATGTGTAGTTTAACATCCTGTTCAGTTAACCCCAGTAGATAGTTCAGATAACCTGGAAAGTAGGTTAAGTGACCCAGTTTGCAACAATTTGAAAAACAAATATAAGAAGTAACAAATTTTGTTTATAACTAAATAAAATTATACAGTTATGTTCTGAAAGCTGCAGGCTACAAATATAATCAAAAATTTTTATTAAATAAGGCTAAATGCCCAAGTATTTCTGCAACAACTAAAAAGTGGACCAGTTAACCCCGTTCTACCCTATATATATATATATATATAAATATATATATATATATATATATATATATATATATATATATATATATATATATATATGTATATATAGTTATACCAGAAATAATAATTATAAAAGTCTGCGAAAAGTACACTACGGAAATTTATAGTAAAAATCAAAATCACCCTTACTCAAAAGAAAACTTAGGTATTTTTACGGAAATTATTAGATGCTGTTGATACCAGAGCATCAACAGCGTCTAATGAACTGAAATGCGCATGTGCCAAACCGGTGCACGGACTTTGTACTTCTTCCGCACGGACTATAAAAATAAAATATAACCAAGAAAATTTGGCAGAGAGATTCTACATCTGTATAATGTGTGGTAATACGTCGGAAAGCTAAAAAATGTTTATATTTCATAAAGATAATAAAAACTATTTCTTTATTTAATAATAGGCTACACTCATGAGCAAATGTCTGGAACCATGTAAATATCTGTTATATTAAAAAAAAATATTGTAATACAGTTTTAGACACGAAAATTAGGGATAAAGAGCCCATCATTTGAAGTATTTTTAAATATACAGTGTTCAAAAATTATTAGCAAGATATAAGCTTATAACCCAGATAAGATGAAATCTAGCATAATAAAACCAGTGTATAAAAAGGGTGATAGGTTGGTATTTGATAATTACCGTCCTATAGCGTTGGTCTCAAACTTCAAAAATTCTAGAAGCTGTTTTCCAGAATGACAAATTTCATTAATAAACATGGAATATTAAATAACACAAAGAATGAATTTATAAAAGGCCGATCAACCTCAAGGGCCATGTTCCAGTTACTGGAAGAGATTTCGAATGGATTAAGCAGTGGAGAGACAACTATCTGTATGTTCATGGACTTGTCAAAGGCATTTGATAGCGTGGATCATGGAGTGCTTCTTGATAAGTTGGAGATCATGGGTCTTCGTGGAAGGGCATTTGAAGGGATTAGTTCATATTTTTCGGGTAGGAGGCAGTGTGTCAGTGCCAATAAAATTTCTGGACAAGATATACGATCTGAATGGGGCAATGTTCATTATGGCGTGCCACAGGGATCAATTTTAGGTCCTTTATTGTTCCTTTTATATATAAATGACCTGCCAGCAGTAGCTACATGCCCAACTATACAATTTGACGATGACTCTTCATCAGTAGTAAATGCAAAAACAGAAGAAAATGCTGCTGAATTGTTAACGACGCACTTGTCATGCTTTGAGGATTGGTTTACAAGAAACAAATGAATGTAAGTAAAACGAATCTAACAAGATTTGGTGCCAAAAGAATGGACATTGATATCGGATACAGGGATGTGCAACTTGCCTTTGGCGAGGAGGCCGACTTCTTGGGATGGACCTTGGATTCCCAACTATCATGGAAAGCGTACGTCGAACGGCAGTTATATTGAGTGGTTTTTGTTACGCTCTGGGAGTGGTTTCGCGTAGTGTTAGTGCTGATGCCGCGGTGAGTGCACATTATGCCTACGTGCATTCTAGACTTGCATATGGTGTTATCTTTTGGGGAAATTCAGTTGATGTGGAACGAATTTTCGTAATTCAAAAGGCATGTATTAGATCTATATTTAACATCAACCCACGGGATACTTGTAGGAACACTTTTAGGAATAAAAAAATACTAACCCTACCCGCAGTATACATTTTGCAGTGCGCATTGTTTGTCAAATTGCAATATTCTGATTTTTTTGCTAAATATTAACTCAAGCATAGTTATAGTACAAGAGGGACTTGTCCTCCACGTTTTCATTTTACAAAAATACAAAGAAATATACTCCATCAGTGTATCAAAATATACAACCACTTTCCAGAGACTTTAAAATCATTGTCAACAAAACAATTCAAATACCGACTCAAGGAACTATTAATAAACAAAGTGTTGTATAAAGTTGAAGATTTTTTTTTAGAAAGAATTATGTAATAGGCGCTATAGACTTGAAAATCATTTTAATTATATGTTTATTATTTTATATATACAGATTTTGTATTTTATTTATGCATTTGTGACGTTTCGTATACATTTTGTCTGTCTTAACGAATAAAGATATATTATTATTATTATTAGTTATACTTTTTTAAATCGAATGTATTTTTTTACATTTTGTGATTCTACTCGATAACAGAATTTCAACAGACTATAACACTTGTGATCTAAAGTGTTTTTTATTTATTAATTGGCAAGGAAAAGAAAATAAACTACTCAGAAAAACAAAGTTAAACTTAATTTATGAGGTTTTGAAAATGGGCACCACCTACTTCCTGGCAGTAAGCCAATCTGTCTGTAAATTCTCTTGTAACCCTTGGTATGATGCAAATCTTGCAAATTTCTATAAGTAGGGTAAGATACACTCTCTATTTTAGATAGCCCCACAAGAAGTAATCTAGTGAATTGAGATCAGGAGGACGTGCAAGCCATTCAATCTCTTCTTTCAATCTATTTGTGGTCAAACTTCGATCTAATCGTGGATGGTAGAATAGTGGAGAGGCTCCCCATCCTGCTGAAACCAGATGTTTTGTGGAAATTGGCCATTTCCTCCAATGCAGAAATTTGGTTATTTAAAACTTCTAAATATCTTTGACCATTTGGAGCTTCCTCTATAAAAAAAGGACTCTAATGTTACTCTGTCCTCAATACCTACAGTTATGTTTATGAATAGTGCTGTTCAAATAAAAGATCACATCTGAAAATACTACATTATTTACAAAATTATTATCGCCATTACAGATGTTCATCACAAAACTGTTAGCTTTGTGTTTCACAAAACTGTTGCGTGTTTGACAAAACTGTTGCCTTCTGTCGAAACCATCTTCAGAGAATTCTTAGACGAGGCGAATTTTATAAGAATGGCATTTTTCTTTTTTGAGAATTCTTCCTAATGAACGACGACTATTATCATGCCTTTGTGCCAGCTTGTTTGTAGATAATATGGATTTTCATCTATATCTTGCGCTTTAAAATAATTTGTAGCAAAGAAATTGTCGTATAAATTCTTTGCAAAATGCGAACACCGCCATTTATGTTGTACTTCCTTTTGGTAATAACAGAACGCAAAATTGAAAGGTTCCCTACTTCCTGCTGAATTCTATCAGCAAAGCGATCTCATTAATATTTGTATTTTATCTCTTTCATTTAATTCAACCCTTATTGACAAAACAAAAATATTTGTGGACACTTTTGCAAGTAGACCTTGTGATAAAATTTAAAGATTTATAATATGTATTCACATTAATTTTTAATTCGCCAAAAACCTTTTTTTTTTTAAATCGCCACAACAAATGAAGAAATAAAAGCAATTGTAGTGTGTACTTGCATTTCTAATTGTAAAGGCTTTTATTTAAATGATCATAACTAAGTATCTAACAATACTTACGATTTTGAAAATATCGAGAGATAAATATTCTAAAAATTCTGATTTTCGTTTGCAAATCTCAAGCTGAATACTTTAAATCTCAAGTGTTATAGTTTGTTGAAATCGTTTTATCGCGAAGGGTCCCAAAATTTAAAATTTCAATTAAAAAAAGTATAACGTTAATACCTTACATTTTTTTAAACACTTTGTATATTTAAAAAATACTTCACATGATTTCTCTTTTTTCCTAATTCCCGTGTCTAAAATTTTATTCTATCTTTTTTAATTTAACGGATATTTACATGGTTCAACACATTTATATTTACTACAAGTTCCAGAGCTGCTAATTAAATATTTTGCTATAATATCCTATAACTGTAATAAATGAAATCAAAGTCTTTTTAGCACGTTGGTGATTAAAAACTAAATGAAACGCTAGGTGTGTCTTTACGTTCTTATGTTAACATGTGTTTCTCGTTTAATTTTAATCTTCATGTTATTTTTTGTAACTATAAAACATAAGTAAAAATCTATGTAAGTAGTACCTGTACTTCATTATGTATCCAAAATACCCAATTTGTGGCAATAATTCTGTACAATAAAAATAATCTAAAGCATTCCTGTAAATTATTATTCATAAATAATTCATTATTCAACATAAATTTAAAATTTCATAAGGTATAAATGTTTTATATTACTAAAGTGTTGTTTCTAGTTTTATGTGATTTTTGAGCCTATATATTTTTTTGATATAGTCAAACAAGAGCATAATTAAAAACTTGAAAATTTTAACACCTAAGCGCCTACGTTCGCTATAATTTATTCGTCTACACTATCCAATAAAGACGTTATAATTCTTTAAATATAATAATTACGTATGTACATAATTATTGAATCATTTACATTTTTGCCCACGGTAAATTGTATACACTACATTTCGCACGTATTGTGTACAAATTTATTACCGATGAAGATAGATAATACACTAACGAATCGAATTTAACAGAACTTTTAATTAGATACTCTACATTAAGGAAAATATACTGTATTATCAGTAATAGTAACCGCTCGTAAGACGTAGAACTAAATTGAGAAAAAAATTACACGTCCCTTATTAAGACCATGAAAGACGTTTACTTAAAATATTTAGTGTTATGGGCCGTTTTCGTAGAAGTAGGAATATTGTAGTAATTAATTGTAGTTTACTGTGCTATACTACCTTGATGTAAAGACAAATTAAACAGAACGTATTTATTTAATTAAATTACACTCCATTAATGTACAGAAGAAATTAAAAATCTTTTTCTGTTAATTAATTAATTATAATTAGCTTCAAACAAGTATGAGGAGTACACGAAGAAAATAATCTGTCCCTTTTCTGTTTAGGCGGCTTTTCTGTTGTTGCACTAGAGTTAATTTTGGAGTATATTAGATGAGGCTGTCAAAAAACGACTTTCTTGTACATAGAATAGAAGAGGATAAGGTTTTGAAGCACCTAAGAAAAATGAGGAATTGTGTTACTTCTGGACAGATTGCTTTCTCTGTTTTGCTCTTTATGTAAAATGTTTAATTTATCTCACAAACATCCGTTTTCCTAGATCCTTCGAAAATTGCTAGAGTCTGCTCTGTACATAATGCCACGATTACATCTGATACTTGTATCCGGACATTTGTGTTCAGTGCCGGACATACGATTTGCTGGGACCATTTACATCAAATGAAAGAAATTGCACGATATAAATGTATGCGACAAGTGTCTGATATCTTGCGGTGCCCATAATTGAAATAAATATCAAAGCCGTTTACACTTAGACCAGCGGTTTATGTAGCTATACATATCTCTCCTCCCTCAGAATGTATCCACATTGTCATTAATGATTTTGACATAATAGTTATAATGAAACCATCAAAGCAAAAACTAGCTTGTACATGGGTTTGAGACCGGATTTTGAGGCGACAAACACATGAGGCCTTTAGCTAGTTAATGTCTGAACTCATAATTCAAAATCCAGTACAATTTACGAATTTTATGAGACTGAAACTTACGGATTTTGAAAAGTTTTGTCGTAAAATTGGACCTCTTATTTCAAAGCAATTGATGGAAAGCACGTTGCTATCCAAGCACCTCAAAATTCAGAAAGTTACTGTTTCAATTATCTTTATCTACCTTCGGTAAGTAGATGTATCTGTTTACTTAAAAAAAAAAATACAAATAATAAAAAACTTAGCTCAATATTCTATCACAATTATCCGTCTAGTCACTGGAATTAAGTCTTTCTTCCCTGACGTACGGCTGGTATATTTTAACTTCAGGAATAACGGTCACAATTCTGGCAGATCTCGTAGGTTAGGATCCCCCGATTATTCAAAGGTAAACAAACTTTTCTAAATTCTGCTTTTCTAATTTACGGTCACAATCCTGGTAATATAAGGCCTTGTAATGTTTCCCAATATTTTTCTAAAGCTGGTACACGTCTTTTGTGGCTCATTAATTGATAGCGGAGTATAAAATGAAAACAGTTCAAATCTTGGTATGTAATATAAATTATACTTGTTTTTATATTTTTAAAAAGCAATTCGTTTTTCTCTAAAACACATTCCATTAATTCAAGTGCAAAAATTATTCTCCCCAATTGTTTCAATAACTCACTATGGCAACCCAACAGCTTTTTCTGTTCTTGAAGTTCATTGGTCGCTTAGTTATACATAATTTTCCAAAATATTTGACATATACTATAATTTTGATTCTTAATTAATATTATGAACTTATTGGTTTACAATTAAATTTTCCTTCACACATAACCTTTGAAGTACACAAAATTAACTAGATTTACATAGTTCTATAATTTTAGTAAATGTAAGAAAGTCATATACTTTTGAAATTTAATTATAGATTTCACACTCTGAATTAAAAAAAAAACAATACAAATATAATAGACTTCCAACCTTCTAAGAAATCCCAATAACAGAAATGTAACGAATTAAAGCTAGTGTCTTCAATAAATATTCAATTAATATTTTTATTATAATATATATATATATATATATATATATATATATATATATATATATATACAGTACAGTCTCGATTATCCGAAATAATGTGGACCAAAGTGATTTCGGATAATCAAAATTTCGGTTAATCCGAATTTTTTTTGGAAAATAGGAGTTTAGGATGCGTATATCATTAGATCGACTTAAAAACATTTATGAAATATTTTACTTGAATTTATGTATTAATTTAAAAATAAACATCAACAAATAATTTGTTTAATTTTTATTACTTAATTTTTTTAACATAGTATGTACATAAATGCCTAAATATGTATGTACATACATATGTACATTCATAAAAGACATGTTAAATGCAACGTAAAATATAAGATATATATCCCATTCTACACTTTACTGTTTAAAAATGAGGTAATTTTTAACTGCACTCGTTTAGCACTACTTCTGTTTTTGGCCGCAATGTCTCTCCAACGTTTTATAAAAAGAACATCCGCGGCAGTTGCATTTTCTTGTTGTTCTACATAAGTTAACGCTTTCTCCAAGGTTTCTAGTCCTTCTGAATGTGACATTTTTACTGGAATATTGTCAGTGCATTCTACTTCGTCATCGTCATCACTGCTTATTTCATTAGCATTTTTGCAAACACTTTCAATTAATTCTTGGTCAGTCATTTCATCTTCTACATTATCACTGTTTAACCATTCATTAACTTCTGTTTCCGTAACATTTTCACATCCTGGTATTTTCGTGAAAATTTGCTGTAAACTTTCGTCATGGTCGGACTCTGCTTCTGTGATACGTCCCTCCTCGTGTTGAATCAATTTTGACCAAGATTTTTCCAGGGTTCTACCTTTTACTTGATTCCAAGCTGAAGCTATCCAATATACAACATTTTTCAAGTTTAACTTCTTTAGACATTCAGTGAGATTGGCACCCTCATCTACTTCTTCCAAAATATGCTCCAATAGCAAACGCCTGTAATTACGTTTTAAATTTTCCAGCACACCCTGATCCATGGGCTGAATGAGAGAAGTTACAGCAGGAGGCAAGAACATTGCTTTTATTTCCCCACTTTCAAGTTGCTCCGCACTTGGTGAGTGGGAGCATTGTCTAGTAACAAAACACATTTTCTGGGGTATCCGTGTTCTTTTAAAAAAGACTCTACTTTTGGTACGAAATCTTCAAAAAACCAATTTTTGAATAGATTTGCATTCATCCAGCCTTTTTTTGATTATTATACAAAACAGGAAAAGCATTGGGACGAATATTCTTGAAGGCTCGTGGTTTTGCTGACTTACCGATACATAATAATGGAAGTTTGTGTCTCCCAGAAGCATTAGCGCATGCAAGAACAGTGATACGTTCTTTGCTACGTTTATAACCAGGTGCTCCAGCTTCCGTTTTTGAAGCTAAGGTACTTGAGGGCAACATTTTGTAATTCAAGCCGGTTTCGTCACAATTGTAGATCTGGTCTGGTTGTAAATCATTTTCTTTCATAAGCTCCATAAAATTCTCTGCAAATTTTTTCGCTGCAGATACATCTGCAGACAACTTTTCCGCATAAACTTTCAGTTGACGTACACCATGTCTTTTTTTACATCGGTCTAGCCATCCATCACTTGAAGAAAAACTTTCAGGCGCTTCAATGACCGGCAATTCTTCGCTTAAACTCACTGCTTTTTGTTTTAAAATGGTCCCCGAAATTGGTATTCTACGTTGTCGATTCTGTGTAAATCATAAAAATAAAGAATCATCCACTTTTTCGTATTCACCTCTTTTCATACTTTTTCGTGCCGGGGTCGGCGATGACAAAACACTACACCATTTTTCAAGTTTTTCGCGATTTTTTCTCCATTCTGCAACCGTACTTACGCCTACGCCTAAATCCTTTGCTATATTTTTAAGCAATTCACCATTATCTAATCGTCGAACCGCTTTAAGTTTTTCCTGCAAGCTGATAACAACGCGTTTACGTTTATTGCTCTGACACTGCATTTTGTAAAATATTTGAGAATAAAACTACTCTTTTTGCGATAATAACAGACGTTAATACATATGTAAAACAATTCGCATTTTAGACCGTCGTATTGCCGTGAATCCCCGAGGGGAACCACCTAGCAGTATAGGTGAATCCCAGACGCGTTTCGTATAATGCGAATTTTTTCGGTTAATCGGGATTTTTGTTTTTAAATAGTTTGTTTCGGTTAAACCGGATTTCGGAAAATCGCGATTCGGATAATCGGGATTGTACTGTATATATATATATATATATATATATATATATATATATATATATATATTCCGGAAGGTACATTTGACAGGGAAAATACAGAAGCGTGTGAAATAGGATCCGGAACATGGAGAAATGAAAGCATTTCAGAAAATTTGCTTTCACTGGGACAGCAAGGGAGTGATAATTCCTTAGGAAATGCAAAAGACGTTCGCGAAGGTTTTCTAGCATATTTCGTCAGCTCTTAAAGGGAAGTCCCCAATACAAGTTTTTGTAAATATTTTATGTTTACTCTAAATTTAAATAGTGGACGAAAATATATTATGTAATAAAAACTACTATTCTTACCGGTGGTATATTTCCTTGTGCTGATCTGCACAATAAACCTCCTTGCAAAAAAAAATAACGCCTTAAAATAAGGTCATTTTGAAATGTACAATGTTCCCGTTTACTTCATTTTTATCTTTTTAGGTAACACCAAAAATAAAAATATGTAATTACGTACGTTCATACTTATTACTCGACACTTGACACAAAAGTAGACCGCTCTAGTCAACTTCAGCAACTTCTCGCCTACATCTATAGAAGTGTCGAGAGATATTGCATACACACCCAACAAATGTACCGGACAGAAATTCTATCCCTTTTATATTATGCTACAGTTATTGTCTGACATAATGTGTCAGCTGTAAACGTACCATAAGAAAGGTAATTACAGCTAATGTGCATAACTATGGGCCAATTTCAATCTTGCACAGTTTTGCAAACATTTTTAAAACCATTATCCATGACTGAATATTTAACATCAGACCGTTTTTTGTCAAGTAATCAGCATGGATTTAATCTTGCAACTTTGTCTAAAGATTTGTGTGTAGTAATTAATGATACAAAGCAAGTTGATGCTATTTATACTGATTTTTTGCACGCTTATCTAAAATGAGGTCATTTGGTTTCAGTAAGGTCTTGATGCTTATGGATTCTTACCTTCAAAATAAATTCAATTACGTCTGCTTCAACCGTTTCAATCGAAGGCACATATCTCAATATATGGCGTACCTTAAGGGTATAAACTAGTACTTCTGTTGTTGCGAATAATTGTTGATTATTTAGTAACTTCGATCAACTGTGCAGTCTTGACTTATGCTGAGGACATAAAAATGTATAATGTTATAGAGAATGCATAGGATCCCAATGATCTTTAAGGAAATATTGATGTTATTGATGAATAATGCTTGAAAAATAGGCTAAGGTCGAACATAAGAAAGTACTTCTTTTTGTCTTTCATAAAAAGATCAACTAGAGTTGATTATAATTACTCTATCAACCCATCATTTTCTAACGTAAGACCTCTGTCGAGGATTTAGAAATCGTTTTTGATAAGAAACTCGGCTTCTCGTATTATCTCCCATTAATTATTGTGTTTTTACCGAACTACGAGATTTACTATCCGAGCTTGTAAAGATTTTAATAACATTGCTTCCATTATTTCGTTTTTTTATTCTATTGTAAAGTTTGTCTTTTCGGGTTCTTAAATAAAACTAATGATAACTTTAGTTTAACTAAAACTAATTACTAATAATAAGCACATTTATGTATTTATATTTATTCAAGTTTAATCCGCGATGATTCGGTATGGAATGCTTTAATCCCTTCCTCGACGGCTTATATATCGCTGTGAATACTCTTCGAGCGTTCTAAATGCATCGAGAAAACGCCAGAAGTATGACGCGGGACACATCGTTGGATGAGTCATCACACTATGGTAGTTAGTAAGTTAAAGTATAGTGTAGTAGCCTACACTATATATGATACATATATTAATGATATTAAAAGAATTCAACGAAAATTCCTAAATTATCTACCCTTCAAAATCGATGGAATTTATCCTGAACGGGTTGGATTACACCCTGTTCCTTGGCCGGTATGGGGTTGAATCTCTTACTAAAAGAAGACATGCTTAGTTTCAATTTTGTGATAAGTATCATTAATAATAAATTTGATTAACGCTCGCTGTTATATAATAAGTGGTAAAGTGTTACGACCTGGTCTGTTCTTATTCAATACTTCTGTCAGAGTGTTTAGTTAATAATGAACAACTTAACGTCGTCTATACTAACTTCTCTAAAGATTTCGAGATATAGATATAGATCCTATATCTCGAAATCTTTACCTTAATTAAACTTTATTTAATTTGTTTTAGGCCAGTTTAATCCTCACTGTTCCGAACTTACTTGTGTGGTAGAGCTCAATATGTTTATTGTCATTGATATAAATTCGCTTCGCAGATTTCAAGGACGCCTCAGGGAAGGAACGTTGGTCCGTTACTTTTCCTCATTTACATAAATGACTTGTGTGAGTGACATAAATTACTCTTTGCGTTTTACCAGAGGATCAATGGTAAGGGAGGTTATATATTTCTACAGAAACAGATATATGTGATGTATCGTTACTAAGTTGGATATGAATGTGTGCAAGTTCAATATTCTAATCTACATTCGAAAGAACAATCCATACATATTTTACTGTCGTTATAACGATTTACCTTTAAACCATTGCTCTTGTATTAAAGATTTAGGCATCATATTTGATGCTAAACTATCGTCTTCTGGACATAACTTGCGTGCAGTTCCTTCTTCACTCAAAACTCTGAGATTTATTATACGTGTATTTATTTATATATATTATACGATTATTTCCGGTGCTGCATGGACCATTGCTCCATCTTGCTAAAACATATTAGTAAGTTTAATAAGTAAACCCTCCAGTTTTACTTATTAAGAAAGCTGTTCAGATGAATATGAACTTCATCTGTCATCATAAGCTTCGACAAAAAATATCATCATTCTCAAACCTATTATTTAAGTGCTCCATCGACGGTCGAACATGTTGGTCGAGCATGTTTGGACCGAGCGGCTCGTCTAATATATATCGTGGATATGCTCGCTCCCGACATGCTCGACGAATTTGTTGGGTTGGACGCTCGGTTTGATAGATACCACCAACTACAACCACGCGCCCAACATGTTGGATTGTGGATTGATAACCGTCGAGCGTATCGCCCCCTCAGTCTACCTTGTTCCACGTAGGGTAGTATATTTTCGTCTAATTCTGAGGTAATCACTGCTGTAAATAGCTGTTTCGAGGACTTGGAAGGACTACGACAGGGTTGCAGCCTGTCACCTATACTCTTTAATATATATATATTGATGATGTGCTACGGGAATGGCTGACAAATACTAAGCATGACCTAAACAGACAAAAATACCTAATGACCATACTCTTCGCCGACGATCAAGCTCTAATAGCCAGTGACGAGGACACACTTCAAAGAGCTGTCTACGACTTAAATAGAATAACCGAGAAATACAATCTAATGATATCAACAGAAAAAACTAAAGTAATGGCTTTCAGCGGAAACGAAACAGTGCGATCAAAAATAATAATTAATAATAAGCCAATAGAACAAGTAAAAACATTTAACTTCCTCGGATCCACTATATCGTATTTATACGAAGACACGGATATATACACGAAACTAACAAAATTCAACAGAATAAATGGTACCATAGCCAGAACACTAAAAAATAAAGTGAGGAAGGACAGGCTGATAAAATTCTATAAAACAATGGCAATCCCATGTGGTATATATGGGAGTGAAAGCTGGGGCATTACCAAAGCGAATGAAAGAAGAATCCAAACATCGGAGATGAGGTTCCTAAGAAGAGCAGCAGGCTACACAATAATGGATAGGAAGAGGAACACAGAAATAAGGCAAGAACTTGGAGTTCAAGATGCGAACGAGATGATAAGAGAATACAGACGTAAATGGAGAGAACACGTAGAAAGGATGGAAGATGATAGGATACCCAAAAGAATATGGAAATATAGGGCGAAAGGAAGAAGAGCGACGGGACGCCCACGGAAGAGATGGGCAGACCAAAAATAAAGGTCGTAACAGGCTCAAAGCCTAATACGTGAAGTAAGAAGGAGAGGAGAAGGACTTGGACTCATCGACTTACAATGAAGGCATTACCAATTTGGAATATTGTTGGAATAAATGTGTTGAGCGAGCAGGATGCCATTTTAAATAAAATGTTTTTTTGTCAAAAAGGCTACTTAGTTTTCGAACCACCTTCGTATTAATTACATTGTTTCAAACCATGTTTCACGAGTTAGACTATTTAACTTTGAAATTAATAGTATTTAAATCGTCTTTTGAAGTTTTCTTTTATGTGGTATATTTAGTAACAAATTACGTTCGTTAGCCACCGTAAAACGGTACTGTAGCACAGTTTCACGGTAGCTAAGCTATAAATTTCAACGTGCTCGACTTTCATTACATGACATGTTTCGATGCCAAAAAAAGACAGCTGTTATACGAAAATATTTGTGTGAATTCAATTAATGCAATCTTGCACGAACATTTGAAGGTGCGTAAGTTATATTCTCGTTGAAGTATCCACAATTTGGCTCTAATTTAGAAGGAAGGCCCTGGGAGATGGCGTAGATCTGCAATAAATCGCTTTCCTAATGATCATCTCATATAGTGCACAACATCATTATAGTTAATGAAACTTGTGCAAAGCTGACACCTAATGATTTATTCTTTTTCACGTGGCAAGGATAAATTACAAGGTTTACGTTACATCGGTCGAAGGAGGAGTGCTTTTTGATGCTTTGGAGGATGCTAATTCTGTTATTTTAAACGACAGAATATGCATTCTGAAACTTCAGACATAAATAATTTAATACTTTCATGGAATTAATAATCTATATAAATCTCTTTTTCAAGATGTGCAGGTTTGAATTATAGTCCTTTTCGAATAACAAGAGATGTGTAAATACTTTAATTAGGCACACACGGCGGTGAGGGTCTAGATTCGCAGATAGTTTTCAAAATCATTTGGCTCGTTGGTGGCCAGTTCTGAGAGCAAAGACATATGACTGAATTTGTTTCGCGTAAAAGCTATTGCTTTAATTCGAAATCCATCGCAATACTAACGTTGGACCAACGTGCTCGATCCTGAGTTCGAACGTGTATGGAGCCCTGCCAACATGTTGGGTTCGGTGTTGGGTTAGGCGTCAGAAATAGGATGGCCAACATGTTCGATCGTCGATGGGGCCCTCAATATTAAGTTTTTGCTCGAGGTGATTTTTTTAAAGATTAAGATGCTTTTTTAGAATTCTTCGCAGGATACACTTTCTCTTACTCTTACTGAATGCTTTCAGTCTGAGGTCTCACTATGAATTTCCAATCTCGAATTAAAAATTATCCAAAGTTTTTCATTATTCCATAAATTGTACTCATAGGCAGATAACGCTTATGTGCAGTAAGTTTAATTGCTCGTAATTCTGAAAATGTAAGAATCTATTTTAGATTCTTACATTTTCAGGATTACGAGGAATCAAACTTACTGCTCATAGGCGTTATCTGTCTTAAATGTTGTAACACATTTCTCACAACTTGGAAGGAATAATAATTGCTCATTAAATCCTATTATATTTTTAATTCACTTGATATTAACTATCAAAATATTAGGTATTACTCATGTCATGTCAAAATATTAGGTATTGCTCATTACAAGAAGGCCTCAGTTATAAAATAATTACGCTAATAAGAAGTAGAGGGGGCGGGTTTAAAATTGCTTAAATATACCAACTCTCAAAATTTGTACGAATTGTTTATTGCATAGTTCGACATATTACAAATAGAAGAACAGTTGTTGAATCCCACCAGTCTTAATTTAATAACTATAAGATATAGTGTAATTTTAAATGCTTGAGCGTAGTTCAAATTTGCCGCGATACTAAATTTTTGAAATCTTGGCCGCACTGCACAATTGTTTCTGTTATTTTGTATACAGCGTCGGCTCGAATTCAATGGCAACTGTTTTATTATTAGATATGAAAAAATATTTTATGTTCGTAATTTTAATACTAGAACTAATTACATTTAAAAAAATAATTCATGTATTGTAATAATTACAAATGAAACAGACATGCAATATACATATCTGTAACTGTACACATGGACAATACACCTCGTATTTTCAGCATTTACTTCTGCTTAAGACACGTGTTTCTGCCATTTACTAACTAGGCGTCATCAGTTAAGCTAGTGTAGTAATTAAAGCTTAAATCGCCTATAAGGTATAGCAAATTTTGTCCTATCAGGTAGCACCATATAATATAGTGACATCTGACGGACGAAAGAGACTATGCCGAAAATGGCAACCCTTCCCTTGACCGGCTATGCCGGTACAGAAGGGAAGAAAATACGTATATAGGTGTAAGTCCATTAACACGATGCCAGATGGCAGTAAATATACAAAAATGGTTTAAGTATATCAATACGTTAAGCACGTATTACGCATTTGTTACAAATGAAACAGACATGAAATATACATATCTGTAACTGTACACATGGACAATACACCTCGTATTTTCAGCATTTACTTCTGCTTAAGACACGTGTTTCTGCCATTTACTATTAGGCGTCATCAGTTAAGCTAGTGAAGTAATTAATGCTTAAATCGCCTATAAGGTATAGCAAATTTTGTCCTATCAGGTAGCACCATATAATATAGCGACATCTGACGGACGAAAGAGACTATGCCGAAATTGTCCATGTGTACAGTTACAGATATGTATATTGCATGTCTGTTTCATTTGTAACAAATGCGTAATACGTGCTTAACGTATTGATATACTTAAACCTTTTTTGTATATTGTAATAATAATAATAATGATTATAATAGGAAACAATATTTTAATTTAAGTTAATTAAAGTAGTTACATAATTCAATCGGTTGGATATATTTATAATAAATTAGACTTAACAATAACAGAATAATACCATTAGTTTTAAAAAAATCTAACTCTTTTTTTAACATTTTCAAATAGTCGTACGAGTGTTGGCCGATCAATCCTATCTTTTTAATTAGTGATAGTTACTTGTAGTTCTTCTAAGTACGAAGTCAATTTTGGAAAACTATAGTTTTTAGATAACCAAATATATAGAAGTCCGTGAACGGACTTCGTGAATATATAGAAGAACGTGATGTGACGGTCGATGATCCTTAAGCCTGAGTTACATTACACTTTTTTTTGTCTAGAAACTTGGACATATCAAAGTTTCTAAACTACAAAACTAGGTCCAGTCTCACTTTTCATACTAGACTTGCACATTTTGTTTATGACAACTGGGCCTCATATATTTACACAAATTACCTTAACACCAATAAAAATCAAAGCAGAGTTGGATTCAACACTATTAGAATCCGCTCCTTCGTTTTCAATGGTTAAAAACTGGATTGCCGAATTTAAGCATGGTCGTATGAGCACAAAGATGAACCTCGTAGTGACGTCCAAAAAAGCTTTTCCGGATATGATTGAGAAAGTCTACCGTATCGTCTTGGATGACCGTGAAGTAAAAGTACGCGAGATAGTAGACATTGTAGGTAACGCAAATAACAGTATGCACAGAATTTTAACTGAAGAATTAGAAATGAAAAATATTCGGCGCGTTGGGTGCCGCGGTTCCTCACACCGGAGCAAAAACTGAATCATTTGAGTGAATATTGTATATTTTTTCTTGTATATTCATTGTAACGGTGTTATATCCTAATCATGCTTTTTACTTTCTGTCGCGAATGATCGGAATTTATGTTCTTCGAAAAAGATCTCTTAATTTATTCCCAATACATGAAAATATCACTTTCTTACAAAAAAATGCATGTTTGTGGTTTTTGTTAAGTTTACTATTATACACAGCTTCTTTAAGTTTGCATGTGTCAGATAATTGTATTGAGTCTATTTGACAGTTGTGAATTAATATTGCCCTTTCAACATGGCACTAACTACTACAGACGTAGGTCGAATTGTTGCTGTAATTGAGGATGGTCATAGTCAGCGCTACGTATCACGCACTTTAAGAATACCTTGAACTACAGTTCAAGATGCTTGGAATCGCTACATAGAGACAGATAGTTATTATGTAACGATCCTAGTGACAAAGAACAGACATGAGAAAATCAAATGATGATTGTTTCATCGTGTTGAATTCTTTAAGAAATCGGAGATCTACTACTGTTTCTCTTCGACATAATTTAGAAATGGTACTTGGAGTCGTTGTAAGTGAAAAAACAATAAGAAGGAGGCATGCAGAACATGGACTTCATTTCCGTAGGCCGGCAACGGGAGCACTGTTACTTTTGCGGCATCGCCAATTGCGACTTAGATTTACACGAGAACACATTAACTGGACCTTACAGCGATGGAGTAATGTTCTTTTTACTGATGAATCGGGGTTTTGTTTACGGTCACCCGGTGGTCGCGAACGGGTGTATAGACGGCAAAATGAAAGGTGTCTAAACTGCATTATATCAGAAAGAGTCTCATTCAATGGGGGCTTCATTATGGTTTAGGCCGGTATCTGCAATGAAGGACGCACCAATCTTGGTCGTTTTTTTTTCCGATGAGTGCGCAATTAAGGAGGAGACACTGGAATTTTATAGTAACATTTGCTTGTTTAGTCTTCAAAATATGAAATGCAACGAAAACACAAAAGCGGGAATTTTGAACTACCCTTAATCATTTTAAATCACGCGGTATGCTTCTCTGTTAAGTTGCTTGAGGAAGAATATGTGCAACAATATATTCAGCATTTGGAAATGAATTAACATCGTTGACATTGTTTGTAAGTCGGTTAGGAAATTTGCTGTATAGAGCTGTATGCAGAAGAAACGTATTACTGCACATTAAAATTTTTTATGCAAGAAGCACAAAAAATGTATGTGCTAGTGAAATGTTGATTATTAATCAATTATTTTCAACAAATAATGTTACAATTTTAGTTCTTTGTGCTATTTTGTACATTCCCATGATTGATTCTTCCAAGTTTTATTTGTAAAAGAATACAATAAAAATTCAAAAAATAATAAAAAAAAAGAATTATTTGAAATAATAATACCTATTTTGTACCCTGCGTTATCATCGACTTTACAAGATCGTACACTTTATACTTTTTTATTTGAATACAATATTATCAGCTAAGTTTACAAGCAGAAAGATACCGTCAAAATCACATTTAACAACCACACGGCTTGCTCTTTGCTCTCAAGATGTGAGCTATGTCAAAGAGTATAATAATAACTTGATTAACAATATTCGATCTATATCTTTGATATACATCTTTGATTAAGACGGCAGACTATGTGCCCACACTGTCAAATTTAATAATAATATGTTTATATACTGAGAAGGATTGTTCGACGTTGAGAGATGTTATATTTGCATAGTTAAAGTGCTCTTTGTATCTGTACAATGGATCTTCAGTATTGGTAAAAAGTTGCCCTAATTTTGTAAAATCTACATTTTTATCTAATGCACCTTATGTGTATTATTAATAGAGAACGGACATTCTTACCACATGACTCGGCGTAATTCAATGAAGTATTTGTTAGTCTTACGCGGCCATCTGGTCCGTTGCGATTACAATGGACAACACAGCGATTGTATTCGGAGGATATATTCCATTAAACGCAATCCGCAATTGGAAATGTTTATAAACTTCGCTCAGTACATCTCGGCGTAATACAATTAAGTATTTGTGTTTGATTTTCTCGGACACCTGATTTTCGCAGCGTTAACAATGGACAACGGCTATTGATTCGGAGAACTTAGTCATGTGGTAAGAATGTCCGTTCTCTAATTATTAAATTTAACAGTGTGGGGCACATAGTCTGCCGTCTTTAAATTAACATCTCTTAATAAATGATGGAAACACAAATTCCTTGATAAACAACGAACAACTACTCTAGAATGCAATATTTATTATCTGCTTTTAACGATTGGGTTTTACAAAATAAACTCTTCATTCATAAATCGAAAATATTATGTATATTGTTGCAAGAGGTGACTAATGCATCCGAATTAATTATTATTCACTTGAACGGAAACGGTTTTAACATTATCAGTTCAATAAAATTCCTAGAGGTTTTCATTGACGAATTTTTGAAGTGTCAGTACATATTGAAAATTATGTTTCTAATTAGATTCAATATGTTCTTCAAAAACAATACATCAGTTTGTTTTAATATATGTACCTACTATATACTCTCTGCCTATATTAGTATTTCACTTTCAAAATAATATTTTAAGGATAGACTTTTATATTGTAGTCATAGTAAGAATAATTTTATTAATTATATATAACGAAAACAATAACAAACAATGATAAAACCTGCAATTCACTAATTCTTAGAATCAATATGAATACAGTACGCGTTCAAAAACACAACATCTATTTGTGATGCATACAGGTATAAATTATTACGGATATTAATAATAATAACAATAATAATATTAATAATTTATGTATTTTGGCTAACAAATTAATCCAATTAGGAGAACAAAATTTTTACTCTATGTGACACAATACATAAATAAATCAATTAATTCCATAAAAATCACTAAATAATTCATTTGCATTTCTTGAAGCCCTTCACGATATATTTCTTCTTGGCGTAGAAAACACAAAACATGCGGAGTGTCTGGCTGCAGTGTGTGGTACCAGTAAATTTAATTGCGCTAACAGTGATGCTGAGTCGACCCTGTTATTTATGAAATTCGCCACTAGTAACGCGCTCTTCCTTTGTCTTCGCACCGCTAGCATTTCCAATCCATGCTTCACTAACAAATCCCTGTAGTCTATATTTTGTTCTGGATAGACGCCGTCTAGCCTGTAACTCAAGTACTTCAAAAATTTATGCAACGCGTTCAATTTGATTCACTGATATACCCATAGATTGGATACCAAACAGAAGACGCATATTCCAACTTACTAACGACATATGCGAAATAAAGAGATTTAGTGGTACCAACATTCCTGAAATTTCGGGACATTCTGATAATAAAACCCAGAGACTTAACAGCAGATCTAGTGATGTTTGAGAGATGATCGTTGAAGGTCAATTTGCTGTCGAATATAGCACCAAGAACCTTCGTAGAGTTTCGTTTCTCTATAACAGTATTATCGACGTAATAGAGTTTATATAATTTAGTTTCCTTGTGAAAGTCACAACACAGCATTTTGAAATATTTAAATTAAATTTATTCATGCGACACCAACTGTGCAGTGTTCAAGTTCTTGCAAAAACTCCGCATCAGTTATGCTTGTAATAGTGTTATATATTTTAAGGTCATCCGCATAAGCCAATACATTGCAGTCAAGTGATGTTATTAGGTCGTTGATAAATATACTAAACATAGACCCCAAGTTGTAACCTTGAGGAACTCGAGAAGTCGGGTAATAGAAAATTTGTTAATAGTCATTGCAGGTATCATAGTTTGCTGAGTACAGAATCGCTAAGCCGAAGAAATGACAACATCTAATCGACTAGCACTAGTGATGGGCTGAATCGAGAACTTTTAAGAATCGAATACTTGGTTCTCGAATACTTTTTGGAATCGAATACAATCCGAGACCGAGACCAAAAGTATTCGAATACTTCGCCGCGAGTTCTCGCGAACAACAAATTGCAAATTCATACTATTTTTGTTCTCGAATACTCGCATCACAATTGTATATACATACGGATTTGTTCTCTACATCGGTTATATTATTTTTCACTAAAACAAATCTCCTAGCCTACCTATAGTCTAAGACGGAATGGAGAACCGAAAACAGCCAGTATTCGAATACCTATTATACATACATATACATATGAATGCGAGAACAAACGTGTTTCCGAGTACCGGCAGTGGCTCGGAGGCCGAAACCAAAAGTATTCGAATATATCACCGCTAGTTCTCGAGGACAAAATGCGTTTCTTATTGACCGAGTACCGGCAGTAGCTTCGAGATCGAGACCTAAAGTATTCGAATACTTTGCCGCAAGTTCTCGAGAACAGCGAGAACTTTCAAGAATCGAATACATTACTACTTTTGTTCTCGAGAACTCCCATCACTAGCTAGCACCTTCTAAAGCTTCGGCTATATCATGGATTAAACAGCACAAGTTTGTTAGAGCGGAGCGCTTTTTCACAAATCCCTGCTGCGAAGGAGAAATAAAGGGCAGACATTTGAATAATTTTGTGAAGGACGGATTCATAGATTTCCGTAAAAACAGAAATAAATAGCTATTGGTCTATAATTAGAGATATCAGTGTTATCACCTTTTTTAAATACAGGACAAATTCTAGTGATTTTCCAAGCTTTTCCAAGATGTTTGACTGGATAAATTTGAGAGTGGATGAACAAAAATATTGGCGTAGTCCTTAACCAAATATATAGGAATATTATCGTTTCCATCAGTAAGATTATTTTTCAGTTTACCAATGGTCTCGATGAAATCATGCAGTGTAACACGGGAAACGACGATAAGCCAATAATTACTAATAGTATCGTACTCAAGTAACGCGTTATCGAAGTTTTTAGGAAGATGAACTTCTGCAAATGTAGCAACAATGGTTTGCGGTTTAGGATATTCCTGATTATCAAAATATAAGTTTCCTTGGAATTCTAGACATGTTGCATTATAAATTAACTAAAGTCTAGAATTTAGACAAATCATTAATAATTTTTTCCTCTACGTCTTGTGTATAACAGTATGCTTCTTGAAATTTCTGTTTTAGTAATTCTTCAACTTCTTTGGAACTCTGATTTGTAATAATCATTACCAGTAGATTCCCGCCTCCTATGATAATGACGCTTTAACAGAAGATATTTCTTTATGTTCTTAGTGAACCACTGAGGGTAAGTCTTATTTGAGGTAGATCCTTGCACAGGAACAGAAAGGTTTAAAATAGAATAAAGTTTGTCATTAAAAACAACGAGACACTCGTCAACATCAATATAACTATCTGGGAAGAACCAGTGAGTTTGGAGTAGATGAGAATAGAGTTTTATAAAATTGGCCTTTTTAAAGTTATATTTGATATTATTATTTGACAAAAATGGACAAGTACGAGATGTGAATATATTCATAACATCAAACCATAACGCAGAGTGATGTCTGTCTTCAACAAGGGAGTCAGAATCATGTCCAACATCGATATCGCAGTCCATGTTTTTTGATAGTATCAGGTCCAACAGTCGATCATTTACATTGTTTATATCGTTGAACTGAGTTAGATTTAAAGATGCCATGAATGAAAGCAGAAGCTTCAAATTCCCATCAGATTCCACAACAGGTTTGATAAAATTCGGAATACTAAAATCCCGTACAAGTAAAATTTATCGGGTTTCCGTTAATGATTGAAGCTGACGTTTGTTAGCTTCAGATTGTGTTTTGGAAATTTCTTTGCTTAATACTTTCCACCTGCATTTGTGTTCTTCGCACCAGATTTTTAATAATATTCTATATTATTAAAAATACCTTTGTATTATACAAAACTGGTGGGGTTTACCTACTCATGTATGTTTCAATTATTCGGATATAATACTTGCCACACTGAGAATTATAGTTATTAACAATATTATTCCTTAATAATAGTAACTGAACTAGTTCCGCTTAATAAAAAAATCTATAAAAAACACCCAAACGTTAATCTATATAATTAAGAGAAAATTTATTCTGATTATAATCGGAATAAATCAAACAAACACAAGTATATGTTATATCGTTAAATCTATCGTAAGTACGTCATGAATTTTGAATTGAAATTATTAAAGTCTACGTAAAAATATCTACCAGATGCTATGTCTATGGCCCATTCCAAATAAAATTGGACCGTTGGGGAAGGTAGCGCTTAGAATGAAAGCTTGTGATTGGTTAAAAGAAAGAGTGAATTCACGCAAGCAAAATCAAGTTCATTTTGTTCTGTCAAATTTTTTTTTCTGTCAGCCACTGTCAGTACTGCTCGGTACTACGGACTTGCGAATTCTATTAGTTGCTTATTGTGCTATTAATTGTTAATATTCATTAAGAATAGTTCATCTGAGAGCTCATAAAATGAAATACTCATTTTCTGAAGATACTGTGTATCACATTATCAAAGAATTCTTAATGAAAAAAGCTATAAAAAACACGCAATCGTTTATCTATATAATCACAAAAAAATAGCATTTTAAAGAAGTGATAGCCAACTCTGATTGCCATTTAAACAAACTTAAGTTTATGTTATATCGTTAAATCTAAGTGTACCATGGATTTTGAATTGAGATTAATAAAGTCTACGTAAAAATATCTACTAGATGCCATTTCTATGGACCATTCCAAATAAAAAATTGGACCGTTGGGAAAGGTAGTGCTTAGAATGAAAGCTTGTGATTGGTTGAAAGAAAGGGTGAATTTACGCAGGCAAAACCAAAATGTCTGGAGTTTTACATTCTCCTTTAGGAACAAGATAGAAAAAATAAATTACCAACTTGTACATAAATATGTGAGGTGATTTATATATTTTTAAAGTTATAATCCAAACCATATACGCGTATTTTATTTCTAGGTTATTAAAGGGGATGCCTGTTTACTTCTAGAAAACAAAGATTACCGGAAAATTATAAAGAAACGAGAATTCAAGTAGAAAGAAACGCACACGAAACAACATATTAATTGAACGAAATTATATTATCTTATGGAGACGTCGTTATTTGACAAATATAAGAAAGTTTCTTGCAAAAGGCCGAAAAATTTATTATTTATATGAAACATGGATAAATGCAGGTCATACAAAAGCAAAAATATGGAAAGATACGATGGTGCTTAAATCTAGGCAACCATCCTTCTACTGGTTTTAAAAATTCGTCTGGCAAAAGAAAGCTACTAATTGTGCTTCACATTGGCAGCTAAACTAATTTTGTGAATATTTTTTTTCGTTACAATCCATGAAAATGGGAGATTATCATGAAGATATGAATAGTGAGGTGTTCATCGCATGGATACAATATATATTATCTTCTCTAGAGTCCAGTTGCGTAATAGTAATGGATAATTCTACTAAAAGAGAAAAGTCACCTACATCATCATGGAAAACGGAGGCACTTATTATTGAATAGTTTTTAATAAAAGGAATTTTAGCTGATTACATTATGCTGAAGGTTAAATTGCTTGAGCTTGCAAAAAACATGCATCCTGTCATTCAGTTTCGTATGTCGTTGATGAAATAGCTAGAAAAATTGGTCGTACAGTTTTATGTGTACCGGTAATCACTGTAACTTGAACGAACTTGTATGAGCCCAAGCTAAGCAGCATCTTACTGCCAATAATAAGTTATTTATCCCATAGAAAACACAATTTGTTTAGTTTCAAATTGGGTTTTCTATAGTTTCAATATGTATCTCCTACGACGATTATTAATAGAGAACGGACACGCTTACCACATGACGCAAAGCCCAGTGCAGTACTGGCGAAAGACTGTATTTCTAAAATATTTAATTTTATTTATATAATTGGAAAACGAACGGGTGGTGATCTATAAAATTACGAAATACATATCTATTTGTTGAAAAGTTGCATTTATAAAGTTTTTAATTTTATTTATATAATTGGAAAACATACGAGTGGTGATCTATCTATCTAAAATTACGAAATACATATTTATTAATTAATTTTATTTATATAATTGGAAAACAAACGGGTGATGATCTATAAAATTACGAAATACATATGTATTTGTTGAAAAGTTGTATTTTTAAAGTTTTTAATTTTATTTCTATAATTGGAGCATTTTTATTTGTTCATTTTGTCGTTCAAGTTGAGTAAAGGAGTATTAATATTGACTAACAATAGTTTCTCAAGGTTTTCTTCTGTCAATTTTGTTCTCTTTGAATTAGTACACCCTTATAAATAGAAAACGTCCTTTCTACATCGCAACTGGTTATAGGTGCATACTGGAAATATTCTTTTATTTCTTCATATTTAGCCGCTAGATTTTGTGGAATTGTCTCCATACATAATTGCTGCAATGTAATTAAATCTGGATGTCTATTAAAAATTGCTTCAAACTTTTGCCGAAGGCCACATCCGAAGTCACTTGGAATACTTTTCAAATTATTAACAGCCACATCTAAAGTGGTTAATACGTCATTTAATTTGAGATTTCGATTTTCAAAATAAGTGATTAGTTTTGGCAATTTTCCAAAGTGTTCGTGAAGAAAGTACAACTGATTTTTTAAATTTGGGATTTGTGTGAGCTCCTTGCACTCACCAATACTTCTAGCATCCTCCTTTAGCAGTGTTACGAAATGTTTTAGACTATCGAAATTCTCAGCATAATAACTAGTAGCTTCCAGCCATGTTCCCCATCTAGTTATTACTGGAGTGGGAGGCAGTGACAGAGATGGAAATTTTTCCCTGAAAAGAGCTACTCTCAATGGTGCTTTTCTAAAAACTTTTTTAAAAGCTGATACAAGTCTATCAACTTCCGGAAAAGTGTCTCTGATATATTCACAGATTCTGTGGAGAGCATGTGCTACACAAGTAATATGCATTAGGATATGTTTTCGTCAATAGTCTGCCTGTTTTTAACATATACGCAGCACTATCACTGACAAATAAAAGTATTTTTTCTTTGTACGTGGCGTCCGAATGAAGCATTTTTTGCATATTTTCCTTAATGGTTTCAGCAACTGTTTCCGCATCAACTCTATTTATAACACTTGTTGCTATTACATATGAGTTATAGGGAATAGTTGGATGTAGTACACCAGCTACAACATTTACCACACGGCGTCCTAACATATCCACCGTTTCGTCGGCGCTTATCCATATGTATTGATTTAAAAGATGGCTTCTAATGCGTTCTACTATTCTCGTATAGCACCTAGAAACATAATATTTGCGTAAAGTTGATTCATCAGGAATATTTCGACCAGTATATTTTTTCAGAAATGTCTTCAAAATTGGATTGTTCAATTTAAATAATGGAATATTAGCTGCCATAAAAGTTTCACAGAGTTCTTCGTTAAAATTGTCAGATTCCAACGGGTTCAATTTTTTTTCGTGCTTTAACGATCCTACGTGACGTTTTACGGTTGATTTATTGCAATTTTTCAATAACTATTTCTCTTACGAAATACGATAAACTTATTTATTTTATCTACGTACACGACACCACTGAAAACTATATTCTGAACACTATATTCTCCGAATACAATAGCTGGGTTGTCCATTGTTATCGCTGCGAGACCAGGTGGCCGAGTAAGTCAAACAAATACTTCATTGAATTACGCCGGGATACACAATTCCAATTGCCGATTGCGTTTTATGGAAATTGCACCCGTTCTCTAATTATTAATTAGTCATTTAAATTAGATGAAGTAAAAAATATATTGTTAGAAGGATTTGATATAGTCGATGCTGATGCATAGAAAAATAACGTAATCACAGAACAGAACAAAATGCATAATTTAGATAATATTATTGACACCTTGCTAGATAATATTACTTTTATTGTAAATCCTTTGAATTTTCATTAGATTCAAGTTTTGATCTTGAAAATACGTAATTTTTAATATAAATGGCATATTGCTGTAATAATTCAAAATATAATTTCAGTTCTGTTGATAATTTTTAATAATATACTTTTTTTATAAAATAAAAATATTTTTAAATAAATACAGGTTTAGAAAACTTTTTATCCATCACATGTGTGTTAAATCAATTTCTTCATCGCTCTCTAAGTATGGATATTATTAAAATAATTGTATTTTGTAATGTGATATATTTGTTAAGCGAACACTAATTTTGAGAGAGATGCATCAATAAACAATAAATAAGTAATAAGATATTGATTGAAATATTTTATATCTGTCTAATAACTTGCATCGGTATATATTTGCAGCTTCTTGCTTCAATCAAATTATGAAAGAATGTCTAAGGTTTCTTAATAATAAATATGCAAATAAACAAACGTAAAAGTTAAAAAAAAAAAGTGGTTACACAAATATGTAAGACTGAAAATTTAAGCAAATTCTCAATTTTTTTTAAATATTTCAAAAAGTTGAAGACAAATAACAAATCTTTTATCAAATACTCCTTGAATTTCTGAGCAACTAATTCAACCGATCCTGTATCTTCAATATTAAGAAAGTTACCCATAGAAAATGGACACTCAGTATATAAATAATAATAATCAAAAAATTTAAAAGATTTGATGTTTATTAATCGGTATCTCTATAAAACGTATTTTAATTTACCACATACTTTAGTTAATAAATCCCGAAATTTGTCTACATCCTAATAAAATTTAAATGAAACATAAACGGTCAACTTATTTCATATACCGACAAAGCATATTTTCATCATCAGAAAAAAAATGTGTTAATATATCTAATTGTGGAATATTATTAACACTTCATCCACATATTCCAAGTTAGTGTCTACTTAATAAAATTTTAATGAAATTTTTGTTGTACTTCAAGAGGTATCAATAAATAAAACTGCTAATTTTTTATAATGTAACACTTTATAGTCTTAGGAAATATAAACTAATATTTTATTTTATTAAAGTAAGTTTACAAGTAGGAATACATAAAAAATGGTGTCAGTATATATTTGTAATCATATAGATAATATATACAGGGTGTAAGCAGCTTGTCATTTTTAAAATATACTTTTAATTAAATTAAATAAAACGGATTTTCTAAATAATTTTTTCGTCTACAACGAATCGGTATTTTGAACGCGAAGTAAGGAAAAGTTAGTCTCTCGCTTATGTATTGTATGTATGTCGGAATAGATATTTATTTTGACTTATTAATGTTTATTGAAAATAGGAAAACATGATCTAACCTAATATAATGAGCTAATAATAAATATGCATTAACTAGGTACTTTTTTTACAACGAATGTTGGAAATGTCCGTCGTTATTTACAACACAAGCGTTGTACCTGCGAATCCAGTTTTCCCAACACGTGTGGATAGACGTGTGAATAGACAAAATGTGTAACAATCGACAGTTTTTATGGATCGCAACATGTACACGGAACAGTTCTATTCACATGAATATTATTATGAGGGCAGCGGAGTAAAAGTCAATAAATAAACCCCGAATAAAGATTTAAGTAAGATAGGTGGAGGTTGGTGATGTTGGCAAATCGCAAGACGACGATGGAAGCTTTTTTATCATTTTCAAATTATCAAATTATCATTTCCTTTTTGGTATTCTATTTCTGCATTCACTGTATAAAACTCAGTCAAAATTATGCATTATTATTAGAGATGAAGCACCTTATAAAAAATATAAATGACAGAATATAAAATTTTTTATACTGTGTCATTTATATTTTTTATATCCTTGACAAAGGCATCATTGCCGAAACATGTAGGGTTGTTTTAAATATATATACTTTGAAGTAATAAATCAGACCTTTAATCGCCGACTTATTAATACTATATCATACCAAGGTCACGAAAATATTATATATATAAATATATGTATATATATATATATATAAATATATGAATATGTATATATATATATATATATATATATATATACATATACATATACATATACATATACACATACATATACTGAAACCAGCGAGTCAGTTAATACACGTCATACCTTATGTATGACGTATTTTTTTGCAATGTTATCAATTGTAGGCCACCTTAATTTGAATTGGTATATATACTGCAGGTTATGTTCATGTAACGGGTGTTCATTTGAAAAGTCAATCTAGTAGCATGTGATTTACTGAGAACATTTTGAAGTATGTCGAAAATTAAAATTTACTACTTAACCTACAAAGTCGTATATTTTGACAGTTTCATACATACAAATAAATAACAAATGTGATTGACATTATCAAATGTCATTTGGATTTACGTTTACGGAACAACAAACACATACTAATATATATGCGTCTTATTCTATCAAAATTTCAAAGTAACCTAGATTGACTTTTCAAATGAACACACATTATGTTTCAAATGTCAAACTGAAAGTTTAAATTCAAGGCTAGAATAAACGTATATGTCTATAGTAATTATGTTGATCATTATCAATTGCGAAGAGAAGGATGAGTTTTTATATTAAAATATTGTTCAGGTAATTATACTTGTATATATGACATGTTGAAAATTATAAACAGTAAGAGTTTATTATATTAAAGATTATCCAAAAATATATTATATATTTCAAATTTAAAATATAAAATTTAGATTACAATAACTAATAATGAAAATTATAAACAATAATAGTTTAACCACTAAAATGTTTCAAAATTTATTCGCATTTCTTATCTTAAATTTTTTAAGTAATTATGTAGCACATTCAATTATATATTATGTAGTATATAAAGAAACACAACAAATTAATCCGAGTTTGAATCACAAGTGGTATCCCTATCATCACCAAAATGTATAATTAATTCCTAGCATCGTCTTTGTGAAATCCCACTTCTCTGTCCCTCCATTTTTGTATTTCTTTTTCTGTATGATTAATAATATTTTCCCATACTTTTGGAGTAATTGTACTTAATGCTTCCTTCCACAATCTAATGCATTTGTCTATTCCATATCAATCTCTTCCAATATGACAATTATAATAACATTTCATTATTCCTCATATATTTTCAATTGGGTTGAAAATGTAAGGTAAGGTGAGAATCTCAAAACTTTATGATTATACTGTTAAGCAATTTTATCTACTACATATGTTTCTCTTGGCTTATTTTCTAATACAAGATGTAATAATTGCTTTTTGTAAATATCTTCTTCATAAGCAACATTATTTACTAATATTTAATGCTTGACTAACTTTCTATAACAAACATTATTAATATTCTTATTACATATTATACATAATTAATATATACCTAATTAATAGCATTAATTGGTAGCAATGGTACTCCATTATATCGTTATTTAGTAAAATAGTCGATCAATGATACGACTAGTATCTTGCTTTGCATACACGAACCTTTCAACATTTTAATGCAGAAAAAAAAATTAGTTTGTAAAAGAACTGATAACTATGACAAATACTAAATTGAAAGTAGGTAAATAATTAACAAAAATGACAATTATAATGAGGCGGTACTGAAAATAAAAATGGAAAAATGACAACATCGAATTTTACTGTTAATATACAAAAAATACAGACTCTTTATAATTTGTTAAAAGAACTATATAATAGCTTCTGTTAAGTTGAACAATCTGATAATTACTAACACCTATAATATTAACAAAATAGTTAATTAAAAACAAAAATGTAGGTTATTAATACAGTTATTATTATTCATATAAATTTTAAGTTGTGAGGTTGTCATGGAACGTCACAAATACGTAATTGCTTACATTCATTAACTGTCTCGCCGGTTTCAGTACATTTATGTGCTTTTTAATATATATTTATTTATATTTCAATGCGCACCACTTATGTTTGTGTATGACGAGACATTAATTTTTGAACTCTCCTCGTAAGTGATGTAATAAATGTATAAAAGTGAAAGGTAAAAAATCTATTACGAAAATATCGAATTGAATTATAATTTCATCTACTTTCCCGTGTTGGCGAGCAATCGTTTAAAATAAGGAAAAACATTGAATGACCTTAGATATACTCACTCGTTTAACGCTCAATTTACTAATACATAAAATATGATCATATGTATGAATGTGTATTAGTTCAATCAATCAATAACGAAACAGTTTACGGATTAAAAAAATACAATAGTGATTCTGCGTCGTGTTTTGTTTTATCCTGTTCATTTCGATATGTTTGGTTGTCGATGTCGTTCGAATGGGCATTGAAATTTCGTCGAGGTTCGTTTTGGAAACGGTGGGCGGTTTTTGTGCCCATTGTTATTGGGCGACCGCGACGAATTTGAACGTGCGACACACCTCGCTAATAGGTTTACGGCACGTTACGCCGACGGATCAATCAATATATCCCAGTGACATATGTAAATTGTCCTGGAACGGATTATCCTTTGAACAATGCGACGATGAACGATCCGATATGGTTACATGACGTGTTTTCCCCTCAATCCAGATGAAATTGAAAAATCAAAACTTTAAACCGTATGCACTTACATGTGGTTTGGTATGATCAGAAACACAATAACGATTATTTCTTCATTAACGCTCAATCTACTGGGATAATGTCCAGACAGAATTGTTCATTTGAATTTAAGATGAATCAATGAATTGAATTTAAGATGAATCAATTTAAGATGAATCAATGAATCAATATGTGACTCACGCTTGCATGTTCCTAAATGTTAAAAACATTCCGAACTGTCTTTTATTCTAATTGATTTTATTTATATAACTTGTATCATTCGATTTTCAATACAAAAAAATGGAAATGCATTTTTCACAAATCAAAGTGGATCTCTGACGAGTCCTAGTCCTAGTCCTAGACGAGACTAGTGCGTCCTAAAAGGAAGAAACAGTTTACTCAATTTGTATTTTTTCATTTTATCGTTAACAAAATCTATTCAATATAAGGATTTAAATGATGCATTCCAAATGGCATTCAAAATCTTACTACATGTCATTAAGGTCTATTTATTTGTTTTTCTTTATAAGATCTAATTTATTTACTTTTTACTATTGTTCGTTCATTAGTAATAATAATACTGATTCTTTTATTTTGTATACCATAGCTACCACTAGGCTACCTTATACGAGGACGATTCGTAAAGTAAGTTCCGTTTGGTTATTAAAAAGAACACTAATACAGGATGGCCCAAAATGACCGAAGGGGTTTGAGTTCATTATAACTTCTTATTTAACACATAATTATTAAATTTTTTTAATTTTAAATACAGTATATTAATGGAGAATATTTTTAATTTAATTATGAAAAATTATATCTCACAAGTGGTGGCCATTTTCTGCTTCGCATATTCGTGCTCTTTCCAAAACATTTTCCATAACCTTTCGCAAAACTTCAGGTGTTATGTTGTTGATTTCGTCGCGTATATTATTTTTTAATTGCTGTATAGTTCGAGGCTTATTAATATAGACTTTTCCTTTCAAATAACCCCAAAGGAAACAGTCTAACGCGGTTAAATCCGGTGAACGTGGAGGCCAATTAAAATCGCTTGTACGGGAAATAATTCGTTCACCAAAGATGTCGCGTAAAATAGCCATTGTGTCCCTCGCAGTGTGCGCTGTGGCTCCATCCTCTTGGAACCATACTTGCGGATGGTTTTCCACGGATGGCCTTAAAAAATTTCCCAACATTCGCAAATCGCAAGAACGTGGCGGCCAATTCTGGTCACCAAACCGAGAAATGACGCGACCAGGAGCAAACTCGTGCAAGACAGTGAATGTTTCACGGGCGGTATGACATGTGGCGCCGTGCTGCTGAAACCACATGTCGTCAAGAGCAATATCTTCCAATTGAGGCACAAAAAACTGCGTTATCATATCACGATAACGTTCGCTATTAACCGTTACTGCATTACTTTCCGCATCTTCAAAGAACACAATGCACACCAAACAGTAACATGTTTCGGATACATTGCTTTCTGATTAATCATTCCTGAATTTTCTTAACCCCAAATGGGGCAGTTTTGCCGATTTACGAAGCCATCGAGATGGAAATGGGCCTCATCACTGAAAATGATTTTGTCCGCAAAATCGGCATTCACTTCTGTTTGCTCAAGTATCCAATTGGTGAACTCTCTTCACTGTGCATGGTCTGTTGACAGAAGTTGTTGAGTAAATTGGACTTTGCAGGGGTGGAGATGCAATTCTTGAGTCAGAATAGGCTGAAGACTGGTTGTTGTAATGTCCAATTCTTGTGCACGATGACGAATCGACGTTTCTGAACTTTCGGCCACACTCTCGCAAACTGCCGTGATGTTTTGTTCTGAACGACCTCTACGTGCTCGTGTTGTGTGTTTCACATCACTAACAGCACCAGTCCTTTCGAATTTTTCGATTATTCTTTTCACTGTAGCTGAATTGGGAACATTCTGTCGACCGAATATTGGACGCACTTTACGAATGGTGGCAATCAAACTTTCACCATTTTGATAATAATGTTCAACAATCAGTACGCGTTGTTCTATCGTGTAATGCTCCATGTTTACTAACTCCCATCTGTCAGTTTTCGATCTGTCACACCATAATCACGTGTCTTTATAACTATCAAACATGGCGGGCAATTCAAATCTTGTACTCTTATTGAAACACCCATTGGTTCCTTCGAGCTCTCATTAGTCATGTGCCACTCCTTCATCTGGGAATCTGGATAAAGAATAAAGCTCCATCGGAAAAATGCTACGTTATCCCAATCTCGATTGTAATTTTTCTCTGCTCACATAAGTTAGAGATTAATGTGTTTTTTTTTATTGAAAAGCTTATACACTTCGGATTTATTTAGGGAGCTTGTTTTTGCTTTTTGCATTAAAAAGAATGTGTGAGGTTTAGATACAACTTTGATGTTATGTTCACATGATCACATTGCTGAACTAAATCAAAGATACATATCGATAGTTTTTTATTTAATATGTTTCCGATTATACGAGAGGGGGTATCCATTATTGTAGGCAATTTGTTTGATAATATTGATTTCGTGATAGAAATGTTCTTTTGCTAAAGGTAATGATACCGCCCTCGGTATCAGAGTGCAAGGCAGCTACTATGTGGCCTAAGGGATGTCGTGAATTGTTCAGTATACCAGGCGTCTGTACAAATAGGTTTCCGTTGTAGCAATTGGCAAGTCGCAAATGGCTTTAATATGATTTTGAATAATTAATCTTTTATTGCTATATCTGCTCTCTACCATTTCCCATGCAACTTGTTAATTATTGGAAGATATTTCCAAACAATGAAGGACATTTACTGCTTCGCCCTTTAGACACAATTTGAAATAATTAAATTTTTGTATGTCTAATAGTGAAATATCATTATGAATGAGAGAATTGAAGGTGTGCTAAAATAATAATAATAATAATAATAGTAGGTAATTTTACTGAGGCATTTGATGATCCCGCTTTTTCAATTGACTCTGATGTCTTATGGGATACTTCAGACGTGGGATACTTCAGACGTGGTATCAACATTGAGATTAATACAGGATTGTTTCGGCCTTTACTTGATGAAATTCCATTATAACTATTATCGGGATAAAATTAAACAAATTTTAATGAATTTCACTACTTTTTACTTTACACAGTAACAATTGAGAAAATTAGACCATAATACAACATATAGAACTAACAATAATTTATAAAAAACAACAAGGATTTAACAAATAACAATAAAAAGTCAGTCAACTTGTGGTAGTTGCCTCATGACGTATATTGGACAGACAGGCAGATCGTTTGAAACACGCATCAAAGAACATTTTTCTTCCTTTAGAAATAATAAAAGTGATTCTTCATATGCGTCTCATATTAATTTAGCAAACCACAACTTTAACAAAAAATTTAAAATACTACATATAGATAATAAGGGCAAAAAGCTTAATTTAAATTTAATTTATCAGAATAATTGAAACATACATGAGTAGGTAAACCCCACCAGTTTTGTATAATACAAAGGTATTTTTAATAATATAAAATATTATTAAAAATCTGGTGTGAAAAACACAAATGCAGGTTCACTATTAATATTTTCTGTGAACGTGTCCGAATATATCCTATCCCCAGAGACGTAGATACGTATTTCGCTTTTCTACAAGCTCATCGGTACGCCCCTGCTGGAGAAACGATATTTCCAGACACATTCACAGAAAAGAACCACCTCGCCCTATCACCGTAATTATCCAGACCGAGCGCAGAAGTAAATTCGGCGCTACCTGTTGTCAGACAGCCGAAGTACCTCGCATACCGTCCACATAATTAATGTGAAGTAACGACGCCTTTCCAAAGGTTAGCACAGAAGCAAGACTTAATTCCAGAGACTAGACGGATAATTGTGATGATAGAATATTGAGCTAAATCTTTATTATTTGCATTTTTTTAAGTAAACAGATACATTTACTTATCGAAAGTAAATAAAGATTCCTTTAATGACCATTTTGTTTAAAACATTGTAAGTAGGGAAGTTATATACAAATTCATTTATTCAGCAGTTTGATTTATCAGAATCTATTTGTTTATGTAGCCTAATATTTGTCCCATTTCCGTAGATTCAATTTTTCACCTATAAGAAATTTCACATAACCATTAAATTTTATAATTAAGTTTTCAATAAAAAAAAATTGTTAATCTATTGTTTATTCCGAATGATTTGTTAAATATTACCTAATATAATGTACCTAATAAATATTCACTCATAAAGATAAGATTTTCCTTTTAATAAACGGAATTTAAGTAACCAAGACAAGTCGTTTGAATTCAATAAGTTTATCATATTAATACTGAGATAAACAACTTATACCTTTTAATTTCTTTGTCAGACAAGAATCTTCACGACCCTGGAGATACTTAGGGAACTCATGTTCATTATTTCTCCAAATTATATTAAATATCAAACTTTCTTTTAAAACCAAAATACTATTTGGTTGTACAGGTTATGTTTGTTAACTGCAAACGCTTACATTCAATTATTGGACCTGCGCAGAAGTATATCATAATGCGTGGGTAAAAATTCGAATTTTAAAATTCATTTTACTACTTTAAAGTTTAATATTTTGACTTAAAAACTGTTTTTAGTGAGACGTTTGTCTCAAAGATTGTTATATTTTGGCGGTCCAACGTAGGGCTGCTAAATATTGTTATATTTTGGCACTCCAACGTTTGGCTTGACTCAAAGATTATTATATTTTGGCACTCCAACGTTTGGCTTGACTTAAAGATTACTATAATATTTTACTAAAAGTATTTCAAAATTTAATAAATGTACTTTCTTATGTACCTTGTTAGTTGAAGAAATTCATAAGCATAATTAATAAATTAAGTGCCTTATATTTGAAATGTCTTTTTTTTAATTTACCGCCTGTTTTAAGTCGATTTGATATGTCGCGCTAAATTGTCGATGTGCAGTGAATTTGGAGCATTAGCGATAAGCGGAACGCTTTGTAAGAATCTGCCTTCAATTTATTCGTATTTTAAAAATTTCTCGGTATTAGTAGAGCATGCACAGTATGCTCCGAGCCTTGTTCTTTTTAGTGTAGTCTGTATTTTAGGGTGTACTGAGTTAATATATTGTATGAAAGTTTGTAATTGTTTAGTAGTCCCATTGAAACATGTGAGGACATGTGATATAACAACGTAATACGTGTTTTAATTTAGTTCATTGTAGAATATCAGATAACCTTTTTAAAATATTTAATATGGCATACATATTTTTGATTTTCGAACAATTGTATGTAGTGAATCTACAAAAAAGTACGACGTAGGCAATACCACACCTACAACTATTACGGAATATTCTCTCACAATATGCATTTTCTTTAATATGTTGATCCTGCAAAATAAACGCGTTATTCAAAGAATTCTTCGTGTAAGACTTACTAAACGTATAATTATAAATCTCAATGGTATCAAAATATAATAGACACAATTATACACCTTGCAATTAGATAAATTAGAAATAAAAATATAAATAAAAGAAAAAATGAAGGTCATTTATTAAATGAAAAGTAATGTCAATCAAACATACAGTTTTATGTAACCGAGAGAATGGAAGACATTGTTAATTGACAATTATTTATAATGTGAATTATTAAAAGTAATTATTTTTAATAACACGTTCATTTCACATTCGTATCAATGCTCTTTATTATATTTCTGCTGTTTTTTTTAACATTGAAGTGCACATGTTGAATTTACATGCGAGGCGAACTTGTTCAACTGCTTTATATTTATGAAACATCTAGCAGCCTGTCGATTTAAATGAAATATATAGTGAAGGCTTTTTCCAATCGAATCTTCTTACCCCGGTTAGTTGAATTAAATAAGAATAATTTATTTGTAATTAAAAAGGCAGTATTTCTATGCAGTTCGAGAACGAATTATTTTTCGAATAATTAAATTTTTAGTGAATATTTCACATTAGCCAAAATATATAAGTAAAAAGTTCTAAATGCAAATGTAATTCCTAAAAGTACTTATACATAACTAACATTGACATATAATGAATAGCCCACATATTCAGTAGCATTTGTAGGGTACTTTTTCCATCCTTATCTAGGATTATTGGTTCACTTCTTTTGGTGCATCTGTTGAATCAATAATACTGCTTACTCATTATATTGCATGTAATAGTTTATTTTTCTTGCATGCCTGTTAGAGATTTAATTCCAGTCGTTAGTATACCAAGATATTTTTTTAAAACGAGGGATAAGCTGAATTTATTAAGAATAAGAAAATCTAGTAGACTGTGAAAAACAATCATACAGTGTTTATTTAGAGCAATTCTTTATATCTGTCATTTGATGCTTTGTTGTTGAAATTACATTCGTTATAATTCAGCTACTTATTTTTTAAAAGTAAAAGAAAATGGAATTAACCAGAGAGCACTTTCGAATCATAATTTATTATAATTTTAAAAGAGGATTAAGCGCTTATGAGTGCAAAAAGAGATTAGATTCAGTTTTTTGTGAACAAGCACTTTCCTTGGCTACAATTTACCGATGGTATAAGGAATTTGGACGCGAACGGAATTTTGTTCAGCATCAAAAAGGACCAGGACGTCCTCCTACGGCTGTTGCCGACAAAAACATTGCTCCTGTTAAAACAAATAATTGAAGACGATAATAAAGTCACTTATGCGGTATAGTATTTTTACGATAAGTGATCAGTCACGTCATAACCAGTAATATCCTAAGAAATTCAATTTACTAACGCAGTACATATAATTTCTGCCACATTTCATAAAATTTGGATTTTCTGTGTTCCTTATTCCGCGCAGTGTTGTCACGCATGATTATCATATGATATCCGCTTGTCTTCTGTCAGTCACCGTTTCTTATTATTATTGTTCATTTTATTTTTCTCGTTTTATTCATTTTTATTTTTCGTCTTTCACAACCAGTTCTTCTTAGAACTAATAAATCGTGCATAAACCGCTTGGAAAACAGGCAAGAGAGTTGGTTTTGTCACTAATCACATATTTTGGGGCAAAACGTGATAAAAAAGGACCTTTATTCCCGTTGAATTGTTTACGAGAGGTAATTTATTAAGAATTGTTTGATTTATTTCTATATAATATACATATTTATTTTTAGAGTGTGGCTAATGCATTTAATATAAATGTTAATACCATTAATCGGATTTCTTCTATGGCCAAACAAGGAAAACCTGAAACCAGTTCTAAACGAAAACGTAATAAGGATAAACCAACTGTTAATATCATATGACAATAATAAATAAATCTCCTACTTAATCTTCGACAATATACCAAATTCAGGAATGGTTAACTAACAATAAAATTAACTTCGATAAGGCAGCATTAAAAATACAGTTACTGAAGTTGGTTAGATTGTTGGTACGTAAAATAATTATTGAATTTAGTTCAAATAATTATAAAGATTTATTTGAAGGTATAAGCCGTCACCTATTTATGATGCCGATGAATTAACAGAGCAATATGGCCACACAGTTCTTCGACTGCCTCCATATCACCGTATTTTGAACCCTATAGAATTAATTTGGGGAATTACAAAAAGATATTACTCTAGTAATATAGGTAAATATGGTAGGACTAATAAAGGCTGTAAAAGGTTGTGGCAAGAAGTACTAAATCAAGTAACTGCTGATGCATGGGCTAATAGTGTGACACACACTGAAGCTGAGATTGAAAAATGATGGGATAGGGAAGTGGGATTTGACCAAAATGATATCGCACCTTTCACAATTAGTTTAGAAGAAGAAAAAGATGATGTTTTAAGCTCAAGCGATTAACACTTTTTGTCTCTTTGAATTTTATTGACAAATTAGAGCAATTCGGAAATATTTGACGTTTAATCATATGAAATAATTCTTTTTCGTGTAAACGAGAATAGAAAATAAAATCTAGAGAAAGGTATACTTCCTTAATGTATTTAGGGCTAAAGAACTAACTATTCTGGTTGATATTGAAAATTCATAACTAAGGAATAATGGTTTTAGATTTATAAGTTATCATAGATTTATTTATGAATTCTTTTTTTTCAGTGAAAATATTTGTTGCATTAAGAGCCAATATACTGTTTAGATTTAATATCTATTTGACTTTATATTACACCATATTTACATGCTTTAGAGGCACATTACTAGTCAACTTCGAATGCAGCAGAATTATTTATTACCTGTCCCTAAGAGAAACGCGTGAATTTAATGTGATAAATTAACTCCTATATAAAAATGTCCATTTGCGGGTGACATTTTTGTCACTTTGACAGCGATAAAAACCTGCATAGCTTTTTATCACCGATAAAAATGCTTCTTCCTCCGATAAAAATGCTTCTTCCTGTTACATATCTAGTAGCCCTGCATCACTTAATTTATTTTGGCAGCTGACAGGTAATAACTATTAAGTATCGTTGAACGTAAAATGTACGAGTCAGTTTGGGGAAATTTCAACAAATATAAAAATATCAATATCGCAATACACAAGAAATACAAAATCGTCAATATGGAGAAAATTTAAAAAGTTTTATTCATGTCGTTAATTTATCTTGCCAAAAAACACTCGAGCTTTTCTTTCAATCGGATAAATTTCTTTTTAACTCAATATTTTTCCAATCTGTAATTTCGCTCGAAAAACTTACATTAGAAAAAATCGCTCGACCTTTCGGTCTCGCGATTTTTTCATGTAAGTTTTTCTCGTCAAATTACTGATTGGCAAAATAATTTCGTTACAAAGAGAAATTTATCCGATAAAAAAAAGCTCTTGTGTTTTTACTTATGATAAAAACAAAAAAATATAAAACCTATATATTCTATTGTTAAATTTAATGTATGCACTGTTATATTATATCATGATTATTAATATTGACTGTAATAAACTATTTCCATTCCTTCTGTTTTTTATTCTAAAACTGATATTTATTAATTTTGCAAAATAAAAGTACTAATAAAATAGCCTTTATTAATTAACATAAACTATGTATTTTTCTAAATGATAAATATACAATATTAACATTCTAAACAGTTTAAGGGTATAACCTAAATGTCATCTGTAAACAAGATTTTTGAAGTTTTTAAATATTCTATAACCTATAAACCAAATGACAATTATTTGCAAGATGTAAACAATTGATATGTCAACGTTGTGTAACGCACATGGATGACGCAACTGCGTTCTTATCGTAAAGATACTAACATGACAGCAAAATGAATTAAGGTAGTAGGAGGCTGCGGTTCGTAGATCGAATTTCGTGAATTATATTCACAATATTTTTCTGTCAAACATTTAATGACAGACTGTCAGTGTGAATTATTAATTCTTTCAATACAATTAAAAAAAAAAACAGTATAATCACATTCAGAATGTTTACTCAAGAACAAATGGTGTTCATTTTAGAATGTTACTTTCGTAACGGTCGACGTTTGCCAAACGGCGAATGGTATTATTCAATAGAAATGCGCAAGGAAGAATTCCAACAACGTTTTCCTGAAGTTGTTTTAGTAAATAAGAACTTTTCTCGTGACCTATTGAGAATTATAAATAACTTTCGAACAACTGGGTCTGTAAAAAGACAATGGAAAGGGGGAAGATCTTCTCGAGTTAGGACCCAAAATGTTGTTAATAATGAAAGAAACGCAATTAGAGAACAACCTACAACATCTGTCAGAAGACTGGCACAACAGTTGGATATAAGTTATGGAACCTGCCGCAGTATTCTTAAACGCGATATTGGTATGCATCCTTACAAGGTTCAATAGTATCAAGAACTATTGCCGCCAGATTACGTTCGAAGAGTTGCCTATTGTCGTTTCTTTAATGCAAATCTTAACGACGACGATGTTTTGGATAAAACGTTTTTCGCCGACGAAGCGTGGTTTCACCTGAACGGCTACATAAACGCTCAGAATATACGTATGTGGGCAACAGACAATCCGCATTATTATAGGGAAACAACGTTGCATCCTGTAAAAATAGGGGTTTGGTGTGCCATGTCACGTAGAAGGCTTATTGGTCCGATCTTTTTCGAAGGAACTATAAATGGTGAAAGATATCGCAATAATATACTGGAAACATTCATAAATCAACTGCATGATGACGAGTTACAGTTAGGTTTCTTTCAGTAAGATTCCGCACGACCACACACTGCCCGTGAAACAATAAATTATTTACGTGAATTTTTTGATGAAAGAATTATTAGTGTTGACCGTTTCCCGCCAAGATCGTGTGACTTAACTCCTCTGGATTACTTTTTATTTCCATACTTAAAAAAGCTCTATTTTAAAAAATTCAGTGCATACAATAGACGATTTACGGAACAATATCGTGCGACAGTGCGAGTTAGTAGACGGATTTATTTTACAAAAGGTTTTTGAAAACATGAAGCGGCGCGTAAATTTATGTTTGAATGCCGAGGGGACAACAGTTTCAACAATTATTGTAAACTTTTCAATAAAATATAAAACATCACATTTGTATGACATTTTATAAATATTTTAAGTTGTAAATTAAATTTGTATCAAGGAGACATTTAAGTGCTGTCAGTAAGATTTATTTACTTTATAATTCACGAAATACGATCAGCGAACCGCAGCCTCCTACTACCTCAATTCAATTTGCTCTCATGTTATAATAGAGCATCAACTGAAGATGGATACTCATGTGTTAAAACCTGCATTTAAAAAAAGTAGTAAATCGTTTTGTGCCGCATCACCTTTCTGACTTCCAAATAGCAGAGCGTGTAAGAGTTTGATTTGAAAGTTTAAATTTCTTAAATAATGGTGGGCACCAAATTTTTTTCCAAAATAGTGACATGTGGCGAAACTTATATTCGCTTTTTCGACTTTTCCATTATGCCAAGAGAGTCGTATACTGTCGTTTCGAAATGTTCGAAGAAAATATTTTTGAGTACAGAGATAAATATTGGTGCAGCCCAGCCGATTAGTGGCACTTTTGATATGACGAAACTTTAAACAGATTTTCCTCGTTTGACAGTAAATTGCTAACGTCAGCTTGGCTAGTCGGTAAACCACCTCAAAAATTGTAATATACTAATTATATAATTAGTTGTTTATCATATATGTGTTTATATAATATTAATAAAAAGTATGAAACGCCCTAAGTATCTCTGCAACGGTTCGTTCTTTTTAAAAGAAATTGGGTATACCTTCAAGGATTCTAAAAATAATATCATATTTGCTGTCACTTCCGGTTATACCGGAAATAGTCGTCCAATTTGTTGTTTTAAATGGAACATCTATATATTTTTACATTTTTTAATGCTTTGTTAAATTTGGGATACAGAAAACCACATTGCTATTGAGATCAAAAACATTACAGTAACATCATAAACCATGAATTAATTGGTAAAATAGCTAATTTCCAAAAACAAGTCCTTTAAACCCGAAATTTCAACAATTTATTTATTTTAACAAAGAAAAACAATGATTTGCTGACTAGATTAAATGTTCAAAATTTTGCCTTTCCACTAAGTGGCGCAGAAGAAGCAGCGAGTTATGAAAAAGGTTATGTATGTGGTATTCTTCGGAAGTACGGGCTAAGTAAATGCAATTAACCTAGATGGACAAAAGACAGTTACAGCTAAATGGTACACTGAAAAATGTTTGCCTGAAGTATTCAGTAGAGTTCCAGACAAGGGAATTATACTCCACAATGATAATGCATCGTCCCATAAGGCAGTTTTAACTAGTTTTTGGATGAACAAAATATAAAAGTAATAGAACATCCGCCGTAGTCACTTGATTTAGCAATGTGTGGTTTTTGTTATTTTTTGGGCTTAAATGCAATGCGGGGTAGAAGGTTTTCGTCTGAAGAAGAGATTGATACCGCAGTTCACGCTTATTTTGAAAGTATTCCAAAAGAAAATTGGTTCGGAGATTTTGAACAATGGAAAGAAAGAATGATCAGGTGATCATTGCTGAAGGGAATTACTTTCAACATATTTAAAATAAAATTCTAGAAAATATTAACCGTGTTTTTTATTCTCAATAATTTCAGCTTGTCCCTCGTACGATACGTATTTACGGTATGTATCAGCGATAGGTACTTACGATACGTACCAGCATCTTAGCAACAAACTTGTTAGAAAAAGCTTCAGTAAAAGATAGCTGCAAGGTTATCGAAACGTTGCGAGAATGTCCGTCAACGTATTTGGTAATACATTTCTTTCGTTTCAATTAATTAACAATTTCTATTCGTAATTTATTGTATACTATTTCTCTTTATTTGTTTAAGTTTTGTAATGTAATAATACTGAAAATGATAAATACTTAAAATATATGATGTTTTAAAAATGCTTTTAATTCTGATTTAATTGCAGCTACGAATTTTTTAGTTGTTACGACATGCGACAAATACGCAGTTATTCAAGGTGTCTCAGATAGTTTTACACTTGTCTTTCTAATTTTGCTCAGCTATCATCTGTTTTCTTAGCTAACTTTATTAGAACCTAAAATCACATTTATTGGAAATTCATGCATGAAAAATTATATCATCTAGATGTCGCTCATTTCGAGCACTCTTCCAAGCGATGGCTTAGATTTTCTATTACTAACGATAAAAAATAAGTACTAAGCTTCTAGTTTCAAAAATTTATTGTAAATCTACTACAATATTGTTTCGCCATACAATGGCTTCATCAGGTGGATGAAATACTGAATATTTAAAATAAAAGTTTGAATATTTATATATAAATTATTGAGAAAAAATGGTGGTGGAAACATTTTTAAAATCCTAAATTTAGTAGGGGGGAGTTGTTTAAATCTAATTGGTCATCTAAAGCTAATCCGAAATTTCTATTAATTTCTAAGTTTTCTAACACGTTAAGTTTTTTGCTTTTTTCTTGAATATGTAGTTCTTTTTTTTTACATATTTAAGAAAACATATTTTACATATTCGTGAGTTCTGACGCGTACTAAATTCACGTGAACCAAGTGATAAGGGAAACGTGGAGTATATCGCTAGACGCTCATCTACTGAACAGCTAAGTTAGATATTAGGTAAAATTTGTTAAATAGACTTTGTCTAGTTTCAATGCTTAATGCTCTTTGGAGATTTAAATTAAAACAACTAAAAAAAACAATTATTGCGACATTCCTTCATTTAGATGGGATAAGTAGATCGATTTATTGACCAGTAAAATACATAAATTGTACAATGTACTTGTCCAACAATATAAACACATAAAAAGTGTTTACCCACCATACCGTCAAGTATAAAATTAAAAACTTTAAAAAAAACTGTTACCGGCTCATGGACGGCCAAAAATTCCTCGATGGAAAATATGCAATTAAGAAATAGTAAATCCCGTAACTGTGACAGTTTAAACAATTTAATACTTTAAAGGCAGGGGTGCTCAAACAATTGATTACGATCGACCGGTCGATAGCGAGAGTTTTGAAGTCGATCGCGAAAAAATAAAAAGTAATCACTCCACAAATTCGAGTTCTATCGAACAACACTAGGCCGTCTTTGTATCTCATTGGCATTTTCGAGATTTCCGAAGCAATGCGCAACGTTCGGCGACCCTTCCCGATTCTTCTCGAATTAGTCAGATTCATATAAAAATCCGCGACGACGCGACACTATGCCAGTCATAACTGAGTATCTGAACCCCAAGTAATATTTGAAACGCAAAATGAGTATGGCGAAAAAAAGTAAAACGCACCATTTAATAACGATTGGAACAAGGAAGGAAGAATGTTTGTTTATTATGGTCAAAGATCATTTCAAAGTCTATTTGTTTCGTTTGTCGATCGTCAGTGGCATTGTCCAAGCGCAGGAACTTCGAAAGGCATTATAAAACTATGCACAAAAACTATGAAAATGATTTTCCGCAAAAAAGTGCGTTAGGAAAACGAAAGGGGGAGGATCTGGAAAGTAGTTTAAAGGGAGAACAATCCATGTCTACTAGGCCAGCGAAAGAATCAGTAGCTGCAACAATCGCGTCTTTTAAAATTTTCTAAATGCCGGCGCAATACAAGAAACCTTTCGAAGATAGAGCGGTAGTAAAAGAATCATTTGTTGAAGCGGCGAATGTATTATTTAATGACTTCAAAAATAAAACAGATTATATCTGCTATCAAGGATGTTCAATTATCTCGCCAAACTGTTACAAGAAGTCATGAACACAGATTTGGAATCCCAACTACATACTTTTCTTTGTAATTTGATGATTCCACCGATATAACTGGAATTGTTAACATTGCCGCCTCTGAAAGAAAGAGCCCGCGGAGAAGATATTTACTAAGTTTTCCTAAATTTTGTAATAGTACCATATGAGCTATTGATTTACAAACTCGTGTCCATTACAACTGATGGAGCACCATCAGTGACGGGTAATCAAATTGGGTTTGGTCCATTGTGTCGAACCAACGAAGACTTCACATCGTTTTCCGCATTCCATTACATCATTCATCAGCAGTTCTATGTTCAAAAATACTAAATATAAATGATGTCTTGGATATTGCTACAAAGATCGTGAATTCAATCTTTGCGCGAAGCTGGCAACGACGCCTCATCAAAGTGCAATTGGAAGCTAGCGACTCTGCCGAGCACACTGATTTACATCTTTATACAGACATGAGATGGTTGAGCTGCGGAAATTTTTTAGAGAGATTTCAAGAACTATGAAAACTAAAATAATTTCTTTTTTTCGCGAACGAGGTGACACTGAGATACTTAAAAATTCCTATCGGATGTGACAAATCATTTGAATATCATTAATCTGGAACTACAGGGAAAAAATAAAACCATTATCGATATCATTAGCGCATCACACGCTTTTATAAATAAATTTAAGCTTTTGATTAATCAGCTAAACAAAAAGGGCTATACAAATTTTCCAGCTTTGAAAAGAAGGGCAAGTTCTCACTCAAATTGTGACAACTACGAGACACAACTAATTGTAAGAAACATTCAGAGTGAATTTGAAAGACGCTTCTCTGATTTTAAGCAACTGATGGATATTGTAACTTTAATGGCTTATCCATTTTCTAGTGTAGTCGTTGAAAAAATTCCTACTGAAATATCAAACACTTTCAATATGGAGATCTCTTCAGTACAAAATGAGGTATTGCAGATAATTTCAGATATACATCTCAAAGCCAGAGCAACTGATGCCAAATTTTGGTCTTTCTTATCCGAAAACAAATATCCTTGTTTAAAATAAATAGCTGTTCAGTTAACAGGATTTTTCGGATCAACTTACGTGTGCGAGTCTGCATTTTCGGAAATGAAAATTGTTAAAACGAAATATTGCAATCGACTAACTGACGAACATTTGTCAACATACCTGTGGTTGGCACTTAGTAATTACGAACCGTCCCTCGATAAGTTTGTGGATGATATGCAGTGCCATAAATCAACATCTAAATTCTAAATGAAAGCAGTGACTAAAGAAAATTTCTGACGTTGCAATTTTAGATGTTTAACTTATACAAGTATGTATATTTATATATTATAATTATAAGTAATTGCAATAAATCATTTTCATAAATCTATTTATTGTAGCCTACTCCTAGTAGTCGGTAGTCGTTCGCGCCTATCGCTTGTCACCTAAATGTTTTGTGGTGGATTGCAATCTCTAAAAGTCTGAGCACCTTTGCTTTAAGGTGCTTTGCAATATTGTTCCTTTATTAAAAATTCATAAGCAAGCTCTGTATGCCCGCCCAAATACTCTTATTTAATATTGAAATGCTTTGGTATTCAAGATAGATTATTTTTTTTACAAATCGAAATAATACTTAGAGATTACGTTAATTTCTCTAAGACGTATAAACTATTTCTAATTTCTAAAGGCTACCAGGACATCATGAAACATTCTAAATATTTGGTCTAACACTTCGCGACAGCTAGTAAAATAAACTATTTCGACATAATAACACCTAATTTATAATTTTTATGAATCGATGGATATTAAAATTGCTACCACCAAAAAATAGCTGTCGTCCTTACTCACAGTATACCGTATACTTTTCCGATTTATCTACGAAAATCTAAAATCATAAATTTCAAATTAAATCGAGTCGAAGCGCGCATAACCATTCCATCTTTTTTTAAGCTCTTCCCAAATTCAAAAAACGAAAGAGCAACAAAGAAAGCGAATATCAACATCGGCATAAAATATACGTGATCTCTTTGTACGAGCAAGTACGGCTACGCAGTCGTGTAGTTAATACACCAGCGGGAACATTACGCAACAATGACACAAGATAACATATGTACATATGTATCGTCCCGCCCAAGGGCCCGGCCCCTGCAGTTAACACACAAAGGACCCCCTCCGGCCAATCTCGGCCAGGGGCGGCAGCTGACTGTTCACACTTAGTCCCCATCTCAGTGTCACATTCCGGTAACGTTTTACATGTTACATTGTCTGGCATGCTAATCGAAACGCTTTTGGTATACGAAATCGGCTGGTCCGTCGGTTTTCAGTTTTCACTGCTACGTCACCCTCGACACCTTTCTCCATCGAGATCGATTTAAAAGCGTTATCTAGGAACACACCTCTAAAAACTAGCAATGCAAATCCATCATGTCCATGGTAAATAGTCAAAATGTTGAATTTTCAATAAGAGAAATATATGTACTTGTGTTTAAGAATAAATGTATAAAGAATTTTTAATTTACATACTCTGCATGGCTACAGGGTGTACGTACATTTTTTTAAATACATACACTGACTTAATTATGACACGAACATTCTGTTTATAAAGTATTTTTTTGTTTTGTTTACTATGTACGTGTTAACAAAATATAGTCTTAAAACCAGTTAGTCGTTTATTTCCTCAGCCTCTAAAATTTAGGTAGAGACGAAGAAATATTACTCCATCAAATTCTCATTAGAAATTATCAGCAACCACAGCCACTGTATTAAGGGTGTATGTCGAAAATATCATACAGTCACCGAAAAGGTTATTTACGATTAATTGCGACTTCTCGATGTTTTGTAGCATAATAGTACAACTTTTTTACTGACCCTTAATTTAATTATATACATAGACACAATGCTAATTATTGCATCATACATATATATATATATATATATATATATATATATATACATATATATATATATATATATATATATATATATATATATATATACATATATATATATATATATATATATATATATATATATACTGTACTGGGAATACTTTGAAATAAGTTAACATATAAAAGTTTTATTATGTTCCAAGTTGATCAGCCAAAAATATCGATTAAACAATGAAAATAAATAATTATTAATAATTTCTTATAAACGTATGTCGATAATAATATGCTATTATATTTAATTCGACATGTCTAATGAAATGATATATCGAGGACTGCAATACCAACAGTACGCTCAATAAACATATCACTTCTATACTCAGGTCATTCAAGCAAATTTAAATAAAAATGTCTTCCGAAACTAACCTTTGTCGAATAGAAAGAGAATATTATCTTTGAGGGTTAGGTTCTCTATAACAATGTTAATTTTAATAGGCAAAGATCCTTTTAAATAACATAAACTTTGTAGGACCAACTAAATTAAATTCAAGAATATAGTACTTCAAGAATGTATGTTTATTTTCTATATGAAATTAAATCTGATATAGTTATTTACATCTGTGGCTATTTCTAATATTATTATAAAGACAAATTTTATTTAATATTTCAGATATGACAAAATTTATGAAGGAAAATAAAACCTGTGCAAGAGCTTTGAATCTAAGAATTATTTAGGAATAAATGACTATATTAAATAAAACTGGTAAATTGATATTATTCAACACTTAATGATGAATTCTTGGTCTTTAATATTTTTAGTTTATCACTTACATGATTTGATTTATTGTGACAATACTTGAAGAAATTTAATTAGACTCGAACCAACTGCAATACTGCTTCTACTACGAAGAAAATTTCCACTTATCCTTGCTACTGAAGAATCTACTAGTTATTTTGAAAACAACCAATCCTTAATGATATAAATGGATAAACTTGATCGAATAGCTAATATGTATCCAACTCCTCCGTTCGTAGACCAATTAATAATAATCTTTCCGTAGACCAGGAAATTATTTCCCAAAATAAACCAAATGTATCTAAATGTGGTCTGATATTTAAATTAACGATGATCCAGCCTTCTGGCTCCTTCTCCAGGTATTTTAAAATGACTAATTAATCATATTATAAATTTAAAAATAAATTGCATGCGAATTGGGTACTTTAATGACTCTCCTTCAAAAATATTACTTCTTCTTCTATTATTATATGATATAGCTATATAAAATTGCTATTTTTAAATTCACATTCAAAATTTCTCTCTATATTTTTTTACAGACAAAAATAATCCTTCTTTCTTTTTTTTTCAATTGCCATGGTTATTCAATATACATACTTTCATTTTATCCAAGTAAGTTAGTTTTTAAAATGCCAGTTTTATATTCAGTAAATCGAAATACCTTTTTTTTTAATTCAAATTTGAAAATGACATATTCATATAGTTAATTATCAATTTTAAACCACTCACTTGCATATGTTAAATTTTACAATAATTTATATAAATTTATTAAATATAATTTTCACTATTATTCAACTTTCAAAATATAATTGACTAAAAATATCTACCAAGATTCAACTATAATCTATATTTACAAAGCTAAGTTATTAAGAATAAGATACCCAATTAATTTTTTGTAAACATTAACCATTAACCATTTCAAATTCAAATAAATCAAATATATCTTGCATATGTTCTAATTTTAAAATCGCATAGACGTAATATTAGAAATAGCTCATCAAGCAATATAATGGAAGTTTATCCCATTATAATACATTTGGGCACCCCTGCCTTAAAGTGTAAAATTATTTAAACTGTAACAGTTACGGGATTTACTATTTCTTAATTGCATATATTCCATCGATTAATTTTTGACCGTTCTTGAGCGGTGACAGTTTTTTTTTTAAGTTTTTGATTTTATACTTGACGGTACACATAAAAGTAAATACAATCAAGAGACAACTTGATTGTATTTACTTTTATGTGTTTGTTTTGTTGGACAAGTACATTGTACAGTTTACGTATTTTACTGGACAATAAACCCTATTTTTCCCAGCTAAATGAAGGAATGTCCCAATAATAGTTTTTTTAGTTGTTTTAATTTAAAAGTTCCAAAGAGCGTTGAGCATTGAAACTAGACAAAATCTATTTAACAAATTTTTCCTAAGATAAGTTAGATAATTTATCTGATAAGTAGTAGACAAGGTTGTCAACTATTCGAGTGCGTATTATCGTACCGCGCACATTTAAATACCTTACCAGACTGGTTAATTACTGTACGAAGACGATGGTTTAAGGATTAAAAAAGATGCTAAAAATTTTATATTAATTTTCAAAGTAAATTTATTAGAATAAAGTCAACAAATATAAAAAATAAAAATAAAATTCCGAATGTAAAATTATTTTCACAAATTGTTATTCTTTAAATTCGACCCTCGTACAATTTAGTTCAGCTATATATTATTTACTAATTATCGCACTACTTCAGATGCTTAAAAAATAGTTTGCCTTATTCTGCATTTTGTTCGTTCGTTATTTTCGGATAACACTGTCTATTATACTAGGTCTGCTATAATTATAACTACTCTTCGACTAAACAATACTTAAAATTAATTATATTTATTGTACTGCTTTGATTCATTACTATCTAATTTGTTTATATACGCACTACTGTCAGTTATTTGGTCTGTCAATTAAAACTCATTTATTAATTATCTCTATATTTCGCAACGGGTTTGTTGCTTCTTCGGGAGATACTACAAGATTAATGAAAAGTAACCTTAAATAAATTAGTTTATAAAGCAGTAGTAAAATGCTTACAAAATGTAGAGTTCAAAAAATAAAAGTGACGTACACGGACATTAAAATTGATTAAATTTAAAACAATAATGTAACTATACATATAAGATGTGTCACATCAACCTTAAAAAACATTAGTAACTTCATCACTTCAAAACTGACATCTGCTTTCAAAACTAACATCTGAATTATTAACATCGTTCTATAAGGTGTTTCTAATAAACTTGGACCAAGGTGTATCGTGGCTTAGTAGGTTAAAGCGACGGTGCGGCAAACCGTAGACTTGGGTTCAAGCAAAATTTTCCTAATAAATTTCGTATGATTTGCATTGTAATTTGTAGACAGTAGTGATTACATTCACATTTACCTCGCAAAATAACATACTAATTTGAAAATGTGTATCAAATGATATATATATATATATGTATATATATATATATATATATATAAGTGTTTAGATAATTTCTTAGCCGTTCATTAAATATAACATTTGATAAATTATTGGAGTTTTTCGGCTTTTTTGTATGAAATATTTCATATAAAAAAGCCGAAAAACTCCAATAATTTATCAAATGTTATATATATATATATATATATGTAATTTCTTTTCCGAAGTTGGTGGAGACTGTGGCTTGTAATCTGAAACAGAAATAAGAAAAACACCCTAACCACAATATATATCAATAAGTACTATATACGTATTTCGGCAACTAAGTTGCCATCTTCAGTAGAATAACCTTAAAAACTGAAAAATGTTAAACGTAGCGTTTTTGGCTAAAGTATCTATACATAGAATGAACGAGAGTATAGTTGCCCACATAGCCTTTCTTTGATTATTTTAGCGTTTGAAATAGTAATAAAACGAAATTAGGATATTATAAATCAATAGTTTAAAAAACTTATAGATAAAATGCAATAACAATTTAGGTATACTCGTATCATTGATTAAAAGAACGGCCATGGAAGAAAAACAAACTTTGTTACAGATCTAATTTTGCACCGACGCTGATAACACGTGCTCTAAAAATAAAATTCAATTAAGACCATTAAAATTTAGATATTTAAAGAAAAATAGTGTTCAAAAGCATTAAAAGAAAATAACCTCAAAACAGAAATATCTTTCCCATGTATGCATCATTCGAAAATCTGTATACAAAAATTTGTACTAAAATTTTTACATCATCGAATAAAGAATTTTAAAAGCTTTCAAAATCCATAAAAAAAATGGGGTTGACATTTAAAAAAATTATCAATGACGTCCGAACTTATTCAAGGTCGACGAAAAAAAACAAAATGGTATCATCTAAATATAGCTAATATATTAATTAGATTAATAGACCTGTCTTTGCATTTTGTCAAATAATGCACAATTACTATGGGTTTGTGTCCATACCTTATGGACGCTTTGTATGTATACACTCACATACATACATATTTCAAAATAAAAATAGCATCTTGAATGAAAAAATGTTTTCAGATATGTAGACAAGCCTTTCTTTTCATTTAGTGCTCCCTGAATTACCACTAGGATTTTTATGACTTTTATTTACGTTATACTTTTGAATGCGTTTTTGAAAACTAAAATAAAATATTTTTTCATCAGAAAAAAGCAAGAAGTTGTTACGCCTATGAGTAAACAAGGACAAAATACGTAGAAAGAGACAAGTGGACCTAAAATGCCGGCTCTACTTATAACTAGAGTGGACCAATCCGGAGCGAAAGCAGAGGCGTGACTAACGAATTGGTTTCCGCGTGCCCCATCGCACATACGATTATTTAGTATGTTGTTCACGGTCATCGTGTGTACACGTATAATAGCGGCAGGAAAGTGTATTCTGTGTATTTAATAATGTTGAAGGAGCGTACAGTAAAAAAACCGGTATCATCAAAGTTAGTCAAGAGGTTTATTGAGAACCATCCTAGTTTATCTTACAATGGGGTAAATGTAAAATGTAAAAACAGCACCGTTCGTGATAGTATATCTCTAGATATTAATAATGTTTCGCATGCGGGAACCAATTCGTTAGTCACGCCTCTGCTTTCGCTCCGAATTGGTCCACTCTACTTATAACAAGTTATAACCAGTGATCGGACATTCGCAAAAAATAAGCATTAGTATGGGATCCTAGTTGATATGGGGTGTTTATAGAATACACACGATCACCCTATAGAAATTATTAACATTATTATACAAATACAATGGCCGCATTATAAGAATGATTTTATTACTATTGAAGCGAAAAAGGTAATGTAATCGACAGAGTAACTACATTGTATAAAGTTGATTAAAGAAACTTTGATATGTGCCACAAAGTGTAAACGTAAATATCCCACTGGTTAAATACCAGCAATAAAATTTGTTTGTATAAAAATTCGAATCTATCTTTTCGATAACTTCATTGGCGTCCCATCGGGTAAAATATTTCTACTTCATACATATTTAAGCATGCATTAATATACATAGATTTAAACAATAATATAGAATATAGAAAAAATAATTAATTGAATAACGCAATTTAAATACATTTTTTATCTAGTTAAAAATATTTTTAAATTTTCCTTTTGTAATAAAATAATTATGAGAAAATAAAGTGATGGTTATGCGTTTTTAGACATGTTTTGATGTCTATATTCTTCACCTTGAATTCATTGTCATAAAAGTAGAAAAAGTCACTTGTTTTCAAAACAATAAAATGTGTGTATATACATGTACAATGTAGATGTACATTTAGTAACGGGATAGAACAAATAAATGGAATACTTAATAGTAAATGGATTAAAGAATTGTAAATAAAAAAGTCTGTTTCTTCCTCCTGGTTTGAAGGAAGTTCGGTATGTATCGACCGAAGTATGTGTTGAAATAATACAATAGTTTTTGTATAACACTAATATATTTACAAATTTAATCTTGGAGTTCCGTTAACTTAATATAAATGCAGTATCTGGTCTTAATACTAAAGACCGAGAAAAACTGGCTAATAAATAATATTTGCTCCTATTTAGATCACTGAGATCTTAGTAGGAACTGTTTGTTAGATCACTGAGACCTAAGCTTTAACTCGAAGAGATCGTACTTGTAACTGTAGTGAGCTCTAAGAGATCTTGTTTGGAACTGTTTCTTCATTCCCTTATTTTTCGGAAAGAAAGTTTTGTCCCCGCCAGTCAAAGAGAGGGAGAAAACAATGAATAGAGTATACGGAAATTTCCATACCATTTTTTTACCTTTCCAAGAAAAGTATATGCTGTAGTTTCCAACGTCATAAATGTATTAAAATAAACAATATACGCCGGAAACCCTTAATTATAGAAAATAAAATACCTCTTAAAGTAATAAATATACAATGCACAATACTTCGCAATACTAATACTTCGCAGAATCGCATCGAACCCAATTATTTCACCTATTATAATAATATATAACAGGAAATATATACAATAAAACTTATTCTATTATATTTATGCTTATTCAAATACATTATTTACATAATGGATGGATTAACCAGAGGGTTGTGCCTGTAATAAAATAAATAGTTTTTATGATTGTAGAAAATAAGACAATGAAGAAATGTAATACCTGACCAGTCTTAAAGTAATTAACAATATTAAATATATCTGAACTCCAAGACCTTTTCTATATACAATATATAATATTTACAATTTAAAACTAGGATTAAATATATTAACATAAATATACCTACATCTAAATAAAACTAAAAATACAAAATTAAATCTATTTTGCCCGAACAAAGTCGAAAATAATTTATGAACTATATGCACTATATAAAAACCCAAAAACAATAATTGTTAATTAAACAATTCTGTGTTGTAATTTACTATCAAATATTTTTCAATATTTTCCGTGGTAAGACGCATTCTCTTAACTACACAAATATCTTTAAATAAGGAAAATGACCGCTCGACATCACAACTCGTAACGGGTGCAAAACGAAAATCTTCAAATTCTGCTTATAGATTTAGACATTCAAAATCTGCTGGACTTTTCTGTAATGCATTAACTATCTCGTTTAATTTTTCATCTCCAGGATTTCTTGCTTTAACCCTTTGAATATATTGGTAGAGCTTTCTTCCAATTTCTTCCGGAATTTTTTCTAATCATGGTGTCTACTGACACCATGTTATTAAATTTAGTTATTGCTTCTACGATAGATAGATTTTGTTTTTCTAGATATTCAATAGCTTCAGGTATCTTTCCAAAGTTAATTTTAATAAAAATTAGATCTCGTTTTATATTTACAGAATCCATTAGCGTCTTACATTTTTAAATACTTTGAGCTGTATTTTCTAATTTATCAATGACGTTTTTGATCACATTGAAATTGTCAGCATAAAAAACAGCAGCGTTCATCGACGTTCCCCATCTTGTTAATATAGGTTGTGGAGGTAATTTCAAATTAGGGCAGTGTTCTTTGTAAAAGCGTTTGCGGGTTGGCGACCTCAGAAATATTTTTTTTTATTTCGCCTACAAGCGCATCAATATCGGTAAAATATTCACGAATAAATACATTCACATATTCTATGCAAAGCATGTGCTAAACATGTGACTCTAAACTTCTCAGTTGTGATGCTGATTGATCGGAATGTCCACTCTGATCACTAGGTGGTTGTTGCAATCTATAATTTTTCTCATGCGCCTTAGATCTTAAATGTTGATCTATGTGACTTTTCTTGTAGCACTTAAATTCTTTATTTTTGCATATAGTGCACAATATTCCTTCATCACTAGGCACTAGAAATTCAAGATACGGGATTAACCAATTATACTTAATTCTTTTCGACATTTTATAAATAATTTTAACCTTACTAGAATTTTATAACACGCGACGTTTTCCACGTTGCAAAAATGACTGACTCAAAACTTACTTTAATGTGTAATATTTGCTTATAAATAATCGAAGAAATAAATATGGACAATTTAATGTCTGTATAATGAAGTTGGTAAATCCTGGAAAAGAATTTGTTATAGCAAATACTGTACACTTATTTTAGATATATATTTTTTTTATACACACATATGCCTATTATACATTCAAAAAGCTTCTCCATTCATTTCATAAAATAATTTTGTTTTAAAAGATGGCGATTTGTGTTAGAATCTTCTATTGCTGCTAAAAAAATAAATACTGATGCTTAGATACACATTGTTTTTGTGAATGATGTGATACACGTATATTGTACAAAAAAATATAATAATTTTTTCGTCACACCTACTGCGTAAGTAAACAATTGACACCTTTTTTTGAAACGTAAGTGACACTTTACATACCGTATTGACAGTTGCTATGGTAGCGGGCTGTAATATTTATTACGACCCTAGGGACATAATAACAATATTAGAAAATTTATGACAAATTTATTTCAAACATGATTAATTAATATAACTAGGAAAAATAGAATCTTGTACAAAAACTTATGATTTTGTAATATTAAATGTAAACGAACAATTAGAACAATTAGCTATCTGAACAATAGAGTCTTCTTTCTTACTAGGCAAGTTTATATTTTCAATAATGTCAACATTATTAATGGTTGGATTCCTATTGGAATCATCAACTTTCTTCTCATTTTTCTGTATCACAGTTGAGCAAACAGCCTTTGTAATATTTTGTTTATATAAAATTCGGTCAGCTATCTGTACTTTATTTATCATTGAATCGGAAACATAGCTTTCTGCCACGGTAGAAGATTTCCATCCGCCGTGTCTTTTCAGACCAAGAACATCAATTCCTAAATCGGCTAATAATGTTGCAGAGGTCCTTCGAAAGGAATGTCCGGTGTAGGTAGTGGGGTTCTCCAACGACAAGTATTTTGCTATTTGGCTAGGAATTTTTGCGAGAGTGTTTTTTCCTACAGGCTGATTTCGACATTTACCAAAACTGTACTTTAAGAAAAATCTAACATTGGTAATATTTTCTAATCTCAGACCAATGTATTTTTTAATAATTAGCTGAAAATTAATTGGATATTCTTCCTTCGCAATAATTGTAAAAGAACGTTTTAATCCATTTTTAGTATCCGGTATTTTAATTATTATTACATCATTTTTATTTTCCACATCTTGAATTTTCATTTTAACTAGTTCATCTTTCCTACAAGCCCCAGCAATTCCCATAATCATAATAACCTGCAAAAAATTAGTATAGAATGAACACGAATTAAAAAGAATCATTCTGTAAACTTACCTTCATCAACAAATATGTATCGTCGGAAGCTTCAATAAGAAATTTATTCATTTCCTCTCTTGTAAAGATACTAGACTTTTTAGTCTTAAAACCATCATTTTTACGCTTCAAAAATCCTTTCAATTTAGGATATTTTGAAATATCTTCATTTTCGTTAATAAATATGGTAGTTTTTAACATGGAGTATTCACACCATAAACTGTGGTGATTTTAACTTCATAGATCTATCACGAAAATATGCCAGCATTACACTTTCTGAAATACTCTCCACATACCTCTGGTGACACCAATCTTTGAACATTTTATAGGTTTCATTGTATCTGTTTTTAGATTTCTCCGGCAAAATCTCAGTACAAGCTATAATAGCATCCATCTCTATTTGATTCATGTTTATAAATTTTATTTAGAAAGAAAAACTTTTGAAAATCTATTGCATATACTTTGACATTTATCAAAAATATAAATTTATATCGACACAAACATGGTTACCATAGATACGACAAATATTCCTGACTTGATGTTACTAATGTGTATACATATAGTAAAAGTAAAGTGGAAAATCATTCAAATTCGTCTATTTAAAAAAAACGTAGGTATGACGAAAAATCTCATATGCACCACGGTTCGTACAGTACACTTTCATGGTCTCGAATACATGCAAACCTCGACCCTACGGGTCTCGGTTTACAATCGTATTCTCGACCATAAAACTGTACTTACGAATAAATAACTATTATAGCAATAAAATTTCTTCCCGAAAATGAATCTATGTGCGTGCGCTTATGTCCCTCGCTCATTTTATTCGTTGTCGACCTAAAGTCCGATCTCTATTTATAACAAAACGATTTGTGAAACATGCCATTTTTTGTATAAAACAAAAAAAAACATTTTTAATAATATAAAAATATTGTTAAAAATCGGGAGCGGGGAAGCTAATATAAACTCAGATATTTAAATACAAAAACATTTTAAGCGGTGTAATTTTTTTTAAACGTTACTTAAACCAATCATTGGCGTAGAATGCAAAATGTATTGCAAAAATTGTAAATTAAAAAACTGATTTACTTTAATTTCAAAAATGTAATTTCGAATATCAGTATACAAAACTTAATATAGGTATGTCTCCCAATCTAGTTTTGATAATAGATTTTTGTAATTCTGATAATTGCGGATAATTTAAAAAAATAAATTGACTATGGATTTGCCAAATACGACATTGTCCTCAATAGTATATTATACTATAAGGGAGAGAAATGCGTTATTTTGGCAGAGGTGCAATTTGAATGCACCGAGGACAAAATAGCATCTCTCCCGAATGGTATATATATACTATTTTTTCCACGGTCTCATTAACTTAAAAACACATATTTTGTCATTATGAAGTAAGTAGCACCAGAATTATTGTATTCGGATTTGAGCATTTATTTAGTAGTCGTTGAGTTATTGTCATAACTACAAAATAAACAAACAAAAAGAATTGTCAAATTAAGGTGCTAGTTTGGTTTAGTTTAAAGTTTGTTTAGTGCACAAACTGTAAATGTAAGCGAAAGTAATATTCCTTCTAATATTAATTTTGAAAATTGTACAAATGTAACATTTAATTTAAATGTCAATAAATAATTTCAATGTTATCTTTTTTTTGCATGAATCACAAACGTTCTCCATAATGTAAACTCCCTTGGGAGCATTATACTCCCTTGGGAATAATCGACTACTTCTGTTTTAATTTTGATGTCATAGAAACTGATTTCTACTCCCGACCGTAGAAAAAATTATTTTCACATTACAAAATTTTAAATTTTTGACATCGACATTGACATCAAAATCGAGTGTCTGAGTTTTCAAGGGCTGCGACCGTACATTTGGAGTTAATTTTGTGACTTGCTTCTATCCCAGCATCATGAACTGTCGACATGTCTGAATAGAAATTTTCGCACAAATATGAACTTGTATTGTTCTCTGCGCCCGATTTTTAATGATATTTTTCCACGGTCGGGAGTAGAAATCAGTTTCTATGACATCAAAATTAAAACAGAAGTAGTCGATTATTCCCAAGGGAGTATAATGCTCCCAAGGGAGTTTACATTATGGAGAACGTTTGTGATTCATGCAAAAAAAAGATAACATTGAAATTACTTATTGACATTTAAATTAAATGTTACATTTGTACAATTTTCAAAATTAATATTAGAAGGAATATTACTTTCGCTTACATTTACAGTTTTTGCACTAAACAAACTTTAAACTAAACCAAACTAGCACCTTAATTTGACAATTCTTTTTGTTTGTTTATTTTGTAGTTATGACAATAACTCAACGACTACTAAATAAATGCTCAAATCCGAATACAATAATTCTGGTGCTACTTACTTCATAATGACAAAATATGTGTTTTTAAGTTAATGAGACCGTGGAAAAAATAGTATATACCATTCGGGAGAGATGCTATTTTGTCCTCGGTAAATTGTAGCCCTCGGGCTTCGCCCTCGGGCTTCAAATTGCACCTCTGCCAAAATATCGCATTTCTCTCCCTTATAGTATAATATACTATTTTATATAGGGGTGAGTGGGGCAGGTTGTTACAGGGGCAAGTTGTTACATTACAAATAATTTCCACATTTGTCGTTGAAGCTGCCTCTATCCGACAGAGGTAGAACCAGCAATCGAATGCAACCTACTCGTGAAGTTTTAAATTTCTAGCTAGGGGCAATTTCGACGCATGTGAAGTAAATTAATGTTTGTGCAGTAATCACTTTATATCTACTAGACGGTAAGTAATCAATTTCTATAGTGGCATAGGTTGATAAACATAACTGTTTTTCTCAAAGTTCCACTATTTAGTTTTGGGTTTAACTTAGATATTTACAGAAAAAACAACATTATTTTATTAATTACCGACCAGGGCAAGTTGTTACAATAATCATGGGGCATGTTGTTACTGTTACAACCTGCCCCGTCAATGTAAATAATTAAACTATCAATTTCAGTATTTTTTTATTCTTCTAGTTAATATGGTGCCGACTTATAAAAAGAAGACTGACAGAGGAAACACGTCCATTACAGTTTTTGTAAACGCTGCTAGAGAAATATATTTATTCGGGAAGCTGCGAATCGATTTGAAATTAATTTTATAACATTGCATCGATATCTTAAAAAGAAACGTGAACATCCTGATGGTAATAGAGTATCTATAGACTATGCTGCACCCTCTAAAATTTTATCAGAGGAACAAGAAATCGAACTGTTGAACTATGCTGAACAAGTTGCAAAATTGTATTATGGTCTGACAACAAAGGACCTACGAAAGCTTGCATGCGATTTGGCTGTTGCCAATAACGTTAAAGTTAAGGGCGCATGGAATAACAGTGAAATGGCATCGAAGGACTGGTTATTAGGGTTTCTCAAGAGGCATCCAAATTTGTCGATTCGAACACCAGAAGCTACGAGCCTTTCTAGAGCAACAACATTTAATCGCCACAACGTGGGTTTGTTTCTTGGCAACCTTGGTTCCGTTTACGACAAATACAAGTTTAAAGTCAATTATGTGTATAATGTGGATGAAACGGGGCTTACCACAGTTTAAAAAACATGAAAAATTGTTGCCAAAAAGGGAACTAAACAAGTTGGGGCAATAACTCCGGGAGAACGGGGGCAATTCGTAACTATGGCTTTGGCAGTAAGTGCAAGTGGTAATACTGTGCCGCCCTTGTTAATATTTCCAAGAAAACACTTTAATCAGTTAATGCTAGCAAATGCACCATGTGTAGGAGCGGCTTCATCTTCTGGTTGGATAACAGCTGAAGTTTTCTTGCAATTTATTAAATATTTTGTTGTATCCACTCGATGTACTGAAGATAAGCCAGTATTAATTCCGTTCGACAACCATGATTCGCACCTATCTACCGAAGTGCTGAATTACTGTATATAATACTGTAATTACTGTATGGTATAGTCCTGTTGAGCTTTCCACACCATACCTCTCATCGGTTTCAACATTTAGACAAGACTGTGTACGGTCCTCCCAAAAGGCACTATAGTACATTCGCTGATGGATGGCTTAAATCGCATCCAGGAATCCCGATGACTATTTACGATTTTGCGACTGTATTAAAACATGCTCTACCACATGCCGCTACACCAGGGAACATTCAAAGTGGGTTCGTAGTAACAGGTATCTGGCCATATAATAGGGAGGTATTTCAAAACGACGAATTCTTGCCATCGGAGGTTACCAATAGAGACGTTGAAAACATCGAGGCTTTCGATAAAATTGAGGATGAAAATTGTGGAAATATGTCCTGCACAGTAGATCAATCACCTCACCTCAGTCTAGCACTGCTGATTCCAAAAATCGTAATTCCACCCTTTCACCTCAGCCTTGGACTTCTGATTCCAAAGATTCTGGACATCAACCAACTTTCCATGTGACACCACAGCTGTTGAAACCTTTTCCGAAAGCTGGCCTTAGAAAAGTAAGAATAAATCGCAAGAAACTTAAATCTGCTGTCCTAACACCAATAAAGGCTTAACTTGTAGCAGAAGCCTATACAAGACAAAAAAGAAAGCAAAAAGGAAAGAAAGTTAGAAATTGAACTGGAAATAACAATGTGAAATTTGAGAAAAAAATAAAAGGTGAGAAAAGTTAAAAAAGATCATTTATCGTCAGATTCTAAAGAATCAGATGAAGGTAATGAATTGTGTCTAGTCTATTCAATGGCTTTTTCTGAAATTCAAAAATGAAGATTGGATCCGTGTACGGTTTGCAAAAGATGGGCGCACGTGTCATGCGGTAATAATGAAGACTATTATGTTTGTATAAGCTGTACATCCGAGAATAGTTTTTACACTTACTTTTTTTCTTTGCATTTGATTGATAATAATGTATTGATTTTGTATTTTAAAGCATTCGTTTTCCAAAAATGCTTTTTGATTTAAATCCAGCATTGTAACAACCTACCCTGCACGCTGTAACAACTCGTCCCACAGTGGGGCACATTGATACAATGTGTATTGGTTCCTTAAAATTGTGATATTTTTTTGTGTATCTAATTAACAGCAAAATTAAATTTATATTTCAAGTTAAAAGTTTCCTTGTCACTTATGTAAATTCAGATTTTTATTCCAATACCAATGTTCGGGTAGAAACAATAAAATGTGAGGATTGAAACAACATGCCCCACTCTCCTCTAGCTTGAATAAATAGTTATTGAACATTTATTTTGCAATTTCGTCATTTTGATTAATGTTCAAATAGTAAAAGCCGATTAATTCGAGTTTAATTTTTAGATTTTAAAAAATTCAAATTTATGATATAGAAACATCGGCGGTGCTACAAAATAAATATGAAGAACTTTAAACATAAATTAAGTGGCAGAAACCACAGACAAAATTGAAAGTTGTATTCGACGCTCTTAGTTACATAATAATCTCTTAAGAAGTCATATCAACAAGTAGTTTTCAGTATTATTTACATTACACTGTAACCACTAATAAAGTGGTTTCAAGGAAAAAATTAATTGAACCTTCAATGTCCAGTGTATTTTCGTAATGTCAATCATCGTCCATATTTTTCTTAACATGCGTTAAATTAGAAAAAGAGAAAAGGTGAATGGTAAAGAAGGGGAAGAATGAAAGAATCTAAACTACACATACCTACGTACACGAATACACATCCATATACGTGCAACATTTACCTATGAGAGCGTATTCTGAGAAACCCAAATAACCATTCAGTATTGTGCGGCTGTCCTTTTCCATTATGAAAGAGTTAACTTATGAAGTTGGCCACTCCAACGCTGAACATGTCATCTCTAAGATTTTTATTCTTCGTGTGTGACAGGGCGAGAAAAAACTTCTCATTGTTGTTCGATTCCGAAACGTCACTTCAATGTTTGTGTTTGTTTAATAGATTTCTTTCCCTCAAATAGGTTTCGATTTAATCGATTAAACGGTGGATGAATATACTCGCAAAGATATTCTTTCTTTGTAAATGGTCAGTCATTTACGCATTAATTTGGTGTCACACATTCCTGAAGAATACTATATTCCAATAAATTTCTATAATTTAAAAAACATTAACTACAAAACACAATTGTGTGATTTTCACCAATATTTTATTAAACGAGGAACACACTGAAATTATTGAAATACAAGAAAACTACAAGTCGTATTGGAAAATAAATGTATTCATGTTCAAAGTACTCCCCTAGAGCATCAATGCACTTTCTTAATCGAGTTTTCCACAAATGAAAAGCTTCTAGCCAGTCATCTTTCAGAATACTATCAAAAAATTGATGAATTGGTTCGTCAATCTCGTTTACCAACTCGAGACATCGACCACGTATGCTCTTTTTCAGGTGGAAGAACAACCAGAAGTCACACATTGCCAAATCTGGCGAACAAGGTGGATATTCGATAAGTTTTACATTATTTTTACGTAAAGAATCACGTGTAGTTGTGCAGTGTGTGACAATGCATTGTCCCGGTGTAGCAATAATCCGCGAATATTGATTAATTGAAAAACAGCAGGTAAATATGTTGTGATGTACCAGTTAGCTGTAACTGTAGGTTGTTCTTCGCTAAATTGCTTTTACTAAACCTGTACCTCGAAAGAAAACTGCGTACATTACTTTCCTCATAGACCTCTGCTTTTTTGACATCGTTGGGGTTGGTGCGTCTTCGTGGGCCCATACACGACTCTCCTGGCGAGTGGGAACATCATAAAACGGTATGCACGTTGCATCGCCTGTTACTATTTTATAAATAATGGGATGCCCCCTTTGTTTAAGAATTGAAATGTTTCCCGAGCGATCCTTACACCCTCTGCGTTTTGGAAGTCTTTGAATTTATATCGAACCCAACGTGTAACAATTTTTTTCATATTAAGATGATCGTGCAAAATTGTATTAACTGTTGCGGATACAATGCCAATAGTATAAGTTGGCGCGAGGAGGGGTAAGTTCGCGCAGGATTAGAAGTAGTGGGGAGATTTGTATTTGGTTTTACATCAAATGTCAGATAATTCTAACCTCTGAGCGTGTATCACTTTTTGATCCCCTAGCAAGGACATTATGTTCCGTCAACCGTCAATGACAAATGTATTCTGACAATTACTTGAGTAGTGGGGGTGGACGTTTTTAAAAACGGCTTCTGCGCACCACCTCCTCGCGCCAACTTAATTGGCGCTTGCTATACATCGCAAATCTTTTTCGATTAACTTTTTGACTTTTTTGACGTTTTCAAGATTTACCGAAGAACATGGCCTTCCTGGATAATTCTCATCGCTAAGCGAAATCCGAGCTCTTTTAAATTCTCGAAACCAACTAAACACTTTGGATAACGCTATATTGACAAATGCAAGTTGCAAACGTTCAACGTTCGCTTTTGGTTTAAACCAACTTTGAAATCGTAGTAATTTAGCGCGAAAATGTTTCCGTGACAACTCCATACTTCCACTCATAATTGTCTGTAGCACATGTGCTACGTGACAGACGCGATTCAACTGGCTATCACAGACGACTAATTAAAGGTCGTAGTTTACAAAAATGCAACGTTGCCATCTCTATAAATTATACTTTCTTAGCATTTCAATAATTCCACAATTCTCGTAGTCTAAATCTAGTATATTCTAGTCAGATAAACTAATTTAAGAGTGGGGCTGTTATACAATTACATGGGAATAAGTTAATATAGAATTATTCAAATCTACTTGATCATTTGATAAATTATTACAATTTTTATATGCGTTTATTTCTATTGCTTCAAGTTATGTTAACTTTACCTTTATTTTCTGAATGTAAAATAATGAAATCTGAATTAAAAGAATGATTACAAGTATTTAAATGTACAGCATAGTTGGACTCACTTTTATAATTAAAACATTTCTTGTGTTCTGACATTCTCGCTTCCATAGTTCTTCCAGTTTGTCTGTTATATAGGTTACCGTCTGAAAAATACGTATAAATGTCAAACTCATCAAAAATTTTCAATTTTTTAGGATGTTTTTAAATGTAATTAAAATCGATCCATATCATTCTTTATTCAATATTTACCAAAATTCAGCCGTAATTCAAATGCATCGACCTGCAAAAAAATCTATGAAATTCTTGGACATTAGTTAGACGATACGTTTAACATAAGTTCCTATTCATAAAAATAGTAAATGTTGATATTTTCATATAAAATGTTTTGATGGACAAACATTTAAAAACATATGGTGTTTTTATTACGATATCTGGTTTTGTGGATATCAATAATTGTCTTTACGTCGAATATGTTGACAAACTATGCCGCATGAATTAAAATTAAAACTCAAACGTTGTTTTAAAAGTAAAATTATTATGTTTATAATAAAACAAAAATCATCATAAAACAAAAAGCTTTATGTAGCGTGTCCATGGCGTGTCTAATGGGATGGATACCTGGTTTTTAATTATTTGTATGGAATTATTTCCTTTTTTTATTCTTTATTATGTATACACATTCTAAATATTTTGAATTCATAGGCGTCATGGAATACAATTTTCAGAGGGTTTTTAATTTTGGGGTTCGCGTCGTAATTGGCGCACTGTATTTTGAATTTATGTTCTATATAATTACATCTTTCCATTTGTCATACATTGTCTCTTTATTTTAAGGACAACCTGTATATAAAATAAGATGTTTTAATATATATATTATATTTAATTATGTTTTGAATTTGATATTTTACTGTATTCTGGGATTGCGAAGGGATTATTTTTATGGATTATCTGGCGAAAGGTACTACAATTAATGCAGAATATTATTCGAACTTGTTATCCGGACCACTTATTAGAAAACGGCCCGGGAAGTTGCATAAGCGTCTGTTAATGCAATAGGATAATGCAAGACCGCACACCGCAAGAAAAAGATATTTTAAACGATTTACAATGGGAATTGCTTCCGCATCCACTTTATTTCACCGGATCTCGCAAGGAGTGGATTTCATCTGTTCCCAGATTTGAAAAATCTTTACGGGGTGTTTGTTTTGACTTAAAACGTGCCATAAATAGATGGATTGAGGAGACATCGTAAAAGTTCTTTGACGACGGCTTAAAAAATCAATTTATCGGTGGGATAAATGTATTCAATTAAATGGCGATTATTTTGTAGAACTACATTGTAATATTGATGGAAATTAACAAAATAAAAAAATTCTAGCTAAATTCCCAGAACTTTGGAAACATCTCTCGCACACATGGATATACACAACGCATACTTCGTTTTGGTGAGACTTTTACGTACAAACACGTATTTTGAACTCATCTTAGTTCTCGTCAGTGTATGAGGAGAAGCAGCACCCAAATTGCTTGCGTTGTTACTAATATATGCGCAATCTTGTACGCCACATCACATGCCAAGAGACAGCCAAGAGAGGCACGCTACCGTGTGTGTAGCTAAGCTACTAGAAGGAAGCCATATGTTTAGATGTGTACCCTACTACTCGTAGCCAAGGAAGATCCAATATACTATGTAAAAGATAGCATATTGATGTTTAACTAATATCAAATGTAAAATACAGTAATACGAAAATTTTAAAAACATATTTGTATGTGTACCTATGCACAATACAAATACAGTTATGTATTTAGTATTACTGTATTTTACAATTGACGTTAGTTAAACAACGATATGCTATCACTTATATCCTTTAGGTGTCTCTATTGTGTTAGACATATTCTTATGAAGACAATTCTCCTTTCTTTCATTAATCCGTTGAATGTCTTCGCAAACATATTGAATTGCAGTAATCACTAAAATCCATGTGCATTGAAATCTATTAATTTTCTAGTCGATACTAAGTGCAATTTTATAGAAGATATAATGTCCATCTACAAGATTATATCTATTGATCATTGAAACTATTCATACTGAAAATGCATGTACAGGGTCGCTATTATGTATGGAAACGGTAAAATATCTCAGGAACGGTACGAGATATCTAAGTGAAAGTTTGTACAGGAACATATTTGGATCTTTATGGCTATATTTTCTTTTTCTTTTCTTATCGCATATTTGAAATCCAAGGTTCACTTGATTTTTTTAATGGCAACACTGCATGAATTTGGCATTGCTGAAAAATTATTTTTTTCTGAATTTAGTGATGTTATAGTATGTCATTTTTCCAAAATAGTTTTAAAAATGGATAAAAAGTGTTTCGGTTTCTTTGGGGCTAAATGTATTTTTCGTTTAGTTGGCTATGAAAGTAGGGATGACAGATCAAGTATTTAATTACACTTGACAACTGTTAACGTAGAGCTGTGAGTTTCAGATTTGTTTGAATTATCAAACGGAATTAAGATGTATTTAACTGAAAGAGAAAAAATTCTAATAATAGCAATGGTTGGATACGGCGACAGAAAACGCACTTATGCTGCAGTTTGTCGATTATTTAATAAAGTACATCCAAATAGAAATGTCGATAAATCGACAGTTTCAAGAACGATGAAAAGATACATGGATACAGACAGCGTTAACAATCGTCCAAAATTGAATATCTTTAATGATGTAATAGACAATGGTAAGGTTTCTGTCCAACAATTAGCTTTAAGCCATAACATCTATGGGCGCTCAGTTCAAAAAATAATAAAAGAAGATTTCTATCCTTACAAAATGACATTTTTTCATAGATAGTAACTTCATAGCAGATAAGTATTTAGAACTATTGGAAGAAAATGTCATCCTTCAACTTAATCAAAAAGCAAGAAATATGGTTCGAACAAGATGGTGCACTCGGACCCTATGCCATTACGTTGAAAATTTTCTTAACGCTACTTTTCAAAAGCGTTGGATCGGCCGACGAGGAACTATCGAATGGCCAGCAAGGTCACCAGACTTGGCACCACCTCATTTTTTATGTGGAGGTTTCAAAAGTTGGGTTTACGTTAATAGGTCAGAAAATTTCAAATTACAAATTTGGCTAGAAATTCCGATATATTTTTTATTTGGTGGGAAAACGCAATTCGAGGCTTTATTTGACGTATCCATTACTACCAGGAAATTAATGGTGGACACTTTGAACACCTTTTGTAAATAGTTTCATATTTAATAAATATTTTTTATTGTTGTTACCCCAAAAGAGGCCGAAATACTTTTTATCCGTTTTCTTTTAAACTATTTTCGAAAATAGACATACTATATTTACATCGCTGAATTTGGAAAAAATGATCTTTCAAACGATGCCAAATTCAAGCACTTTTGGTATTTAAAAAAATCAAGTTAGCCTTGGATTTCAAATGTGCGATGAGAAAAAAACATATCCTAAAAGAGCCAAACATTTCCTTATGTTCGTTACAAAATTTCATGAAGATATCTCGAACCGTTCTCGAGATGCTTACTTAATTGAACTTTTAACACTGGAAGGTTGCGCGCTCATCGAAATTTACAGGTGTTTGAAAAGGGTTTATGACAACGATTGCATGAATGTGAAGAATGTTAGCCTATAGGTTCGACGAGCAAAACTCTGTAATTGAGACCAAATGAAGGTGTTTGACGAAAAGCGATCCGGTCGACCGGTATCAGGAACGCATGAGAAGAATCAAAGAAAAGTGATTGCACTGATTCAAGGAAATCTCAGGATTACACGAAAACAAATAGATCTGAAATTAGGCATTAGTTAAGAAAGAATCCAGTACATTCTTCACACGTTGAATTACAGAAAAATTTGCTCAAGATGGGTCCCGCGACAATTAACGAATATCATGAAAGAACAAAGAAAAAATAGAAATTGTTATCCCACCAGTGATTTGGTGAAGAGTATATATTCAAAGGTTTTACCTTAGTCAATCACGCAGCGTTTAGCACTATTTTTAATTTTCAATTTGTTGTACTGAAGATGGTAACTTATTTGCCGAAACATGTATTTAGAATTTATATATATATATATACATATATATATATATATATATATATATATATATATATATATATATATATATATATATTATGATTAGGGTTTTATTGTTTCTGTCTCTTAAAGAAAAAACGTTTGTCAATAACTTCTTAACCAGTATCGACGTGCAGGAGAATATCACCACTGGGAACGAATCTTGCCTTCACCATTATGACCCCAAAAATAACCGGTAGTTATAGAATATCGTCGTCCACGTTTACGAAAATTCAAAATAGTTCTATTAGCTCAGAAAGTCATGTTCGCCATTTTTTGAGGCGCATAATCATCCATACTGAATATCTGCCAAAAGGATCAACGATTAATGCAATAAGTTACTGCATAACTTTACGATTGAACGAATTTTTTGTTGCACCACGACAATCCCAGACCGGAGTGCAACAACGAAACCATGAAGACAGTGACGAGTTTGAAATTCACGGTTGCTTGGGATCCTCTTAACGTCTTGATTTGGCACCTTCAGATTTCTGCTTTTTTCCAAAGTTGAAGAAGGTATTGTAAGGTTAACGTTTTTCATCAGACACTGAAGTTCGGGCTGCTGTTCGCAATTGGATGTACAGTAAACAAGAAAGTTCGTTTCATGGACGAAATGGATTTAGCGTTTGGAAGAATGTGTTGCACTAAATGGTGATTTGGAAAAATTGTTATGTACAGTACTAGGCAATAAAATCTGGGACAGACATAGACATGGAATTTCAATTGACTTTAGCTAAAATTATTAAATTATATAGCAACATAATTGAATTGTTCTAAACATTAAAACACCATTAAAGATACCTCTATATTTAAATAAACTGATGAAAGCCAGGATTGTGCCCAAAATAGAAGATGGTTGGTCAATAAGAAGAGTGGCAACGTTTTTTTTAATTTAAATAAAAATACCGTGTTTGATGTAAAAAATCAGTTCTGGACGTCCAAGAAGCAGCATTGATACGATGATGCGGCTATGATAAATTACATAAGAATGAATCTCTTTACTACAGCGAGGAAACCAGTTACAGAAACATTTTTTCCAGCTTCTAGATCTACAGCCTGCCGAAGAATACGAGTTTTCAATTTAATAAATTATATTGCCTCATCAAAGATTATTAACCAACGAAAATAAGCAGTCACGATTACTATTCACTTTAAATAATATCAATAATGGGCAAGACTACTGGAACAGAGTAATATTTACTGATGAAAAATGCTTTCAATCGTCCTAAAGCGGAAAAGTGAGAGTATATAGATCACCGTATTCTCGATTTGGTGAAAATTATCTTTACCGCTCACAGAAATCTGAAAGGTTTTCGGTAAACGGCGTGGGCCTGGATGTGGGGCTGGTTTGGGTGTATGCTGGAATATCGATAGACCTTTGTTGCCGCTACCTCCAATATATCGGAGCATGTAATGCGCTACCAGCTATAGCACAAACATTTCCAGATACTAACTACATATTTCAACAAAACAATTGCCCCGTCCATACATCCCGTATTGTTGGACAGTGATGCCAGAATACCAATACCAATCTGGCATGGTCTCCAAAAACTCCAGATCTAAACCCACTTGAAAATGTATGGGGACTTATGATCCAAAAATATTTATAAAAGAAATTTTCATCCTTGCAATGCGGAAGAACTGTGGGAGGTCGTAGAAGAAGAATGGAAGGCTCTAATTGAGATTGAACACCCAACAAGAAATTTAATTCGTTCAATACCAATGAGATTAACCTAAGTCATTGCCGCAAACGGCGATATAACCAAATATTAAATATATTAATTGCTTTTATCTAATGTCTTTACTGTGTTATGTTAAAAAAGCAATGTTTTGGTACTAAACTTTATTTAAATTTATTATTATTTTCTTTGCATAATGCCTTGTTGCTGTGCCACTTATAACCATATGACAGCGTCGAAGCAAGATTTATAATATAACATGTCCCAGTTTTTTTGCACAACTCAACTAGACATTGGCATTACGAGTTGTCCCAGATTTTATTGCACAGTACTGTACATTGGCAGTACTATGAATTTACTTAATTTTGCTTAGTAATTTTGCTCAAAATCAAATCTAATATGGTTCTAAACCATAGTAATTGGAACTGCTATGCAAAAAAAACTTGAAATTTTTAATATGACCTATATATTTTCTTAAACGTTAGCATGTGTGTACCTATAAATAAAACCCTAAAATATTTGCTATATGGGAGCATATCCTGTTTATATTGGATATTTGGTCGTTCCATATTTTGTATCGTCATATTTTTCGCGCAGGTTGGTGCCTTCCGATTTTATAGAAACGACGGGAAACGGCGAACCATTACTACTAAGTTTATGAAATATGTACATTTGGGGTATGTAGCACTATATGGTTTCTAAGAAGCGACATTCCTATTTATTATGCCGCATCTTTTTCATGTAATTTAACATTTTATCCTTGACAACACATTGATAATGGATAACTATATTTCATAAACAAATATAACACATAACATTTTTGTAAAAACAAAAACTTCATTTGTATGCATTGAAGTATCGTGAAGCTATTTATGGTACAAATTTATCTAGAATACGAAGTTCAGTACAATATTGAATCGACGAAGTGGTGCTCGAATAACAAGAAACGCTAATATTTCACTGATTAATAGGTGTACTGCAGGCTCGAATTCTCTCGGTGTCTATTCTATAGATACATATATCCCATGGAAGTATTTCTGAATACGTATGTATGTATTGGTGGCATGGCCCGCCACGATCTGCCGACACATTTTTCACGCTTTCTGCTGTCTCCGAAGGTGCGGTAATTTATGGCGAAGCGGTGCGATAGTGGACCGTGGAACTATAGGGGGGCTCTCCTAGCGGGATACCCGCTCTTAACCGGAGAGTAGCCCCGGGACCCCGAGGGGGCCATTCACACCACCCGCTCTCAGTTATGAGTATATTACAACTTGTTTATGTTTGTGTTACTGCGGGCTCCGAGTATAATTAACAGAGTATTTCCATCGTTTGTGGACGTTCAGTGGATTTAGTGTTTTTCTATCCGCATATAGCTAACCATTCAGGAGAAATGAAATAATATTGTTCGTCACAAGCATGTACATAATCCTTGTTTTTCCTTGATAATTCTGCAAAAAGTCTAATCTAAATATATTAGATTTATTTAATTTCGCTATAAATAATTTCATGTTTCATTTCTTGACATAAGCCAAGCCTTTGATAAGGCATAGAACATGGGTTTATATAAATTAAATATCTTTTTTATAATTATTTCAAGTGCCTAAATCCTATATCAATAATCATAAGCTTATGGCCAAGAAGAAAATTCTGGATTAGATTATGATGGAAGATATTTTACAGAGAAGTGTTCTAGGTCCAATACTCTTCCTTAAACCATCAACATATTAACTACAAGGCTTACAATAACAGCTAATCTGGATGCAGTAGTTGCCTTACTGCAAATAAATTTAGGAGAGATTGTTACAATATTTTGGTCGGTCCATGTATACTCTTCGCATCTTCAATAACGCTTTATCTGTCATGCATCCTGGAATCTTGGAGTAGGGACGAAAACGATTGCGCGTGACCTTCGTGACTTTTGCTGAAAGTATGATTTGTGAGTTACATGCGCTAAAGCTATTAGACGATAGTTTCTAGTTGTGAATTTCCGTATCGTTTTGATTTTGTTGGAAAAATATAAGCACTCTTAGGGGTGAATATAATGTTCTAGTTTTGAAATTAAGCATCTGTTTTTTCTTCATTAGTAAACAGCCTTAGTTAAATTATCATATCGCTAAAACTCGTACTCTCATTTTCTATATCTATAGGGTGCCAGGTTTGCCCTTAATTAATCAGGTAGAAATTTCGTTAATGTGTGCAGACGAAACATCCGATATTCTGCACCACGGGTTCAAGTCCGAAAGCATCTTGAAGCAGAAACCACATAACCCGCTAAAATATCACCCATTCTTCCTTAACAGATAAGTGCAAACTGGATACTTTCAGTTTTTCCAGAGAAACAAAAGAAAATCAGAGCTGTTAATTATTAAAGCCACGAAATTCGACGAAGGACATTTTTGCGACCCCATTTTGTGTAGTATAGGGCATTCCAAAAGCGCGCCAGTTTTGAATCCCATGGTAAATTCTTGTTTTTCGGTTGGCGACATTGTTTTGTATTATTTTGACATCCATAAACATTCCGATTGTTGTCTCAGTCTGTGTCTAGCCATAGATCAGTTTACTATTGCGCAACGTGTACTAATTGTGAAAATGTTTTATCAGAACGGAGAATGTTATTCAATAACTGTCAAGCGACTTCGCGCTATTCTAGGGCGTAATGAAGCACCGAATGAATCAACAGTTCGCAGACTTATGAAAAAGTTCAATGAAACGGGTTCTACAGTGCGTTAAAAGTCCTGAACGTCATAGTTCTGACCCATCTGAGCAAAACATTGCGGTGGTTCGTGACAGTGTAGCTGTTACTCCAATGAAATTGGTTCTTCGCCGCTCCCAAGAGTTGGGCATAGGATGTTCTTTAGTACGAAGAATTCTCCAGTATGATCTCTATTAACACCCATAAAAAATTAAGTTAGCGCAACAGTTGAAAATGGACGATCACGAGAAAAGGCAACAGATTATTTATTGTTTTTTGAGAAGACGACCGGCGGACGACGGCTTTGAGAGCGAAATTTATCTTCAGTGACGAACCGCACTTTCATTTAAATGGATTTATGAACAAGCAGAACTGCCGCATCTGGGGGTCAGAAAATCCTTACATTATTCACGAGAGGGAAATGCATCCACAACGAGTGACAGTTTGATGCGGCTTTTGGGCGGGCGGCATCATCTGGCCTTATTTGTTTGAAGATGGGACAGGACAAGCTGTGGCAAGTAATGGAAACCGGTACCGTGTGATGATAAGAGATTGTGGCCTCATTTGGATGGAATAGACATTCAAGAGTTGTGGTTTCAGCAAGATGGTGCCTCTTGCCACGCTTCTCGCGAAACAATTCAGTTGCTCCATGAGCGGTTCTCGGATCGCTAGCTGGTGACAGAAAGAGATGGAAAAGGACATATATGGAAGACGTAAATTAGAGCCCCCAATTTAGAGAAAATATTGGAGTCAATATAGTAGGTTTATAAGTACATCTGTATTATATACAATGTATATTAGTATTGTATAGAGTATGCTGTAGAATGCATTATGTATAAAATTTATCATCCAACACTGGTATAACCGGTATGTGGAAGTAAAGATTATGCATGTATGTAAATAAATGAACTGCTGTACTACCTGAGATAACATTAATATATTCTAAAAAGAAACGTTAAAATATTTATTAATCAAATAAAATGTATGTCGAAAGAAAGTAACCAACCAAATTAGCAAATTATTTTTTTATGACAAGCACAGATCCGAATACTCAGAAAAGAAATGTATTTGACAAATATTAATGTATCATTTAAATTAAAATAAATACCTCTAAGTAGTAGCTGAAATTATTTTTACCCAGCATCGTATTGAGTTCTTTGTCGGACGATTTTTTTAATTTAAACTACTAGTTGAAATTCTATACATAAATAATAAAATATTGATATTTTTCTCGATACAACAGTCGCTAGAGTAATTAATCAAATGGAACGAAATATTACTAGCCTATGCATGTTGTATTTATGCATGTGTTATAAATAAACATAAAGAAATGCTTGTACATGACACCTTCAAAAGCTTTCACTTTTACCTTTTAGTGAGCGCTTTATAGAAAAAAAAGGAAACGAAATTGAAAAACCATATGTATGTATGTACTTACATACATATGTATGTATATACATGAGTCTATAGAAATATCGACTTCAAAATTTACATATATATTAACAAGTAGTTGGCGTTCACAGAGTCTACACAAACACGTCTTACAGATAGGTAATAATATAGAACAACACGATAGGAAGTAAATAAAAAATGAACTTCTCTCTCATTCATTCTCCTTTTCTTTTATTTACGGAACGAATAACGAACAAATACCACCATTAATCCCGCACATTATCAAAATTATCTTTCGTAATTGGCTTCGTGATAGTTATAAATCGAAGTCATATGTTACGGGCAGTTCGAATAACAAGAAACTATTCTCGAAATTAATAATACTAGTATACGTACTGCATAATAGGTATCTGTAAATGGTAAACATGCACACGAAAGAAGATACTTATTTACGAACTAAGAAGCATGAAGATGTTTTTATGAATAATAAATAGGACCCGAAGTTTTCGGCAAAAATTTGACAATAATGTGGTGAAAATACACACATCAACATAATCTAAAGATATTTTATATATAGATACATATATATATATATATATATATATATATATATATATATATATATATATATATATATATATATATATATATATATATACACACTGCTCAACCTTTGAACTGGTACACTTAGGTACACTTCGTAGGCGTTAGGCATGACTTCCTATATGATCAGGGCTGTGTTTCGGAATGCAAACAAATGTCTATCGAATGACATTTGCGACTCCATTGTTGTTTGTTGTTATTATCTGTCATAAGTGCAGTTACTGAGCTCGCGGACGCTTATACTTTTATCAAGTTTTAAGAGAATTTTTGCTAATTTCTCGAATAAGTTTTAATGCAGAGTGGTTGATTGCATTTTAGAGATGCCATTAAGACGTTTAAGTATTGAAAAGATGAACCAACTATGGGAATGCTTATGACTGGTGCATCGCTAAGAACTGTTACTGCCCATTTCAATGTGAGCCACAATGTGATCAGAAGAGTTCGAATGCGTTTTAATGATACTGGATCTGTCCAACATAGACACGGCGGAGGGCGAAATCGCAGTACAACAGTCAGGGAGGACCGTTTTATTACGGTTCAGTGTCGAAGGAATAGATTTTCTACTGCAAGAACACTCCAAATTCAGTTATTGAATGCAACAGGTACTCAAGTATCCACTCAAACAGTAAGAAGAAGGCTCCATGGGGTAAATTTAAGGTCCAGATCTTCTAAAAAATGCCCACTGTTGACCAGAGCCCACAAAAGAAGAAAGCAAATTGGAATGTTGAAGATTGGGGTCGTTGTTTATTCAGTGACAAGACCAGAGTGCGTCTCCATAGCTCAGATGGAAGAGTTAGAGTTTGGAGAAGCAGAGGAGAACGCTATATTGAGAACAACGTGACTTACCATCAAGCTTATGGAGGTGGTTCAATTACTGTTTGGGGAGGTATTTCTGCGACTCATCGTACTGAATTAGTTATGCTTGGAAATGCTACAATGAATAGTGTCAGGTACCTTAATGAGGTATTACAACCTATAGTGTTGCCATATGCTAATGAAGTAGGCGATGGTTTTGTGTTTGCTGATGATAACGCGTGTCCTCATAGAACAAGACGAATCAATGCATTTTTTGAAGAGAACAATATTGCGCACATGGATTGACCAGCGAACTCTCCAGATCTTAATCCCATAGAGAACGTATGGGATTACCTGAAGAGGTCGATAAGATCACGAGGATTTTATCCAAACAATCACCATCACCTCCGAACTGCCGTTTTGAAGAATGCCAAAATATTCTTCAGCATTACATTCGGAATTTGATTTCCAGCATGCCAAGCATTGCCAGGAGGTCATAAGAGCTAGAGGAGGTCCCACGCATTATTAATCTTTAAGTGTTTGGTTATCTTTTCTTTCCAAAGCAAACTTTTCTGTAATACTAAAATGAAGATTTTGTTATTTTTCTATTAAACCATTAGAAATTCGTTATTTAAGTTTTATTCTTTTAATTCTTCGCCTTAAAAGTGTTTCCCAGAACCATATACTATCAATTAAGCAAGAAAGTGTTGCTCAAAAAGTAGTAAATTGTTATGTATATATGTTCTTGTAAGTGTACCAGTTCAAAAGTTGAGCAGTGTATATATATATATTTTTTATATATATTTTATATATATATATATATTATATAAGATGAGTGCAATTAGCTTAAAACAATATTTTAAACAACTTTAATGATAATTTACAGAAATTCTAAAACAAATTGAACTACACAAAATTTCAAAATTAGTCTTATATTGAATTAATAATTTTGATGATTAAGGAATTAATAAAAAATTCTTTGTCCAAGTCTTCTTGTGGAAGAAGATTCCACTATTGTGAAAGCAGTTCTTGCATCTGTCTTCGATATTGTATGGCGTCCATATGTGGCAGACATCGTCTCTGAAGCATATCCCATGCATGCTCAATAGGATTGAGGTCTGAGAATTGAGCTGGTCATGGCAAAACTTCAATTCTTGCTACATTGAGCCAACCGGTAACAACTCTTGCTACATGTGTTCGTGCATTGTCATGCACAATGGTCGGCTCAACGCGCTGCAAATGACTGAACAACAGTTTCAAGAATATTCTGAATATATTGTTCGTTTTCCCCTGCTTAATGGTTGAACCCTATGTCTGAAGTGAAGATTAGCTTCTCTTAAACGACGTCTGATGGTTTGACTGTGGACTGTCACGTTATGCGTTGCCTGGAGACGCGATCTTAACCCACTAGCAGTTACTGAACTCTGTCGGCGAGCCTGAAGAGTGATGTACCGGTCGTGAATAGCAGTGGTGGCGTATCTTCCAAAATGTTGTTCTTTGGGGTCATCCATATCTCTGTAACGTCGCCATAGTCGGCTAATTACTCTCGGTGTTGTACCTAGCCGCTTCGCTACGTCAACTTGTCTTACTCCAAATTCCAGCATTCTAACTGTCCTATCCATTTCGTCAACGTTTGCTTTTAATACAATTTACGTTTACATTTACCAATGGGTATGAATTTTTTGTGAAACAATGCAGAAACAAAGTAGCAAAACAAAACTAAAATTCAACACATAATATTCAACAATTAATTGTGGTTATTTAAAAGACTTTTAACAGATACTTGTTTATTGGTTACCTAGCAACCAAACTGAAACAAAAAAAGCATATTAAGCTAACTAAAAGCAGGCAAATAAAAAAAAATTGATCTGTTGATCTGTGTAGATGGTAAAATGTTTCCAAAATATCTTCGATTCCGAATTTATTATCGGGTGTTGTGCTTTTATTTGCCAATAATAATTTTATTTCTCCAATTGAATGAATACTCTAAAGTTGTCGTGCCTTTCATCATGATTAATATTTTTTTTTATTCCCTCTATTTAGAAATCTACATAAGAGTACTAAATAATCTATTAGTTTAATACTATAACAAAGTGACTTGAGTAGGCTGGCTGTTTCCAATGAGACACTCTTATGCTACTAAAACTAAATACTTTTTGCCCAATTGTTTATACATAACTATGTACTTATGATTGTATCACCATTATATAAGTTTAGTCCCTAGATCATAGGTTGTTATCTTGTTTCTTCGTTTTTCCCCATTTTGACTAAATAGCCGTTTGGATGGTGATGTCCAGCGGCCATTCCGTGTTACCTGTCATATTTTATTTTTCAGTGTTGCGTTGTCAGTTGTTAATTGTGGTTGTGAATAGGGTTTTCCATAATGCCGTTCTCAATCGAACAAAGTGAAAGACGGTTTGTTCACCGGAAAATATTCAACGTGTTCAAGAGACTATGCTAAGAAGTCTACGGAAACTAGACGTCTATCCTCTGAACTAAACAGCAAGCGAACGTCATGCCAGAACATGTTGAAGCAGTTGGATATGCGAGCGTACAAAATAAGAGTGATGCAAACATTAAAACCTACGGAGTAAATCTAACGACAACATCATTGCGAATGGTTACTCACTCATTTTGCTGATGGTTATCTGGATCCGAATCTGTACTTTATCACAGATGAAGCATGGGTTCCATAGTAGCGGGTACGTGAACTTTCAAAACACCTGTTATTGGCCAACCAACAATCCCAAGGAACGCTTTGAGGTGCCTCTGCATGATGCGAAAATAGGCATTTGGTGTGCAGTTTCAGCCCGACGGATTGTAGGCCTCATTTTCTTCAATAACACCGTGTCCTCTGAAGTGTATGTAACAGAATTGTTTCAACCATTCGTAGCGTAGCTACCGGAGGAAGAACGAGAGTATGCGTTTTTACAGCAAGATGGTGCCACGACACATAGTTACGTACAGCTTCCGCAAGTTTAAGGTCTCCCAGATCACCCGATCTGTCTACCTGCGATTTTTATTTGTGGAGTTCCGTTAAGGGTAAAGTGTACAGTAACAACCCGCATACAATTGAAGAGTTGAAAACGAACATTACGCAATACAATTGCTGACATCACACCAAATGAACTGGTAAAAGTTTTTCTAAACATGTTGAGATGGCTAATTTGTGTAGGTATCGAAGTTCATGATGAACACTTTCAACACCTCCTGAGAACTATTGTTATTCATAATATTCTGTATTTACTACTTTTAAATAAAAATTTATAATATATTAGTAATTCACTTTTCTGTACTAGTATTTGTACTAGTGTATTCATACCGGGCCTTTTTTATCTTGGCCACACTGCCACATATTTTTTTACATTTATAATAACTAGAGAACGGACGCAATTTCCATAAAACGCAATCGGCAATTGGAATTGTGTATAACGTCGCTCAGTACATCACGGCGTAATTCAATGAAGTATTTGTTTGACTTACTCGGACACCTGGTCTCGCCGCGATAACAATGAACAAGCCAGCTATTGTATTCGGAGAATATAGTGTTTTTTAAAGTGTTTTCATTAGCGTAGATAGAAGCGGGGTTTTTATAATGTATTTTATTTATTAGTTTATATTTCGTAAGATAAATAAAGTGCTGTGAGTAAGTTTCTTGTTTTCATAGTTTTAACTGTTAATTACATACGTAGTTTTTGTCATTGATCCTGTTTAATATCGTTTGATTGAATCTATTTCTACCAATTATATCGACGTAAGTGTGCATTGAATTTCGTTCAGTTTCAATAACTTACGCACACATGTTTAGTTTTCATTTATTTAGATCTAGAGCATTGTTTAAGTTACTTTTTCAGACATGATATGGAAGAATGTCGAGAACGGCATTGTAAAACAATGGCGAGTTGGATTGACGGTCATACTGATTGTATGTCCATTGTGAGTGATTCCGAAATTTATTACAAAATCCGTAAAATATCGTCAAAAATTCGTCACTTAGGATCGCAAACACATCTGAACTCTGTAAAACTTTTATGGCGACTAATAATCCATTAAATAAAATTAGCAATCCCACTTTAAAAATATTTCTGAAAAAATATACTGGTCGAAATGTTCCTAATGAATCAACTTTACGCAAATATTATGTTTCTAGGTGCTATACGAGAACAGTAGAACGCATTAGAAGCCATCTTTTAAATCAATACATATGGATAAGCGCCGACGAAACGGTGAATATGTTAGGACGCTGTGTGGTAAATGTTGTAGCTGGTGTACTACATCCAACTATTGCCTATAACTCATATGTAATAGCAACACGTGTTATAAATAGAGTTGATGCGGAAACAGTTGCTGAAACCATTAAGGAGAATATGCAAAAAATACTTCATTCGGACGCCACGTACAAAGAAAAAATACTTTTATTTGTCAGTGATAGTGCTGCGTATATGTTAAAAACAGGCAGACTATTGAAGAAAACATATCCTAATATGCTGCATATTACTTGTGTAGCACATGCTCTCCACAGAATCTGTGAATATATCAGAGACACTTTTCCGGAAGTTGATAGACTTGTATCAGCTTTTAAAAAAGTTTTCAGAAAAGCACCATTGAGAGTAGCTCTTTTCAGGGAGAAATTTCCATCTCTGTCTCTGCCTCCCACTCCAGTAATAACTAGATGGGGAACATGGCTGGAAGCTACTAGTTATTATGCTGAGAATTTCGATAGTCTAAAACATTTCGTAACACTGCTAAAGGAGGATGCTAGAAGTATTGGTGAGTGCAAGGAGCTAACACAAATCCCAAATTTAAAAAATCAGTTGTACTTTTTTCACGAACACTTTGGAAAATTGCCAAAACTAATCACTTATTTTGATAATCGAAATCTCAAATTAAATGACGGATGAACCACATTAGATGTGGCTGTTAATAATTTGAAAAGTATTCCAAGTGACTTCGGATGTGGCCTTCGGCAAAAATTTGAAGCAATTCTTAATAGAAATCCAGATTTAATTACACTGCAGCAATTATGTATGGAGACAATTCCACAAAATCTAACAGCAAAATATGAAGAAATAAAATAATATTTCCAGTATGCACCTATAACCAGTTGCGATGTAGAAAGGACGTTTTCTATTTATAAGGATGTACTTAATTCAAAGAGAACAAAATTGACAGAAGAAAACCTTGAGAAACTATTGCTACTCAATATTAATACTCCTTTACTCAACTTGAACGACAAAATGAACAAATAAAAATGTTCCAATTATAGAAATAAAATTAAAAACTTTAAAAATACAACTTTTCAACAAATACATATGTATTTCGTAATTTTATAGATCACCACCCGTTTGTTTTCCAATTATATAAATAAAATTAAATATTTTAGAAATACAGCCTTTCGCCAGTACTGCACTGGGTGGTGAGCGTGTCCGTTCTCTAATAATAACAGTCAAAATTAAATTAGTAACTGTAAGGCTTACTATTATTATTTCTTTGGCTGCTCTAGAGTAATGGTACAACGCCAAGTCTAACCAAAATATTGCCGTCGGAATGATGTTCATTGATTAATTGAAGCAATTTGGAAGGACAGGTATTAATAAAGCTCTGACTCTTCTCACAAAGGTCAAGACGTTTCCCTCGTAGAAATTGCCCACCAGACAAGAATTTTATAGGCAAATTTCGGCAGGGCATTCCACTATATTGTCCGTATAAATCCCATCGTTTCCTTTCATTTCAGATTTACTAAAAGTGAAATATTTTTCGTGATCTTCAATAACGATTTCTTCACCGGCAAACTGCACTCGCCTCAGTTGACTCCAGTATACGTAACAGTTGGCCTTGGGTGTATTTGGGGCACTTACGTTTTTTCGATATTTTAGACCATTTATTTTCAATTGTAATGATACCATACTGTTTGAACTGCCGTTTCAACAAGCCAATCTTCTCACTGACATCCCAACTTAGTTTTTTACACTTCTCAACAGCCTCTGTGCCTTCTAAATGGCAAATACCCAAGGTCTTCCACTTTTGGGGAGGTTAAGACTTGGAATTCCCTGTTCGCATTCCACTATTGTGTGATAAATTGGTCTACGTGAAATATATTCGTTCTCTAATGATAGGAATATTTCAGCATTGGACCCCCGTTTAGATACTTTTTGGAGTTCTAATTTATACGACATTGCAAAGCAACAACTTTAAATTAACTAACTGTGTTAACTTACAGTAAACAATGTAAACAAACTTTTGTTGCCAAAGACAACTCGATGTTATTTCTTCTTCTTCTTTTTATGCTTATGTTAGGCCATGGCCTGTTATTACAGTGCATTTTCTTGGGACGTCAATTGCCAGCTATCCTTCCACTTTTTTGGAGCTCTTCCTACTGGTCGTCTTCCTGGTGGTTTTCCGTCCCTTGCGATTTTTGCTATTCTATATCCGTTCAATCTGTTTACGTGTTGGTTTCATTCTTTTCTTCTTTGCCGAGACCACCGAACATCTTGTACTGTGCATGTTTCTCTGATTTCATTGTTTCGTATCCTATCTCTTAGTGTATTGCCTGCGATAGTTCGTAATTTTCTTATTTCTGTTCTTAGAATTCTTTTAGTTTCTGCGGTAACTCCCCTACTTCTGCATGGGTTAAAAGTGGTCGTACGCACGTTTTATAGATGCTGCATTTACTTTATAAACTGGCGTTTTTGTTTCTCCACACCACATCCTTCAGGCATCTTGCAACTTTCGTCGCTTTATTAACCTGTTTACGTACTCCTACTTTTAGTTTAGCATAACCGGATATTTCTATGCCTAGGTATTCGATTTTAATTGCTTGTTCTACACATTCAATTATATTATTATTTCATTTTTATTTAATTTTAATTTCATTGAATTCTGTGTTAAACCTTTAGGAAACACGTTATTAACCCTTAACTAGGCGCACGGGGTCAAAAACGACCCCAAGGGGTATAAAACCGTGTATAACTTCGCGGAGTTTTTAAGCTGAAATCTCATATCACATGTAATCATCAAAAAGGTCTAGTTTTACATAAATATCAATTGATCATTCTAATATGTAAACAATATTTCTATTTACAAGCGTTTTTATATGCAAAAATGCAGAAATGACCCCATGCGCCTACTAACGTGTGGCCGATTTTATCAAGAGATTTCTATTGATTGAAATTATTTATAATAATTTCATCGATTTGGATTGTCAAGAACACATTTAAAAGTATTAGCAAAATGCGATTACCAATATTCTCTTGCATCCTGCATAGCCTGGAATGGCGGGTAACTGGGCTTGATCTGTTCCTAGAATGCCCTAATTAACCGGCTCACTCTAATGATCTGAAAACAGCGCTCAGCGATAATCCGCTTATCCTGTGCGTGCGATTATCCCTTGGTAAGCTATTACCTGTCCGCTCTAATTACCCCAAGGGTTTTCTACGATATTTGCTATATAAAGGCAGAAATATCGAAAATGATTTAGTGCGTTTTTTTTCCGGGCGAGAAATATATTGCGTGACCGCGATGACAAAATATGTGCATTATTTGATTCAGGCGGAGTTGGAGGAGGAAACTAAGAGAATCTAGGACGACGACGATAACTACGTTATAGAAAATTTGGATGCTGCTGCGGATGCTCCGGGTGTTGCGTCCACCGGGTGAACATCATGATTCCTGCAGTGAAATTGAAGCCGACAGTGACGATGAAAACAACGAAATTTACAGTGGTCCCGAATACTTCCTTGGTAAAAATCATTCCAAGTAGTATGAGAGACCAGTCCACAAGCAAACCAGAACACGCGCTGTGAATATCGTGCAGGGGAAAAGCGGCCAAACTCAAAAGTGCATCAACGCAACTACTGCTGAAGAGATTTGGAGGTGTTTCATCAACGATCGTGCACTCAAAATTCTTGTGGATTGCACCAACATCTTTATCCAGAAGTTTCAACCAAAATTTGGAAGACAACGTGACGCGAGATCTACAACAGTCGAAGAAATGCAATCATTCCTAGGACTCCTGTACATGGCAGGCGTTCTTCGATCTTCTCATCTGAACTACTTGGATCTGTGGACTACAGATGATACCGGTGTCACCATCTTTCGAGATAACGATTCATGTTCCTCCTGAGAAGTCTTCATTTTGATGATGTCAACACAAGAAAAGACAGGATGCAAAGTGATAAACTCAGTGCTCTACGTGATTTGTTTTCAGTGATACACGAAAATTGTATCTCCAATTACGTGCCAACACAAAATGTGACCATAGGTGAACAATTGGTGTGATTCCGTTGACGCTGTCGTTTCCACCAGTGCACCGGTTCCATTGAAACCGAACCGATAGGGCATCAAAGTCTTCGCGATGGTAGATTCAAGGACTTATTACCTTCAGAATATGGAAATCTACGTGGGTACACAACCTGAAGGCCAATATCTCATGAAGAACTCAGCAGAGGAAATAGTGTACCGTCTCATCTCCCCCATACATGGAAGCATACCTCTAGCACATGGTCTGCTGAAAAATCACAACATCACACTAGTGGGCACACTTAGAAAAAACAGGCGAGAGATATCACCATCATTTCAACCCTGCAATGAACGTCAAGTCAAAAGCCGCATCTATGGATACCAACAAAACATGACCATGGTTTCCTACGTTCCACGGAAGAGTAAGGCTGTCGTGTTACTTTCAACAATGCATCTGGAAGGCGAAGAGAATACCAACGACGAAGAAAAACCGGAAATCATCAAATATTATAACTCGACTAGAGGTGGAGTGGACACCATGGGTCAGATGTGCGCATCCTACAATGTTGGTCGCCGAACGAGAAGATGGCCCTTAGCTATTTGTTTCCACTTGATGAATGTTACGGCAATCAACGCATACACCATTTTCAAGGAAAAAGACTGTGGAAAAAAATTCACAGACGCGATTTCTTGAAACAACTTGTGCTACAGTTAGCGAAACCATCCCAGACAAGTAGGCTTAATTCTGCCGCCACTCCAAGGGACGTCAGAAGCCGGACCGAACTGAAATTTGGAATGACACGTCAGGCAATACCGAAGAATCGAAGGAATGCAACACGTAAGCGCTGCGATTACTGCCCCCGGAACAATGACAAAAAATATAAAGAATGGTGTTGTTTGTGCGAAAAAACTTTGTGCGCGAATCATAAAAAGATCGTATGTGAAAATTGTCTGAATCTTTCAAATATGGATTAATTATTTGTTAATAAACAACAATATTCACTGCAAATGTTTTTCTAATTTTTTTCCCTTCAATTTTTAAGTTTTCAGGTTGGGGTCGTGGGAGACCCCGTACGCCCACTAACCTAAGCATATAGGCGCGCCTAGTTAAGGGTTAATATTAACGGAGATTATGTTGAAAAATAAAAAGTTTTTGAAGACATAAATTGTTATTTTCACTACCAGATCGAGAACATTCAGGCTATTATCATACTAAATGTTTTCAATTGACCAAGAGGTTAAACTCTGTGAAAATACACTTTAAAAATTCCCTGGAATCACCTGGTCCATGTCTAAATAAAATCGTCTATTGACTACTATATAGATAATAACGTACATATCTTTAATTGCCTATACATATATGTGTACGTTAAGTTTACAGGTGGATTTTAACATAAAACGTATATTAATTACTTTAATAATTAGCGACTGCATTGGTGGTCCGGTAAATGCTTTTAATTCGAGCCCTTTTGTGATAGAAGTTGATGCGGTATGGCGCGTTTTATGCATCGCATTCAAATTGACGCTATGCGAAATCACTTTCGCTGTGGTTTTTTCTGGTGGTAGAATCACGCTGTGGTTCGATTAAAGACAATGCACCGACAGAATATTGACCCGTTTTATTTTATGCCGAGACGTTTACGAGGTGAGAACTAATAGTCCCTCACGGATATAATAGACCGCGCCGTACAAAAAATATCGAGAATTAATTATGGTCGCGTTTTTTCGTCGTGCATAGGTAATTAAATTTACATGATTAATCGATACTATAAACTCTGTTACATACAAGTATTACCGGCATCTCAGAAAAGATCCCTACCGCATTGTTTAAAAAAAATATTTTGGATTGGTGTAACAAAATGATGAACACCTTAAAAAAGTAATTAATTTTATAATTCAAGATGTAATTCTTTCCCGAAGGCCTATTTTTATTACAATTTTATAAACAAAATTTAATTTATTTTGAAATAGATTTGCGTGCATGAAGAACACTTTGTCAGAAAGTTTTCCTAATTGAAGAATTACGTATTGTAATAATAATGATATATATACTTTATTATTCCACAGGCTATGCCCAATAATAGGGTACATTACATAGATGATCATTAAGTATTCAAATTCAATGCATAATTTGGTAAAAGTTGTTTCAAATAATTTATTGTACACTAACATACACTACAATATTGTTTCACCAAACTTTGACTTCATCAGGTGATGATAACTTAATAATGCTTACAAAGTTATGTACAGCGTCACATATGTATTCCTACTAAAGTGTGGGGTTATTACAAGCTGGGGTGTTATTACCAATTTAGAAAGCCAGTAAAGGGGAGTGATTTAATTCTGTTTGTTCATTTTGTGCCTGTTTTATTATATTTATTAATTTCGTAGGCTTCTAATAAATTAAGTTTTTGACTTTAACCTGTACATGTAAGATTTTAAAGTCTTTGTTAAATTTATGGTTTAGTTTCAGGCAATGATTAGAGAATTTTGTTATCGTTGTTCCTTAATCCTCTGTTCAAAGGTACGACCTCTTTGACTAATATAGACTTCGTTGCATTCATATGTTAACATACAAGGTGTCTCGTATCGTTATGTTCTAATTTTAGGAGTGTAAAGTAGACTTCATTTCAAGTAACAAAAACGCAAAACTTGTATATCTATTTTTATTTGTTTCAAAGTTACAGATCTATGAATGTGATTGTCAGATCATGAAAAAAATGTAATCCTAAAGTCAATAAAAACTGATTTTATTTAAAAAAGTTCAATTAATAATATTTTCGAAATGTCCACCTCCTTGTTGAATGCAGGCTTGTACCCATAAGCCAACACAAGAAGTACTTACCCAAATTTCATACTTGTTTTGTCGGATTTGCTCGGCAGCCAGGAATACGATCCAACAACTCTTCTCTTGTGTTCGAAACTTGCGCGTAGACTAAATTTTTCATGTACCCCCATAAATAAAAATCAACAGGGGATTAAGATCGGGTGATCTGGGTGGCCATGCAACAGGACCACCTCGACCAATTCATCTTGGATAATTGACGTTAACCCAATTTCGGACAGCAATTCCGAAATGTGGTGGTATCCCATCCATGTGAAACCACATGTCTCGTCGAACATTCAGTGGAACATCCTCTAAAAGACCTGGCAGTTCGTCAATAAGAAATTCAAGATAATTGTTCGCATTTAACCTCCCAGGAAGAACAATAGGACCAATCAACAAGTCATCGATTAGGGTCGCCCAAACGTCAATAGAAAATTCATGTTGAAATTTAGATGGGCGTATAGATATGAGATTTTCTGATGACCACCTGTGCAGGTTTTTCAAATTTGTAACACCACTTCTCGTGAACGTAGATTCATCTGTCCAGAGGACTGTCCTGCAGAAATTAAAAAATGAAGCCGTGACTGTCTTAATAGCCAGGTAGAATAAACTAGACGAGCATAGTGGTCTGCCTCAAACAAACCGTGTCCCCTGCGATAGTGATATGGATATAAGCCTTCACGTTTTAAAATTCGCCAGACTGTCGTTCGTGGCACTCCTAGTTGTCTAGCGATTCGACGTACACTGCTGGCAAATTTACTCCTCGGTCGAAAAGATAATCACGCAGTCCGCATTCCCGAAATTGTCTGTGTACTTCCAGAAACGTTCTGTAATGAGGAATGCGCCTATCGGGAAACCAATGTCGGTATTCAATAACTGCTTGACGTGCACTGCCGTTACAGTAGCCATACACAAAATGCATGTCCGCATACTCTTGAGAAGAAAATCGGTAAGGCATTTTGAATAAAGAAAACGTGTCCACTTTCTAATAAGCTGTTGTATGAACTGAAACGTAATGTAATCTTTTATTAAAAAAATTCAACGTTAACAGTCATCTGAACGTTTGTTTATTGTATGATATTCATGGTTCAGCACTTACGAAATAAGTAAGAAACTTCTTTATCATAAATTAATTTTCAGTACTCTTTTTTGTAGATCTCCAAGAAATTAATTATTTATTTTGGGATAACATTTTATTATGCGACGTTAACAATCACAGGCCTGTTATTGAATCGTATAACTTTTTTTAAATAAAGTCAGTTTGTATTGACTTTAGGATTACATTTTTTTTCATGATCTCACAATCACATTCACAGATTTGTAACTTTGAAACATATAAAAATGGATATACAAGTTTTGCGTTTTTGTTACTTGAAATAAAATCTACTTATAAATCCCCGAGTTCGCCTTTCTTTATATTTTATCTTTGTCATTCCTAATGTATTTTTGCTGGGAAATGTTTGTTTTAAATGTTACGAGTTAATTGTTGGCTTTTTTAATTAATTTTCCGATTTTGACAGATGTTGGTTCTATGTATGTGATCGAATTATATTGTGTTTAGCAATATGGCTATAGTGGGTTATATATGATATTTATAATTAAATAATTAAACTAACATTACTACTGAGTAATATAGTAATATAATATGTATACATATATCAAACCTAGTACTGCCCTGGCCTGGCTTGGTATTAATAACCAATATAGTACGGTCGATAATACTTGTAGGTTTTATATATATATGGTAAATTCAATTTGTTGGCGATTTAAGGTCTGGTTTTACTTCAAAATATATATATTTAAAACAATCCCACATGTTTCGGCAAATGATGCCTTTTTCAAGGAATATAAAATACAAATGACAGTATATTAATGTCATACATTTGTAGTTGCTTTGGATTAAATTATTCAAAGATACATTTCAATTGAATAACAGTAAATCGTTCCCTAGTATTCTAAAATAGATAGACAACAAAAACAGGGAAACGAAAGACATGAGTTATTATTATGTATGCGCCCGTGGAGAGACTTAAGATGCGCCCGTGGAGAGACTTAAGATGCAAAGGTGTCGGCATTCGCCTTAAACGAGAAGGAAAACCACGAAAACCTACTCGGACAGCCAGACAGGAATCAAAACACGGAACTGTCAGCATGATAAGCAAATGTATAGATATTTAAATAACTTAAGATTATATGATTATGTAACAGCAACATATATTATGATGCTAAATTGCAGATCGTTACATAATTAAGTTATAGTATATACTGCTTAAAGTTTTTATGTCACTTCTGTTGTTAATTGAATTTTACCATCATAATATATGTTGCTGTTATATAATTATATATCTTAAGTTATTTAAATATCTATACATTTGCTTATCATGCTGACAGTTCCGTGGTGAAAATTTCGTTGTTCTTTAAAAAAAGCCTAAATGTGGGAAGGGCTCGGAACAAAAGATAGACGTCGTAAGAGAACGAAAATTACACCCTTTTATAAAGAATAGGTAGGTTCAAAATCAATGGAACAGAGTAAAATAAAGAAAGACGCTAATTTGCGACAAAATATGGAAGTGCCTACGAACACGTAACACGTTTTCGACCATGTGTTTATTTTAACGGGTGGAAAGAATGTTAGTTTTCTCAACACTTTGTGGAATTTCTTAAATAACGTGTGTTTTCTTTAATGTAGTTATTTTGTCTTTTAATTTTGAGTGTATGTTCTTGAGATTGTTGAAATTTTTGTAGCTCACAAAAATTCATATAATCTTAACCTACCACACCAGACTGTAACCTTGATATCATGTAATCCTTGTTGAACAATTGTATTCGGATTATTATTCGACCATATCCTGCAATTGTGTGTGTGTTAACACCTCCATTTAACTCAAAATGTGCCTTATCTGGCCACGAGATTTATACTTATCGAACAACATGGTGCTACCGTGACATTAATATCTGTCACTTATAATTTCTTTGAAAAAGGCACATATGTGCCGAAACATATAAGATTATTTGAAATATATACATATCAAAGTAAAACAGACGTTAAATCGCCGACTAATTAAATCTACTATATATATATATATATATATATATATATATATATATATATATATATATAATAGCTTCGTGACCTTGGTAAGATATGGTAAACCTAATCAGTAGGCGATTAAAGGTCTGTATATTACTTCAAAATATATGTATTTAAAAAACTCTACATGTTTCGGCGGTACGCCTTTATCAAGAGTATACAAAATATAAATGACAGAATATAAAATATATATATATATATATATATTCTGTCATTTATATTTTGTATACTCTTGATAAAGGCGTACCGCCGAAACATGTAGAGTTTTTTAAATACATATATTTTGAAGTAATATACAGACCTTTAATCGCCTACTGATTAGGTTTACCATATATATATATATACTTATACATAAATACATATATATTTTTGCTTTAAATTTGTGGTTGTATTGATAAATACCAATAGAACAAAATAATTCGTCGTTAAAGAGAATTAGTAATGAATTAGAGGTGGAAGCCCGTATTGCTGCCCGTACGTTTAACTGCGACAAGGCAGGACTCAAATAAAGAAAAATCATTTTCTCCTTGCTATGTGAACATTGGACCACGATTTATTGTATGAAGGCATTACTCATATGCATCTTTCATTTTTTTTCTTTGCCGCTATACAAAACTAAGGTTGTATATATCGTCTTATAGCCGATGTAATAACTAGAGTAATTCATTTAGAATGAAAAATAGGAACCGAGTAGTTTACAATCAAGTGTAACGGCAATTGACAACTGTGGAAATTGCCGTTCAGATAACCCGTCGCCACCAACAACGCAAGATCAAAACGTGCTCGGGAAACAATCAGAGCAATCACCTGCTAATGAACAGGCAGGCACACGGAGAGCACGTTTTCAATTGACCCGCACCGAAATGTATCAATGCATTTTAAATATCATTTGTATTCCCCTGCCTTGTCACTAGATAGTTACTTTTTCAACGCGGTCGAAAAGGTAAAGCGATGGTATCAGTTTCGTTCGGGAACACCTTTTGATTGCCGCTATCACAATGATGCGACGATTGTTTGGTCAAGTGTGTTAACACGTATGTTTGAAGCTGCAAGCGAAAATCAGCCACCCAAGTCGCAAACTATGACATCGTATATCCGACGAATGAATATTTGAAGACGCGTCTTCCTTCTGTGCAGTACTCGGTAAATATTAGTGGCTGTATCGTGCTAAAAATATTCCCAAGAGAAGATTATAGTGTAATCAACACCGTGGCGTTGATAGTTGCGAGAACGACCGGAGGCGTACGCTAGTGCATTAACCTGCTGGCGGGGGCGCTGTACAAAGGTTAGAGTGTTAATTAACTAATTTATAACAGAACCAGCGCAACCTTCCACGTTTGAAATTGCTTACTCTAAGCATGTAATGGTTGATGGATATAGGAATTTTTCCGACCGTTATTATTTTGAACTTATATTAGCATTGCTCTTTCAATTACAAAATTATACAGTGGCGTCTTCACAGCATTTGTATTAGAAATTCTTTATAGTTTATTTGTAAAGATTTTCTATTCAAGAAATAAATAAACACTAGCAATGAAGAATTGAACGCGTCTTACTGAGATTTTTGCCATCCGTGAACACTTCGTCGCGGAATTCATAATCTAATAAATTGCTTATAAGAGAAATATTATACAGGATGTCCTATAATTTATGCCGTACAGCATTTAGAGATAATAGACATAAGAATAGTTATTTTGAACATAGTTTGTCTAAGCAAGATGTAAGGTTAAAAAGATACAGGGTGTTGAAAGTGATTTCAAGCAGATTTTCGCATTTGAATGTTCCGTTGCACATTTTGCCGATGGGTGAGAAATATTTAATTCACAAAGTGTGCTTTTAATATTGGCAAACCATTCAATGTTTTCTATTTTTTTCCTGTTATAGGCTCGTCAAAAACTAGTTTTTACATTATCCAAGACCCAAGTACTGTAATCTTTCCAATTATTAAGTTTTCTAGCCGCGATTTACGGGATATTCTCTGCGTTTATGTCCAAGAAAATTTCAATAGACATGCTGCACTTAGAACGTATGAAGAACTTTACCCAACTAGAATCATTCCAGACCCAAAAATATTTCAAGGAATATTTGATTAGTTAGGTGAAAACAAGTTCATTTTATAACAAAAATTCTGACGGAAAACTGAAAACTTTAACAGTCGAACAGGAAGAAGAGATCTTTATTAGAATCGTGCAAAATCCTGAATTACGTACTAGGCGTTTGGAACTTTCTACGGAAATCGCTAAATCAACCGTCTCAAGAATCATCCATACAGAAAATTTGTTCGACGACGTGCCTTTCCCGTCCTTTAGACAGTTTGTAGCTAGCCTTAACTTCTATCATAGGAAGTTAAGACTGGTATTTGACTATCCAACGCACTTTTTATCTTCCACTACCTCGTGCCAATGTTTTGATCAAATTTCCTCTCTACATTATGGACAGCAACTACAATCAGGTTTCATTGAATATCGATACACACTTTTATAATAATTTGTATACTCACAAACGACTTATTTATGATAGCTGCAATAAATATTCGCTGCAATAAATATTCTTTAAGTTAATTAACTTCTGGATGTCCTTATTTATTCTTTTTATTACGTTTGTTTATTTCCATAAACATTAATTGTCTGAGGTATAGCCTATATCGGCACAAAGTCTGTAGGTATGAAATTAGTAAACCCTTTTTAATAACATTTATATACATTTTGGCAAAAACTAAATAAGTAATTACTATAATGACTAATTGTCTTCATTGTTAAAGGCCTTTAGGTACCTACTTTGCACACTAAATATTTTAATTCAAACGAAGTTAGAAGTGTGCTGAGGAGTGTGCATCTAATGGTTTTAAAATGGAGATGCATTAAGGACAAATGTGAAGCTTTTATACATACGGTTGGTGAATCGATAATCGAATTATTAATAATTTAAATGAAATCCATACGCATGAACCGTTGAGGCAAAATGTTGTGCAAAGGAAAATCGTAATTTTTTTCGCCAAAAGAAAAGCTGAATGTGATATCGCAGAAAAGCGGCAAAAATTTCACGAAGAGAACACCGAAGCTGCGAGAATTTAAGAACCAACGATCTACACTGTATAAAAAAAAATATGTATTATGCTCGACGAATATTGTTGCCAGCCCTGCTAAAGTCTACCTTAGAAAATGCAACCGAAGATCAACAGTGAAGGTAACTTCTTATTAATGAACGATAATGTGAAAAATATAGTAATCTCTTCCTGTTTTACAAATTTAAAGTTTTTGTGTGATTCCATACGATGAAATCGTTATTATTACATAACTTGATTTTTTGCCAAAAGAAATTGTAGTAGATTTCGAATTATCAATCCATGGCGCAATAAGAAGTATTTGGACAAATGCAAAAATTACTGGCTGCAGATTCCATTTGACCCAGGCGTTGGTACCGTAAAATCAAAAAATTAGGTTTAGCTCAACAATATAGCGACACGAATTCAGAAGGTGGAAAATGGCTGGGCTGTTTTGGAATTTTATTTATAAATCTTCAACATCAACGGGATTTATATTATTTTGAATTGTATGAACTAAAACTACATAATGATAATTTGGAAAAGTTTGCGGATTACCTTTCAAAAACCTATTTAACAAACGACTCGATGTTTCTACCATATGTTTGGGCAAGTGCATTTGCAGACCTCAATAAAACTATCAACAGCTGCGAATCGTTTCATTTTTCAATAATTTAATATACCAAATACATTCATCTATTTTTATTTTTATTAATGAACATATAAATGTTCAAACTAAAATGTATGTAAAGTTAAATAGCATTAATGAAATTCGTTGATTTAAAAATATTGCCACAAAGAAAAAACACGAATTTATTGCTAACGAAATTATTGAATATAAAAATAACACCCTATGAAAATGTAATATATAAAAATGGTATCACATTATTATGCATATAACAATTAATGTTATTTTTACTTATATAAGTTCATATATGTAGAGATGTATATTATGTAAATTTATAGAACAGTGGACCCCCGTTATTCGTGGGGGTTGCGTTCCATAAAAACACCGCGAATTTTGAATGTGCGAATATCGGGCTACAAAAATAATAGATAAACTACAGGTATGTATGTATGTAATTGACACAAATAGATATACAGACTGATACAGACATACATATTGCGTATAAGAGCCAAATACGGTTTGTGAACCTTTAAAGAAATAAATGAACAAGAGAAATACCGAAACTTTAGGGGAACTGCCAATACAGAACGCGGATTACGAGAAATTTTAATAAAAACAGAATCGCGAATAAGCGAATTCGCAAATACAGGGAGCGGGAATAACAGCGGTCCACTATATAATATTTTAATTTGGAAAAATAATAAAGGCATTACAAAACGGATTGACCTGTTTCTATTATCCCCAAAAATATTCATTTAGTACCCACAAATTTTCTGTGTGCCGAAATGGGACATCAACGTTTAGGATGTCTAAACTTTGTGCCGATTTAGGTTGTTTTTATTTCGGGTACTTCCTTCATGTGCCGATTTGGGAATCACCGGCAAATTCTGAATCTTGTTTATTGTTTTTTGCTTTTTTTTAGATTTATGAGAATTTAGTCTGCTAATATATTAGATATTATACGGGGACGGTTTGACGGAAGAGTGACTTTTCAAAGATTGGCAATACTTTCGCCACGTCGATGATATTGCTGACTTCCGCTATGTTTTTGATGTCTACTATCAAAATTTCAAACAAATCTGACAGATAGGTTGTGTTTTATACTCATATAAAGAAAACTGTTTTCGTTGTTGTGTAAATATGGCAAAAAAAGAATTCCGAATGTTACTTAAATATTTTTTACGTGGAAAAACAATTAATGACACCGGGGAAACGTTACGTAAATATTATCGTAATGTGCTCCGTCCAATAGAATGATTTGTAAGTGATTTTCTGCTTTTAAAAGTGGGCATATTAGCACGGATGATGCAGAATGTCCTGGACAGTCATTTACTATAACTACTCCAGAAATAGTTAATAAAGTCTGTAGCGATCGTCAATTGAAAGTAGGTGAAATATTTCAACCGAACAGATATGCAATATTTTGCATGAACATTTAAATATGAAAAGGCTATCCGCGTTATAAAAGAGAACTCTAATCCCATAAAATCTTATGAAAATAGATCTTTGCTACTCAACGGACAGAAACTACAAAACCCCTATGCCGTGGCAAATGAATTTAACAACTTTTTTCAGTCTGCTTCTACAGGGCTTATAAATCAGATAACCAATGTGGAAATGTCCGCAATCATAACGCAGAATCCACATTCCATGTTTATATTTCCTTTGTCGGAAGCAGAGGTTACAAGTGTCATAACAAAGTTAAAAAACAAGTTTTCAATTCGAACGAATGATTTCCCTTCCGCAACAATCAAGAAATGTGGGTCTTTATTAGGTAGTGTTATGACATATGTAATAAACTTATCCTTTTCAGAGGGAATATTTGAAGATATTCTGCAAAAATCAGTCATTGTACCAATTCATAAAATAGGAGACGCGTATAAAACTGGAAAACTAAACTATCGTCCTGAGCCATTAGTATCAATCATCTCTAAAGTACTGGAATATTGTATGTTGACTCGACTTGAGGATTTGTTAACAAGGTACGAAGTAGCTACAAATTTTATAATGAAATTTTGAAGTACGTGGAGGGGCGAAAAATCCCTGTGGGAATTTTTTGCCATTTACAGAAAGCATTCGATTATATACAACTGAACATACTTCTTGAGAAACTTATTCAGTATGGAATTAGAGGAAATGCTGCTCACTGGTTTTCTTCATACTTACAGGCTCGCATACAGTGTGTCAGGATTGGTCATTGCGACAATGATGGTCGTGTGACAGCTGAGATCCAGATGGCTGCCGATTCTACATGGCGTTCCGCAACGATCTGTTTTGAGGCCACTTTTTTTAAATTTGTATGTCAATGATATCGTTCAGTTTTTTGATAACGTGTTTCTGACCATATATACAGACGATATTTCAACGATCAAGGATCAATAAAAAAAAAACAAAAAAGATAGGTGGCGCATTTGCTTAATGCTGATCAAATGGGCACTCGCATCCAAATATTATGAAAATGTTTGTCTTCTTCAACGTAATCCAAGAGTATATTTCCGTCAATTTGTCAAAGTAGATGAAACTTGGATACATCATTATACTCCAGAAACGAAAATACAGTCGAAACAATGGAGTTCTCCTGGTGCATGTAACGCCAAGAAAATAAAAACAGTTTTTTCGGCCGATAAGATCATGGCCACAGTTCTTTTGGGATTGCAAAGGTGTTATCTTATTGATTATTTAAAAAAGGGAAAAACGATAACTGGTCAATATTATGCTGATTTGCTGACATGCTTTGATGCTGAACTGAAAATTAAAACGACCGCATTTGTTGAAGAAAAGAGTGTTGTTTCATCACGATAATGCGCATTTTCATTCATCCGCTATTGCTTCAACAAAATTTGTCGAATAATAATAATAATACGTTTATTATCCAACAGTCATAATAGCTAATTACAGGATAATACAATATTTATACAAAATAAAATGAAGTGAGTGTTCGTTACAAAAAGAAAATCGAAAATAAGAAAAAAAAGAAAATGATCCAATAACTATACCAAAACTATAAAATAAAATAAACTCAGATGCAATTACAGCAATGTGAAGTGATTGTTAATAATAGTGACAAATTGATTGTAATTTAGATTGAAAATATCTATGTCTAACCTTTTGATTATGTTGTTCCCATGAACAACATAGTTCAGTTACAAATCATATCAATCACAGACGAATGTTGATGATATAAGGAGCGAGACTTGGGGATATAAGACTGGTTAAAACGCCTTGAAGCAAATTGAGGAATCGAGAGATTCAGTAGAGATGGGAGTCAAGGATAACACCTTTAATGATCTTAAACCCGAAAAGCAACTGTGGTATTGTGCATATGTCCTGCTAGCTTATTAGATTGATTCTTAGAGTAGTTCCTGATATAAGTAACCTCTCTCAGGATATATACCATGCTTACGAAAATAAATAATTTTCAGAAACTTCCACTGAACCTTTTCAACATCATCAATAACTTTCACATAATATGGTGACCAAATCAAACTCCCGTACTCCAACGTATCTCTGATATATTTGCTATATATTGGGTTACAGTCATTTAATTAGTTGTTGTAGATCTGCCTCTTACAAATTCATGTTGCGAATCCGATAATTGTGTCACTATTGCATTGTAGACAACATCAGCGAGAATTATTTAAAGACCTTCGAATAGTTATTAATTGAGAACGGACACGCTTACCACCCAGTGCAGTACTGGCGAAAGGCTGTATTTCTAAAATATTTAATTTTATTTATATAATTGGAAAACGAACGGGTGGTGATCTATAAAATTACGATATACATATTTATTTCTTGAAAAGTTGTATTTATAAAGTTTTTAATTTTATTTATATAATTGGAAAACAAACGGGTGGTGATCTATAAAATTACGAAATTTATATGTATTTGTTGAAAAGTTGTATTTCTAAAGTTTTTTATTTGTTCAATTTGTCGTTCAAGTTGAGTAAAAGAGTATTAATATTGACTAGCAATAGTTTCTCAAGGTTTTCTTCTGTCAATTTTGTTCTCTTTGAATTAAGTACATCCTTATAAATAGAAAACGTCCTTTCTACATCGCAACTGGTTATAGGTGCATACTGGAAATATTCTTTTATTTCTTCATATTTAGCCGTTAGATTTTGTGGAATTGTCTCCATACATAATTGCTGCAATGTAATTAAATCTGGATTTCTATTAAGAATTGCTTCAAACTTTTGCCGAAGGCCACATCCGAAGCCACTTGGAATACTTTTCAAATTATTAACAGCCACATCTAATGTGGTTAATCCGTCATTTAATTTGAGATTTCGATTTTCAAAATAAGTGATTAGTTTTGGCACTTTTCCAAAGTGTTCGCGAAGAAAGTACAACTGATTTTTTAAATATGGGATTTGTGTGAGCTCCTTGCACTCACCAATACTTCTAGCATCCTCCTTTAGCAGTGTTACGAAATGTTTTAGACTATCGAAGTTCTCAGCATAATAACTAGTAGCTTCCAGCCATGTTCCCCATCTAGTTATTACTGGAGTGGGAGGATGGAAATTTTTCCCTGAAAAGAGCTACTCTCAATGGTGCTTTTCTGAAAACTTTTTTAAAAGCTAATACAAGTCTATCAACTTCCGGAAAAGTGTCTCTGATATATTCACAGATTGTGTGGAGAGCATGTGCTACACAAGTAATATGCAGCATATTAGGATATGTTTTCGTCAATAGTCTCCCTGTTTTTAACATATACGCAGCACTATCACTGACAAATAAAAGTATTTTTTCTTTGTACGTGGCGTCCGAATGAAGCATTTTTTGCATATTCTCCTTAATGGTTTCAGCAACTGTTTCCGCATCAACTCTATTTATAACACCTGTTGCTATTACATATGAATAGTTGGATGTAGTACACCAGCTACGACATTTACCACACAGCGTCCTAACATATCCACCGTTTCGTCGGCGCTTATCCATATGTATTGATTTAAAAGATGGCTTCTAATGCGTTCTACTGTTCTCGTATAGCACCTAGAGACATCATATTTGCGTAAAGTTGATTCATCAGGAACATTTCGACCAGTATATTTTTGAAGAAATATTTTTAAAGTGGGATTGCTAAGTTTACTTAATGGAATATTAGCCGCCATAAAAGTTTTACAGAGTTCAGATGTGTTTGCGATCCTAAGTGACGAATTTTTGACGATATTTTACGGATTTTGTAATAAATTTCGGAATCACTGACAATGGACATACAATCAGTATGACCGTCAATCCAACTCGCCATTGTTTTACAATGCCGTTCTCGACATTCTTCCATATCATGTCTGAAAAAGTAACTTAAACAATGCTCTAGATCTAAATAAATGAAAACTAAAAATGTGTGCGTAAGTTATTGAAACTGAACGAAATTCAATGCACACTTACGTCGAAATAAGTGGTAGAAATAGGTTCAATCAAACGATATTAAACTGGATCTATCACAAAAATTACGATGTAATTAACAGTTAAAACTATGGAAACAAGAAACTTACTCACAGCACTTTATTTATCTTACGAAATATAGACTAATAAATAAAATACATTATAAAAACCCCGCTTCTATCTACGCTCATGAAAACACTTTAAAAAGCACTATATTCTCGGAATACAAGAGCTGGCTTGTCCATTGTTATCGCGGCGAGACCAGGTGTCCGAGTAAGTCAAACAAATACTTCATTGAATTACGCCGGGATGTACTGAGCGACGTTATACACAATTCCAATTGCCGATTGCGTTTTATGGAAATTGCGTCCGTTCTCTAGTTATTAATTAAAGAAATCGACCGTTATTGTACTCAGCTTTCACTAATCAGGGAAACATCCAGTTAACAATATTAGATTATATATGTGTAACAGTGGTACGCTTAAAGCCGTTCTGCAATCTTTCAGTAGAAATGCTGGTATTCCGTCAACCCCAGTCGTATAATCTTTCTTAAGCTTTTTGAGAGCACTTAAGAAATGAGTTTCATTCCAATTCACTTGTGTGGGGATATATATTCTGTGTATTGAGTCCCAAAGGCCTTCCACATGTGAAAACTGACGAAAAGTAATTTTCGAAACCATTAGCGATGGAACTAGTATCAGAACACTGTACTTCATTGTAGTACATGGTTGCGGGCAGTCTAGAAGATCCATCACGTCCACAAATAAAACTCCAAAGTTTAGCTGGGTCTCTTTTTATAGAAGTTTCAGCAGAATGCACGTAATTCTTAAAATCCCTGCGAATTGAAGCTCTCAGCATTCCTATGTCCAGCCAAGCTACGCCTATATGCAACTGTTTGGTGACGAAGATATTGCTTTCTTGCATGCAACTTAGCTTTAATGCATAATACAGTATGTGGAGAATACCAAACGGGATATCTTTGGCGTTTTGTTTTAGTTTTTCGAAATTATCACAGAAAATAAAATAGTGTTACGAATTGCTGCCTCATCCGCCATATGCGCCAGATCTGACTTCCAGTGACTTCTTTTTATTTTCAAATCTAAAAAAATGGCTCTGTGAAAAGAGATTTCGGACAAATGAAGAGGTGATATCCGAGGCCAAAACATATTTTGCAGAGTCGCTAAAACATTACTTTTTGGATGGTTTGAAAAAATTTGAAACTCGCTGGGCCAAGTGTGGAGACTTGCAAGGGGATTATGTCGAAAAATAAAATACATTTTTAACCCTAAAATAAGTATTTCATTCAAAAGTCACTCTCTCGTCAAACAGCCCTCGTTTATTAATATCTATATGTTAATATTATTTCATTTTGCTTGATGCTATGTGCATGTACAATTTTATTACGATTTCTTATCTTCTCTCATTTTTTCTCATGTATGTACTTATGTCAATATCCTGTAAATATAATTGTAATATTCTGTTGGGTAAAATGGAATAAAATAATAGTTACAATCATCAGATATGACTGAATTACTGCTTGTCTTTATTTCCGGTAACATTAATCAACACAGCTTGGTTTTCTTATATACCAATACGTGTAGTTTATGCTTTTTTGTCATGCTGATTCTGAATTTTATTTAAAATTTGCTCCATCGCGATATTTTCTTAAATAGTTTTTTTCAAAACACGTATTAAATTCTACAAAATTTCAAAGTTACTTTTAGGTAAGAAAGGTACGGTGAGATTAGAGATTAGAAATTGCTGACTAAGCTGGCAATTCGGAAATAGGTATTTTTAAACTTACAAATTTACAATACCTCCGACTGTCAGAATTTTATGTCTGTCATCTGGTTATCATTGGATTGCGGTATTTTATGAAATATTATACTTGAATTATTTACCAGTATATATACCGTGCTGTGCTGGTGTTTACCGTCGACGAAGAGGTGTTTATAGTGATGGCGTTTTTTTTTCAATTAATGTCATCAATAAATAGAATAAAATACACAATATGTACGTAATTAATGTAATTTCCCATTTCAATGTCACGGCAATGAATTATAAAAAATAAGTGTTAAGTTGTCCCTACTTCAATACCAATATTTCGGGCACCCCAACTTAATCAGCGATTTGTGATCGCACTGTACTACTAAAAATATTGTTGTATCGAACATTGAGTGGACATGTCTGAACATGTTCTTGCATGTTTTCTACGTCAGAGCACTGAAATCACGCCCATTTTTGCTCTGGAACCAATCAAATTAAAAATTGGTAGATATCTGGCTATGTGGGCATGTAAAGAGCTGCTACATGGTTCTTTTGATTCAATCTAAAACTGTTTGTGATAGCTGAGCGTTTTCTTATTTCATAATGTCGCGTACAACTAATCCATATATAATAACTAATCCAAACAACTTCAGTTATTATGTGGAGAATTCACTACCCATCAGCATAAGTGGAATATTACAGCTTCAATAGAAAAGTTATATTTTCACTATTTTGGCTTAGCCATGAAACATCAAGACAATCCATGGGGTCCCAGCATTTGCTGCGCACAGTGTGCTGTTACTTTGAGAGACTAATCAAACGATAAGAAAAGCGTTATACCATTTGCAAGACCTATGATTTGACGTGAATAAACAGACCATTCGACTGACGGCTACTTTTGCTGCACGAAAACTTTTAGTTTTTCCAACAAAAATTTAAACAAAATTATTTTCAATTTAAAAATAAATTTTATAAACAAACAGAGGGTCTAGCAATGGGAAACCCACTAAGCCCCTTATTAGCGGAAATTTTCATGAATAATTTAGAAACTATAATTAGTACACATCCCTTGTTTGGTAATTGTGTATATTGGTTTAGGTATGTTGATGACATATTAATTTGCTTTAACGGTTCAGATAGACAATTAAAAACTTTACATAATTATATCAACACTATCCACCCCAAAATAAATTTTACTATGGAAACAGAAATAGATAAAAGCATTAATTTTCTAGATTTAACCATATCACACAAAACTAATAAACACTAGTTCGCTATATACCATAAACCAACACATACAGATACCACAATACACGCTAATTCTTTTCATCCTATAACACACAAATTATCAGCATACCAATCAATGGTATATAGATTAATTCATGTACCTATGAGCAAAAGTAATTTCGACCTTGAACTAAATAGAATATACACAATAGCATTAAACAATGGTTACTCTATAAATATTGTCAATAACATCCTAAATAGCCAACAAAAATCTAAAACCCTTTCCTTAGTTTATCCAAAATTAAAATACAAGATAATTAATTCCTATAATTCAATCACTTACTTAGGAAAAATTTCGGAAAAAATTGGTACTTTCTTTAAAAAACTTAATAACGAACATATATCATTTAAAACAGACAATACTATACAGAACATTATTAAAAACAACAAAGATAAAATAGACAAAGGATCAAACTCTGGTGTATATAAGTTAACATGCGAAGATTGTAATAAGTATACATTGGAGAAACGGGGAGGACATTCAAAATTAGGATGAAAGAATACGAGAGAAGCCATAAAGAAAAGAAAACAGATTCAACTTTCGCAAGTCATTGTATAGATATCAATCATAGATTTAATATAGATTTCAAAATTTTACACATTCAAGAAAAAAGTAAAAAACTTAACCTGTTAGAAAACTTAGAAATTAATAGATACAATAGTTTAGGATTAGCTTTAAATGACCAACTAGATTTAAACAACTGCCCTCTACTAAATTTTAGATTGTAAAAATTTTTCCACCACCATTCCCCAATAATTTTCACATAAATATTCAAACTTGTATTGTACATATTCAATATTTCATCCACCTGATGAAGCAATTGTATGGCGAAACAATATTGTAGTGGTATTTACAATAAAAGAATTTTTGAAACTAGAAGTTTAATTACTTATTTCTTAGCGTTATAATGAAGTTTCAACAAGTATCTCCTTCGTCAATTAACTATTTAAAATATTAATTATGCTAATCTGTCCTCTATTAGTTGTCCAGTACCTCATTCGGAAGCCTTGTCAGTACCTAGATCCATAGGTGTTGCGAGTGAAGAATATGATGTTTCAGTGGAACAGTGAAATGCTTGCTGATAATTGTTGAACATTGATATCAGAAAGTGCCGAAGTGTTCTTATAAAAGAAAAGTAAAAAGAAAAACATTTTAATACATACCTAATGCATATTATTTCGTTTACCTTTCAATATTTCTTTTCTAAAACTTAACATGCCAGAATAAATTCGTTGTTATTACTATTTTAAAACTATAAAAGAAACGAAAATTATACATAGTTTCTAAAGAAAAATTCAAAAAATGAAAAACTACATAGAATTTTGAAAATATATTTAGTTTTTAATTTCGTCTAAATTTATTCGACATTAACTAACAAAAACTTCTGTGCCGCCACTGTAAAACCCGAACTTCCGTTAATGTTCTTAGATAAATTATTTAAAACAGTGGGATACTATTCACAGACGTCCACTCAAAATTGGATCGTAGATCATGAACTATGCCTGTATGTGTGTGTATTAATCGTTCTTTTTCAGTATTTCTTCCATCTCTTTTTTTTCGTGCGTTGTACCCCACAATTTTTCAAAGATGATCCGCGTGAAGCCTTATCAACTAATAACTATGTCATATTGCACACCGGTACCGCGAAACATAATTAATTTTATACAGTTCGTAAAGTGTAAACGTATAATTAGTTTTCTGAAATTAATCGAATTACCGAGACATTGTGTATTATATTATTATCGTGTGTAAATTAACATTCCATATATACCGAGCTATATAGTCGTGCTAAAGGTGAAACTTTGGATCATTAAATGTAACGTACGTTTAAAAAACACATCATTAAAATATTAAAAACAAAATAAATAAATCAATTCCTTGGAAAATCTGAAACACTATTATTTATTCGAAAAATAAACAACATAATAAAACAATATGAAACATACTGAGTAAGTGAAACCTCACCATTTTTTGTATAAAACAAATCCACTTTAAATAATAAGTATAGAAATATTATTAAAAATCGGGAGCCGAAGTTCACATTTGTGCGAAAATTGCTATCCAGACATACAGACACGTGTTTCGTCTTGCTATAGACTCATTAGTGCATGATGCTGGGATAGGCAAAATTCACACCAAACCTCTTACTACAAGCAATCAAGTCACAAAAGACAGCATAGAATAACATTCAGCCCTCCTCATTGACTATTGTCAAATATGGACTTATTATATTCTATTCTCCGCACCAGATTGTTAATAATATTTTTGTTTTATGTAGTATTAAAAATGGTTTTGTTTTATATAAAACATGATGACGTTTTATACACTCAATTATATTTCAAATTATTTTTTTATGTACGCTGTCGGAGCTATCCGATATAACGGGTGTTCAGAAACATTCGAAGTCAAAGTAGTCCTTGAAAATATGAAGTCATGTCTGAGATAGATTGATACATTTACTTAATACAATTTTATAGGTTATCAAATTAGTATCTTCGATATTAGATTCTGACAATTTTTGACAGACAACAGTTGACATTTAATTATTATTACAAATCAGATACTTAAGTAAAGATATACGATTTTTTGTTCAGAGCCCACTTGACTTCGAATGTTTCTGAACACCCGTTATAAGAGGAACACGATAATACAGTTTCCGTCGATTGTTCCTGTCATTGTCTGATAGAAACTACTTGTCAAGTCTTACACTTGACATGGTTAGTTTGGTTAGTTTGGCGTTCGCGATGTTGACATTAGGCAATGAGCGGCGTTGAATGATCTCCTGTGCTGCCTTTTGTGACTTGATTGTATGTAGTAAAGGAGTTATTAGTATTTTGTCTATCCCAGCATCATACACTGACTAGTCTCTAGCAAGACGAAACATGTGTCTACATATTTGGTTAGCAATTTTCACGCAAATATAAACTTTTATTCTATTCTTCACACCCGATTTTGAATAATATTTTTATATGATTGTAAATGGTTTTCTTTTATACAGATAAACAACATTAAAATATTTTTTTTATAATGCTTTCTATGTCTTAATTTTCATGGCCAAAAAAATAAGAAAAGACTTGTAAGTTATGGATTCATTAGTCTTAGTAAAAACTATTATTAACAAAGAAAAGATCTAATATTATAAGTTATGTTTTTTTCAATTAAACCTTTAAATACCTCTAAAAACACAGTTTGACAGTAGACATACTGTCCGCGTCAAAAAAAAAAACGGGACATGTCTTATAACGATTTTGACATTAATTAAGTTTTGTAAGTAAGTCTTTTGTCAATATTAGTAGCCATATGAAATGAATATCTGTCGTTATTAAGTTAGTACGATGCAACAAAGTACTGTCACAGTAGGTAAAAAAAGTGTCCCGTTTTTTATGTCGCGGACCGTAAGTCTAATATTAGAATAATAAATAAAAATGTAAATGTTCGTTTGTTCAAAATCTAAAATCTCCGAAAGTTCATCACCGATTGCTTTGAAATTTTGACACAATGTTGCATTCGAATACGCGCGTATTTTCATATACCTATTATATAGAAGTCACACCAGTGACAGGTAAAACATGCGTATATCGCACCAGTGACAACAAAAACATGGTTTGAAAAAAACAGCGCCATCTGTTGGACGTAACAGCAACACAAGCAATGCTAAAGCTTGCTCATGCCGGAGAACGTGCTTCTTGACAGTTGCTGTCAGTTAGGATTTTCAATGTTTCCGATTGCATTGTTAAATTGAAATTTTAATAGATTTTGATCTATTTTAATTTTGATTTAATTACATCGTGTGACATTGTGTTGGAATTGAACTGTGTCGAGGTAGTCACATACAACTCCGTCGACACAGTTGTGGAAGCAGATGAAGCGGTTAATTATCCAATAAAATTTTTGAATTCACTCGATCTGCCAGGGATGCCACCACACGTACTGAAATTGAAACTCAGCGTGCCAATTATTATTCTGCGAAATATTAACCGTCCAAAGCATCGTAATGTCGTAGAAACAACAATATCGACAGGACCATTCAAAGGTGAAGATGTCGTCATTCCTCGCGTTTCTATGATTCCAACGGAGATTGTATTTTAATTTAAAACATAGCAATTCCCAATTCGATTGGCGTTTGCAATAATTATCAACAAAGATCAGGGCCAATCTTTAGAATTGTGCAGTTTAGATCTACACACAGATTGCTTCTCACATGGACAATTATATATTGCGTGTTCTAGAGCCAGCAAACCAGACAATCTCTATATCTGTAGAGAAAATGGAGCAACAAAAAATATTATTCGAGGATTGTTCAAAAACTACGTGGCCTAACACAGAGATGGCGAGAATTCGCAGTAATCTTCTTTACTACTCTGTAGAATCATCCTTTAGTAGGTTAAATATGACAGTACAGAGCGATCTGTCAATTAGTCTGGTTATGACAGTACGCCAAAATGAACGTCTCGTGTGATTTTGTAGCAATGGAGAAAACTGAGTCGAGAGCACTGATAACGTACATTCATTTGAAAGGCTTAATACCAACCGAAATCAAAGCAGAGCTGGATTTCAACACTATTAGAATCAGCTCCTTCGTTTTCAATGATTAAAAACTGGGTTGCCGAACTTAAGCATGGTCATATGAGCACAAATGATAACCCCGCAGTGGACGTCCAAAAACGGTTATTGTTCCGGATATGGTTGAAAAAGTCCACCGTATCGTCTTAGATGATCGTCGAGTAAAAATGCGCGAGATAGCAGATATTGTAGGTATCTCAAACAACAGTGCACAGAATTTTAACTGAAGAATTGGAAATGAAAAAATATACGGCACGTTGGGTGCCGTAGTAACTCACACCTGAGCAAAAACTGAATCGTTTGAATTGTTCTCGCGACCTTTTGGCATGATTTCGCCGCAATCAGAAGGATTTTGTACGCCGTTTCATTACCGTCGATGAAGCTTTAGTCCACCATTACACTCCCGAAACCAAAGAACAATCCGAACAATGAACAAAACAGGTTCTCCGCCACCAGAGAAGGCAAAAACAGGAAAGGTTATTGCAATTTTTTTTGGGATTCTTAATGGAATGTCTTGGTCGACTACTTAGAAAAGAGGAAAACAATAAATGGGTAGTATTATTCCAATTTGTTGCAACAATTAAGTGACAAAATCAAGAAGAAACGGCCTCATTTGGCAAAGTAGAAACTGCTTTTCCATCAGGATCACACCTGCCCACAAATCTGCGATTGCAGTATCAAAAATTCATGAATTTGGATTTGAATTAGTGCCTAATTCGCTCTATTCCTCAGATTTGGCGCCCAGCGATTACCATCTCTTTTCAAACCTGAGAAATATCTCGGCGGTAAGAGATTTTCTTCTAATTTCGAGATAATCGCTGCTGTAAATAGCTATTTCGAGGACTTGGATACATCGACCTACAATGAAGGCATTAGTAATTTGGAAAATCGTTGGAATAAATGTATTAAGCGAGCAGAAGACTATATTTAAAAATAAAATTCAAATTAAAATTTTTGTCAAAAAAACTTTTCTTTGTTAGGTCACCTAGTTTCCGAACCATCCTCGTCTGCCCACAAGCATTATGAAATTAAACATATTAGAAACCCGTGCTTTCATTTTTTTTCTTTTCAATTTAATCAGACTAAGCCATAGCAACGGGTGGCCGGGTACAGCTAATTAGAAATAAAAAAAGCAATTTCTAAGAACGAGAATCTGGCCATAACAAAGAATAAATGTTTAAATCACCCCAATTATAAATTGGTTAAAATAGCTACTACACACAGACACACAAATACATACTTATACATTACATAGTAAGTTGTGGCCCTACATTTAGTTGAATCAAATCTTTCTTTGAGAATGGGAGAAATTACCAAAACATTATTGTTAGAAGAATAAAATAAAACGGTGAAGGTGATCAAGTGTTCTTTTATAATTTTTTATATCCCTATTGATTTTTTACCTCCGAATGAAAGCTCTAGTCAAAGCGAAGTAAAATTTGTTAGCATTAATATCAGACTATCTATTCCCAGCCCTAGATGTCCGTGTGTATTCAGAATTAAATCCGTATTTTCAAAATTATTATTTTGCTCTATTTTCTAGTTATTCATACTAACATCAACTGTTGCTTCATTCCTTATGTGACCAGTATTTCAATTTTCTCGGTTCAACTGTTTAAAGCTTTGATGTTAGTGCTTATCCAATCTCGCTAATATCAACAGGTTTCCAGCATATATAATTTCAGTAACTAAAACTTGTTGTAAGATTTATGACCCCCACCCTCAATTGTTTGCAGTTCCTTCTATAATTTTTAGCGATTTCATCCATAACTGCTACGAAGAGGAGGAGGCTCAGAACCCTATGCTGTCTTACATTGTACTGGTAAACTCTTCGGATACTTGATTGGTTTGTTCTTATTATATTTCGTATGATATTATAGATATCGTAGACCACTCTACATTAATTAACAAACTGATAATACTGATACTGATAATAAATTGATTCGTTCGTATCTTGAAAATAGATTCTAAGTTGTACAATGGGCCAATCACCGTTAAAGTTCTATATGCCCATCAAGGGCATATATATATGTTCCTTAGGGATCGGTTCTTGGTCCTGCTCTTTTCCTCATTTATGTAAATGACTTACCACGCAGCGTTTCTGCAGATAAAGTAATTCAATTTCCCGATGAGATATCGATACTAGCTAGAGTGAGTCGAGAAGATAGAGCTACACATGTAGAAGAATATAGATTGGCGGCAGCCACATAATGGTTTAACAGTCATTATTTGAAGCTAAATGAAGATAAAACACAAATTATTTTAGTAACAACTCGAAAAGTGAAACGTGACCCAAAACCTACCTTTAAGTTTTTGGGAATGCATGTTACCAGCGACATCAGCTGAAATTGCCATATGGATCATCTCTGTCGGTGACTAGTAACTGCAGTTTATACAATTAGAAGGTTAAGACTAATTGCGACTTATGAAGCTGCAAGAACTGCTTATTTCAGCAATTTTCAGGGTCGAGCATTATACGGCATTTTGTTGTGGAGGGTTTCACGCAAAGCCGAAGCAGTGTTTAATATACAAAAAGATAATGTCAGAGCCTTAAATGGAGTTTCCGAAAGAGCCAGCTGCAGGAACTTATTCAAATACCAGAACATACTGACTGTACCATCTCTATTCATACTTTGCTGTCTTTATTATATCCATGAAAACCAAACAAATTTTACTAAAAATGAAGACTTTCACCATTATAACACCAGAAATAAAAGAAACATCATCATTTCTTTTCATTGGATAAATAATCGCAATTAAGCACTAACAATTTGAGCATTAAATTATATAACAAGCTGCCAAGTGAAATAAAAGACCTGCATTGCCAAAAATTCGATGCTGTAATGAAGGCTTATCCTGCATACTGTTGAGGAATATTTTGCCAGTGATTATTCTGTTTTTCTTTAAGCTGCTGTGTGATATTAGATATGTCTTCTTGGTCTTTGAGATCTGTATTGTTTGTCTATAATGTTTTATTATATCCGTTGTTTTTTTATATATGTTGTATTGACAATTTAAAAATTTAATATAAAATAATATAATATATATCTTTATTTAGCAACTACTATATACTAGGGCTGGGCGAAGCATCGATACATCGTCCAATACCCGATACCTCATATAACGAAGGTATCGATTCTAAGGTATCGATTCCAAAGCATCGATACCTATCGATACTTTACCGATTCCAGAACTCGCTAAGTATCGATATATCGGGTAGCGATGTATAGGGTAGCGAGGTATCGATTCCAAAGCATCGATACCTATCGATACTCTACCGATTCCAGTACTCGCTAAGTATCGATGTATCGGGTAGCGATACTAGCGATGTATCGGGTAGCCATGTATCGGGTAGCCTTGTATCGGGTAGCTTACCTTTATGCATTTTTTTAAATGTACATAAAAGATGCAATTACTAAGTAAAGAATTTTTAAGTATATATAGCATTATATATATATTATATAGTATATATTTCAAAGGATGTTGTTGAATTTTATATTATGCGTAGCAAATATCCATATTATAACATAAACATAATAACTATAATTATTACAAAAAAAAATATCACAATATTGCAAATTTCATACCGTAGATATGGTAGAATCGATAAATTAATTTTATATCTCTTGAAACCGGTATCAAATAAACGATACTAGAAAACGGGTTATGTATCGATTCAAGGTATCGATTCCAAAGCATCGATACCTATCGATACCTTACCGATTCCAGTACTCGCTAAGTATCGATGTATCGGGTTAGCGATGTATCGGGTAGCGATGTATCGGGTAGCCATGTATCGGATAGCTTACCTTCGTGCATTTTTTTAAATGTACATAAAGGATGCAATAACGTTTTAAGTAAAGAATTTTTAAGTATATATGCGTTATATATATATATATATATATATATATATATATATATATATTATAATATATATTTAAAAGGATGTTATTATTGTGTGTAGCAAATATCCTTATTATGACATAACTATAATTATTACAAAAAAAAAATCTCACAATATTGCAAATTTCATACGGTAGTTATGGTAGAATCGGTAAATTAATTTTATATCTCTTGAAACCGATATCAAACAATCAACACCTAGAAAACGGGTTATGAATATTGATTTCTAGGTATCGAATTAAGGTATCGATTCCAAAGTATCGATTCCAAGGTATCGATTCCAAGGTATCGATTCTAAGGTATCGGTTCCAAGGTATTGATTCCAAGGTATCGATTCCAAGGTATCGATTCCAAAGCATCGATACCTATCGATACTTCACCGATTCTAGTACTCAGAATCGATACCGTGCACAGACCCGAAACATCGGTATCGGTACCCGATACCGAAAACGTCGGTATCGCCCAGCCCTACTATATACACGCACAATAAATTTTGAAAAATATAAATCATTGGAAAGTTGTAACCATCAACAAAAGACTTAAACTAAAAGTTTTCCCTAACAAATTCTATCACAAGGACCTTAAATCTTCTCAAACTACCATTTGATTTCATGTTCGTAGGTAAACTATTAAATAGTTTCAGTCCGTTTCCAAGCACATTCTTGGTTGTTTGTACCCTATTATAGTTTTCAATATAGAAATCGTTGGTATTTCTGGTTCCGTAGTTGTGAATTTGATCGACCGTTGTTAATTTACCACTTAAGTAAGAAGGCATTATCCCAATTTTAATTTTATAGATGAAAACCATTGTCTTATATATTATGTATTGTTTTACACTAAATAAACTTAAAGTTTCTAGCATTAGATTAATTGGGGTATATCTGTTACATTTTAATACTATTCTCAAAGCCTTATTCTGTAGTTTTTGGAGTTGCTGCATCTCATTCCCATTTATACTAAATAAAATGGCTGAGCAAAAATTAAACCGTGGTGCTATTAAAGACTTAAACAACAACTGCCGGGCATACAATGACAAATTATGACTTAATCTATTCAAGAAAAATATCTTTTTAGAAATTTTATTTGATAGGTATTGAACGTGAGTTTTGAAATCTAAATTAGTATTCAATATTACCAACAAATATTTCATATTCTCAACTCTGTCTATTTTCTTAGAGTCCATATACAAATCTATATCATTAAAATTCAATTTAGAAATCTTACATTTAGTACCAATTATCATGAACTTAGTTTTACTTAAATTCAGTGTCATATTATTCTCACATACCCATTTATACAGTTTATTTAATTAGACAGTCATGCTATCCACCATCTTCCTAATATCTTTACCAACTATATAGATCATGGTGTCATCAACAAACATACATATTTCGCATTTATTAACCGGTTTGACTATATTATGAATGTACAGAATAAACAATAGTGGACCTAACACTGTTCCCTGGGGCACTCCGTATTTTGTAATAATTTTATGAGACATCTCATTTTTATATTTTACTACTTGATATCTATTACTTAGGTACGATTCAAACCATCTTAATGCTAACCCAGATATTCCCATATTATTTAATTTACGTAACAACAAGGCTCTGTCCACAGTCTCAAAAGCCATCTTAAAGTCTAAGAATACAATCAAAACAAACTTGCCTTTATCAATTACTCTGCAAACAATCAGCACAACCGTTTCACATGAATGATATTTTCTGAACCTCGACTGATTCGTCTCAATGATAGAATTTACAACAATAAAAATTATGATTATGATTGTGATACTTTGAATTAACTTATCAGTGTCTTCCAAGTTTCCAAATTTTCTCTTAGTACGGTGTCGAATGCATTAAAATCAGTTGTTCTCCTTCCTGGTTTGAAGCCACGTAGATTGTCACATTTATCATTACATTAAAGAGTAAAAGGATTTAAATTCTTCGTTTTACACCTTGATTCAAAAAGACTTTCTTCACTTTTATTCGATGTTTTTTTTATATGTCCTTTTTAGCAATTAAGAATATTCTTGTTTATTTATTAATAAAATTATGGATAATATTATCGAAGCTTTAAGCCAATAACACTTCTTATCATATTAAATACAACTACCAAATAAGTCAATTTCTTCATTGATATATTTCATTAAATATTCCACTTCACTTTCACGGATTAGATCAAAGAATTCTTGTATATTATTTATCACTTAAAATACCGACACTAACTTCATGAAGCGGCCATAAAAGGCCGAAAGCCATTAAATATGGGAAAAAAAAGAAAAAGTATTATTATCTATTAACAAATAATACAAACAATCGCAAGATCCTTTAATAAATATGATATATACACGAGAAGAAAAAAACTACTTAAAGGGACATAACTTTTTTCCAACAATAAATACGTCACTGGCATTATAAATTGTCGTGCCGGGCGAGGAATCCTTTATCTTATACCCTTTATCTGTCCTCCGTTTCTACTTTTCTTTTTGTTTGATTTAGTGGAACTCTTTCACGGTGCAAAGATTAACTGAAGTATATAAATTTCAATATTAAAAAATAAACCGATGTCGGAGAGAGACAACAACGCGAATCTAAGAGAGAAGGTGTACATTGAGCTTCCGAAGTACAAAAGCGGTGGAATCCACGTGGAATTTTAGGAGTCCATTTATCATGAGCCTTTTCGGGTCTGTTCGCCGACTTCACTCCACCAACTTCAGAACAACTTGTTCGTATGTATATAAGGTATAAGTACATATATGTATAGGTATGGCTGCGTACAGGACAGGGTCTAATCAGTGTGCGAAATATTACCGGGGCTTCCACCAAAAATGTAATTAGTCTATTTCTGTTATTTTATTATTTTTATCAATAAAAAATTTGTTTGGGAAAATTAAATTGCCGTAAGATAAAATTGTCTTCTTCAATTATTTTATTTTTAAAGAATATCGAAAAATAGTTTTATAAATTACACTGGCCAACACGATTTTTGCTGACTTCTAAGCGAGACTTATTTTTTTTTACTAATTCAAGTGTTCTGAATCCGAAAATCATATTAGCTTTTGCGTATCACATCAAAATTAAACTGTATACTGTACTATGCTCTTTGAAGAGTTACTAATGCGACTAAGTAGTTACTTACATAAGACCTGTTACGATATAAACGATGTATAAGATTTAATAATTCATTTATATATTTCAATACAATATTAGTCACGAGTATAGTGCAAGTATTTACACAATAATCGCTTACAGCGCCTGTTGTTTTCCGGAGAAAATATTGCAATAAATCACAAGAATTTGGTTGAGAAGTATATTGCCCATATATTCTCTTAAATATTGTATCCAAATAGTAACCAGGACCAGTATTCCAGCGGAATTTAGAAATAATTGTCAGTACTTCATACATTACAATCAACGGAATCAGACTAGGACTGTCCGAAAAGGTTATATCGTATTCCTAAAGTCAACTTGATCCTGTATATGAAGATACTGGACCATTATTAAATAGAAAGTGAAGGTACTCCTGTACTGCACATTAGTGATGTGTTGATCTGGATGGATTCGTTCCAAAGGAACGAATCCATCCGTGGAACGAATTGGAACGAATCCGAAATTGTAACTGTATGTCGTTCCTTTATTTCGTTCCATCGAGATCATTCAATCTTTAACCACGATAGAATGGCACGTCGTCAAGCATTTGTCAGTCTTTTCACATACTTGCTTACTAAGATATAAATTATAAATGTATATATTGTCCATATATTTTTTCATAATGTAAACAAATCATTAATACATGAGTCTCTCTATTTATGTTTATTTTAACTTTTGGCTCTTATCTAGTCCATCAATTAATTATTGCTTGTTTCAATAATATATATATATATATATATATATATATATATATATATATATATATATATATATATATATATATTCGATGTTAATAAGAATCTAAGGTTTCTTATTTATTTTATTGGCCGTATAAGAGCCGCTTTAATTGAAAAGAAAAATGCAAACCACAGTGAGCCTATTGCAATAGAAAAAGTGTAGATACAGCCGACGATAACATATGGGGTAACTTTGATAATGAGATTTCGGAAATAAAAACAAAATTAAACCCTACTGCAGAAGCAATTAAAGAAAATGATAAATACGTTCAAGAATCCTTATTAACTAGGAATCAAAATCCTTTTAAATGGTGAGAAGACAGGAAAAATGTTTATATAAATTTATATACCTTTATGAAAAAATAATATTTTTAAATTATAATCATAACTTGTATTAATGTAATTTTTGTACACCAGTAACATGTCAGTGATGTCAGTGTACAAGTAAATATAAAATATAAAATGAGAACTTATACATTATTTTCCTACATAAATATTATATATACGAGATAATCATGCAGCTCTTAAATAAATAAATAAAACAAACAGGCAATCACTCCGATACAATAAAGCTAGATCGAAATGAATGTGTTACTTGTCGGACTTTACAACTCCGATCGGCATTTAACATCGAGGTTGTTATAATCGTTCCAAGGAATGAATCCTCTGGACTGGTTCCATCTGCAGAATGGAACAAGAAGGAACGAGTCTACAAAAGGAACGATTTCGCCCATCTCTACTACACATTAAATATCTGTCCTTAACTTAATTTTTTTCATTAAGCGCATAAAATATTAAAAAAGTAAGTTTGAATCAATCTAAAATAAATAAGCTTTTATATAATTTCAAATCTTGTAAACAGTGTAAAAAAGAATATACCAAATACTTCCAAGATAGTTTCAAACATAATACTTAGTTTATCAATGTTTCTGTGGTTATATATATATATATATATATATATATATATATATATATATATATATATATAGAAGTTTATTTTTCCTATTAAGAAGTCATATAAAATGAGCTCTAATATTCAAATTTGAATGGTCCTTTTTTTCTTTTTTTGTATCTGTTTTACGAAACATCAATATTCTGAAAAGAAATAAATCAAATATAATAAACATTAGATACTAAAAATACATGTTAAGGTAGTTATAATATCAATAAACTGACATTTTATGATCTATGGTGAAATAGTTTCTTTTATTCGTTATTTCTTAAATAGTACAGGTAAAATAAGATATAATCTATTGTATTCTACTTGTTATGAATTCCATTGAGAGAGACAGAGACGACAATGTGCTTACGACTCGAGTTAAGCCGGTGAATTTAGTTAAAAACAGAAAGACAACAGTACATTAAAGTAACTATTGGTAGGTAATATAAATAAAATATTTTCAATTTAATCTATCAATTCAATTCCATTTCAATTATCAATCATCTCATATTTATATTCTTCAGATTTACCTCCTTATTACAATATATATATATATATATATATATATATATATATATATATGTATATATATATATATATATATATATATATATATATATTTATATAATATTTTCATGACCTTGGTATGATATGGTAAACTTAATAAGTCGGCGATTAAAGATCTGGTTTATTACTTCAAAGTATATATATTTAAAACAACCCTACCTGTTTCGGCAATGATGGCTTTGTCAAGGATATAAAAAATATAAATGACAGAATATAAATGTCAAATAATTGAGTTGCTATGGTTTAAATTATTCAAAGATACATTCCAATAATAATAATAAATCATGCCTTAGTATTCCAAAAAATAGATAGCAAGGTGTGAACATATGTGTTGTTCGCTGCTAGCGGCTTGTGTCTCTTTCTGGGTATGAACTTGTGTGTTGGTTGCTGCTGGCGGCTTGCGTCTCTCTCTGGGTGTGTGGTTTTGTATTTGTGTGAGCGCGTAAGTGTAGGGTTGTGTAGGTTTTGCAGGGCCGCCAACCCTTTCCGGTAACTTCTTTACTTTTCCGTGCAGTATTTCGACGGCCCGACCCCGCCCCAACGGGGCAAGGCGCAGACCAAGGCGGAAATCGTTAAGATGGCACAAAGTGTGACCGTCGTCGACTGAGGTAGCCACAAAGAGTGTTCCCTCGGTTGGCGATGAGCAATCCCGTGCAGGATGCGCTTCGCTGGTCTGCGCCTTGCCTCGTTGGGGCGGGGGTCGGGCCGTCGAAGTACTGCACGGAAAAGTAAAGAAGTTGCCGGGAAAGGCAACTTCTATTATTATTATTCTCTAGTAAAAAAGGGCGAAAACAGAAATGATCTGCAATAATGTCTAATTGTTTCCAAAGGAACTTTAGGGGACAGCGGAATGCAAATAAATAAGAACAAAACAAAAGTGATGGTGATATCCAACGATCAATATGACAAGAACAAATATCGAGATGGAGTCCATATCGAGCAGGTGCAAGATTATGAATATTTGTAGATTTCAATAGAAGATACAGAAAACAAAAGATAGAAATCTATAAAAAAAAATTGGAAAATCAATAAAAGTGCAAGTGCAAACAAAAAAGAAACGTGGAGGAAAACAAAGTTAAATTTCTATCGATCAATATACACGCCAACTCTAACATGTGGTTGTGAGACATGGGCATTAACACATCTACAGAAAAGTAAAATAGAAGCCACTGACATGACGGGTAAGCGGAATAACGAGGAGAGACAAATTCAGAAGTGCTGAATTGGGAGTGATACCTATACTGGAATCTATAGAATGGAAACAATTGTGCTGGTGCAGGCATTTACAGTGAATGAATGAGAGTAAATAAGTTAAGAGCTTAGAATGCGAAGATAACAATGATGCAGTGGGAAAAATGCCGAGGAAGAAAGGAGAGACATGTAGAGAAGCAGTAATAATCGCCAGAAACAAGAAACAGTGTTACAAATTTGTGTATAGTTTTTGTAACGCACCGTATTATATTTGTAGGATTTGACTTGTTCTTCCGATCAAAACGGCGGTTATTTTATTGCTGTGATATTCCAAACTTATTGGGGATGGACCATTTTATCATTTTCATCAAAATCAATTTTGATTTTTTGTTTTATTGCTACCGGGCGCACAGTAGCGGACCCGGTACAAATTCTGTAGGCGATGTTATATATCCGAATTAGTTCGCTTCCTTGCTTGCTACACATTTTAAAATACAGTCAACAATAAGACACCGCCGGCAGAACTTGTACCAGACGCCCTGCCGTGCGCCGGCAAAATGGGCTATCTATAACCATAAATTAATAGTAATTGATAATTACATAGTCTCTTCGAGATAATAATAATCAAATTATGATATTAATAATGTTGAATGTCTTATTTAAGTTGTTACACAATTTATTAATGCTATATCACTTCTAGTATTAATGTCAGCATGTGATATGAGACAAGGTCGCTGATAATGCTTTTATACTTATATGACGAGAAATGCGAATGTAATGCACATAGATTCCTTCCATACCTCGTTAGCATTATCTTTTATAGTTACAATTTACATTAATTAACATAGCATTACTAAACAAATGTCCTGTTTATATTACTACAATCAAGGTGTAACCTTTCATATCTTGTTTTAGTTGCCTTCTAGATTTTTATCGATAATTAAGTTATACCATACCATATGAGAGACCCCAAGTTATTCTTAAGAATATAATTAATACTAAACAGGATTAGGGTTAATCCTGTTATTTTAATTTCTAAATGCGACTAATAATGTGTTAAAGCTTCTGAATTTGTTTATGTCATCTCGTAGAAGATAAGCTTAGGTATGTGTAAAATTTGTTGATATTATTTAATTAATAAGTTAATTAGCTAATAAAAATACATTTCTAACACAAAATTTAAAATAATTGGATACGAAGTTAATTCATATTTTTAATAGCATCATTAAATGTTTAAATTAATTATTGTTATCAGCTTTGAGTTTTAATTTATTCGTCTCTCCTAGGAAGCATCGAACTAAAACAGGGATACATAGACTTATAGGGAACAGGGGCCACTCGGGAAAATTAAAAGCCAAGAACGGGCCAGTACAAAGAATACTTATTAACACAAATATTTTTATTTTTAAATAGTATGAATTACTACAAATGATAAAAATAAAAGAACATTCAAAAATGTTTGTTGTAAATATGTAATCGTAATGTAATCTAATCATTACAATGTAATATTTCATGTTTTATTATTTTGATGCATGACATTGCATTGACCTAACAATTTTGTTTATGTTTGGCTCCACATTACTTGTCGCCACACGTAAAATTGCTTCCAGATTTTCATTTGCCAGACGGTTTCGATTTTTTGTTTTGTTAAGTTTCATCACTGAAAACGTTTGCTCACAAATATACGGCGATCCAAATAAGCTTGCGCATTTCAATGCATTTATTCGCATCTCTATATAAGGGGTTTTGTCAACGCAACGGTAAAAGTTGAGTAAATTACCTTCATTAAACTTGTTTCGTAAATTATCATCATTTTGCATGTCTATCAATTCCATCTGTATTGATTCCGGTGCATTTTCGGGTGAAATGTTGAAAGGATTGCTGAAAATGTCTAATAGAGGTTTAACTTTTTTGAAGTCTAGAAAACGATCATGAAAAGCTTGTATTAAAATATCAATTTTTTCAACATAAGCGAAATTGACATCAGTTTTATTGAATTTCTCCATAATTTTTTTGTAGTTCGAAAAATGGCTGTAATTGGCTGAATTGAGTATAACTGCTAAATCAATTGATCTTTGCCTAGGAGTCGCGTATTTAAGACATTCAAGTGATTTGTGATGTCTACAAGAACGCTAAGTCGCACAGCCAATCAGGGTTGTCGAGTTCGGAGACGTCCTTTTTCTTTTCCGCCAGAAATATTTTGATTTCTTCAATCAAGTTAAGAAACCGCTCTAGTGACAACCCACGACTTAGCCACCTTACTTCAGTGTAAAACAGGAGATCACCATATTCGGTTTCAATATCCCCGAGAAATTGTGTGAATTGTCGGCGACTGAGACCTCGTGATTTTATAAAGTTTACAGTAGGTACTACAACTTTCATCACATTTTCAAATCCCAATAATTTTGAACAGAGGGCCTCTTGATGTATAATGCAATGAAACTGCATTAATTCCTTGGTATCTATGTTTTTAGTTTGTAAATACTCTTTTAACATAGTTATTATCCCAGATTTACTTCCAACCATTGAAGGCGCTCCGTCGTCGTAATTCCAGATAATTTAGTTAAATCTAAATCCATTATAGAACATTTTTCCAGAAGAGCTTTGAGCATGTCACTCCCCTTGGTTTGACTTGTCAAAGAACTCATACCAATCAGTTCTTCACTCACTTCAAAATTTTGCGTTACACCTCGTAAAAATATTGAGAGTTGAGCAGCTTATATCTATAGATTCGTCGAGTGCTATAGAAAAATACTCAAAACTTTTCGATTTCGTAGCTAATTGCTCTTCTATATTAACTGCTAATGTGGTAAGTCTTCTTTGAACAGTCATCCGATTTAGTTGAATTTTCTCAGACCTCTTTGTATCTTTCGGACACATTTTTTTTTGCGGTGATATCTAAACACTGCCTAACAAACTCACCATCTTTAAAAGGCCGACAAGTTTTCGCTATTATTCGACATATTTCAAAGCTAACTTCAGTAGCTGTTTCAGCATCTTGAATTGGTTTTGTAAACATTAGTTTCCTTTGTAAAGTGGAAATTTTTTGCGTTCGATTTTCGCCGGTTAATTTGGTAAAAGTATGATGCTGGGTTTCATAATGCCTTTTCACATTATATTCCTTCGGAATAGAAACACTACTCTTGCAAATTAAACAGACACTTTTGCTATGCGATGAAATAAAAAAGTATTTTTCGGTCCAAATATCTTGAAACCGTCGATTTTCATCTTCAACCTTACGACTACGTTTTTTTACTGGGGCCTGGTTTATCCATATCAAAATTGATATTATATTGTTACGTAGGTAGATGCCAAGTTCGAACGACGAAATGTTTATTCTTCACAGATTACAATTCAAACAATATAACGTTCGCTTGTCCGTAGTTAATACTTAACTGCCCCAATAGCGGGCGATGCGTTGTATTTATACGAGTTACCTAACATCGAGAACCTACCACATTGTTCGGGGATAATACCGACGTGTTTCGCGAATCTTCAAGTAATCTAGTTGGTTCGACAGATTTCTAGTCTCGCAGCAATATGCTTGGAACGACGAGGAGCATACCTGTCCTACGTAGTAAACCTGAGCAAGAAAGTAGTAGGTACTTAAAGATACATATCTTACTAACAATTACAAAAGTTAGAATAAAATAAAAAGTTAAGAAATATTGATTTGAATGGATTTTTACCTACATTTGTAGTTTTTCAAACAATTTTTAAAATTCGTTGGCGGGCCGCATAAATATCGACAATTTTCATTTCCCTTAAACTGACGACCAAATTTTGCTATGACAACCTTTTCTCTAAAATACTTTTAACTTGCACAGTTTAGTTATACCGATAGGACCAGCTCTGAACGGGCCATAACCAGCAATAAGTAACAACAGCGAATCCCCTCTACGCGCAGTAGCTTAAATTGCCGCACATTGCAGTTATGAATTTAGTAAGACTTAAACCGCGCAAGGATATAGTCGTTTGCATATTCGTTCTGTATACGTAATTTGCCCATTTGCTTCAGACATAACAAGGTCCAATTTATTATTATTATTGTATTCTTAGCTGCTACGGAAAAGTAATTTTAACTAATAAAAAAACAATAACGTTTTCTAAAAGATAAAAGTAAAAAAATCAATAATTCTGCAAAATAAATTTGAATTTTAAGAAAGTCACTAAATATAGGATTCGAAAATACCGCCCTCTCTTCCCAAACAATAGCCGAGCCTATTGTAAAACTCCCGCCTCACTCCCTCGAGATTTCTAGAGGTTATTGTCTCGAAAATTCTAAACAGTTTAACTTGCAACTGTTGCAAGTTCGGTATTGTTAGAAGACCGTAAAGATTTTCTTTGACATAACCCCACAGAAAAAAATCGCAGGGATTGAGGTCGGGGGATCGAGGTGGCCATATTATCGTACCCCTCCCGGAAATAACACGATTGGGAAAAGTGTTTTCTAAAAACCCTCTTACTAATCTGCTGTTATGCGCGGGACAACCGTCTTGCATAAACCAAAGTGCATCAAAATCGACGTTCAGTTGACGGACAGCAGGAATAATTCGTGTTCGCAACAAATCTAAATATGTTACTGCATTCAAATTGCCGTCGATAACAAATGGCCCTATAATGTTATCACCCAAGATACCCGCCCAAACGTTAAGTTTTTCGGGGTATTGAGTTTTAACATTACGAGCTAGATGTTTATTTTCTCGAGACCAATATCGCACGACTGAGGGATTATGTTTGCCATGACGTGGAAAAGAAGACTCATCGGTAAACAGAATATTTTTTATAAAATATTCGTCCCCGTTAGCCTTTTCCATCACGGACTCACAAAACTCCATTCTTGCAAAATTGTCCTCGGGAAAAATCTCCTGGCGCTTTCGAACTTTGTAACTTTTATATTTGTTGCGTTTTAGAATCCGCTTTACTGTACTTCTACTAACACCGATTTCGTCTGCAATTTGCCGTGTACACTTAAGGTCGCCCATTTCAACTAACGAACAAACCCTCACGTCTCTCTCCTCCCGATCGGCAGGTATTAGAGGGATATGAGGCTGTTCGTCAATTTGTTGGCATTTGCGGCAATTTCCGACTACACAGCCATATTTCCTAAACGCATTTACGACCCTTTCAACAGTCGAATGCGAAGGAATAGGCCGATTTACGTACTCTACAGCAAATAAATCAGCGGTTGTTCGACAGGAATTGCCGGCAAGATACCACGAAACTATTTGTACCTTCTCTGCGGTTGTCTACACTGACATGATAACTACCTTTACGTTTGCACAGCTAAATACGAATGACGGGCAATCTGTTGCTCTCGATCATCGGACTTATGTATGCGCACGCGGAGTGGCATCGTACACACGTTGCCACATCGCATTACGTTCCATACGTATATTGTTGCGTATGGCCCGTGGCGGGCTGAACCTATCGGTATATGAGGGCAATTGTAAAGTAAGTTCCGTTTCCACCTAGTGAACAGAGAATTGGGGATATCGGCGCGATCGTAGATCTGCGGTGTAGTCAGCGTTGCCAGAGCTAGTACAATTGTACTAATCTAGTACAATTTAGCCGTTTTTATAGAAAAAATACAATTTTACAATTTCTTGTATATTTTTTGCAAAATAATTGTCAATTGCATTATTTGATGATTACAAATAATAAATTAAGCAATAAAAATTGTTAAAACACATACAATTATGGTGAATTAAAAAAAACGACCAGTCAAATTGTATCGCGCCAATATTTATTTGGTCAGCTATGCACTAGTTACGTTATGAGTTTTGGTAATCCCTGGTCTCTGGAACAAAAGTGATGTTTGATCTTGATACGAATGTAGTAATTCTTGCATCAAACGAGTTATGTTTAATAGCGGCGGTGTTTTATTGTATTTTTGTTTTCATTTGGCGAATTACAAATATGGATAGATAAGATATTATATTATTACCTAGATGTAGAATATAGTGTATAAAAAGAAATAATGTAAGAGCTTTATAACGTAAGATAAGGCTATATAGCAGTAAATTAAACATTAAAAAGTTATAGGCACGCAGGTTAGTATTCTTCTTTATAAATTAAAAAAAAAATACGTATTTTCGCAATTTTCCGATTTTCTGATTCAATAGATTCGTCTTAAAAAAAATAGAGCACACAGGATCGAAACCTCACCCATCTACGTCTTTTGCTACATCTGAAAGTAAGACACTCACACCGGTAATTAATGATAGTGATAACTAGAGAACGGACATTCTTACCACATGACTCGGCGTAATTCAATGAAGTATTTGTTAGACCATCTGGCCATCTGGTCGACAGCGATTACAATGGACAACACACCTATTGTATTCGGAGGATATATTCCATTAAACGCAATCGGTAATTGGAAATGTTTATAAACATCGCTGAGTACATCCCGGCGTAATACAATGAAGTATTTGTGTTTGATTTTCTCGGCCACCTGATTTCGCCAGCGTTAACAATGGACAACGGCTATTGTATTGGGAGAACTTAGTCATGTGGTAAGAATGTCCGTTCTCTAGTGATAACTCATCATCAGAGTCTGATAGTGATCCTCTAATAACGAGTGTTCATTTGAAAAGTCAATCTAGTGGCATGTGATTTACTGAGAACATTTTGAAGTATGTCGTAAATTAAAATTTACTACTTAACCTACGAAGTCGTATATTTTGACAGTTTCATACATACAAATAAATAACAAATGTGATTGACATTATCAAATGTCATTTGGATTTACGTTTACGGAACAACAAACACATACTAATATATATGCGTCTTATTCTATCAAAATTTCAAAGTAACCTAGATTGACTTTTCAAATGAACACACGTTATAACAATACAGGTAGATAACAATACTTATTACAACAGAGTTCAGAAAAGGAAAGGAAACATCTGTGAAAGAGGCGGGGTACAAGCTTTTGTTATGAGCATTATTGTAGAGCATAACAACCCTATGCTTCTTATGGACTCAAATCTCCTAACTTAAAGTGCTCCAGACTCCAAAATTATTAAAGTAGCAGACAATGCGTCTATAATGATGAGACAAATTGGTAGTGTACAGGCAAAGTTAAAACAATTTGTAAATCCAAATGTATTGTTATTGGCTGCACATGTCATTCCCTCCATTTATGTGCATCTGAAGCTTCTAAGAAAATCCCATCCGAAATTGAGGAATTTGTTCAGGATATATTTAATTACATCTAGAAGTTCAAAATCACTGAAGATATATGCAAAATTTCAACAGTTGATAGAGCTTAAACCTCACAAACTGTTAGGACTTGACCAAACAAGATGGTTATCAATAGAAGTAAGTTTTAATTTGGTGCTTAATCATCACCAATAAAACCATATGTTACAGGCAGTGGTAACACGAGTTTTGGAAGAGTGGCAGGGCCTTAAGCTATTTTTCACATCAGAGGCGTTCGAAGAAAAACATTTTGTCAGACCTAATAATATTTTAGAAAAATTTAATAATTATGAATATGAACTGTCTCTTATTTTCCTCTCACATATACTTCGAATAATAAACAACCTAAATATATTTGCTATATGAAAGAATTATCTCGCTTTATTGAGAATTTACATTAAGTGACACGCCACCATGCGGTAAATTTTGGAAGTAGCGTTGAAGGTATACTTGTATTGTTTACTGGGTTCTGTCGTATGTAAAACTGTATTGTGTTTTCATCTTTTCCTTACTATTTTATATTTTCGCTAGTGTCTTACGATAAATTTGTCTTCTTAACATCACCCATGGTTCGTAGATTCTTCAGATGGTTTTATCTTCGAAAATAATACACCGAAAAAATTATTAGAAATAAAATGTCCATACAGTGGAAAAGATAAAAGTGCTGTAAATTGCATCGATTCATGTAATTATTTTATATCGGAAGAAAATAACAGTGCTAAAGAAAAATCATTCATATTATGCGCAAATTCAGTTAGGAATGGCCAAATTAAATTTAAACGAGTGCGACTTCTTTAAATTTGCTTGATATGACTAGAGTTACAACAATATTACAGTAGCTTTTGATAAAGTATGCGCACATAATTTAATTTGAGCTTAAGCCATTAAGAAACAGATATGTAAATAAAATGGTGCATGTAATACGTAAAAATAAAGATTAAAAAACTTTTACTTTTAAACTTTAAAATTGCTTATGATGTGTCGGAGATCATTAAATAATATGCAATAGCAATAGCATGAATTCTTCAAATTCAAAACAATTGTATTTCGCCCTTACATAGTGTTATTTAACAGCTCTAGTTAAATAATTGGTTGTCAAAAAGCTTTATTATTAGTATAATATTCTTAGATGTTTGTGTACGCAGATGAAGTAGAGCTTTAAAAAAAGATATTTGTTGATGAAGAAATTAAAATCAACATAAAATAAAACCCCGAACCAACTTCGAAAACACTTGTAAATATGGTAAACACGATACGCTACATACGAATAAAGGTATACCTCCATTCGACGCCATCTTGGCAGCGATCGTGGCGCCACCATCAGTAATGTTAATTCCCAAGAGAACAATTTTAAAATATTATTTGAAACATCAATATGTTGATAATAATGGTTTAAAGCTTAACCCATTATACGTTCACCAATATTTACCAAATGAAGACATCTACTTGGGTACGAAGGTCAAAATGCTTAATTAAAAAAAATAATATCTGACTCAATTTTGCAACCGTTGTCTCACTTTTTATACAGAATTATGTCTACAAATTCGCAATAGGTTTAATAACTTATCAAATTACGAAAATTTTAAATTACTTAAACTGGTTTAACTTTTGGAAAAGCCAATCTCACTTACGTCTTTATTTGAACAGTTTCCGCAGTTCCTTGACAATAATATAGAAGAAATTTCGCTTAAAGCAAGAGATATATCTTGTTTGCCCACTGATGTAAAAAAAGGAGCTTGAATTTACCGAATTTTGGTTTGAATTAAATCGCCTAAAAAATTCTGCCGAAGAAATTGTTTTTAAAAATATTTGCTCACTTGTTTTTAATATTTTTTACCTTTAATGAAAAACATATTTTTTGTCTATAGCTCCGTAATTTTAAAAAATATATTCTGTTATGAAATAACATTGTAACTATAAAAACTAAATTGTCCCTTTGAAGTTGCAAATAAAAAATTCGTAAAGTTAATTATAACTTTAAGTTTCAATACGAAAACTTGAAATCTAGTACATTTTTCACTGCTATTCTAGTACAATTTAAAAAATAGCTCTGGCAACGCTGGGTGTTGTGTAGTTCAGCCTAAGTCTGACAATGCTAGTGAGAAAATCCTTCCGACATTCTTTCGTGCTATTTTGGTCGTTTAAACTGGTTGATCCAATTGAAAATCTCGCCAACTGTGAATTACATGCTGTTATACGATTTCTGTGTGCAAAGAACAAGAAGGCTGCTGGGATTAATCGTGAACGCTCTGTTATTGGGAAAATGCCATCAGTGATAGTATGGTTAGAAGATGGTGCCGTATCTTTTGTGAAGGACGAACTAATATCTATGATGAAGAACGGAGTAGAAGACCAACTGTTGTAACGAATGAACGTGTGGGTAATGTCAATGAAAAAAAATGTGAAAATTGGCGATTCAAAATCACAGAACAGAATGCCTTTTTCTCTCAAATTTCACCTACACGAGATTGTACGAGGTTATTACTGAACATTTAGGTTATCACAAATTTTGTTCGCGATGGGTGCCAAAACTTCTTACCCAAGACCATAAAACAAAGCGAATGGGGATTTGCACTAACTTTTCTAACACATTACAATGTTGAAGGTGAAGGTTTCCTTAGACAGATCGTAACAGGGGATAAAACTTGAGTGGTCTATATCAACGTTGAGACAGTTAATGCAGTGGGGTCGCTCTAACTCGCCTACCAGGAAACCCTTAAAGTGCCGCCCAACTTTTTCTGTGAAAAAAGTCATGGTCACTGTCTTTTGGGACAAGAAAGGCGTTTTGAGAATGATGAAGAGCTGCAGGTGTGTTACAGCATGGCTTAATTCATAGGCGGCAGAGTTTTATGAAGTGAGCATTAAAAAGCTGGTTCCTAGCTATGACAAATATCTCAATCTTAATGGCAACTATGTAGAAAAATAGCTGAAAGTAGTAGCTTTAAGTTGTATATAATAAAAACCTCTTCTTGTATTGGTGTCCTTTTAGAACTTACTTTACGAGTCGTCCTCGTATATCAGTATTGCGGCGTATAAAACAAGAATAACTACAAAACGAAAATACTTATACTACAAAAATAGGTACATAAAATCACAGAGTTGCAGGTAACCATTTGTCTATCTATTTACGCACTATTTCTAGTGATATTTTTGTTGAAATTTAAAAAATATTTAGTTTCAGAGACTCCAAATTTATATGACGTTTCTTGGAAGCCATACTTTTGAGAACTTTTCATAATCAATAATAGTGAGGATTCAGGTCAGGGCTAACAGATGGCCAACCGGAATAAACCATTTTTTCCGGACATGTTTGGAGCGTTTTCGCTTTGCGAGCGAGTATTGAATCTTACTGAAACACCCGCTTCCTTACCCTAAGTATGTAAGAGACGTCAACACAACTTCTTGGTATACTTGGTGCACTCGCAAAAGTAAATAGAAGAAATGCCTTCGTAAGAGACACTCCACCAAATTATTACCGAGGCAGCATGGTGACCACGTTTAACAGAAATCACGATTTTTCGCACTCCTAGGGAAATTTGTGCATACACTCTATTATTCTGTCGGTTAAGTTTCTTCTCGATAGTAAAGATTTACCCAGAAGACTGCAGTAGATTGACTGCCAAAACGTCGGATTATTCAAATCCTACAAACAATGGAAATAGCTCAAACAACTACTCAATTAACCATCCATCGGTAACGTGTTTCGATAAAAGTTGTCATCTTTAGCAGGAAGTGATGACAGTGTTGAACATAGGGTATGGTAAAACTCACACACAAAGATCACAAAACACTTGAGTATACTGAATGTAGGCGTCTAGTAACGCCTGTCACGTTCTTCACTGTTATCGCTTCCTACTGAAGATATCAACCTAGTTATAAAAATCGAATACAAGATACGAATATCACCTGTCTCCAACGAAATACTTTTTGAGCATCTTATATAAGTTAAGGTAAATTATCTTAAGCACGTAAGTAAAATTGTTTCATAATTAAAAACCGCTATTTACATAAACTTTCACGTAACGTTTAGGTCCATACGAAAACCTTGCAAACTATTTCGTTCTAGCATCTCTTTCGCCCTTAATTCTGTCCTGGCTGTGGCCCAGTGTGTTACACGTTTATCTCCGAAACTAACACGGCATCTCCGATCACTTTATAAAGTATCTACGATTTGTACCTCCGATGTTGTACATGACGACCGGCATACACCGCATATGATACATGATGAACGGCTACGTTTATAATTTATCATGTAACCTTTCTTCTTTTGGTTCAGTGTGTGTTCCTTATATTCTTTCACTTTTGTTTAGTTTTTTTTTTTACATTCTGGAGTTATGTGATCTGGCATGGATTTATCTAGATTCGATATCTTGATGAATTTACATTATCATTTTGCAATAGGAATTGAAAAATGATTTGAAATAAACAAGGAAGGGCTTAGTAAATTGTAAGTTTTATAATACACTTCTACAATGTAGATTGAATATACATGAAAAAGATGTTTTCTTCCTATGTGTTTTGTTGTAAGAAGTGTTAGTATTATATATAATATACAGGGCCTTTCAAATAAAACAAGCCACCTCAAACAACTCTTTACCTGCTGAGATTTATATAAAATTATAAAACCTGTCAATTTTCATATCAAGGGGGACAATTTTTACTGTCGAGCCTAACGATTTAAAATCATTTTTGGGGGCGTAGCAGCCCTCACCAAAAAAATTTAAATAGGGAAGATGGGTCTTGTAACCACTCATTTAGAGGGTCTTTTAATTTTCTTTACGGCAACACGTATCAAAAAGTTATCAGTAAGCAAAAAGTGCATTATTTGCAACCTGTGCACAAACAGTATATTAATGTCATTAATATATTGTCATTTATAATTCTTTTAAAAAGGTGATATTTACCGAAACATGTAAGAGATTATTTTAAATGTATATATGTATATTAAAGTAATAATGGGTTATCGGCCTGTTTTAATTAAAACTCAATTGTTCTAAACTCAATATTTCGTCAATATATTTTTTGACTTCATCTGAAGTAGAGTTAGGCGTTGGCGGTCGTATTAAATAATTCACACATAATTGTCACTAACAACTCACAAATAACACATGGACATTATAAACTTAAACAAACAACGACTACTGTAAAATTTTAACTTGACCTTTTTCACCCGCATGTCTTTATAATATGCAAGTTTAATTAAAACAGACCGATAACCCAAAAAGTTGTGAATTTATATATATATGGAAAGGAAAATTGTTTTTTGGGGAATCGAGCAAAATTAAACTCTATTACTTAAGTCAGTTCTTTATTTTTGTATCCCAATATTTCGCATCAAAACCGTATGCTTCCTCAGGGGGTCAAAATGTGAACTGGTTTTTGTATGGAGAAATTACCTGTCTCAATATTCATAATGTTTGCAATATTTTAAAGTAATCCGACTAATAACAACGGCTTACCCATAGTTTACTCCGAAAGTACAGTTTAAAAGCCAGGACAAACACATTTAAAAGAGAGGCATACGTGTAGTTTTGACGAACAAATATATATATATATATATATATATATATATATATATATATATATATATATATATCTTTTAATTTTCTATATATATATATATATATATATATTGATATCGTTCTGGTTAAAAACATATATTTAATGAAAAAAAATCAAATAGTTATATCAATACCTAAATGCCATTTTTCGTTTCCTAAATTGTTAAAATAATTCATAAACCTAATTTCAATAATTATTTACCTTAAATTTACTTTAAAAGCATATTTTATAGCTAATTCGAATAATTTTTATTTATGTATGATTTGACTGTACCGCACATGACGCGAGATCATATGTAAATTTCCAAAGTAATTAATAGAGCTGAGGATGTTTGCGGTATAACCATGGTTATATCATGTAACCATAGTAATTTACTATGGTTACATGATATAACCATGGTTATACCGCAAACATCCTCAGCTCTAGTAATTAACATAAATTATGAAAGGTAGTATCACAAAAGGCAAATTTAGCAAATTTATACGATTCGATTAATACTAGAATAAATAATGTTAATTTATATATGTAAATATAAGGTCGTGGAACAACAAAAACAATTAGGGGGGCTGGCGTCTTTTTTGCTAATCGCGTTAGCACCTATAATTTTAGTGCTTCGTTTTCAAAATTCATATTAGAAGAAATAAAAGTGTTCAAATCAATAATCAGTAAAAAAATGATTTAATAAAATTCAGCTATACGTGAAGCACGCATTTAAACCTCGAAACGTTCCTACTTGAGGTTACAAATTTCCATATGCAGATTGCGACGTATCCTGAGCCTGTAATCCAGTTTTTCTAATCTGAAACGTAGCAGATACGAACTCTCGAACTCTACCCATACACCTACTCCAGCCAATCAATTTTCGCCTGAACTACAAAGATATTTTAGACGCCCATAAAGCAAATCACAAAAATCCATTTTAGTTAAAAGTGAACTATGAATTTAATTATTGATATTTTTTACTTGATTTTAAACCTTCAGTAAACTTTAATTTCTAAAATTTATATTTTCTCTCTTCAAAAACATTATTAAACATTCTATTCAGTTATCACACATAAAAATTTGACACAGATAAAGTAAAGTACGATATGCAATTTTGCAGTCTTGTCTCAATTTATTATTTAAAAAAACTAGATTTTTAATAAACTCTTAACAATGCATATCTTATTGGCTCACGAGAACCGAACTCGAGCACTGAAAGAATCTCTTGCTCTCAATAATTAAAAGATATAAGATTTAAGAATCCATCCATATTCAGTAAGTATAACATTCACCATATATATGATGAATTGATCATCTCCTTTTTGGAAATTGGTAAAATAAATAGCCCTAAATAATGGACGTTTAATAGACATCGTCAATAACATTCTGAATAAACAACAAAAATACTTCAGAAATGTTCATAAAAACTAAATAACGAATGTATATCATTTAAAACAAACAGACAATACTATACAGAAATCCCTAAAAACAGCAAAAATAAATGAGCGAAAGAATCAAACTCAGGTGTTTGATATAGGACAAACAGAGAAAATATTCGAAATTAGGATAAACGAACACCAAAAACTTTATAAAGATAAGAAAACGCACTCAACTCATTGCTTATTGTCTAATCATAGATTTAATAAAAATTTCGAAACTTTATGCATTCAAGATAAAAGTAAAAGACTTAACTTATTAAAAAGTTTAGGATACAACAGGTATAATAAGTTAAGTTTAATTTTAAATGATATACAAGGTGTCTGTAAAAGATTTTTACAAAAACATACCACATATTCCTTACACCAAAATGAGCCGATTTAAGACAACTTACTTTAGTACAAAGTTGCTTAGTTCGGGCGCTATACGACGCTGAAGTTTCACTTCTGAAATTATTTTTTATTATAAATATAAAAAGGCCCACCCGATTTTGCTGAAATTTGATACGTTTATGTAGTTTTAAAGAAAAAAAACTCATATCAAAATTTTGAGTAACATCATTCCATAGGCGTAGAACTTGTTTTTTTATAATTGCGCGTTTCAGATTTCCACGCCAATGAAAGGAGAGGGGTTTAAATATAAAATTTAGATTGTGTAACTTATTTACTATAGAAAAGGTACTCTTTGTAGCAGTCGATTTCTGTCATGTTTTTTGGGAAACTTGGATTTTAATCATTCAAAGTAACAGAAAAACTATGTTACTAAAACATGGAAAAGAAACACGTACACAAAGATTTACACGACGATAAAAATTAAAATTTACTCTTTGCATAACTTCTTCATCAGCTTAACATTAACATTATTTGTTGCATCTTAAATACGATGCCATAGTTATTCTGCATTATCTACAGGTGTCATGTAAACTGTGGACTTAAGATGTCCCCACAAAAAGTGATCCATTGGGGTTAAGTCTAGTGAACGTGGTGGCTAATTTATAGAGGCGTCATTACCTCTACATATCCATTTGTTTTGGTACTGTTAATTTAGTGGTTTCGAACATTTAATTCAAAATGTGGTGGACCTGATGAATCATTCATCGTGTAAATCTTTGTATACGTGTAAATGGTGGACACTTTCAACAATTTTTATGACATCTTTAATATTTTTTGCATGTTTTATTAGTCTATGTCACCCAAACTTCGAAGTATTGCTCTTATGGAGATTGCATTTGTTGTTGCCTAATTTCTAACAATAGGGTTATTTCATTTAAAGATTGGCTATACGTAAGATATTGATTTATAGATTTGACATTCAAAATGCATGTTGTTTACCTTTTAGGTTAGAAAACTCTCGTCTTAAATCTGTATTTACAAGACGTTCAATTTAGTTAAAATCGTTAATGCAAAAATAGGTAGATGTGTATAAATTAAACAAAATCGTTTCGACATTTTTTTTTTAATTCAATAATGTAATTTTATTTTGGATTATTTTATAAATATGAGACATTTACAGTGTACACAACTTTCATGTAAGACAATATTATTCTCAGAAGTGAATCAAAAATAAATAAACAAATTAGTAAATCAATGAATTAAAATACATCAATGTCTGAAGAAGAAGATCCAGCTGACAAATGAATAATAAATTCTTTAGGATCATCCTGCATTTCATCTAATCTCCACATCTCGTCCTCAACTAAAAATTTAAAAAAATTAAGAAAAAGTAGTAATAAGAAAAGTAAGTTGCCCTACCATTCATAACATGTTTGATATAATTTTGCCAGTTCTGAACTAAAACATTTTTATAACCTTCTTCTATGAGAATTGGTATTTCCTTCGTTTTAAAAGAAGTATTGTTGTGCTTGATATAATTCTTCACCTGTGCCCATACCATTTCAATAGGATTTAATGTACAATGATAGGGTGGCAAACGTAATATGGTATGTCCCCTCTGAGCAGCTGCTTCATCAAGCAGATATTTATTATAGTGATCCTTGTGTATCGACAAAATTTGTAGCAAATCGCGTTTTAGTAATCCTTCCTCAACAGGAATGCCTTTCTCACTTAACCAGTCGAAAATCTCTTGCTTCTTAGAGGCAGTAATTGGTATTTTTTCTTGCTTGCGACTGTGATAAGAAGCGTTATCGATCACAATCACTGAGTTCGCAGGTAAATTAGGTAGTAAGTATTCTAGGAACCAGCTCTCATATAATTCTGCACATACCTCATCATGAGCATCTAAAGTATTCTTTTTTGCAGAGAAAGTTGTACTCAGCACCAGTGACAAATCCTTTCTCATTACCCGCATGAATAAGAGCATATCGTTGCCCTCGACCTTTTGGTGGAGTTAGACCAGTACTAAAGTCATTAATGAATGCGTTTCTAGAGGTACTTACAATTGTGTCAGTCCATGCTTTGGATACAAAGTGTCCGACATTCACCCACGATTCATCTGTAAATACAATGTTTTCCCTTCGCTGCGATATCTCCTAATGTTACGTAAATATGCATGACGCCATCTTATAATATCATCTCGATCCATCATCATTACCTTCTTGCCAATTTTTTCAAATGAAAAACCAATATCTTTTAACAATCTGTAGAGCGTTGACCTAGAGAAATTAGGTATAGCTTCTTCGTTACGTACAGCACCTAATATCATATCCAACGTGGGTGGGATATTGCGTAAAAAGAAACTGTGTACTTTACGCCTCACAAGCATTTGTACATGTTCTTCGTATATATGCAAGCGGGTATTCTTGGGAGTGGCACATTTTGTTTTTTCTACAGATGCAGGGGAACAGTTTTCCTTTTCTTTGCGAATGGAATACACAATTCCTCTGCCACAGTCCAAAGCTTTTGCCGTCTCTTCGACTGCCTTGGAAACACTCATACTGTTCGCAAAGTATGTGAAGCAATTATAAATCATAAGTTTTTCTCTTACAGAAAAGGTTTCGCCTTGGTGCTTTCTTTTACAGGCTTCCATCCTGCAACCTCTAAGTTTACATTTTTATGTGATAATAATAATTAACTATTTCGATTTTACTTACAATAGTTTAAATTATTGAATTTGCAGTAGTTTTTTAAAAAAAAAAGAGGAATTAATACAAATAAAGGGAAAAAATCAAAGAAAATCAAACAAAACGATAAATATACACAAAAGATGACAGATCGAAAATTTCAAGTAACAGGGAGTATATAACAAACACAAAATAAAAATTTTCCCCTAGAGACAAAGTGCGCCAAAATAAATGCAACGTCGTACTGTTAAAAAAAGATAGTTATACGAGCATCGATATAAGTTAATAAGAGAGGCTATTCTCCATAAGACCCAATACTTCGAAGTTTGGGTGAAACAGACTATAGTAACAAAATTTTTCTGTTTGCTGTTACTTTGAATTATTAAAATACAAATTTCACAAAAACGATGACAGTAATCGACTGTACAAAGAGTACCTTTCTGTAGTAAATAAGTTACACAATCTAAATTTTATATTTAAACCCATCTCCTTCCATTGGCGTAGAAATTTGAAATGTGCAATTATTAAAAAGAAACAAGTTCTACGACTATGGAAGAATTTTAACTCAGAATTTATATATGGGATTTTTTGTCTCATAAAACTATGCCAACGTACCAAATTTCAGCAAAATCGCATCAGCCGTTTTATATTTATAATAAGAAAACGATTTCAGTAGTGTAACTCCCGCGCCGTATAGCGCCTAAAATAAGCAACTTTGTAAATAAGGTAAGTGTCTTAAAGCGGTTTATTTTGGCATAAAGTTTGACATAAGTAGGTTTTTGTAAAGACCTTTTACAGATACCCGTCAATTCCCGTCAATTCTAGTTAATTAGCACAAATATATCTTCAGTTTGCATCTTAAATATAGTTTTCAACCACCTGATGAAACTATTATATGGCGAAACAATATTTTAGTGGTAATTAAAAATATTTGAACTATAAATTTATTACTTATTTCTTAACATTATAATTAAGTTTCAACAACAATAGGTATAACAAATAACAATTATACAGCATAGTAAAAATTTATTCCCAACTAAATTAAAAATTTTTCCATCAAGATTGAATACACAAAAATCTGCAATATCAACACGGAAAAAATAAAATATTAACAATGAGGAAGCAAGTTACACCCCTTGACAGTATACATCCCCATTGACATTACAAAATCACTGTGGATGAAATATATTTTTCATGTACTAAAATCAGTTCTACTTATATACATATACACACCATATGACTTTGACAACAGACACCCTTGAACAACAAATATGTTCGGAAGTGGCTTATAATGGAGTGGGCACACAGAATACAATAGGTGTCATGTCAGAAGGCCGGGGATGCTTGCGTTCGTTGTTCAAGCGAGAAAACTTGCCACGGATCATTACGTTTTAACGGATTTGCGGATTTGCCAGTGGTAATCTGAACAAACGAGGGCTGGATACCTATGTTATATTTGTTGTTTATTGCGGTATATCTGTACATATGTCCATGACAAGCTTCTGTAGAAATGGGTGTGGCTTGCAGCCTACTATTTTCATGTAAACATGTTCGATTTTATTAAATCACGTATTCGCTATATTGGTTTATATCATAATATTAAAATCAATATTGATTTGATGTATTAGAAATCGGATAGTATACATACTTTAGCACAAATAGATGAGGACTTGTAGATATAAATAATTTAAATTAAATAATCTTGATTCAAATGTATGAATACATACTTATTATTATTTAGAATTTTGTAAATAAACAAAGCTCTTAGTACGAGTACTTATTAAAGAACTTTAAACACGCATATTTTGTTCAATAACTTTTTACCATGCTTGATTACTTGATCCACCTTTAGTAGAAGGCATCATTTTTATCGTTAAAGAACCCACCCGCCGTAGTCTAAGAAAATGATGCTAAAAATAATTAAACAAATTTTGTAGTGACGATCAAAATAAATGGCAATCACGACTGCGCTAGGTTAGGCTAATAAGACACGCGATGTATAATTCTGTCCAAGTTCTACTCGTAGTTGCTAAATCTATAAACTGTTACGAAAGCTAGCATTTTCGTGGTGGAGGATAATCCCTTTGCGATTCCTGATAGGTTTTAATGATTACAATTTGACATTTCACATTCAGCCATCGTTCTGAAAGGTTGCATTAGTTTGTCTTAAAAAGTTTTTCAATTTTTCAAGAACTTTTAACATGTTTGTCTTGTATCAATTTGAACGTGTATATAATTAGCAAACCGTTTTTAATCTAGTCATCTTGTGAACTTTTCTAGTAATAAATATTTAAGTGGATGCTGACTATAGCTCAGAAATATGTATATGAATTTTGGGGAATTTTTCAGATTAAGAGGTTAGTTTTTATTGTTCAAAAAGATGCGTTCCGCTTGCAAAATATTGGTAAAATAATAACGAATTAATCGTACTAAGTTGTTTTTGTTAGATTCCCCAAAATAACATCAATCTTATCTTCGGCCTTTGTAACAGTTTTAGGATATTCGATGTGTAATTTATTTAGGATTTTAGGTGTTTCAAGCTTGTATGAACTTCTATAATCGTTTGCCATTGTTCAAAAACATCACATTCTGATAATAATTTTCGTTTTACAAACTTATTTGGTTAGGGTACAGAGTGTGCATGGCAAAATCTGAGTTCTTAATAAACAGATCTAAGAAGGAATGAATGGAAGCGGTCAGTGAAGATTTGGAGTAAGTACAAGTAGAAATGCAGGTTGTGGCAAAAGCGAAAAGAATAAGGAAAAATTTGTAATAAAAATATTTGAAGCGATGGACGCAGTGCTATTATATATATATATATATATATATATATATATATATATATATATATATATATATATTTATACAAATATAATTGAAAAGAAATTATCGACCGTGATATATTATCAAAAATTAATTAAAATTCGGGTAAGCGGTCAATTAAAAAACTCCTTTATTAAATTACCCTATATTTCGCGACACTTCAATCATTTTTATATTTTGTACGTCAATTTTATTATTTCTTAACTCTACATTTTTTAACCCAGAAGAAGCGACAAAGTGTCGCTAAATATAGGGTAATTTAATAAAGGAGTTTTTTAATTGACCGCTTACCCGAATTTTAATTAATTTTTGATTATACAAATATATATATATACATATATATGTATAGCAAGCGCCAATTAAGTTGGCGTGAGGAGGGGGTGCGCAGAAGCCGTTTTTATAAACGTCCACCCCCACTACTCAAGTAATTGTCAGAATATATTTGTCATTGACGTTTGACATTGACGTTTTTTTGACGGAACATAATCTCTTTGCTAGGGGATCCTAAAGTGATACACGCTCAGAGGTTAGAATTATCTGACATTTGATATAAAACCAAATACAAATCTCCCCACTACTTCTAATCCTGCGCGAACTTACCCCTCCTCGCGCCAATTTAATTGGCGTTAGCTATACATATACATATAAAGATAATTGTTTCGAGACCTTTGTATGTTATAGTATATTCATTTAGTTGGCGATTTAAGGTCCGGTTTTACTTAAGAATGTATATATTTAAAACAATCTTACATATTTCGGAATATGATGCCTTTTTCAAAGAATTAAAAATATAAATAACAGTATATTAATGTCATACTTATACATTTGCAGCTGTCATGGATAAAATTATTCAAAGATACAATCCAGTTTAATAATAATAAATCATGCCTTAGTATTCTAAAAATAGTTAGACAACAAAAACGGGGAATGGCAAAGGCATGGTTTATTATTAAGCTTAAGATGTTAAGCTGTCGGCATTCGCCTGGAACGGGAAGGAAAACCACGAAAACGTACTCCGACATCCTAGTCAGGGATCTAAACACGGAACTGTCAGCATGATAAGCAAATGTAAAGATATTTAAATAATATATGATAGATATTTATATAACAGCAACATATATTATGATGGTAAATTGCAGATCATTACATGATTAGGTTATAGTATATACCGCTTAGATTTTTTTATATAATTTCTTTTGTTAACTGAATTTATTTCCCGTTTAATATTAATCATTTCTTTAATTTGCCTTTTCATTGTGTATTGTTCTTTATCGATTATCTGTGTGTTTTCAAAATCGAAATGGTGATCGCGTTGTAGTTTGTGTGTAAATGAAGCAGTTTTGACGGTTTTGGAGTATTTATGAGCTTGTATTCTTTTGTATAAATATTGTTTAGTTTGGAGAGTGCTAAGGCATGTTTTATTATTATTAAACTTGAATGTATCTTTGAATAATTTTATCCATGACAAATACAGATATATAAGTATGACATTAATATATTGCCATTTATATTTTAAATTTCTTTGAAAAAGGCATTATGTGCCGAAACATGTAAGATCATTTTAAATATATACATATTGAAGTAAAACAGACCACCTTAAATCGACAACTAATTGAATCTACTATATATAAAGGTAAAATTCCTTTGAGTGTAAAATGCTGGATCAAATTGACTCTAATATGTATATAATTTCACTGTTAATAAAAACAGAATTTGGGTAAATGTATCAAATAAAACAAATAATTGCAACGTAACGTTTCGAAACTGTATTTGTTTCTTCATCAGACCTAATAAAATATTTATAGATTAGCCAAACAAAGTAAAATATAAAAATGTAGTTACCAATTAGAAATCATATTTTAGTTGTATTTACATTTCACTTAAACAAAACTATTGCGAAAAGTGCAAAACATGTTATAAGAATAAAAAAATAAAGTTTTAAAATGTAATGGTTCAAATGTCAGTTCATTTTGGACATGGTACAGTTTCTTCGGAGGTTTTTCGTAGAAGCTGTATAGCAATAAATTGTTTTAAATCATATTCAAATAACTAAAATAATTCTTGATTTAGTTGGACGCCACTAACTTCCATTAAACATTTTTGTTGCAACTATGGTTTTTGTTGGGCAGCAAAAGCATTTCTTTATCACAGTAAACATTCCATAGATGCCGATTTTGAGATCATAGTAGTTATTTGCTACGTTTAGTTGCCATCATAACATTAACTTTGTTGATTCTTAATTTAAAATTTAATTAAAAATGAATGATAATTTCTCATTTGAAGAACTTGCCGATACGCACCTAGCTTATGGTGCAGCACAATGTAATGTAAGAAACGCAGCACGTTTATATGAACAGAGATATCCGGAACGTCGGTAACCTCATCATACAACCATTGCTCCCATCCAACGTCGTGTGGGAACTTGAGACGTCCTGATTGTCGTCCAAGAACAGCTCGTACGATTCAATTTGGAGAAGAAGTTCTACGCCGTGTGGAAGAAAACCAATCTACAAGTGTTCGCGCAATTGCACACCATATGGGATCCTCCAAGTCGACGGTACACCATGTCATTCATGAAGAACTTCTCTACCCTTACCATTTACAACGCGTACAAACTTTAAATCCTGAAGATTATCCACATCGATTGAGTTTTTGCCAATGATTTTTGGGTCACTACAAACATAATTTTGGGAGAGTAGTATTGTTTTCTGATGAGGCATGTTTCACGCGTGATGGTTTTTAATAGTAGAGACAGTCACATTTGGCATGATGAAAATTCTCACGCTGTGGTCTCTAGAACATACCAACAACAATATATTGTTAACATGTGGGCCGGTGTTGTTGGAGAGAATCTCACTTGATGCCTGCTCGTTTGAACACAGACATTTATCTGAATTTTCTGCAAAATGTTTTGCCTCTATTATTGGAAAATGTTCCTTTAAACATTAGAAATAACATGTGGTTTCAACATAATGAGGCACTTCCACGTTTTGATTTAAACGCGCGCCAGTATCTAGACCAGCAATTTCCCGGCCGATGAATTGGAAGAGGAGGTGCCGTGGCTTGGCCCGCGTGTTCTCCCGATCTCAACCTCTTGGATTTTTTTCCTTTGGGGTTATCTGAAATCTTTAGTTTACGAAACGCCTATTCGTAATAAGGAAGATCTCTTAGCAAGAATAATAGCAAGTTCTACACATGTAGTAGCTATTACCGAAATATTCCATAGGGTCCGCGAGTCAATAAACCGACGGTGCAATCTTTGTATTGAAGCAAATGGTCGACAGTTTGAATAATTTTTATAAATCATCGCTTATTTGTCAATAAAAGAAAGTCCAACATGAACAAAAAGTGATTTATATTAATGTCCTCCTAAACATTTTTTTGTAAAATACCAAAACAAGTTTTCCTTTTTTATGCTAAAACGGCTCATGTTTATTAAACAAAAAATGTTTGTTTTGATGTCCCCTACCACCCCTTAAAGTTTGTCCGTGTGTTTTTAGAACAGCCTGTATATAGTATGCATAAGTTTGATTTATGAAATACCATTTATGTGTTTACACATATATGTTTGTCCACATACCCTTTATCGGAAACTAATCAGTTATCAAAGTGGATAACTTTTTTATTAATTAATTAACACTAATTTTACATATATAGTTGACAGAAAAATGTAAATCATGGCATTATTTGCTATAAATTATTTTTGGAAGAAGCATTTTTCTATATGAAAATGTTAAAATTTTAAATGCATTATATTATTACTAATTGATTAACTAACGTTATATTAATTCAATCAATATAGGATATATTAAATGACTCATTCTTCAATACATACATACAATCAATAACTAAAGTAGTCCCGGCTATACAGTGGTTTGTATCAAACATAAATTTATAAGAGATTTCCATAAAAAGTAAACAACCATTGTACTTTCTACTGTATTCTTGACAGAATCTCAACTTAAAAACTGAAATAGTGTAACCAATAATTCACAAGATATTCACGGTATTTTCCCATTATATCCCAAGGATAAACACTGCAATAATTTCAGCGATTTAAATAAAGTTTCCTCGACATACATATTCTATAAGGCGTGTAACTCTCCTGACCATCAACTTAACCATTCTTTCTTTATTTTTTTTTTACTTTAGTGTCGTCCGGCGTTTCGTGAGACGACTGAATTGTTTCACGGTTAATATTTCACGTTTACGACGGCGCAACAATCAAATCCACATATTTACAGCCGATTTGAACACAATCAAAGTTAATAAAGAACGTTTAGTGCCAACGGACCAGGGCAGACGGATAAATCAGGTGACCACGTGGCATTATGGGTCCAGTATGTTTACACCATTGTGTTACGCTTCTTTGTCCACCCTCTTCACACCCACTAGACCATAGCACGAGTATAGAAAGTAATGTTTGGAATACATTTTTTATCCAGATAAGAAATGGGAATTTACGGTCATTTTTTTCTTCTTTAAAAGCATTTTCCTTTGCATGGCTATGTGTAATATTTATTTGCGAATTAAATTAATAATAAATAGTGAAACATTTTATTTTATAAAATATAATTAGATATTTAGTATGTGTTTCGTTAACTATTTCAATATTTCTTCTTAATCATTATAATCAAAAGTAGATTCTGGGTCTTTCTATGCAGACTGATTCATTTTCGACCCTCATAATGGGGATCTCGCTTATTATTGGAGATAGAGGGTAGGGTAGGAGATAGAGGCAAAGTTGCTAAATTTTGTGTTTGTTATGACCTGAAGAGAAAATGGACCTGTGGCCATCGTCAACTATTTTATTTCTTATGAGCACTATGTCGGATTTTGACACTGCTAGAAAGAGATTTTTTTCTGATTTCATGTTGACACAAGTTTTTGATATTATGCTTTAATTCACGAAGAATACATTTTAAGATTAAATAAGGTAGCCATGAAATTTCAAACTGTCAAACACTTCAATTATCGTACACTACTAATAGAAAAATGTCGTATACCAACGAAGAGAAACGAGATATGTTAAGTATAAGAAAATCAAAGAAATATTTTACAAATGGTAAATTAAAGGTGTGTTTCTGCAAAGTCTATGTAAATCTTGCACCTTGTTTGTAACAGTAAATGAAAATAACAAAAACAATAATGTATATATATAGTCTATATTTTAATAAGAAAATATAAAAGTAAATGGGAAATTTGAAACTGTTCGCTCCACTGCTGCTCAACGAGGATGATCCTGCAGGACGTGGTGCAACACTTGAGTGTGGGGAAGATACATGTCAGGGTGCGATACTGGCGTTAGTGCTACGAGTTCTGAAGACTATTCAATAAAAAAGATTTTGGTATGTTCAGGCTTTTCTATTGAATATTCTTGGGGATGTGTTATGATTTTTTCCCCGAAGAATAATTTTGAACAATTAGTGATTTTATTACATTTATTTAACATGTACATTTGTTTTTATATTGAATTATATTTAAATGTATATTTGGATTTATTGTAATGACCGTGACTGTACATGTATTTTGTAAACAGGAAGTAGTCCGACTTGCGGTAATATATTGAATTATATGCACCTGATGCCCGATGATGTATCCGGCTGAGGTCAGAGATATTTGGTTCTTTGATTGATATAGTTGGAAGTAAAAAACATAATTTTTTATTTCTAGATTTTATTTAATTTAACTTCGGTATTTTGCTTATTTGATCTGATGTGTATTTAAATTTCATTTTCGTTCTATTACGAGTGATGGTTATCTCGTATTTTTATAACTAATTTAAATTATACTTGATATCTCTCGCATTAGTTTTTTTTGTGTGTGAAAAAGTTTGCGTACGTAAGTACTTTTCACATTAATTTATTTAAATATTCTTTTCACTGTAATTCTATAATTGTGGTTATTTTTAATTTTGTATTATTATTAATGTCATTAGTTTTTAAAATATAGATGATTAAGAAAATTACCATATTTTTAATGATGGAGTTTTTTGTCACGTTCTTCTAGAACAATTTTGAAAATCAGGTTGGTGGGAGTTTTGGATACTTATGTTAGTGCACGAGTGAAGTCATTTACGAGTTTTGACGTTTAGTCTATTTACGTTTGAATTTTGGGGTTAATAATTTAGATTTTGAATTTGGGAATTTTCTTAATAATCTATTAGATTTATAAATTGCTCGCGATTCACAGGAGGCTTTTCTTTGTGTGCGTGTCTTTTATCACACAAATTTTTTCCTCCAAGCTCTTGTTCAATATTGCATTAGCCCTCTTTACACTTTGAAAAGAGTTTTTTTTCTTTTTTATTTTTTTAATAAAATAGTTAAGTATAAGTGTGACTTTTTTTGACTCTTTAATTTGTTCACATTTTCACTCGAGAAAAAGAGGGAAAGCCCGGGAGCAAGCTGTCTCAAGTAAGGAGTATATTGATTGGAGCTAGATCGGACATATATTGTGGTGGAACAGTGGACTATATTTTTAAGCAAAACCACTTTCCACAGCAACTACTAATAGAAATGTCGTATACCAACGAAGAGAAACGAGATATGTTAAGTATATGAAAATCAAAGGAATATTTTACGAATGGTAAATTAAAGATGTGTTTCTGCAAAGTCTATGTAAATATTGCACCTTGTTTGTAACAGTAAATGAAAATAACAAAAACAATAATAAAAATAGGGAACAAAACAATAAATCAACAATTACAGTAATTGAAATAACTGGCCATTTTCATTAATACAAAATCGCGCACGCTTTCTGGCATTTTGAACTTCCCTTTGTATTTTTCTTCTAGGCATTACATCGAAGGCATTCCGGAGTCTACGTCGAAGTTTTTCAATGTTTTGTGGAACATCGTCTCTATAAATACTATTTTTAATAGCTCCCCATGAAAAATAATCCAGAGGATTTAAGTCAGGAGATCTCGCCGGCCATTCAACTCCACTATTTCCAATCCAACGGTTTGGAAACTTTTGACTTAAACTTGAAAGTTTTTTCATAAATAAAACGACGTGAACTACAGGGTTGGCCATTTAAGGTTGCGGTTTTTGAAGTCATATTAAACATACAAAACATTAATTTAAAAAAATGATTTATTTGTGCAATTAAACAACAAGATCTGCGGTTTAATAAATCAGGTTTTCGAAGACAGAGCCTCGAGCAACGATAACATTTTTTTATATATTTATTGTAAACCGCGCTTGGCCCTCTAGTGTAAAAAATATATATTATATTAATTTCTATATATACAAGGGAATAGCGCGATTTTTAAAACCGCAACATTAAATGGCCAACCCGTTATATGATGGATGTATTCATATGAAATCTTTAGTGCCTCAGCTATACGTTTCAGCTCAATTCGACGGTCTGATAATATCATGTCATGAACTGTGTCAATATTTTCAAAGGTGAACACCGAAATCGGTCCTCCTGGTCCCTTCCGATCTTCAACGGAAAGCTTTCCTCTTTTGAATGACGCAATCCAATTCTTCACAATCGCAAATGATGGGTATTAATCGCCCAAATCTTCGTAAATTTCCTTACCTCCTAACCACCTAACCTCTTCAAATACAAGTATTTGATGATGCCTCAATACTCCAATTTATCGATTTTCACATTTGCATTCGACGTGCTTTCTTTCAAAATTTACTGCCCAGCAATACTTCAACTTCTTGACAGTGACACCTTTGAAATGCCATTATTTGTTGCCATTATAACGAGATTTATCAAAAACAATATTTAAGCCCTAATATTTTAAAATAACATAATTTTACAAGAATCTCAATAATCTTTTCATAATTTTTACAAAACTTCTCATAGTATTAATAATAGAATACCTGAAGTAATAATAGTGGCATCTATTTGCCCAGCAGAATAGTTCCATTTACAGGACAAAGTAAAAAATATTTGTAAAAATTAATCAAAATAAATATAACTAATGTATTCAAATAAATATCCGAACATTGCTAGATGTTATTGTAGTTGGCACACATAATACGAGGTCGAATTGATATACCTATAATGTCTCCAGCAGCCTCCATCTCATTGTTTTAATTATGAGAATAGAAACAGTTTCTAACCTGCGAACAGTAATTTCGAGTATCTCGTCTTAGTAAGCAATGTTTCATTTTTCTGTGTATTGCCGTTGAATAACAGTGTCATTTATCATGAGAAAGGCGTTTGAAAGATGTTTATGGCCTATGTGTAATGTGTCCTATGCGTTCGACGTGCAAAACTCTGTCATAGAGTGAATCAAGTCGACCAGTATCGGTCATGCATGAGAAGAATCAAAAACAAGTGAATGGCACTATGGATATCCCCCGATTATACAAAAACAAATTGCTCGGCAATTAGACATTAGCCAAGAAATGATTCGGTATATTGTTCAGACGTTGAATTACAGAAAAATTTGGAAAGATGGGTCCCACAACGATTAACGAATGTCATAAAAGAAAAAAGAAAAAACATTTGCCAAGAACTTCATAACCAGCATCGACGTGAACGAGATGATTTGCTCTTGAACATCACCACCGGAGACGAATCTTGGGTTGAACATTATGATCCTGAAAACAAGCAACAATTAATGGAATATTGTCGTCCTGATTCTCCACGTGTGCCAAAAATTCAAAAGAGTTCCATCAGTCAAAAATACTCACAATTTTCTGGGATGCAAAGGGAGTTATTTACACCAAATGAATATCTGCCGAAGGGATCAACGATTAATTCAATAAGATACTACAAAACTTTATGATCACTAAAGAACCGTATCCGTAAAGTAGGGCTGGAAAGAAGAACTTTTCTTACACCACGTCAACGCCAGATCGCATTGCAGCAACGAAACGATGAAGACAGTGACGAGCCTGAAATGCACACGGTTGTTTCGCATCCTCCATAAAGTCCTGATTTAGCACCTTCAGATTTCTGGTTGTTTCCAATGTTAAAAGAGGTATTGAAAGGTCAACATTTTACATCAGACACTGAAGATCGAGCTGCTGTTCGCGATTGGTTCAACAGTAAACAAGAAAGTTATTTCGCGGAGGGTTTTGGCGTTTAGGAGAAATATGTTGCATTAAATGGTAATTATATGGAGAAATACTTATTTACGAAGAAATAACTGAAAATAGCGAGACTGGTGCAGTAATACAAAAATGAGACATTTGTTTAGAAAACTCCAACAACTATCCTTCAAAGTACTCTCCATTATGTGCAATACACGTGTCCCATCGGTTTGTCCAGTTGTCATGAACATCTGAGAAACCATTTTTGAGAATTTATTTAGTATACCCATCACCGTTTTGTTAAGGTCTAAATTTGACTCAAATTTTCGACTTTTCAATTCTTTTTTGGCTTCAGGAAACAAATGGAAGTTACATGGAGTAAATTGAGGTAAGTAGGGAGGGTGAACCATTATTTCCACTCCAAATTCTTCAAGTGTCCGTTGACAAATCGCTGATCTGTTGGCCGGAGCATTGTCGATGCAGGATCCAACCGATGTCTTGATAAAGCGGCCGTTTTTTCTTTAATTTTGCCTTTAGTGATCCTCGAAGTACATTAGAATAGTACTCTCCAGTTACTGTATGTTCTCTACGTACAATGTAATCATAATTAATGCCCCATTTATCGGAAAAAAATTAAGTGCATTACTTTACCGACGCTTTTCACAGTTTTCGCCTTCTGCCTTTGTGCTTCCATTGCATACTTTGATACTTCAATTCAATGTCGTAATGATACAACCAACTCTCGTCACATGTAACCTCATTGTTTAAAAACTGTGCAATGTGTTGCAGTTGCCTTTTCTACTGCCGGCAAATTCACTCGATTGGTTTTTGTTCATCGGTCGTCACTTTTGGAATTTTACCGCGACTTTTCGGTACCCTAAATCTTCATGAATAATTTTTTGAGTAGAACAATAAGACAAATTAACAATGTCAGAAATTTGACATCTGCCAGTCCGACTATGATTTTCGATCAAGTCGTTAATTTCTACAATTTTTGACTCAATCCGTGTAGTTGGTGATCGCCCGCATCGAGGTTCATCTTCCACTAATTCACAACCGTCCTTAAGTTTCTTATGCCATCAAGCACTCTACATCGTGATAATCTATTATCTGGGTATACAGCTTTAATAGTTTCAAAAGTTTCACTTGTAGTTTTACAAAATTTTATCGCTTATATTTGCACCACTCTCATTCTTTCGATGAGTACCATAATTCAGTAATTAATTTATAATAAACTTCAAATGTTAAATCAAAGCCTACTTGAGGATAAGTACATTAGAGATGGGGGTTTCATGTTTTATTTGTTGTGTTATAAAATTCTAGTTGTGAAAGAAGTTATAGCACCAGTCTTGTTATATATTTGATATACCCTTATGGGCGCACACGAGTTGCGGTTACAGTACATGAATAATCCAAGTCATTAAAAAGGGATTGTAATCCCTTGCTTGAATTGTGGTTAATAGATATTTATCCTAATTACCCTTAGGTAATCCCGAGAATATCAGTTAGTTATAAAACTTTATAAAATGTGTAGCATATAAATTCAGCAACATTGTATAAGGTATTATTTTTATAAAATAAAATTCTAGGAATATATATTTATATAATTTTATTTTGTATAATTTCATTTGTAGTTACATTAATTTTTAAACTCAAATTTGAATAAATATTCTATAAAAATATTTTCCCATTTTACCTAATGTATCATAATAAGAAGTCATTTTCGTAAGTAAGTATTTATATTTTCTTTGGCCGCAATTCGTGCGATAAATTAATAAGTTTCATTTATTAAATATTCTTGGACCGCAATTCATGCATCGGATTAGAGGTAGGGATTATCTTGACCGCAATTCAGGTTGCCCCACCCTTATACATTGGTATTACAATAAATTTACTTCATTTTGATACTGCTTTCATTATTTTGTCTTTCCTTATTCTTATTTATATAACAATATACTCTCGTATTTATTGGAAATTAGAGCAGCAAATTAATTTTAGGAACGGGTAGGTAAAAAGTGGAATTAAACATGGGAAGAATTTGGTGACCAAGGGAATTTAACTGTCACAATAGGGTGGAAAAATCAATAAAACTTCAATTATACTGATAGCAGCTCCTCGAAAAGAAGCGAAGGGATGTTGAAATAAGATAATAGAGAAGAATTAGCAAAATTTCTAGGAGGATAGTAGCAGTCGGTTAAGAACCAAAGAAAAACTTGTCAATCTTCGCTGAATTAGCTCAAGTTTGCGTTATGCAACTCGCAATGTGGATACTAAATTAAACAACAGTATTCAAGATGAGACTGATAAGAGAGTAGAATATCTTTAAATAAACCACGTTTGAAAATGATAGGCAGTTACGTACAATAACACAGGCAGATCTTTGACATTATAAGTGCGAATAATTGAGGTACTGTTTAATTTGAAATTATAATTTAGAACAATAGATTAGAATCTTGCTCTGTCTTCGCTAATAAGCACTAATTAGGGTAAGCACTAATTATCGTTAATGTTTCTAAAAGTTTGATATCATCAAGACAGGAACTACCCATATATGTGAATAATTAAAATGTGAGTTAAACTGACCGTTATCGTGTGCATTCTAAACTTTTAAAAGGCGTAAAAGAAGTTGTATATATTCTTTAACCTCTACTTTTCAATTACCCTTTGTTTTGTTGTGATTTTTGTACAATATACAGGATATTATATACAGGATGTTATGGAACAATGCTTAAAAATCCTAAGGGCATGTAGTACAGTCGAAAATAAGGTTCAAAGTCTTGATACAAATTGGTCCACAAATCGACCGTTTACGCGATATAGCTATTTTAGTAGAATTGCAGAATAAATTTTCTTTCTTGGTATTGAAAAAAAAATATATATATTAAATATTCAACGATAATTTTGTCCATTGACGATCTACTGTAACAAATCTTGTGACCGTATGTCAATTTATTAGTGAACACCTTGATGCACGTGTCCAAGTAGATGTTATTTATACTAATTTTAGTAGTACATTTGATAAAATTGATCATGGAATTTTACTTGCTAAACTTTCAGCATTTGGTTTGAGTTCTTCATTTCTTCTGCGTCTGCTCTCATACTTAACTAACAGATCTAATTATGTTTATTACAATGGCTACAAATCTTTTGAATATTTTCCTTCATCGGGTGTCCCACAAGGATCTCATCTGGAATTATTGCTGTTCATTCTCTTTATCAACGATTTATTAACGTCTTTATCGTGTCACGGCCTCACCTACGCTGATGACCTGAAAATCTATGTCTCTATCAAGAGATGGGATGGCTTACGTCACTTACACTTTAATATTGATACTCAATGGTGTTCGAAATACAAGTTGGGGTTGAACAATAAGAAGTGCTGTTTTGTTTCGTATACGAAAAAGGTTCATCCTATTGACGCAATATATTACATTAAAGATTACAATCTAGAGAGGGTTGATAGTGTAAAGGATATCAGGCTTTTATTTGATTCTACCCTAAGCCTTGCTGCAAATATTAACAATATATTGCTATGAATAGTGGTTTGAAAATTTAGAACGCCACCATCCACAACTAGCTTTCCCAACTTTCTCAGCCGGTGAATTTTCAAATCTGAGACCTCTAACTTCTCGGGTTCCACTTGGGAAAGACGTGTCTAAAATTTATAGTTGAGCGCCAGTGAAATGTTCACAAAATTTATTTACTTATTTTATATAAAATTGATTCCAATCTAATTTCTCTTGAAGTTTCTTTTAAATATATACTTTTATATATAAATTTATTGACAATATTGGTATGAGTAAATAAAACAAACGCAAGTTAAAAGGTGAAATAAAAATGTTTTAATATTTAATACAAAAATAAAAAATTAAAAAAATATATCTTTACAAAGTATAAAGATCCTGTATCATCTAACACAGATACTTGAGGTAAAAACATTCATTGAAAATTGACAGCTAAATGAATGGAAAACATCCTCTTTAATGACTCCGAACAAAACTTATCTAAAAATAATCAAGTTTAATATTAAATTCTCCCCAGAGAACCACACTGTATACTCAGATACTGATACGCGAACAAAACTACGCAAGTGCAATGTCATGCACAAAAAACCCTGATACCACTCGAACAAACTTTTCATTTATAATTTTAAACAAAGAATTGTTAATACTAAACTGTATTATCTATATGCCTAATAATTAAATCTCTTAACTACAAGAAGATTAATACAATGGAAATATTATTCTTATAATTATGACGTCATAAAATTTTACTACTTACAAGACTTAATGGAGACTTTTACGAAGAAGGTGCTTAATCAAATTTAATCATCAAAACAACGAGAATTTATATCTTTAAATATCGGGACTTTAATATCAATATAACATCAACTATTAACACTTTCAAAAATACAAAACCAGAAACTAATTAAATATATACCGATAGGTCCAACTCGCAACGGGCCAAAGGCAACAATATACGTATGGAACGTAATGCGATGTGGCAACGTGTGTACGATGCCTATATTGAGTGACTTTCTTAAAATTTAAATTTATTTTGCAGAATTATTTATTTTTTTACTTTTATCTTTTAGAAAACGTTATTGTTTTTTTATTACTTAAAATTACTTTATATGAAAAATAGTATACCATAAAAGTGTAAACAAAGACAGTATACATTGAAACGAATATTCATTCAATTGTATTGTCATGAAATTGAATTTGTCAATCGTTGTTAAATTTGTTAGAATGAATAGATATTTATATTTATCGGAAAATACTAATACTTAAAGCAAACAAATAAGGTGTAGTGTTTTGTTATAGGAATGTCCGAATGTATAATATCCATTTCTTCCTGCATATTGATTATGCAGCTGATGCTTTCGTAATATGCTCATATTTGTATTTCTACCATTATCGTGATGTTATTATAATACAGATACCAAAATCTCACGTAATATTTCCATCAGCCTTTTATTAACAATAAACAAGTAAAGTACAACTTCGTAGGTCGACAAACGCTCCAGTCTTCATTATCACTGTATTATACATGAACTGTAGGCTTAGTTTTTCGTAGAAATTGAAGTACGTGTCTGTTCCTTTGTAAAATTATAATAAGGGCAGGGGTTAATTTTATTCTGGCACTTTTAAAAATGCAGAGTTCAGTTTTGCGACAGCATTCAGCTAATTACAATCTAAAATAAGCAACATTGTAACGTATTTTGGAATTGTGAATATCCGTAGGTAATAAAATAAAAGGCTGATGGAAATATTACGTGAGATTTTGGTATCTGTATTATAATAACATCACGATAATAGTAGAAATACAAATATGAGCATATTACGAAAGCATCAGCTGCATAATCAATATGCAGGAAGAAATGGATATTATTCATTCGGACATTCCTATAACAAAACACTACACCTTATTTGTTTGCTTTAAGTATTAGTATTTGCCGATAAATATAAATATCTATTCATTCTAACAAATTTAACAACGATTGACAAATTCAATTTCATGACAATACAATTGAATGAATATTCGTTTCAATGTATACTGTCTTTGTTTACACTTTTATGGTATACTATTTTTCATATAAAGTAATTTTAAGTAATAAAAAAACAATAACGTTTTCTAAAAGATAAAAGTAAAAAAATCAATAATTCAGCAAAATAAATTTAAATTTTAAGAAAGTCACTCAATATAGGCATCGTACACACGTTGCCACATCGCATTACGTTCCATACGTATATTGTTGCCTATGGCCCGTTGCGAGTTGGACCTATCGGTATATATAATATACATATCGAAGAAAACAACCTTCTCGTTTTACAATTTAAAGTCGTCTCCTCGAATTGACATCCAATTTGCACCGGATAACCAGTTTTTCCCACTTAAAATTTATAATGTACAATCATGTCCCAAATAAATGTACATTTTAAATATTTTAATTTAAAAAAAAAATTCATAGCAATATGTATAGCTGCATCAAAAAACTTTGGGTTTTGTATTGCGAACCTACAAATTCTTTCAAAGCGTATCTTTGCTAAAGACGTTATACTTTGGTTTTGTTGTCAGCAAACTAGAATGTGCTTCACCCGTATGGTCACCGCATTATATTTACTTGCAATTGTTTGTGGAAAAAGTGCAGCAACGTTTTCTGAAATATTTATGTTATAAAGTTGATCATGTCTATCCAGAACGTAACATTGACTAGAATTCGCTGCTGAAAAGACACCATGTTCAGTTACTTTAATATCGTTGCGAAATTCAGGGATTTCTGTGGATACTCATTCATGGGGCTATTGATTCCGCGCTGTTACTTTCCTCTATTAATTTTTTGGTTCCTCGATTATCCTCTCGGTCCTGTCCTACGTCTGCCTTGCCATTTGCCAGAACTAATTTCTTGCTCCATTCCTATGACAACAATTTGCCGCAATGCTGATGCAATTTATAGCGACATTTTCTTTGATCAATTAATCAATTAATAAATTGCAGTGAATTTATTTTTCGTGGATTTTTTTCTTTTTAATTTAATAATTAATTTTTGTTATTATAATTAATATTTGCTATATACTTTTTTGTATTTTTCAATTTCATGTATGTATATATATTTCTTCAATTTGTCCTGAAATTGTTAGTGTTGGACAATAAAGACAATTATTAACATTATAACATCTGCTTATTTGTTTTGTTTTCTGATCGGAGTGGGCTTAACGTCATACAAAATATTTTGCACACTAGCTGCCATAAAATATTTTATGTCAGCTTAAAATGAAGTTTTGTGCAATTTGTTCCGATTACATATTTGCGTATTCAAATGCTGAAATGATTGATATGGTGTTTCGGCCCTACCAATGGTCATTCTTTAAAAGCACGTCAATTATATGTTTTGAAAAATTTCCACGTGATCTTTCAAACGGTGTTTTAGTGTTTAAGAGAAACTCTCGTTTCAGAAAATATCTCACGATAGTGAACGGCAGAGAGCAGTACGGATGGCAGAAAACAGTACATCGAAGGTAGAAAAACGAATTATTTGGAGAACTCTTTATGAGCAGCTGCTATGCCCCTACCATATTCAACTGGTACAACATCATACTGCTCCGGATTATCAAGAGAGAAGGATATTTTGTGAGTGAATCCAGAATTCGTTGCAAGGATGCTTTTTATAGATGAGTTTTACTAAAAATGGAAAATTTAATTTCCACTATAATCACGTTTGATCTGACGAGATTCCTGAAGCTATAGTTGACTTCAGACATCAGCAGCGTTTCAGTTTAAACATATGGTTAAGCATGGTAGGTGACCAGTTGTTAGGACCGGTAGGCAGGACCGCATATCAGGAGCAACATACCTCAATTTCTCAAACAATACTTTACCAGAACTTTTGGAAAATTTACCTCTAAATCAGAGACGTAATCTATGGTTTATTACGCAAGATGGAGCTCTACCACATGTTACGCATGCTGTTAGGGAACATCTCAATAATGTATTTTTTGGGAGATGAATAGGGCGTGGGGTCCCATTTCATGGCCGCCAAGATCTCCCGATTTAACTCCATCGAACTTTCGTATCTAGAGTTATTTAGAAAGTTTGGTAAACGCAACACCGGTAAACAATCTTCAAGATTTGTGCCAACGAATAGAGCAGTGCTACTAGATTATCCAAAAAACAGGGGTTTTTGATAGATTGCGAACTTCCTTCAAGCGAAGATGCTGATCCTGTCTCGAAATGGAAGACGGCATTTTGAATATATTATTTAGATATAATTATTTTTATTTTACAATTTTTTAGATATAATTATTTTTATTGTAATATACAAACAAAAACATCTTAAAGCTATGAAAGAAAATTTATTCTGCAATTCTAAATGGCTATTATCCCGTAAAGAGCTGCATTGCGAATCAATGTGTATTAATACTTTTAATCTTATTTTCGACCGTACTACATAATATTTTTAAAAGTTGTTCAATAACACCCTGTATTTAAAGTTAAAACTAGTAAAGTTTTGCTTTCAAAATAAATAGAATCCATGTATAGATAGATGGAGACGTGGGGTGATGTAATAAATTATTTACTTTGAATGCTCCCGCTAGCATAAATGAATGAAGTGCACTTTATTTAAGACATATATAAATCATAAACAGAATCCTTCTTCCAACAATTGTACAAACGCTTTATACGTGCTTAACGTATTGTCATACTTAAACAAAACCTTTTTGTATAGAATCCTTCTTACCTTAACATAGATCTTGTTCTTGCTTATCTTTAGTTGAGTAACTTTTCAAGTCGATTCAGATTCTAATACAGTGTAATTAAATATCAAAACACCCCTTTTTAGTAATGCAATAATGACGTTAATGACCGCATTCAAATATAATTTGAAACGCTCTATTTAAAAATGTATGACCGTATATGCGTTATATCAACAACAATATAAAATTACAAACGAATACAAAATAAATGAAGATTACTACAGATTGACTAAGATATATTTAATGTCTTTGAAATTTGAATGACGAGCTTTTTATTCTTCATTTATATATATATATATATATATATATATATATATATACAAGATTATTCAAATGTTCCGGAACACTTAAATATTTTTGAAACCATAGAAATTTATAAATTTTTCAAACAAAAGTTTTTTGGTTTTAAGCAAGCTATTGTAAGAACATATTTCTAATCTACATGTTGCTCGTATTATCATGGAAACTGTATTCAATTTGATTTTTTTAAATGAAGTACCCTGTATATGTTTACATAACTGAAATCCTCATGTAATTTTAAAGTGCTTTTGTGTATACAATTATGTCTTTATCTTGCTTCATTCTTGAGATACTACTATTTTTAATTTTACCAAGCGTTTCTGTTCTAGTTAGCAATGAATGATATACCTGACATATACATTTAGACAGTAGCTCAATTTTATGTCAGAATTCTAGGCTGTTAAATTCTAAATAGAACTTTTTTTGCCAAAAAAGGATATATTATATATTTCAAATTTTTTGAAAAAGGTATCATATGCCGAAACATGTAAGATTGTTTTAAATATATACATATTGAAGTAAAACCAGACCTTAAATCGCCAACTAATGAATCCATCATAACATACTAAGGTCATGAAATAATTATATATACATATACAGTGTGTTTAAAAAAGATGCGGCAATATTAAAGGGGGTGATTGCCCAGGTCATTTTATACAAAAAGTTCCTATAAACATAGGTCCGCATACGTTTCGTTACCGATCTACAGCGTGTTGAAGTTTAATTTTAAGAAACAGTAAAAACTTGATTTTTCCAAAGCGGCTTGAGACATCATAATGAAATTTTAGGCGTGTTAATAGCTGTGGGAGACACATACTTTGCAATACAACACAATTTTTCAGTCGTACCTGTGGCGCACGTATTGGCACGTCACAGGCTATTTTTCAAGAAAAAATAGGACACTTCTGATTTCTCTAAAAATACAAATATGCTTTTATTTATTGTTCAATTATGAAGAAAAAAGCTCTCTTAACTTTTTATCGTACGACGTACCGTTTTTTATAAAAAAAAACATTTTAGTGCATGTCCATTTATTACAGAAAAAAATATTAAAGAACAAGGTTTTATTCAAGGGCAAAAACAAATATTTTACCAAACCAACAATTTTATCAACCAAAAATTACAAAAACTGTGTAAAGTGACCACCTCTAGCTCGGATGCAAGAATCCAATCTTCTCCTCATTGACTGGCGAACTCTCTGAAAAACACCAGGATCGGTTTTAATTGAGTTGCACCCAGCAATGATTCGGTTTCTTAAGTCTTCTACGTTTTCCAATGGAGTAGCGTACACCAAGGACTTCAAATGGCCCCACATGAAAAAATCCAGGGGATTTAAGTCCGGGGATCGTGGAGGCCATGAGTGAGGTCCACCTCGGCCTAACCAGCGATTTCCGTATGCTTGTGTTAAGAAATCACGAGCTACTTGACTAAAGTGGGCTGGTGCGCCATCGTGCATATACTACATTGCATCTCTAATTGCTAATGGTACGTCCTCCAGAAATCCAGGGAGCGTGTTTTCCAAAAAGTTGCGATACACCTCTCCGGTAAGTCTCCTTGGTAAAAATACCGGTCCAATTATGCAGTCACCCACAATCCCAAGCCAAACGTTCAAAGAAAACTGATGTTGAAAACGATCTTCAACAATTTCATGTGGATTTTCGTCACACCATACATGGTTATTATGGAAATTCCGTATTGCATTTCTTGAAAAATTCGCTTCATCGGTGAAGAGAATCAACATCAGGAGTTGAGGGATTTGAACCATTTTGTGCAAAAGCCATTGACAGAATGCAATGCGAGGAGGAAAATCAGCAGGAAGAAGTGCTTGAACGCGTTGTATATGGAATGGATACAACAAATTTTCCTTCAGAATGTGCCAAATAGTCCCATTACTTACATCCAAAGCGTCAGCAATTTTTCGAGTAGAAGTACCTCGATCTTCTTCAATCATGTCTAGCACATCCTCTTCCAGCTCTACCGTTCTTGCTGTCCTTGGCCTTCCTGCTCCTCCATTTCGTCTTAATGTGCCTGTTTCATAAAGACGCCGATGAATACTTTCGAAAGTTTTTCTATCAGGCACAATACGGCCAGGAAATCTTTCAGTATACAACCGCCTAGCTTCTAATGCATTGCCATCAGCACGCCCATAAATGTAGTGCATGTCGGTCATCTCGGTATTCGTATAGCGATTCATGATAAGGAACTTCAACAAATTCGACACATACAAAATTATTAATCACGAGACTCATTCAATATGTCATTCAATATGTCAGTGAATAAAGTAGGACTGTGGTTTGGTAAAATATTTGTTTTTGCCTTTGAATAAAACCTTGTTTTTTTATTTTTTTTCCGTAATAAATGGACATGCACTAAAATGTTTTTTTTTACTAAAAAACGGTAAGTCGTGCGATAAAAAGTTAAGAGAGCTTTTTTCTTCATAATTGAACAATAAATAAAAGCATATTTGTATTTTTAGAGAAATCAGAGGCGTCCTATTTTTTCTTGAAAAATAGCCTGTGACGTGCCAATACGCGCGCCACAGGTACGACTGAAACATCGTGTTGTATTGCAAAGTATGTGTCTCCCACAGCTATTAACACGCCTAAAATTTCATTATGATATCTCAAGCCGCTTTGGAAAAATCAAGTTTTTACTGTTTTTTAAAATTAAACTTCAACACGCTGTAGATCGGTAAGGAAGCGTATGCGGACCTATGTTTATAGGAACTTTTTGTATAAAATGACCTGGGCAATCACCCCCTTTAATATTGCCGCATCTTCTTTAAACACACTGTATATAAAAATGTGGCATATTAACCTTATATTTTGACAGACCTGAATATGACACTGACGGATCTGTAAACAGAAGCAAATACATACTTATCAATACCTATATACTCTTAAAAAGCCATATTCAAACCAAACAAATTAGGTGTCCGATTTTTAAATGCCGCTATAGTACTTTTATAGAACACTACACATTGCGTCTGTTCGTTATAATTCCAGATGTATACTGAACATAACGAATCGCATTAAACAATGATTTTTCGTTGGCCGTTTGCATATTAAGGCTTATTAGAAATGTGCTACTTATAGTATATTAGGCATATTTGAGAGTTAAAATCCCTCACAATGCAGTTAAGTTGATATAGTCAATTTTTACAGTATAGCAAGACAACCGGCTCTGCATCCCCTCATCAAAATGAAACATTTATATATTTGAAAATCTGTTCCCATTATATCTTGACTAAATAAGTGACGGAACAGTAACAGGAGTACATAAACAAGGTAAATAAATACGTCAGAAAATGATATCCTGAAATTTTAAAACACGTTCTAATTCTATTCAAATTTCCAAATACATTATTAGCTAATAGAATTCTTTAAACTAATTTTCGTTGAACTAATAAAGACTATTAATTATTACGGTACATATCACCGCAAACTGAAGTATTTATTTGGTACTCTACCTTTTTCAAGCTGGCATACAAACATTTAAAGTAACAACGGGACATTTCGCAGTGAAAAGAACATGTTTCGCAGACGTTTAAGGTTTGACCATAAAGTCACTTAAAATCTGATTACGACAATCGAGGAGGGCACGAGCACAACAAAGAATGCCACAAAACAGACGACAATCGGCTTTTACACTCTTCTGAACGCAGTCTTCTTTTCACTTTTGCGCGAAATCACGGAGCGTGTCCCCTGGTGTCCCTAGAATTTGTGAAAAATAACCGACATTTGTACACCTCTAGTGCTTTTGTGAAGTGTATTCATTGTGCTGAATAATATATAATCCTTAGGTGACAATTTCAATATTATTGTGCTTGAAGAAGTTTTTGTTGAAAAAAAGTTTAGAAATAAAAGAGCACCAAATATTAAAAGTTACATATATGCTGTTATAGCAATGTATTAATATACGAGGGCTGTTTGATATAAAAGGCCTTCAACTCTATAAAATAAGAATGAAATTAAAATTAATGAAACTAGTCTCAAAATGAATTAAATTGATTGTAACGCCAATATACATAATTATCATTTACTGCAACAGATTTCTCCAAACGCTGAATCCATTTCCTCATTTTGTCCAAGAAAAAACTTTTATGAACAACCAGAAATCTAAAGTTGTCAAATTAAGACTGTACGGAGTGTGCAAAACAACCGTGAATTTCACGACTTGGTACCGTCTTCATCATTTCGTTGCTTCAATGCAATCTGGCGATATCGTGGCGCAGGAAAAAAAATGTTCTTTCCGGGTTTACTCCACCGATACGATTATTTAGTGATCGTAGTGATGCAGTATCTTAATGAATTAATCATATGAATGACTCCCTTTGTATCCCATGAAGGAGAAGCATCACTTTCTACGCTGATAGAACTCTTTTGAATTTGCCTACCGGCGAACATACTTCACATCCATACAATCGTTGCCATATACCCGTAAACTTCGATGGGTGTGCAACCTTCCAGCATTAAAAATTCTATCACGGATCGTTGGCACACAGGAAAATGGAACTACAAGATACTCAAAATTACCGTTGGCAGGTTAGAACTTGTTTCTATTGCCACTACTAACACAATAAACACGGTCATATTACCCTCGATCGACATTCATCCCTCGGGCCAGAGGCCCTCGACCTGAATTAACGTCGACCTTGGAGCAATATAATACCCATAACGCCCTTGGTGCATAAATAACTATTATACACCAATATCTAACTTCTTCAAGCAGTCTAGTGCTGCAGGAGTTGCCTTTCCCAGCTTGTGGATGCCACCAGAGAAACATCTTCTGGGTCAGTCGTTTATTATGTGGGCCATAGTTTGTTCCATATTTGTGCAGTCGCAAAGGCTAGTAGCCAGCTGATTTCTATTTGTACAGCATTGAATTGCACCTTCCGTGACATGTACGGAACGTATTTAGTTGAGACTTTTGCTTTACGTGGGAGAGTTACGCCCGGCTGAGGTTTTGAAGGATTAAAAATTAAATCTCTGTTCCTCAATTCAGGGTGTTGTTTCAGGAGGGCTATCCAGCAATCATTTACATTGGTGTGGTACTGAACTATCGTATCCAGCTACATCAGTCTCCTAGATTTCAGTTGAGTCCTGGGGTCGCTCTCCAAATCATTATGTATGGGAAGATCAATGTTGTTGATAATCTTATCCCATTCATTCTATGCTGCAGCGAAATGTCTGATATCCGGCGGGGAAATGTTAGAAAGAATCCGTACCATAGACTAGGAGAAGATCTAACAGTACCAGTGGCGATCCTCATTGCATCGTTAAGTTGAATATCTATTAGCTTGGTGTGAGAGCATCGACAGCAGCACAGTATTCAGGAAGAGCGTAAGCCAATGCAATGATTGGCAGTCGCAAGGTCTCCCCATTCACTTCCTGTGAATTACTGGTAAGTTTATTTAATATATTATTGCGGGTCTTAACCTTTTGATTAGTTTCATAGAGGTGCTGCTTGAACGTCAGATACCGGTCTATCGTTACACCCAGATCTTTAGGGTTGGGGTTGTTGTTGATCCGACTATCATCAAATTCAATGTTCGGCTTTCTGTTGCCTTCCTTATTACACAAATGAAAGGCACATGATTCCGATTTTGTAGGGTTTGGTTGTAAGCGCGCCATTTCTTATAATATTCGTCCAAAGCCTGCAGATCGTCAACAAATTGTAATTCTCCATCTTCTAAATTCTTAGTTTGGAGGCATAAAGCCAAGTAATCTGCAGATAAAAATTTTTGTTATTTTGTGGGTGGGAGATTATTTGTGTAAATATTGAACAGAAGGAACCAGAACCGATCCTTGAGGAAGGCATTTTTCAAGGTTTTGCCATTACTAGTTCGATTGTTTAGCCAGACTACGACACGACGATTGCTCAGCATATTTTGGATAAGTTTGCTTGATTTAGCACATAGGATGATTTTTTGGGATTTAAAAATCATTCCATTCTTTCAGACTGTGTCATAGGCATTGAAGAGATCGATAGAAGCACCGGATATTTTCGGGCCCTTTTGAAAACCTGCCTCGATGTGCGTTGTTAACGCCAAGACTTGGTCACAGCAGTTCCTTGCCGTTCTGAAACCAGCTTGCTTCTTACTAATAATCTCCTCGATAGTGGGCGCTATTCTATTGTAGATAACATAGAAATACATAAAGAAAAGTCTTTCTTTGGAGACTGTGGTTAAGCAAAAACTCGCAAAAACCCCCTTGCCACAGTTAATAATCGTCTCCTAAATACGTGTTTCCACGACTAAGTTGTGATCATCAGTAGGTAAAAACCACTAATCAGAGTGTTGTTAGTGGTTTTACCTACTGATTATGACAACTTAGTTGTCGAAAGACGTATTTAGGATACGATTATTAATTTTGGTAAGTCGTTTTATTCCTTTTTTTTGAATAGAAATACATGTGGATGTCGATTAATTAAAAAGAAAAGAAGCCTAGGCGAAAGGAGATATAATATTATCATATTCTTTTGGAATATTATTAATTTTTATTTATTATAACTATTTTACTAATCTTGCAATAAAACAAACTTCACGATTAAAAGATTCTGTAAAAATTAATTACGCAAGAAAAGAGAATTAATTAACCAATACTAAGGAAAATGGGGTTGAGCTTTCAAACAATTTTAGAAATGTGGATAGATTAACGCATTTTTTAAATTGTTGCTACAAGTTATTTTTGTACCTATCTATCGGTCAAGATGTCATTTACATCTATTTTAGAATCATGTATAATTAAATATAATTATTTTTTCTTTAATTTTTTCTTAGCCGTTCTATTATGGTTATAAATGGTTTCTTAGAGTTCGGCTTAATTTTTATTCATGAATTAAAAATATTCATATTAACGTTTCGACTTTTATTGTCTTCGTCAGATTAAATTGTAGATAATACAAAGTGTTTTAACATTGTTTTCATCAGTATTACATTTGATATATTTTAAACTATTTTACTTAAAGGTATTGTGACATATTGACTATTCTACATATAGAAGTAAACTGAATTGTTTTTTTCAGTTTACACACACACACACACATATATATATATATATATATATATAGACTATAAAGTATTATCGACCGTACTGTATAAGTAAAAATTTCATTAACGGGTGAACCGTCTGTCAAGTAAAAATAAAACTCCTTTATTCCACTCTATATTCCATAACGTATTGGTTACTTCATCAGGAGTGTAATTCAGAGTTAAAATTTAGCAAATAACGGCACTAAACATGTTAAAATTCGTCAACTTTAAAACATCACATCAATATGTTGTTAGTTTGTCGTCAACCTCTTAAAAACAAAAAAAAAAGAAGTTTTTAAGAGGTTGACGACAAACTAACAACATATATATTGATGTGATGTTTTAAAGTTGACGAATTTTAACATGTTTAGTGCCGTTATTTGCTAAATTTTAACTCTGAATTACACTCCTGATGAAGTAACCAATGCGTTATGAAATATAGAGTGGAATAAAGGAGTTTTATTTTTACTTGACAGACCGCTCACCCGTTAATGAAATTTTTACTTATATATACATATATATATATATATATATATATATATATATATATATACCGGCTGTCCCAGATTCAATGTTACAAGCGATATCTCCGATATCTGTAGAAATAAATAAACGCGCAAGATGTCGCTGAAAATGTTTCACAAAACCCTAAAAGGCATTTGCTGTTAAATAACACTTAATAAACCACCCTCAAGAAACCATTTCCTAGGGCATTTCTCCAAATAACACCCCTCCCTTTTTTGTTTATTTTTGTAGTAGTAGGAGTTTGGAATACAATGGAAAAAAATTATTCAACAAAGAATTAGTAAAAATCAAATGCAATGAAAATAATTTTAAATAAAATAGAATTCTTATAATTTTGTGAGTTATAAATGTTGTTCAAGGTGACTACACATTTGACGTACCACATGCTTCAAATCGACGAATTAATTCTCTAGAAGTTGTTGCTATTATATTATTAATTGTAATAGAATTACATGCTTCTCGAATCCTATCCTTCAAATCATCTAAGTCTGTAGGCCGAGTAGAATAGACAACATCTTTCAAGTATCCCCACAAAAAGAAATCCAATGGACCCAAATCAGCGAATTTGACCGTTAGTACCAATCCATTTGGTAGGATACCTGATATTTAAAAACTCTCGAACCAACCTGTAGTTATGAGGCGGAGCACCACAATTAAGCTTGGCGTTTTGCTATCGAAATGTCTTGCATTAACTGTGAAACGTCATATTCTAAGAACTCTGAATAGCTCTGTCCTGTCAAGGTTCCTTCAAAGAAACGTGTACCAATGTTACGTCCATTAAATAATCCACACCACACGTTTACTCACCATATAACTTGAAAATTGATCTCGTGCATTCAATGAGGATTATGTGTAGTCCACCACTCTATTATTGTGAAACCGTGAGTCATCACTCCACAAAATTTTATTAGTAATATTGGGATCATCTTGTAACACAACTTACATCACAGCAACGAACTCAAGTCTCCATTCGAAATCTGTAGGCCTTACTGCTTGAAGCAAATGAATCTTAAAAGGATGATATTTGTTTAATTTTAATATTCTGTGTACTGTCGATCTACCTATACCCATTTACTCTGCTACAGTTCTAATTGAAGTATATGGATTTATTCCAACATAAGTCATCACATTTATTTGTATTTCATCTGTTCTAACGGTTGATGCATGATGAGAATGTTTTAAATTTGATGGAAATGAGCCCATTTGATTTTAGCTTCTACATGTGAAAATGCCATGTGTGACGGTACCATCCTGTCAGGAAAGTGTTCTTCATATAAAGTAACATATCAGCACATTCATTTGGCGTATAAATAAACGGCATTTCATTAGTTATTTACAAACCTAGTGGAAGAAGACTATTTTTCCAGAATGAGTGCTGGTTTAAACCACGAGCGAGCACAACGTAGCAAAATGCTCTACATTCGTGGATACTACTTTTTTTGACGTTGCAATTGACATTAGCTTATGACAGTGATTTAACAATGACCAATATAGATAATAGATGGGGTCATTATTGTTTTCAAGAGTTTTTAATAAATTTTGTGAAACTCAGAAGTTTTAATTAATAAATTTTAAATTAATTTAACGTTTCAGTAATTATTCATTAACACGATAATAATAATTTATTTATTTTGTGTTACTTTTACTTATTTGTTTTAATATTATTTACATTGAATTAACATTTATTTCAGATAATAAATGGTAGCAATTTCGGTTTAAATTGTTTTAATTGATTTTGTGCGCTAATATTAACGATTCAAATTTAAGTTTAACTACTGTTTTGTGAATTGTACCAATCGTTTGTCGACAAAAAATGTAGGCCATTACATTCCAAACTTCTATTACTACAAAAATAACCCAAAAAAATAAAAGGATGTCATTTGAAGAAATGCCCTAGGGGATGGTTTCTTGATGAGTGGTTTATTAAGTGTTGTTTAACAACAAATGCCTTTGAGGATTTTGTGAACCATTTACAACGACATCTTGCTCGATTATTTGTTTCTACAGATAAGGGAGATATCGCTGGTAACATTGAATCTAGGACATCCGGTATATATAGTTGATTTAGATATTCGACGATTTAAGGTATGCTTTACTTTAAAATGTATATATTTAAAATAATCTCTTACATGTTTCGGTATATATTACGTTTATCAAAGAATTATAAATGACAGTATGACTCATTTATAATCCTTTGATAAAAGTAATATTTGGATTATCCTTGGATTTTCGTCCTGTCGACAGACCTCGACATTTCGATAACATTGCAGCTAACTTAATCTTGAGTTTCTCGTGACCCATCGTCACGAGAAACTCAAGATTAAGGTAGCTGCGATTTCGTAGGGATAAATCTTACGGAAACAATTCCATAAAAAGAAAAAATATTCTGTGCAATATGCCAGCAAATATGAAGGGTAAATATTTGTTATTATTTTATATTTGTATGTTATCATAGTAATAGATTATAATCATTATAGGTTTGAAATTCTGAACGTTTTTTTTTTGGAACGTATTATCAGCTATAAGTAAACTTAACGCTAGACTTAAAATAAATACCGTTGTATAACAAAATAATTTGAAACATACATGAGTGGGTAAAAACCACACCAATTTGTATAATACAAAAGTATTTTTAATAATATAAAATATTATTAAAAATGGGGTGTGAAGAACACAATACAAGTTATATATTTGTGAATGTATCTCCTCTCCAGAGACGCAGATACGTATTTCGCCTTTCTACAGGATCGTCGGTACGCCCCTGCTGGAGAAGACATACATTCAACCAAACATAACTACCTTGCTATCAACCAGAAATTATTAAGACAGAGCGTGGAAGAATATTCAGCGCTGTCTACATAATAACTGCCGAACTAAGCAACGTGTTTCTATAGACGGTAACAACCATATCTATAAAAAACTGTATTATCGTGTCTTCACTACTTGTCGGGCGAACCGAATGCGTATATAACAAAATAATTTGAAACATACATGAATGGGTAAAAACCACACCAATTTGTATAATACAAAAGTATTTTTAATAATATAAAATATTATTAAAAATGGGGTGTGAAGAACACAATACAAGTTATATAGTTGTGAGTGTATCTCCTCTCCAGAGACGCAGATACGTATTTCACCTTTCTACAGGATCGTCGGTACGCCCCTGCTGGAGAAGAGATACATTCAACCAAACATAATTACCTTGCTATCTACCAGAAATTATTAAAACAGAGCGTGAAAGAATATTCAGCGCTGTCTACATAATAACTACCGAACTAAGCAACGTGTTTCTATAGACGGTAACAACCATATCTATAAAAAACTGTATTATCGTGTCTTCACTACTTGTCGGGCGAACCGAATGCGTATATAACAAAATAATTTGAAACATACATGAGTGGGTAAAAACCACACCAATTTGTATAATACAAAAGTATTTTTAATAATATAAAATATTATTAAAAATGGGGTGTGAAGAACACAATACAAGTTATATAGTTGTGAGTGTATCTCCTCTCCAGAGACGCAGATACGTATTTCACCTTTCTACAGGATCGTCGGTACGCCCCTGCTGGAGAAGAGATACATTCAACCAAACATAACTACCTTGCTATCAACCAGAAATTATTAAGACAGAGCGTGAAAGAATATTCAGCGCTGTCTACATAATAACTGCCGAACTAAGCAACCGTCTATAGAAACACGTTGCTTAGTTCGGCAGTTATTATGTAGACAGCGCCGAATATTCTTTCACGCTCTGTCTTAATAATTTCTGGTTGATAGCAAGGTAGTTATGTTTGGTTGAATGTATCTCTTCTCCAGCAGGGGCGTACCGACGATCCTGTAGAAAGGTGAAATACGTATCTGCGTCTCTGGAGAGGAGATACATTCACAAATATATATCTTGTATTGTGTTCTTCACACCCCATTTTGAATAATATTTTATATTATTAAAAATACTTTTGTACCGTTGTATAACTCATATAATATGCTTAAGATATTTATGAATGTGATAACTAGTACTTCAGAGTTATTAGAAAACAAGTTTCAACATGCAGCTCCGGTGTCCGAGTGGTTAAGGAGATGGACTTGAAATCTATTGGGTTCTACCCGCACAGGTTCGAATCCTGTCCGCAGCGAAATTTTTTTAATGTTATTAAATGTATAATATATACATATTTTTTCGACGCATGTACATTACTATGAAAAACATATATATTTTTGATTTTAATATTTTTTATAATTGAAAGTGTAAGAAATTAACTCATAATTATAAATATAACCAAAATATATTAACATGAAACTAAACCATAAATTCTAAATATTGACAAACACACACTACCACAAAATAGAGAATCAAAATATAGCCTCTTTATCAAGCTTCGTAAATTTGAAATGATTGATATAAAATATTCACAAATATATAAGAGCGGTACAGATTCTATACACGGAAGTTCGGCAAATAATTGGTATTAATAAATGTAATTAATAAATGTAATTAATAAATGTAATAGATCTTCTGCTATGAGCTAGGATTATAAAAATTCAACGTTTCAAGAAATATGGCATAATCCTATAACGCATTAATGTGTATAAAAATTATGCAAATCCACTTACGATTGATATATGATTAGGATGATAAACTACTGACACACGTGATCTCAAGGCGTTAACTGGTTGTTATTGACTCAACTTAATGAAACATAAATATTATGATACAAAAGTATTTTTAATAATATAAAAAAATATTATTAAAAATGGGGTGTGAAGAACACAATACAAGTTCATTTATGTTTTTTTGAATGTATCTTCTCCAAAGACGTAGATACGTATTTCACATTTCTACATGTTCGTCGGTACGCCCCTGTTGGAGAAGAGACACATTCAAAGCAAACATAACTACGTTACTATCTAGCCGAAATTATTCAGACAGAGCGTGAAGGAATATTCAACGCTATCTACATAATAACAGCCGAAGTAGACGTGTCTCTTCTCCAACAGGGGCGAACCGACGAACATGTAGAAATGTGAAATACGTATCTACGTCTTTGGAGAAGATACATTCAAAAAAAAACATAAATGAACTTGTATTGTGTTCTTCACACCCCATTTTTAATAATATTTTTTTATATTATTAAAAATACTTTTGTATTATACAAATTTAGTGAGGTTTTACCCACTCAAGTATGTTTCAAATTATGTTGTTATATACACATTCGGCTCACGCCGACAAGTAGTGAAGACACGAGAATACAGTTTTTTATAGATACGGTGGTTACCGACTATAAGAAACACGTCTACTTCGGCTGTTATTATGTAGATAGCGTTGAATATTCCTTCACGCTCTGTCTGAATAATTTCGGCTAGATAGTAACGTAGTTATGTTTGTTTTGAATGTGTCTCTTCTCCAACAGGGGCGTACCGACGAACATGTAGAAATGTGAAATACGTATCTACGTCTTTGGAGAAGATACATTCAAAAAAACATAAATGAACTTGCATTGTGTTCTTCACACCCCATTTTTAATAATATTTTTTTATATTATTAAAAATACTTTTGTATTATACAAATTTAGTGAGGTTTTACCCACTCAAGTATGTTTCAAATTATGTTGATAAATATTATGAAAATATTTATTTTCGCGTTTTTAATAAGTGTTAAAGTGAGCATATTATATCACAAAATTATAGTTTCTGTATTATTAACATCTTTACAGGATCGTATGATAAAGCCCAATAACTTGCAAGCAGAGTACAATATTATACTATATTAAATTACAGTTCGTTTTCAAATAGTTCTTTAACCATTTACTTTATAATTGTACGCAAAAATTTCATCACTCGTTATAATTTAACTCAAATCGTTTAATGTGTTTGTACCTAATAATCACCATCTACACCTATCTTTCAAAATATTTTTAACTAAATTACGCCACCACTTTTTTAATAACTCTTTGAATCTGCTGTCTGTCTCAGGCCAATAAAACATGTTATATAAAATAGAGTGTCGCTCCTGTAAGTGCTTCTTATTTGTATTTAATTTAAGTTTGTATGAATTATTTATTTCACCATTATGTTGACTAAATCGTCTGGTTGATAATTTTTTAATTTATGTTACATCTAGAATTTTCCTGTCTGGATCTAGAATATCCCTGTCGAGATTTAAGTATCTCACTAAAATGTTTAAGTCATCTTTAATTTTATTATCTTGGATAATATTAAACTGTTTATTGACTTTTCTTACTGTAGCCAATTGTATGACATCGTTTTTAAAACGTAAAAGGGTGTACCTTACGATGACTAAGCGTAGCAGTTTAGCTTGAAAGCATTATAAGATGCCGATATTGAATTGGATGCACTGTTTCCCAGAGTTGAATTCCCTAGATCCATACTTACTTCTATATGCTTTATATAATATTTTATTGCATTAAGAGAATTGAGATTTTCGGCAACACTTGTTTTGATCTTTGAGTGCAAGTAGTTTGCGTATTAAAACCTGTACATTTCAACAACTAAGTTACCATCATCAGTAGTTGAAAAAAGTATTAAACTTGAAGCTCTAGCGCATCCTTTACACAAGCAAAGCACTATGTCACTTTATACTTCTGATGATTACAACCTAGTTGTCGATGTACATATCGAGGATTTAAGGATATATTATGGTAAGAGTTCTTTAAATTAACTTTTATAGAAAAATAAGCCAGTCACCTATTTTCAGAAAAAATGATTCTTATCAATTAGATTCACTTTTTAATATGTCTTGGATGTGTTCTATAAACGAAATTTAATTAAATAGCAGAAATAAATAAGCAGTATCTATTCATCTACTTAAATTAATATTGAATACATCTGTAACAAAACTCATGCCAGTACCATCATTATTTATCCATCTTTTATATTCAGACGAGATCTAGTTTTGTACTACACAAGATAAAACAAATATTTCACGTTTTGTGCTGCTAAGAGTGCGTTTCTATTATTTATTGGTGCACAACATGACTGTCCGAATTGAGAAAATTGAGTCAGTACGCCAAGAGAATGATAAAATACACGAAAGTTCGACTCCCGTAGCGAAAGCACACTAGATTCGATACAACTTATATTTGTAATCTGCCGCTAAGTTAAGTCAGCCGTTGAATAATCGGATTATGCCGCTTTAACTCGCACACTCCCCGAATTACAAGAGCCCGTTTCGAAAAACCCTAACTCCAAAATACTCATAGTCTTTTGATTTATGTGACTTCTTATATTGTTCTTTTTACTTTAGGGAAGACACATTATTTCTTTTACTTTATTCCAAGTACATTTTAACCATTAATTTATTCAGACTCTATTCGAACATTTATAAGAAAATCATATTGAACTACGTCCTACTTTGTAAGCAGGATGATGAAAATAGTATGTTTATTTACAAAAATTAATTGGTTCAGTCATTATAGTATTTTTAAAACAAAATACTAAACTTCGAACATATAGGATCTATTGTCTTTCTCCTGAGATTTTCTAGCAGGCTATGAGAGTCTGCCACAAATTTTGTTTCACATGTTACTTTAGTTATATACAAACTTAACGACAAGAACACATAATAAATATACTTGAATATGTTTATGAGACATTAAAACTCTAATTTCAAACATGACTTAATCTGACAGAAATGTTTTGAGAAAATCAATCAGGTGTTAGGTAACAAATTATGTTCCTTAGCTATCGTAAAACAGCGTACAATTAATTTCAAAGTGGTCGACTTTCCGTTACTTGTTTGGAATACGATTGAAGAGGACCACCGACATCTTAAGGTAAGAAGTATTGCAACTAGCCTAAATATTGGTGATTATAGTCAGGCGACTATTAAAGCGATTATGAATCCCTCTACCAGGTCTAAACTGGTGAAACATTGTAAGCAAGTCCTCAATAGACTGACTGACAAAGAAAAGTTCTAAGAGGAACTTCATAGGACCAGAACCTGTATGTGGAATCGCCAAGGATTCCGCTAGAAGGGAGACTTAGTTATGATTAGAAAGGGAACATAAAAAGAAATGGAGGTTAACGGAAGGTTAACTCCATTCTAAGACACTACCAGAGGAGCTATACGCTAGGTTTTCAATCAACCTAATTCGTAGTAATGAAAAAGAAATTAAAATTATTACCGGCTTAATAACCGGACATTGTCCTTTGAGGAAGCATCTGTACAGCATGGACTTGGTTAGCGAGCACTGCTGTATGAGATATGAAAAACAGGGGCAAACCAGCGTTCATGTAATATGTACTTGTGAGGAACTGAAGAGACTCAGACCGAAACATTTCGGAAGTGATCTATTGAATCTTACGAGGGTACTCAAATTTCCCCTGAGGAAGATAGTGGTTTTTATCGAGGATACAAGACTGGAGGACAATAGAGTGGCACTGAGAAATGTATTGGGGGTGCTAGAAAGAGCACTGTGCTCAAGTGCCTGGACTTACAGGCGCCCAACGCTAAGTATCAGAAGGAAGAAGCACCTATTTTACCCAATTAGAGTACTGATAAAAACAGTCGATTTAATATTGTTTTATTAGCATAAAAATTACAAAGAATTTTTTATGACAATGTACATAAAACAAAAATTAATTTGAAGAAATAGCAAAGAAATAGCTCTACATGTCCACCATTAATTTCTAAGTAGTACGCGTCTCTATGAAAAATCGCTCTTCCAAGAAAGTTCGGCAATTCCTGGGGTTCTTCGAATTTCCCCACAATTCATGATTCGTTGCCTGAGTTCTTGCAATTTTTTTACTCATCGTGCGTGCACTAATTTTCTTAGATGTCCTCAATCATAGAAGTCGAGAAGTGTTAGGTCAGGGAACCTAGAAAGCCATGCAGTTGGACCATTTCTCGTTATAATATTGATTTAAAAAATTTCTAAGATGGAAAAATGTGCAGGAGCTGCATCGAATATATACCACATGTTCAATATGTTAAAAAATAGCACGTCTTCCAACAAAACGGGTAATTCATTTCTTAAAAATACAAGTATACATGTCCCGTTAAACGATTAGGGAGAAATACTGGACCAATTAAACAGTCTCCAAAAATACCAAGCCATTTCCGAAAAACAGTTTTGGTGACGCAGTTTAAGGGATTTTCATCTGCCCTCACGTGATTGTTATGAAAATTGAATATCTCGTCTTTTGTAAGAATCCTCGTCATTAAATAAAATAAGCCGCAAAAGTAAGATTTTCTGCAGTTTTCATAAAACCCATTGCCAAAATCCCTACGTGAGAGCAGCGAGAACTTGCACGCTTTGAATATGGCAGGACTGCTGTTCTCGCAGAATTCTCCAAACTCCAAATTACGAAATAATTGACATTCAGTGTTACGGTATGTCTTCGAGTGCTAATATTTGGGTTGATTTCTATGCGTCTCAATATATCTAGTTCTCTGCGGCAGTAGAAACTGATCTACTGGTCTACCAGAACTTCCATTAACTTTAAATGAACCAGTTTCGGTTAACCGGTTGTGAAGTCTTGAGAAAATTTTATCAATCGATAACAACCGATTAGGAAATGCTTCGGCATCCATACGCCGTGCTTTAGCAGCATCACCGTTCGCACGACCGTACCGAAATTTGGGTATAATGCCGATTCTTAAAAAGCAGCAATAGGCCCTTTGGATCTTTGAAAATCATCCGAAATAAAAAAATAGCTGGGACATTTTTTTTGGATTAATCGTACTATTTATGCAAAATAGTAACTACAGTTTGTTCACCTCGAGTTCTTCAATATGTCAGCGAAAATAATCTTAGAGGAAGGATTATCTTGCGTCACGATAATGCTCGGACTCACACTGCTATTCCAATAATTGAATTTCAACAAGAAATGTCATTTTAAATTTCGAACCATTCTTGAGCTGTCAATATTCAACTGTCATTGTGATGACATTTAACAAGTTAAAAGTCAGGAAGTTTTCAAATATCGACCGATGCACACTCGCACAACGATGAAACGATGAAAATATCGCAGACACAGTTCGTAAAGTACGTACGGCTTTTGGTCATCGTGAAGCGCCTTCTCGCAGAGATATAGTGAATTTAATCAATAAATTCGCTTGTCTTGGATAAGTTAATGATGTAAAGACTCCAACTCGTGTTCGTCAAGTCAGGTTGACTGAAAATATGGCCGCTATAGCTGAAAGTGCGGATTGAGCACCCCAGATGGACAAACCTGGGTGCTCAAGACGATCCCAGCAATTGGGCATATCACAAGCCAGTTTGCACGGTATTTTGCATGAAGATCTCGCCCTACATTCTTATGACGTGCACTTAACACAAGAATTGAAGCCACGAGAACACGCCATATACCGCCTAATTCTGAGCAAACGCAACGATGCGAATGTATGAATATTTCTCCAGCTTCGAATACCAATCCCCTGAACGCGTTTAGCCAATCACAAAACAGTCTGTCGCGCAACGATTTGACAATTAATGTCACAAATTAGTGTCACCACTGTCACCCTATACGGAGTCTCTTAAGCGTTTGAATAGTGATAATGCCGCGTTATACACTAGAAGAGAAAGCCGAAATGATGAAATGGTACCACGCTGATAATTCTTATCAAAGAATATGTGACTTATTTGCCGGAGTTCCTAATGATACGTTCATTTTAGTATGCGCTGCAATAGAACTAAATTCAAATTTGACACATAGCAATATTTCCTACGATTTAAGCATGTGCTGCTCTTCCGTTAACCGCATACAAAAATTAAATGGTTTTCGTAATTATAAATATTCCAAACATCATCAAGTATTTTACGGTGATGAGTTTAAACGGATGAATTTCCGTTATTATATAATTAATTTCTCATTATGAACAATTTATTTTATTATCTGTAAGAGTAAATTTTTCTTTACATTACTAGAATTTAATTTAGTTTTTATTTATTTCTGAAGTTTATTTAGTTTACTATGAATAGTTTTTGTTACCTTTATTATTAAAATTTAATTAAAAATTAATCTTGATGCCTTATTTGCAATTTTCTTAACCGCTTATTAATAATTTTATTACGCTTTGTGTGACCATCGTCAGTATAACGTATTGCAATTTATTTATTATAAAATCATTACAATAACACAGGACTAAACAATTTATAGTCCTTTAATAGTAATTTGGTAATCAGATAATTTTTCTTACGCGGCTCCATAATATGTAAGTATGTATGACATATGACATCGATGTTGACACGCCTACAGCATTCAGGGGAATTCTATTTGGAGCGGGAGAAATATTCATACATTCGCATCGTTGCGTTTGCTCAGAATTAAGCGGTATTCGTTGATTCGCTGGAAATGCATGAACAAGATCGTGGTTTTTTCAAACAAAATTATGATGAGTGATGAGACATATTTTCACCTGTCCAAGAAAAATAGTCGAATAACCTCTCCATCCACAAAGAGTGACTGACAGTTTGGTGAAGTTTTTAGGGTGACAATGTCATTAGGTCATATTTTTTCGAAAATTATGGTTTGACCTTTTCAGTGAATGGATTGCGTTACTGAACGATGTTTTTTTTAGACCTGAAATTAATGCTATGAATGTGTGCGTATATTATTTACAGCAGGATGGTGCTACATGCATACACAGCTGGTGAAACATTTGTTCTATTGAAAAATTTTCTGGACGTTTAATTTTTTTAAATGGAAACGTCGATTGGCCGCCGAGATTGTGCAATTTAACACCATTAGACTTTTTTCTTTGAACCTACGTTAAAGATAAAGTCTACGCCAATGCTCCAACAACGATTCAAGCACTCTTATTCTTTCTTCTTTGTATGCTTTGCCCTACTCCTCATGACTTTTCAGATGTCGGATTGAGAGTCCCTATCTCTTGCCATCATTCTCATTTCCTCCATCGTCTTCCCTTTATTATTATTTGGTTTATCCGTTTTATTCTTGACCTCCCTCGTTGCCCTTTCCTTATTTTTCCCACCTCCATTATTCTTTTTGTAATTTTTTCTTGGTTCGTTCTTACTATATGTCCATACCACTTCCATTTTGTTATTTCCCTTATCTCTTCCTTTTTACACTTATCCCATATCGTTTACCCTGATATTTTTCTTAAGTGTATCATCTCTATTGCCTCTATTTTCGACTGGTGTTTTCTTTGTATTACCCAACCATCCTTTGCATAAGTTATTATTGGTACTTTTATTTTATTATGTACTATTCTTTTAACTTACAGATCTATACCTTTATTACCCAATATTGTTTTGTTTATTTACAGTCCTGTTGCTTTATTACCTCTATTTGTGATTTCTGTGTCTATTGGCTCGTCCTTTGATATCATTGTGTCTAGATATAGAGCGATAATTCGCGAAATACAGTCACAATTATGCAAAAACGTGATAAACCTTTTATCAAACAATTGGCCATTTGTAAGAAGAGCCGATGGGGACATTTGGCAGATATTGTCTTCCATTAGGTACTAATCTCAGAGCTTGTAGTTTGGTTTATATTATATATATAAAATATCGCCACTTTTCACTTGTTGAAAGACCTTGTAATAGATCATTCACCCTATAGTCCAGAAATGGAACGTATTTTTTTCTTGTTTCCACGTGTAAAGGATAAATTATGGGGTTTATGTTTCACAACAGCCAAAGAAGCAGCTAACGCATTTCAAAATGAAATGAACAAATAGCGACCAAAGGATCTAAAAATGGGATCTATGTAAATAAATAGTTTACGTCACAGTGATCTGAAAAATATAATAAACCAATTTAAAACTGAAGAAATAAAAATGAAAAAACAGTATCACTTACTTTCTACTTTATTTGTAAAATACCATAACAATTTTTCAACTAGGGCTGGGCGAACCGACGTTTTCGGTATCGGGTACCAATACCAATCGAGGTATCGATACTTAGCGATGTATCGGGTCTGTGCACGGTATCGATTCTGAGTACTGGATCGATGCTTTGGAATCGATACTTTGGAATCGATACCTTGAATCGATACCTTGGAATCGATACTTTGGAATCGATACCTTGGAATCGATACCTTGATTCGATACCTAGGAATCAGTATTCATAACCCGTTTTCTAGGTGTCGATTTTTTTATATCGGTTTCAAGAGATATAAAATTAATTTACCGATTCTACCATTACTATGGTATGAAATTTGCAATATTGTGATATTTTGTTTTTTTTTTTAATAATTATAGTTATGTCATAATAAGGATATTTGCTACGCACAATTATAACATCCTTTTTAATATATCTTATATAATATATATAATGCATACATACTTAAAAATTCTTTACTTCAAAAGTTATTGCATCCCTTATGTACATTTAAAATAATGCGCAAAGGTAAGCTACCCGATACATGGCTACCCGATACATGGTACCCGATACATCGCTACCCGATACATTGCTACCCGATACATCGCTACCCGATACATCGCCAACCCGATACATCGATACTTAGCGAGTACTGGAATCGGTAAAGTATCGACAGGTATCGATGCTTTGGAATCGATACTTTGGAATCGATACCTTAGAATCGATACCTTCGTTATCTGAGGTATCGGGGAATCGATACCAGTTATAGTGTCGGATTTTGGACGATGTATCGATACTTCGCCCTGCCCTAGTTTCAACACACAGTGCCTTCCTCAGATGGAGTTGTATTACAAACTAAACTGTATTACAAGTTTAGTTTGTAATACAATGCCATTTGAGGAAGACGCACTACATTCTATTTTACCAATAAAGTAGAAATTAAGTGAAAATGTTTTTTCATTTTTATTTCATCAACAGTATGAATTTCCATCATGTAAAGGCTACTTCAAATCAAAACCAATTTAAAACCACGATAAATTAATAAACTTCAAAATACGAGTTTAGACAGCTAGGTTGCATTATCTGGCAATTTAGTGAAGACTATATCTTCAAAGGTTGTACATTAGTCAAAGACGCTATGTTTAACACTACTATATATCATTTTTTTTTGTTTTACTAAAGATGACAACTTAGTTGCCGAAATACGTATTTAGAAGTTTATTAATTTATTAATTAATTGACTTGGCAGATACATGTTGAAACTCTATTATAAATTATAATAAAACACGTTTATACGTTTGTTTCAAATACGTTTTAATAACACTACAATTGTTTCGCCAAACATTGGCTTCATCAGGTGCTGATAGTCTGATAATACAATAAAACAACTTAATATATATAGTCTCACACCCATGTATGTAACACATTAACAGTGGGGATGTATTGTAGATATTAGAATTGTAGGAGGGGTGAAAAATTAAATTCAGTTTGTTCATTTAACGCTACGCCTAATTTGTTGTATCTATTGATTTCTAACGTCTCCAATAAATTAAGTTTTTTGCTTTTATCCTGTACATGTAAAATTTTATAATCTATATTAAATTTATGATTTAATTCTAAGCAGTGGTTTGCGAAAGTGGAGTCTGTTTTTTTGTTTCTATAACATTTTTCATGTTCCCTTGTCCTCTGTTGGAAGGTACGCCCCACATATACCTTATTACACTCACAAGCCAACACATAGACCCCCGATTTTGACCCTTTATCCGTTTTATCTTTGTCATTCCTAATATATTTTTGGACTGAGTTATTAGTTTTGTAAGAAATAAACCCATTGCTAACTTTTTTGATTAGTTTACCTGTTTTAATAGATGTATTTCCTAAATATGTAATGGTAACAGTACAATACCATTACATATATAGGAAATACATCTATTAAAACACTAAACTAATCAAAAAAGTTAGCAATGGGTTTATTTCTTACAAAACTAATAACTCAGTCCAAAAATATATTAGGAATGTCAAAGATAAAACGGATAAAGGGCCAAAATCGGGGGTCTATGTGTTGGCTTGTGAGTGTAATAAGGTATATGTGGGTCAGACGGGGCGTACCTTCCAACAGAGGACAATGGAACACGAAAAATGTTATAGAAACAAAAAAACAGACTCCACTTTCGCAAACCACTGTTTAGAGTTAAATCATAAATTTAATATAGATTATAAAATTTTACATGTACAGGATAAAAGCAAAAAACTTAATTTATTGGAGACGTTAGAAATCAATAGATACAACAAATTAGGCGTTGCGTTAAATGAACAAACTGAATTTAATTTTTCACCCCTCCTACATTTCTAATACCTACAATACATCCCCACTGTTAATGTGTTACATACATGAGTGTGAGACTATATATATTATTAAGTTGTTTTATTGTATTATCAAACTATCAGCACCTGATGAAGCCAATGTTTGGCGAAACAATTGTAGTGCTATTAAAACGTATTTGAAACAAACGTATAAACGTGTACTATTATAATTTATTAATTTATTGTCGTTAAGGATTTTTCTTGTTTCTGTCTGTTTCAGGTTTCAAGTCACAGTTTCCACAATTCGGATACATTCCTGAAGTTAATCTTACTTAAGAAGCGCGCCTCGTATATACAAAAATCGATATTTAATTTTAATTAATTTAATTCGTAACATACTAATGACAATGACTCCAAGATAAATAAACGACTGCTTACCATCCTTTATAAGGCTCAATTATAAAAAAATCTTAATAGATTTGTGTTGCGAAACACATTATATTCCATTTCCTTCGTTTAATATAAAGGAACCAAATAAATATTTATTAGCTTAATCATTTATATTTCTTTTCATTCGGAGGTGAAAGTAAAAAAAGTCGAAGCTTGTGCAAATAGATATAAGTACTTATTACCAGTCCTGAATTTATAAGTAGATATATTTCACAATTAATTCAAACGGTTTCGTAAAAGTTTAATAAAGCTTAAATAACATATTTAATATAATGCAAATAAAATGTCTGATAAAACATTATTAATAGATATACCAAGTCATTTCTAAAGTGAAAAAAAGTTGACTAATAATCTATTAGAATATTAGATTAACACGCCCGATATTCTGCCACATTTATTTAAATAAATTAGTAATATTAATTAAGTTGTGATATCAAATGTCGTTAATCATTAAATTGTGGGATTAGAGATGTTATTTATGCGACATGATGAACTTAACTTGTATAACCAATATGTTTCAATCAAAGCGCCATTGTGAATTACTTTGAATTTATAAGATAGGTTAATTTATTCATGGGTACGAATTGCATTGAACTTTACAATTTGTTATATTTACATACTAAGTGCTGTGATTTACGATTTAATTGTAACTATTAAAATAGCTAAATTTTGAGTTTTTTTTATAAAATAACACTGGTCAACAAATTTTCATTTTTTAAATTTTTCTTTAGAAACTACGAGGGAAGTTTCCAAAGTTCTGGGAATTTAGCTATAATTTTTTTATTTTGTCAGTTTTCATCAATATTACAATGTAGTTTTTCAACATAATCCCCATTTAATTGAATACATTTATTCCAACGATAAATTAATTTTTGAAGCTGTCCTCAAAGAACTTTTTCGGTGTCTCCTCAATCCATCTATTTATAGGACGTTTTACGTCAGTTAAACTCTCAAAGCGAACACCCCGTGAAGGTTTTGTCAAATCTGGAAACAGATGAAAATCATTCGGTGTGAGATCCTTCGTTTTTCTTGTGGTGTGCGGTCTTGCATTATTGTTACAATAACGGACGCTGATGCAGTTTCTTAGGCTGTTTTCTGATGAGAGCCTGCTACAGTGGTCCGGATAATAAGTTTGAATAATATTCTGCGTTAATTGTAGTACCTTTCGCCAGATAATCCACATAAATAGTCCATTTGCAATCCAAGAATACAGTAAGCATTACCTTTCCAATAGACGGTACTGCACGCGCCTTAAGTGGAGGCCCTTCTTCGGGTTTACGCCATTCTTTGAATTGATTTTTGTCTCAGGATTGAAATAAAGAATCAACGTTTCATCACTGGTTATTATCCGTTGCCAAAATTCATCACCTTAACGAGCAAACAGCTCTTGAAGTTGACGACAAGTGTCAGACCTATTAAGTATCTGTTTCAGTACTCAACAGCCTTGGCATCCAGCGGGCTGAAACCTTGCTTACACCCAAACAATCATTTAAGATCTCGTGAACTTTTGTACCTAATTCTAGGTGTACACTAATTTAAGAAATAGTCATTCATTCGTCTGTCCTCTTTCAGTAGGTTCTCCACAGCAGTAATGTTTCCTTCATTTACCGACGTGCTCGAGCGACCACCTTCTAATGATGCTCTATCACTTTTAGAATGATCGATCCATCGATATACAGTACAGTGCAGACTCACCAAACACTCCTTGGAGACGCTTAATAATTTTTGAAGTTTTCACAACCTCTTTCCACAAAAAGAAAATTATTGCTCTTTGAGATTTAGCCGCGTCTTCCATAGTTACACAAACAGTGCTACGAAAAAGCTCTTCATCAACACCTGAATCAAACTGAACGCTATATTGCACTGGATAGCTACATAAACATGTCAAGACTTGTCTACCACCAATAGCATTGCCTATAAATTCTGCATAATTTAATTAGAGCACAATTCCCAGAACTGTGGAAACATTCTTTGTATGTACAACTTTCGTTTCTTTTATAATTCTATCAATAGTAATAAAAGACGGCAGACTATGTGCCCCACACTGTTAAATTTAATAATACACATAAGGTGTATTAGATAAAAATGTAGATTTTACGAAAAAGGGTATGATTCATACCCTTTTACAACCTTTTCGTATGTTTTTAAAACACATTTCAAATACTTAAAATCATAAAATTTTGTAAAATCTACATTTTTATCTAATACACCTTATGTGTATTATTAAATTTAACAGTGTGGGGCACATAGTCTGCCGTCAGTAATAACAACAAATTTATTCTGATGCGTCAGGTTTTGTAAAAAAAATATTGAAACGTAAATGAAATAATTTTAATTGAGTATATGTACTATATTACCTACTTTCACTTTTACGCACAGGCTACGTTCATTGTTAAGCGAATAGTTCACACGTTTGTTTGGTAAACATTTGTTTGTTTAAATATAAACACCCAATATCCCTTACTAGAAATATATAAATATAAATGTGAACTGATTCTTGCGTGTAGAAATGTTAACGAATTAAAATCTGGAGAATAAGTGTTAAAAAATTTTTGGAAGAAAGGCCAGTCAAGTCAAGAGATTACACAAATCCTTAGAGAAATTAATGTTAAAAATAAGTTTTGTTTAATTATAGAAAAAAAATGTAGTGTAAAAGGTTTCAAATAATAACTTTTCAATTGGATTAGATTTGCAACAACATTTTACAGCAAATTTAAATTTGCTTCTGTAATGTCTAGCGACGACGTGAAAGAGTATTTCTGGCTTATAAATATAGTTTAATATATAGATAATCTCCAGAGGGGAATTTTTCATTTCATTCATAATTACAGGGTGGCCCAAAATGACCGAAGGGGTTTGAGTTCATTATAACTTCTTATTTAAGACATAATTATTAAATTTTTTTAATTTTAAATACAGTATATTAATGGAGAATATTTTTAATTTAATTATGAAAAATTATATCTCGCAAGTGGTGGCCATTTTCTGCTTCGCATATTCGTGCTCTTTCCAAAACATTTTCCATAACCTTTCGCATAACTTCAGGTGTTATGTTGCTGATTTCGTCGCGTATATTATTTTTTAATTGCTGTATGGTTCGAGGCTTATTAATATAGACTTTTGCTTTCAAATAACCCCAAAGGAAACAGTCTGAAGCGGTTAAATCCGATAAACGCGGAGGCCAATTAAAATCGCTTGTACGGGAAATAATTCGTTCACCAAAGATGTCGCGTAAAAGGGCCATTGTGTCCCTCGCAGTGTGCGCTGTGGCTCCATCCTGTTGGAACCATACTTGCGGATGGTTTTCCACGGCTGGCCTTAAAAAATTTTCCAACATTGTCCGATATCTAACACCAGTGATGGAAACGGCGACACCGTGTTCATTTTCCAAAAAATATGGGCCAATTATCCTTGTCGACGAAACACCGCACCAAACGGTACACTTAAGTGGGTGTAATTCTCGCTGTTGAACTACTCTTGGATTTTCCGTAGCCCATATCCTGCAGTTTTGCCTTATTTGCCTTATTTGACTATTAACGAACCCATTTAATTGGAAATGGGCTTCGTCGCTCATAATTAAATTATGAATAAAATCATGATATTCTTCTGCTTTTTGACGAAAATAAATTGCATAATTAAGTCGTTGACGGTAATCTGTCGGTTTCAATTATTGGACAAGGTGAATTTTGTATGGAAACATTCTTATTGTATGCAAAATTCTCTGCAGCGACCCTTTTGAGAGGCCAAGTTGTGTCGAACGTCTCCTGGTTGATGTTTCTCCATCTTCCCGAATACTCTCCTGTACCCGTTCAATATTGTCATCCGTGTGCACCGTTCGTCGTCTGCCGGCACCAGGACGGTTCCTTACTGCCCCTTGTTCTCGAAAATTTGCAACCAAACGGTTTATTGTTGACTCTGAGGGTCCAACCCGCACATTAAAATAACGACGATATTTACGCTGAGTCAAAACAATGGATCGTTGATTTGAGAAATAAAGTTCAACGATTTTGGCACGTTGTTCAATTGTGTACTGTTCCATTTTAAATTCCCCAAGTCTTCTTTACAAAATACTGAAAACAAAAAAAATAAAAAATTATAATAAAAAAGTTATAAGGAATTAAAACCCCTTCGGTCATTTTGGGCCACCCTGTATAAGTAACATTTCAACCATTGTGTGTAGGTGTGTGTGTATGTGAGGGGAGAATTTTGCTTCTTTGTGAATACCCAAATGTTGATGATCTATTTGAAATTTTTTATGGAAGATTAGCATAAATATATCTCGTTAATGGATGTAGCAGTCTGTTGTTGGTGAAACATTCTTTAAATAATTAACTTAGGTAAATTAAAAACACTTGTTTAGTTTGACTTGTTTATTATATGATGCTCTTAACAATTGTTTCGGTCTTGACCATTATCAAGGAGTTTACTCGACAAAATTTAAAAAATCACCTTCCAATAGTTACTGTATGATTGTGATTAGCCTTAATTACCATTTAGTGATTGTGTAATGGGTGTATTTAAATATTCAATTCGTGTGCTTGTCAGGTTTTGTTTTTTTGAATTTGCTGTTTTTGATTTCTAATATTTGTAAATAGTTTAATTTTTGTCTTTTATTAACATTATTCAATGCTAGTTGTGTACAGCCCCAAACTAAAAAAGTGGTGGACGGTATATGTGAATAATGTCTTCAAACAAAAAATCGCGGTCCGATGTTAACGTTGTAACGAGAAAATGATTTTTTTTTATTCGAGTCGGGCCCTATTGCAGTTAAATATACGGGCGGCAATACGGGTTTCCACCTCTAGTAATTCTCTTTCTCGACTAGTTATATTACTCTATTAGTATTTGCCAGTATTATGCACAAATTTAACCCATCAACGGCTAGCGTTGCCATACGGCAACGATAGCAATTGTTAGTCTTAGTAGCTCCATCTAACAGCCAATATCATAATGATGAGCCAGAGCCTAGTTTTCTGCTTTTAGAATAGTTGCCGAACTGACGCGTGTATATTGTTTTCACGTGGTGTTCTGTTGTTCTGTGGTACACGTGATTAAAAATATTGTTTCTATATTCGAGAACAACGATGGACTTCAGGTTAGAGTAAGTATATAAACAATTATAAAATATTGACTAAAATAAATAATTCCTGAATAAACTTATCGTAAAGATGTGTTTTGAGGTTAGGATATATTGTTTCATGCAGAAAGATTTATTAGTCTAGTAAAATTAGATCGAATAGGTAGGTGTTGCCGTACGGCAACGCTAGCCACCTATGGGTGCAAATGTTTATGCATTTCATTTTTATTTCTAGACGAGGTTTTTCGTTGGAAGAAGCGATAAATATGGCTTACAATGACGAAATTGATCCCGTGCAAATCTATATCGAGCCACCCGAAGCGAACGTTCTCACAGACGAAGATTCAGGAGAAGAGGATGAGGGCGCCTTACTGGATAACCTGAATAGACAACAACTACGTTCACAAGTTGAAATTGTCTTACCTGATAATGATAGAATAGATGGTACCCAAGAAAAAGTTGTCAATGAAAACTTGACTGAACGACCGCAAATTGCATACGAATTTACAAGACCTGGTAAAAACAAAATTACCTGGGGAAGTGGTGATATCGTTCCAAGAACTAGAGATTTTCCAGAACCGAATTACCTCAGATTTCGAGACCTTACATTTGTGGAAATTTTCGAAAAGTTCATTGATGACAATATCATAAAGTATCTTGTGGAAGAGTCGACCAGATATGCTCTTTTTTTAAATGAAGCCGATCCGAAAATTTCGCCAGAAGAAATGAAAAGTTTCATTGCAATTTTATACCTGACAGGATATTGCGAGCTACCGGGACGTGATTATTATTGGGATTCACGAGTCGATATGAACAATCGTATGGTAAGCCAAGCAATGAGACGAGATAGGTTTAGACAAATATTGAAGTACCTACATTGCGCTGACAACACAAAGCCAGTTCCAAATGACAAAATGTGGAAGCTTCGGCCGCTGATGGACAAGGTCAAAGCTAATTTTTTGGGAAACTGGGTAGCAGAAAAATATTTGGATTTTGATGAATCCATGATAAAATACTTTGGCCGGCACTCCTGCAAGCAATTCATCCGCGGTAAGCCTATACGTTTCGGCTATAAAATGTGGTGCCTAAATACGCCGTCGGGCTACTTACTAAACTTTGACCTTTAACAGGGAAAGAATCCTTATGGTAATCCCTTGTACGAGAATGAATTTGGAAAATGCATAGCACCACTAATAAACATGATCGATGAATTCTCTGAGCCAATGCGTAAGTTACCATTTAGTTTCTACTTCGATAATTTGTTTACGGGCTTCAATGTTTTGCACTACCTAAAAACAAGGGGATTTGATGGTACAGGTACTATCAGGGACAACCGTTTACCCCAGTCTTGCCCATTGCCTTCCAAAACTGCTTTTAAAAAGAACAGAAAAAGAGGCGAATATACATCGGCGTTGGACAAAGAAGATGGCATTATTGTAGTGAAGTGGTTAGATAATGCTCCAGTTTCAGCAGCATCTACTTGTCACGGAATTTCACCAATTTCGCAGGTGAAACGCTATTCTCAGTCTGAGAAAAAAATAATACAGATAAATAGACCCTCTATTATAACAGAATATAACCGTTTCATGGGTGGAACCGATTTATTAGACGAAAATATGAATAGATATCGCATCAGCATTAGAAGAAAAAAGTGGTGGTGGGCTATATTTACCTGGCTGTTAGATGCCTCAATGACCAACGCATGGGATATCACACGCAAGGCAAAATCAATCAATGTTTCACAATTGGAATATAGAAGAGAGATTGTGCAAACCTACTTGACTAGTTATAGAGTTGCACCAAGAGGAGCAGGAAGACAGTCGACTTCCAAGTCAAGCGTAACGTTACACCGTATATCCGATGATGTTAGGTATGACGGTAGAGACCATTTATTGATTTCCAATCCCGACAAGAAACGAAGAAGATGTGCAGGAGAAGGCTGTTCGTCAATCGTGAGAACAATTTGTAAAAAATGTAACATAGGTTTATGTTTAGAATGTAATTTGATGTTTCATAACAAATAAAGAAACTTGATCCTGTATTTGGCTAGCGTTGCCATATGGCAACGCATATTTTTATAGAGAAAAACACATTTTTTTTTGCAAAATTTACTTTTTATGTATAAAAACATGTTTATGAATAAAACTCTTGGATATGAACACTTTTTGTCCAAAAAAAAAATTCCGCCGTTTAAGGGTTAAATAAAAAAAAAGGAAATGTAAATAATTCCATATAAATAATTAAAAACCAGATATACATAACCCAAATAGAGAAATACATATTGCGTCACATACGCAGATTTTATTTTCGTCGGTCGAGTTTATTATTGCGCGGCAAGGGGTAGCCTGATATCAGCTGAGGCGTCAAAAGCGTGCTAAGCTGAACTTACGCCGCATTAATTAACACTATTATAACATCAAACTTTGTTTTATTTTTCCACTACATAAAATTCCTGAAACTTTGTTTTATTTTTCCACGCTATAAAATGCTTTAAACCGTTCAAAATATCTACGCGACTGGCAACTTTTGTTCGCGCAACTACAAGTGACGTAATATGTCCTTCTATTTGAGTTATCTTTAGCTATGCCATTGCACACGCCATGGACACAAGCTTTTTGTTTTATGACGATTTTTGTTTTATTTTAAACATAATAATTTTATTTTAAATGAAGTTTAATATTCATTTAATTTTAATCATATTAATTAAATGCAGCATAGGTTTGTCGACATATTCGACGTAAAAACTATTATTGATATCCACAAAGAAAAACATCGCAATAAAAACACCATATGAGTAGGCATAATGTTTTGATATGAAAATATCAACGTCTACTATTTTTATGAATAGGAACTGTTATCGTCTAACAACGTTTGAGTTATCTCTTGTTAAATAGGCTTTTCCTTAGGTTCCTAACTATGTTGTATTAATTGTCTAATTGTTAAATCATGGAATGAGAATATCCCTTTGGTAAATTTTAGAAAAGGGAAGGTACCCCTTTAAATATGCAAAAATTTATTATGCAATATATATTGATAAAAATTGACGAAATATGCATTTATTAATTTAGTATATATTTTGCATCTAGTCTAACCTTTACTTATCGCCATGTTATCAATATAAGAACAACAGTATGTCAGTGATTCTTAACTTCTGGGACACGACCTCCTAGGATGACGCGATATAATAAAAGGCGGATACGAAGACATGTCAAAAAAATCATTGACACCAAAATTTAAATAAATACACTCTACTCTGTACACTGTCAGCCTTAAATATGAGGAAAAAAATATATAAATAACACAAAGTGTGTTTTTTATTATTTATAATTTCACCAATTAGTGACTTAACAAAGCTCATCAGAAAAAGGTGTTGTAACAAACCTCATTAAAAGAAACTTTATTGTGCTTGTGATGTGCGTGATGTAATGAACGAATTTCATACCGCTTATGGACAATTAAATTCTTTCGAAAGGTGGTGCATACAGGATAATGTAATTAAATTGCATAAAATAACGTAATATTGCGTGACTTGCCACTTAAGAGTTTGAGTCGTATCTGCATGCACGTTTTTCGTCGTTTGGACAATATATACAATACAATATACAAACGCACGTATCATGTACCGTCTTCATAAGCTAGATCGTTTTTTCAGTGGCGAGCTTTTCCCCTGCACATCATCCTTTATAACCTTTAATTTCGTCTACCTTGAGCACATGAAGTGTGGCCCTAGTGTCGCTCGTTAAAGCGCGGCTATACCACAGCGTAAACTTAATCAGTAGGATCACTTTTTGGCGACACCTTCTTTTTAAATAAAACCGTAATACGCGCATTATGCCGCTCGCGTCTCTTTCTCTCTTAAACTAAGCGTAATCGATATCAGACTGTTTCACTGTTTGAGTTTGTGTGACAAAGTCAAACAGTCTGATATAAATTACACATGTTTAAGAGAGAGAAAATGCGGGCGGCATTTGTGCAAGTTACGATTTTATTTCAATAATTTCCCATTGCAACTACTGATTAGATTTATACTGTGATATATGCTGAGTTCTCCCTTCCCCCTTTCATCTGAAAACGATGATCCAGTATTTACACTTTGCGTTCAATTTTTGTGTTTGAGTGAGACCTATATTTTGTCTCTAGTCCAGTTACTGCAGACAATCATACTTTGCAAAAAAATTATTTAATCCGATCCAAATTCAAACAAAAGCTTATTATTGAATTGCTTTTTAATTACGCCACTTGTCATGAAATATGTAAATAGTTTTTGTTCTTCAATTAAAACTTCTTCAGGATTATCTTGATTTAAAGAAAAAAAGACGAGAGAAGGCTAAAATGCCAAATAGGAAAATGGCAAACATTAAATAAATGAAGCAAATAACAAACAGAATGATAGAATATAGTCCTTAAAGTCGTATGGATTACTGCTTCGTGCCTGTAATAGTATAATGAAGAGTTAATTACGACTGTGTGACAAATGTTTAATTCTGTGAAATTTTGGTAGTATATGTATAGTATATTATAGTATAAGTATATGAACAAACTGTCCTTGAATGTGTTATTACACTAACGACAGTGAAATACGTTCTATAGCCTCCACTAGTCTGAAGTAATTGTCTGAATAGTTTTTGAATCTGTTTTAACCTGGCTATGATGAAATTTTGACCGGTTTTGCTAGATAGCTGTAACTTCCTTCGGATCGAATTCTACTACATATATATATATATATATATATATATATATATATATATAATTGAAAAGAAATGATCGACCGTGATATATTATCAAAAATTTATTTAAATTCGGGTAAGCGGTCAATTAAAAAACTCCTTTATTAAATTACCCTATATTTCGCAACACTTTGTCGCTTCTTCTGGGGTAAAAAATGTAGAGTTAAAAAATAATAAAATTGACGTACAAAATATAAAAATGATTAGATCATTTTTATATTTTGTACGTCAATTTTATTATTTTTTAACTCTACATTTTTTACCCCAGAAGAAGCGACAAAGTGTTGCGAAATATAGGGTAATTTAATAAAGGAGTTTTTTAATTGACCGCTTACCCGAATTTAAATAAATTTTTGATTATATATATATATATATATATATATATTGATGTAGGTCAAGCCTACTCATAAAGGGCCTGGAACATAAATATAGGGCTGAGTTTTTTAAAAAATGTTAATTTTTCTTTTAAAAAATAAGTCATAAATAGAACTGTATTTTCCACATGTCATATTAATTAAGTTAATACCGCGTTTTTAATTTATCAAATTAGTATCACTCTTTTATTTAATTCCTTGTAATCATTAACTTCAGTCATTTTCTTTTACATTTTTATCTCACCGAGGATATTTAACTTAATTGATAGAGATTATATGTCACCTTTTATGATCATAATCTATTTGTAATGTTAAACGTTTGGGTATAGTGATGTATGTTATTTGAGAAAATTGTTGTTATGAGGAAATGTATATAAACAACATTGAAATTAAGGTGCCTGGAGATTTAATAAAAAAATGATTATTATTTATTGAAAAAATTGGCATGACACGTCGAATTTTCATTAAAAGTGTGTGAAGGAATAAAATTAAAAAAGTGATTAAAATTTATAATAAGATAGTCAAAACTTACCATAAAGGTAGTCTATAAATTCCTGAACCACTAGTTTTTTTTTTTTTTAAATTTACGAAGATTACCTTATCTTGAACCTGCTAAGGACGATAAACCATAACTCCAAATTCTAAAGGACGCTATGTAGAATTTGGAACAAAACCAGACTTTCCCCGGCAGCATCAAATTACCTTATCCTGAACCCACTAAGGACGATATACTAAAAACTTCAATTTCATAAGGACGTAGTCCAGAATTTGGTACAAAACCAGCCTTTTCCCGGCACTTGATCCCTTTGGACCTGTACATCAAGACTCAAGTATTCATCATTCACATAGAAGAACGACCAGTATCAAGTTTGTGTTTTTATTTTATAATCTCCTAAAATATAAAATTTTTATTTGTTACATTTCGAAAAAGAACGCTCATACTTCACTTAAATTCCTAAATTGTTAACAATAGATCACTATATAGTTAAATACCAGAAAATACAGTTCTTTCTATTTTGAATTTGAGTTACCTAATTTTAAAAATTTATATTATTAATATTTTATTACAATATTTAACCTTACCTTTGTATTATGTAACTTCATGTGACTTTTCATGCGAATATTATAGTATAGTACAGTTAAACTTACCTTGTTGCATAGAGATTCTAATTAAATAGTGTTATTTACAATTCATTCTCGTGTTTTATTCTTGTAATAACATTGGTAGTAAATTTCACTTGATATAACTTAGTTTAAACCGATATTTGTTTTCTATCCAAATACCGAACCTACTTTTATGATTATCTTGTTCACCATAAACAGAGCTAGTCGGAAGCATAACACGATCAACATGTAGAACTAAATAATAAGTTAAGCACTGAATAGAGACCTATCAAAGTAAAATATATATATATATTGGATATTTTATCTTTTTTTTGTATGTGTTATAGAATAACATTTGAGTCAACTGTCAACTTTGACAACTGTTACATCTAATATTATTTTGCTTTATATTATAGGTTCCGTATTTATTATACAACTTTCTTTTTTGGTCTTTATCAATATATATATATACATACCTTGAAAGTAATTACCAACGACGAAAGTGTGGAGGCTGCTGTGTGTGCTTATTATGCAAATATTCATTCGAGGCTGCAATATGGGATAGTATTCTGAGGCAGTGCGGTCTACTTTGGACGTATATTTATTTTGCAAAAAACTGCCATAAGAACTATTTTCAACTTAAAACATAGGGGTTAATGTAAACAAGTATTTAAAAATAATAATATACTTACCTTGCCATCTATTTATGTGTTGGAGTGTGCATTGTTGGTGAAAGGACATTACGATGAATTTTTCAAGGCGTTTGAGATGGATCACAGTCATGGTAGTGTACGGCACATTTGGTTCCGCCACAAACACGCTTAACAAAAGTACAAAAAAGTGTTGTATTTAGATGTATCAAAATATATAACCATATTCCTGAAGACATAAAAGTTAACTCTTTGAAAAACTATAGAAAAATATTTAAAAAATACTTTCTGAATACTGCACTGTATGCTGTTGATGATTTTTTTCGGAACGTATAAGAATCATTTAGATTATAGATGTTCAAAAAAGACAATATTTTTCAATTAAAAATTTCGTATGATTTGCTTTGTAATTGGTAGACAGCAATGTTTACATCACCACTTACTCTGCAATTACATACATTCTAATTTGATATTTGTAAATATTTCATATAAAAGCCGAAAAACTCCAATAATTTATCAATTGTTATATTTAATAAACGGCTAAGAAATTATCTAAACACTCATATAGCTATGGAGTAATAATTAGCATTTTCAAACATTCAAATCTGACATCTGCTCTCAAAATACTGACATCGGCTTTCAATAACTGACATCTACTTTCAAAATAGGTATCTGCTTTCAAATCTGACGTTTGCTTTCATAACTGACACCTGCTTTCAAAACAGACATCTGCTTTCAATAACTGACATTTGCTTTCACTAATTGACATCAGCTTTCAAAACTGACTTCTGCTTTCAACTTGACATCTACATTCAATAACTGACATCTGATTCATTAACACTGTTACTTTATAATGCATTTCTAAATAGCTTGAACCTAGGTCTATTGTGGCTAAGTGGTAAAAACAACAGTCCGGCAAACTGTAGACTTGGGTTCGAGTCCCAACATAGACAATATTTTTCAATTAATAATTTCGTATGATTTGCTTTGTAATTTGTAGACAGCAATGTTTACATCCCCACTTACTCTGCAATTACATACATTTTAATTTGATATTTGTAAATATTTCATATAAAAGTCGAAAAACTCCAATAATTTATCAATTGTTATATATATATATATATATATATATATATATATATATATATGTATAGATAATTATTTCGTGACCTTTGTATGTTATGGTAAATTCAATTTGTTGGCGATTTAAGGTCTGGATTTACTTCAAAATATATATATTTAAAACAATCCCACATGTTTCGGCAAATGATACCTTTTCCAATGAATATAAAATATAAAATTTTTATATTTTATATTCTATATTCTAACAAAACCAACTTAATATGAATAATTCATTATTATTTTACCAATATTTTGCAAGTGGAACGCACGCTTTTTTAACCTTTTTGAACAATAAAAACAAACATCTTGATACAAGACAAACATGTTGAAAGTTTTTGAAAAGTTTTTTTTAAGACAAACTCATGCAACCGTCCAGAACAATGGTTGAATGTGAAATGTCAAATTGTAATTAAAACTACGTTCTTTAACCATCTCTGGTGATTCAGAGATACCGAGATACAGTCTGTGAAATCCGCAAACACGTTTTATGGATTGGACAAACACTGCTTTTGTATGCGCTATTAAAGCGTCTACTCACAAACATTTCCAATGTATTTAACTCTAAGTTTGAAATTACTTTGGCAGTACAGTTGTACTCTTCTGGAAGGAAGCAAAATGGAAATGTCGATTGAAGTGGTTGCATTGTATGCACCATTACACTAAAAACGAGTTTTTTTTTACAATCTGTTGTTTCATCCACACATAACCACAGTTTCTTGTTTCAATTCAAATTTAATCCTATGTTCAATATGTTCATTGACGCGTGTTAGAAACATATCCCAAACTGTACATTTAATTTTTGTACCATTGTAAATTAAATCAGGATATTCATTTATTAACTTCTTACTTGGTCGGACAATGGTCGTTTTCTCAATACACATAACTGTGACATTATTATTACTATCAAATGCTAACACGTAAACACCCTAATTATCTAATTTGATTATAATTACACTGTCCAAAAACTACACGTTACAGAAAAACTCTGAATTCAGAATGAATAGTTACATAAGGATTATCCAGTTTTGTTTAGGAACTAAAAACTCTATTTATCAGTGTAATCAAAGAATAAAATCTTGAATATTTCTCGAAAATCTGTTGTCGTTTTTAGTATGTGTTCTGTTATAAAAATAGCAATATTTATGAGAATTTTAAGCGTGATATTCAATGAAGTGTCCACAAACAGACGCACTAAGGACTACCTTGTAATTAACAGAATTCATAATTTACAATATGCGTGTATACCAATCAATATATTAGTTAGACGGTATATATTTGCAAATGAAAATATAATCTTATAATTGCCATGGCATGATACTTCATATATCAACTTTAGTTAATAAAATTAAACTCATGATTTTAATTGGATGTATGATATTTATTAGAAGATAATTCATTTACTATACATTACTATACATTTACTATAAAAAAATAGCGAATATCGAATTACACATGACATCATTTTAAAGTGTAAGCATTAAAAATTTGCTCTTGGAAAGCTTTTACTTCATAACAATAACATCCATATGTCGCCTCAATTGCATTAAAAAATGCATTAATGTTCCTTATATAAACCTAATTAATTTCGATTTATGTAACACATATGTATATAAAACAAAAATCGGTTTTATTTGAATACATTTTGAGTAAATTCGATCTTCTACGGAATCTTCTATTGGCGGCAATTGGGTCAAGATAAAAGGAATATACAAAGTAATGTCCGTGCCATGGGTGCATGGTAGAGGCCATCCAGGGGTCTTTGTTTCAAGGTGTCCGCGTGAAGTTTTCGTAAAGACCGCCTGCAGTTGCTCCAGCTAAGCGGATAATTATATTATGGCGATAATTAAAAATGTAGCTCACAGGAGATTATTAACAGTTTATTATAGCTTAGGGATATACAATATCGACGATGTGATAATGTTTTTTTTTTGTTAAAAAATAAAACAGAAATCGACGATATTTAGAATTTAATCTGGTAAAACATGATGATTTTTTAAAAAAATCATCCTTTAATTATCAAAATAAATCAAACTGACGTTTCGTAAAGTTTAGGTATAATCATGAAATTTTAAGATAAGATTTATATATAGGTAATGATCAGTGTGAATTAAATAGTAAAATATAATAAATATTTAATTTGGCAACCCTGAGAAATTGGCTCGCGATATACCGCCTAATTCTGAGCAAACGCAACGATGCGAGTGTATGAATATTTCTCCCGCTTCGAATACAAATCCCCTGAACGCGTTTAGCCAATCACAAAACAGTCTGTCGCGCAACGATTTGACAATTAATGTCACAAATTAGTGTCACCACTGTCACCCTATACGGAGTCTCTTAAGCGTTTGAATAGTGATAATGCCGCGTTATACACTAGAAGAGAAAGCCGAAATGATGAAATGGTACCACGCTGATAATTCTTATCAAAGAATATGTGACTTATTTGCCGGAGTTCCTAATGATACGTTCATTTTAGTATGCGCTGCAATAGAACTACATTCAAATTTGACACTTAGCGAAATTTCCAACGATTTAGGCATATGCTGCTCTTCCGTTAACCGCATACTAAAATTAAATGGTTTTCGTAATTATAAATATTCCAAACATCATCAATTATTTTACGATGATGAGTTTAAACGGATGAATTTCCGTTATTATATAATTAATTTCTCATTATGAACAATTTATTTTATTATTAGTAAGAGTAAATTTTTCTTTACATTACTAGAATTTAATTTAGTTTTTATTTATTTCTGAAGTTTATTTAGTTTACTATGAATAGTTTTTGTTACCTTTATTATTAAAATTTAATTTATTAAATCTCTTGATGCCTTATTTGCAATTTTCTTAACCGCTTATTAATAATTTTATTACGCTTTGTGTGACCATCGTCAGTATAACGTATTGCAATTTATTTATTATAAAATCATTACAATAACACAGGACTAAACAATTTATAGTCCTTTAATAGTAATTTGGTAATCAGATAATTTTTCTTACGCGGCTCCATAATATGTAAGTATGTATGACATATGACATCGATGTTGACACGCCTACAGCATTCAGGGGAATTCTATTTGGAGCGGGAGAAATATTCATACATTCGCATCATTGCGTTTGCTCAGAATTAGGCGGTATTTACCTTTTTGAGTTATAAGTAGGGACCGGATATAATAAGTATTTATGAGTGCAAGGAACTAATACAAATTCCAAATTTAAAAAATCAGTTGTACTTTAAGAACACTTTGGAAATTTGCCAAAACTAATAATCACTTATTTTGAAAATCAAAATCTCAAATTAAATGATGGATTACCCACATTAAATGTGGCTATTAATAATTTGAAAATTATTCCAAGTGACTTCGGATATGGCCTTCAGCAAAAGTTAGACGCAGTTTTTAATAGAAACCTAGACTTAATAACATTGCCGGCGATTGTGTATGGGGTCAATGCCTCAAAATCTAACTGCTAAATACGCTGAAATTAAAGAATATTTCCAGTATGCACCCGATGTAGAAAGGACTTTTTCTATCTATAAGGATGTATTTCATTAAAAGAGAACAAATTTTACAGAAGAGAACCTTGAGAAAGTATTGCTAATTAATATTAATTACTCCTTTACTCAACTTGAACTACAAAATGAACAAATAAAAATGTATTTCGTATTTTATAGATCACCACCCGTTTGTTTTCCAATTATATAAATAAAATTAAAAACTCTTTAAAAATACAACATCGACCTTTTGTGTCCCATTCCATAATGGATGTAGGAAAGGCTAAAAGAACAGATCAAATTATTAAATGGAGCTTACCTATTAGTTGCGATAGATGACGTTCAGAAACATGAGAATTTTGTTCAACAATTTGATTTATATTTTCCAAAATATCGGGTGTAAGAACAGTGGGACGACCGGAAGAGTTACATTTAGTTGCGTTATCAGTGCTTATAAACCGTTTGATTATTCTAATACTGTGCTGTGAAAAGTAACAATATTCAATATGTTTTTCAGGATACATTTCGATAAAGTGATCATTTTTTTTTTGTCTGTTTCAAACTGATGATGAGTCGATTGCTGCTTGAAATATACACAACCAAACTTATATGGGATCATCAACTATTTACAGAAAACAATTTTTATCTTGCGAATAAATTACAAGCGAACGTGTTTACTACAGTTGAATTCATACAAACATGATAAGACTTGTTCCTGCAGTGTCGATTTCACTGTTCCGATGTGAAGTCTTAGTGAGGTTATGAGTTTTATCTTGCCGTGAATTTAATTAAAAATACCTTATGTGGGGTTATCAGAAGTTCTGAGGGGGGGAATTATTGCTCCTTCGGAACAGAGTATGTCACAGAGGGAAATTGTACGAACGGTGGAGGTTACACAAGGGATTATTCAAAAACTCATTCAAGGTTTCTGGAGTTAGGAACCCTAAAAAGTAGGCCTAAGAAGGTCATACATAAGTCACTACAGGAGGTCAGGGCCGTTGTTTAACTCAAATAGCAAGAAAAAATTCCACAACATCTCATCCCGAGCTTCAAAGGCAACTTTTGCAAACTACAGGTGGTAGTGCTCCGGTTGAACCTATCAGGAAAAAACTTCGAGCTCAAGGACTTTTCAGCAGAACACAGTTGAGGGTTTCCAGTGCAAAATAAAGTTGACCGTTTAAAATTGTGTTTGGAGCATCAAAACTGGACAATCGAAAACTGGCGAAATGTATTATTTTCGGATAAAACCAGAATTGGCTTACAATCAGACGACCGGCGAATTCGTGTTTTAAGATGTCGTGGGAGACAGGCTAGGCTTCGAACTGCTCGATCTGTTCGCAAATACAAAGGAGTAACTGTAATGTTTTGGGTTGGGTTGTTTGGGGTGGCATTATGGTATGTTGAAAAAACTTCCTTGATTCCCATTAGACAAACCCTAACAGGTTCAAGGTATGTGGATTTAGTGCTACGACCCTCAGTAAAGCTCTAGGGAGGTGCTTTCGGTGTTTTTCTTATTTATGCACGATACCAGTAGAACTAGTATACATTTTTTAGAAGAGGAAAATGTGATGGTTTTAGGTTGGTGATCTTGTTCCATCGGATCTTAATCCAATCGAGCACTTGTGGGATAAGATTAAAAGAAGGATTAGAGCACGTCAAAATAGCCCTGGCAACGCAACATAATTAATACGCGCAGTTTTAGAAGAATGTAGAAATATTCCCCTAGAAGAAATTGATAACTGAATAAAGAACCTGCCATGTCGAATTCGTTCTTGTATTAACGCCAGATGAGGCAATACTGATTATTCAATTTTAAAGAACTTAAATTTTCATTTACTTAACATTTATAATTTTCAGAGAAATTCAAATTTTTTTTTTTTTTTGTAATTATAAAATTTGTTTCGAAAATGTTTTTGGATAAACTTGCTTTATATCTTTAAGCGTTTTTTTTTCAAGTGAAATACTGTTTTATAGTAATTGCTGAGTGATTCCAAATAAGTTTGGTAAAATAGGTCATTATATTTTGCTCGGTAGTAAAGAATATTTTGAGAAGATAAACAACAAATCGTTTTACCTATTTTTTTGTTTGACGCTTACTTTTTAAATTTTTGACAAATTTGAGTTTAAAAGTCATAGAGCAAAATCTTATTCTCGCGTAAGAAAATTTTTGTTATTACGAAAAAAATTTCTCCTCTTCACCTGTAGCCGCAGTGTCATTTTTGGACTAGTTACCCGTCCAGTAACTGATCGAAGTAAGGTCTGTTTGACTATACCAACTGCAACTTAACTTAACTACACTGTCGTACTGTGGGTAAGAAGCAAAATTTAACCGACAAAATGATAAGATGTATATTCGGAGTTTACTAGAATCTGGAGAGATCATGACACCAATTCAGTGTGAACAACATCCGACCGTGGTATTGTCCCTTATGAAGGTGCTTCCTCTATTCATGTTTACGAGATTTGGATGAAAACATCCCCGAGTATACCGAAAAACTGTTTTAAAGCCACTAGAAGATAAAAGTATGTTTAATCCACCTGAGGTAGCATAGTCTGGTGAAACGTAGTGTCTAGAATATAATTTTGAAATCTTAACAATTGTGTCTTATCTGTAGGACACAATTGCCGTTCTTTCCGGCCTTACTTTAGTTTTACAGTATCTTATTGAATTAATCACTGTATGACTCCCTCTTCTTAGGAAATGGTGTCAAAACGATGAACGCAAGATTCGTCCCCGGTTCATCTCAGAAATCGAACTCATGATAAATGACACTGTTACTCAAAGACGATCTACATCAAATTAAAATTTTGCATGCTAAAATGAGATATTCGAAATTACTGTTTGCAGATTAGAACTTGCTTCCCACTACTTACAGAATGGCATTGTCGGAGACATTATGTATCAATCCACCCTCGCTTATCGTATAATGGAGTTAAAAGTATTTCTTTCGTGAATAATCAAACATCTACTTCATGAAACTAAGAGAATTACATATTAATAAAAGTACTACAGAATCATACGTACATATTTCGGCCTCTGATAACTAAGTATAAATTAACTTAAATCATCAACCACAATTTATTTTATAAGAGATTTTAACAGACTAAATACTGGCAATCTAAATTTGAATTTTAAAATCTCCAAATTACAAATAAATATTATTTTTAAAAGAAACTATTACGAAATAAGCAGATAGTTAACATTTCTGCAGACCGAAAACATAGCAACTCATTTATTCTGTATTGAATACGTACCACATATAAATAGCCTTCTACAATTCACACCTAAAATATTCATAAGTGGCTCGTTAAGGTATCGATGACGGTCGGCGTTGAAACGAAAGAATGCCATAAAGAAATACGCACACATATTTATATGTTAGATGTTTGTATTGTAAGGGAGGCTGCGGCTCCATCTAGGGTCGTCTCGGGCAATGAAAGGAGGCCTTCTCGATCATCACCGGTGTCAGAATGAGAAATGTGTGTTTTGACCTGAAGAACGGCCTGGACCGCAGTCAATAATAAAGTCCATAAGTCCTCGGATTCCGAACCCGAATGAGTGACAGGTGTTGGATCTTCGACTTATTATACAAATACACAACAAATATATTTTGATGAATAATGACTGAGACAGAAACGCTGTCTAGTTGCTTCCATGAATAACTTTCCTACCGATATATCCGTGGTAAATCATGAACGCTCTGTTAATGGTTCTACTTATAAATAGTTTGTTTCTTTGCATTTTTATACCCACTTAATTTTTATCTGGTCAACAATCGAGAGGTTTTTTTGTCAATTCAACGTGTGGTCTCCGATTTAATATGAAATTTACTAAATAAATCATCGCACTTAATATGTTTACTGCCGTAAAAACATCGGAAGTAATACGTTTATAATGTTGTTTTGGTCTAGTGCAATGTAGTTTTTCAAAAGTGGTCAATCAAAATTTCATATCAAATTCAATCGTTAAAAAATGTGAAGTCAAATGGTCAAATGCAAACATAGTCAATTAAATATTAAATGAGAACAAGAAAATTGTTCATAAAATGGATGGTTTATAATTAGAATGTAATTAAAAATATACTATCAAAACATTTTCTGATACAAGTCTATTTTGTTTCCACCATTCCGCAAATTCCATAAACCACTTTTTATAATTGATACGAGGTTTAATAAGAAGTAAATTATATCTAAAGTCTGTAAGAGTACATGAAAAATTCTCATTCATTTTGCATTGAAGTTAATAAATACAAAATATTCAATAGAAAATTGCCAAATTCTAATTTTAAATAATAAAATCATTTAATTGCACCCAACAGTAAAATCGGAACAGGTTGCAACAACAAGGTGGTATATATCTATTTATCTATGTAATTCTTTGGGTTGGACGCCAATAAGTCCAGGCACTTGAGCACAGTGCTCTTTGTACCACTCCCAATAGATCTATCAGTTCCACTATTTTAGTCTTGTGTCCTCGATAAGAGCCACTATCCTCTTCAGAGGAAATTTGAATACCATCGTAGGATCCAATAAATCTCTTCCGCAATGTTTCTGTCTGAATCCCTTCAATTCCTCACACGTTCATATTACATGCAAACTAGTTTCCTCCTGTTTTTCACAACTTCTACAACAGGGCTCGCTAACCAAGCCCATGCTGTACAGATGCTTCCTTGAAGGACAGTACCCGGTGATATCAAGTCGGTAATAGTTTTTTTTTGTTTCTGGATTGTCATCAGTCTCCATCACCAAGGGAGTCTCAGTAGATTTTGTATTCTCTTCAGACTTCATCCTTTTGAGTTTAGTTCAAATCGATAACTTTTGTCCTGATTCCCTTCACCTTGAAACACCCAAACAGTGGACTGACGTTTATTTTCGGGTTCATAGGAATAAATCCATAATTCGTCGCCACTCACGATGCTATAGACGTTTTGTCAGTTTCCGTTATTGAACCGGCTCAAAGTTTTTTTGGCAACAATTAATGCGAGTCGACTTTTGCTCTTGGGCTCAAAGATGCGGAATCCAACAGGAAACTATGTTTCTCATTTTCTCATACCCAGTTCATCATGTAAGATCCTTTGAATTGAGGTCTTTGAAATTCCCATGGATTTCCCCCCCCCCCCCAATATCACGATATGTCACATGTCTGTCTTTCCTAAACAGACGGCGCACAGCGTCGACGTTTTTCTGCGTGGTTGCTGTTCTTGGCGAATTTGTCCTGAGATCGTCACTGATACTGGTACGTTCACATTGAAATTCACAGTACAGTAGTACCCCCATATCCGCGGGGGTTTGGTTCTGTGGCCTTCCGCGGATACTGAAAACCGCGGATAGTAGCGAACGCATTATTTTCGAGTACAATATGAAATATGAAGCAAAGTTAAAACAATGAAACAAGAAAAAATAAGTTATATAATATTTATTTAAAATAAATAAACAATAAATAAATAAATATTCTTGTGCTGTGGCACAAATAGAATTTAAGTTTAATAAATATATAAGTTCATACATATGTACATATAGTACATATTTACATACACAACAAGAAAATATACAACAAGAAAAACTTTATCATCGTGAGCTACATATTCATTCATCTTCCTCCAAGTCCAAGTTAGCAGTCGATTGTTTACTTAGATCCGAAGCAAACGATGTTGATGGCTGTGCATTATCGATAGTTTTCAACATTGTTATTGGTAGTTGTCGTTTTTGTCTTCATTTCAATAATCAAATCCTCCAAAGGTTTCAAGGCTTCTGTTATAGTGCGAGTAATTTTTATACTGCGTTCCATTATTGGATCATATTCTACTATCTGTTTTTTTAATGTTTGAGCAGTTCGAAATATCGCTGAAAATTTTTCAAGCGTCCATGCTGGCGGTTCTTGTTGACCCTCATCCTCATCGTCACTCGCTTCTGGAGAAGATTTCACAAGGTCTTCCAATTCCTCGTTGGTGAATACTTGATCCTCTTCGTTTATGTAATCACTGAGTTCCTCTTGGGTTATATCGTTAAATCCTTCTCCATCTATTTTCTGCGCTATGTTAAATATCGTTGTTAGATGTGAATTAATATCATGTGTGTCTTCAGAACTAAGAACGATGTCATTCCACAGATTTTTCCAACATGCTATTATCGTTTCTGACTTTAATTCCTCCATCGCTCCTTTGATAAATAGAATTGCGTCAGCAATTGTAAATGACTTCCAGCATTCCATGAGCCCGATATCAGAGCATTCGTTAGCCATTGTATACAGCATTTCGAAAACCTGTCGAATATATATGGCTTTAAAGCATCTAATGACACCTTGATCAAGGGGCTGAAGCAATGAGGTCGTGTTAGGTGGTAAAAAAAGCACTTCAACATTTTTATCTACTGTGCCTAGTGACACAGGATGCCCAGAAGCATTGTCTAGTATCAGCAGCACTTTAAATGGTAATTCTTCCTTTTCCAAATATCTTTTCACTTCCGCAATAAAACATTGATGAAACCATTGTGTAAATAGAACAGCCGTAACCCACGCCTTTCGATTTGATTGCCAAAACACAGGCAGGCAAGCTTTATCTTTGTATTTAAGAGCACGTGGATTCTGTGATCGGTAAACAAGTCCGGGTTTAATCATACTACCAGCTGCATTTGTACAAAATATCAAGGTAAGTCTATCCTTAATTGCTTTAAAGCCTGGTGCACTCTTTGCAGTCTCTGTGGCATTTTTTTCCACATAAGACCAGTCTCATCGCAGTTAAACATTTGCTTAGGATGATAATTCCTTTCTGCACCAATTTGTTTAAAATTTTCTGGATACAGGGCAGCAGCTACATGATCAGCCGACGCAGATTCCCCTGTCATTTTTACATTTTTTAGATTAAACCGAGTTTTAAATTTATGCAGCCACCCCCTACTTGCTGTGAATGATTTTCCTTCCTCTTCAGTATAATCTTGGGTCTGAATATCTTCATATAAAACCAACGCCTTTTGTTGTAGCACTTTGCCATCGATAGGAATATGTTTTCTTGTCATATCTTCCACCCATAAATTTAAGGCATTTTCTACCTTAAGTAACACTTTATTACGTATTGTGATTGCAACTTTTGCAGTTTGGGGTGCACTAGAAAGACTAGCCCGAATCTTATCTTTGTTTTTAACACTTCTCGTATCGAAGATTCGTTTTTATTGTATATTTTAGCAACAGTTCCAATAGATTTTTTTTCTATTTCAATCATATTAATGATTTTTATTTTTTCACTAATAGTGAGCATTTCACGTTTTCTTTTTGGTTTAGAAGCCATTTTAAAATGATTTTCAAATTTACTTGCTTTATTTAAAAACTATTGCAAGCACTGTCTTGTCCGACAATTCGAATAGTACTAAACTCATAGTTAACAGGAGCGTTTATATGTACAAGTAAAAGCGAGTGGCACCTTAAGCACGTTCCAACTTGTTTAACTTATCATAAGAGAGCGCCGAATTCAGGGGATGACTCATATATACGACGATATATCGACAAATGCTCCTATAACTTTTATATTTATTGATATAACGCGTTTTCTGCTCATCATAGGTAAATCGCGAATGACTGAAACCGCGGATACGGAGTCAGCGGATAACGGGGTACTACTGTATTCACAGTTTCATCTTCAAAAAGAGAAACCAACTCACCAAAATATTGTTGTTTAGTTAATCCTCTCCGAAAGTTGTAAAAAATTATTGCCCGAAAATTTTCTCGATTCAATTTCATTTTTCGCCTAACTTATAAACTTATAAAAATTGACTATGACTAAATCATTTTCCGTATATTTATAAACTTTAGATTTAGGTTAGCGAAAGATTGAGATTAAGTTTGACACCGGATATGCAAAACTAAAAAGACATCCCTCGTATCATAATGGGAAACTATATTGCTGTTCATATTAATAGAGGTAGAATATAGTAGATAAGTACTTGAAAATATCTTAGCAAAAGCATTAACAATATCACTAGGATTGTTAAAATGGAAGGCGTCAGTTATTGTGCATTATTACAGGAATTCTGGAATTGATTGTTTTCTGATTTATAAAATTGACTACACACTGATATCATCGTGTATTGCCAACTATTACGAAAATTTCCTACCCTTCTCGCCTTGCCCGTTGTGTCCTAAACTAGCGACATAACATGCCTTATAACACTCGTTCTTTAATATACTATTATGAAATTAAGCCGCTTAAAGCTAATTTATTTACAAATATAATAAACAACAATGATATCCTAATTTATCAAAAACAAATTAGCATATCGATGCGACAACTCACATCAAGGTTTGATACAAAATAATACAAATCTGTATAAAAACAAATTTGTATCTGTATATACATGGGAACACAGTACGTATTTACCAGCGTTTGCTTCAATCACCATACGCATGCGTTTCTGTCTAACAACTTCATCAATGGAGGATTTACGAAAACAAATGACTCTAGTACACTTAGCGGTCATGTAGCAAATTTTGTTCTATCAGATGACACCAGATAACCTCATGACATCTGACGGACAAAACCGACTACGCCGATGCAAAGTGTTTCTTCTCGAATAGCTACGCTATTACAGGAAACGGAAAAATAAAAGAAAAAAGAAAAAAAATTGCTACATGACCGCGAAGTGTACTACAGTCGTTTGTCTTCGTAAATCCTCCATTGATGAAGTCGTTAGACAGAAACGCATGAAGTGGTGGTTGAAGCAAAGGCTGGTAAATACTGTGTGCCCATGTATATACAGCTACAAATATGATCCTAATTTATATTTGCCTTTATTTATTTTATTTATCACTTGGAAAAAAATGAAAAAAGAATTTAATTTTAAAATGAAAAATATTTTTGATGAAATTTAGGCAACATTAGTTAGATATTTAGTAAATGCGATGCCAATTATGAAACCAGATGAGTTTCTTCAACAGAGGTCCAAAAAATTGTTATTTTACAAATTTCAACTTTCTCTTACAATTTCCACGTGTAATTTTAAATTTTAATGATTTCAAATCTAAGCATATTTTTTTTGCTTATATTTGTCTTAAAAAATGAACTAAACTAGTTCAATCTAATATTACAAAAGAAATTTTTTATTTGAAAAGAAATTTTGTCACGTTAGTTCACATTTTTGGTGCAAAGCCTTTTTATCATAAAAAACTTCATTTTAAGTTTCAGATTGTTTTATAATTTACGCTAAATAAATGTAACTTTGTAATTAATGTGAATAAATGCAACAAAAAAGTGTATTTTTCCGTTAAACGCACTAGAAAGTTATAATAATATCATCGTCATATTTTACACAAATTCGTAAGGAGCCATGGATATTGTTTTGTTAGACAAATAGCTGTTTTATGTTTGACAGTTTAAATATTAAGTCAGTCGCATTCAGTGGCATTATTATTTTCACAAAGGAATGTAAATTTAGTGAAAGTGAGAAAATTGAAATTGTTTTAATTGTAGGCGACAATTATAAAACGTTTAGAGAGACTGCTTTAATTTTTAACCACCGACATCCTGGTAAAAATATCTCCCATGCAACAATTGGAAGAATTTATTCAAAATTTAAAAGTACGGGTACTATTGCAAACAAATTTTAACATGCCCATGTTCACTGGATCACTGACGAAGAACACCAGCTTCAAATTTTGCAAATAGTTATACAGAATCCTAAAACTTCTGTATCACAAATTAAGCTAAATAGTAGTAGCATTTCCGGCACTCCAGTAAGAAGAATTTTAAAGATGAACAAATTCAAGTCCTACAAACCAAAATTTATTCATACTTTACAGGAACGGGACTACGACCAGCGTCTAGAATTTTGTTTTTTCTTTCTAGGAAACTCAGAACAACGATCATTTGCAAAGTATATGTTGTTTAGTGACGAGTCCACTTTTTCTTCCAATGGAGTTTTAAGCTCGCAGAATTGTCGTTGGTGGACCGATGAAAATCCACATTTTCAAATCGAAACACGTAATCAATACCATTTTAAAACAAATGTATGGTGTCGAATCTTTATAATAACCAAATATTTGGACCATATTTTTTTAGAAATAATTTAAATTCAGGATATTTGCAATTTTTACAAAATCAATTTTTCAACGAAATTGAAAATATTCCCTTGGAATTAAGAAGAAAAGTGTATTTCCAACACGATGGTTGTCCAGCTCACAATACCATCGAAGTTAGAAATTGCCTAAATGAGTTTTTTCCGACAAAATGGATAGGTTGCTTTTCTGAGAATCCATGGCTACCACGATCCCCGGATCTTACACCTTGTGATTCTTTTATTTGAGATATTTGAAAATTCAAGTATACTAATATCGCCAATTTAGAAATATTGACCACCTAGAAGAAACCATTAGAAACGTTTAATAAATACTTGATCCTTTCGTACTAAAATATTCAATTTTTTTAAAGATAAAAACCAATGTGGCTCACTCCACCTGTTTACATATGAAATGTGTAAATGAATTGTACAACAGAACATGTGGACAACATGTGGAAATATTAGACATTTTGGTTACCAAAATTAAAATTTTAAATTTCAATTTTTTATTTACTTAGCTTATAAATAAATAGCTTTTAAATATTATTTCTTCCTGAATTAAACACAAAAATATACTAAATTATTTTTAGTTTATATATATAGTGTGTATATATATATATATATATATGTATATACATATATATATATATATATATATATATACATATATATATATATATAAATGATTCCTTTTTCAAGGAATATAAAATATAAAATTTATATTTTATATTCCTTGAAAAAGGCATCATTTGGCGAAACATGTAGGATTGTTTTAAATACATATACATATTTTGAGGTAAAACCAGACCTTAAATCGCCAACAAATTGAATTTACCATAACATACAAAGGTCACGAAATAATCATCTATATATATATATATATATATATATATATATATATATATATATATATATATATATATATGTTACTCTTGATGTTCTCGCGGACGTATGATGAAGGTGTAGTTTCTCGGGTTCTTAGCCGCGTGTGAGTTTTATCCTGAAAAGGACTATGTACTCTACGTTTCAACGAGATCGCACTCGTCAGCTTCAGGAGCTAGTCGATCTGTCGCTGGTTAGAGCTGGAGATCGTCTGATGTGCGCCTAGCACTACCTCTTGTTATATGCTGCTGTGTCGGGAGGGGGCGTCCCACTATTGACGTCATGCGTGCGCGGCTTCGTGTAATTGGTCCGAGTGCCTGTAAGTTCCCTGGTCGGTCCGTGTGTCTGTGTAGGGGTTGCGATCTGTCGGGATTTGGTTGTGTTTTTATCTGTCGGTGAGCTAGGAGCGGTTTCCATGTATGCGGCAAGCGCTGACCGTCGTCACGTTTATTTAAGCACTTAGGACGCTTTTCTATTTCTATCGCTTCTCTTGTAATTCTCGTCGTTAGGTTTTCACTTTTGGCTAGGATCTTCGTGTTTTCAAAGTCGATAGAGTGCCCTGTCAGAAGTTAATGTTGTGCTAACGATGGCGTTACTTCTTTCTTGACGACCGCGTTTCGGTGTTCTTCTCTTCTCACGCTAACTCGCCTGTTTGTCTGCCTCACATGTCTGCCCCTCTAGAAGATCAAGGCGTTTACGAAATACCATGTTCAGTGTGTGATCAATCATATGTGGGGCAGACAAACAGGCGAGTTAGCGTGAGAAGAGAAGAACACCGAAACGCGGTCGTCAAGAGAGAAGTAGCGTCATCGTTAGCACAACATAAACTTCTGACAGGGCACTCTATCGACTTTGAAAGCACGAAGATCCTAGCCAAAAGTGAAAACCTTACGACGAGAAATACAAAAGAAGCGATAGAAATGGAAAAGCGTCCTAAATGCTTAAATAAACGTGACGACGCCAGCGCTTGCCGCATACATGGAAAACGCTCCTAGCTCACCGACAGATAAAAACACAACCAAATCCCGACAGATCGCAACCCCTACACAGACACACGGACCGACCAGGGAACTTACAGGCACTCGGACCAATTACACGAAGTCGCGCATATATATATATATATATATATATATATATATATATCGGTTTAAAACGTTCTCCGCCATCTTCCGATGCCCAATCTCCATTCCCTCCAAGTTCTTCCAGGCGTCCCTCTCCTGCGTTTTCCTTGTGGGGTCCATTCCATCACTAGTTTGGGTTGCCGTTCACCTGTCATCCGTTGCACTTGCCAATACCATTGAAGTTGTTTCGTTTTGATGTCGTCTACTATGGTATGCTTGGCTCCCATAATTTCTCATATTCTCTCATTTCGTACTCTGTCCCTTCTAGATCTACCTGCAGATCTTCTCCAGAAGTCCATTTCTGTACACCAGCAAAGCTTTTATTGCTTTATGTTTAAGTGGCCAGACTTCAGAGCTATAAGTTGCTGTGGTCCTAACAATTGTATTATATATTAGGATCTTCTTTTTTGGGGATTTTTTAATCCCAGAGAATACTATTTAAGTGGCTTATGGCTTTTTTAGCCTTATTGTTCCTACATCGTATGGCCGTATCCAAGGTACTGTCCTGTGACACATGCAGTCTCAGATATTTGTAAGTGTCGCAATGTTTTATTTTTTGTCAATCATTTAAGATAAGGTCTTTTTGTACGCCACCTATGCACATATATTTTGTTTTTTCTGTGTTCACCTTTAAACTCCATTTACGATATTCTTCGATCAATTTGCGCGTCATATATTCTATGTCGTCCACACCTTGAGCTAACACTATTTGATAAATAAATATAAATATTACAAATAAAATAGTGAAATTCAAATTACGTGTTTTTGTTCAAAATGTTATTGGAATTTAATCAGGTAAATGGTGGTGTTACAATTTTACAATTGCCGTAATAATTGTTTTTATACTATATCTCTTTTTAATGTTTATAAGTGTTAAAATGACATAAACACTTCTTTTTCTCAGACGGAGTTCAGGCTATGTTCAGCATGTGGAGAACCAATAAGTGACAAGTTTCTTCTAGAAGTATCTGGAAGAAGTTGGCATGCGAGGTGTTTGCGCTGCTGCGTGTGTCAACTACAATTGGACAGGCAGCCATCTTGTTTCATCAGGGATAGAGCAATCTACTGCAAAGCAGACTACGCAAAGTGAGTGACAAAAAATTATTCTATAAATTTAGTTTTAAGATATTAAAATATATGAATTAAAATAGGTTTGGAATATCAAAATAACGCGCACTTAAACCATTAAGCCTAATAAGTTACAAAATAAGAAAAATAGTTAAGAAATCATGATAAATAAAATTTATTTTCTTTATTCGAAACGTTCTCCTTTAACAGAAATACAGTGATTATTCGCGTTCAAGAAATGCAACAAATGACTCTTTGCACTCTTTGCATTGGTGTTAAAATTACTCGTCGTTGACCGTATTGAGTATTGTATGGATTTATGACTTTTTTTTTAATTTTATTAATCTGGAAATAGCCATTCAACAATTTGTTACTTGATTTCTGGATTACGACCTCTTGTCATCAGTTATAATCGTCTTTAAAAAGTTTTTGTTCCTTCAAGTTTCTTTAATGATGTCTTTGTAATTTCCAATTGGATACAATTTTTGATTATTTGTCAATCGATTACACTAGTTTACACGTTTAAGTTTGTTCGCTGTGGTTTGAATTTTAATAGGTAGTATTAACTATATATGTATGTTGTTGCGATTCAAACATGATTTAGATTTTTTTCTATCACACCCAGATACAACACAAATTACGAAATAATAAAGCATTGGTTTTTTACGGACATATATTTCTATATTGTTTTTAATAACTGGCTAAACCCGGACAAACTTTGCTGTGGCTCAGTCTGATATGAAATGAATGGGAAAGTAAATAAAGGTATTGTAGCGAACATAAGTTCATCGAGAAAACACATCATTCAATTCAATATCCTGCCCTGCGTTGCTGTGGCTATGTCGAATGAAAGGAAAGGAAGAAAAAATATGTTTTTAAAAAAAAATATTTTTTATTGAAAAGTTAGTTGATTGACTACATTTTTTGTTTGTTATTTAACATAATTTCTTATAAACCATGTAACCTGCTATTTTAATAATGTTCCTGTCACTTGAGTTTTAACACTTTGTTGAAATTACTTCAAAAACGTCTTTACATTCTTGTGATCATTTATTTTTTTTATTTTATATCACTTTATTTTTAACTTCCTTCTATAACAACTTCTCTATTTCTGTTTCCTATTATTTTTCATTCTCTTTATGCTTGTTATTAAATTCATTTTACCAATACTATTTTTATACCAAATTTATTACAAATATATATATTTGCACAATTATTACTTTTTCTTCCAAATTTTTTCGTTGCTATCTAAAAACCAATAATAATTTCACTTTTTTCTTTCTTTCAAAAATACAGCTATTTGTTTAATTGTTTTTATTTCTCATTAATATTTTCGCCTTTCAAATTTGGCAATTGTCTGTCATATTTTTTTTTAAATATCATCTTCCTGACATTCACATCTAAGTTTTAATTTTCAAGACAATTCATTCAAGATTAAATCAAAGTTATTTTCCCTTTTATCATTAAGATTTCATGACAGTATGTAAGCGTAAATAGAGTATATGTTTAGCAAACGTCAATTTATAATAAAAAAGTACTACCAAATCAAGTATTTGAGAAATTTTTTCGCTACTAATATCGAAGAGTACCGAAGATTTCACCAGTGCGAGAAGGATTACGATTATTATTATTACGAATATCTTCGTTTCCTATAAAAATTCATGTAATTTTACATATTATTAATTCTTTAATATTTGCTGATAAAATTTGGAAAAAATAATATGATCACAACCTTCCACACAACATAAGGAACACACACAAAATTTTATCAAAATTTATTATTTAGTTTGTGAGTCTATAAATAACAAACTAAATATTTTATATATATATATATATATATATATATATATATATATATATATATAATATTTTCGTGACCTTGGTATGATATGGTAAACTTAATAAGTCGGCGATTAAAGGTCTGGTTTATTACTTCAAAGTATATATATATTTAAAACAACCCTACATGTTTCGGCAATGATCAGGAGTGTCTACATGTTTAACAAAACCACAATATATTAAACAATATAACAATAACTAAATACTTACAATTCAGAGTTAAAATTTAGCAAACAACGGCACTAAACATGTTAAAATTCGTCAAATTCAAAGCATCATTCAAAGCATCACACTAATAGCGTAAATTATAAGTCGGATACTAATGGACTAAGTATAATCTACTGCAATATACTCGGTGTTGGCGGTTAATTTTACCTGCCAAGTTTTATTAACCAGACCTTGTATCATTTGATTTGTAGTTGTTGTTGGTTTCGACTTTTTATGACATCAGTTTTTTGGTGTATGTTTTGTAAGTTTAGTTTTATATTTTAACATTTATGTATATTTGTTTTTAAGAGGTTGACGACAAACTAGCAACATATTGATTTGATGTTTTGAATTTGACGATTGTTAACATGTTTAGTGCCGTTGTTTGCTAAATTTTAACTCTGAATTGTAAGTATTTAGTTATTGTTACATTGTTTAATATATTGTGGTTTTGTTAAACATGTAGACACTCCTGATGAAGTAACTAATCCGTTATTAAATATAGAGTGGAATAAAGGAGTTTTATTTTTACTTGACAGACCGCTCACCCGTTAATGAATTTTTACTTATATATATATATATATATATATATACATATAACAAATTGACACATTTACATTTTAATATATAAAAAAATACGTAAATACTAAATAGTATTGATCGAAATTCTGAAACTCACTAATCAGATCTTTGTTTCTTTGTTCAAAAAGACCGTTTAATCGTTTTTCTTTTATGCGCAGGCTGTCTCTTTTAAAAAATACATTCAGCAGTCGGCCATCATTCCGCCTTTCTCGGTATACCAGCTCCATTTCTGTTATTTCCTGATGAAACCTCTCTCCTTGTTCTTCGCTCATTTGTCCAGAATTTTTCTATTTTGCGTTCGTAATGAACTCATTATGACACCCTAAACAGAATTGAAATGAGCTTCATTTCGATACGCTTTTCTTCGTTTTTCAATGTTGGCGTTGTTTTTGTAAATATCTTATTGCTGTCATTTGATTTTAAGAATTTAAGTACATTTGACAGATATGATATACGTATAAAAGAAAAATGCTACACAAACAATGTATATTGAATACATTTGACAACAAGATATATTAGTTTCTATGTCACTCATGTTTATATATTTAAATAAAATATCAAGTAATGTTAACGAAAATTAAGATTTAAATTTGAAATTGTCAAGTATCAATGTGACCAACTGCATACTTTATATAAAAATAAAACTCCGAACTTTCTAAGTCTCTGAATTAAATAATTTCAATTTATTAATGTAGAAATGCAAAATAGAAAAAATAGAAAAAAAAACTCGTTTTATAAGGCCTTTTGTCGCACTCGTTCTTTAGAAAACTCGTACCACAAAATGGTGCTCTATGAAACTTGCTCATGTTGCAACCTAAATCGAGAAGCTTTTACAGCATGTTTTAAACAACTTTCAATCCTATGATTCCGGAAACTTTACTGTTGATGTGCTTTCTGCTGGCCATACTAAAAGAAAACTAGCACATAATAAAGGCTCATGACGGTGTTTGCGCGAGTACTGTGACTGCACAAGGGATGTACCACAAACATACTCTCTGTGGTTGAGTGAATTGGAAATAAGTTACTCTTCAGTGTGGAGAATTACGAGAAGACACCTTCGGCTCTATCCTTATAAAATTAAAATATTATTTGAATTCGGAGAACGGGATAAGCTGATTCGTATAACTTTCGCTCTGCAAATGTTAACAGAAATTCAAAATAACGTTGAATGGTTGGAGAAAATCTTGTGGACAGATAAGGCATACTTTGAGTTAAATAGAGGCGTTAACACACACAATTGCAGGATATGGACAAATAATAATCCTAATACGATTATTCACCAAGGATTACATGATGTAAAGATTACTGTCTTGTGTAGCTTTGCGTCAAATTTTTTAATAGGACCATATTTCTATGAAGAAATGGAAAAAGGACAAACGAAAACAGTAACGGTAAACGGACAGCGATATTTTCGAATGTTGCAAAGCTTCGTAATACCAGCTTTACAGAATCATGACATTGAAAACATTATTTATATGCAAGACGGAGCTCCACCTCATGTACACAATACCGTAAAACACTATTAAGTAACACATTTGGTGATCGAGTAATTAATAGGCATTTTCAAAACAGTTGGCCTGCTAAGTCACCAGACATAAATCCGGCTGACTATTGGTTATGGGGTTACCTTAAGGAAAGGGTATTTCTTAGTAGACCTACTACTTGTAGGGCACTTAAATAATCCCGTTTCTTTATGAACAAATTAGTGCTATTATTTTTGTATATATTAAAAATTTGACAAACTTATGACCATTTCAAACTGGGAACTTACTTTGGAATAACCTATATTTTTTTAAATTTATTTATTTATTTAAATATTACACGATACTCCTAAAACACATGTAAACATGTAATAAATAGCCACATATAATATAAAATTTACAAAATAAAAATAAACTATAATTAATATCAAAATCTGTAGCATTTACATACTTGAAAAAGGCACTTATCGTGCAATTAAATAAATCTATATCAAATGGCAAGCCGCTCTTTTGTTCTTTTGTAATTGAATTTATTGGATTGTTGAATCCATATGTTCTTCGGTGCTAACTGAAAAAAACCCGTTGTTTCCTGTACACGCTGTTGGTACTTTCAAATCGAAAAGGGACAGCAACATAACACAGTTATGTAACTGTTGAAGAGCCTGAATCTGAATTTGAAGTATGCCTTTTTTCGTCTTTTTAATGATTCAAAGCTCAATAGATGAAATTCCAAATAATTATATAGCCATTTTTGTCGATATTTAGTTTATAAAGTAGGTAATTTATCATTTTACGTAGAATTTTTTCAATGCGCTCACGATATGTAGCGCTATATGGATTCCATACAATACAACAATATTCTAAGAATGGTTGTACTAGTGAATAGTACTATTTTATAATGGCTATAACATTTTTAAAATCACGTGTCTGGCGCTTAATCCACAGATCTTATTTGTTCTACATCAGATATTATCAATGTGCAAATGAAATCTCATTTCGTAGTCTAGAGTGATTTCCAAATATCGGATCGATTGTACTCTCTCAAGAGGAGCATTATTCAAAAAGTATTCTGCTGTTAAAGGCCCATTCTTCTTCTTAGCAAATAAAATGACTTTACATTTATTAATGTTGATTGGCAGATGGTTCCTAATAGACCACGAGTGAAAAGTATTTAAGTCTGATCGAAATGTAGCACGGTCGTTAGGAGAGCAAATGCCTAAGAAAAGTTTCATATCACTGAAGATAAAATTTTATGTCGTTTAAACATAGTAAGAATAAAATAGGACTTAAATGACTTCCCTGAGGTACACCAGATGTAACAAGAACATCTCGAGACATGGTATTACCTATGATAACATTTTGAACACGATCCGTTAAGTATGATCGAAACCATGCCAGAACATTTCCAATTATGCCGTATTTTTTCAGTTTCGGTAGAAGTAGGTAATGATTTTTTTGATCGAACTCTTTTCCAAAGTCAGTGTATATATACAGTAGTACCCCCATATCCGCAGGGGTTTGGTTCTGTGGTCTTCCGCGGATACTGAAAACCGCAGATAGTAGCGAACGCTTTATTTTCGAGTACAATATGAAATATGAAGCAAAGTTAAAACAATGAAACAAGAAAAAATAAGTTATATAATATTTATTTAAAATAAATAAACAATAAATAAATAAATATTCTTGTGCTGTGGCACAAATAGAAATTAAGTTTAATAAATATATAAGTTCATACATATGTACATATAGTACATATTTACATACACAACAAGAAAATATACAACAAGAAAAACTTTATCATCGTGAGCTACATATTCATTCATCTTCCTCCAAGTCCAAGTTAGCAGTCGATTGTTTACTTAGATCCGAAGCAAACGATGTTGATGGCTGTGCATTATTGATAGTTTTGTCGACTTTTTCAAAGAACATTGTTATTGGTAGTTGTCGTTTTTGTTTTTCATTTCAATAAACAAATCCCCCAAAGGTTTCAAGGCTTCTGTTATAGTACGAGTAATTTTTATACTGCGTTCCATTATTGGATCATATTCTACTATCTGTTCTTGTAATGTTTGAGCAGTTCGAAATATCGCTGAAAATTTTTCAAGCGTCCATGCTGGCGGTTCTTGTTGACCCTCACCCTCATCGTCACTCGCTTCTGGAGAAGATTTCACAAGGTCTTCCAATTCCTCGTTGGTGAATACTTGATCCTCTTCGTTTATGTAATCACTGAGTTCCTCTTGGGTTATATCGTTAAATCCTTCTCCATCTATTTTCTGTGCTATGTTAAATATCGTTGTTAGATGTGAATTAATATCATGTGTGTCTTCAGAACTAAGAACGATGTCATTCCACAGATTTTTCCAACATGCTATTATCGTTTCTGACTATAATTCCTCCATCGCTCCTTTGATAATAGATAATAGATAATAGATAATAGATAATATATAATAGATAATAGATTGTAAATGACTTCCAGCATTCCATGAGCCCGATATGAGAGCATTCGTTAGCCATTTTATACAGCATTTCGAAAACCTGTCGAACATATATGGCTTTAAAGCATCTAATGACACCTTGATCAAGGGGCTGAAGCAATGAGGTCGTGTTAGGTGGTAAAAAAAGCACTTCAACATTATTATCTTCTGTGCCTAGTGACACAGGATGCCCAGGAGCATTGTCTAGTATCAGCAACACTTTAAATGGTAATTCTTCCTTTTCCAAATATCTTTTCACTTCCGCAATAAAACATTGATGAAACCATTGTGTAAATAGAACAGCCGTAACCCACGCCTTTCGATTTGATTGCCAAAACACAGGCAGGCAAGCTTTATCTTTGTATTTAAGAGCACGTGGATTCTGTGATAGGTAAACAAGTCCGAGTTTAATCATATGACCAGCTGCATTTGTACAAAATATCAAGGTAAGTCTATCCTTAATTGCTTTAAAGCCTGGTGCACTCTTTGCAGTTTTATGAATATAAGTCCGTTGAGGCATTTTTTTCCACATAAGACCAGTCTCATCGCAGTTAAAAACTTGCTTAGGATGATAATTCCTTTCTGCACAAATTTGTTTAAATTTTTCTGGAAACAGGGCAGCAGCTACATGATCAGCCGACGCAGATTCCCCTGTCATTTTTATATTTTTTAGATTAAACCGAGTTTTAAATCTATGCAGCCACCCCCTACTTGCTGTGAATGATTTTCCTTCCTCTTCAGTATAATCTTGGGTCTGCATATCTTCATATAAAACCAACGCCTTTTGTTGTAGCACTTTGCCATCGATAGGAATATGTTTTCTTGTCATATCTTCCACCCATAAATTTAAGGCATTTTCTACCTTAAGTAACACTTTATTACGTATTGTGGTTGCAACTTTTGCAGTTTGGGGTACACTAGAAAAACTAGCTCGAATCTTATCTTTGTTTTTTAACACTTCTCGTATCGAAGATTCGTTTTTATTGTATATTTTAGCAACAGTTGCAATAGATTTTTTTTCTATTTCAATCATATTATTGATTTTTATTTTTTCACTAATAGTGAGCATTTTACGTTTTCTTTTTGGTTTAGAAGCCATATTAAAATGATTTTCAAATTTACTTGTTTTATTTAAAAACTATTGCAAGCACTGTCTTGTCCGACAATTCGAATAGTACTAAACTCATAGTTAACAGGAGCGTTTATATGTACAAGTAAAAGCGAGTGGCACCTTAAGCACGTTCCAACTTGTTTAACTTATCATAAGTGAGCGCCGAATTCAGGGGATGACCCATACATACGACGATATATCGACAAATGCTCCTATAACTTTTATATTTATTGATATAACGCGTTTTCTGCTCATCATAGGTAAATCGCGGATGACTGAAACCGCGGATACGGAGTCAGCGGATAACGGGGTACTACTGTAATCCATTTGATATCCATCTTCGAGCTCTCCAAAATATAATTACAATATGTTAATAGGTTAGTTTCAGTACTATGGCCGCAAATGAGTTCAAGCTGTTGCAGAACAATTTCATGTGAATAATAGTATTCCATCAGCCATCAAGGATTCAAGCACCTTACCAATAATAGGCAAGTTACTGATAGGACGATAATTACGAATGTCTATCACCCGATTTATACGTTGGAATAATAAATGAAACCTTCCATTGTGAGGAATAGACTCCACATTTCCTTGATAAATTATATAAAATAGATAGAGATCATGCTAGGGAAGGACTACAGTACTTTCGAAAATATGCTGGTACACAATCAGCTCATTGATACCAAACGTGTAAAAGAACTCAAGAATTCAAACACAAGGTCCGGATTTATACATAGTCTTTGACTGTCATAGAATTATATTAGTGGGTTAAATCCATTTGAGTGGCGGCCTACCGATAATTAGCATTGAAATTACCATATTAAATAAACCATACGGTCAGGATAACTAAAATATTTAAAAAAATATTAAGGAATGGACAGTTTTACGAACAACAAATTTCAATTTGATATGGGAAAGAACGAAATTTTTATAATGTAGCTCAATTTTAACGTTTTAATAAATTAATCATGCTTCGTGTTATGGAATTTTAAATTTCTTTTTCTTCTTAACCCAACATTTTGGAATTGTAAGATTTTTGAAAATTTCATTTAAAGTGTATTTAAAAGAAAAAATCTAAATAAATATTTCTCTCAATTACTGCATCTGTGCATGTACATAAAGTAAATTAAAACCATATGTTTAAAAGTAATTTTCAATTTCTACTATTTCGTAGAACAGGTGCCTCTTTAATTACACATTCTTTTTTTACAATCTTATCCTAAGAATGTCTCAGAAAGTTTAATAATCATTACTTTTCTCAAATACCTTATAAGCAGTTCCATGCATAAATTTCAATCTTTCCCATGGGCGGACAAACTAGAACCCATAGATCATCTATCGTTTAAAGCTTCGGGGATCATAAAAAAAACCCGCCCACCGTTAAGAAAAGCTTAAAAAAGTGTAATCACAACTAGCAAGAAGCGAAATAAACAACACGAAGGAAAAAGAGAGACAGTATTAACGTAACGTTACATGGAGCGTATAGAAGAACTCAGTACAATCTACATATGGGTATATATAGTCCGATGAAATTTTAATTAATCGATTACCGTTTGTCGAAAACAAATTTACGAGCACGGGTTTATCTTTAACAAGGGACCGCGATGGAAGCCAAATCGAGGTTCCTTGTTCAAACAAGACTACCGTGTAGAAACGAGACAGGAAGCGAAAGATACAACTTACGACACGTACTGTAAAAGATCACACCAAAGCTAAGAGCAGTGGCGAACCATAGAATGATAATAAGAAATAAATAGCAATAATCTTTAATTGTTGTGTTTAAAACATATATTTATTTATGTCACGAGTATCTAAAAATAATGACTCTAAAAAAGCCTAGCATTTAAACTAATACATGTACATTTTGCACAAGTATATAGATATACATAATATTGTAAAGTGAAAGCTCTCATATGCGGACACTCACGGCTCCAACATTTTTGTCCGCTTATAGGAGGTGTCCGCATATAAGAAAGTTAAACAAAAATGTATGAAAATAAAGTAGAAACGTACTTACCTTTTTTTAATAAAAAATATTGGAAAACACAATCATAACATAATATACAATACATACATCAACTTCTTCTTTGACTAAAACATACATAAACTTTAGGTCGAATGTACAATAAAATTATTACTCTTAACTTAACATTTTAACATACAAAAAAGATTATTAAAATCTGGTATTTTTGACTGCTTTGCTTTCTTACGTCTTTCTCGCAAAAAACAATTTTGAAAATGCCTTTCAATATTTTTTAAATATTCGAATGCAACAAAATCTTCTTTTGAAAACTTTTTTAGGGTTTCAACGACCTCCAAAGTGCTTGCATTGGAGTTTATTGGACCAACATCTTCATTTTCTTCTTCGCCACTCTCTTCGATGTATAAAGTATCCTCTGCTATATTATTTTTGGTTTCATCACTTTCATTAAGGTGCTCTTTGGTTGATAACATTTTATCCAATTTAATAAAGTCATCATCCAGTTGGCTTTTAAATTGGTGAATTTCAGTAAAGTTCCTCCAAAACTCTACTAGGGTTACCAATGGCAGATCATCCTCGTGGCCTGTTTCATCAAGTCAACCTCTTGAACTTCAGTGTTTCTAAAACCTGCTTTGCCGAAGCAGTTGAATGATATTTCGAGTTACCTTCTCCCATGCCTTTTTAATAAATTAAATAGCATCCAAAATGTTAATCGATTGTCAAAGTTCTAAGGGGAATGAAACGTTATCCATTTTGGAAAGGACACGTTTCAGTCAGACCGCAATAAAAAAACTTAAAATTTTGAATTATGCCCTGATCTATAGGCTAACAAACAAATGTGGTGTTTGGAGGTAAAAATTTAATTTTAATGTTTTTTATGTTTTGATCTTTGGGATGTGACCCAGCGTTGTCCAGGAAAGGTAAAATCTTACGTTTTTGAAATTCCATCATCTTGTCCATATCCAGAACCCACTTTGTCATTGTCATCCACGCTTTTTTATTAAAAGTCCAGGCAACAGGCAAACTACTAGCTTCTACATTTTTCAATGCCCGTGGTCAAGCAACTTTTCCAATAACCAAAAGCTTTTATCTTTCTTCAATCATGTTTGTACGAAACATTATAATCAATCTTTCTTTTGCCATCTTACCACCTACACACTTTTCATCTTTAAATGCTAAAGTTCTTTTAACTTTTGTTCGGTTCTTTAATGGGGTTTTCACGTAACAAGTGTTTTATCGACATACGAACTTCCTTTTTTCCATATTAACGTAAACTATACAACAATTTATTTTCTTTTGAGGCAAGTGAAACAATAACTGTTTGGTATATTCACTTGAAATTTTCTATCTAACTTTGTTAGACCTATCAAATGTCAAAAACATATTAAACGTACCAAAAGTCGCGTTACCGCCAAACAGACTTCGTTAACCGTGTAGAAATGTGGTGACCGAACGACACTGCTGCGCAAGACACGTCCCCGTCAACTTAACTTCCCAGATATGTTTATTCAATGTATAGTGTAGCATTTGATTGGATATGTAGGTGTGGAATACACGTAGGTTATTGCCTATGTGCTCGTATTTCCGCAAAGGCATGCCTATTGATAGGTCACAAGTAGGTGTGGTATGCACATACGTATTGCGTTTGTACTCGTATTTCAACACAGACACGCCTGGTGTACTGGAGGGGTATCGTTTACCTCTCCGCCGTTCTTCCACCACATTTCCGTGCGGTATACAGTTCTAAGGTATTTGTTTGTTAGGTTTCTGTATTCATAAATTTCTATTACTGTTGAGTTATCAGCCTTACTGTAATTTTGTCTAACGTTTTCTTGGATCTATCTATCAAGGCTACGTTTGATGGCTATTATATATAAAATTATCTTCTTTGCTAATCTTTCTTATTCTGTTTTCCAAACCCAAATTAAACAGCAACATAGTGCCACCTTGTTTAAGAACTATTCATTTTATGGATTTTATTACTCTGATGACTGCCATTCATCAGTTTGGCACTTTGTTTCTGAACCGTATTGAAAACACTACCTCTTATCATCAATGGTAATCTTTTTACTTCAAGTTTCACAAATGACGTCTTTGTAATTACCAATTCGAAACAAATTTTGGTCACTTGTGAATCGATTATTAAATGTCTTCGATAAATGCAAAACGGTTACTCTTTACTGCCAAACTTCATAATCCTAATGCCCTCAAAAAATCAGACTTGCTGTAAATATGTCCAACGTTTCGTTGTAATTGATGGCTATCATATATAAAATTAACTTCTTGTTAATGAAATAAAAGTGAAAAAACAGTTTCCTTAATTTCCACTTTATTGGCAAAATACCATGACCATGGAAATTAAGTGAAATAGTTTTTTTCAGTTTTACTTCATCAACAGTATGAATTTTCACCAAGTAAAGGCTAACTCGATTCAAAAAAAGGGCCATTTGTATAGGGGATTTATTTAACAACATTTCTTTTTTTATTTTAATGTTATTTGTTTTTCGTCATCTCGTCATATCATAAGCCTTTCTAATTTTTGTAATAATTTAAAATATAGTTTTTGCTTAAAATATTATTATTATACTGTTGGTTCTTAGTGAAACATTTTTTATAACTATAAAACTTAAAATTAATATCACAAATAATAGCGTAGACGTGTTAAGTGATAAAATATCCAAATCACCACTAATAAACCTCGCAGTGTTGACACCCTTAATTATCTCGACATTTCTATATTTTGCAGAAATTCTCGCACAATATTTTAGTGATTAAAGTCTATTATTTTCAAATTTTTCTAGTTCAACACTTTCAAGTTTTTCAGGATTTTAAGAAATTCTGGCATAATTTTAATATTTCAGCCATTTTTCCTATATTTTCAAGTTTTTTAATTCCACATTTCCGCATTTGTCAGAAATTTTCGCATAATTTTCATATTTTAGAGATTTTGCAATTTTCCAATTTTTTACGATTTTTCAGAAATTCTCGCACAATTTTCATATTTTAGCAATCTTTTTCTACTCTTTTCAAATTTTACCAATTCTGAATTTTCAAATCTTTTAGAAATGTTGCTATAATTTTTATATTTCAGCTATTTTTCCCCATTATTTTAAAATTTCTCTTTGTTCATATTTACGAATTTTTCAGAAATTCTCGCATAATTTTGATATTTCAGCGATTTTTTCCTATTATTTTCAAATTTTGGCAATTGCACATTTTCAAATTTTTTAGAAATTCTCGTATAATTTTCATATTTTAGAGATTTTATACCATTCCTTTTAACTAATGTTTTATTCATGTTTTTTCTTAGTTTAGAGGTTATTATTCCTCAGAAATTATATGTAATGTTTTTTAATTGGCGTATAAACATAAGATTAATTGTAAAACTATTTAGTTATTTATTCAAGACGAAGCTTACGTAATCACATAATAATAAATTGTGAAAGAATACCAAACGTGGTAAGCGTGAATTTATTGAAAAATTTCTTTTACGAAATTATATGCTTTTATAGAACCTATTAAAAGGATAGCTGCATATACTTTATATTCATGGCACATTATAAATATTTCTCTGCAGCGAAACCCATACCGTCAACCGGTACTGATGAGATCATATAGATCGAAACGCATGTGTCTGCGGTTGAAGTGACCACTGGTGAAATACGTGGTGCATGTCCATGTGTACAGATCCAGATATATTTTGTGCATATTTGTATTAATTTTCGTATACACTTGTGTTTCACATCGATATGCTATATTTTTTGGTAATATTGAACCATCTCCCTTGTAATGGCATAGACATTCGAGAGGAAATCGCTTTATCGGCGAGACTTTCTTGTCCGTCAGATGTCACGAGACATCTCTTCTCACCTGACGGGATAAAATTTATATTACTTGCGAAAGTAAACCTTTGGACGTAACTTCGTGAACCCGCACTGATGATATAATTTAGATCGAAACGCATACGTCTGAAGTTAAAGTGACCACCAGTTAAATATGTGGTGTATGTCCATGTCTGCAGATACAGATAGGTTCTATGAATATGTGTATTAATTTCAATTGTCAAAGTTAATTTAATACTGTAAATATTTATTATTCAAAGTTACTACAAAGCTGGCCAAAAATTAGAAAATGGAGATTGGCTTTATTCCACTAATCAGTGCTTACAGGATTTCCGACAACAATATCTTAATCTACCAGTTACTTACACACAACTACAAAAACATATTCAAGCTTGTGTTATTAAATATGGCTAAACAGGGGCAATAACACGTAAACCTGGCGGTGGAACACCTAAAAAACTAACAGCAAATTGCATAGAAGCTATTCGACGTAGAATGGACAACTCATCCAAAAATATGTGAGAACATGTCATACTATTTTTAAAAAGGACTTGAAGTTGTTTCCATATAAAATTCAAGCAGTTTCGGAACTCACACAGGTAGACTTTGTTACGACAACAGTATTGTCTATGGCTTTTGAATAATAAATAATAATGACATTCTCGACCAATGCTTCTTTTCGGTTGAGGTTTGGTTCCATCTTTCAGGATATTTAAATAAGTAAAATATGAGGATTTGGTCTGCAGAACGCAAAAAACCCTCATAAATTTGTGGAAGCTACGCTACATCCTCAAGAAATAGGTGTATAGCTAGCAGTGTCAGGAAGACGAATTATTGGGCCTATATTTTTTAATCAAACCATAACTGATGAAAGATATTGAAATGAATTATTAGAGCCATTTATTAATGAACTTCATGATGATGAACTTACGGAAAGGTATCTCTAGCAAGATAATAAATCTCGAAAAACAATAGCTTTTTTGCAAGAAGGAAAAGATCTCCAGATTTAACAATTTTAGAGTATTTTATTTTTTCATATTTAAAGAATTCCATTTTTAAAACCAGACATCACGCAATCGAAGAGCTTCGTAATGCTATTGTGAATTATTGTGCTGACATAAACCAAGAAGTCCTAATAAACGGCTTTGAAAGCATGAAGCGTAGAGTTAGTTCAACTTCGTCTTCAAAATAATGGTCAACATTTCCAACATCTGCTTTAGTATTCTTTTCTTTTAATTTTGACTATTGTAATAAAAATTTTTTGAAAACCTAAATTACTAATTAATGCACACATTTACATGACATAATCGAACTATCAAAAGCATACGTTCGTGCAAGTTTTTGAAGGCACGTTATAATCTTGATTAGTTCATGTACATATATTGTTTGTTAACAATTTAATAAATTTTGAGTTTAACAGAAACGCTACGAACTTATGCATCAACCCAATATTTCAAAACTTATTTAATAACAAATGTTATTGAATACGCATGATGCAAAATTAGCATAATACATTCTATTTCATGGCATTAGACTTTTACCGAGGATATATAAATCTTTCTGAAATGTACGGCGCTTCGAAAAAAGTGAAAAGCACAAGTTTAAATCATTAGAACGTTCTCAACTTGGAAAATATACTCAGATTAATTAGAATATGTATATTCTAAATAATTCATAGATTTACATATACATTAACATATGCATTAACTACTACAGCTATTCATAACGTTAATATTATTTGTTTTATTAATAATACATTTTGTTAGTTAAAATTTAAAAATATTTTTTAACAAAATAATTTGAAATATACTTGAGTACTTGAGTGGCCGTATTTTGTATAAAACAAAAACATTTTTTAGTCATATAAAAATTGCTACCTGCCTTGTACAAGCAACAAAACTCGCGAAAACTGGTCGTACTAAAATTTCCGAAATCCAGTAGCCCTTCTCGGACTTACTATTCCTGGGCGAGTTACTATTAAACCTACAAGATAGCCACCCAGTACCGCAGCCTAGCTCGAGTAAAGACGGGTGTGATCCTTGACGAAAGGTGTTAACCTGACTGATCTATATTAGAAAAGGCGCCACCGCGTTTTGAAAGCTGCTTGTATAAGTGAGTATTAAAATAATAAATGATAACACTATACCAACTAGACAGAATAGCACATTGGGTGAAGGCCTTAATAATTGCATATATTAAAAAAAGACGGGTGTGATCCTTGAAGAAACGGTGTTAACCTGACTGATCTATATTAAAAAGGGCTCCACCGCGTTTTGAAGGCTGCTTGTATAAGTGAGTATTAAAATAATAAATGATAACACTATACCAACTAGACAGAATAGCACAGTGGATGAAGGCCTGAATACTTACATATATTAAAAAAATGTACCAAAAATTGTGACCACGGCTGTATATAACTAGACGGTATACTAAATATGAACAAATAAATACACGTACATATACAAGAGATTTCAGGTATGCGCTGACAGGCAAAATACAACCTTACGTACAAAATTTACTACTAAATAAAATGCGACGTTAAATATTTATATAACTAAATACAACAGACAAAATTATGAATGTAAAATAATAATACGTTATTAAACACTCCAATGACTTAATAAATAGCCAAAACTAAAATATAAATCATAGATTTATCTTTTATATCCTTGATAAAGGCATCATTGCCGAAACATGTAGGTTGGTTTTAAATATATATACTTTGAAGTAAAGCCATACCATATCAAGGATATAAAATATAAATCATAGATTTATATTTTATATCCTTGATAAAGGAATCATTGCCGAAACATGTAGGGTTGTTTTAAATATATATACTTTGAAGTAAAGCCAGACCTATAATCGCCAACTGATTGAATTTACCATATCATACCAAGGTCACGAATATATTATATATATATATATATATATATATATATAAGGTAAACTTAATAAGTCGGCGATTAAAGGTCTGGTTTATTACTTCAAAGTATATATATTTAAAACAACCCTACATGTTTCGGCAAAATGCCTTTGTCAAGGGAATACAAAATATAAATTTTTATTTTGTATGCAAAGTGTTTCTTCTCGAATAGCTACGCTTTTACAGGAAAAGAAAAAATACGCATATTACTGTGAGTCCATTAACTCGTCGCCAGGTGGCGTAATATAGCAAAACCAAATTGCAAATTACAAATTGGCAATATCGATGCGACAATTCACATCAAGCTTTGATACAAAATAATACAAATCTGTATAAAAACAAATTTGTATCTGTATATACATGGACACACAGTACGCATTTACCAGCGTTTGCTTCAACCACAAGACGCATGCGATTCTGTCTCACGACTTCGTCAATGATGGGTTTACGAAGACAAACGGCTGTAGGTACACTTCGCGGTCATGTAGCAAATTTCGCCCTATCAGATGACACCAGATAACCTCATGACATCTGAGGTATCTGACATCTGTAATAGCGTAGCTATTCGAGAGGAAGCACTTTGCATCGGCGTGGTCGGTTTTGTCTGTCAGATGTCATGAGGTTATCTGGTGTCATCTGATAGGGCGAAATTTGCTACATGACCGCGAAGTGTACCTACAGCCGTTTGTCTTCGGAAACCTATCATTGACAAAGTCGTCAGACAGAAACGCATGCGTCTGGTGGTTGAAGCAAACGCTGGTAAATACGTGCTGTGTGTGCATGTATATACAGATACAAATTTGTTTTTATACAGATTTGTATTATTTTGTAACAAAGTATAACATTGAATGGCAAAAAAAAATTAAATTTATGACTATCACAAAATCACAACAGCGGTAGAATAGCGTATGCACGGAGAAAAATATACTTGTACAGAGAACAAAGTAATTGTAGTCAATGTATTGTAGAAATATACATTACTACTGTAGTTCAGTAATAGTTTCTAAATTAACATGAAGTGGTAATACACAACACAATTAGTAGCCAAATAGAGAAATATGAATATCAAATTTGACCATCCTAAAAGTAAAACATAAACCATTATTCGTTGTATATAGAACAATGTACATTCGAGCCTTGTCAAAAGAGATTATTAGAAACGAAACAATTAGTGTTATTTGTTATAAATACCTAATACGATGCTATAATAATAAAATTATTCTTCATAGTACTATTTTATACTCTAACGATTTCTCCGCCGATGGGCAATATAAGGGTAGTACTAGTGATATTATATAATTGATAGCAGACAATACGGCAATGTAGTTAAGGTGGCAATATTTTAATTGACATAGTTAAACAAGCATTACCGCGATTAGTTGATAGATGGGTGATAGGTAAGTGAAATGCGTTCGGCAATCGACGACAAAAGAGTATAAGAGAATAAAGAAAAGAAGATTTATCATATGTAGTCTATTTTTATTCATCAACTCTAATAATTCCTACCACGTATAGTATCTTTCTTACTACAACTTATATTTTATATACTTATATTTTGCCACAACTGTATTATACAAGCTACTACTTTACAAAAGCATAATAATGCTGTATTGTTTATTACCACGACAGCTGACACTATAGTAACTATCGTTGTGTCACAGTATCGCATATTACAATTGTAGTAACCTATACCACAGTTTAAAGATATAGCAGTTGGGACACTAGTATATAAAATATTCAGCCAAAATTGGCATGCGCGTGGTTCTAAAATTAGAACTACTACCGCGCAGCTTGTAGTAAAAATTGGGAAAATTGTAAACATGTCTATGATGTCTAGTTAACCTAGTGAACTTAACGTTGTGCGAAATAACATTATCACATATTAAATTTGTTAAGAGTGAATTAGGTTTCGTATTTGGTCTTGTGTATATCATTGAAAATTACAGGGAACCGTAAGTTTTCCGTAATGTATGCTGTACACAATATATTTATTAGTATCGCGTATTGTTTTCAGAGACTTTCTGTGGAATTTACTTTTGTTTTATTAGTAAACATGAGTAACTACAGTCGCTGTTCTGCTGCTGGATGCAAAAATAATGGAAGAGATAATTACGGCATTAGTTTTTTTAGATTTCCAAAGGATTTGACACGGTATGTTTACTTACATATGTATAACAAATTTCGAATAGAACATTGTTGAATCATATTTTATTGTAGATGTAAAAATTGGTTGCAAAATGGTCATTATCAAGAAATTTTGAAACAAGTCACACCGCAATATTGTTATGACCATTTTAGGCTGTGTAGTGTCCATTTTGAAGACAGAATGTTTTCGGGCATGTCAAAGAACCGTTTGAAGAGGGACGCAATCCCCACATTATTTGAAATAGGTTTGTAATGTTAATGGTTATTAAAAAATAGTACATTAATCAAAAATTTTTTATTAGAGCCACTCTGCGATAGATCAGAAGAAAATATTAGTAGCAGCTCTATTACGTTTCCTCATGAAACATGTGTAACAGGTATGTTAACCATGGAATATGTCGTTTTATCCTATTAAAGTATAGTTCCTAGCAACATGAGTTAAAGTTCCATTACGTATTTTTAAGTACATTAATAAAATAAATTTCGCTCAATATACTACATTGTTTACATAATTAATAGTACATTTATAATCTGTTTTGTAGAAACAAACAAAACCCTGTCTCCATCTACTTATGAATTTGGGACTTCGGAAGAAGGAAATAGCCATAATTGTAAGCAAAATTTTATTTAGTTCCATAGTTTCCTTTTTTTATTAGCGTATCACGATAAAATGTAATTACCAAGAATATGTGCTTTTTTTGATAAAACATGCTTTGTTATAGTGGAAGACATCGTTGACAAATGTTTCTAATTTATGCTATTTGTTGTAGACACATTAGATGAAAGCATTCAAAGTGGTCACTCTGGAACCATGTCGTCGCCCGTCAGCACTCAAACCCCAATAGCTACAAAAAAATGGGCTATTGAATGTGAAAAATTAAAACGAAGAGTAAAAATTTTAAAAAATAGAAATAAGTATCTCGAAAACAAGTTAAACAAAATTGCAGCCCAACCTCTAGTGGTGGATTCATCAAGGGAAATATTTGACAAACTAACTGACAAGTTCCTACCGCCAAAATTATCTGTATTTGTTAAATTACAAGCCGATTTGGTAAATCAACAAGATAAAGGTTATCGATATACAGATGTTTCAAAAGATTGTGCTTATCCCTTTATTTTCGAGGACCAAAAGCATACAGAGCGTTATCAGAATTATTTGTATTGCCTACAAAGAGAACATTAAGTCGTTTCACTGAAATGAATAAATTCCCACCAGGCATTAACAAAGCATCATTTCATATTTTGAAAGAAAAAATTAACAACTTCCAAGAATTAGACAAGGTGTGCATATTAACTATTGATGAGATGGCATTGAAAGCTCATTTATTTTACAATATTACTACTGATACTGTGATAGGTTTTGAGGATGATGGAAACAGTAGATACTTTAAACCTTCTTTCAATGTGTGTGTATTTATGCTTAGAGGTTTATACCACAATTGGAAGCAACCTATTGGGTATTACTTCACACACACAACAACCCCACATAACATCTTATTGAAAGGAATCAAAGACATCGTTTCATTTGCCAAAGAAATAGGTCTAACTGTTTCTGTTCTTATAACTGATAAAGGTAGTAATTTTATTCAAGTAGCCAAGAACTTGGGTGTTAGTTCGGAAAAACCTTATTTCTTTATAGATGATAATAAAATTGTTTTTATGTTTGACCCACCGCATCTACTAAAATCTATAAGAAACAATTTAATGAAAAACAAATTTCAGATAGAAAATAAAGTCGCTGCTTGGGAACATGTTGAACAATTTTATTATGCAGACAAAACATGTAATAATAGATATGCACCAAAGTTAAGTGATTCACACATTGCTCCTTCGAACTTCGAAAAAATGAAGGTGAAATTGGCCGCACAAGTTTTTAGCTCGTCTGTTGCAGCAGGCATGCAAGTGCATTTATCGAACGGAGATCTCCCGGCTACAGCTTTAGGGACTATAGAATGCATTGAGATATTTGACAAACTCTTCGACTTATTTAATGCTTCCAAATACAACCCTGCCAAGCAATACAACAAACCATTCAAGAATGAGAAGTTTCAAATTGAATTTTTACATGAAACGGTGAATTATTTAAAATGTCTTAAAGTAATTAATACAAGGGGCCGAGAACAAAAAAATATAAAATGCGTGAAAGGTTGGATACAATCAATTCAAGGTTTACTTGAAATATGGAAAGATGTATCAATGAAGGGATATGCTTTTATATTTACGCGGAGATTAAATACCGATTGTCTTGAAAATTACTTTGGGAATGTTAGACAACAGGGTGGAAATGCTATGTCCCCAACACCAAACAATTCTATAGAACATATAAAAAGCTTTTTTTTATAGACTTTCTTCACTCTGGCACAGAAAATAGCGCAGAGGATTTTTGTGGAATGCTTGCATCCATACAACAAACGTCAAATATGCTCCGAACAGAACATCCGACCTATGAAGAGAAAATTGAAATTTTGAAAGATCGCGACTACACAGCAATACATGAGCAAAATTCCCTAAGATACATTTGTGGATATCTCATTAAAAAGTGCCTAAAAGTACACAGCTATGAGGTGTGTGAAATTTACCACCTCGATGTTTTGTCATTTTAAGGCTTATGAAAGTGCTGGACTAAATACTTTTGGAAAACTAAAAATGCCTAATGACAACTTTTTTGTATATATTTCATCACTAGAAGATATATTTTTTGACAAATTTGAGTTTTTTTCGTTACAAAAAAACTGTTTACAATTGTACAGAGACTTGTGTTTGGCTGCTAAATTTACTCATCCATGTGACAAATTTCCTTACATGTATTTACTACATTTATATTCCAGAATGAGACTGTATTATACACTAAAATTTACCAACAGGAATTTTAAAAGTAATGTAGATATTATCAAAAGGAAAACCATTGTATGGAAGCATATTTGATTTTTTTTTTTTTTTAATAAACTATTACACATTTAAAACATTCGTTTTTATTATTAAGTTAATTATTAAATTATTATAAAATTAGTCTGATAGGTGAACCCAATCTATATTATGATATGATACTTACCTCGATGATACTAATTTAACGTAATTATATATTGGTTATATTGACTACTTGTAGTGATTTCACACAATAGTAATCACTTTCGTTATCAACCAAGAACAATGACGTTAATTTAGCTTCTTCCATAACAACGACAATAATTGTCATATATTAAAAATTTTGTTAATCTGGAATAAATTATTCTTATATCATAGTAATTGTAGGATTATTTTGATGAATTAGAATAATAAAAAATTACAAATTTTCCGTCATTTATACTTGTTCTAATAAGGATAATAACATTTGATGTTGGCGATCTAGAAAAATTGTTTGCATGCTATTTTCGAAAAACCCTGAAAATTGTGATCCATTATAGTTAATTATAGATAATTTTAAGAGATTATTTCTTCAAATATACTTATGTGCATAATTATTGTTTTTAGTCTTCTGTATTAAGCAGTAATTGAATAATAAAATTTCTTAGTTTTATTTTTAAAATTCGTTGAATAGTAAACAACAATGTGGTTTTATTTGTTTATAGTCGCCAAATACATTATTTCGTTACTAATTTGTTTAATGAGAATGTACTGAGTTTGTATTTAGAATATTTGGTCAATTAAAATATAAATATGGATATTTAAAAAAGTGTAAAGGATTTATATATCGCGCCATTCTGTCTGCGCGTGGTTCGGTCGCAGTATACCAAGGTTACCGAAATTGGCTTAAAAATTTCATTCATAAATACGTTAAGTGTCCCAACTGCTATATCTCTAAACTGTGCCTATACTATATATGTTCTTCAGTGTGTACAAGAAGAGAACAAGTATTGAAAGTCTAAATATTTACGATTGTCAACGAAAACGATGATTACACAGACGGTATTAGATCTAGGATTGGTTAAGCCGGAAATATTCAATAAAATAAAAAATGTGTTATGCAACAAGGAACCTAAATTAGAAGAGTCTGAATGTTGAGAAGCTATGTGTTCTTCGTTGCATTTTATGAAATGGGGGCCTGGACTTTAAAGAAATATATCAGGAGAATCATTTAAATGTTGACGTATAGAAAGATGTTGAAAATAAACTAGATATAAAAAGTAATGAACAAGGAAGTCCTCAGAAGGATTGGGAAAGAAAAGAACTTAAATAAGACTAAAGTAAGGAAGCTGCAGCATCTGGGACGTGTAATTAGAGAAGAAAGATATTTATTTCTCCAAAATATTATCCAAGAGAAAATACAAGTACGCATCTATTGGTGGAATAACTTACGACAATGGTATTAATGTAGTTCTATTGAGCTGTTTAGGGCTAGAGCATCCAAACTACGAATCGCCGTGATGTAATTAACGAGGAGGAAACACATAAAGAAGAGAAAAAATTATGCGTTGGTGTCTTTCCTTTATATGATAATAACGCTAATACACAACTTCTTGGTCTTTCCAATTATACAGGGTTATTACAAAAGAATCATCAGGTTTGAGAAAACTATATTTCAGAAAGTATTATAGATAGAATAGTAAATGACATGTCTATATGGATATGGAAAATAATCAAGTTTGTGAGCATTTCATTACAAATGTTCAATGTGGAGCTCCTCGAGTCACACGACAAACATCCAAACGATAGTCCAGTTCAGTCCATACACGCTGCAAGGTGTCTCGGTCGATACTGTTAACAGCAGCAATAATGCGTCTTCTGAGTTCCTCAAGTGTTGTAGGTAATGGTGGTACGTAAACTCTGTCTTTAATATACCCCCAAAGGAAATAATCGCACGGGGTAAGATCGGAAGAATTGTGAGGACACGCGTACAATGCCACATCTGGTTCAGCACAATGGCCTATCCAAGTTTAGATACCGACGCACTTCATTATGCCAATGAGGCGAAGCACCATCTTGTTAAAATATATAGTTGTTTGAATCATCTGTCAGTTGCGTAAATAACCACAATTGCAACATATCGAGATAGGAAACGGTCCGTACACTTTTGTGTTGGATACAGCACAGAAGACATTCAATTTTGGAGAATCCCTTTCGTGATGCACAATGACATGAGGTGGTTTTGTACCCCATATCCGAATGTTATGACGGTTCATCTTGCCACTTACATGAAATGTCGCTTCGTCGCTAAACACGAGACGGTTAACAAATTGGTCGTCCTATTGCTCTATTGCTGTCTGCATGTCACAACAAAGCTCGGTTCGCTTGACATAGTCGTCTGGACGTAAACTTTGCGCCATATGTATATGGTACGGCTTGAGTCGCAAACGCTTCCGCAAAATTTTCCAAACAGTTTTCTGCGGAATACCACAAATACACAGCCTGCACCACTGGTAGATTGTTGAGGCGAACACACGAAGCATTGTCTAATCGCATCCACCGTTGCTTCAGGCACTCGTGGGCGTCCAGTGGTTTTACGTTCAGTAAGTGAACCTGTTGTCTGAAATTCTCGGTACCATCATAGAATGCTCTGATGACCTGGAGAGTCACTTTCGTATTGCCGTCGGAACGCACGTTGCACCATAACAAGCGAGAAACATCGCGCGTACTCTAACACGCTAAACGCTTTTTGTTGCATAGTCGCCATTTTGCAAACTGCGTGCTGGCCTCGGTGTGCGCATGTCAAGCGATGTACGTAGGCGCACGTTCTAAACTTGAAGGTTTGTCGCGGACTATAGACATTAGACTGGCCACTAAAAATAGATTTCCGATTGCTGGGCGGAAAAAGTTTCCTTTTGATACTAAATGCTTAGCATTAAAATTTGGTAGCGATCGGAGAACGTTTGAGCCTGCCGCCCAAGACTTAAAGTTTGAAAAATCGAAATATATGGGAAAAATCAATGTTTTTATTGAAATACTTCAATTTTAATACATAAAACTAGTTTTAGTTGTTGATTTTTAATATTTAATCAAATTGCCAATTAAATTACCATTTCAACGAGCTTTATAAATCCAAAATTTAATGAAAAATATCAAAGTTAGACAATTTTATAGCTGAAAAATACAAAATACAAGCAAATTTAAGTGAGTGTGGATTTCTTATGTGAAGGGAATTTCTGACGATATGACTCGACGAACTGAAATACCAATTGTTTTTGATTTTCGTCATTTGTTAAGATTCGATTGTAATCTTTCATGAATTTGACGCCGCGTTCGGCAGCATCGTTTACGACGAACAAATTACGACAAAATTCCAAAGCGTCTTGATAGTCATCATCTTCTTCCCATAACGATGGATCTTTTTCCAAAAAACAGGCAGACAAACCAAATGCAGTGAAAAAATATTTTGTTTTATATGATACTAAATCGCTCAATGAACTGGAACGTAAAACTTCAACGTTTGCAATTCGACGGTTCTCCAATAGGTTTACGTTCGGTTCACTTGATTGGAGACATTTGATCATTTTGCGCTTTGCTTCATCTGAAACGGAAGGATCAAAAAAGGCTAAAGCAACGTTTTCTGGTGCTAGATACCACAAATGGTTTTTGAGTTTTGATAGAACTATGTTGGACACTGCTGCATCTGTTTCAGCGTATGCGATCGAGTCCTTTACAAATTGTAGATCTTGATTTGGAGCTGTGATGGCATTTGGGCATCCATACCAGACTTTGACATATAGTCGAACTAGAAAAATACATACATCTCGCAGCGCGCTCAATTGTCTATCTGTGCATTTGAATTGTTCGCGAAAAAGAAATATTTTCAGGCAATAAATTGCTTTTCCCATAAACCTTGCATGGGACGTTGAACTACACGTCCGAAAATTGCCACCGTTTCCACCAAGGAATGTGACTGTGAGCTGTAGAAATTCTTTATAATCAGCGCGAATTTGATCTTTTTGTAAATTTTGATAGCAGACATGTTTGACTTCATCACAATCCTCTTCGCTTATTTTTGAACGGACAATTTCGTCGCCGAGACCGCATTTGAATGAAGTGTGATTGAGATTGTCCCAAGCTTCCGCAAATCGATTGAAAATAGGAACTTCGGGTGCACTGGTCGCTGAGTATTTTAAGTCAAAAACACTTTTCAAGACAATTTCGAAAATATGATGACGACATGGAAGTTTGATTAATTTCCGGTCTAAATATTGTTGTAAGAATGCGATTGCACCATTGTTAGGACCAGTGTTTGAAGAAGTAGTGTCGAAACTCATCGCACCAACGCGATCAATGATATTCCAACTGATTAAAGCATTACGAACAGCGCCCGCAATATTCTCTCCCGTGGCGGGTTCTACAATTGCTGCACTGAGAAATTTTGCGGTGCCTTTATAACTGACGAGAATTGCGATTCGCTCAACTTTTTTTTTCCAACTATTGCTTCCATTAATTTGCCATCCCAATGAACAACTAATGATTGTGCACTATTTATCTACGGAAAAAAAATATATATATAATTAAAATTAAACCAAAAGTAAAGTAAATTACGTCTTCGGCGAACTCGTCCTGAATCTTCTCAAATTCTTTTTCACGGTGCTTTCTTCGTAAATTTTGGAGAGACGTTCGATTGACAACATGCTCATCAACGTTGACACGCAAGGCTTCTGCCACTGCCATTATTATATGTATTGCTTTTCTATCGGATCTTCTATTGGATCGTTGTCGTCGGAAATATTATCGCTTTCACTAGCACTATTGTTTTCTTCAATCGCTGAATGAAATCATAAAAGAAGTTAGGAATTCATTCATTCCAATAATTGATATGTATTATACAATGCAAATTAAAAATATTTACCAATATCTACGTTTTGAGACTCATCGTGCTTTCGCTTTCGTGACTCTTCTCTTGATCTTCGCTCCTGCAATCGCTTTTCACGGCTGAATAAATGCATATCGACTCCGATCATGCATCCGGGGCGCCCTTTTTGTCTTTGTTTCAATAAAAAATCCCGATCTTCTTCAATGCGAATCATCTGCAACGCGTTGTTGTGAGCAATGTCGAAGAGATTGTCCAAATTTTCGATAAATTCTGCCTGATCTTTGTTCGCTTTCCCTTTCGACGACTTTTTAGAAACACGTCGCCATTCATTGTACAGTTTTATCAATTTATCAGCACATTTGTACAAATCACGGATCGGTAAGCGGGCTTGTAGCCAAAAAAGGGATACAGCGTTCACTGCCAATCTTGCACTTTCTTTCTGAGATAATTTGGCGAATCGAATATTATAAAAATAGACTTGCAATACTTGTCGATTGGAGGGTAATTTAGCTCCACTTATTTGATGTGTCACATTGCCAATCAAATATATTTCACGTGATACTTTATCAGACGCACGAGTAATCACTTTTGATGTGGTTGGTTCCATTTCGGCAGAGGTTGATGGTTCGTCCGACTTTATATTATCAAGCTGCAAATCAAAAATGCAATCTTGGGTACAGACAATTTAATTATTATATTAATTATTGCCAATTAATGGTAATTTAATTGGCAATTTGATTAAATATTAAAAATCAACAACTAAAACTAGTTTTATGTATTAAAATTTAAGTATTTCGATTTTTCAAACTTTAAGTCTTGGGCGGCAGGCTCAAACGTTCTCCGATCGCTACCAAATTTTAATGCTAAGCATTTGGTATCAAAAGGAAACTTTTTCCGCCCAGCAATCGGAAATCGAAGGAATTTTCTATAAATAAGGGCCAGTCTAATAGACATGTTATTTACTATTCTATCTATAATACTTTCTGAAATATAGCTTTCTCCAACCCGATGATTCTTTTGTAGTAAACCGGTATATACGTTTGGGAATATTTTATGTGAGCACAGTGAAATTTATAATCCGAGATTTAACAATAGAAAACCAGAGAAAGAAAGAAACATATTATGTTAATTATATTACGAGGGCGATTGGTAAAGTAAGTTTCGTTTGGTTATTGAACATGAAGAGGTTTTTATTATATATAACGTAAAACTACTACTTTCACTACTATTTTTCTACATTGTTGCCATTAAGATTGAAACATTTGTTAGAGCCTTTTAATGCTCTCTTCATAGAACTCTCGCCTGTGAATTAAACCATGCTGTAATATTGTCCTTCAGCGTTTATTGTGGTCCCTCGTTCCATAAAGTCTACATTTCTTGTCCCACATGACTTTTTCACAGAAAAAGTTTGACGGCACTTTATAGGTTTCCTCGTAGATTAATTAGAATGACCCCACTGCATTGACAGTCTTTTCGTCTAAACGTTGACATAGGCGACCCAAGTCTCATCACCTGTTACGATATGCCTAAGAAAATCTTAATCTTCAACATCCTAAGGCGCCAGAAAAGTTAGTGTCGACCCCATTCTCTTTGTTTTATGATGTTCAGTAAGAAATTTTCGCTCCCATCGTGAACAAAATTTGTGGTCAACTAAATGTTCAGTAACAACCTCGTATAAAACTGTACGTGAAATTTGAGGAAAAAAGCCACTCAGTTGTAACGTTTGGCTATTCTTTAACCCTTTGCAAATAATAATTGTGACTGGAGATACTAATTTGCAAGCTACTTTAAGAGTTAAAGAAGTAATATGAGAGATAGATGTGCAGTTTATCGTTTATTTAAAATGATTACTTTGCTTATTGTTTGGACGCCACAGGAAAATAACCGTTCCTGACGGTATAAAGTTAATTAAGTATATGCCCGGTGATTAACTAACTCTAGCAATGGGACTCTAGAATTACACTAATAAAATTGATATTTATTATATGCTATTGAACTCAGGTCGTTTGATATACGAAAGGTGTATGAGCGTATCCCCTGTATGGTAGCAATAAATAGAGCACTATGTCTTAATTTATTATATGGATATTTACATAGGCCAATATCGACTTTGGAAATGTATGTATATATATGTGTAATAAAATATCAGATTACATATAAAGCATATATGTATATTGATTTTAATACATAGGATCTTTTACATCAATTTTTTACATCACTTGAATAGGGTACAAATAAATAGATATGAAAATGATAATTGATAATGCTATACCTTGCGAATGTTTATTATAAAGTTTGTTTGATTTTTTACTATAATGTCTAGGCCTTTGTTTCTGATATCAGTATGTTTATCTCTCGCTATCGATAGACTTAAGAGCATAAAACTTCCTACCTTGTGGTAATACCGGAGCTCAGAGGAGTTTCACAAAACAAACGCACATTAACTTTGCACTACAAGGATTTTTGTTGTAATCCCAATGATTTAAAGCGCGCACAGGTGACTTTATTACAAGGTTGATTCACCCTTTGCGAGTGCTATAAAAACTAGCGTATTTTGCAGTCTTTTCTTCACTGACTACTGCTAAGGCTTTACTTGCGTGGGACTTCTTTACTCTTGTTAGGTCCGACGTTTTTTTAAATTTACGTCGTACTAGACCTAAGTAGATCAGCCGTCCGCTATTTCTCGCAGGGCTTGGTCGACTGATGCTTTTTTCTGTTCTATTTCTTCCTCCTTCCCCTTTCATGCGAAAGAATGTTTCCAGAATATCTTCTATATATTCTCCTTCATTGGGCCCCATACATAGTACAGTTAAGATTACAAAATGTGGTATTGCTGACAAAGCATATCCTTATATTAAATACATGTTGACTCTCATTTATATACACATCTATATGGGGAAGTATGCTTTACATATTAATACAACGGACCAAGAGAAATGATCTCATACTGCGGTACTGTTTTCGTTATTGAATGTGCGTCCGGGGAAGAACCCGTTTTAATGCAGAATGCCTTGTTAGATAAATTTTTAAATAGTCAGAGAGAAATTAAGTAAAAGAAATGAAATTGCTTTTAATATATACAGTAGACAACTGGCATATACATTAACGTTTTATTTTCTAAATAATATGACCCATTACACAGTTATGGTAGTTATGGTATTGTGAATCGGCGCTTTTCAAGAATTTTTTCTTCGAGATTACCTGCAAGTTTGTTCGTCACAACAGTTGGTCTTCCACTCCGTTCATCATCACAGACATTAGCTCGTCCTTCTCAAAATATACGGCACCATCTTCTAGCCATGCCGTCACTCACGATATTTTCACCATAAACAGAACAAAGTTTACGATAAATCTGAGCAGTCTTCATGTTCTTTGCACACATAAATCGGATAACAGCACGCAATTCACAGTCGGCGGGATTTTCAATTGCAGCAGCCATTTTAAACGACCAAAATAGCACGAAAGAATGTCCAAACGATTCTCTCATTAACACTGTCAGACTCACACTGAACCAGACTACACCGCAGCGGTGCGATCGTGATAATATCCTCTGCTCACTAGGCGGAAACGGAACTTACTTTACGAATCGCCTTCGTACTTTAAACTAACTTACGTACGTTATCAGACCATTCAGGTCTCGATACAATACCTACTAAGTATTATCAGCTAGATGAGTATCTTCTGGATGTTAAATTATTTAAAAATATTGGTGGAATGAAAGATAAATCAAGATCCAGAAGACCTCGCATTACTTAGCTGGTATAACTAAAGAAGATTGTAAATATTCAAATCGACTGAAGTGCTTTGGCGACACAAAAGATATGAGATGAAAATGAAACTGAGAAATTGTCTTGGTTATTAAATTTTTCTTCAACAAATACTTGCCTGTGAGGCATAAAAACTGCAAATTCATTTCATATTTATTCAAATGTTTTGTTATTATTTGTGTACATGTACTATTTCTCAAAACATTTTTTTTTCTATTTCAACTGCTTGATTTATTTTTTATCAAATCCTGTGTTTATTAGAAACAATTACATAATAAAACATTCAATCTCCCAATAGATTACATTTAGATTCTAATAGCATTCGAGTACTTTTCCGTATATTTAAGTAATTCTTCAAAAGCCGTTTTAATATAAGGACCGCCACTGTGAACGATCCGTTAACTCTTGTGATTCGCGTGCGTCCAGCTCCGGCACATCGGCTTCACCGTTCACCGAAAATCACTAAATTAGGAGAATTAGGGCCCTCATTAACAGATACACGGGCTGATTGATTCCGAAAACGCGCGTAGGCCCCCGGTTTGAAATTCTGCCTTGTAATCTGACCGTCGATGAATATTCAAGATTCTCCTTAACACGTTTTGTGCATTCGGTCCACGATGTTTAAGACGTCCAAGCGGACATATAATATACAATTATATAGGGAAACATTTACATAAACATATTTTAGAGGCGACCGAGAAAAATAAAGGAAAAACATTCGATGAACGTGTATAGGTAGACGTGAAAGCGGAGCAACAAACAGTTCCACTCCGAATGTATTGAAACGTTGCCGATGAAATAACCGTGTGACAAATTCTAAACCTTCTTAATGCATATTTATGAGGAGCAAGGTTTATGTCCATGTATTGATGATTCTATAAGTAAATGTTTTCAAAATAAATCACAATTGCAAAAAGTATCAAATGTCGGACTGGCATTTGTTTAATGTAATTAATATTGAAAATAATAAAATAAAATAAAACAATAACTTTGTTATACCACTTTATTCACATGTAATAGTGACCGCGGTTTCGACATACGATGTCATTATCATTATCAAACTGCAAAAGTTAAAGGCCTACATAGATCTTATGAATGACACAAAAATATATGGGGGTGGTTTATGATGTTATTTAAAATTACTACTATAATCTTAACTATTATATAGAACATTGGAAAAGAGGTGTATATATAAGATCCAACTGGTCGTTAAGAACAATATCTATTGTGTTGTTGCCGCTTTTACAAATTTCTAGTGACTCTAAAAGATTTAATTTTCGACCTTTCTCGGCCAAATGCAATATTTTATGATGACCAAGTGTATGCCTTTCTGTAATAAGATGGTTTACGAATGTTGAATCTGTCTTCTTTAGTTTATATGACCTCATGTGTTCTTTTACCCGTATAATAAAACTTCGACCAGTCTGACCTATATATACACTTTTACAATCATTACAATATAATTTGTACACTCCTGATTTATTATTGATATCTGTTTTAGGTTTTGCGTTAAAAATTAAATTAGTTGTTTTTACATATGGTTTGTAAGCTATACTAACATTACTATTATTTTTTGAAATTATATTTCCAATTTGCTCACTTATTTTACCGAAGTAAGTTAACGAGACAAATTGTTTCAAATTAGCACTATCTTTAGGATAAACTAAACTAAGGGCCACTTATAACTGTTTTTTCTTTAGTATACTGTCAATTACGCTACTTTTATAACTATTGTTTGCCGCTATTTGTTTTATAGTATTGATTTCACGAACAAAAGATTCATTAGACAAAGGAATATTGAGTGCTCTATGTATCATAGAATTAAAAAATGAATGTTTGTGTGTCTTAGGGTGTAGTGAATCTTTGGGAATAATGCAATCAGTGAAAGTAGGTTTACGATATATATCAAATTTTAAGCTCTGATCTAATTTGTTTAATTTTAAATTCAGGAAGTTAATACTGTTATTCTCTTCTATTTCTACTGTAAAATTGATATTAGAATCGATTGAATTTATGTAGTTCAGAAATGTTTTTAGTTGTCTATGAGTACCCTTAAAGCAAGCTAGGATGTCGTCTACATACCGATACCAAAATTTAATATGTTTTTTACCTAGTTGTGATGAAAGAATTTTTTCTGTAATATGCTTCATGAAAATTTCAGCTAATAGAGGACTTAGAGGTGAGCCCATTGCCAGACCTTCTGTTTGTTTGTTGTTAAATGTAAAGTAACTTTGGTTGGTGACTAACTCCGTTAGAGATATGATTTCGTGTATAACAACCGGGTTTGTATTTTTCTTTACTAATATGTTACTAATAAAATACAAACCCGGTTGTTCATCATAAAATATTGCATTTGGCCGAGAAAGTCGTAAATTAAATCTTTTAGAGTCACTAGAAATTTTTAAAAGCGGCAACAACACAATAGATATTGTTTTTAACCACCAGTTAGATCTTATATATACACCTCTTTTCCAATGTTGTATATAATAGTTAAGTATATAGTAGTAATTTTAAATAACATCATAAACCACCCCCATATATGTTTGTGTCATTCATAAGATCTATGTAGGCCTGTAACTTTTGCAGTTTGATAATGACATTGTATGTCGAAACCGCGGTCACTATTGCATGTGAATAAAGTAGTATAACAAAGTATTGTTTTATTTTATTTTATTATTTTCAAAATGAATTATCACAAAGTTACGGCTACCAGTATTAGTAATTAATATTATTTATTGGACAAAAATTGTTGACTGCAAAAATATAATTATTTTTCTATTTTGTATTCGTAATGAACTCATTATGAAACGTAAAATAGTATCGAAGTGAGCTTTATTTTGATACGCTTTTTGGGCATTGTTCGAACACAGAAAATATCTTATTGCTGTCATTTGATCTTCAGAATTTAAGTATAGCTAGGAGCATGGAATTGCAGACGCAAATAATTGGCTACTGTAAATATGCCTTTCATATAGAGTTTTATTGACACTAGACATTTATTAATGTTTCATTGACATTTAAAAATATGCCTAGGGTTTTTCTTAGTGAAGCGCAAAAATCAAGAGCAATAGCAAAACTTGAGGAAGGAAGGTCCTTTAAGAGCTACTGCCGCGTACCTTAATGTGAGTAAGTCTTGTATAGAACACATAAAAAAACGCTGGCAGCATTACCACACGGTTCAAAGAGCTCCAGGTTCTGGTAGTCAACGTGTTATTAATGTAGGCGAAGACATCGCGTTAATTAACCATATAAGAGAACATCCTTTTCAGACAGTTGTTGAAGTGAAATCCCTAACACAATTTCGTGGATCTAAGTGAACTGCTCGAAGAAGAATAAAGAAGCATGGATTAAGATGTAGAATTGTCGCCAAGAAATCATTTTTGAGTGGCATAAATAAAGAGACACGTTTAGAGTTCGCTAATTTCTATTTAAATCGTGACGAAGATTTTTGGAGTACTGTTGTTTTCAGCGATGAAAAGGTTTTTAGCTCTAGTTATAATGGGAAACTACGTGTTTCCAAACATTCAAATTCTCGGCATCAAGATGCAAGATCAATCGAGCGGCAGATTCTCCGCTAACGTTTGGGCATGGACAGCTTCTGATAAATTACGGATTTGCCATCAAATTGAAGAACAATTAACGGTACTTGCATGTAGAAATTTATTGGAAATGCAATGCTACCTTCGGTCTTGGAAAGTTTTCCAGATGGTAACTTTACATTTCAACATGATAATTGCTCATGTCATACCGCCATAACCGTTAAGGAATGGTTGGCTACCCAAAATATTCAAGTTTTGCGGTGGCCTGCGAAGAGTCCAGACTTGAACCCAATTGACAATGTTTGGGGACATATCGTCAAAAAGCTATATGAAATATAGATGAATAGAAATGAGCTTTGGCAAACTGTTCAAGGTGCTTGCAAGATGCTACTGAAAATTATGACACAAGAAGCTTATTTGAAACAATGAAGAGACGACTACAATTGGTATTAGATCATAATGGTTCTTCAATAAAATACTGGTACAATTGTATACCTATGTAAACATTAAATTTCCTCAGCATCTTGACATACAGTTTTTCTTTAATTGTTTATGACTTACGCGCGCATGACATTGATACATAACCTAAAGCAACAAGTGACAGTAAAATACCAGTTTACAATAGTAAATATTTTGAAAAAACTGCTACTCTAGTTGTCTGGAATTACATGCTCGCGACTGTACATTCGACAGAAATGATATAAAGTGCCTTCTAAAACTTTCCTCATTATAGTAGACTGTTTTTTAAGTAATAATTAAGTAATCAAAGATAGGTGCACATGCGAAGCTTTAGAAAACTTCAAATTCTGAGTTGTCATACATAAATTCAAATTATAAACGCTTATATTTTTAAAATTATTTAATTATAATGTTAGAGTTACAACATAAAATATTTATTATTCAAAGTTACTATGAACTGGTGAAAATTAGAAAATGGAGATTGGGTTTATTCCACTAATCAGTGCTTACAGGGTTTCCGGCAACAGTATCCTAATCTGACAGTTACTTACGCACAACTGCAAAAACATATTCAAGCTTGTGTTATTAAATTTACTGAAATAGGGGCAATAACTCGTAAACCTGGCGGTAGAGCACCTAAAGACAGCAAATTGTATAGAGGATATTCGACGTCGAATAGACAACTCACTTTAAAAATCAATCGCAAAACTATAACATCAAGTTCATTTGTGAGGCAATACATCTTCGGATTGATCGGATTACCGTCCGGGGAATTGGCTGGCAACTTCGCTCTATCGATTTCTACTTCTTCACACCAATTTTTAACAATGTTTGCTCGATGTAGACGAGCATTATCATCCATGTAAATAAATTGTTCACCCGCAGCTCATGCATATGGGAGAACAAAGAGTTTCGGTATCTCATCCAAATACCTTTGAGTATTAAGTAAATGAAATATAGTTCAGCTCCACCGTTATACTGAGGCCTTTCCCGGACAAATTGAGGGATATTTCGTATTCCTGGTGCATATCAAATCAAAACACGTCTATTATCTGGGTGCACACTGAATCTTGACTCGTCACTAAACAACACTCGATCCTAGTCGTTATTATCCCAGTTGACATACTCTTTTGCCCATATTCTACGGCGTCTTTTATGCTCTGCGGTAAGTGGAACGCATACCATTGGCCTTCAGGGATACAGACCTAATGTTATGAAGACGATTTGTTATTGTTTGTGTTGAGATCAATCTTCCAGTAGCAACAACAAACCGATTTCGAAGTTGGGCTGCATTTAAAGTTCTATTTCTAGGTGCTAATTGGAAGGCGATCGGGTTTGGCTATATAATCCACAACGCCGACGCGGCCTATCCCCAAAACTTCAAAAGAATTGGGAGGGACCATACGAGGTGTTGAAGCGGATCAACGATGTAATATACCGCATCAGACGAACACCTCACACTAAGCCAAGAGTCGTACATTTTAATCGATTAGCCCCATACTCTGGAGACAATGACGAAACCGTTGACTTGCGCCGATTGGATAGCCAATACCATGAACTAACCTTCGAAGACTTTATGCAAGAGTATTCTAGTTCGAGAAAAGCTCGATTTGGGGTAACCATCGAGAAACAGCAGGATTTGTTAACGGTGCCGCCAGACTACGCGCTTACTCATTGCGTAGCCCGAGAACTACTAATGGCCAAAGGAATTGCCTGGGAATTTAAAGAGAGATTTGGCAGAATCGAAAAGCTAAGGCAGCAGGGGCCAGCAATTGGGAAGAGTCTCCAAATAATAAATGAAGGACAGCCCATATTTTATTTGGTCACGAAAGAACTGTCGAGCCTAGAGCCAACCTATCAAGCCTTATGGGAGGCCCTGACCCACTCACGCGAACAAATGTTACAGCAAGACATTCTGAAATTAGCAGTTCCAAAATTGGGTTGTGGATTGGACCGCCTGGACTGGAGAATTGTAAGGAGCATGTTGGAAGTAATCTTCCGACATACTGGTATGGAAATTCTGGTATGCAGTTACCAGCTTGAATATTCCTGTCCATCCAGGCAAGATAAGACCGTGGACTGTTATTTCGATATGACGTCGCAATGTAACAAAGGCCCTACCTGTCGATTTCGTCATCGTTTGAGGAGACCAAAGCATGACATGTTTCGGGACGAAACTTCATTTTTAAGAAGGTGGCAATGTAATGACTCATCCGATGACGCGAGGCGCGTCATTCCTCTGGATGTTTTCTCGAGGCCTACGTGAACGCTCTAGAAAAGTATTCACCAGATATAAAAGCCGCGTCGAAGAAGGGATGGACATTCATTCGATACCCGAGTCTTGCGAAGTAAACATAAATATAGTTACATAAATATAAATACATAAATGTACTTATTATTGTTAATAGTTAGTTTTATATTGTCATACGTTTAATATTAATATAGTGTGTGTCTAAAGTTATTGTTAGTTTTATTTAAGAACCCGGAAAGACAAACATTGCACTATGTTCGTCCACATTCCAACTGACCTATGGCTCTCCAAGCTTGTGATTCGGATAAATCATGTTGCTGCGCCATTGCTAATTAATAATGAAGTTCACTACACTCCGCTTGTGACTCAGACGATGAAAATGTGTACTGATACTGTAAAGGTTTGCTGCTCGCTTTTATACCCAAGAGCGCTTAATCTTGTTGAAACTTGCAGAAAGACATTGGAACGTAACAGCGCCCCCAGTACTTATTTACATATATTAAAGGCAAAATTGAAACATATTTGTTGGTGTTACTTTAAGTACCAATAACTTTTCTTGTCATTTTTAAGAGATATACGCTAATTCTTCTGAGCAGTGAAGTTTCTATCTATCTATCTATCTCATTTTTGGGTTAGGCTCCAGCAAGTCCAGGGACAGTGCTCTTTGTACCACCTCAATAGATCTCTCAGTTCCACTCTGTTAGTCTTCTGTCCGCGATGAAAGCCACTATCCTCCCCGGGGGAAATTTAAGTATCCTTGTAGGATCCAATAGATCTCTTCCGAAATATTTCTGTCTGAGTCTTTCAGTTCCTAACAAGTACATAATACACGAAGGCTAGTTCCCTCCTGTTTTTCACATCTCCTACACCAGGACTCGCTAACCAAGCCCACGTTATACGGATGCTTCCGGTTATCAAGCCGGTAATAGTTTTAATTTCTTTTTTATTAGTACGAATTAGGTTGGCTGAAAGCCCAGCGTTTAGATCCTCTAGTTGTGCCTTAGTATGGAATGGGCCATCAACTACCCTCCATTACTTTTTATGTTCTCGTTCTATCTATAACCAAATCTCTCTTCTAACGGAATCCTTGGCGATTCCACAAACAGATTCTGATCCTACGAAGTTCATCTTAGAACTTTCCTTGGCCAGTTTGTCGGCTCATCTCATTGACTTTAATCTCCTAGTGTCCTGGCACCCATATATATATATATATATATATATATATATATATATATATCAATAGTATTGTCAAACAAAATTAAAAATTTAGAATACAAACATGCACTGGCAAACCTAATGAAGATATTTCAAAATATTTCAAAAACTTAATAATAAAACAAATAATCTATTCAAATACACTAAAATCAATAAATATAAAAGAGATTAAAATAAGAATTCTGGACTCTATAAGATAACGGGTGGATACGGTAAGCTATATGTTGGTTAAACAGGAATATTTATCTATAGAATAAGAAACATTATCCAATAGTATCTTCTTTACTTTTCATTGGAGACTATTTGATTGTATATTTTTGGATCACAATAGTCGATACTGTTTTGAGTAATTTGCAGTGGTGTGGAACTTGGATATCAATTTTTTTTCTTGTGTTATAGTTCATGATATTACAAAGTAAGTTGCTGTGGCAGCGTAATTATTCCCTATCTCTTAAAATATTCTCTGCACTTGGTATCATATTTATTCCTTTTCTCCATCTTTTAAGATACCATATAATATAATTTTGTTTTAAAATTAACCCCATTAACACCATCCATCAATTACAAAAAAAAATATTCGTTAACTAGATATATATTTTCCATCACACATTTTATTTCCATAGATATGTATGTAAACATTTAACACATAATAAAATAAGTTTGTATATAAAGCAATATTTTCAGTAAGTAATGTTAATATTAATTGTGTATTCAAATCATAATTCAGAAAATCTAATAAAATTTCAGATCTCTGCCATTTCTATCGTATATAATTTATAGTTTACTAATTAAAATGAATATTCATAAAAGCTATCGACAAGAAATATGATTCAAATTAAAATGTCAACGGATTTTTAAACTGTCTTATCTGAATTCTATTTATGACCCTTGCAGGTTGTGTAAATACAACGGAATGAAATAGGTACGTTTTCATTCATGTGCGTATTCCATTACAGGTACAACTCACAATCAGAAAGTAATTTGTGTGATTATTTATTTTAAAACATACCATATAATTTAACCAATATTAATAATAATAAAAATTTATTTGCCCAACAGATATACGTTCATGTATCTAGTTGCAAGACAAAGAAATAAAATAAATATGTTGAAATATCTTGACATACTAAACATTAAAAATAAACGATAATTTTAATAAAAAATGATTTTCTTCTAGTCTAAATAATATATAAAGAATAAATAAATAATAATATACAAGATTCTGAAAGAAAACACAAAAATATATACAAAATGATTATCATATTCATAATTATTCGTTATTAAAAGCTTTAAGTAAACCAAATAGATTAGTGTGGTTAAATCATTAAGTATATGATACATACGATATATCGGTGACGTTAAAATATTACTTGTTGCCAGGGCAATAAAAAGTGCTACGTAGTTCGGCTATTATAAATTTAATATTGTTCAACAGTGCTTGATGCTTACGGTTCTCTAAGGAATCGATTCGATAGGTCTCCAGGTAACACGTTATGGCTAATACCCTGAGGAGATGAACAAGCTACAATATGTTTGAAATGTAGATATTTCTCAAATTTTCCCCATATTAATGACGCATATTTCGGCGGAAGAAAAGTAAAATAAATCAGGACGATAGCATCCATGGAATTGAAATTTTTCCGTGTAATAGATCCCAAAGTTTTGAGTGAAGAAGAAACTATATGTAAGATATGCTCAGACAATAATAGTTTAGCATCAAATGTGATTCCTAAGTGTTTCGTAGAGGTGGAAAAGTTAGAAAGTGATTCGTTATAACGATTATAAAATATGTATGAATTGTTTTTTCGAGTGTAGGTTAAAACATTGCACTTATTACACACATTCATATCCGACTTATTGGCAGCACACCGGTAATTCAACACAATGTTTCTGAAGAAAGATACAATCTCCCCCGCCATTAATAACTTGTACAAACAGGTTTATAGCACTTAAATGAGAAAAAGTAACGGGCTAAGGTTGCTTCCCTGAGGCACCCCTGAAGTCGGCGAAGAGAAATTATATCGATGACCATTATAATAAACATATTGAGTTCTATCACACAAGTAAATTGGAAACAATGAGGATAAAGCCAGGGTAAAATTAAATCAAGTTAAATTAAGACTATCTCGTGATCTATACGATCGAAAGCTTTAGAGAAGTAAATATTGACGACATCGACTTGTTTATTATTATCTAGACACTCTGAGAGGTAAAGAGTAAGAACAGTCAAGTTCATAACAGTTGATCGCTTATTTACGAAGCCATGCTGATCATTGGAAAAGATTGTCAAAATTGTGGAAAATATATAAAGATAAATAATAATTGGATAATTGGCAATATATAATGATAAAGAGATCTTTCGAACACTTTGGCGTTATTTGTTACCTATTCATAATTGCTATAGGACGGTAATTATTAATTAGACTACTAGTTCCTTTTTTATGCATGAGAATGATTTTAGATATTTTCTAACAATCTGGAAAACTACATGTTGAAAGAGATTAAAGAAAATTGTGAGCGGTTAGGAAAAACGATAACACAGTCTCCAATTAAAAAGCTAGGCATGTTGTCATGTATATTTATATGTTGTCATGTATATTTATGTATAACAAGAAATTATATTTTATTTGCGAATAGTAATTAAAAGGCTCTAGTTTATTCAATCATTGATATAATTCGTTTCATTCTCAATAACCTTTCTCCAATAGTTTGGAAGCATTCAAATATATACCTCTGACACAAAAAAAAATTGTCTGATTTATTATCAAAAAACAAGTTTAAGTTTTTTAGCTCATTTGAAGTACCTTCCGAGCATCTGGATCTTGATTTTATCAAATAAATCAAGTTCACCTTTCTAAATTTTGCAAACCACCACCTTTTTATTACAATTTCTGAAAACACACTGTTTAGAAGCATTTCGAACCAGATTAAACTTTTCGGACATTTCTACAGTACAGCGTGATGAAGGAGGTAAGGTGTTTGCATTTTTAAATAATACGCCAAAATTTGATACAAGTTTAAAATGGAATAATTATAATATCTACACTTCTTCGTTTTTGGATTTAATAAAAATGACAAGATTTATATTTTTGCTTTAACTAACTTCTTATACCTGGTTATAGCCTGCATAAAATAGCAATTCAGACTTCAGTAAGTATTTTCTTAGAACTAGTTTTTTAATATAAAGGAAGGAAATTAGTGGTAAAAGTATTCAAATATTGGATCGACTCGACCTCTACGTTCAGTCACTTCCACAACAATCATTGCAATCTAAATAAATACTTAAGTATAAATGATCACCAACATTTATATATTTAAAACAAAGATAATAAAGAAGATATCCAGATGTATACAATGCTAAGTGGTTTTAAAATGCAGGGATGCCTTAATGTTATCCTATACATATATCTAACATTTTTAAAATAAAAAATGCAAAAATATTGATTAATTAAGAAAAAAACAATAATACATATTATATATTTAAACTATAAGACTGTTTTAAGTGTATCAGACTTTAGAATTAATTCTAATTTTCTCTCTTTAAAGTACGAAACTATTCCAAAAATCACCTAATTGACAAATCCATAAAAAAAATCATTTCAATAGAAATATTTAAATAAAGTTCATGCTCATATTCAAAAATCATATTGGAAGAAATATTCAAATGAACTTGCATATGCAGCATATACAGTAATGAGCAAATGTATAAATATTTGTTAAATTAAAAAAGATATTGTTATAAAATTTTAGTCACGAAAATTAGGGATGAAGAGCCATCATTTGAAGTATTTTTATGAGTATTCGAAAAATGTAACGTACTCATTTTTTAAATTGAATCGTATTTTGTACATTTTGGGATTCTCCTCGATAACATGATTTCAACAAACTATAACACTTGTGGTCTAAAGTATTTTTTACTTATTAATTGCTAAGAAAAATAATAAGAAGAGAAGAAAATATTTATATAGGTGTAAGTCTATTAACACGGTGCCAGATGGCAGCAAATATACAAAAAAAGGTTTAAGTATATCAATACGTTAAGCACGTATTACGCATTTGTTACAAATGAAACAGACATGCAATAAACACGTCTGTAACTGTACACCTCGTATTTTCCAGCATTTACTTCTGCTTAAGACACGTGTTTCTGCCATCTACTATTAGGCGTCATCAGTTAAGCTGGTGAAGTAAGTAAAGCTTAAATCGCCTCGTAAAGTATAGTAAATTTTGTCCTGTCAGGTGGCACCATATGGCAGAAACACGTGTCTTAAGCAGAAGTAAATGCTGGAAAGTACGAGGTGTATTGTCCATGTGTACAGTTACATACGTGTTTATTGCATGTCTATTTCATTTGTAACAAATGCGTAATACGTGCTTAACGTATTGATATACTTAAACCTTTTTTTGTATATTTGCTGCCATCTGGCATCGTGTTAATGGACTTACACCTATATATGTATTTTCTTCTCTTCTGTACCGGCATAGCCGGTCAAGGGAAGGGTTGCCACTATCGGCATAGTCTCTTTCGTCCGTCAGATGTCACTAGATTATATGGTGCCACCTGACAGGACAAAATTTGCTACACCTTATGAGGCGATTTAAGCTTTACTTACTTCACTAGGTTAACTGATGAAGCCTAGATGGCAGGAACACATGTCTTAAGTAGAAGTAAATGCTGGAAAATACGAGGTGAATTGTCCGTGTTTATTGCATGTCTGTTTCATTTGTAAGTATCTGGTTATTTAAAAGTTCTAAATATCTCCGACCATTTAGAGCTTCTTCTATAAAAAAAGCCCTGTTATCCTTTTTCTACAAATACCAGTCCAAACTTTAAGCTTTCTAGGGTGTTGCATATACGTCACTTGTATCCCGTGAGGATTATTCGGATTATTCATAACTGTCGGTATTGTTCCCAAAACCGACAGTTATGTCTATGAATAGTACCGTTAAAATAAATCGTTGTCTCATTCGAAAATACGATATTATTTATAATATTGTTATCGCAATTGCAAATTTTCATGATCGATTTACAAAACTCTTGCATTCTGTCGAAATCATTATCGGAGTTCTTGAACGACGCGAATTTTGTAATGATAGTATTTTCCTTTTCTAAGAATTTTTCCTACTGAACTACGACTAAAATCATGCCTTTGCGCCAGCGCGTTCGTAGATAAATGAGGATTTTCTCCTACAGATATGGCTTTAATATATATAATTTGTAGCAGAATTTGAACGACAAATTCTTTGTAAATTGCGACCACCACCATTTATGTTGTACTTTGTTAAAGGTTTGATAACAAACGAACGCGAAATTGGCAATTGGCTGCCGATTGGGATGTATAGTATTAATAAGGTTACATACTTCCTGATGAGTTCTTGTCCTATCACCAAAACCGATCATCATTAGTATTTGTATTCTTTCTCATTCATTTAATTGAACTATTATTGATAAACAACAATTATTTAATACTTAATAACAACACTTTTAAATGCCACAAATTAACTACTAGACCTTGTGATAAAATTTAAAAATTATAATACTGGCGTTACATTTTTGTACGAAAAAAAAGTTTTTGAAATCGTCACAACAAAAAAAAAATAAAGGAAATTGTTGTACTTACATTTCGAATTTTTAAGGATTTTATTTAAACGATCATACCTAAGTATCAAGCAATACTTATGAATATGATATTGAAAATACCGAGAAGTAAATATTCCTAAAAATTCTGATTTTCGTTTGCATGTAAATCTCAAGCTAAATACTTTAGAACACAAGTGTTATAGTTTGTTGAAATCGTGTTATCGAGGCGAATTCCAAAATGTAAAAAAATGCAGAGCGGTCAATTAAAAAAAGTACCTATAACTTTAGTACGTTAGATTTTTTTTGGTATATTTACATGGTTCCACAAATTTGCCCATCACTGTATATAACTTTTAAATGTGTATCATCGGCTTTGTTTATTTTTAAAAACTAATTAATCTATAGTCTACGAGCTGGTAACATAAATTCATATGCAAATCAACAATAAAATCGAATAAATAGGAATACCGACTATGTATCTTCGCCACAGTGAGTCAATACCAGCTTCTGTAAACTTGTTTCCATAAATTAAATAGCTTTTATTGCAGCATCGCGTAATAATGGCTCACATATTCTTCTAAAAATAAACGTGCATGTTTTTCGCTACCTTCTCTCCACATCGTTTCGAAATATTGCAGGATTGGTTACGTACATTGATATATATATAGATGGAGGGAATGGATATTTTTAATAATTTTAGTACCTACATGTAATTTATTTTGATTGACTTTTACCTCAGGTTCGTGGATCTTTCTGATTTTGTCTTTTAAGTGAAACAAATGTATTCGAAGATTTATAATTCATCACAAGAAATATATTTTTTATATTTACGTATATTAATTTGTAACTGCTTTTTTAATGCAAATCGTTAATCTTTTTAATTTAAATAATAATATAAAATCTTTGTTAAGTTAATTTATAAAATACTTAAATCTAATTTCTTCTCTAAAATCAAATTCTATCTTCTAAATTTTTGAAATGCATTAATCCTTAAATATTTTGATCTAAGTTTGGTATTCCAATTATCCAAATTTACTTCTGGTAAATTTATTTTCTTATGTAAATCTTCCTTTATATATTAATTTATTTTAATTATTAATTCTAGGTTATAACACTTATATTTCAATAAATATTTGTCATTGTTGATATGCAAAACTGTAACCTCAAACTTCAAAACTTGTTTTAATTGACACATGCAATTTACATTATTATAGATATTTATTGAAACTACCTCTATGTTATAGAAAATTTTTCACAGCTAATAAAAATGTTAATATTATTCAAAAAAAGTTTTTTTTGTTAAAAAAGTAAATATCACAATTTTAAAATAAATAATTTTTAAACTATTTTGACACTGATTTATACAGATTTCTCCAAGGTTTTTAATACAATTAATCATAAGCTTCTTCTACAAAAACTTGATTATTTTGGTCTGAATATTGGTTTTTGTAAGTTAATTAACTCATACCTGTACAACAGATATAGATATGTTTTCTATAATGGTTTTAAGTCATTGGAATTTGTTGCATCATCTGGAGTTCCACAAGCATCAAGTTTGGGTCCTTTGCTTTTTAATATATACATCAATGATTTGTTTCCATTATTATCTTGTTAAGTATTATCATATGCAGATGATGTTAAGCTCTTTCACTGTATACATAATCAACGCGATGTAGATAATTTCAGTTTACTGGCCAATTGGTCCGAAAGGAATAAGCTTATTTTGAGCGTTAACAAATGTTATGCTATGACTTTCACTAGGAAAAACCATCCATACCTCCTATTCAATTTATGATGTTTCACTCACCAGCATGAGTGAAATTACGGATTTTGGTGTGTCATTTGATTCATCTTTATCGTTTAATAGTCGCATTCAAAAAGCTTGTTCGTCTGCCTCAAGAATGTTAGGATTTATTATCAGAACTTCTAAATATTTCGACGGTGTTACGCTTCTGGAGTCTTTATATTTCGCTCTTGTTCTTCCTAAATTGGAATATGTGTCTCTCGTTTGATTCCCTCATTATATGTCGCAGCAACTATCTATTGAGCGTGCACAGCGACGTTTTTTGAAACTCATGACTTTCAAAAATACTGGAGTGTACCCGGACATAAATGTTTCCTACGATGAACTGATGCTATGTTTTGGGTTCCGGACACTCACTGATCGGAGGATTGAACAAAGTGCTCGTTACCTATTTAAATTTCTCAGGAATAGTATTGACTGCGCTGTGATATTATCTATAATATATAAATAATATATGAATGCATAGTTTTTGTTTATTTATGTCTATCTGTAAATTTGCTATTATCATATTTTTCTTTTTTGTTTGTTTTATCATATGAGGAAATTATATTTCGGGTGGTGAATCGTGTCGGTAGTTTATCCTTCGGCATAGAGTCAACTAAATGGAGATAAAACAGATATTTAACGCGAAAGAATTGTTTTTTATTTACTTTTTGTTTCCATCGAGTTACACAATTTTTTGAGGATAGTTTTTCTTGTTTACATTAGTTTAATATACAGTACTAATAATAAAATGTAGTAAATCCTTGGAACATTAATTTAAATGATAAACTCTCAGTTTTGTTTCAAATATTAACTTTTTGGGCAGTCTATATCATCGTTTCCTGCGTGTTGATTTATTAATGGTGGTCGGCAATTATAATATATCGCTGTGAACGACCTACGAGAGTGAAATAAAAACAATACACTACATTTTGACAACATGCCTTGTCAGTTTACTGGTAGTGTTTGATAAATGTGTGTCAAAGTGTGATTCCTAGGCAATTTTTTTTATTTTACCCTGCTATTAATTAAGTGTAAACGGATAATTTTGAACATTGTGCTGTAATTAAGTATCTTTTAAAGAGAGGCATGTCCTTTAACGAAATCCATGATGATATGTGAGTGAGTGTTGTCCTTCGTATATAACCTTCAGAAAATGGAGAAGTAAATTTAGTAAGTTTTCGGCCATCCTCGCAAAAGTCCGGAAATGGTGGTCAGTCCGTGATTTGTTGCTGAATGACGGACGATTGAAAGCGTTAGAAATAGCAGAGGCAGTGGGCAATTCAAAGAAACGGGTGCTTTATATTTTGCACTTGAAATGGGAAAGTTGGCGGTAAGAAGGGTGCTGCGTTTACTGACGGCAGAACAAAGACGTATTCGCTGTCAAAATATCGATGAGAAATTTTTAAACGCAACCCAACAGATTTTTTCAGCCGGTTTGTTATTTGTGAGGAAACATGGGTTCATTATTATATACCTGAATCTAAATAACAGCCGAAGATTTTAACCAAAAGTGGAAAATCAACTCCAAAGAAAGCCAAGACAGTTTTATCGGAGGGAAATATGATGGCATCGGTATTTTGGAATGCAAAAGGAATATTGTTGATAGACTATCTTCAAAATGGCAAGACTGTAAACGGCGAATATTACGCAAATCTTCCAGATTGATTGAACACAGTTATCGCTGGAAAGTGTCCAGGAATGACTAAGAAGAAAGTACTCTTTCACCATGATAATGCACCTGTGAATTCCAATACGGTTGCTGCAAAAAAAAAATTGAAGAATTAAGCACCATCTGATATATATTCCCTAAATTAAAAGATTTTCCCGGAGGCATAAAATTCTGCACAAATGAAGAACTGACTTCAACAGTGGACAATTATTTTGCAGGATTAGAAGAAAATCACTTTCGAAATGCAATTTTGAAGCTTGAACACAAATGGACCAAATGCATCGAATTAAGAGGAGATTGTGTAAAAAAATAAAGTTTGTTTATTTAAATTATTCCTTTGTTTCTGTACGATCGCGTGAATTAATCAACCCGCCCTCGTATAATTTTTGGGTGTTTAATTTCCACACCAAAGTAAATTCATATATATCAATAAAATAAAAAAATCTTAACACTATTATTACAAAATTGCGATGACGTGTGTAGCCTATATACGCATGAAAGTAAATTCTATGTCGAAATACGGCTACAAATATATTGTGTTTGTGTTTTGAAGACGGAGAACATTATGACTAGCCGACTATATGACGAAATTCAAAATATTTTGCTATTACCGCGACACAATACCGAAGATCGGGGCGAACATAGAAGGCGTGCTGTAAAGTAGAAAAGGAGAGGATCATATAACGTTTTATTGAAAGAAATAATGAGCCTGTATTGACTAGTTTTGATCGGTAACCCATAAATTCAAATAAATGAAATAATAATACATCAAAGGAACGGACATGTATCGATATCTAAGCGATCGGATCTTCTCTAGCGGCATTGAAGGAAAAGAGTCAGAACGTTGCAGAAGACGATGACTTGTACATTCTGAGGATGGACCTCCGCTGAGAGGAACGACCACGCCATTACACTAAAACAATCATACCCATACACATGTATACTTATAGATCTACACATCCGTATGTATGTATTGATACGTAGACGAGACAAAAGTTGTGGAATTTGTTTCATGAAGAGTAAGACTTAGTTTCTTTGTCTGGAACCTTATAGTTCTTAATAACTTATACAATGAGTGGATATTCATCTATGCACGATATAAAGTAAGGATATAGTGGGTTACATTATGTGGCAAGTTGTCTAATAATTATACACTATAAATCTAAAAAAAAGCCCTAAAATATTCAATTCTAACACGTATACTAAAAAATTACATGTGCTGATATAAAATTTTAAAAATTCAGATGTGCAAAAGTCGATTGTTTTTGTGTTTGTCCATTTATGAACAGACGAATAAAATCGATGGAAAATTTAAAAAAAAAACAAGCAAAATTATAAGTTAATACAAAGAGCAATGGTTCGACAAATCAGGGACGTGGATTCGGATCCTGCTTAAGGGCGAATTTTTTCCATTAAGAAATTCGAATTATTAGCGTCGTAAAATGTAGAAAGCAATATTTACATTCACACTATTTCGCGAAAATGCAATTAATTTGCAACAAGCGTCGACTACAAGCACAAATATTAACATCTGTTTCCTTAATGTAACTTAAGGCTTCCCGGTGTATTCGAAGCCACAGTCCTTAATAGCTTAGTTGCATAGCAATGGTCCAGCAAACCATGGTCCTGGGTTCGAATCCTGCTTAAGGACGAATTTTTTCAAGTAAAAATTCGAATAACTAACGTCGTAAAATGTAGAAAGCATATTTACATTCACATTACTCGGCGAAAATGCAATAATTTGTTATAAGTTAATATTTTAAGAAAGTTAACATAAAATAGAGAAATCGATAGGCAAGGCAATATATAAAAAGATTTTTCCGCTTTTTTTCATTTAACTCAATTTTAAATCCAAAGTAAGAGTAGTTTCTTACAAGAAAATATACTCAATTACATTTAATTTGCAAATTTTCCTAGTTCTTAATTTCTTTAACTTTAAAAATATAATTATCTAGTACTATGGCTCATTCCCAATAAGAAAGAAGCGTTGGGAAAGATGGGGCTTAAAATGAAAGCTTGTGATTGGTTAAAATACAAGGCAAATTTTCGCAGACAAAATCTGTCACTGTCAGCTATCGACTTGCGTATTTAGTTGTTTATTGTGCTATTTATTATTAATATTCATTAAAAATAGTTCTTTATAAAAATCATAAAGTGAAATACTTACTTTTTGAAGATATTTTATTAATTTTTTATTTACATAATCACAAACGTTTTAGAGCATGGATGACGCAGCTTTACCAGGTCTATTAAAAAATCCAAAAGGGAAATATGTAAAAAGTGAACAGAGGCACTATAATGTGTATTTTAGGCCTATAATGTGTATTTTAAGCACAAAACTAATATGTCCAAAACAGCTTCTGTTCGTCAAACATCAAGGGAAGTAAGGATTAGCCAGAATACTATGTTTGACATTGTCAACGAAATTGAAATGTCTAGAGTTTCAAATTTTCGTTTAAAAAAACGAAATTGCCAATATGAAGTTACTAGATGGGATGCCAGTTTACCCCTACAAAACGAACATCACTTTGGAGAATATTAAAGAAATTCAAGTGGGAAAAAAGGCACACGAAACAGCACATTAATTGAGTGAAATAATATCATCTTGGAGACATCGTTATTTGGCAAATCTAAGAAAGTTTCGTCCAGAAGGTTTGAAAAATCTATTATTTAGATGAAACATGGGTGAATACAAGTCACAAAACCAAAAATATGGAAAGATACAACGGTACTTTATCCAAGGCAAACGTTTGTCGAAGGTCTTTTTACTAGTTTAAAATATCCATCTCACAAAGGAAAGCGACTAATTGTGCTTAACGTTGGCAGCGAAACTGGTTTTGTGAATAGAAGTTTGTTATTATTTGAATCCAAGAAAACTGAAGATTGTCATAAAGATATGAATAGGGAGGTGTTCATCGCATGGGTACAAAATATATTACCTTCTCTTGAGCACAATTGTGTTATAGTAATGGATAATGCGTCCTATCATTCTACTAAAAAAGAAAAGTCACCTACTTCATCATGGAAAAAGGAGATATTTATTGAATGGCTTTTAATAAAAGGAATTTTATCTGATAACACGATAAAGGTTAAATTGCTTGAACTTGTAAAAAACAACGCATCCTGTCATCAAGTTTCATACATGGTTGATGAAATAGCTAGAGAAAGTAGTCGTACAATTTTATGTTTACCTCTATATCACTGTAATCTGAATGCCATCGAACTTTCTGTTGCAGCCAATAATAAGTCATTTAAAATTGGACAAAGTAAAAAAATATTGTTAGAAGGATTAGACATGGTTGATGCTGATGCATGGAAAAATAACATTCATCACGTTATCACAAATATGCTAGAAAATTTGACTTTTACTGTAAATACTGAGTCATCCGGAGAATTTTCATTAGATTCAGATTCTGAAATTCTTTAGCAAGTTTCCTCTTGAAGTTAAACATATTAACATTCTTTCTATATTCCGAATTAATATATTTAAGAAGTTTGTAACTTAGAACCATGCAGCATTGAAGACTATTTAAGCTTTTGTAATTTTTGTTTATACTTATTAATACTATATTTATTAATTATCATTACACGTTTCTTCTTTTGTTTTACTGACATTTGGTTCTATTTGTGAATAAAGAGTAAATAAGATATATTGTTATTATCATTATTATGATAAACGTTAGAAATAGGTACTTTAGGTAATCTGAAAATGACAGTAATGTTCGAAGAATTGATCAGGACAACTGTTGGGCAAATGAAAGTAGTCATTGCTTGAACTCAATAATTAACAACACGAACTACGAGAAAAGGAAATTAAATACTATAGAAGCAACATGAAAAATAATTATCCTTCTTAATTGTCTGTGTAGAAGATAAATTACATTTTTATTATTGATGTAAAAAGAATATGAAAAGTAATATCTGTTGGAAAAAATATAGTAGAAGAGCTTTAGCATGATTCAGTGAAAAAAGGATTAAGAGAAGCAGGCAAGAACAGGACTTTAGCTAACGAAATTACTAGAAACCGAAATGGAGATTTTCTACAAAAGAGATGCAAATAAAGAGAAACGAATGAAACCTCGACACATTAGGATATAATAACAACATATTTATCCTAGTCTATATATTATTAACACTAAATACAAATATACATACGATGGTGGGTTGATATATAAAGTCTTCAGCAACGCCATTGTAAGAATAGTGCGGATAGAAACAAGTTCTAACTTGCGAACTGTAATTTCGAGTATCTCGATTTAGCATGCAAAGTTTCATTTTTCTGTGTACCGTAGTTGAGTAACAGTGTCGTTTATTATGAGTTCAATTTCTGAGATACGTACCAAACAACAATCCGTCATAGAATTTTTTAACTCTGGAAAGTTGGGCGCCAACCAAAATTTACAGACATATGAAAACGGTTTATGACAACAATTGTTTGGATGTGAAGAGTTCGGGACTGCATTCGATGAACAAAGCTCTGTCATAGAGGCGAAATAAAAGTGTTTGGCGAAAAGCGATCAGGTAGACCAGCATGAGAAGAATCAAAGACAAGTGAATGCACTGATTCAAGGAAATCGCCTGATTATGCAACAAAAAATTTCTTGCCAATTAGGCATTAGTCAAGAAAGAGTCCAGTACAGTGTTCAGACGTCGAATTACAGAAAAATCTTACACCAGATGGGTCCCACGACAATTAACGGATGTCATAAAAGAAAAAGAAAAAGAAGTTAAGAAGTTCGTTAAGAACTTCTTAACCAGTATCGGCGTAAAGAATATGATTTTCTCATAAATAACACCACTGGAGGCGAATCCTGGCTTCATCATTACGACACTGAAAGCAAGCTGCAGTGGATAGAGTATCGTCGTCCTTCTCCATGTATACAAAAGTTCCATCAGCGCTGAAAGTCATGCTCACAATTCTCTGGGATGCAAAGAATGTAATTCGTACCGAATACCTACAAAAGAGATCAACGATTATTCAATAAGATATTGCAAAATTTAACGATCACTAAAGAATCGTATCCGTTTAGTAAGGTCGGAAAAATGTTTTTTTTTTTTGTATCATGACAACGCCTGACAACATTGCAACAACGAAACTGTGAAAAGGCACTGACAAGCCTGAACTTCACGGTTGCGAAAACAGGACTGTACTTGGTACAGTCCTGCTTTGACATATCAGATTTCTGGTTGTTCCCAAAGTTGAAGGAGGTATTGAAAGTTCAACACTTTTTATCAGACACTAAACTTCAAGCTGCTGTCAACAATAAACAAGAATATTTTACATGGACAGAATAAAGAAATGAATTCAATGTTTGGAGAAATGCGTTGCACTGAACGGTGCACTAAATGATGATTATATGGAAAAATAATTGTGTACATTGGTAGTACAATAAATTTACTTCATTTTGGGACTGATTTTATTATTTTATCTTTTCTTAATCTTATTTTATAGAGTTGTAGACCTTATACATCAATCGGCCCTTGTATCTATGTAGATCCTGACTTAATATACAAATCAATGAAACATTTTTTATCTGTAATGTATATTTTATTAACTATTATTAAATACAACGTTCATACATTCCCATAGCACGAAATAATTATTCTATTCATAGTATTCATCACTTTTACTCAGTATATTATGTATAGGCACTTACAACATTACATTTCTTAGTTATGTGATAACATCCTTATTAAGAATGAATAACTTTTTAAGTCTATATAACATAAACATCGTGCTTAACAAGTGTTGCCTTATAGACGAGTCGCTTTTACACCGTACGCCTCAATGAGAAGACGCTCCACGAACACCATAATCAAAACAAGCCATTGTTTAATGAGACTACTCCATCAAATGCCCATTCCCGTTTGGCGATGAATTTCGTCATGCGTTATTGTTGATGATGGTTGTCGTTCCGCTCAAGAAATATCATTGTTTTGGTAAAGTGACGCGCGTAACCGTTTGCGCCTTGAAAAGATTTATTGATTTAAAAAAATAATAAATAAAAAAAGAAAGGAAACGAAAAGAAGGAGAAGGAAAAGTTACACAACATAAAGGTGCATATTATCTTGGGAACGCTGGGAACCACACTCGAGTTTGGATAAGAATAATACGCAAGATGAGCTGGTCAGATGTCACTGCTGTCTCTGACGGATGACAAATGAAAGCCAGAAGTGCGAGTCACTGCGTTACAATATGCTTATAGCCATTGTTGATGCGTGTGTGGTAGATTCTTCGATGTCTGTCTGTTCATACCAAGAACTCAGATAATGTAGACAAAAGACAAGGTGATTTTTAACCATTTTTTTTTAATATTTCAACCGCCACCATAGATTGTAAATATTTTTCCTTCTTTATTCGATTTTTTGTTAGTCTCTCAAGAATCAAATAACTCGCTGATAAGCGATTCTAAACAACAGCATATAAAAATCTATCTTTAACATGAAGAAATGGAATATGTACATGTATATACATCAATATTGTAGATATGTTACCGTTAAAGTATATAATGCAGTTATTTCATAGAATACCTAGTTATTCCATGAAATAACTGATCGTGTCCGTTAAAGTGTGTAATATGTTATTAATTTGACACTTTAACTAGTTATTTTATGAAATAACTAGGTATTCTATAAATTAACTAATGAGAGACAGTTAAAGTGTAAAATAAACAATTTATCTAAAATGAAACTAAACTAATGATAGACAATTATATATATTATATTATCATTTGTTACAACAAGGATTACTAAAATGATACTTGGAATTACAAAGAACATCATTTCTAAAACAAAAACATTTTTTGTTGACACACTGGGTTTTACACGAACATTTTTTAAATCCCTGACCAGTACCTAAACTTTGAGCTGTAGCAACCGACCGGAGCGATATTTCTACATCCGGTACTTCTTCGATTTTAATTAATTTTTCTTCGCAGACACTGAACTGGGATCGGGAATATAATTGTTTTATGCGGCCGTTTCTTGTGCCCAATTGGAAAAATCCTTCTTCGGTTATTTTTATGATGATAGCTAAAATAGATTTGGCATCACCTTTTCCTCTGTCAACTTCAGGCACGGGGATACGGACGGTAAACCCCACAGAGGCTTCAGAATGAGATTTATCCGACATTAATTTCATATTTTTCGCTTGAATTTCTAAGCATTTTTTTAGACTTTTCTCTTTCTCTTTGAACATTAAGTTCATTAAAACACAGTTTGCAGATTTTCTGCTCAACTTCATCTTCTGAAACATAATCTTCCGAACATGATATATGGACAGGCTCCATACATTTGAAGCAAACTATATCTTCACTGCATTCTTTTAAACAGACAACACATACTTTCGTAATGGGATTATTTAATACTGTTTGTTCAACTACTTTTTCATTATCAGGTTGAGAAGAAACATTCATTGCAATCAAAGTATTTTGTAATTGATCTTCGTCGACCAAAGAATTAAGTGCTTCCTTCGGAATGGCTGTTGTTGACAGTCCAATTCTAGCTGCGCAACCAAACATAGCCTCGTAGGGGGACCTTTTAATACCAGAATGGAACGCTCTGTTCTTCATAAACTGGATAAATTTTAACCCGTTACTCCACGAAGTTGACTGGTTGTCTTGCATCCAAGTCGTCAACATATTTTCTATGTCCTGATTGGCTCTCTCAACACTGCCTTGGCTTTGGCTATTACTTGGTTTGCCATGCACGATCTTAAGCTCTGGCGAAGTTACTTTTAAGTCATCAATAAGTTTGTTACAAAATTCTCTTCCATTGTTCGACTGCAATATACATGGGGCTCCAAACAACAGGAATATATCAAGCAACTGGCCTGCAACTTCTTCTGCTCTCTTTGCTTGAAGAGGTCTTAAAAACACGAACTTTGTAAGGTGATCTTGATAAACTAAAATAAATTTATAGTTTCCATCAGGTTGTGATTGAAAATCTATGAGGTCAACCTGACATCTTGAATTCATATGTGAAAAAATCATGGGCTTAACAACAACACCTTTTCTGGCCGCTTTGCGTTTTTGTTGACAAGATTCACAAAAATTCAGGAAAATCTTAATATCATTTTGCGTAATATTTTTGTAACGACGATTAAGTTCTTTTATCATTCGGTCTCTACCACCGTGCCCAATAGATAAATGAGTTTCGTACAAAATGTCAAACAAAGAATCACTTGAGCAATAAAACATTACATCTGGTGTTGCATTTGTTACTGGGACTATTAATTTTTCTACTCCTTGAACTTCAAGGACATCGTAATGTTGAAGTAACCAATAGTCACGTGGCACTTTCTTATCTAATGTTTTAGATTTCTTTACATCAGCTATCAAACTTAATAATTTTTCACGGGTGAGCAAAGCACTGTTCTCTTTCACATCACGCTTATTTAGTAAAGATTCAAACTTTTCTTTCATTACAGCTTTTTTTTCGTTATCACTTAAAGAATTCATTGTTCAAGGCAATCTAAGGTCTTCAAAAAAATTGCACTTTAACGTAAGCAAACTAAATTAACGTAATAACAAATGACTAAATTATAAAACTTAAAAAAATAAATGTATCTCAATACCTGATACGTGGAAACAGTATTTGACGAACAGCAGCCGGCACTGTACGTGCAAGCAGTCAATTAACCGGAATGAACTGGCGCCAACACGCTAAACAAGTTCTCTCTCTATGGCCTGGAATAGTTCATAAATGCAGTAGGGGTGGAAGGTAAATATATTTGTCGTGCGAGATATATGATATAGATTATTTTACACTTTAACGGGCTGCAGATCGTTATTCTAGGAAATAACTAGTTAAACCATGAAATACAAGAGAGTTTTACACTTTAACGGACACGATCAGTTATTTCATGGAATAACTAGGTATTCTATGAAATAACGGATTTCATACTTTAACGGTAACAGATATAATAGTTTGGTTCTTAAATCGAACAGTTATAGTAATAGTTTAGTGAACAGTAATATTAGATAGCATATTGATGTTTAATAACATCAAATGTTAAATCAGTAATACAAAAACGTTCAAAACGTATCCGTATATCTACACATGGATATACACAACATATACTTATTTCGCATTGGTGACTTCTGCGTACCATAATCAAAAGCAGTTCGGAGACCTTGAGGAGCGAGCGTAATATTTGTATTTAATACTGCAACAGTTCCATTTAGTATTTTAAATTCAGATAAATCAATATAAAAGCCAAGCATGTCAGCTGGTAAAGCACAAAATGGAGTACACAATTCCAGTCGAGCACCTTTATCGATATTATCAACAACCTGTTTATGTTCTAATTGTTGAAAGGCATAACCATAAGAATAAAATATTCCTGATTTGGTAAAACTCATTGTTACATCTTTCATACCGATTGATCTAAGAATCGTCAAATATTTAGTAGCAGTTTCAAGGTTACCGATAGCATTACTAATACCCCCAAAACCACTGCTACCGGAATTATTGGCGTTTGGCACACTAACATCTTCATCCATATGCATGCTTTCATCGAAAATATTACCAATATCTTGTAAAATATCGGAAGGAGCTTCTTGAACTGATTCTTCTCCCTCAAAATCACCGAAATTGTCTCTCGAACTTCTCGCAATAGCAGGTCTTCGTATTTGATTAGGCTTTGAACGTATAGGTGCAACAGGTTCCACTGATGGCACTCCTGTAGTTCTGTTTCCTTGTGAACGTAGCCAATCGTGCCAATTTCCTGAAAGTCCTCTTTGACGAGCGATTTGATAATCCCGTCCAAGTTGGCGTTGTCTATTTTTTTTTCACTTTCAAATGTCAAAAGAGAAAATAAATCCACACGTGTTTCGAACTCATTCTAGTTCTCGTCGCTGTACGTCGAGAAGCGCACCAAATGTTTTGCACAGGTGTCTGTATTATCAAACTGTTAATTAAAAAAAATTTTAGAAATAATTGTTTTTTTGATTGAAAATCTATTTTCGTTTTTTTACACTTTCACATTATTTAGCTTTGACCATATTCTATAAATTTTAAAAAGTGCTTCTTAAAAGTGACTGATTTGATTTAAAATTACTATAAAAATATAAATAATTTAAATTATTGAATGACTCGGAGTTTTATTTTTTTAAGAGTGACGTTATTGCAGTCATTTTCTTTTGCTTTTGTGAATTACGTTTCACTATTGGTCAAATGAATTTCAATTTTTTCAAACGTCAGCTGCGTCTGTCAAATATAATTGCCTTTTTGTCAAATTACTTTCCTTTTATATCAATTGATTTTCTTGTTTATATGTGTTTTTTCCTCCTGGTTTGAAAGAAGTTCGGTATGTATCGACCGAAGTATGAGTTGAAATAATGCAATAGTTTTTGAATAACACTAATATATTTACAAATTTAATCTTGGAGTTCCGTTAACTTAATACAAATGCAGTATCTGGTCTTAATACTAAAGACCGAAAAAACTGGCTAATAAATAATATTTGCTCCCATTTAGATCACTGAGATATTAGTAGGAACTGTTAGTTAGATCACTGAGACCTAAGCTAGAACTGTAGTTAACTCGAAGAAATCGTACTTGGAACTGTAGTGAGCTCTAAGAGATCTTGTTTGGAACTGTTTTTTCATTTACTTATTTTTCGGCAAGAAAGTTTTGTCCCCGCCAGATACAAGAGAGGGAGAAAACAACGAAATTGATTATACAGAAATTTCTATACAACTATTTTTACCTTTCTTCCAAGAAAGTATATGCTGTAGTTTCCAATGTCATAAATGTATTAAAATAAACAATATACGCCGGAAACCCTTAATTATAGAATAATAAAATAACTCTTAAAATAATAAATATACAATACACAGAAAGTGCATTAGAGATAACATAATAGTTCGCAGAATCGCATCGAACCAAAACTATTTAACCTATTAGATTATAATACTTTATTTATAACAGGAAATATGTCAATAAAACTTATTCTATTATACATTACATTTACAACTACTAAATGGATGGGTTAACAAGAAGGTTGTGCCTGTAATAAAATAAATAGTTTTTATGACCGTAGAAAACAAGACAATGAATAAAGAAATGTAATACCTGACCAGACCTTAAGTAATTAACATTAAATATATCCGAACTCAAAGAACCTTTTCTATATACACTTAAACCTATTTTTCCCGAACAATATGTATGTGTATGTATATACTTCTTATATTTCATAAGAAACAAAGCAATTTACACTTTAAAGTGAGAAATGTATTTTGTCTTATTTAGATACAAAGACAGTGTAACAGCTATATAATATGAACGTAACTTAATTCAAAATTTCGTTTCTTTGTAAACAAATGTGTAAATATGACTCCATGTATCAAAAAAATATATAGCATATCTACAGGGTTACCACCGAATAGCACCCAAGCTATTACTTGTAAATGTTTAACTGAATATTAAAAAAAAATTTCTTTGTAATTTATCAAAAATTTCCAAATTTTTAGGCCCACAATATAGTTAAAGTCGGTTCATATCTTTATTTATTCTATATTTATCGAAATACAGCTGTTATTCAAGTTCGTTGACTTGTAAAAAAAAGTCGATTCTGAACAAATAAGGTCATCACTATTAATTAATAGTGAATGTTATTGTTTTATAACCTAAACATTCTCGGCCGATCATGTGCTTTGTTAATATCTTTACGTCGAATATGTCGACAAACCTATGCGGCATTAATTAAAATGTGATTAAAACTAACTAGTTTAAACCTTAAACTTCTTTCAAAAGTAAAATTATTATGTTTATAATGAAACAAAAATCGTCGTAAAATAAAAAGCTTTATGTAGCGTGTCCAATGAGATAGATACCTGGTTTTTAATTATTTGTATGGAATTATTTACATATAATTTTTTTGTCTTTAAATTTGTAGCGGTACTGACAAATGCCGATAAAACAGTATAATTAAACGGTAAAATGAATTACTGGTGAATTAAAGATGGAAGACCGTATTGCCGCCCCCAAATTTACCTATGAGAGGGCCGGACTCGAATAAAGAAAAATAATTTTCTCGTTACTAGGAGAACATTGGACCGCGATTTTTTGTATGAAGGCATTACTCACATATACTTTTCACCCCTTTTTTTCTTGGTCACTATACACAATTAGCATTACATACGTAACACATCAATCGCATACAAATGATTCAAATATGCATACATATCCGTATCTGTACACATGGACATACACCACTTATTAAATAGTGGTCACTTCAACCGCAGACACATGCGTTTTTGCCATACGATATCACCAGTGCGGGTTAACGAAGTGACGGCCCAAAGGTTCGCTTTTGCGTTTGATGTATTATACATCGATACGCTATATATTTTTTTGTTACATTGAGCCATCTGGCTATGAGTTAATAGACTATACTAATATGCATGTTTCTTTCCTTTTTTGTCAGTGGCTTAACCATTCAAGAGTAAATCGCTTTCATCGGCCAGTGTCTTTTGTCGCATCAGATGTCACGAGATTATTTCAAGTCACCTGACAGAATAAAAGTGTTTACTTGGCAAAAGCGAACCTCTGAGACGTCACTTCGTTAACCCGCACTGATGACATCGTAATACAGAAACGCATGTGTCTGCGGTTGAAGTGGCCACTGGTTAAATACGTGACGTATGTCCATATATACAGAAGATGTGTTTATGAATTTTTGAATGGGACATCGATGCCGATGTTTTGAAAACATCGGTTCCTATGTTAATCATTTTAACAAACGGAAGAAGTATATTTGGTTTGCAGCCATTTTTGTACTCGTAACTTTTTTGTGATGTTATATATGTTATATCTATACAAGGTTATCGCTGAATAGCGCCTCAGCTATGCGAATCTGATGAATACGTATAAATAACTAGCTGAAAATCAAAAAATAAATTTATTTCTTGTTCACCGAAAATATCCAAATTTTTAGAGCCAAAATGTAGTTAAAGTCGGTCAATATCTTTGTTTGTTCTTTATTTGCCGAAATACAGCTGTAAAATTCAGGTTCATTGACCTTCAGAAAAGATCGTTAAAATTCCCGACAATAATTTTAGCAATAAAGTCCTATTCATAGATGGTGAATGTTGTTGTTTTCTACCAAAACATACTCGGCCGCACATATGCCACGTTTTTCTTTTGTGGATATCAATAATAAGCCTTTACGTCGTAATATATGCACAAACCTATGCCACATTAATTAAAATATGATTAAACCTAAATAGTTTGAACGTGAGACATATTTTAAGAGCAAAATTATTATGTTTATATTAAAACAAAACTCAGCATAAAATAAAAAGCTTTATGTAGCGTGCCCAATGGGATAGATGCCTGCTTTCAATTTATTTGTATGCAATTATTTACATATACTTTTTCCCTTTAAATTTGTGGTGGTACTGACAAGTACCGATAAAACAACATAATTAATCGGTAAACAGAATTACTGATGAATTAGAGATAGAAGCCCGTATTGCCGTAGATTTACCTGCGACAGGGCCGAACTCGAATAAAGACAAATCATTTTCTCGTGACTACGTGAACATTGGACCGCGATTTTTTGTTTGAAGGCATTACTCACATAGACCTTCCACCTTTTTTTTTCTTGGTCACTATACACAATTAATATTGTATATATTTATTATATATAATATAATGTATTCGTTTTTTTTATTATTTGTTCTTATTCATACTTCTTTACACGCCAAGTTTTAAATCAAATATAGAAATGTTTAAGGGCCATTTAAAGGACACATCCCCGGTATCATTTTTCAAATTTCGCCAAATTATTTTTGGTAACTTCAATATCTCTGTTAAATTACCTATAAATAATAGATTGTAAATAGTATATAAATAACAAATTGCTCTTACACGTAACCTTTAATAACAAATGGAATAAACTAAAATTACTGCCTATTGTTAACTTACCTACAATTGAAATTAAAAATATGGAAAAAACATTACTAATTCTACTTAATTTCTTTTTCATTAACCAATAATTATTATTATTCCTTAATAATGAACAAATTTATAGGTTTGTTTCAACTCGCTAAGAAAATCGTACAGTCGGGTACATGCGCACTATAGAAAAAGCGTTCCAACTTCATTTTTGACCGTACATTAAACGATACCGAAAGTGTTCCAACTAAATTTTCATCATACACAAACCAGTCACGGCTGTTAAATTACCTATAAATAATAGATTGTAAATAGTATAAATAACAAATTGCTCTTACACGTAACCTTTAATAACAAATGGAATAAACTAAAATTACTGCCTATTGTTAATTTACCTACAATTGAAATTAAAAATATGGAAAAAACATTACTAATTCTACTTAATTTCTTTTTCGTTAACCAATAATTATTATTCCTTAATAATGAACTAATTTATAGGTTTGTTCCAACTCGCTAAGAAAATCGTACAGTCGGGTACATGCGCACTATAGAAAAAGCGTTCCAACTTCATTTTTGACCGTACATTAAACGATACCGAAAGTGTTCCAACTAAATTTTCATCATACACAAACCAGTCACGGCTGTTAAATTACCTATAAATAATAGATTGTAAATAGTATAAATAACAAATTGCTCTTACACGTAACCTTTAATAACAAATGGAATAAACTAAAATTACTGCCTATTGTTAATTTACCTACAATTGAAATTAAAAATATGGAAAAAACATTACTAATTCTACTTAATTTCTTTTTCGTTAACCAATAATTATTATTGCTTAATAATGAACAAATTTATAGGTTTGTTCCAACTCGCTAAGAAAATCGTACAGTCGGGTACATGCGCACTATAGAAAAAGCGTTCCAACTTCATTTTTGACCGATACCGAAAGTGTTCCAACTAAATTTTCATCGTACACAAACCAGTCACGGGACGGTCAAAACAGTTGACGGACTGAAGCATGTATCGTCTGTACTGATATGCTCATTACATACTTCACCCTGTAAAAAGTACAGTTGGCAATGGCAATATCACACAATATCATAGGACATTATATCATTACTACTGTTGGTAATATTACAAAATAGATTCTTAACCAAATGATCGGAAATACGTTCCAACTTCTTTATTATTATTAATTATTACCGGTCCAAAAGCTGGGGAAAAACTAACGCTTGCCCACAAAATGATCACCAAACGATACGCGTACGGTAACGAAAACGGTAGTTGGAATAAACCTTATATCTTACATGGAAATAGCAGTAGGTGATATCACAGTACAAAACGACTCTATAATATCGATACATCGACGTTTCTTTTTCGATATTTGTTGAACATCAATATTAATTTTTATCGATGCTAAATATCAATAACATCGATGTTTTCCAACTCTAATTTGTATCGTTTGATGACTCAATGTGTTGAATATAATGCCAACAATTTCGTGAACTTATACACTCAGATTTTCACTCGTTCTTATTATCTGCTTCCACTGGTTGAATAACCCCTCTATTGGATTTAGAAAAGGTCTGTAAGCTGGAAAAAACACTGGAAATTGGCCATGATCTTTAATGAGAGCCAAAATTTCCTCATTTCTATAGATATATGAGTAATTATCTAAATGTTGAATTAACATTGTGAGAAATTTAGAAAAGTTCAGTGCATTGAAGGTATATCTTGAATTTGAAACAAGTAGAAGGAATTTACGTTCATTGCAGCAGCAATATAATAATTGCGCCTTCTTAACTGTGCTTTTATTTTTGATGCTCTAATATTTTTCACAGATCTTCCGTGTGAAAGGCGAGAATATATTTGTATTCCGTATTCGTTAATGAAGAATTTTTTTTCTCTTTCCAACATTATTCTGTTATACTGCACGGCTTAATCAAGCCGAGCTTAAATAATGTCCGGTGTATGTATTTCTTCTTTCAGGAACAAATGACCCTTTTTTAACAGAATAATTGTAGACAGTGATATTTGTCGAAGAAGTGGTTGTATCCGGCAAAACTACAAACTGTTGTCCTACATTGTTTAACCGTAGTACAATTTTTCAAAGAATTAATAATTTGCTTATGTACTTTGTTGCTTATCTTGTTATTATTCCTTCTCTGACGATTATTGTTATTATTTTCCGTTGTAATAATACAAATATTTTCGCACACGAAACTAAATTGACAAATAAGGAAAACTAGTTAACAGAAACGGAATTTATTTGATAAAAAAAATTGGCAAATAGTGAAAAGCAATTGACAAATGCGGAAAAGCAAAAGTAAATGACTGTAATATTGCTACATAATAATTTTTAATTTTATTAATGCTTATTAATCAATTTTAAATTCAATTTGAAGCCATCTTTTTGTACCCCTCTTCCATATTACAGGATGCTGTTAGGTTTACTCTGAAAATTGATTTTTTTTTTTTTAATTGTAAGTCCGATCTTTCTACTGTATTTCATAACAAAACTAACAACATGCAATTTGGTTCTAGAAGTTTTGGAGCTAAATGTTCCGTGTGTTCAAGAGGAATATCATCTAGTGATTGGGTGAGAAAAGCTAGGGATCACGTGTACCATCTTGCGTGCTTCGCATGTGCAGCATGTCACAGACAATTATCAACCGGTGAAGAGTTTGCGTTACACGAAGACAGGGTGTTGTGTAAAGCTCATTATTTGGAGACCTTAGATGGAGGAACGACATCTTCTGATGGTAAATGAAACAAATATCATTTATAACATCTTATTTAGAATTAATTGAAATTTCTTGTAGAAAATATTTTAAAATTTATAAATAGAAACTTACTATATTTTTTAAAACTAAACTAAATTTGTTGAATTAATGTGCACCTTCTTGGTACAAAATAAGTTTTTAAGAAAACATACGAGGGATATTTGACGGAAACCCGATTTTTAAATGAAAAAATATTGTTGATACAAAGAAAATAAAACCGTTTTATTTTCTCTTCTACATAATCCTGTTCCAACTCAATAGACTAGACCAGAGATATTCCAAATTCTTTACGCCCACCAAAAAGTAGGAAACTGCAAGATAAGCTTCTATATCACCCATACCTTCTCGTTCATGCAAATCACCGCCTGCCTATTTCTTCAGGTTAGGGGATTTAAAAAATCACAGAGAGCCAGATCAGATGAATATGAAGGATGAGGTAGCAATTCGAAATGTAGTTCGACAAATTAGTAATAGCGGTTGCAATTTCAGACCAATAAACTGCTTGATTATCATAGTGAACACTTTCTTCTTGGCCAAGTGTGGTCTTTTTTCTTTAGTTCAACATTGAAATATTGCAATAAATTTTCATAATACAGTCCTGTGATCGTCCTTCCCTTTTCCAAGCAACAAATATAGATTATGCCGCGCGGATTCCAAAACACATTTCCAGCAGAAGGAACCGCTTTCGCCTTCTTCTTTTTCTTCTTCTGGTTCTTTGGGTGAGGCGCCAGCACACCACCCACAATAGATCTCTCAGTTCCACTCTGTTAGTCTTATGTCCTAGATAAAAACCATTATTCTCCGCAGGGGAAATTAGAGTACTCTGGTAGGCTCCAATAGATCGCTTCCGAAATGCTTTCCGAAATATTTCTGTCAGAGTCCATTCAGTTCCTTACAAATGCATATTACACGAAGGCTAGTTTCCTTCTGCTTTTCACATCTCCTATACCAGGGCTCGCTGACTAAGCCCATGCTGTAGATATGCTTCTTTAAAGGACAATATCCGGTTATTAAGCCAGTAATTTCTTTTTCAGTACTACGAATTAGGTTAGATGAAAGCCTAGCGTCCTCTTTTGCCTTCTTTAGTATTCTTTCGCCAAATAAAGTTGTTTCGACTGTTCTTTCCCTTCATTAAGAACTTTTACACAACAAAATATTCGTACAAGATATACAAACTGAGCTATTTCACGCACCTTCAATCGCCGATCTTTCAACACCATATCACGGACTTTGTTAATCATTTTCTTGATAATCATTGTAAACGAAACACCTTTGGTACACAGCGTAATCCATACACAAATGATCAGAAGAAAATCCAGCTTCTTTAAGACTATTCCATGCGAAGGGGTAGAAAATCCACGTTATATATTTTTTTTTTACATTTCTTTGTTTTTTTAATGGTTTTCCCGTGCAAAAGTCAACACAAAATTTCTTTGTAACTTTGTTAGGCTTATCAAATGTCATAAACGTATTAATATTGATGATTCTAGCGCCCTCTATCGGAAAGTCACAGTACCGCCAAACGGACCTCGTACAGCCTATATAGTAAAATGTTCTATTCCTTTTCAACTTCATTTTGGGATTAATCAAGTTCAAATTGGGAATATAACTTTCAAAATGAAAACAATCGATTTCAAATTGAGAATAATCAATTTCAAATCGAGAATAAACAAATTCAAATCGAGAATAAATACATTCAAAATGAGAGACAACAATTAGAAATTAAAACTGCTTTTATTATATTGTAAAGTAACATAATTAATAAATTGATTTTGTAAATTACATGATTAGATCGTTTAAATTTAATGCTATAAATCGTTGAATATGCGCTACATATCCTGGATAGTTTGCCGAATTTATTGCAGCATGTATTATCTCCTCTAATTGTTGTAGACAAAACTCCGTCTGGTCTAAATTTACTCTGCCCATACCAGCTAAAATATGTGGCAAAGGCAGATTTAAATCTCGTTTAATAGAAGCTTTTAAGCTGGATCAAGTCATTTTAATTGGATTTAACATTGGGCTGTAAGGACTAAGTCTTAGCAATTTATGGTTGCTGAATTCATTTTCAGTAAATACAGTTTCTATATCGGTATGGCACGGAGCATTGTCAATTACCATAAGTTACATGAGTTTGAAAAATGTTATAGGCTGCACGTAAACACTGACGGACAAATTGATTTGGGTCTTCCATTCTGAAGGCACTTCTTCTGACCTCGTTGTGAATAATTTCCATATTACCAATACAGCCTATACCGTGTATATTAGCTCCGCTGCAACCAGCCATTATATTTCTGCAGTAGGATCCCTTTCTTGATCGTCCTTGTCTTCTTGATATTAATAAATTAAAATTTGTTTTGTCCATGAGTATATTCAGCAACTTTTAATTTATCAAGCGGATAATGTACCAATTATATGGTACATTATCCGCTTGATAAAAGTTGCTGAATATACTCATGACGTTTTATCTTATGTACATCACTATTTGCTCTTTCAGGTTCTTTTCGTATGTCTTTCAATGTGAGCAACAATTTGCCCAAATATTTTTCAAGTGTTTCTTTAGATACTGTTATTTGATGTTGCACTTTTTTGCACCATTTTTAGTTTAAGTTCTTTTAATGTTAATTTTGGTTTTTCTTCAATGCATTGAACGATGCTCCCCCCTGATTTTCACAAATTTTTGTGCCCCTCCCCGTGGCTTTTCCACATTTTTCTTGATTTTTTACCCATCGGTTGTTAGTCGATTTTTTAGCCCAATCTAATCGCATCTGCTTAACGTTGTCATCTTCGCGTTTTTTAATGTAAGGCATAGTAAATGTCTTACTACTGACGCTAAATGATACTCAGTAACACTGAAGTTTGGTATTGTTTTGTTAATCAACGCGTGCTGCAAATTTATTAATTCTCAATTTGAGGTTGATTATTCTTAATTTGAAGTTGGTTATTCTCAATTTGAACTTGATTATTCTCAATTTGAAGTTGATTATTCTCAATTTGAAGTTGATTACTCTCAATTTGAAGTTGATTATTCTGAATTTGAAGTTGGAAAGGTCTAGATCTTAATTGGGTTGTTCCCTGCATTTGTCGTTCGTATACAGGCTGATTAAAATTAAGTGCGCACTACTGCTATCTCTGTTATAATTGATTCTAGAAAGTAGGTTAAATTAGCAACTCTCAATTTGAAGTTGATTATTCTGAATTTGAAGTTGGAAAGGTATAGACCTTAATTGGATTGGGTTGTTCCTTGCATTTGTCGTTCGTATAGAGGCTGATTCAAATTAAGTGCGCACTACTGCTATCTCTGTTATAATTGATTCTAGAAAGTAGGTTAAATTAGCAAAGTATTAGTGTTTTTAACATTGATTAGCATGCAGTTCATGGAAAAAAAATTGAATAACGCATTTTCGAGAAATTTTGAAATTTATAATTTTTTTAAATGGAACAGCCTGTATATTTTTTAAAATTCTGAATGATAATGTTCTTTGTAATATAAAAGTTTCAATACACTATTGTCCTAAAGCGAATAATAAAGTATTTACGGTGGAATTTAGTTGATATCAAAGATACTCTTTCATTCTGTAAAATCAGTAGTAGCATAAGTATATCCCCTTTAAGTTCAGAATCTCTCAAACATTACAGCCAGGAGATTCCGCCAGGAGATTAGCTTTCTGTCATTGGTTTGTTAGTTTTTGTAATGAAAATTTGAATGGAGCACAGTGTATTTTATGGAGTAACGAGACAAATTTTTCAAATAGAGGCATGTTTAATAAGAAAAATAGTCACTACATGCTGCACAAGTTCGATTTAGTTTTAACGTTTGGTGCGGATTAATTGGTTCGGTAGTCGTTGGTCCACTGTTCTACAATGGTACGTTGACAGAAAACAGATATCTGGAATTTATTCGTAACGTTCTAGAGGATTTCCTTGATAACGCCAATTACCTGATGCGCCAAAATTTATACTTTCAGCAGGACGGTACTCCTGCACACAACTATCACCTAGTGCAAACCTACCTCGACACCATCTTTGCCGAAAAGTGGATTGGTACAAATGGTTCAATTCAATGGCCAGCACGCTCCCCTGACCTCTCACCTTTAGACTTTTTTCTTTGGGGATACTTAAAAAATGAGGTGTACAAAACGCGATACGACAACGTGCGCGAATTGCAAGACAAGGTCAGAGAAGTTTTTCGCCAATTAGATAGAAGAACAATCTTAAGAGCCACCCAGAGTGTACTGAAGCGGGCACGAAAATGTATTGAGCAGGAAGGTGACACCTTTGAGCAGTATTTATAAATTATACATTTACTTTCTTCTTTTTAATTTAATTTTGTAAGCTGTAATATGTTAAAATAAACGTTAAACACAAAATATGTATCTGTTTTGTCAAAAGTTAGCGGAGCAATGACAACATTTAGAAGGAAATAGAAACTGCTATAACTACTTTATTATTCGTTTTAGGACAATAGTGTATTGAAACTTTTATATTACAAAGAAGAATATACAGGCTGTTCCATTTAAAAAAATTATAAATTTCAAAATTTCTCGAAAATGCGTTATTCAATTTTTTTTTCATGAACTGCATGCTAATTAATGTTAAAAACACTAATACTTGCTAATTTAACCTACTTTCTAGAATCAATAATAGCAGAGATAGCAATGGTGCGCACTTAATTTGAATCAGCCTGTATATTGCACTTTCAAATATATTATTTTTTTTAGTCAATTACTACCATATGATTGAGTTATAATTTTATGAAGTTCTCTAATATTCCAAAAACATAAAGAAAGTTTGCTCAAAATAAGCAATAAATCTGTAACAGAAAATGTATTTAGACCTATAACAAATATCAAAATTTTTAAATCCCATGTAATACGTATTTTCTGCAAATTTATAGAAGTTGATTCTATATAAATAGATATTGATTCATTTTCCTATTTCCTTCTCACTATTTTATCCAAATATCCTTGAAATATTAATGTAATCTACAGACCATGAAGGCCTAATAAAATTTAGGCTTTTATTATTACATCAATATTCCATAAATTTTCGTAAATATTCAAATACGATTTCCCTTCATTTTTACCTATTTGTTGCTCTAGTTTCCAACTCAAATAATTTTCAAATCCTCCTGTACTTGCTCCAGCCATCTTTTCCGTGATTTTCCTTTTCTTTTCTTGCTTAGTGGTTTTCTGTACAGAACAATCTTTAACATTTTCTTCCTCTGTAATCTTTCCATGCATTCTAACCACCTAATTCTTTGTGCTTTACTATATATAGATAATCTAGATTCTTTATATATTTTTTCTATTTCTGTGTTTGTTCTCCATTTCCAGCCTTCCTCTGTTCTTGTCTCACCATAAATAAATCTCAGTATCTTTCTCTTCCATTCATCCAAAAGAGCTCTTTGAAATTGTTTTAAAATCCATGCATAAATTATTGTAGGTCTTAAAATTGCCTTGTATACCCTTATTTTAGCATTTCTGGACACCAATTTTTCTAATTTCTGTAATTTCCTTTTGCAATTTTTTCTTTTATTTCCTGATCCTTGCCCCCATTTTCTTCGATTTACACTCGTAGATATACTTATTTACCATTTCAAACGAATATGCGCAACCTCCTTCACTCTTCATTGTAATTGTCTAGATTACCCATTATTGTTTTTTAACTTATTTCTATTGCCTTTTGTTCTATCTTTTTGAAGATTCTTATTAATATTTTTTTCTTATTTTACTATTAGGGCTATATCATCCACGAAAGTTAAACGATGCTGTTCATTACTGAAAATCTTTCCTCCTTTTTAATTCCGCTTTTTCTGACAATTTCTTCGAGCGTTAAGTTAAATAGTGCGATCAATACTGGGTCTCCTTGTCTTTATTTATCTCAAAATCCTCTGACCTATATCTCTCTCATATCAATGCATTACTCGATTTTTCCGTCGCCATTCTTTTCAATTTTGTCATTTACTTAGCATTTCCAGACTATTCATCATTTTGTATAGTTGTCTTCTCTTTATACACTGGTATGACTGTTTAAAGTCAATAAACAGTACAGTACATACAGGTTTAGTTTGTACTCATAGCAAGTAAAGTGTGTTTTTTCAAGAGGTGTAGGATTATAAATTGAAATAAGAAACACAATTGTTAGGTAATGAGAATTTTTTTCCTAATCGCTAAGATAGTTTTTGACAATAATGTTGGAAAATGATTTCGGGCATATGGCCATCACGGGAGCTTCTGAGGCACTTCTTTCTGTAGCATAAATTTTAGACTGCTTTTTCGAGCGTTTAAGGCCGTATGTTACAAATGTTGGTTTCCACGGCTGCAATAGTTGTTGGCTTGTTTGCGTGGACCAATGACTTCAAATAGCCCTACAAAAAAATTCTAGAGGTGCCAAATCACATGATCTTGAAAACCAATGTGCAGGTCCACTTCTGGAAATAATCTTATCGCCGAACACTTCCTTCAATAAATCGATGGTTTCGCCATGTGGCACCGTCTTACTGGAACCAAGGGTTTTCCGGACCATGGGAATAAAAAATCGTTGGGCATGCCTCTATACCGTTCGGCATTTTCGGTGACAGCTCGATTATCTTTATTTTTGAAGAAGCATGGCCCGATTATGCCATCGGGTCACAAACCACACCAAATAATGCATTTTTCGGGGTGCATCGGTAGTTGACAACTCACCTGTGGATTAGTGTCGCTCCAAGTGCGACAATTTTGCTTATTCACAAAGCCACTGAGCCAGAAGTGAGCCTCCTCACTGTACTCAATTTGACCATAACACAGTGGATCAACTTTCAACTGTTTAAGCGCCCAATTACTGAACTGACGTTGAAAACGATGGTCGGTTGGCTTGAATTCTTGCACCAATTTAATCTTGTAGGCATGTAAGCCAAGATCCTTGCGCAAAATCTTACACAAATTCGATGGGCACAGGCCAAGATCTTGCACACGATGAAGAATCAAAGAATTTGGATCATCCTTAACACTGGCCAAGACAGCGATGTTATTTTCTTCAGTGCACACTACGCAATCTCGTTGGTGGATGAGAGTCCAAAAGAGTAAATGGAGTGCGAAATTTTTCACTTGTGTTGCCAATAGTCGTCTCAGTTGGATGTATGCCGTAAATTGGGCGAATCACTTTGTGAACATTTTTAACTGAACACTGATTTGAGAAATCAATTTTCACAATTTGTAGACGCTACTCGGCTGTAAGTTTTTGCATTATAAAATGTCAAACAATACTGAATAAAATGGCGGTATGACTTGTCAAATTAACTGTTATAATGTCAGAGTTTCTTCATATTGAAATAGAAAAGTATTAAAAAAACACACATTAGTATATTTCCGCCTATGGTTAAAATCTGATCCATTACTGATCTGTTCATTTAAACACAGCTTGGTACACTTCTAATACAGCTTCAACATAATAGCGGTGCTATTGGTACCTTGAGCCTTTCCTTTGGTATTTCTTCTTTTCCCGATATTATTTTAATAAGTCTCTTTCAACATTTCTGCTGTTATATTACTTTCGCCTTGGCTTTTATTATTTCTTAATCTTTTTATTGCTTCCTCTGTTGGTTGTTCTACTGGCATTTGAATATTTGCTCCTTCCCGTTCTTCCCATATATTCCCATTGAGAAGCTCTTTAAAATAGTTTTCCCATATTTCCACTATTTCCGCCGAGTTACATATAAGTTCTTCTTGGGTATTTTTTTATGAATTTACTTCTGCTTTGGGTTTCTCTTTCTTTTTTACTTCTTGGTAAAAAGATCTTATTTCCTTGTTTTCTATCTTTTTCTGTATTTCCCTCGGTTTATTTGCATTATATTTCCTTTTCTTTTCCCTACGTATTTTTTTCATTTGTTTTCATGCATCCATATACATACTCTTTAATATTATCTTCGCTATTTCTTGTTATTTTATTTTGCTTTTTTTAATTTTCTAAATTATCTTGGCACTCTTCATCCAACCACTTTTTCCCATATTTATCAAAAACCTTGAAATAATATTTTGCAAAATTGAAACTAGATACCTTCTAAAGTATAAATCAATCAAATTAAATTCATTCACACCACATTCTTTGAAAAAGTGTATTCCAAACTATAAATATTTAATGATTTGTTGCAAACACTAGATCGATAAATTAATGTTAATTCATTATTATTAATTCTAGTATAACTACAACTGATAATTCTCTTTATTTGGCTAGATGGTTGTGATGCAGAAGGTTACCATAAAAATAAAGCGAAACGTGTCAGAACTACCTTTACAGAGGAACAACTTCAGGTTCTGCAGGCAAATTTTCAGCTAGATTCCAATCCTGACGGACAGGATCTAGAGAGGATTGCGCAAATAACGGGCCTTAGCAAGAGAGTCACCCAAGTGTGGTTTCAGAATTCACGAGCGCGTCAAAAGAAACACATGCACACGGGGAAGGTGAAAACACAAAGTAAGTAGAATGAATAATTCGACTTTTACTTGACGAAGATTCATAATTTAAAATAAATAAAGCTAATAGTTAAAATCTTCACGTTATTATTATACTGATTATCAAAAAAAAAAAAACCGGACATCCAGAAAAAGTCGACCAATTGCAATGACATTTTTTATACTACTTTGTTTTGTCTCTGATAGGAAATGACAACAATATGGACAAAGAAAGGTGTACAATTTTTTTAATTTGTTTTATCAAAAAATTATGTTCTTAAATTTGCGTTTTGTTGGTATGCGGGAAGCCGGTTTTTCAATAAGACAAATTTTCGACCACATGGGACCCATTGTGTCAACAGTGTTACAGTGTTGGTTCAGGTGGTTTGAAGAAGGAAGCCATAATCGTCATCATGGATCCGGACGACCTCAAGCAACTACAGCACGAAAAGATCGTCATTTGAGAATTGCAGCTTTATAAGACAGAATTTTCACAACCCAGTCGATTTTGGGAGTTTTACAACAAAGAATATCTGTAGCAACAATATATCGTAAAATACGCGCTTTTGAGCTTCGTTCGTATAGACCATTTTTATGTGTCTCACTGACAGCTTGACATTGTGCTGCTCGGATTAAGGGTTCTGGCATTACGCCAGATCAAATTGCGATGATGAGTGGAATCGGGTTGTGTTCTTTGATGAGTCTCGATTCTGTCTGTCGGTCCACTTTGGTCGCAGAAGAGTAAGGGAGGAACGCATAAATTTAAAATTTGCTGTGGAACGGTATACGGCCCTTACACCAGGATGATGGTATGAGGTGGTAGCAAGTATCAGGTCATCTCTAGTTTTTATTGACAGACATTTGAATGCAAGCGATTACATGCGAAACGTACAACAGCCTGTTGCACTGTTGCCATACCTACGAAGATTAATTCAATTCCTTTTCTAATAAGACAACGCACGTCCTCATACAGCTAGAGTTACTTTCTACAAGGTTCTTACAAGAAAATAACGTGATCCTGCTACCATGGCCTTCTCGTTCCCCAGACTTGTAACAAATCGAACATGTGTGGAATATGGTTGATACTCAATGGGTAATTTATCCCAACCACCAAATAACCTACTTGACCTTCATCACTAAATTCAAGAAGCCTGAGCTGACATTTCCCAGGATAGCATAAATCATTTAATTTCAAGCATGCTTCGAAGAGTTAGCAAATGCATTAGAAACCGCGGCGGACCCACTCATTATTAAATAATATTGTTAATTTTTAATAATATTTAATAATATTGTAGTTTGAAAATATAATAATTTCTTAAGTTTGATTAAACAAACATTATGTATAAATTTTATTAAAATTGATCCACTCTTCCGGGTGTTCGGGGATTTTTTTAAAGTCAGTATATGTATAATTGTAAACCGACGAATGTTTCGTCAGCATAGTGGCTCCAGCATACTTCCTAGAGCACGATATGAACTATTTAAGAAAACTATTTCTGTGGTATATCCTGTAATAAAGGAAAAGCAAAATTAAAATTTAGATTACAAACGTACACTGGAAAACCTAGTGAAAATATTTGTATGTATTTAAAAAACTTAATATAAACACGGTTTTCAAAACAAATAATAATTTATCCAACAATAAAGATAGAACAGATAAAAATAATAAATCTGGAGTCTATAAGTTAATGTGCGGAAACAGTAAAGAACTGGAAGATCGTTTGGAAAACGTATTGCTGAACATAGTTCTACGTTACTAACAAGATTCCACTTTTGCCAATTATCTACTAGAAGAAAACCACACATTCAATCAGAATTTTCAAATTTTGCATTTAGAAAATAAAGAGACTAAATTTAATTTACTAGAAAGTTTAGAAATTAATAAACTAGTCATACATTTTACTTAATGATAAATTGGATTTAAATAACTCACCTTTGTTAAATTTATTCATTTAAAGCAAACGTTTAGACGGTAATAGAAATTCATATTTTATTAAAAATGTGATTTGTAAACATGTTTAGTGCACCATACTATAACAGTAAGGGCTGATCAGATGGGCCACATATTTTCATTACAATATTTGTGTAAATTCTCAGATTTTAAAGACATGGTAAAATAATATTAACCTTGTTCATTTTCTATTTCTTATACAACGTGTTTCTTAATTGAATATCAATTTTGAAAGGGGCGTTTCTTAAGGTTAATTTAAGAAAAAATATATAAAAACATAAGTCCAGAAATACTCCCTTTCCGAGATACAGAGTGTTAAGCTTCTAAGAAAAAAATCGTAATAGTACGCGACTGCATTTTCTTAAAACAAAAATTATTTCAGAAACACCCATTTATTTTAGAGCAAATTTTAACCCTTGACTTGTACAACGCAAGGTTTTTGCGTGCGTTGTATGAAAACAAGTCAAAAATATAAAACATAAAAACCATTATAAAAGTAATAACCAATTCTGATCTAATTACTGAACAATTTTAATTAACTGTTTACAAATTAATAACAATTTCGTAAAACGAAAAAAAAATTAGATGAATTGTTGAAAATGCCCACCACCTCCTAGGATACATGCTTCAACTCTTCTTCTCGTATTCGTGCGCGCTCTTTGAAAAATGCCCTTCTGCAATTCTTCTATTCTGTACAGTGTTAACTGGATCGCTGTCAACCAGAGTTTTAAAATGTCTCCATAAGAAAAAGTTCAATCTGTGGACCTCGGAGGCCATGGTTGAGATCCACCACGACTTACCCATCGGGCATGAAATATACGATTTAAATTTTCTCTTGCTTCTAGACTAAAATGCACCGCCATGCATGAACCACATACTATTTCTAACTAAAATTAGCACTTCTCCAAGCAACATTGGCAAAGCATCCTCTAGAAATCGACGAAAGTTATAACCATTTAGCTTTTGTGGCAGAAAAAAAAAGCCCAATTAAGTAATTTTCAACAATTTCAGTCCAGACATTTAACGAAAATTGCTCTTGGTGGTTATATTCAACAATTGCGGGTTTTCCTCGACCCAAACATGATCCGTTATGTGAATTTCTGATAGCGTTTCTTGTGAAGTTAGCTTTATCTGTGAACATTACCGTCAAACATGGGATTTTGCGCCACATTCTTCAAAAACCATTGACAGAAGTTGATACGCAAACGAAAATCTCGAGTAAGTAAGACTTGGACCCGTTTAATATGATACGGGTATAACAGAAAATCGTGAAGAATTCTTTAAACTTGAATGTGCGAGATATTCAAGTTATTTCCAATTTTTCTAGTGCTAAGTTCAGAATGTTCATCAATTGAATTTAAAACTTTCTTCAATTTCGAGAGTTCTTGTAGTACGATGGGACCTTTTAATTGTTTGATTGTTTGGCCTAAAAGTACCTATTTCAGTTAATCTTCTATGTACGTTTGAAAATGTTGCTCTATCTGGTGTAACTCCATCCGAAAAGCGCTTTTGATACAATCGTCTAGCCTCTAGTGCGCTGCCATCCGTCAAACCATACATGTAATAAATGTGAGCCAACTCAAGACTAGTAAATTTAACCATTTTTTTCAAAATAACACTGCACAGATATTAATTTAAATGTCAAAATAAATAAAACAACAACAAACATAGACTACTATTAATATTCTGCTTTTAGTATGGGAACAACAATTGTTCTTAATTCCTTCACTGAAAAAGTTGCGAAAAAAAGGTAAGAGACATTTTTTGTTACATTAATAAAATAATTTTTATTTAAAAAAAAACAATGGCGTACCATTATTTTTTCAAACATATTCAGTCCAAATTTCGCACGAATGCCACTGATAGAAAATTTAAAAAAATGGTTGCATCGGAAAATGCCTCTTTATGGTAGGAAGGCATATGCCGAATTTCATAAAAATACATATCTGTTTCTTAGAAGTTTAACACCCTGTATCTCGGAAAGGGAGTATTTCCGGACTCATGTTTATATTAACTTCTTGTCTTAAAATAACCTGGAGAATCGGTCAGTTCAATATTGACATTCAATTATGAAACATGATATATACCGATTTTAATTTGTAACGTGCTCTAGTAAGTTATAACGACCCGACTTGTAGGATTATCTCTTACCCGAAACAAGGGCCACTTCTACAAATGAGATGTGGACTGTAACAGAAAAATTTCTTTTTCTTTAGAAATTCCTTGCATCTAATATTTTCTCGGAAGCAAGTAATTATAATGATAATAAGTACAATTAAAAAAAAACAATTTATCATCAATTGCGAATATGCTGCAAAACTATAATGTAACGTCCTTACTAGCTTTCCAGTTTTAAATATATAAACGAAAAACTTGAATAAATTTATTTTAGATTTCGTAAAGTGCAAGTAGTCCTCTGTGAAAGTTAAAAATGTGGAGACCCGTTATATTTTACATAGTGTACTGTCATTTACAAAGAAAATACATAATATTATCACTGGACATTATTTTATTTCCAATTTTATATATTTCATGTGTAATTAATGTGTACAATATTTGATAACACCTACATATTAAATACATAATACTTAGCATGCTAGAAAGCAGTTAAATCCGTCTCTGCAAGATAACTGTGTTCGATCGGCATCTCAAGGGAATTAGAAGGGTTTTAATATATACCTGTCAATTCTTGGTATAATAGGCAGGCTGGTCGATTTCAATAAGTCGACTCGTTATAATATCAAATGAACTACAAGTGCCTGATGAAGCCACTGTGCTGACGAAACAATTGTCGTTTTACGATCACATATTAATAAAGTGACGATTTTAACTATTAGTTTTATTTCTATTTTAAGTAGAATGAAGTTATTTATAGTTTTATTCTTTGTAGACTATAAATAACTGTAAACTGCTCTTATTAATGATTGTAAAATATTTTTAGATTCTTTCATTTCAATGTAAAGAAATAATTAGAGATTTTATATATTTATAATTCTACCTAAAGCAAGTTTGAGTACCTTTTACTACGAAAATAATAAAGTTTTAATAAAATTCTTTTAAATATTTAATGATAAATATTTGCTATTTTCTATTTCAAAATTGTTTCAGCCTGAGGATATTTTTTATATTAATACTTAAGTTTCAAAGCAAAACGTATTGTTATTGTTCATTACCTAAGATCTCGTACAGTTTTTCGACATTTTATATAACTTTCACAACAAATATAACAATCTTCATTTTCTATTCACTATTTTCATAATTATTGTTGAATTTAAAAATTATTATTTTCTTTTAAAAAGTTTTTAATTGGAGACTGTGTTTAAGTAAAACACTTAAAATGGGTTTAAAACTCCTTACCATGTTAATATTCGTATACTAAATGCGTATTTCAACAACTAAGTTGTTATCCTCAGTATGGAAAAATAACAATGTTTGACAGTGTACACGTGAACGTCTTGTAAAGTGTTTCGCGATTTTTCTGTCAGTTTTATTATGTCACATGTTCAACGCTGTTATTTTTTCCTACTGAGGATGACAAGTACGAAGTACGAGATCGAAGAAGGTTTTGATAATGTTTGTTTCCTGTGCTCATTCATAATTTCATTAATTTTGCTGGATTCGGTCCATCCGGACCGACATCGGTATTGATATGAAAGCGTGGACCCGTGTATCGTAGAATAGATCGTGTACCGTACCGTCAATATATGTAGGTTGAAAGGTTCGGACTGAATCTTTAGAACGGAAAACTATCAAATCTATCAATACGTGAAGCTATGTAAATGTAATTAATATTGGACCCGTGGACCCGTGTATCGTAGAATAGATCGTGTACCGTACCGTCAATATATGTAGGTTGAAAGGTTCGGACTGAATCTTTAGAACGGAAAACTATCAAATCTATCAATACGTGAAGCTATGTAAATGTAATTAATATTTGCATAGTGCAATAATTATATCAATTATACTTACGTTGTTTTTCGTTATTACTTGTACAGAAATAGTAAATTATTACTGATTGCCAGTAGTTAAAAATTAATTTATTTACACTTATTTAAAAATAAAACAATAACAACTCTTGCTTTTACTAAGCAAATTTATTATTTTATTTTTGAAAGGTTACAGATATAGTAAAAAATAAATATAACGAAATATAAAAAAAAATATTATTACAAACACAAATAAATTTAAGTCTTTCAATAACCAACAAACTAAACTTACTTACCTACTTATTACGTATTTTTTTATAGATTTTATCTTTTATTCCAGCATTTAATATACTTACTATATTTATAAAAAAATATTAGTTACTAAAAATTTTGTAAAAATTTTAAGTTATAATTTAAAAAGACAATTTTCTCTACTTTTGATGGAGACAAGCTACTGCGTCTGTCTGTTTGCCTTGACGCTGGCGAGAATCGGTACCGTACGCGTAAGGAACGAATTCAATAAAAGTATTGAATTCGTTCCTTCGGACCGAGTTCAGACAAAGTTGCGGACCGGGTCCGATTATATCCAACAGCGGACCGAATCCTTTGGACCGGGTCCGGCTGGAACGACACAGCTCTAGTGTTTATGGTGCGGAAGTAAACTTTGATACCATCGTTATAAAGATACGTAAAAATAATAAAATAAAATAATGCACTGATTACATGCGAATTTCTTTCTGTTTATCTTGGTGGTTGGGTGATCACGTGCCCTTGTGCCCTTTAGTACCAGCCGCCACTGGCATTAGTCAGTTTTAATACAAAATTATCGCAACTCCGGCAGCGCAAGAATTAATACAAATCTGTACTTGTATTATAACACTGCCTGTCTCTACGTGTTGACTGAAATGTAAGGACTGAAGATTTGCGAGCGCCCGACGATTAAACCAAACAAAGACGAAAACGACACAAACTTTACCAAGTACATTTTGGCTTTATCTATTTATTGTCGTTTTATCAACACCGCAGATTTAAATACTTTAAATATACTATATCTATAAACTATACATTGTACCTAATGAATTTTGTTATATACTTCTTTATTTTAATTTTGCAGTGCACAACGGAAGAGATGACAGCAATAGCTTTAGTCGACACATAAATTTACATCTTACATACTCCTTTCAACAACAAAATAATAACAAAGGCTCTCCAATTTTTACACCTACTGGTAAGATTCATTTAGTTTTAAGATTTATTAGTTAATTACTAAAGGCCGGATTATATGTAAAAAAAAAACTGAAAATATGCGCATAAATATGCAGATGTTTTAGCCTAAATATGCACTTCCTTATGAAAATTATGCAGGTAAAAAATACGAGGAATGTTAGAAAATGGAATACTATAGAAAAAAATATTCTATTATGTTTACTACAAGTTTATTTAGAACATTTTATAATTAACTATGAAAGCAATTTACAATCACAAATTTCTCAGTTTTCAACAGAAAAATTGTGACGCTTCTCTGAAAACATGTATTTATATATTGAAAAGGTTCGTTCTACGTCGATGCTTGTTATAGGAGCATATTTCAAATAAGAAATATCATCTATTGTCAACTCAATATTTTCTACTGAATCACCACACAAGATTTTAGCAATACGCTTTAGCTTTTTAAAACCCGAATTTTTTCCTATTACACTTAAAAATTTTTCAAACACGGACGTCCCATCCCACTTTAATATCAAAACATGACTTTTCAAATTTGTTTATTATTTCAACGCTCTCGATTAGCGACATAAATTGTTCTTCCAATTGCAATATGGAAGTGGAAATAAAACTGTAATTGACTTTAATGAACGCCAACTGTTGAGGTATTTCTTTACTCGAGTACACCTTTTGGGCGTCTATCACAGATTGTGCATCCTTGCCAAGATCTATAATAATTGTCTTTATTCCTTCATAATGATTTGCATTAAAAATAGCAGTCTCCAACCACGTTCCCCATCGTGTGATTACTGGTTGAGGAGGAAGCAGAGTACCGTGTAGATGTTGTTTGTAAAACTGAACTCGTAATGGGGCCTTTAAAAATACTTTCTTAATACTACTAATTAAAGTATTTACTAAAGGAAAATGGTTTCTGACTTCTTCTGCAACACCATTTAGTCCGTGAGCAAAGCAAGTGTGAATTAAATTTGGATAAAAGATTTTCAAGTTAACATCCGACAAAAACAATAGAATTTTCTCTGTTGGAATCGATTCCGGTAAGAAGAAAGTTGCCAGTTCTTCCTGTATAAACCTTGTTATTGTCAAATTATTTGCCTTTTCCAACAGTTTGGATGAAATTAAATAAGATTTTTCTGGAACCGATACGATTATTAAGTGAACTATATATCGGCCCACACCACAGTAGTTTTATCTACGCATATATAAAGATAATTGTTTGTTACAACCTTCAATGTTTCTGCATAGATACAGCGAATATATTTTTTTCTTAACGTGCTCTTGTCGGGAATGTTATATTTGCTGATGTACTTTTGCAAAAATAACTTGACATATAAATTGTTTAATTTATGTAGTGGAATATCTGCCGACACAAACATTTGACACAAATCTTCATTAAATTGTTCTTGTTTCGATTTTTTGGAAATTGATGTTTGCTGACTCTTCTTCGCCAATTTCATCGTTTTTAGTCTTGCAGCATGAGATGAAGTTTTCATATGTTAGTCAACTTGGAACTCTCTCAGTTGTAATCTGCAAAAAAATATGACATCGGTTGTTTTCTTATAAAATAAATGTTAGTAAAAGATAAAAGAATAATTAAAAACTTAATTAATTAATTAATTAATTAATAAGGGGAAATAAACTTAAAATTTTACTCACAATTTTGCAGCATGCTACGCAAAACACTTTTTCTTCATCCATACGCAATTCTGAATAAGATGCAATACATCCAGGCACAGTCGCTATTTTCGGCATTTTTGCTATTATATATTACAACTCACAAGTTCAAAGGCCAACGTAAAATAAAATTACTTTTGAATATGGGAATAAATTTCTCCGAATAGCAAAGAAACACATATACTCCTAATTTTCTGGTAAAATGTATTTTTGTATTTATTTAGAAGTTTTAAGGTATTAGCTTTTCCTGGAATTTTGTCTCGGCCTTGATGTATGGGAAGAGCATTAATAAATTCTTGACGCTTATCGGAAAAGTAACGGTAAGAGGCTTAGTAAAGGCTATTTTTAATTTAAGGAGGGCTGTTTAATTTTTGTTTGTTTGTTACATCCACGACATATTTTTAGTAATGCCTATAATAAATTTGATTTAGTAAATAAATAAAACTCAGATACTTAAATATGCAAATAATATACAAAATGCATATATTTTGCAAATTTATGCAAACTGCATATAATTCGGCCTTTATCTATTACATTTAAGAAATACATATATCTATTTAGTAAATATTTTGGCTAGCAATAACTTTTCGGAAGAATTTAAGGATATTTATAAAACAATTCAAGCAAATAATGCTTTTATTGTTCCTCACCTGCTCTACTGTGATCAAATTGTATGGGAACTGATTCATTTAAACTTCAATCTGCTTAAATATTTTTCCTAGGATGACATCACTGCTCTTTACATCTCTGCAAAATGTCATTAATTTTGTTATGTTAAGTATTTTTCTGACAAAAAAGTTTTTCTACAATGTTTGTAATAAACTCATGTTCAAAATAACGCACCATTCCATTAATTCGATTATAATTTTTATAAAATTATTTAATTGGTGAATTCATTCATCATCAAAAAATAATCGAACTCGAGAAAATTTTAATCTTTTTTAATGGAAACTATGGAAAAAATTATAAATTACATTTAATTACAAATTCAGAAACAAAACGATATTATTGGAAATCTTAAAAATTTGAAAAACAAAAAGAAAAGGAACTAAAGAATAAAAGTTAATAGTTCCCTAGCTCTGATACCTGCTTGCATTCGCCGTGGTAAGCTCACTATCAAATTTTGGATTACTTCTTAGGGAATATTATCCCACTCGAAAAGAACGGATTTTTCCAATTCCTGGAGATTAATAGAAGCTGGTAAATGCCGCCTTACTGATCTTTTTAGAGTATCCCTTTCATGCTCAATTGGATTTAAATCTGGACTTCGTGATGGCCAGTCCATGACTTGAATATTGAAGTGGTATAAACGGCATTACATAGACATTAATTATGTTTTAGAAGTAGTATTCAGCATTCATTCACCTTTGGCGAATAGGAATTAAATCTGTACAGGCGTCAAAGCAAATAGCTCCCCAGAACGTTCTTAATCCACCACCAAAGGGCTCCCTTTGAGATATTGTGCAGTCATAATATCTTTCTCCATATTTTTTTCGCGACCATCTGGTTATTTCAAACTTACTCTAGTCTCGTCCGAAAACAAAACTCGCTTCCAATCTTCAACTGTACAATCTGCATGATTTCTAGCAAATCTCTTTCGTGTGGCGCGGTAAGTAATGGTCCAACTGCAGGTTTCCTACTATTCAATCTTACTTCCCTCATCCTTCTCCTTACAGTTAAAGCAGAAACACTGGCATTTCTGACCGCTTCAAGCTGGTTACTGAGTTCTGTGCTTGTTATTCGCCTATTTCTGAAAGCTTACTGTTGCGAAAAACGATCAACTCTTACACTTATGAGTCGTTTTCTATCATAACCATGTCTTTTCGAGTGCGATCCGGTTTCGCTAGATCTTCTAATCATTCGACTGACTGTCTAATTATTAACGCCCAGCAAATTAGCTACATAACTCATTATACATCTTGCTTCTAACAAAGTCGAACATTTTTTTGGTTGGAACATTTTTTCTATTAGTAAATTCGTAAATTTTCTATTAGTTGGACATTTTAAAACATCTTAAAATGTATTCCTCGTGAATTAAAGCATAATATCAAAAACTTGTGTCAACATGTCGTACATGGTTGAAATTAGAAAAAAAACTCTTTCTAGCGGTGTCAAAATCCGACATAGTGCCCATAAGAAATAAGAAAGTTGATGATGGCCAGATAGAACCGAAACGTCATCTGGAAATTTCGAGTTTAGCATTAGATAGTAAATCAAAAGTAGCCTCCAGAATGTGTTTTTAGTTTTCCTCTGCAACCCCAAATAAACGTGCTAGAGGTAAAGGGAGAAAATGAGTTTCTTTCGTTTTTTAAATAAATCTCGTACGTCATTTGACACAGGTCCATTTTCTCTTCGGGTTCATAACAAACACAAAATTTGGCAACTTTACCAAATTTAAACCTACCCTCTATCTCCAATAACAAGCGAGATCACCTTGGTGAGGGTCGAAAATGAATCAGCCTGTATAATCATATATCATATCATATTGTGATCATTCCAACTTTATTGATTCGACAGAAGAAAAAATTCCAATTTAGATGAATTAATGGAGTATGGACCATGGAAAATCACTGCGTAAACATGTAAAATTCTCAAAAAAAAAAACAAATAATAATTTATCTAAGGATAAGACATACTTAGCCTTAGACATTAAAAATATGGAGTTTATTTTCTCCAAAATTAATCAGAACGAAATTACATTTAGTATGAGAGGTATTATAAACAGGTGTTTTTTAAAATTCATACTCAAAGTAAGTCATGAAATGTACATTGTAAACAGTACCACACTACAAATTCTACATAACTTTATTTTATTTATAGTTTGAAATTTATTTATGTTCGTATGATGGTTGCTACAAAGTGATGCAAGTATACATTTACATTAAATGATCGAAATACCCACCATCTGCATCAAGACACTTCTGGCATCTTCGCCTAATACCGTTGATAAATAACATTTTGCAGCATACTCGTAGTAGGATGGTTATTGATTTCATTTATTTTTTCCGATATTCTGTGGCGTAGTTCATCCAGGTCGTGTACTGGCTGTTGAAAAATTGCGTTCTTTATATACGCCACAAAAGAAAGTCACATGGAGTAAGGTCACAGGATCTTGGTAATTATGGAATGGGTGTACTCGTATTGCGACTAATAATACGATTGTCAAAAAATTCTCTTATCATGTTTAAGGTTTCATGTGATGTGTGGGTTGTGGCTCCTTCTTGTTGAAATACCCAAAATGTTTTTTCATCGTCGTGAATTTCATCAACAAAACGCTTTAAAATCTCTTCTCGATATCATTCTGGATTCAACGTGCCTAAAAGAATTCATTGTTAATGTTTATTATAAGAACATTATTTGTTTTTTACCTTAAAAATGTATGGTCCAACTACGCCTTGAAATTGCTGCCTACACGCCTACCTCTTGTGGATAAAGTGGAACCTTTTCGATGAAATTGGGTTTGTCATGTTTTGTGAATTAATGTAGCATTCTAAATGACATTACATCTTATCCGTCAAAAAATCCTTTCCAAGACATCATTGTTAACAGGGTTTAAAACCATCGGCAATATGTGACACATTGCGGATAATCAGTTTCATGTAACTGTTGGACGGCTAACATACATAATCATACATACATAACATTATTTACCAAAATTAAAAATACAGTTTTCGAAATGCCCTGAAAAATTAAATATAATCCGAAGCTTTCCAAATTTGTTAAAGTTCTTGGAGAGAAAACATCTCCACTAGTTTGACAAGCCAACGAAGATTTATCTGATGCTGTAACAGAATTTAATATCATGCTGGATACTCTATTCTTAGAAGAAATGCTTTCCTCTATCGGTGATTCAATCATATTAGTTGCATAATAACTGTCAACGACATGACGGTTGACAGAATCTCGGAAATTTTCCAATGTAATTTGAATTTTCCGCTCAAGAAATTTATTTTTCGTGAAAAATAAAATCTTGTATGAATCACTGGCGTTATGTCAATTCCTCGGCAATCCCTCGGGCTGAGTTAACGTCGCCCTCAGAGCAATATAATACCCATAACGCCCTTGGTGTATAAATAACTATTTTATATTCTAGTTAAAACCATATTAACTAAAATCAAAACTATGAACCTTGCAGCCAAAACACAAATGATAACTCAAATACGTTTTGGCAGTTAACGTGAAAATATCGTCTGGCTGGTTCACATTTTCGCAATTCCAAAGCTATCTTTGAGTGTGAATTTAAAAGAAGCACATTTTATTATATGAACACCAAAAACATGAGAACGAATCACCAACTCTATAAAATAAGGCAAGACAAAATGATGAAACCAGTCTCAAAATGAAGTAAATTTATTGTACTATCAACTACTTTTGAATATTTCTACACGTTGAGAATCAGGACGTCGATATTCCAATTTCCCCTTGTTTTCGGGGTCATATTCATAAACTGAAGATTCATTCTCGATGGTGATGTTCATACTGGTTACGTAATTCTCGACAAATGTTTTTTCGGTAACTATGTGGCACAATTTTTTCTGGAATTCGACGTCTGAACTTGACTCTTTCTTGACCAATGCCTAATTGCCTCAATGACGGTACACAGGAATATTAAGCTTTGCATGTTAAGACGAGGTACTCGAAATTACCGTTTCAGGTTAAAACTTATTTCTATCCCACTACTCACACAACGGCGTTGTTGGAAACTTTATACTCATATCTAGTTTTACTTAAATACATATCCATTAACTAGTATTTGTAAGTGTATATATTTTGTCTGAAATAAATTTTATTTTATAGATTCTTCGCTGGACGAATTATCCCAGGAGTCGACTATGCATTGCATGCAAGGGGAAGTGTAATTCTTTTCTATTGTACAAACAAGAGACTAACTGATAAATGTATTGGCAATTTCCCAATATATTTCGTGATTTGCTATAAATAAATGTATTATTATAGCGTCGAATATTTTGTTATTTAGTCGTACTTATTTATTATTCATTATACATAGATAATTGTAAATTTAGCTGAAATAAATAGACTATATCCTTAGCGGCATATGTTAAACTCAAAGTTAATTATTGTATTGTTTTAAGTGTATTATAATGACTTTAATAAAATATTACATAAAAACAGGTCGAGTTTTATTCACATTTGGAATAATTTAATTACAGGATTGGTTAATACAATCTGAGATAAGACCGTTCATAAAGTGTTTCTTTGCAGTTCGCACTGCCCAAGTGCGAACCGCAAATTGTACTTTATCTCCTTCTACCGCACATAAATATGCACTGAACTGTACTACTACACACGTTAGTCATTTTAATGACCGCAAAGAAATACTTTATGAACTGTACAAAGTTAAGTCCTATTGATTAATATAAAAAATACAGTGAAAATTATTTTAAGAAGAAAATCAAGTATTTTAAAATTTATGTTTTAAAATAATAACAAACAATATCATAAAATACACATTTGACCATGCTTTGTATACTAAAAACGCATAGGTAATTGAAATGAAATGAAAATTTTGTATCAGGTAGTATTCAATAAGTAAATAAAGCATCTACCATGAAAAGAATCTTAATCATCTGGAATGAAAATGACTGTTACCAAGAATATTATTATCCCTGAAAAGCAATTTTCAGCAAGATGGAGCTCCACCTCATGTAGCTCATGATACGAGGCATGTTTTTTTAAGTAAGTACCGTTTTGAAATTAAAAAAAAGACGTGCAAAGATATCTCAATAATTTTATTTTTACATGAAAGCCTGTACCTTAATCTACTTTTCTACATAATTTCCTTCAATATTGAGGCACTAGTCATAACGTTGTACCAGTTTATGAATACCCTCCTCATAGAAGTCTGCCGCCTGACTTGTTAACCACTGCATCACAACTGTTTTGACTTCGTCATCGTCTTGAAGACGCTGGCCGCCCAGGTGATTCTTCAAGTGCAGGAACAGATGGTAGTCACTGGGCGCCAGATCAGGGCTGTACGGAGGATGATCTAGAGTTTCCCATTTAAAAGATGTGATGAGATCTTTGCTCTGATAAGCCACATGCGGACGGGCATTGTCATGCAGCAAAACGATGCCCTTGCTCAACTTGCCTCGTCTTTTGTTCTGGATTGAACGGCGCAGATTTTTCAAGGTCTCACAATAAGCTGCTGCATTGATTGTCTCATTACGAGGCAGAAATTCCACAAGCAATACTCCTTTTCTGTCGCAAAAAACTGTGCACATGATTTTCCGGGCAGAAATTGTTTGCTTAAACTTCACTTTTCCGGGTGAATCTGAATGCCGCCATTCCATGGACTGTTGCTTTGATTCAGGTGTGACGTAGGCCACCCATGTTTCATCGCCCGTAACAATTTGGCTTAAGAAATCATCACCGTCGTTGCGGTACCGCTCAAGGAAAGTCAATGCACTGCCTAAACGTTTGGTTTTGTGCACAACCGTCAACATTTTTGGTACCCAACGTGAGCACAATTTTCGATAATTCAAGCGCTCGCTCACAATGCCCTACAAAACACTACGCGAAACATTAGGAAAGCCATCACACAAGGAGGACATCGTAAAGCGTCTGTTTTCTCTCACCTTATTGTCCACTTCCTGCACCAAACTTTCATTAACGACCGAAGGACGCCCACTCCGTTGTTCATCATACACATTTGTGCGGCCATCTTTAAATGCTCTCACTCACTTTCTTACCATTCCATCACTCATAATGTTTTGTCCGTAATGCACAAATCTCACGATGGATATCGATCGGTTTTAGGTCTTTAGCACTAAGAAATCTTATAATAGCCCGTACTTCACAGTCGGCGGGACTCACGATTATCGGAGGCATCTTAAACACTCAGTAAACAACGTAAACAAGGTAGAATCAGACTGTAATGGCGTCAGTGCGTAGCCAAGAGATGTAGGTCCCCGATGCGCATACGCAGAACGCCGACCGCAGCGCTGCGGTCGCGGTGTGGTAAAACGGTACTTACTTAAAAAACATGCCTCGTACATTAGAATTTCTACAACAGTATTTCGATGATAGCTTAATTAGTAAGGATCGTTGGCCATCACGTTCACCTGACCTAACACCTTTAGATTTTTATCTGTTTGGTTATTAGAAAAGAAAAGTTTTTGAAAATAGACCTCATTCTATAGAAGAACTGCAAGCAGCAATTGTTAATGAAGTTGACAATATAGATGAACAAGGACTCCACCGCATATTCTCAAATGTTAAGAAAAGAATTAATTTATGCCTGGATGCTAATGGTGGACATTTTGAACATTTATTATAGTGCTTTAGTAGATAATTTTATATTTATATTTTCTTTCTAACTTACTTGTCAAATAAATGTAATAGATATATTGTATCTCTGGAACCCGCTCGAATAAATAGCAAAGCTATTACAAATAAGCGGAAAAGTACGTATATTGGTGCTGTCCATTAACACGCGCCAGATGGCGGTAAATAAATAAAAAAGGGATATTTATCAATACGTTTTGCACGTATTACGTATTACTTTGTATATACATTGCTTCACTAGTTCAACCGATGAGGCCTAGATGGCTGAAACATATGTATTGAACAGAAGTAAATGCTAAAAATACGAGGTGTTTGTCCATGTTTACAGTTACGGATATGTATTTTGCATATCTGTTTCATTATATAACAACTGCGTAATACGTGCAAAACGTATTGATAAATATCCCTTTTTTGTATATTTACCGCCATCTGGCGCGTGTTAATGGACAGCACCAATATACGTATTTTTCCGCTTATTTGTAATAGCTTTGCTATTCGAGCGGAAGGTCACCTTTTCTGGTCTAGTCGCTTTCTTCTGTCAGATGTCATTGATTAAATTGGTGTCGCCTGATAGAACGAAACTGGTTATGGCTTGGAGACGATTTTAGCGTAAATGTAGATACAGATACAGATCCGTTGTTTAACAGATCTGTATTAATTTGTATATACATTGCTTCACTAGTTCAACGATGAGGCCTAGATGGCTGAAACATATGTATTGAACAGAAGTAAATGCTAAAAATACGAGGTGTTTGTCCATGTTTACAGTTACGGATATGTATTTTGCATATCTGTTTCATTATATAACAACTGCGTAATACGTGCAAAACGTATTGATAAATATCCCTTTTTTGTATATTTACCGCCATCTGGCGCGTGTTAATGGACAGCACCAATATACGTATTTTTCCGCTTATTTGTAATAGCTTTGCTATTCGAGCGGAAGGTCGCCTTTTCTGGCCTAGTCGCTTTCTTCTGTCAGATGTCACTGATTAAATTGGTGTCGCCTGATAGAATGAAACTGGTTATGGCTTGGAGATGATTTTAGCGTAAATGTAGATACAGATACAGATCCGTTGTTTAACAGATCTGTATTAATTTGTATATACATTGCTTCACTAGTTCAACGATGAGGCCTAGATGGCTGAAACATATGTATTGAACAGAAGTAAATGCTAAAAATACGAGGTGTTTGTCCATGTTTACAGTTACGGATATGTATTTTGCATATCTGTTTCATTATATAACAACTGCGTAATACGTGCAAAACGTATTGATAAATATCCCTTTTTTGTATATTTACCGCCATCTGGCGCGTGTTAATGGACAGCACCAATATACGTATTTTTCCGCTTATTTGTAATAGCTTTGCTATTCGAGCGGAAGGTCGCCTTTTCTGGCCTAGTCGCTTTCTTCTGTCAGATGTCACTGATTAAATTGGTGTCGCCTGATAGAATGAAACTGGTTATGGCTTGGAGATGATTTTAGCGTAAATGTAGATACAGATACAGATCCGTTGTTTAACAGATCTGTATTAATTTGTATATACATTGCTTCACTAGTTCAACGATGAGGCCTAGATGGCTGAAACATATGTATTGAACAGAAGTAAATGCTAAAAATACGAGGTGTTTGTCCATGTTTACAGTTACGGATATGTATTTTGCATATCTGTTTCATATATAACAACTGCGTAATACGTGCAAAACGTATTGATAAATATCCCTTTTTTGTATATTTACCGCCATCTGGCGCGTGTTAATGGACAGCACCAATATACGTATTTTTCCGCTTATTTGTAATAGCTTTGCTATTCGAGCGGAAGGTCGCCTTTTCTGGCCTAGTCGCTTTCTTCCGTCAGATGTCACTGATTAAATTGGTGTCGCCTGATAGAACGAAACTGGTTATGGCTTGGAGACGATTTTAGCGTAAATGTAGATACAGATACAGATCCGTTGTTTAACAGATCTGTATTAATTTGTATATACATTGCTTCACTAGTTCAACGATGTGGCCTAGATGGCTGAAACATATGTATTGAACAGAAGTAAATGCTAAAAATACGAGGTGTTTGTCCATGTTTACAGTTACGGATATGTATTTTGCATATCGGTTTCATTATATAACAACTGCGTAATACGTGCAAAACGTATTGATAAATATCCCTTTTTTGTATATTTACCGCCATCTGGCGCGTGTTAATGGACAGCACCAATATATGTATTTTTCCGCTTATTTGTAATAGCTTTGCTATTCGAGCGGAAGGTCGCCTTTTCTGGCCTAGTCGCTTTCTTCTGTCAGATGTCACTGATTAAATTGGTGTCGCCTGATAGAATGAAACTGGTTATGGCTTGGAGATGATTTTAGCGTAAATGTAGATACAGATCCGTTGTTTAACAGATCTGTATTAATTTGTATATACATTGCTTCACTAGTTCAACCGATGAGGCCTAGATGGCTGAAACATATGTATTGAACAGAAGTAAATGCTAAAAATACGAGGTGTTTGTCCATGTTTACAGTTACGGATATGTATTTTGCATATCTGTTTCATTATATAACAACTGCGTAATACGTGCAAAACGTATTGATAAATATCCCTTTTTTGTATATTTACCGCCATCTGGCGCGTGTTAATGGACAGCACCAATATACGTATTTTTCCGCTTATTTGTAATAGCTTTGCTATTCGAGCGGAAGGTCGCCTTTTCTGGCCTAGTCGCTTTCTTCCGTCAGATGTCACTGATTAAATTGGTGTCGCCTGATAGAACGAAACTGGTTATGGCTTGGAGACGATTTTAGCGTAAATGTAGATACAGATACAGATCCGTTGTTTAACAGATCTGTATTAATTTGTATATACATTGCTTCACTAGTTCAACCGATGAGGCCTAGATGGCTGAAACATATGTATTGAACAGAAGTAAATGCTAAAAATACGAGGTGTTTGTCCATGTTTACAGTTACGGATTTGTATTTTGCATATCCGTTTCATTATATAACAACGGCGTAATACGCGCAAAACGTATTGATAAATATCCCTTTTTTGTATATTTACCGCCATCTGGCGCGTGTTAATGGACAGCACCAATATACGTATTTTTCCGCTTTTTCGTAATAGCCTTGCTATTCGAGCGGAAGGTCGCCTTTTCTGGCCTAGTCGCTTTCTTCCGTCAGATGTCACTGATTAAATTGGTGTCGCCTGATAGAACGAAACTGGTTATGGCTTGGAGACGATTTTAGCGTAAATGTAGATACAGATACAGATCCGTTGTTTAACAGATCTGTATTAATTTGTATATACATTGCTTCACTAGTTCAACCGATGAGGCCTAGATGGCTGAAACATATGTATTGAACAGAAGTAAATGCTAAAAATACGAGGTGTTTGTCCATGTTTATAGTTACGGATATGTATTTTGCATATCTGTTTCATTATATAATGAATAATTGTATACTATAGATCGTTCCAACCTCCGTATTCAGTATACGTCTTATGGGAATTTGTTTCATGGTTGCCAAATCATCCAATCCAGCTGTACATTACCATTTCCGGTTAATTATTGGACATTTCACGCGATCAAAGCATAACCTTTATTTACGTTTTTTGACGTTGAAGGTGCAAAATTATTGAGATTCATATGACATTTTGCTTATTATTTTATTAAAGTAACTAAATCTTAACAGAGTGCATAGCGAATTCGTTGCACGTAAAATTATAGGAAAGAATACTACAGGGAAAATTGCTGTATTTCAATATTTATTAACAATACTGTACACACATTTCTAAACAAATATACATATGAACGATATCTATGCAACGTACAGTGAATATTTTCTTCGATATTGGGGTGTTATGCAATTTATTAAATTAAAAACGATGATGATCCTTTAACAAATAATAGTTTCCACTTTTGTAACAAAAAGAACTGGAATCATACAAATACGTATATAATACAATAATATTTAAGAAAGGAATAGCAATTACACACACATATCTATGTCTCATGTTAATTTTTTAGTCAGTCGAGGAATCACTTTGATCTTCAGATGATGACGAATGTGTTACGTGAATAATTAATTCTTCGATGTCGTCTTGCAAATTATCCACTATCCACATTTCCTTTTCAATATTTTTTACATGTTTGATGTAGTTTTGCCAATTATTATCTGTTACAGTGCTATACGCTCTTCGAATTAATTGCTCCATATCTTTTACCTTAAATGTGGTATTATTCATTCTTACGTAGTTTTTAAGTTGTGCCCATGCCATTTCAATGGGATTTAACTCGCAAGTGTATATAATAGTTCGACCTGAAATAATATAGAGTTACAGCTATGTCAAATAGCAAGAAGTAAATTGTACCTTCTTCTCTAAATCTTTTGATCTCTCGTAAGTATTTGTGCCTCCACCTAATAATCTCATCTCGTTCAATGAGTAGGTATACTTTTTCGTCCTACTTTTTTAAATTCGAAACCCATATCGTGTAACAATCTATGTAAAGTTGTTCGACTGAAGTTAGGAAGTTCATCATCAGCATTGACAGCAGCAAGAATTGTATTTAATGTAGGTGGCATATTCTGTATAAAAAAGCCATGCACTTTACGTCGAATAGCTGCTTGCGTGTTCTCATCATATGTATGTAGTCGATCATTTAGTTGTATGCCTTTCCTTTTTTTAGGTTTTTTTTGACTTGATAATAAACCAGTTCGTTGCTCCTGTTTTACATGATATTGTGATGACTCATCAAACGGTGCATCATAGTCTAGCGTTTTCTCGAGGCACGTAGAACTCCCGAGAAGGATATTCCCATTCATATATAAGCCGTCGAGGAAGGGATGTGGAGATTATTCAATACCCGAGCTTCGCGGCGAGTAAACATAAATATAGTTACATAAATAGAAATACATAAATGTGCTTATTGTTGTTAATAGTTAGTTTTATATTGTTGTTCATTTTATTATTAATATAGTGTGTGTGTCTAAAGTTATTGTCAGTTTTATTTAAGAACCCGAAAATACAAACTTTACAATATATTGCACGGTCTGAGATACCCAAAGCTTTACTTGCTTCTTGAACGGCAGCACTCACATTCATTGATTTATTGAAATAATTGAAAACATTTGCAATCATACACTTCTTACGGCTAAATTTGTCCTTTGCGCCGTTTTCTTCCTACAGGCTCCATTAATGCAGTGAAAACTGTAATTACATTTATATTATGTTATAACTAGAGAACGGACACGCTTACCACATGACGCAAAGCCAAGTTCAGTACTGGCGAAAGGCTGTATTTCTAAAACATTTAATTTTATTTATATAATTGGAAAACGAACGGGTGGTGATCTATAAAATTACGAAATACATATTTATTTGTTGAAAAGTTGTATTTATAAAGTTTTTAATTTTATTTATATAATTGGAAAACATACGGGTGGTGATCTATCGATCTAAAATTACGAAATACATATTTATTAATTAATTTTATTTATATAATTGGAAAACAAACGGATGGTGATCTATAAAATTACGAAATACATATGTATTTGTTGAAAAGTTGTATTTTTAAAGCTTTTAATTTTATTTCTATAATTGGAACATTTTTATTTGTTCATTTTGTCGTTCAAGTTGAGTAAAGGAGTCTTAATATTGACTAGCAATAGTTTCTCAAGGTTTTCTTCTGTCAATTTTGTTCTCTTTGAATTAAGTACATCCTTATAAATAGAAAACGTCCTTTCTACATCGCAACTGGTTATAGGTGCATACTGGAAATATTGTTTTATTTCTTCATATTTAGCCGTTAGATTTTGTGGAATTGTCTCCATACATAATTGCTGCAATGTAATTAAATCTGGATTTCTATTAAGAATTGCTTCAAACTTTTGCCGAAGGCCACATCCGAAGTCACTTGGAATACTTTTCAAATTATTAACAGCCACATCTAATGTGGTTAATCCGTCGTTTAATTTGAGATTTCGATTTTCAAAATAAGTAATTAGTTTTGGCAATTTTCCAAAGTGTTCGTGAGAAGAAAGTACAACTGATTTTTTAAATTTGGGATTTGTGTGAGCTCCTTGCACTCACCAATACTTCTAGCATCCTCCTTTAGCAGTGTTACGAAATGTTTTAGACTATCGATATTCTCAGCATAATACTAGTAGCTTCCAGCCATGTTTCCCATCTAGTTATTACTGGAGTGGGAGGCAGTGACAGAGATGGAAATTTTTCCCTGAAAAGAGCTACTCTCAATGGTGCTTTTCTGAAAACTTTTTTAAAAGCTGATACAAGTCTATCAACTTCCGGAAAAGTGTCTCTGATATATTCACAGATTCTGTGGAGAGCATGTGCTACACAAGTAATATGCAGCATATTAGGATATGTTTTCTTCAATAGTCTGCCTGTTTTTAACATATACGCAGCACTATCACTGACAAATAAAAGTATTTTTTCTTTGTACGTGGCGTCCGAATGAAGCATTTTTTGCATATTCTCCTTAATGGTTTCAGCAACTGTTTCCGCATCAACTCTATTTATAACACTTGTTGCTATTACATATGAGTTATATGGAATAGTTGGATGTAGTACACCAGCTACAACATTTACCACACAGCGTCCTAACATATACATCGTTTCGTCGGTGCTTATCCATATGTATTGATTTAAAAGATGGGTTCTAATGCATTCTACTGTTCTCGTATAGCACCTAGAAACATAATATTTGCGTAAAGTTGATTCATCAAGAACATTTCGACCAGTATATTTTTTCAGAAATGTCTTCAAAATTGGATTGTTCAATTTAAATAATGGAATATTAGCTGCCATAAAAGTTTCACAGAATTCTTCGTTAAAATTGTCAGATTCCAACGGGTTCAATTTTTTTTCGTGCTTTAACGATCCTACGTGACGTTTTAGGGTTGATTTATTGCAATTTTTCAATAACGTTTCACACACTTCACAATAAATTTCGGAATCACTAGCAATGTACATACAATCAGTATGGCCCTCAATCCAACTCGCCATTGTTTCACGATGCCATTCTCGACGCTCTTCCATTGTCTGAAAAAGTAAGAATATTCTAGATCCAAATAAACGAAATTAAATAACGAAATTTTATGCACACTTACGTGAAAATAATTGGAAGATGTTGCTTAAATGAAAAGAAAAGAAATGTACGTGCTATTTCTCTTACGAAATATGATAAACTTATTTATTTTATCTACGTACACGACACCACTGAAAACACTATCTTCTCCGAATACAATAGCTGGGTTGTCCATTGTTATCGCTGCGAGACCAGGTGGCCGAGTAAGTCAAACAAATACTTCATTGAATTACGCCGGGATGTACCGAGCGACGGTATACACAATTCCAATTGCCGATTGCGTTTTATGTAAATTTCTTCCGTTCTCTAGTTATAACGTTTATAAAAATCAATAAAAATACCCATATTACCCTGTGTACGCTTGAAAAAGATAGAAGTGTTCTGAAAAGAACAATTTGTACAACTATATAAACAAACTAACAATTTAACGAAATATTTTAAAAGTAGGACCATGACGGTTGACAGTTGATATTAATAGACAGATAGATACTGTTGTCGATGCCGACAGCATATGTCAATAAGTTGCAACATAGCAACCGAAAGTGAAGATAGCGTTAATTATTATATCCCATACTGAATACGGAGGTTGGAACGATCTATAGTAAATTTACTATTCGAATAGTTTTTCTTTTGTAATATTTTTTAAAGATGGCTCCGAAATATTGTTGTGTCCGATTGTGTTCCAATAATACGGAATACATTGCGGGTTTAAGTTTTTTCATTTAAAATTTTTGGGTGCCGTAGAGCGCCAGTCTACGGACGGCTATCCCAAAAATAAAAATTGAGATGTTTAGAGAACCTTTAGGGAACCAATTTATCCTAATAAATTTTCTGGCGCTGGGGCACCATTATTCTAAAAAAAAATAAAATACTTTCAAAATGAACAGTTACGTTTTCGCCCAAATACACATAAAACATTTAATGCCATTTACATTTTTGTTTTCTGTTTATTAGCCTTAATCAATGTTAATTGTGTAAATAAACGCAATTGGAAATTTGGCTGTCACCCTATGTATGGAAAAATTTTATTATTTCTATGTATTTCTGTGTTATACCTGAACAGTAAAATTAATATTTGTTACACAAAAGTTGGTGGTTCTGTAGTAAACTTTTGTTTACACCGGTTGACATAATCATTCGATTTGACAGCCAAATTACTAATTGCGTTTATTTACACAGTTAACGATTAATTGTGGCGAATATACAGAAAATATAAATGTAAATGGCATTAGTATAAATGCATATAATGGCCAAAAAATAGGTGTTTCGTGTGCATTTGGACGAAAACGTAACATTAGATTGAAAGTATTTTATTTTTTTTTAGAATACCGGTGCCTCAGCGCCAAAAACTTTATTAGGATAAATTGATTCTCTAAGGGTCCTCTAAATGCCCCAATTTTTATTTTTGGGATAGCCGTCCGTAGACTAGCGCTCCATGTATTCCGTTAATAAAATGTTCAACAAAAACGCAAACTTTCTATTTTATTTTTTAATTATTAAAATATAATGGTAATCTACCGTTAAAGTTACATTTATTTTTATACTATGATTATGGTGCTTAGTTTTTAATTAAGATAGAACTTCGAATTCAGAACATCTTTTGAATACATAAATAAATACCATATGAATTTCATGAAACAAAAAATGTCATACTTTTGTCCATAACTTAAACGAAATAATTGAACATTATTGTGTTTTCTTAAAAAACACTTTCTAATTATGTAATTAGAGATTCTTATAAATTTATTATGGCCATAAAGAATTTGTATATGATAGATATAGGTATTGTTGGAATATTTAATAGAAAAGGAATTCATGTATTTCAATCCATATTAATTAGCTAATTGAATGTTTCCTTTTAAATGCACAATATTTTATATATTCAGAGGTCTGGAAATTCTTAAACTATAGGTACTTTTTAAAAAGCAAATTTAACTTGAATTCATGTATTTCAAATATGCAATCATGTGTAATTTTTTAATTATAAAAAATCGTGAATTTGTTTTAAAATTTTCGTTTAAGTGTACAGAATAAATAAAAGCTAATTTTTTCATTACTTCTACTATAAAGCCAATATGTATATCATACAAATACATATCGTATATTCATATATAAATTTAAGAATACGTCCTTACCTCGGTTCTGATTCATGGCTTAGTTAGGCTCTGTTCATATGAGTGGAGGAATTAGCGAACTTAAAATCTGATACAAGAACATCAAAAGTGCTGACCACAAGTAGCACATCTGTATAATCTGTGCCCGTTTTACTATGTGAATGCAGTTCCATTTAATAATTTACTTACTTGTAAATAGTAAAAAAAAATACTTTCAAACATTGTTCCGTTTATGTATAATGAAAGAGTATATTAAACTTTAAGTAAATATATATTATTGTATTTAAATTATTATATATATTTAAACAAGTTAAATTGAATATATTTATTTTATTTAATGTTTTATAGGCATCTTCATAATCATAAACGATATTTGAATAGCATATGATGAATTTAAATTCCAGTAGGTTACGCCACGTTACGGAAAACAGCGGGCGATCACAGAAATCTTTATTTGCGTGTTCTCGTGACACGCGTGCGCACGGACAAATCCTGCACAATGCAAAGCATAATTACAAGCCGCTATTGTGGCGGTATATCTATATCTAACCTGTTTGTTAAGTGGATGCCCTTTCGTTTTAAAATTTTAAACGTTAATTAGGTAAGCTGACAGCTTGTGACTTTACATAAAATCACCGTATTTTATTCGATTTAGTATTTTGCTTGACATGTCGCATCTTTTTTATATATTATGTTGCTAAGGCGTCCGCATTACAGTCATTTGTTAATTGCCAATAAAATATGGCTCCATTAACTATATTGATTTTTTCTTTAATTTCGAATTTAATTTATGTCAATAAAATGTTGTTGTTTGATATTACATAATTTAAGAGATAAAAATAGTTTATTACGGTTTAAGAATAGGTTATGTTTGTAATTATAACCCAATGTAACGAAGTCAAACATTTATAATTGACGCCTAGCAAAGACAAAGCAATTTTGTTCCTAATTAAGTAATAACTTGGTGTTTATTTTATTTAGAACAATCATGAAGTTTAACATATCGTATCCGGCGACAGGTTGCCAAAAACTATTTGAAATTGTTGATGACCATAAAGTAAGAATTTTTTTTGATAAACGCATGGGATCTGAAGTACAAGCTGATATGCTTGGAGATGATTGGAAAGGATACATATTCAAAATTACTGGAGGCAATGACAAGCAAGGTTTTCCCATGAAGCAAGGTGTTTTGACCAATGGTCGTGTACGTCTACTCCTTTCTGATGGGCATTCTTGCTTCCGTGCTCGGCGTGATGGAGAACGTCGACGTAAATCTGTTAGAGGTTGCATTGTTGATGGAAATTTGAGTGTATTATCATTAGTCATTGTGAGAAAAGGAGCAAAGGATATACCAGGTTTAACAGATACCAATATTCCACGCCGTCTAGGTCCAAAGCGTTCAAATAATATAAGAAAACTGTTTAATTTAACCAAGAATGATGACGTTCGTCAATATGTAGTTAAACGCCCTTTACTTCAAAAAGAAGGTAAGAAGCAAAGATTCAAGGCACCCAAGATTCAGCGTTTAATCACACCTGAAAGTTTACAAAGAAAACGTCATCGTTTAGCATTGAAAAAGAAGCGGTGTTTAAAACGTAAAGAGGACGTGAATGCATATAAGAAACTCTTGGCCCAACGTCATAAAGAATCCAAGCAAAGGCGTCAAGAATTGAAGCGTCGCCGTTCTGCAAGTCTTCAAGAAAGCAAAACTAGTTTGGATAGTGCTTAAATGCTCCAACAGATCCCCTTGACCCAAGTTTTTGTGACACTAAACAATTATCGTACTTAATATTGCAATATATTCCTCTTAGAATAGACTGATTGTATTAGTAGATGTAGGGTCACCCTTATTCTGTTATTCTTCTAGTATAGTTAATTTAAAATTTGTGTTATTTAAAGACTTATATGTTATGTGTGTCAAACATACAAATATTGCCTAGCTATTGCAAATATGCATTATTTTATTCTTTGGATATTATTAGTATTCTTTGCTAGTCTAAATTAGCTGTGTTATTAAAAAAAATATTTTAATTTATTTTATATTAATAATATATGATAAGACTATTTTTCTATACGATCTCTGAAAGTACAAATTCAATCTGATTTTAAAAGTGTTAAAGAAAATATCAGTCTTATTCTATCCAAAGATTTATAGTCCTTAGGTGTTTTTAATTTTTGTGTACGTGTTGCCATTTTTTTCCTAATAAATGTTTTAAGTGTTCTTAGTCCTTTTTATTTCAATTTTGCAACAGACAGTATACATGTCAATCAGCAAATTGTAATTTAAGTAAGAGAGTCTTTCCAAGCTAAAATATTTTCATGTTAAATTTTACACCATTTATTCAATATAAAGTGTATTGGTGTAAAAGTTGTTGAGTTTGTAGATCTTTGGTGTATGCATAGTAATGGCACCATGAACAGTACAATTTTCAATAGTAAAACATGAAACCATTTAGGGTAAAATGAAATAAGACTGAAGACATGTTACTGATTGTCAGATTCGTGTTATAATTGAATGAAATATATAAAACCACATAGTTATGTGAAATGAGGCAGAATTTAAGAGTTTCAGATCACTTTAAAAATTGCTAGGAATTCGAGATTATTTATTGGACCATGAAAAATCCATTAGCTTTTAATAATTTATGAGTACCAAATACAAATAATATTTCTTATATTTTGATGGTTTAAAACAAAATAATTTGCAAATATGTATCTGAATTGTGTAAGGTATAATTCTTCTATTAAAATAGTAAATTTTCATTTTTTCTGTACTTGCAAACTATTTATAGCTAAGCAGGTAAGTGTTGCGGGATCTAAAGGTCTTTTGAACAGTGAATAGATTATCGACTGACATTTTTGATTTCATAAAAAAACAAGTTTCACCGAAATTGCTGAATTTGAGGTCCGAATAATTTCAGAAAATTACCTATTAAGCCTGTGTACTCGAAAATATTTTCACCTTACTAGTGAATAAATTAGTAACCAAAACTGTATTTTTTTAAAATTATTTTCATTTGACATTTTTACATTGCTTCAGGAAAAATATCTTCTTTTTTATTCCTTACAATGAATCAACATTTAAAAACATTTTTTTTACTTAAAAAGTTATTGCATTCTTTGTGTACATTTAAAAAAATGCACAAAGGTAAGCTACCCGATACATCGATACTTAGCGAGTACATACTAGAATCGGTAAAGTATCGATAGGTATCGATGCTTTGAAATCGATACCAGTTATGGTATCGGGTATTGGACGATGTATCGATACTTCGCCCAGCCCTAACTATAATTTTTAACGAAAATACATGTTCGATATGAATTTAAATAAACGAAGATGTTTTCAATTCGACACTATATTAGTTACATTTCTACCAAGAATTAGGTAGAATATACTTTCTTTTAGGTATTTTTGAATTTAATTATGTAATTCAATACTTATTTCTTAGCATTGAAAACGTTGTGGTATATAGCATGCTAATTTAGTAGGTATACTATTATAACACTTTTCTTTCGAGTACATGAAACCCTGGTGTTTTATGTGCGGGAGCTACTCACCATCGTTTGAAAGGAACATGTAAATAATCGGTACACTACACACAACCACAAACGTGGTTATGTTTTACATGTCGTGTCTAAAGCAAAGAACCTGAAATGGAAACTATAAAGTCAGAGTTTCAGATAAAGGTATGTAAAGAATATTAAAATCAGATTCATAATTTAGCATGTGTTTATTTATTTTAGAGTATGCTATTAAGTTCTTTTGATACTTGGAGTTCAGATGAAGGGTCTACATCAACATATTCTGATTCAGATTCGACTACTTCTGAAGAGAATGTACAACCAGCGCCAGTAAAACTCGCAAAAGTTCGTAGATTTGTTGAGGACACTGTAGATAAATATACAGACGAAGAATTCAAGCATCACTTTCGTATGTCTAGAATAACAGTGAAAACAATGATTAACATGTTAAAAAATTCAAATATTTTGCCATCCCATTCTGATGGAAGAGAGAAAATTAGTGCAAGAAAATCATTTTTACTTGCACTCTGGTACTTTAGCAATATAGAGACATTTCATGAAGTGGCAAATCTATTTGATGTCAGTTACAGTTCAGCTCATAGGTGTTTAAGAAGAGTTACTAAATTTCTGTTGTTACTACAGCCGCATGTTATAAAGTGGCCGACAGATGAAAGACTAGAAACTATCATAACTGGATTTAAAAAAAAAAGATAATATGGGAAATATCTTAGGAGTTATAGATGGCAGTCATATTGAAATACAGAGGCCAAAATACGATCAAGATGCATACTGTAATAGAAAGGGCTATCATAGTATAATATTACAGGGAATTGTAGACTATGAAAAAAAGATTTCTTAATGTATTTTGCACAGAAGCTGTATCAATGCATGATGCCCGTGTATTAAGAAAATCCGGTATCTACACAAAAATGCAAGAAAATCCTCAATTTATGAGTAATTGCTTTCTATTGGGAGATTCAGCATATCCCACTTTACATTGGATAAAAACCCCTTATAAAGACAATGGACACTTAACAATTGAACAGAAAAAATATAATCAAAGGTTGTCTTCTAAGAGAGTTATCATTGAAAATGCCTTTGGATTATTAAAGGGACGCTTTCGCAGATTAAGGAAACTTGATAATATCGATATATCCCTTTCTACAAAATTAATTATGTCTGCTTGTGTTTTACATAATATATGTATTAATGAAAATGATTTCATCGAGGCAGAAACAAATGATTTCAACCAGCCACCCTAAACTTCCCTTCAATGAATAGCAAAACTTAAATTGTTAAAAGTATATAAATAATGTTTAATTTAACCAAGAATGATGACGTTCGTCAATATGTAGTTAAACGCCCTTTACTTCAAAAAGAAGGTAAGAAGCAAAGATTCAAGGCACCCAAGATTCAGCGTTTAATCACACCTGAAAGTTTACAAAGAAAACGTCATCGTTTAGCATTGAAAAAGAAGCGGTGTTTAAAACGTAAAGAGGACGTGAATGCATATAAGAAACTCTTGGCCCAACGTCATAAAGAATCCAAGCAAAGGCGTCAAGAATTGAAGCGTCGCCGTTCTGCAAGTCTTCAAGAAAGCAAAACTAGTTTGGATAGTGCTTAAATGCTCCAACAGATCCCCTTGACCCAAGTTTTTGTGACACTAAACAATTATCGTACTTAATATTGCAATATATTCCTCTTAGAATAGACTGATTGTATTAGTAGATGTAGGGTCACCCTTATTCTGTTATTCTTCTAGTATAGTTAATTTAAAATTTGTGTTATTTAAAGACTTATATGTTATGTGTGTCAAACATACAAATATTGCCTAGCTATTGCAAATATGCATTATTTTATTCTTTGGATATTATTAGTATTCTTTGCTAGTCTAAATTAGCTGTGTTATTAAAAAAAATATTTTAATTTATTTTATATTAATAATATATGATAAGACTATTTTTCTATACGATCTCTGAAAGTACAAATTCAATCTGATTTTAAAAGTGTTAAAGAAAATATCAGTCTTATTCTATCCAAAGATTTATAGTCCTTAGGTGTTTTTAATTTTTGTGTACGTGTTGCCATTTTTTTCCTAATAAATGTTTTAAGTGTTCTTAGTCCTTTTTATTTCAATTTTGCAACAGACAGTATACATGTCAATCAGCAAATTGTAATTTAAGTAAGAGAGTCTTTCCAAGCTAAAATATTTTCATGTTAAATTTTACACCATTTATTCAATATAAAGTGTATTGGTGTAAAAGTTGTTGAGTTTGTAGATCTTTGGTGTATGCATAGTAATGGCACCATGAACAGTACAATTTTCAATAGTAAAACATGAAACCATTTAGGGTAAAATGAAATAAGACTGAAGACATGTTACTGATTGTCAGATTCGTGTTATAATTGAATGAAATATATAAAACCACATAGTTATGTGAAATGAGGCAGAATTTAAGAGTTTCAGATCACTTTAAAAATTGCTAGGAATTCGAGATTATTTATTGGACCATGAAAAATCCATTAGCTTTTAATAATTTATGAGTACCAAATACAAATAATATTTCTTATATTTTGATGGTTTAAAACAAAATAATTTGCAAATATCTGAATTGTGTAAGGTATAATTCTTCTATTAAAATAGTAAATTTTCATTTTTTCTGTACTTGCAAACTATTTATAGCTAAGCAGGTAAGTGTTGCGGGATCTAAAGGTCTTTTGAACAGTGAATAGATTATCGACTGACATTTTTGATTTCATAAAAAAACAAGTTTCACCGAAATTGCTGAATTTGAGGTCCGAATAATTTCAGAAAATTACCTATTAAGCCTGTGTACTCGAAAATATTTTCACCTTACTAGTGAATAAATTAGTAACCAAAACTGTATTTTTTTAAAATTATTTTCATTTGACATTTTTACATTGCTTCAGGAAAAATATCTTCTTTTTTATTCCTTACAATGAATCAACATTTAAAAACATTTTTTTTACTTAAAAAGTTATTGCATTCTTTGTGTACATTTAAAAAAATGCACAAAGGTAAGCTACCCGATACATCGATACTTAGCGAGTACATACTAGAATCGGTAAAGTATCGATAGGTATCGATGCTTTGAAATCGATACCAGTTATGGTATCGGGTATTGGACGATGTATCGATACTTCGCCCAGCCCTAACTATAATTTTTAACGAAAATACATGTTCGATATGAATTTAAATAAACGAAGATGTTTTCAATTCGACACTATATTAGTTACATTTCTACCAAGAATTAGGTAGAATATACTTTCTTTTAGGTATTTTTGAATTTAATTATGTAATTCAATACTTATTTCTTAGCATTGAAAACGTTGTGGTATATAGCATGCTAATTTAGTAGGTATACTATTATAACACTTTTCTTTCGAGTACATGAAACCCTGGTGTTTTATGTGCGGGAGCTACTCACCATCGTTTGAAAGGAACATGTAAATAATCGGTACACTACACACAACCACAAACGTGGTTATGTTTTACATGTCGTGTCTAAAGCAAAGAACCTGAAATGGAAACTATAAAGTCAGAGTTTCAGATAAAGGTATGTAAAGAATATTAAAATCAGATTCATAATTTAGCATGTGTTTATTTATTTTAGAGTATGCTATTAAGTTCTTTTGATACTTGGAGTTCAGATGAAGGGTCTACATCAACATATTCTGATTCAGATTCGACTACTTCTGAAGAGAATGTACAACCAGCGCCAGTAAAACTCGCAAAAGTTCGTAGATTTGTTGAGGACACTGTAGATAAATATACAGACGAAGAATTCAAGCATCACTTTCGTATGTCTAGAATAACAGTGAAAACAATGATTAACATGTTAAAAAATTCAAATATTTTGCCATCCCATTCTGATGGAAGAGAGAAAATTAGTGCAAGAAAATCATTTTTACTTGCACTCTGGTACTTTAGCAATATAGAGACATTTCATGAAGTGGCAAATCTATTTGATGTCAGTTACAGTTCAGCTCATAGGTGTTTAAGAAGAGTTACTAAATTTCTGTTGTTACTACAGCCGCATGTTATAAAGTGGCCGACAGATGAAAGACTAGAAACTATCATAACTGGATTTAAAAAAAAAAGATAATATGGGAAATATCTTAGGAGTTATAGATGGCAGTCATATTGAAATACAGAGGCCAAAATACGATCAAGATGCATACTGTAATAGAAAGGGCTATCATAGTATAATATTACAGGGAATTGTAGACTATGAAAAAAAGATTTCTTAATGTATTTTGCACAGAAGCTGTATCAATGCATGATGCCCGTGTATTAAGAAAATCCGGTATCTACACAAAAATGCAAGAAAATCCTCAATTTATGAGTAATTGCTTTCTATTGGGAGATTCAGCATATCCCACTTTACATTGGATAAAAACCCCTTATAAAGACAATGGACACTTAACAATTGAACAGAAAAAATATAATCAAAGGTTGTCTTCTAAGAGAGTTATCATTGAAAATGCCTTTGGATTATTAAAGGGACGCTTTCGCAGATTAAGGAAACTTGATAATATCGATATATCCCTTTCTACAAAATTAATTATGTCTGCTTGTGTTTTACATAATATATGTATTAATGAAAATGATTTCATCGAGGCAGAAACAAATGATTTCAACCAGCCACCCTAAACTTCCCTTCAATGAATAGCAAAACTTAAATTGTTAAAAGTATATAAATAATTTACAAATAAATACAAGAACAATATTGGTATTTTTATTTATTAAAGATAAATTCAAAACTACATAGAAAACTATGAAATTATTGCTTATTCCTTAAATATTCTTCTAAAAGTATTAATTTTCTTTCTTCCATTTCAAGTTTCTTCTTTTCTAACAACACTTTTTCTTCATGCCTTTGTTGTCGTTCTTCATATTCATGTTTCTTTATCTGCATCCACTTAAGTTTTAATTTTCTTTTGTTTCTTATATTTACTTGTTTTTTGTTAATAATTTCATCTGTACAATTACCATCTTTACTGCTGCCTACCTCAGAGTCAATATTCATATCACATGAGGTATATGTTGATTCTGGAGTATTTTCTCTACTACTTGATAATGAATCTAAGCTATTCGTAGAAGTATTTGTTGGTTTTTGCTCCTAAAAGCTCATCTAATAAGTCAAAAAACATAAATCTGGTAGGGCCTTGACCTGTGCAACTTTTAGTGTCCTTCGCTTTATTATAACTGCGTGTTAAACTTTTCCATTTATTTTTTTATATTAAGTGGATTTACTGTAACCATTACTTTCGAGTTCATTTCCTATATTTTCATATACATGTTTACGTTCCAATGGGTGATTCATGAATATGTGAGCCCATTATTGTAATTAATAATTTTGTTTCAGCATATGTCCATATTTTATGTGGCATTGCATTATTTTGTTCATCTGCGACGTTTTGCGATTGTTCTGTAATAGTTTCTGATTGTTCTTCTGTAACACTTTTTGATTGCTCTTCTGTTTGAAAGTTTATTATGTTTTTGCCGCACTTGCCATGAAAAAGTAATGAGGCAGCATACCGTTCATCTGTAAAACATGTTTTTATTATGTATGTTGTAATTATATTTTACTAATTTTAACCAACCTGTGTGAGCCGTGCGAACGTCTTCTTTGTTTAATAAAAGACGATATATGTTTCCATTTTCTGGATCTGTAATATCTAAATATTCTTCCGACATATTCAAATGAAACAACCAGATAATTTAATATTTCTATTTACCAGGGTTGTTTCGTTTTAAACATTTTGTTTTAATCAACTGTTTTAAACATTTGCTTAGGTTTAAAACAGTTTTTGTTTAAAACAGTTTAAAACATGTGTAAAACACTTAAATTAAACAAGCGTTTTTTTTTTCATTTTCTTTATTAATATAATGAATAAAAATAGGAAAAATTCTCAAATACATTATACAAACTTTTTAACATACATATTATTTATTAATAATAGGAATTAGGAACATAACTAAAATTGGAAAACTTAAAACATTTTGCATACAAGCTACGAGCGTTAACAAATTTCTCACACTCTTTCAGTCTCATACTCATAGTCATCAATCTGATCAGTCACGTCATCACTGATGGAATTAAGCTCTTTAAAAATTGAAACCAACTTAGCCGCTTTGACATTGCCTAGCCGATTACGTAGTTTTGAATGGACTAAACCGTATGATGAGAAGAGTCTTTCTATGTTGGCCGACGATGCAATAGCTGTATGAAGCTGTTGAGCAAGTTCCAATGCTGTCGTATTTATGTTTTTCATAGAACGCCACCATGCCAATGGTTTTACATTCTCAATAAGATGTTTAGAAAACATATATGGTTTAAAGGGTGCACACTTTGCCTGGTTATTAATAATAATTGGCAATGCTTCTGGACGATAGGTTTCTACATATTCCATGCCAGTTTCTATTTGCTCTTGACTAAGTTTATTTCCTCTAAAGCAATGATCAAGCAAATTTGCCAAAAAATGAGCTGGGGTCAAAGCCATTTCCATACGCTCCTTGACTTTATTCGTATCACTTACCGAAAATTCTCCATTTGCTTGTTCAGTCTCGAATGCTTCCAAAAGTTCTAGCCATATCTCTGTAGCCTCTCCTATAGTACAAGAGTTTCTTTGGACTTTGTCCAAAGCAACTGCGATATACTTTAATTTTTTTTTATATATATATATATATATATATATATATATATATATTAGGTTAAAAATGAGTTTGAATGATATTCCTTTATTTGATTCGGACGAAGACGATATTGACAATATTCCAGTAATTCGACGACCAAAAACTTTTAAAATAAGGTAAATATTTTAAAGTTATATATTTTTATAATGCATCTAAATTTTACATTTCAGAATAAATTTTTTCAATGATATAGACGAAATTGATTTTATAAATCGTTTTCGTCTTTCAAAAAATACTTGTCGGGGAATTCTTCAACAAATTGAAGGAATAATAAAATCCGAAACAAACCGCAATAGTGCATTGACACCGGCAACAAAATTTTTGTTAACATTAAGATTTTTTGCTACTGGTTCGATGTTGATAGTGGCTGCTGATTTTGTAGGAGTGAGCAAAACCTCTGCATGTGAATCAGTGAAAATAGTAACTGTTGCTTTGTGCGAATTAAATCGCAGATACATTAAATTTCCCCAAACACCAGAAGAAATAGATGCACAGATGGTCCGATTTTATAATATAGCACGATTTCCCAATGTTTTGGGTGCAATCGATTGTACCCACATAAGAATCCAATCACCAGGGGGGCCTAACGCAGAGGAATTTAGAAATCGGAAAGGTTATTTTTCATGGAATGTTCAAGTCGTGTCTGATGATAAGTTGAGAATTCAAGATATTGTTGTAAGATGGCCTGGAAGAACGCATGACCAAACAATTTTTGATAATTCGCGCTTGAAAGCCAGATTTGAAAGTGGAGAAATTGGTAATGGTTTATTATTAGGTGATAGTGGATATGGCATAAAAAACTATCTAATTACCCCATTATTACATCCAGAAACACCAGCAGAGACTCTTTTTAACGAATCTCAAATTAGGACACGTAATGTTGTTGAGAGGATGTTTGGTGTCTGGAAACGAATATTTCCAATTTTGTCATTGGGAATGAGGGTTTTTCGTTAGAAAGGGTTCAAGCCATAATTGTCGCGACAGCCATCTTACACAATCTTGCAATAGATGAAATAACTACAACGAGTTTAATGAGCCCCTTGTAGAAGAGGTAGTACATGAGCAAGTGCAACTTGAAAATCAAGTCAATTTGCAGGTCGATAACGCAAAACGACGATCACTTATCGATGCACATTTTGCAAATTTACTATAATTAAATTGTTTATTTTACAATGTCAATTAATATTTATACATAATATATATAATAAATGTAATAAATACAAAATTTATAGTAATAGACCACGCAAGCGTGACGTCAAATCGCCATTTTCTGTACGGTAGGTCAGGGTCTACGTTCCAAACAAATTTAAAGCGCCATTTGAAACATATAGTCACTCTTAATAAAACGATTTTTAATTAATCTTCCTATATTAATATCATTTGTTACTTGGTAAGTATGTAAGCAAAATATCAATATACATATTATAGTTATTAAAAACAAAATATTTGGCAATGGTGTTTTTTATTTGAAAAAAAATATTAGCAATGACTGCAAAAAAGCTTTTTCCACCTCGATAATTCTGCCTTTTCTGTAGGAAAAGTAAAAATAGTGCATCCCTTTTTTTCACTTAATGCTTGCAAGTAGGAGCAAAACACATCCACATCACCATTATGTATATCTATCTAACCTCACTTTTGTACTTTAGTTACTCAAGTATAACCGTGCTATAAAACAATTAATATTATTAATATCAGTTTTAAACAACGTCGTTCATACCTACATGCAATAACAATTAAAATTAACTTAAAAATAACTTTTCACTTCAAATTTGCAACGCGTTCCAAATACAATACGAAGTACCCTATGAAAAAAATTTAAATGCCGTTTGTTTGGAACGCGATCCCTGACCTTCAGCAAAAATGACGACAGCACTTGCGTGGTCTATTATATTTTGCATCTTAAGTTTAAGATATTGAGATTATATATGTAAAAATAACATTGTTTGTCAGAGCAGAATAAAAATGAATTTCTAATTTTTTTTTCTTCCAACCATTAATCATTTTTTCAATACATATCTATATTTCAACATACTGTACATGTGATATGATTCTGCAGGTTTTAAAATGATTGTATTTAATTTGAAAAGGAAGGAGTGATATAGAAAAATAAAATAATTGCACTGTTAAGAATGTTTTATTTGCCGCTCTTTCAATTCAAGATCCATTTTTAATATTTTGATCTCCAAATCGTGCTTTTCTTGGAGCCTTTTTTGTTTCAAGTCATGCTCCTCTTGTAATAAACGAGTTTCCAAATCAAGAAGAGCAGCCTTTTTTAACAAAAGGGTTGCGTGCCCATCCTTTTGGACACTATGTTTTTTTGCCCCTTTTCTTCCTAAAAGGAGACGACGTTTTCTTTCCACTGTAATAATAAATTATAAAAATAAATATTTTGTTGTGTCCAAGAAGAAAGTCAAATAATTACATGATGGAGATTGACCTTCGAATTTATCGGCTTTGATAGTCACTGAGGAGCGACCTGCTACATCATTTGCTGATGTTGGAGTGTTTTGCCCATTTGCAATTTCCCCAACACCAACAATTGACAAGTCTATTGGGCTCTTGCTTAATTCTGAAAATAAATTTTGTTAATCAAAGAAAAAAAATGAATGTAATACAAATATTTACCTATACTTTCTTCTTGCGAAACACACAACTTCTTGTTCTTTGGTTCTTTCAAAACACTTGGGTTCCATCTGGACCAATCAAATTCCTATGAAGAAAATAATTCTGGAAATAAGCAGTTGAACTAGTATATTATCACAAACCTGAAGATCAAGTTCCATCTCGGTCGTCTTGTTATTTACTTCTTCCTCTGTTTCAAATGTTTTTGTAATATCTATATAGCAACAAAAAGTTTTTTTTACATGACATATAGGAAATACCTTCTTTATTTGGTGTTAATATGTATTATGTATCTTGAAAGTATGCACCTAGCCAATACATTTTCTTGTAAAACTATTTAAGTACTTCCAAACATCTACAAAATTAGTATTTGTCTAAATGATTAGTAAATGCCTATTTGCCACGAAAGAAAGCTATACTAATATACACCTGTAAAACACCTACCAACATAATCACCAGCATAAGGGCATGAAGTCACTGTAACCGATAGTCCAATTATTTCTAGTACTCTTTTACCTATGGGACCCAGATTGATATCAGTTGACGGACCACCACCTGTTTTATACAAGCTATTTTTTAGAGTAGCATACTCTTTCCTGGTGGCTTTCTTCAAGGAGTCCCACTTACTTCGTAGCATCTTCAAGGAACGGCCGCAGCTACTAATAGCATTAAATTCAATAGTCAGTTTCTCCCAGACTTTTTCTTTCTCTTTGTTAGAGACTGCATCCGTTGATTTACATTCTACAAATAAAATAAGATTAGTAATGTACACATGCCTATACAATAGATTAAGTTATATTAATAAAATATTTACCTAACACTTTTTTATATTGGTGTACTAATCCCACCAATATTTCTATTTCATCCAATGAAAAGTTAGAACACCTTACACGGGATGCCATTTTTTAAAAAGATATTAAATTTGGTCTTTAAACAATAATTGAAAACAACAGTGTTCAGATTATAACGTACAACAAAAGTAGGTTATAGTCGAATTGGCGCGAAAATAAGCAAACGGATGCGTATTTTTATAGTATAACTATTACCAACAGCAGTATTACTATTCTTGTATGTAAAACGACTTGTAGAACGGTTGCCTAGATCTAGCGATTTGAGTACTGTTAGTGATTTAGTGAAAAACTTGTGTATTTTAGTAAAATCTAGTTATTTTACGTATTTTTCGTTTTGTAGTTTATATGAAATCATATATTTATCAAAATAGATTGCGTTATTTATTATTATTAAATATTATAGATCCTACGTAAAGGGACATCTATACCTTAGTAGTCGAAACAATTTTCTCGCAATAAATAATTGATATAATACATAAGCTCATTAGTGGAAGTACCGTTCAAATTATTTTTAAATTTGTAATTTTTGAAATAATACGATGAAGGCAAATAAAACCGTTTACATATTTTTATTAGTTTTCCTAAATCTGTTTTAATTTCTAGCAGTTATTATGTCGACCACAAATCAACCATCTACTTAAAAAAAAAAAGAAAATTTATCAACAAAAATACAAAACTGATTGGGAGAAACACAATGATTACCAACATTGGATAGAAGCTAGTTCAAAAGGAGAAGAGTTTTACAGATGTAAAATATGCGGTAATGACTATCTTGGAGGGATAGCTGCAATACGTAAGCAGCATGATTCTATAAAACACCAATCTAAATCTAAATTAATCAAACAAAAATTCTGTGTTACGCAATATGTAAGAAGCTCTACAAGCACGGAACTTAGTACAAAAGAAATAGAAATTAGAATTGCATCTTTCATTGCAGAACACAATATATCTATAAATTCAGTTGATCATCTGGTACAACTAATTAGGTCTATAAATAATGAAAGTGATGTTATAAAAAAGATTTCCTGTAATTGTACAAAATGCACAGCTATTATAAATAACGTAATTGATCAATCAAGTTTTGAAACTCTAATAGAAACTTTAAAGTGCAGCAAATTTTCTTTATTAATTGATGAGTCTACGGATCATACCTGAATTAAAAACTTAGCATTAGTTGTGCGATTAAATCAAAATTTGAGTATAAATGACGAATTTCTTGCTTTATTACCAATCTATGATGCAACTGCAGTAAATATACATAATGTTATTGTTCAATTTTTTAATAAACATAATGTTCCATATAAAAATAATATGGTAGGATTTTCAGTTGATGGGGCAAATTCAACGATGGGCATTAAGCATTCCGTCAAAACTTTATTAAAAAATGAAATACCACATCTTTTTACTGTAAAATGTCACTCAATAACACTCGTAGCTTCCCATGCTTGTGAAAAATTACCTTCTACAACGGAAAAATTGGTGCGAGAAGTATACACTTATATGCAATATAGTTTTAAATGACAAACACAATACAAAGAATTTCAGCAGTTTCTTGATATTGAACCCCATAAGCTGCTGCAACCTAGCCAAACACGCTGGCTCTCTTTAATTTCTGTTGTTAAAAGAGTGTTGGAGCAGTATGAAGCTCTTAAATTATATTTCCAAAATGAATCTTTCAATCAAATCAATGCATCTGAATCCATTCACAATAACTTACAAAATCCTATGAATAAATATTATTTAGAGTTTTTGGAATATGTTTTACCTGTATTTACTGATTTAAATAAGGAATTTCAATCAGAATCTCCTAAAATTTATGCAATATATGACAGAATGTTAGCAGTATACAAGACTATTCTAAGTTGTTATATAAATAATACATATTTGAGTAAAACTGATGTAAGTATTTTGCAATATAGAAACCCAGAACATTATGTTTTACTAAATGAAGTATATTGTGGCCCGAAGGCAGCTATATTATTTCAAGAAAATACTCTTTCAGATGGTGATAAACATAACTTTCAATTAACATGCTTAGGTTTTTATGTTGAAGCTGCTCATCAATTATATGAACGCTTTCCATTTAATGCAGAAGATGTAAAGACACTTAAGTTCTTTAAATTTTTGGACCCAAAACTTATTAAAACTACAAGTTTATTAGGTCCAGCAGCAAATTTTCATAGGAAAGATATTGATCTTCTTTCATTGGATAGAGAGTGACGATTATTGCAAAACAGTGACTTCAATGAGGATGCAGCCGATTATATTTCTTTTTGGAAAAATATCTGTAATGAAATTAGATGTGACAATACTGCTGTTTATTCAGAACTATCAAAATTTGTCAATTTAGTTTTAACATTACCTCACAGTAGTGCTTCGGTAGAAAGAATATTCAGTGCAGTATCTCTCAACAAAAGTAAAATCAGAAATCGGTTATCAGCTACTACCTTAACTGGAATTCTACACTCTAAGAGATTAATAAATAGTGATAATAAATCATGTTTTGATTACAAAATTCCTGTAACTGTAACAAATAAACATAACAACAATATGTATTCATCAGAATAAAAATATATTATTTAATGCAATTTATATAAGCTCTAATTTGTAATTTACTATAATTACCTTTTATTTTCTTGTAAATTTTACTTAAGTTTAAAACAGCTTGTACAGTGTTATTGTAAAATAGGTACGACTTTATGCAATATTATACCAATAAATATATATATTATATATAAAATATATATCAAGAAATTCTTGTGTTTCTTTTATTATTTACATACCTATACCTACCTACTTCTTTACATTTTTTTTTAGCTCTTTTCTTTATTAACGAAAACTAAAACTATGGCAATGGCAGAGGTTGGCAATGGCAATGGTTAAGGGGGCGCTTAAGGTGGCGCTTAAAGTAGTGGGGACTTTCAACAAACAAAATAGGTACGATGCCTCTGCATTGTGCTGGTATCTATGTTTGAAAAGTAGCATCAGGCAAATGGTAGCTCCAAATCAAGTACTTGGTGAATGGGTTGCCTATTGTGTAACATCAACCAAATGTAGAATTTAAATATATTATTTGCGATCCGATGTTTACTGTAGTATTTACACGATACTTCAACAGGAATGCGTTGCGTCAGCTGCGTGCTTGTTTTGTAACTTGTGTCTTTGGTGTTACCTGAATCTCTTGCGTAGAATAGTTATTGTATATTTATATATTTTTTTTTTTTGTATTTTGTATTTGTTATTATTTTTTTGTGTTTTGTTGTTTATTTTAGATATTGTGGTGATAGTGTTTAATTTTGCATGTTTGTATGGTGAGTAATTTGAGTATTGCAATATCCACATGGTTTTATTTTTTGTTGTAGTGTAGTTGTTTGACTTATCACACGTGTACGTTTGGTTCGATTTGTGTGGTACAAAAGAAGCCCATTTCACGGTGATAGACACTGTCTATAGTGAGTACAGTAGATCATACATCTGTAATTAGCAATATTTCTATTATTTTTGGTAGAACTTAACTACGTCTGCATTGGATTCATAGTTATAGACACTTTTTATAATGAGTAAAAAAGATAAATGTAACAGTTTTGCAATTATTGCATGCATTTGTTTAGGATTTTAAGTTTCCAATTTGCTGCTTTTACCACAATGTGTATTAAATTAATACTGTACAATTAATTCTGTACAAACATTTTCTCTATGTTATTTTTTCTACGAATCATCATTTCAGAGATATCGCAATTTCAAACATCGAAAATACTCATATTTACTCTTATGCGACTTGTAATGCTTCATCGACTGTTCCGCATTAGTAAAATATGAAAGTATTGATATCATTAAAATATAATATTTATTATTATTTCGTATAGTTTTTAAAATGCTTATAATACAAAGAAATATAATATTCCGAATATTTTCAGATTTCCACACCACCTCTGAGGTAGTGGACTTAGCGCTTTTTTTTTTTACCTGGTTTCCCCAGTAGGCATACTCCACCGTCAATCTTGAAAAAAATTTAATTAGACAGTGCAAATATTAAATGAAAATTCAAACTATTGCATTGAATTGAAAAAATTGAACTATTGCGAATGATTATAATGAAATTAATAATTGTATATTTATGGAAATTGTAATCTTATTGAGAATCTTCAAGTGCTACTTCTATTATAATGTCTTCGTCGCTTCCTTCTTCTTCTTCCTGTATCTCTATAGATTCTTCTAAGAGAAGAGACTCACTGAAATGCTATTTTGACTGGGCTATATCTGATTTGTAACAATTATTAAATGTCAACTGTTGTCTGTCCAAAATCAATCTATCTCAGACATGACTTCATATTTTAAAGGACTGCTTTGACTGCGAATGTTTCTGAACACCAGTTATATCTTTTTCCACATGACAGCCATGTAGTAGGAAGGAGTTTTTTTTTTTTTATTTGAATATATATGTAGGTTTGTTTAATCCGTTGTCTAGGGTTGGTTGATTAATTAGTCCTGAACACTTCTTATATTATTTATTTTGTCAATAACAAGTATTTAACTAATTCATTATATGTAAATGGGATTTAAGTAAAACACTTACACTAATTTCCAGTATATATTACACTTTATTATATATTAATAAATGGATGACATGTTTCGCTACGATGTAGCTTCTTCGGATCTTATATTACTACTGAACACGCTCTTCACAAATGTATGGCTTTTTTCTAAACTATTTCAATGGGTTGCACTTGTCTACATTAGAATCGTCTCTTACCGATATATCGTCTAAAATTACTGTTATTTAAATATTTAATGAAACCAGTTTAAAAGTGGGTAATTATGAAGGTCTAATTGGTCATTTAACAATATATCTGCATATTTAAGTTTATTTATTTCTAAGGATTCCAGTAAATTTAACTTTAATCCTTTTTGTTGTGACTGTAAAATTTCGAAATCTTTATTGAAACTATGATTATTTTCCAACAAATGAATTGCATAATTGGAATCTGTCTTTTTGTTAATAAAACTTTTAAAATGTTCCTGTATTCTTTTCTCAAAGCTCCTACCAGTTTGGCCTATGTATGTTTTAGGGCACTCTTTACATATTAGTTTGTATACTCCGGATTTATTACTTTTGCTTGTCTTGGATTTATTATTTTTTATGAATTTCCCCAAACAATTATTAGTTTTATAAGCTACCTTTATATCTGTTTATCGTAAAATTTTTCCTATTTTTTCACTTATCGGTCCTATGTATGTTAATAATTTATAATTGCTTGGTTTATCTTTTATTATTGGGTACACATTTTCTATTGCTTTCCTATATTTCTTTTTTCTTAAAATTGTATCTACTATATTTGGGTTATATCCATTATTTTGCGCTATTTGTTTAATGATATTTAATTCTTTAAAGAAGTTTTCATTATTTAAAGGTACTGATATTAATCTGTGTATCATACAATGGAATGATGCTAGTTTTTGACTTACCGGGTGACAGGAACTATTGTGAATGATAACATCTGTGTGTGAGGGTTTGTGATATATTGAAAAGACATGTTTATTATTTTGTCTAGAAATTGTAAGGTCCAAGAAGTTTATACTTTGATCTGATTCTTGTTCTATGGTGAAATTAATGTTTTGGTGTAGATTATTTATGTGTTCAAAAAATTCGTTTAATTGTCTATCTGTGCCTCTGAAACAAGCTAATACGTCATCTACATATCTGTGCCAGTATATAAAATATTTAAAATTGGGATGTTCTTTAATTTGACTTTCTAAATTATCCATAAAAATCCCTGATAATAGCGGACTCAATGGGTTGCCCATTATTAGGCCATCATTACATGAATATATCTTACTGTCAAATTCAAAATAGTTTTGATCTAAACAGATAGTTTTAAGAGAACTTATGATATCTAATTTTTTAAATATATTAACATTTTGAATTGTTAACAAATTCTCCACCAAATTAATGGTGTCTTTTATCGGGATACTAGGGAATAAATTAGTAATGTCGAATGATATTAGCTTGGCATTGTCTGTAAGTTTAATATCTTTTATTTTGTTAAGTAGCTCTAATGAATTTTTAATTGTAAATTTCGGTGAAAATTTAGTATTTTCTCTAATATGTTCTAAGATTTTTTTGGATAATTTATATGAAGGAGCTGTGACAAACGACACGACTGGTCTGATAGGATTATCTTTTTTATGAAGTTTGATTAATGAATATAATTTTGGAGCTTGTGGATTCATATTGATAAGTTTACCTTCCTCCTTATCATTAAATAAACTTTTACAATTCTGTATGCACTTCTTAACTGAAGATTGAAATTTCACTGTGGGATCTGATTTTAACAATTTATATTTTGATGGGTCTAAAAATTGCATAGTTTTATTAATATAATCGTTTTTGCTAAATGCTATAACTGTATTTCCTTTATCTGCTTTTGTGCAAATAATATTATTGCTGTTTTATTTGTTTATTATTGATTTTAATGTAAACATTTCATGATTTGGACTCGAATTTACGGAAGATTCAGCTTTTAAAAAATTTGATACTACATATTTTTTATCTGTGTTATGCAATGTATTTTTTAATGCAATTTCTGTATCTATTGCTATATTGTCTAATTCTGAGGCTGATTGTTTCGGCTGTAAATTATATTTGAAACCTTTTTCCAATAAACGTTTTTCTTTGTTAGAAAACTCTACTGAGGTTAAATTTTTAAATTTGTCTGAGAATTGATGATTTGAAAAATGACTTATGTTTTTGCTCACATTTCTTTTTTTATTATTAGTAATCAAATATTCTAGTTTATGTTTTTGTTTAATGTATTTTTTGTTAATTATTGAGTTTACTTTTTCTCTAGTATTACTATCTAACATAATAAATTCTACATAATTTAATTTATATAACAATTCTGTATGAAAAACCTTTAAATATATGTGTAAATTTCCTCTCTTCTTGAATTGTGTTTTCTTGTCTTCGGTAAGCCATTTTTCAAGTCCCTTCTTGTGACCTAAATATGCCGGTCTACTGCTATTGTTCGTTTTTAGTTTCATGTAATTCGGGAACACACCCTTCTTGGAACACAGGTCAAAAAACCATAGATTCTGAGAACACTTTGCACATTTGAGTAGTAATTTAAAATACAATGGGGCCAGGAAACTTATAGAAGCTTCTTTAATAAATTTAATTGAATCGGCCGATACTTGCTGGAAATCCATTATATGCAAATGGGATTTAAGTAAAACACGTATACTAATTTCCAGTATATATTACACTTTATTATATATTAATAAAAAAATTAATAAAAGCAGATAAAGGAAATACAGTTTTTTACAAATTTTTTAAAAGCTGAATCTTCCGTAAATTCGAGTCCAAATCATGAAATGTTTACATTAAAATCAATAATAAACAAATCAAACAGCAATAATATTATTTTCACAAAAGCAGATAAAGGAAATACAGTTATAGCATTTAGCAAAAACGATTATATTAATAAAACTATGCAATTTTTAGACCCATCAAAATATAAATTGTTAAAATCAGATCCCACAGTGAAATTTCAATCTTCAGTTAAGAAGTGCATACAGAATTGTAAAAGTTTATTTAATGATAAGGAGGAAGGTAAACTTATCAATATGAATCCACAAGCTCCAAAATTATATTCATTAATCAAACTTCATAAAAAAGATAATCCTATCAGACCAGTCGTGTCGTTTGTCACAGCTCCTTCATATAAATTATCCAAAAAAATCTTAGAACATATTAGAGAAAATACTAAATTTTCACCGAAATTTACAATTAAAAATTCATTAGAGCTACTTAACAAAATAAAAGATATTAAACTTACAGACAATGCCAAGCTAATATCATTCGACATTACTAATTTATTCCCTAGTATCCCGATAAAAGACACCATTAATTTGGTGGAGAATTTGTTAACAATTCAAAATGTTAATATATTTAAAAAATTAGATATGATAAGTTCTCTTAAAACTATCTGTTTAGATCAAAACTATTTTGAATTTGACAGTAAGATATTTTCATGTAATGATGGCCTAATAATGGGCAACCCATTGAGTCCGCTATTATCAGGGATTTTTATGGATAATTTAGAAAGTCAAATTAAAGAACATCCCAATTTTAAATATTTTATATACTGGCACAGATATGTAGATGACGTATTAGCTTGTTTCAGAGGCACAGATAGACAATTAAACGAATTTTTTGAACACATAAATAATCTACACCAAAACATTAATTTCACCATAGAAAAAGAATCAGATCAAAGTATAAACTTCTTGGACCTTACAATTTCTAGACAAAATAATAAACATGTCTTTTCAATATATCACAAACCCTCACACACAGATGTTATCATTCACAATAGTTCCTGTCACCCGGTAAGTCAAAAACTAGCATCATTACATTGTATGATACACAGATTAATATTAGTACCTTTAAATAATGAAAACTTCTTTAAAGAATTAAATATCATTAAACAAATAGCGCAAAATAATGGATATAACCCAAATATAGTAGATACAATTGTAAGAAAAAAGAAATATAGGAAAGCAATAGAAAATGTGTACCCAATAATAAAAGATAAACCAAGCAATTATAAATTATTAACATACATTGGACCGATAAGTGAAAAAATAGGAAAAATTTTACGAAAAACAGATATAAAGGTAGCTTATAAAACTAATAATTGTTTAGGGAAATTCATAAAAAATAATAAATCCAAGACAAGCAAAAGTAATAAATCCGGAGTATACAAACTAATATGTAAAGAGTGCCCTAAAACATACATAGGCCAAACTGGTAGGAGCTTTGAGAAAAGAATACAGGAACATTTTAAAAGTTTTATTAACAAAAAGACAGATTCCAATTATGCAATTCATTTGTTGGAAAATAATCATAGTTTCAATAAAGATTTCGAAATTTTACAGTCACAACAAAAAGGATTAAAGTTAAATTTACTGGAATCCTTAGAAATAAATAAACTTAAATATGCAGATATATTGTTAAATGACCAATTAGACCTTAATAATTCCCCACTTTTAAACTGGTTTCATTAAATATTTAAATAACAGTAATTTTAGACGATATATCGGTAAGAGACGATTCTAATGTAGACAAGTGCAACCCATTGAAATAGTTTAGAAAAAAGCCATACATTTGTGAAGAGCGTGTTCAGTAGTAATATAAGATCCGAAGAAGCTACATCGTAGCGAAACATGTCATCCATTTATTAATATATAATAAAGTGTAATATATACCGGAAATTAGTATAAGTGTTTTACTTAAATCCCATTTACATACTAAAGATACACTATAAAGTTAACTTGTTGCTTACATATATACAATCATGCTTCATAAATCATATTTACTAAGTATTGGATACCAACGTAGATATCAAACTATAACGAATGTAGGAACACTTTCTCTCAATTGTTACTGTGGTATCAGAGGTACACATAAGAATACTTATTGAACTTGTTATGTGCAGCAAAATGTTGAAAAAGGCTGCACCAAGTAGGTCCAGGAAACGTACCAAGCAATCTGTAGCTGGACGTGCTTTTTGGAAAAGGAAGAAAGCAACAGAGTAAGTGCTCACAGAAGAAAATATTAATTTTCAAACTAATTGTTTTTGTAGAATCATTTGTGAACAGCCGTGTGAACAACAACCCCAAAGTGATAATGTTCCGGCAGATATGAATATGATAAATGTAATGCATGACTATTGGTAAGTCATACTCATAATACTACTGTAATTGTATCATGAATGTTAGTACACGTCACCATACCAGCAGTAAAGCAAAATATTTAAAATGTAGCCAAATTTCACCCGAGCTTACAACAGCTTTTTGTACTTTCAGTGCTGCATTAGGCACAGTAACATGTGAAAGTTCCCAGTCTCACGAAGAAATTATTGATCCATGGGACCCAAGCAATGAGTATGAAAGGTATTACATTTCATTACAGCATATTTGTAATAGTTTTTAACATACATAAAAATAACTATTACTTTAGTATACATATACTTTGTAGCATAATGGATCATAAACTGGAAGAGGCCATAGATAAATCTGAAGAGCCTGTTGCTGCTATAACAGGAAATAGGATTGTTAACATTGGTTTTTTGCTGCAAAATGTATTACAAGTGCAATATGATCATGCCAAAAAATGTACATTTGGGCGCCTTGCTGTTCACAACGAGAAACGCTTTGGTTTGTTTTCGATTTTTACTTTGAAATGTACATTTTGCAATAAGCTCTTTGGAGTTACCAGTGAGGAATCCGTCGATCCAGCTAATAATACCTTAGTTGCAATGGTTAATGTTTCGTATGTGTGGGGTACATTAGCAAATGGAAGTACTTTCACTCAAACAAATGATGTCGTGAGTGCTTTAGATATACCCTGTATGGCATATCCTACATTTCGGACAATAGAGAATGCACTTGGCGATCACTGGAAAGAAAGTTTGTGGAAATCTATGAAGAAGGCGGGAGATGAAGAAAGAAACCTAGCTATTGAAAATAAACAAGTGTGTGATGGGACACCATGGATCTATGTCTGTTGCGATGGTGGCTGGAGTAAAAGATCTTATGGACATTCATATAATGCATTATCAGGAGCGGTAAGAGCTATTTATATTTTGTGTACGATGTTATAATTATCTTTTTTCTAGGCTGTTGTGATTGGCAAAGAAACCGGAAAAGTATTGTTTCTTGGAATTCGGAATAAATACTGTTGTATTTGCACACATGCAAAAAATAGGAATGTAGCTCCTGGCAAACATAAATGCTTTAAGAATTGGAATTCTTCATCAACAGCTATGGAAGCAGATATCATTACAGAAGCCTTTAATAGCAGCATTTCCATGCATCGGCTTAAGTATTTAAAAATGATTGCGGATGGTGACTCTAGTGTGTTCAGCAGAGTTAAACGTGATGTAAGTTATGGCGCAGAAGTGGAAAAAGTTGAATGCATCAACCATTTAATTAAAAACTATGGCAAGGCGTTATATAATGTAAAGAAGAACACAAACGTTCCATTGGCAGCGAGAAAGACACTGACAAATGAAAAAATTAAAAAACTCCAGCAAGTAGTAATGTATGTTGCTAAAATAAATGATGATCCAGAGGATTTAAAGATGGATATGGAGAATTCAGTGTACCATGTATATGGAGACCATTTGAATTGCAGCAGCCGTTACTGCAATATTATTGGCCATCTTGATGTAATTCAAAAAACGAGGCTTTTGGAATCTGGATTATTATTCTACTTAAATGGTCTGTATAATTAAATTTGTATATAAATTTTTTCTATAGGCCTTCTCCTACCAGGTGCCCTGGAACCTCTAATGACTAAAGCTCATAAACTAATAGCTTATGAAAATAATAATAAGGCCGAATCATTTATGTCATTGCTTGCCAAATATAATTGCGGAAAACGAATTAATTTAATACAAAGATCTTTTGAAATCAGAAGTATATTAGCTGCATTACAATATAATATGGGTAATATCTTTTTGCCACACAGTACAAGTTATCATTTCCTTCTATTTAGGGCCACAATGGCAATCTGATGCCCTGCAAGAGCTGGTAGGTATCAGTCCTGGTCATTATTTCTTGAAAAGGTTGAAACATCATGAGAAGAGAAGAAGTAACAAACCCAAACAAGGGAGGAAGAAACAACATCTTCTTTTTAGTGCGGATGAGGAGTATGGTCCAAATGCCGCTGAAGCACTTCTAAGTGAAGAGGAATTTAAGTCTGAATACCGAAGGAGAATGAAAACATTACAGGTTTCTTGTTTTTATAAGTTTTAGCTCATCTGTAAAACTTTTATTTTACTTATAGGATATATAACATGATATAGAGAATATTTCTATAAAAAACTTAGTTTTACTAAGAATTCAGTTCGTAGGAATGATGGTAAATTTTTATTTATTTTTATTGACCGTAAGTCAAGACTACAGATTTAATCATAACGACCGCTGAGATACGGTCTTGCAATCTATAATTCTTTTACGTCTTTGGTTGGGGGTTACGGTGAAATATTTCAACTTTCCCAATGCCTTGCTCACATGTTCTTCTTCTTCTTACAAAGTATACGGAGTTATTGTGTATGCGCTTGATCTTGCTATAGTTACCCACTATTTTCTTTTATAAATAGCTCAAAAATATGTAGAAAGCTTTACAAGAAGTTTGTCTGGCATTTTTCCTTTTTATTTAGTTGCATGCTGCATCGATTGCATTATATTTACATTAATTTATAATTTTTACAAGTGCTTTGTTTAATTAGGTTACGCAAGAACAACAATGGCAACTCGCCATTGCCACCATTGGGCAATTTAATAATGATTTGTATAAGCAAGAAAGGGCTTGCCGCTTGACTGCATCTAACTTTGGGTCTGTGATTAAAAGAAAAGAAAAGACATCTTGCTCGCCATTACTAAAGAGAATGATGTATTCACATTTTACCAACACTGCGATGGAGTACGGCAGAAGGTGTGAAAGAATAGTAAGACACAGATTTGAGGAGTTGTTGCAAGTACTTGTACATGATGCTGGTTTATTTGTTGATGTTGATCATGGCTACTTGGCGGCTTCACCTGATGGTACAAATACTATTGCAAATATTATTGTGTATTTGTTAATGTTTGTAACTTTAAATAATACACTTTTATATATTTATTTATTGTTTATTATATAAACTATTTTACATTTTAATATTTATAAACTACACACAAACACAACTTAACAACAACTCTTCTTTTTGTCTTGTCATCATTTTATTCTTGTTGGTTCAGTACTACCAACTTTGTATTCTTAATAATACCTACTTAATAATACATAACTAAAAGTAAACAAAAGTAACTAATATTTAACACGCCTCCTTACTTTTGGGTGACTTTTAATAAAAATCTAAATTTATAATGTTTTTGCTTACTCAAAGACTTTGTAAATATGTCAGCAATGTTATCCTGACTATCAATTTTAACAATATCAATAGTCTTATTTAAGTAATTTTCATTTACATAATGGTAATGAGTTTCTATATGTTTTGAATTCTTTGATAAATTTCCATATTTAGATATAACTACTGCACCAGAATTGTCTTCATACAAATTTATAGGCTTGTTGAATTTAATATTAAATGATTCTAAGATACCCTTCATAAAAATTACTTCTGTAACAGCTTCTGATAATGCTACATATTCCGCATGTGTACTTGACTTTGTTACAGAGTTCTGTTTGCGTGATCTCTAATAAACTGAGTTCCCAAATAATCTAATTACAAATCCTGATGTTGATCTTCTATCATTTATGTCGCCTGCCCAATCAGCATCAACGTAACAATCCATTATATTAATATTTTCATTTTTCAAATAAGTTAATTTATAATCTTTTGTTTTATATAAATATTTTAAAATTCTCAATGCATATTTGAAATGCTCCTGATTATAACTTGATTGGAATCTACTTAAATAATTTACACAAAATGATATATCAGGTCTGGTGCCTGTTGCAATATATAATAATTCTCCTATTAAACTTCTAAATTTAATATTATCTTCTACTATTTTACTTGTCATTAAATTTAAATTTATTTCCATAGGCGTATCATATAGTTTTGAATTTTTTATTTGATATTTTTGTGCTAAAGATTCAATGTAACTTTTCTGATCTAAAGTCATTTCTACATCATTATATTCAATGTTAATTCCTATATAACTTTTTACTTTGCCCAAATCTTTAATGTTAAATTTACTCGCTAACTTAATTTTAACTTGTTCTATTTGTCTTTTATTTTTACTACATATTAATAAATCATCAACAAATAATAAAATATATATTGAATCATTACCTGAATTTTTAACATATAAACAGTAGTCGTAATTATTTCTTTTAAATCCTAATTGAGTAATATAATTATTAAAATGTTCATACCATGCACGTGGGCTTTCTTTTAGACCATACAAAGCTTTTTTTAATTTATACACTTGGTTAATTCCCTTTTCGTATCCTTCAGGTTGTTTAACGTATACTTCGGATTCTATCTTGCTGTTCAAAAACGCTGTTTCTACGTCCATTTGATCAATGTTTAAATTGTACCTACAACAATATGCTAATAATAGTTTTAACGTTTGCATTTTTGCCACTGGTGAATATGTATGTTCAATTAATTCTTGCTGTTGAAAACCTCTTACAACTAATCGAGCCTTGTAACTGTCATTGCTTTTCCGTTTGTATAACCATTTCACATCTAATATATTTTTATCTTCTGGTTGTTGTACCAAATCCCATGTGTAATTTTGTTGAATACTTCTTATTTCGTTATCCATTGCATTTTTCCAATTTATGGAATCTATACTTCTCATCGCCTCCTTAAATGTTTGCGGTACTGTCGCATTGCAATAATTTACATATATAATATAATCATCGAGTTTTGAAGGAAGTTTTCTTTGTCGTTGAGGCCTTTTTAAATCCACTTCCTCGTTAGTATCATCTAAACTTTCATCATCTTCATCTGGACCCTTTTCATTTTGCTCATTGTTAACCAACTCAATGCATTTAACTTCTTCTTCAATAATTTCTACATGTCGTGCAATCTTTATTTTGTCATTTACAAGTATACGATATCCCACATCTGTATACCCTAATAATATGCCTGCTTCAGCTTTTTTATCCCATTTTGATGCTCGTTTCTCCTCAGGTATACGAACGAAAACTTTGCTCCCGTACAGTCGTAAATTTTTTACACTAGGTTTTTCATTAAAAAATATCTCATAAGGAGTTTTCTGTTCAGTAGTGTTTGCTAATGTTCTGTTATGTAAATATGCAGCCGTTCTAACACATTCCGGCCAATATTTAATATCCACCTTTGCCTCAGCTCGTAAGCACCGAGCTATATTCATAATTGTTTGATTAAAACGTTCAGCTGTTCCATTTAGCTGATGCACGTATGGTGGGCACGGGTTTAGATATATTCCTTTTTCACGGATAAAGTTATAAATTTTTGAGTTCATATATTCTGTTCCATTATCACATCTTAATTCTTGTATATTTTTACCAGTTAAATTTTGAACAAGATTTACGTATTCTACCAGACAATCGTAAACTTGTGTTTTTGATTTCATGGTGTACACTTTTGCTAGTTTGCTATAATCATCTATAAATGATAGAAAGTACATTTCTCCCTGATTTCCTTTTGTTGTGTGTGGGCCATTTACATCTGTGTGAATTATTTGTAAAATGTCCTCTGCTCTCTTACGGTTATTTCCAAAAGGTAAATTTTTCATTTTATTTTCAATACACACCGCACATTTTAAATAATCACCCTCTAACTTTTCCGGAATTCCTTCTATTAGTTGTTTTGTACATAGAACATTTAAGTAATTAAAATTTACATGTCCTAACATTCGATGCCATTTTTCTTTTAATGTTAATTTATTTTCACTACATGTTGTATTTGCAAATGCTGATCTGTTATTATTGTCAATAAAACTTTTCATTTCATACAGATTTTCCTTTTTGATTGCTATGGCTATTAATTCACTGTTCATATTATAAATTTTTGAAATATTTCCATAAGAAATAATTTTATTATTGTTTGTAATTTTTGAATAACTTAATAAATTTGTTTTCATATCTTTTACATAAAATACATTATTCAAATTTATGACCACTTGTTTATTGTACACAGGAAATGAAGCTTTTATTTGACCAATTTTTGTCGCTAGCAATATGCGACCGTCTCCCACTTTTACATTCACTGGTGTTTTTAATGTCACAAAACTTTCAAAATAAATGTCATTGTTTATAATATGATCGGTACAACCACTGTCTAATAACCAGTTTATTTCATTTGGATTGACGATGCAAGTTTCACTTATTGTTGAAGTATTTGCTGTCACATAAAAGTTATTACATTCACTATTATTTCTACTTTCTGAATTTTGATGCCCACTGTAATTTCCATGTCCCCTATTTTGATAACCACGATAATTTCCACGTCCTGCATTTTGATAACCACTAAAATTTCCACGTCCTGCATTTTGATAACCACTAAAATTTCCACGTACATTTTGATATCCACGATAGTTTCCATAATTTCCACGTCCTAAATTTTGATAATGACCACGGCCACCACGATTGAAATTATTATGTTGCCCTTGAAAACTTGTTTGATATTTTTGTTGACAGTTCCTTTGAATGTGACCTACTTTACCACATCCATAACAACCTTGATTCCGTTGTGATGTCGAACCCGCTGCAAATGCATTTGATTTTGTATTTTTTTCTTTATCTTCACCATTGTCACTTTTGTCATTCATAAATTTTAACTTGATTTTCGTTTTTAAATATTCTACATTTCTTTCTTCTTTGGGTAAAACATCAATTAAATCACCCAGGTGGCTAAATGATTTTGGGAGTGCTCTTAACATATAATTTAACTTTTCATCCTCGTTGATTTTTGATCCAGCCGCTTTCAATTCATTTGTTGCTTTTTCAAATTTGTTAAAAAAATTTTCGGGGTCATCTTCTTCCTTTAATTTGATATTTTCTAAATTGCTTCTACAGATCATTTGTAATGCTGTCGATTCTTTGTTGTAAATTTCATCCAATTTTTTAATAATTTCAAAGGCGGTTTCCTGTTCACTAATTAATTCTAATTGTTTATTTGAGATAGCGCTATATATGTAGTTCGTTGCTTTGATGTCCATTTGTTCCCATTCATTTGCATTCTCAGTTGCAGTCCTTTCTCTTTCAGTTACTATTTTACATTTTTTAAATTGCAAAAATTTTAATATTCGTAGCTTCCATTTTGTATAATCGGAACCATCAAAGATCGGTACTGTTACATCATCTATTTTTATATACGTCGCCATTTTTGTTATATTAAATTTTTTGTTTTAGCTTTTAACACTTTTATATATTTTTAATAACTACGCTCTGCTACCATGTTAATGTTTGTAACTTTAAATAATACACTTTTATATATTTATTTATTGTTTATTATATAAACTATTTTACATTTTAATATTTATAAACTACACACAAACACAACTTAACAACAACTCTTCTTTTTGTCTTGTCATCATTTTATTCTTGTTGGTTCAGTACTACCAACTTTGTATTCTTAATAATACCTACTTAATAATACATAACTAAAAGTAAACAAAAGTAACTAATATTTAACAGTATTATTCTAATTATCATGTTTTGAAGGGCTGATTGGTGAAGATGCTATTATTGAAATAAAGTGTGCATATAACTTGCATCTTAAAAAGCAGACAATTGATGAGGCAATAAGAACAAATAGGAATTTTTATTTGAAATTTAATGCACATGAGACACCAATTCTAAAGGAAAATCACAATTACTTTTATCAGGTAGCCGAAATTCCCATACTATAGCATTATCAGTTATAAAGTCGTTTATTATTATATTACTATGCCTATAATACTTTCACTATTTTTTAGATACAAGGGCAGCTCAATATAACTAGACGAAATTTTTGTTATTTTGTCGTTTACATAGATGATGATTTTCCCATTTTTATCCAAAAGATATATCGTAATGAACAGTTATGGAAGGAAAAAATGCTGCCCAAATTAAAGAGCTTTTACTTTGGATGCTTTTTGCCAGAACAAATTCAACACTATACAAAGACAAACATACAGTGCAAACATGGAGTTGCAAGTTTTTAGAGCAAGTTTGCAAGTTTTTAGAGTAACTTTTATACAAATATAATAGGACCAAACAATGGTGGAAATATGTATCTCGCAAAAGAACTACACAAAAGAGGAAGGACAAATATGAAGATGACAATAGGACCGCTGACCAGTCATTGCAGGCTGACGAACACATTGCTATAAACTTTTCCCCATGATTATTTTCAAAAGTTTATGAACTTTTGATTCAACTATTAATTTGTATGCAACTTTAGATTTTTTACATTTTAAAAAATTGTTAAACTTTTTGTATATTGTATTATGTATGAATTTATGTTTTGACTAGCGCAGTTCGAGGGAGCCCTTGGACCTACTGGGTAATATGATTTATAACTGTTATTATTCTTATTATTTCTTTATTGAATGCATTTAGGGTTTTGTTTAGATTGTCAGATTTTCTATATATATATTTATATTAGTTCATATATAAATGACAAAGATAGTTTTTACGTTTCAAGTAAATTTTTTGTTACGTTACATTCTGGAACGTTTTGGATTTCAGGGTTTTTTTTAACATGTGGTATCGCGCATGTGTTAGACATTTGTTCGGTCTGACAGATTTGTCTGTTTACATTAGAGGTTGTTTATCAGGGGTGAAAGTGAAAAGCATCTTTGCAATTTATTAGATATAATTTAGTCCGCGAGTCATTAGAGGACGTTTGCATTTGCTTTGCGGTCAATACCAGCAAATTATTTTACCTCTTTGTGTAAGTTTGTTTTGCACAGTTCTTTATACTTAATACAGACTAATTTTTTTTTTTTTTTTTTTTTATTAAACATTTAATTGACAATTGAGATTTTTATTTATAATAAACACTTTCGCCTATACTCTTTTACTGGCGCTGTATAAATGTAGGAGTATTACTACCGCGTTTTCCCATTGGGAAATCGGAGAATAAGTTAACCGACTGAGCATCAAAGTTGGACAGTGTTGTGGTGAATAGTGGTTCATCTTCATTCTAACCCACTATTCATAGCAACATGTACACGATCGTCCTGTCACAGTGTGTGTAGACGAAGAGGAGACTGCACTCCACAGTCTCTGCAATTGTGGTGCGTTAGCAAGGACAAGGTTTGTACTACTATTATTCAACGACTACTTCGAGAAAGTTCTAGCAATGGTAGCAGGAGATATAAATATTGCGCTGTTATCGGTCACTCGAAGTTAGATGATTCGCGATAGCGAAGCCAGTCAAATCGAAACATTTAAAATTAATGAGTTTAAGTGCTTTCTTTTGACTTTTCTTTGTATTTGTATATACTGAAGTCTGTTAATAAATCAAGTTAATTTGTCAATTATGTTGTTTCTGTAAACCTGAACTTTCTTTTTAATCCTCGAAAAACGTTACAATAATATTGCGATAATGGCTTCAGCGATTCAAGTGGCACTTATGTACATGGTACACTAAATTCTCCAATAGCAATCATTAAATCTTCTGGATCTTTGTTTATTTTTGCATATTTTGTAAACTGAGTATTGGAAAAGACGTTGTTGTGTGCTGTTTTTTAACTGTAAAACAAGTTGAACCAAAAAGGTAAATGAGATAGCAGGACGTGTTTGTACATTTATTAATTTCCTTTTGTGCCATTTTTACTTCGAAAATGTTTATATACATATGCTTCTATTGTTTACTTCTACCTGCATATATTTAATTGGATAGTATACATACATTTGATTCCATTGTAGTCAACATTTTCTTTCTCCTTTTTGTCTACTTCATATTTTATAAGACCGGCTGTGGACATTTTATAAAAGAAAAAGGAATACATTTTTATGGAAAATAAAAGTAAAGCCACAGCATTCTTTGCTTGTATTCTATATTGCACAATGTAGAATTAAAGGATTCGGTCAGCACAAGAACGAGCTAGGTGACAATTCGGCATTGAATAACATAGTTTTTAAAAACACTTGCAGTAGACAACTTACGATACATTACATCAAAGATCATTTTTAAATTTAGGCGTTAAATTTTCCAGCGCCATCTTTTGGGAAGATGCTAAAGGTTACTTGCTTTGCTCTTTCCATAGGTTATTTACAGATTGCTTCTTTATCCCCAAAATCTTATTTCGAGGGTTTTGTAAAAATTAAGATTACTTTGGAGTTTCTGAAAACTTTATATTAATAGCCTAGGTCTTACAATTGGCCTAAGACTAATCTTCTTATTTTTTTCAAATTGTGCAAATTGTGGATGAAATTAAAAAAGGTAAAATAGCTTAGGATAATTGTGACAACAGTTGGATTGTTTTCAGTTTTGAAAACATTACTTTTTCTATTTGTATAGGTCAAAACCCATGAATTTGTATTCCTTACCGACTTCGTGCTCTCTACTTTATCATAGCGCGCCCTTAAAAAAGTGGGGACTTTCAACAAACAAAATAGGTACGATGCCTCTGCATTGTGCTGGTATCTATGTTTGAAAAGTAGCATCAGGCAAATGGTAGCTCCAAATCAAGTACTTGGTGAATGGGTTGCCTATTGTGTAACATCAACCAAATGTAGAATTTAAATATATTATTTGGGATCCGATCCGATGTTTACTGTAGTTTTCACAAGATACCGGATGCGTTGCGTCAGCTGCGTGCTTTGTGTTGTAACTTGTGTCTTTGGTGTTACCTGAATCTCTTGCGTATATTAGTTATTGTATATTTATATATATTTTTTTTTTGTATTTTTATTTGTTATTATTTTTGTGTGTTTTGTTGTTTATTTTAGATATTGTGGTGATAGTGTTTAATTTTGCATATTTGTATGGTGAGTAATTTGAGTATTGCAATATCCACATGGTTTTATTTTTTGTTGTAGTGTAGTTGTTTGACTTATCACACGTGTACGTTTGGTTCGATTTGTGTGGTACAAAAGAAGCCCATTTCACGGTGATAGACACTGTCTATTGTGAGTACAGTAGATCATACATCTGTAATTAGCAATATTTCTATTATTTTTGGTAGAACTTAACTACGTCTGCATAGCGCCCCCTTAACAATTGGGGCGCCAGTATGAATACGTCACAGACTTCTATCTATTAATAGATCTATGTATAGAAGTCTGTGGAATACGTATTGATATGTATGCAACCATATATACAAATGTGTATGCGTATGTATTGTGCGGTTCACAGCGATGTCAAATCTAATTAGGAATTATAAACCATATTTAAGTTGCGCTTTTATTTGACAACTTATTTGTTGCATAATAAATTAAGGAAATTATTGTAAATGAATCCAATTTTATTTTAAATCTGTTATATTAGTAAATAGTTAAATAAAATATTTACTTAGGTGTTTTCTTTTGAAATACATATTTTTTTTCTATAAATAAAATATATGGATAGCTATATTATATTAAAATAAAATTTATTATACCTACCAATTTTATTTCTATTGATTCCTAAGTTGTCAAATATACTCGCAACACGTAATTAGTGAATGGTGAACACCTGCGGAGACCAAAATTCTCGAAAAGCCGTTAAATTCATCAAGTGTAACATATTTTCAGTTTTTTGTCTATAGGGATGGGGTCGATTATAATGGCTGATTCATTTAGAGATACTTTTTCCAAAAGCAAAGAACAAATGAAAAAGGCCAATTTATTTAAGAAACTTGATTATCATACAAAAGAACCATTCTTTACAATTATTTTTTAAAGATTATTTCTCTCAAATGTTGGCCGCGACTGCGGTTAACGTAGTCTATTCTGCTGTTCCAATTTTCAATGACGCGTTCTAGCATTTCGAGTGGTATTTGTCCAATGACCCGAGTAATATTGGCCTCCAATGCCTCAATTGTAGCCGGTTTATCCATGTAGACTTTAGACTTCACGTAGCCCCACAGAAAAAAGTCTAATGGTGTGATGTCACAAGATCTAGGCGGCCAATTTACTGGTCCGAAGCGTGAAATTAAATGTTCACCGAATCGTTCTCGCAGTAAAGCCATAGTTTCACGAGCTGTATGGCTAGTGGCGCCATCTTGTTGGAAGTAAATGTCTTGTAGACCACGGGTGTCAAGTTCAGGCAGCAAATAGTCCCTTATCAAGGCGCGATAACGGTCGCCATTCACAGTCACATTCCGGCCGGCTTCTGTTTTGAAGAAATATGGACCAATTATTCCACCGGCCCATAATCCGCACCAAACAGTTGTTTTGTCTGGATGTAATGGTAGCACTTCAATCTCTTCAGGTTGCTCATCACCCCAAATACGGGCATTTTGCTTATTCACGTACCCATTAAGCCAGAAATGGGCCTCATGGGAGAACAAAATTTTTGTCGAAAACAGTGAATCTTCTGCAAGTTTATCAAGAGTCCAACGGCTGAAACGGAAACGATTCGGAAGGTCGGTCGCCTTTAGTTCTTGCACTAGTTGAATTTTGTATGCTTTTAAACCAAGATCCTTTCGTAAAATACGCCAAGTTGTTGCATACGACAAACCAAGCTGTTGAGAACGGCGACGAATTGATTCTTCCCGGTCTTCGCGTACACTCGCTGCTACCGCCGCTATATTTCCTTCACTACGTGCTGGATGAGGTCTATGTGGTCGCGTATTATCCATTATTGTAAATTGAGTTTTAAACTTATTGATGGTATAGCGAATTGTACGTTCGGTAGGCCGATTATGTGGCCAATATGTTGCTCTAAGCGCACGATACACATTCCTTGTAGAACGCCCATTTTCGTAATAAAGCTGTACTATTTGTAGACGCTGTGCCGGGCTAAGTCTTTCCATTATGAATGTCAAATAGTACCGAACCAGAATGCGCAGTCCGCTGACGCGTCGCATGCGCGCTCAGCCATTAAATCCCCACCTAAAAAAGTACCTCCAAATGAATCACCCATTATTTATTGATGAACTGGCTTGCTTTAGGATTTGTTTCTTTGATTATAACATGCTTGATTTCATTTGTATATGTCGATTTGATGTCATTGAAGTGGCGAAATACCGCAATCTGGTTACCAAGAATGTATGACAGACAGATAGACAGACACACAACGAATTTCAGATTCATTCGTAATAATGTAAAGAAAGCGGTTATGTATAAAAAAATATATATATTTTATTTGTTACCAGATAATTTTTTATTAAAGATGAAACTCGTCTAATTACACGTAGGGTCATGTTATTAAATAAAACCAAAGCATGAAATTACACTTTTATTTTGATAATAAAGTAACATACAATTACTATCCCATACAAGTTCAATAGTCAACTTACTACAACATTTGCAATTTCAAAAATACACTTGCCTGATAATTAAAAGATGCAATTATTAATTCCTTATTATGCTGAAGGCTAATATAAATGAAAGTACAATTTCACTAGAACACTTATAAAATAACTTTATTTGGAATTGTGTCGTACAATTAAAAAAACAGAAATCTATTAATTATATTTAGAAAATTAAAAAAATTCTAAAACTACTTCTCTGCAACAGGTTCACTTTCTTTTTTTACTTCAACTGCTGCTTTTTCATCCTCTTCTTCAGCAATCTTTTTTTCTTCAGCTTTCTTTTCCTTTTCACTCAACTTAAATCTACAAAAAATAAAATGTTTTAACTTAATTTCCGGTTCATTACAAATTGCATGGATAAAACTATCGCAGTATAAGTTGGCGAGCGGTGGGGATGCGCCGTAAACGTACCACCCCCTATCTGATTTAGTTACTGCCTAGCGAATGATTTCTGTGCGAACTCACTCCCACTCTTCGCCAACTTCTAAAGCGAGAGACAAATCAATTATGAGAAACAAGCTAATAAAACAAAAAAAAATAGAAAATTACGACATAAAGTTAATCTTTCAAGTTGAAATTAATTATAGGATTTTATTTATGGGGATTTTTTCATAATTTTACTAATAAAGAAACTACTGAATTCTACTATGTAAACCGATGTAAATTAACATTTACCTATCGAATCTTTCACCATTAGCGGCTGAATCTTCCTCATCCTCGTCAGAACTCTTATTTCCGGATCCAGCTTCAGCTAGAATGTCCCCCAAGTCCTTATCAACATCAGCCCATAATTTTTCCTCCCCAGCATCGTCTTCTTCATTGGCTCCTACTTCGCCATTTTCCTTACAAGGCTCGGTCTTTGTTTCCTCATTTTCACCATCCGGTTGAGGCTCTTCCTTCTCCTTTTCCTTTTCTTTCTCTGCAGTTTCTTTACGCTGGAGACGTTCAGCACGTTTAGTCAATTCTTTGTCCTCTTTATAACGAACATATCTCTGAAGATGTGTTCGTTGTTTGCAATGTTTAGCCAGAAGTTTAGGTATTTCAGCTTCATCACCGCGGGGTAGATACATTCTGCATAGATCGCAATAATAGACATCAACTTTCTTCACGTTTTCAATGCCAACGTTTATTTGTTCTTTAGGTTTGGCTTCACTTTCTTCCTTCTTTTTCTCAGTTGTGTTTTCTTCCTCTATAATAATCGATCAATAATATTATATCAATAGAAATGATATATTCGGCAATTAAAAGATAAATATCGCAGATAAGTTAATGAGAATTCCTAGTATTTTTTGAACATAAGAACCTCATACATTGTGGTTCTAATGGTACAAAAACACCGAGGGAAAGCGAGGCACTCATCAAAATATACAAGAAATGGGAGACCTCATATAATTAAACGAAAACAAAATACACTGAACAAAACGACCCACAACACAAATGAGGTTAAGAACTGACAAAGTAAGAAAAAGTCACAAAAAATTTATTATGGTCTGAATAAAGCGAGAATTGATTAATCATCATTAATCATGTTCGATGTTCAAGATGTTCGATGTACAAAGGTTTATGGAAACCATAGAATTAATGATTGATATAAAAGGCAAAGCGTTATTTTTACCAGTAACTGAAAGCAGTCAATTTGAAAGAAAGCATGAGAAAGTTTTAGTGTTGCAAGCGAACTAAAACACCCATCGTCGGTCGGTGTTATAACGGATGTTCATTTGAAAAGTCAATCTAGGTTACTTTGAAATTTTGATAGAATAAGACGCAAATATATTAGTATGTGTTTGTTGTTCCGTAAACGTAAATCCAAATGACATTTGATAATGTCAATCACAAATATCAGTGTTAGTGCATAAAATAATTGTGCGTCGATTCTGGTTTAAATAAATTGCTTCTCAGTTTTAAAATGGCTTTCACTTTAGAACATAAATTTTTTTTAGTCTAGGCTTATTTTCGAAGTGGTAATAAAATTGATGGTTTATGGGTTTATTCAGTTCAAGATTGCATGGTAGAATTTTAAGTTGAGTTTCCACATTTTGTAATAGATTATATACAATTTAAGAATACTTTGGATATAACTTTAAAACTTTTTTCTGAAACTGGTAGTCTCTTAAGAAAATCAGGCAGCGGAGCGGTTAAGAAACGTACACCTCAAGTTGTCAATCGTGTTGAAGAAATAATGGAAAATGAACCACAAACATCTGTTCGACATTTGAGTCAACAAATAAACCTTTCTGTTAGTACAACTCGCAAGTTATTAAAAAAAGATATGCAACTTTATCCATACCTTGTCACAGCAGTACAAGAATTGTTAGAAATTGATTACCCACGTGGACTAGTTTTGTAATTGGTTTGTAAATATGAACAATAATGGAGAACTTTCGCAAAGAGTCATCTTTACTGATGAAGCATGGTTTTATAAAACGGGATACCTAAATTCACAAAATACAAGAATGTGGAGTAGTGAAAATCCGCATCTAATTAATAAAGAATTGCTACATCCAGAGAAAATTGATGTTTGGACAGCGATAAGCCAAATGCGAATCATTGGACCAATATTTTTTCAGGGAAAGGTACCATACGGAAATTTTACAACCATCTTATCTAAAAAATAACATATTTCGAACACATATTGAATTTGAATGATATGCTACAGAGAATCGAACAGAAATGCATGGAAATTAATAACAATCCAGTAATGTTGCAGTCTATCATCAGAAATCTTGAACGGAGGATTTTAAAGTGCAATGATCTTGAAGGACATTTTCAACATTTGTTATAGTTTTCGATAAATACCTATTATTTGTTATTTATTTGTATGTATGAAACTGTCAAAATATACGACTTCGTAGGTTAAGTAGTAAATTTTAATTTACGACATATGTACTTCAAAATGTTCTCAGTAAATCACATGCTACTATAGTCTATTTTTTAATGCCGCGGACCGCCTTTAAAATTTAGCGCTAAAAAGCGGCAATTCGATTGGTTCATTTCGAGCCCAAATGACGCACACCTTATTTAATTGACAGTCATTTCTAGTCATTTGACAGTTGCATTTTGTATATTTTGCACGCTTTTTCTTCTACTTCGTTTCCTCTGTTCTTGTATTTAGACAACAAAAATAGTGTTTTTTAAAAACTCTTAGACCGTTTATTTAGTGTCTACCATAATATATCATGGACCAATGCCCAGTACAAGTAGAAACGCACCTATTACCTAATCAAGGAAACGCGGCCGTTTTGGTCACTTGTCCCTTACTGAAAAGCAAATAATTCTCAATACATATAAAAAGCTGAGTATTGAAAATGCAAAAATAAGTACAAGGCAAATAGCATCGCATAGTGTCCACAATAGGTAATATTTTATTTTCTTAGGTTATGTGTAATGTTTCAGAAGTTACCCATATTCTATTATTGCAGGCGTTGCAAGAAGCACAGTTTTTAAAGTTCTAAAGGAATATAAGTCCAAGGGAGGGCTTACTCAGCCCAAGCCAAGCTCTGGTAGACGCTCATTAGTCGCCAACTTTGACGAAAATATAAAAAATGTTGTAAGACAAGTAATACACACCTTTGTTTATAAGAATGAAGCTCCTACACTTGATAAAATTTTTAACGAAATTCAAAATCATTCCAACATACCTTAAATGAGCCGTTCATCATTATACCTACTAATGAAAAAGATTAATTTCAAGTAAAATAGATCTATTTTTAAGATGAGTATATTAAATATATTATTATTATTATGATAGGTACATGAAGCAAAGCAGGAAGAGTTTATTAATAGAGCCTAGTGAAATAAGTACTTGGAGATATAGATATTTAACAGCTATTAGATCGTATAGAGCCCAACAAAAAAAAATATTTTACTTAGATGAAACATGGCTAAATGAAGGGCACACACGATCAAAAGTTTGGGTTGATATCAATGTACATAACCGCAGGCAAGCATTTATAGATGGTGTCTCGACAGGTTTGAAAAATCCAACAGGAAAAGGCAAACGACTTATTATTGTGCACATAGGATCTGAAGATGGGTTTGTTGAAGGTGGATTGTTAGTTTTCCAAAGTAAAAAAACTGGTGACTATCATGAAGATATGAATTCTGCTGTATTTCAAAATTGGTTTAGTGCTGTTTAAGACAAATTACCAGGCGATGCAATTATAATTATGGATAATGCACCCTACCATTCTCGCAAAGTTGAAAAGGTTCCAAGTACATCATTAAAAAAAAAAAAAAAGACATGCAGAATTGGCTACAATCGAAACAAATACCATTCCAAGTAGAAATGAGACCAGTTTTACTGGATTTGATTAAACAACATCGCCATCATTTCAACCATTATGTTGTTGATGAAATGGCAACAGCAAAGAACAAACACGTGTTGAGATTACCATCATACCACTGTGAGCTAAATCCCATAGAATTGGTATGGGCCGAAATAAAAAATTATGTTGCTTTGAATAATAAAAATTTTAAAATGGCAGACATCACACAATTACTGTTTATTGCATTAGCTAATTTTAACAGTGCAAAATGGAGAGAGTGTATAGAACATGTAATTAAAGTGGAAGACAAAATGTGTCTATTAGATGGCTTAATTGATAATATCGTGGAGCCATTTATCATTTCAACTGCAAGTGATAGTGATACAGATAGTAACAGAGATTAATAAATTAATTATTAATAATAATTTCCAGTTTTCTTAGCAAAACTATTAATTAAACCTGTGTCCATGTATGATATTTTGAAGTTTTGTTAGTTCAAATACTGATTAAGGAATGTATTAAGTTAATGTTAAGTAAATCTCTTGGATTATTTTTACGTATAATGTATATACCTAACTAACTTCCTATTTTTATAGTTGTTGTACCTTAGAAAATATACTTTAATTTTTGTGTTATTATTTAGAAATTTATTCCTCAGTTCACTCTGTAAACATGAAAAACTATTAAAATATTAGGTAAATCACTTGGATTATTTTTATGTATACTGTAAATAACTTCCTATTATTAAAGTTGTACAATAGAAAATATACTGTACTTTTGTGTTATTATTTGGAAATATAATTTACTTTTGTGTTATTAATTAGAAATATACTTTACTTATGTCTTATTATTTAGAAATATCTTCTTCAGTTCTCTCAGTAAACATGAAAAACTATTAAAATATTAAATAAATCTCTTGGATAATTTTTACGTATAATGTATATAACTAACTTCCTTAACCAAAATGCAAATATTGTTGCCATATTTTAATATAAATATTCCAAAGTGACTGCAGAAATTTACTGAAAATATTTGAATACATAAATCTTGATGTAAAAATATTGAACAGTGCTTGCATATCGATGCGAATATACAATATAATGTACATAACCTATAGCATAAATTTGTCAAAAATAAATGTCATAATATATTGCTTAGTGTACATATGGCGATGCTTGGCGGTCCGCGGCATTAAAAAAACAGACTATAGATTGACTTTTCAAATGAACACTTGTTAGTTAGATTATATCAGTGCCTTGGACCTACGTATTTTTGCGAATCCACGATTTATCAAAGCCAGTATATAAGTCACCGAAAAAATTTTGCTTCCCGATATAAAACATCTAGACCCAAATGAAAGACCTTATCACCATTCACGCATGAGTGCTTCTTACAATAACTAGCATATGTTTGAAAAAAAAGAGTAAAATTTACACGAAAGAAACGCGTATATCTTGTTCAACGAATTCAAAAGTTCATAGATTCCAAGTTCATTAGCGTATTACACGTATTACGCGTATAATGTAGCTCCCACTACTATATTCTTAGCATAAACGGAGACAGTATAGCTGCTTATTACATGTGCCCTATATATAGTAAGCAATCAATTAACAAAAAAATTATCGCTTTCGGAAAACAGGAAAAATAATCTTTGTCTCATATTTCCCAGAATTAAATTAAAATTAATATCCAAGCTTGTTAGAGACACTATTTTTTTTTAGTGTAAAACTTTCCACGTTAACATAGAAACTGAAAATTTTGCTTCTAGTAAACTTTCACGCAATAGTAATATGAACAAAAACTGCAACTCACCCTCCATTTCTCCAACAGAATCAATAGTCATAAAGTTTTCCAAGTTGTCGTCAAGACCAGATCCATCTTCCTTATCGGATTTATCGTCAGCTATTGCTTTACGCTGCATTGTAAAAAAATATATATATTGTACATTTCACATAAAAATATAAAAGACAATACATATCAGGAAATTTTGAATAAAACTATTTTTTAAATTTTAATTTTCAGGAAGAATGCTTAGGTTATGGAAGTAATATATTTTAACATAATACTTCAATTACATTCTAAAAAAAAAAAAAAACAAACTTGAATATATAATATTAGTATGGAAAATGTCAAGCAATATGCAACCACAATTATGTTGTTCAAAGTGAAAAAAGTTTCCAACACACTTCTACAGTAAAGTAACCTACATGGCAAATTTCTTCAAACACGAATAATTCTATGGTACTTTTTCTCAAATCAGGTGATTGAGTCTTGGTTGGATGAAATAGTTTTCTTCACGTTAGAAGAGAATTAGTGTAGACTGTTGAAAAACGGAATTTTGAAAAATATATCGCAGCGATAAAAACAAAATAGACAGTCTGATATTGAATGAATGGAGCCAGTGTTTGTCAACACATCTTAAATGTTGTTTTCAATTAAAAATAGGTACTACATGATTTTCCACGTATGTATTTTCCTTATGAACTGGTTGCAATATTTATTGTTTTAGTCATCGATGCGTACGGAAAAAAACTGATTTGTCTTAAAACCCCTATACGTTTTATAACTTTTGGCTAAATTTCGAATTTATGATGCATGAATTCAATTTTTTTAGTTTTCGAACATTGCACAATTTCTCTAGCAATATTGCATTTTAATGCAAGTAGTTCATTTAAATAGAATAGCAATCTTCTTTCGCGCACTTCCTTTCAATTTTTAGTTTGCACTTTAAAGTAACAACTGCGTTTCAATACCAATTTAATATGAAATCTAAAAATTTTATATTGAAAATATCTAGACTAGATATGGCTATGGACATCCAATTCATTCTAGTTACTTACTGTGTATAGTAATAAAAAAATGTGGTATGAATATAATTGCGAAGTATAATTCTCTCTCAAATAATATTTAAATAAAACGTGTAGTAAACACAGTTGTTAACTTCATTAACATGAAACAGTTTTCACAAAATAATATGTATTACTTTCTAGCCTAACTTGACATTTACTGTAGACAGAATTATAATAAAAAATATTGCGTTTGCAATAATATACAATAAAATAAAGCTTCTCTTGTAAATGTGAGTTTCAAAGCTGATTATCAACATTAAAAGCCACATTAAAGACACCAAAAGCTTATATTTATGATATGAAACAGATACAAACCTTTAAGTGATCAATTAAACAGCAGTGGCTCTCATACAGCATTGGGCTTTTAAATGTTATCTTGCAGATCTTACAATATGGCATCAAAAATTTTTTCATGTTCTTATGTGCTTCAGACGCTTGATGCGTTGCCTTAGGTTGTTTGTAGTTTAATTTGCAAAGAGGACAAAAATTGGTACGCGGTGCAAGATCTTCTGTTGTCTTCTCTAGTTCTCGTTGAGCATTACGCTGAATTACTCTCATTCGACTCAATATAGCTTTTTGCTTAATAGCAATGCGGCGCATGGCGGCCATATGCTTTCCACTTTGCAAATGCATGCTGTAACGAGCAAATGTTGGAGACTTGGTCTGACAATGGGGACAAATCAACTTAATATATGGTCTTTTTCTAGATTTTTCATCACTGCCACTATCAGATTTCTTATCCTCTTTATCCACACTTCCTTCCTTCTTTGCCTTTTTAGGCGTGGAGGTTGCTTTTTCCTTATCATCTTCATTGCCTTCCTTGCCCTCTCCCTCCCCATCTTTTTCACTCTTTTCTTTCTTAACTTCTTCATCTTTCTCTCCTTCGCTTTCGTCCTTATCGATAGATTTGGACTTCTTTGCAGAACGTCGTGCGATTGCGCTAAAGTGAAAAATATAATGAATGATGCATATGTGCAATGTGTAAAAATAATAGATTATGGTTGGATAATTTAATGAATCTAGTTCACATTGTGTCTATGTTCTTAAGGCCGCGAACAATATCAAAAATATTAAAAAAAAAATGACCATTATTATGTACTTTAAGGAAAATATATTGTGTATTATTAAAAATTACATTTTAAATTCAATTTAATGCAAAACTAAAGATAATGCGACTGGGAAGAAAATCTCAAAAAACCCATGTTGAAAGTTATAGATGGTGCTGCAAAATTTCCCAGCTCTACGAATCTCGGTATAAACGTGAAAAGTTTGCTATTATCGCGATAAAATAAAACAAATTTTAATGAATTTCACTTCTTCTTACTTTACAAAGTAACGATCGTTTCGCTCCACAGGAGCTTCTTCAGACATATATACTTCATATAACGGGTGTTCAGAAACATTCGAAGTCAAAGTAGTCCTTGAAAATATGAAGTCATGTCTGAGATAGATTGATTTTTGACACTTGACTTTGAATGTTTCTGAACACCCGTTATAAGTCTGAGGAAACTCCTGTAGAGCGAAATCATCGTTCCTTTGTGAAGTAAAAAGTAGCGAAACTAATTAAAATTTGTTTTATTGTATCCCGATAACAGTTATAACGGAATTTCATCATGTAAAGGCCGAAACAATATGAAAAACATGAAAAGTTTGGGCTACTAGTTTTTTTTTTAAATAATTTTCTACATCAATAATGCAAAATTAGCGCCACATCTTTAGTATTACTTAAAAATACAAAATTTTTCACGTGGTCAATAGCAACAATAATTTAGTTTGATTGCATGCAGGAAAAAACTTTATTGTTCTTATAATGAAACAATTGTTCATTAATTAATTATAGAAAAAGACTATCCAAAGAAGAAATATAATCTTATGAAAAGCAATTTTTTTTTACATCAATAATACACAATTTTCTCTATTTTCTTTACATACTTTGAAAAGTATATTTCATACAAAAAAATATTAAAAATTATCCTTTTCATTTAGTAGGCATTTAAGTTCACGACACTATGCAAAATAGCATATAATATTCATTTTTGTATGCAACCATATATCTAAATATAAAACGCAATTTCTTACAGTGAAGAGAATGCATTTTAAAGTGATTAAAAATCACACGTGACAAATATGCATGTGAAAACAAAAAAATTTTCTTGCTTCTCATCCACAAATTCTTCATCGTCTCTTCATCCTTCACTTTGAATTGAAAATGCAGTAAAACATGAGCCCTGTGCAGACCAGCAGTACTACTTCACAATCGACCCATCTACTACACTGTCCACAACAGGCAAAAACATGCCTTATACTATGTGTACAATGTGTGTATTGTGTGATAGATGGACATATTTGAGGACTTTCTGAAGCAGTTCGGGACATATATGTATACATATTCTTAATTTTTGGAACCATGCAGTATCTTCAGTTCCCTATGGAATAAAAACCCTGTGAATATAAAGAGATTTGTTTGTTTCTCAAGAGACACAATATTTTACATAGTCCATTTTTTCTCAGGTTAACCAGTTAGGTATATCGGCATTCTTGGAGCATGTACTTTTTAAAACTATTTTATTTGGTACATTTTACAAGCATATCAAGAGTCTATGGTTGGTATTTTGGTCAGCAATTAAAATTTGGTTTAAATTACCTCCTGAACTTTGCCATTTTAAGTCTCCTAACGTAGTCAGACGATCTAATTGCTCGTCTTCTTAAAACGTATGAACTGTCAATTAGACGCCTGCGTGTTGGCCTCTCTCTCAACCGCGATCTTAAGGAGCCTCTAGAGCTGATACGACCTCTATAACCCCCTCTGGGGCTAGAGGATGGTGGAAGGGGTTTTCGAAATTCTTCTCGTCTACTAGAAAACGATGATGAGCGACGATCACTAGAGAAACTCCTTCTTTCTGGATAACCTCCTGAAGAGTCGTAGCGCCCACCGTAGCTATCACCGGATCCGCCAAATCCACCGTCGTGACGAGAACTAAGAGACTGAACAACAACATATTCATTCATATAAACAGGATTAGTGAACGCTCTGTAATATATTTTTTGTTTGTGTTAATTATTATTTGCTATGACGCAGCCTTCAGACTTCACATCTACTAGGCATCTATACTTTTAACAAGTGATATATCTAAAAAGCCGTCACTTATCAACGTCCAAGTGTCTCAAAGTCAATATAAAAACAATGAACAAATATTAATCTCTACCCCCAAATGAACGCTTACTTATTTAATCAGTATTAACTTAACAATTATTTGTTATGTTAATACTTACATCCATCAATTATTTCTGTAGATACACCAAGATTTCCAAAACACAACTTATTTATAAATGTGCTATTATTTTACTCTCATCGAATAATCTCGTAAGAAGCAGGAATGTTTAGTGCTATTATCAAAAGTTTATTTTAGTGAATTAAACTTTTTCTGTTTTGCCAGTATTTTTTTTTTTTTATTAAAATATTATGGTAGGGAAGAATATTCTAATTTTCAATAAAAGTGATCTGTTTTTTAGATTTCTCTACAAATATATAATTCATTATTGATTTTTACCAATGGCCTTTTGTATTATTTGTTGCTCTCAAATCACTCCCCACAGCTGGGTAATGTGAAAAATTTCATGCAATATCAACAGCGAGGCCAATTTTAGATTATGTGATACTGTACGTGGTCAATTATTCACCATGCACGCTTCTGTTTCTTGGACGCCCTGTTAAATATAAAATCCTCATATTAACAAATATTTACCTCTGTTCTCAATCTTTTCCGGTCTGGCGATCTATGGTCTCTGCCAGAATAGCCTGAAACATCCTGGAAATAAAAGAAAAAAACCCAAAAATTAAATTTTTGTAAACTGCATAACTACAAATAAAACTAAAAATATGTAATATAAATTCAAATAAACCATTAAAACATTTAAAAAAAAAGATAAATACACCGTTTACACCTATAGTCCTTATTCCAATATTATTTTAAAACAGTCTCGTGAGAATACATCACATAGTTATTATTCTTTTACACAGATGATGCTACTAATTTTAAATGGCAGGACATCTATTATATTAGTTATTCATTTTTGTTTACTAACGTTATATTTACATGTTTCATATTGTGATTAAATATAATTGTTAACATTAAGTTTTCATACAATTACTTCTGTACTGGTGAAGTGCTAAAACTAGTTACTGAGCACAATTTATTCAAACACTTGTTCATGTATGTTCTCTTGTTCATGTAAATCACAAGTTTGTATAAATACTTGATGCTATAGCTCAACATGGATATGAAATATTGTGGTTACCTTTGTATCATTCTTCTTGAACAATTTAAAAACAATTTCAGCACAAATTCAAAATTGTATCAATGAAACTTCTAATATAGAATATATTTCTCAACTGGTAAATGAAACACACAATATTACCCAAGCAAATTGGAAAGCTACATCATTAATGTTATATAAAGTAGAATTTCTTTATTATCAAAGTTTTTTTTTTAGTTGAAAATGGCATGTAAAACTAATCAAAAGCAGCATGATGTTGAAAGATTTATTATACGTTTGCTGGTAATTACATAACGAGAGTTGTATGCTAAATGTTACAATTATTCTGCACATATTGTGCAATGTATAGCAACATACTTTTCATTGTTACTTTCTAAATAAACAGTTAGTACTGCAATGTTTGTCATTCATGATTGAATAAATAGTGTTCATAAAGCAGCTGCACACCAAAATTTCATTTCAGTTTTAATGTCAGTAGAATTCTTAAAAAATCAAAAGATTTTGATTTGTGATGTCGCTTCCAAATAAATATTTACATTTGTAGACAGGTGCACTGAAAAATATTTTGATTTATAGATGTGAATGTACTAATATAATACTTTGGACAATAAAATTGAATTAGTGAAAGAATACCTTAATGTAAGGTAAAATAAACTATAGAATAACAATTTTGCATCAATGAACGTTTTCTTGAAAGTTATATTAGGATTTTCACCGAAAACAGTGCACTCACGTTATTAACAGAAATTTCTGAATCACAAATACATAGTCAATATGAAAATGATGACACATTCAATATATTATTGCTTTGACATTTAGGTTATAGCGCGTCTCTCGTTTTGTTTGGTCTCACTTTTATTATTTTTCACCGTTACATTTTACAAAACAATTATTTTCATAAATAATTATGCCGAAAACATTTTGCAGTAAGTGCAAATCGCAAGTTGCAGCTGCTCATTTCGAAGCGGAATGTGATAACAACAGTGGGCCCTTGCTGTCTATAACTGCAGTAAGAGATAAATTTGATCTTTTTCATACAATACACGCTATTGCAATGTCTTTTATAGCGAATATCAGCAACATTAGGAGTGAGCCTTAGATCCGTTAATAAGATCTCTTCTGATTTTGAAAAAGGCAATCCACTTGCAAGTCCAAAACGAAAGCATGATAAGAAGAAATCTGTCGTTGATATCAGCAATTTGACAAGTCTGCAATTCGAAATGTTGTTAGACTTGTACAGAAGTTTCGTAAAACATTTATAGCATTACAATGCAATTTTGGTATATTTGCAGAACATATTACGTTAAAATCTTTATATTCTGTATTACGTGAAAGAGATATTTTTATGGGCAGTCAAACATCACTTTGGAAAATACTGCGAAACATTGGGTTCTATTATAAGATTAATCAAGAAACCGATGAAACTTAGATCTTTCAAGATGGTACTATTACCCGTTTTCGGCAAGATGATGGTCCCAGAAGTGTTCGTACAACTAAAGTTGGTGCAAAAAGGTGGGGAAATAAATTCTTTACTCATTATTATCTTATTTGACACTATTATTTAGATTCATTGTATTACATGGTGGTGCAGAACTTGTATTTCCATCAGCAACTAGCAGTGGTGATTATTATGGAGATATGAATCGATCTAACTGCGATGGTTTGAGAACCAACTGCTACGTCATTTCGAAACACCATCAGTTATTATTATGGATAATGCGAGTTATCACAGCACAATTGTGCATACAGCACCCACGGCAGATATCCAGCAATAGTTAACTTAGAATATTTCCTTCGATAATAATTTGTTAAAAATACAGTTACTTGTTTTGGTTGATAGGTAAGTATAGCAAACGTTAATTAAGTTGGCGCGAGGAGGGGTAAGTTCGCGCAGGATTAGAAGTAGTGGGGAGATTTGTATTTGGTTTTACATCAAATGTCAGATAATTCTAACCTCTGAGCGTGTATCACTTTATGATCCCCTAACAACGACATTATGTTCCGTCAAACGTCAATGACAAATGTATTCTGACAATTAATTGAGTAGTGATGGTGGACGTTTTTAAAAACGGCTTCTGCGCACCCCCTCCTCGCGCCACCTTAATTGGCGCTTGCTATACATTGAAAGCAAGTATTCTTATTATTGCGTTTTTAACACTATTGAACACATGGGGTATCAAAAAATATTATACACATGTTGGATACGCGGGTCGCCCTTTAGATAATTCAAAATTGACATGGCGCAAGACACTTTGAAAACAATTACACCGGAAATTTGGGAAGCACTATAAAACATACTGAAGAAGAGATACAGAAATGGTGGGACAGGGAAGTTGTTACAGATCGTGAAGATCCTGGGAAATTTACTATCCATGTTAATGCAGACAATGATATGGAAGAAGACAGCATTGTATCGGATTAATAATATCTTTGTAATCAATTTTTATTGTATTATATGCATTTTTAGCTTGGGTAGTTAGTTACATTTCCCACTTTTACATTAATTAAAGATATATATTCCGTTTAGAATTTCATTCTGCCATGCAAAATAAAAATTTGATTAGAAAATGGATTGGTAGCTATATACAAATAGAATAAAGTCAAAATTATTTTTAACAAATTTAAATTAAGGATCATTTTAATGTACCTTATTAAGTAAAATATTGGTTTAATCTTTTAATACTTATGTTTTATTATAAATTCATAAGCCAATTTTGACAATTACACGAGGTAAAATAACTTTCATATCATGATCTCGTATAAATTTTACAACGTTATACATGACGTGTATGCACTGTTATTGTGAAAATACTGTTAACAGTATTACGAAAATGTGAAACCAAAAACCATTTGAAATGACGTATAAAGTGATGTATAAATTTTACTTGATGCATATGTAATTGGAATATATTTTAAACTGAAAAATATAATCAACAGTTTATTTACCCTACAACTTGTTTCGAATTTATATTTTGCTATATAATTTTGGTTCTATAAAAATGAAAGCAATACAAATTATGGATAATATTAATGAACAAACTTATTGTTTTTCAATAATCCAACTAAATAGTCCAGAGAAATATAAGTAAACATATCTGCAATAGTATCGTTCACTCTTGATACAATGCGTGTAGGTTATAATTTCCGATAATATACTGGACGTGATTCGCGGACAAACAAAATCAAGGTCTCTTTACACCTGTATAACAGATGATGTATGTTATTAGTTATATAAGTGATGTAAAAATAAGAGTATTGTGACTACTTGCTCAATAGAATAGAAGGGACTGTTTACTAAATGGATCACAAAATTATTTATGTTGATGAAAATTACTAAATTTAGGTTACTCGACTTACAATATACTTGTAAAGCGGCCCTGTAGGTTCATAATTAGCTTAGTTCATCTCTCTTTGAATACAAGCGTTACTTTTAATGGAGTATAACACCTTGCCTTATGCTGCACGAACTTTGAAGTTTTAGGCGTTCCGATGTACCAAACAATAACAGAAATTATAGTGAGAAAGTACGACTTGGTTAACACATCAACGAGTATCAAGAAAATTTCTGAAAGACCATGTTACATCAGCGACATATTAAGAGATTACGTTCCTAAATGCGGAACATGCGGATCGTTCATAAGTAAAAAAAAATAAAATGGCGTTATCACCGAAAAAATTGGGGGCAAGCAAACGATTCTATTTAAGATCGCCTAATTACGATTCAAAAGGACTGCGTACAATACAAAAATGTTGGGTGCTAACAAAGTTCAAAACGTCCAAGTGAACTAAATAGTTATTGTTATCGATATAATGTTGCGAATTTACCGGGAATATTTTGGTTACTCCCAACGAAACCATAAATTTACATCTGTATTGCTACCACCGACTTCAGAATTATATAATTTTAAATGATCAGAGTTTAGCTTAGATGAAAGATCACGTTTTATTATGAGAATGGGAAGCAGCATATATTAACACAGCTCCAACAACAGCGTATGGTAGTTGTTGTTGAAGCTAGGCTATTTTAAATCATCTTCCATGTTCTGCAGTTCAGCACCATCAGATTTTTATTTCTCATGTCTTAGAAAAACATTTGTTCTTTAAAGTTGTTTAAAACTTGCAAAGTTGATAAAAAGTTTTTGTATGTACTTGGTTCTTTGATAATAAGTGAATCATCCTTTACAACATGTTAATCAAATAGTCTTCCATTGAATAAATTATTTTGTTTGATTAGTCCTTATTTACGCTGCGAAATTATATCAAATAAACTAATAAAATACACAAACACCCTCTTATTTAGGCCATAGTTGTAAATTGAATATTCAGAAATAAGGTTTTATTAACATGTAGCTATATATTATACTCTAGACTTAACATATATCACTAAAGTTCAGAGTAAAACTGCATAACATGAAGTTTTTGAAAGATATCTTTAAAAAAACCCATGTTTATACTATTCAATTAAATAAAACATGTAAAATAAATGTATCCTATCTTTAGTAAGAGCAGATTAAATTGAATCAACTCATGTGGAAATAGGAAAATACTATTTGTCTCTTTAGACACCCAGAAATAAAAAAATCAATATCCAGGTAACACAGAGACACAATTACTACAAACAAAACTTGTCAGAATACTTACTGCTCTGTATGATTTACGATAATCATCAGAACCCCTGGGTGGATAGCGATCTGATGAACCATACTTGTTTCTATCGAATGAACCTCCAAAAGATGAAAATCTTCCCCCTCCACCAGAGCCCCGGGAGGGACTGTAGCCACCTCTGTTAGAGCCCCATGAACCCCTGTTGGAACTGCCTCTATAGGAATTTCCTCTAGATGATGAATATCCACGTCCACGAGACATGGCAATAGTCTGACTGAAACTAAGCATAAAGTTTCAGAAATAAATGCCTATCCATTTATTTCAAATAAAAATTGGAAATATACGAATTAATACTTACGTCGGACGATAGTAACTCATAGTTTTACTGAAATAAAAACGTACTTCAATACTAACAAAATTGTTTTAATCTACATGCATAATGGACGCCAAAGCCACAAAATGCCGCAACAATGGCGTTGCCGCTACATTATCTAACTTTTGTCTTTAAGTATTCTTTACTTACCTAATAAAATTGAATATCTAAACTTAGGCAAAACACTAAGCCTCTAAAGTAATATTCAGCTTTCCTTTTAACCAGACGTTTTAATAATTACGTAGTACATCTAAACAACATGAAGCCGAACAGGAAAATGACGCCTAAGCAATGTATAGCGGAAGAGCTTGGCGTCCTTTAGAGGATATTAACTGTGCATTTGTACCAACGATAGAATCACGAAACAGTCCGACTTAAAACGACTGTTGAAAATTGTAGAAAATTCTCTGGAAATATAATATGAAAATACAAATTTTTAATACAAATATGATATCATTTGATGTTCTACATTTACAAGCTCTCACTTTAACAAAAAAAAATAATACAGCTGAATTGCATTATAATAACAATATTTTGGTACAAATGTACATTAGAGCGTTTGTAAACGGATGTTGCTATGTTGCCGGTGAAATCAATAACAGCTAAGTGAAAATTTAATTTGCTAAATAAATCTAAATCTAAATAATCCTTAAATAATGAGATTAATTCTAAGGTTAACTAGGTAAATATCAATATAATCTTCAAATAATTTAAATTATTTCAATACAATTGCTTTTTAATTTGTGTACTAAATTTAATATACCTCCCTTTTTTAATCAATTTATAATGTAAAGCTATTTTTCAGTATTTATCTTAATAAAGCATAATGGTTTTGCTTTAATTATCTCGTAAATAATAAATAACACGCCATCTATAATGAATAGTTAGTTTATGCACTCTTCGACTAGATGTCGGCAATAGTGTGTCAGTTAAAAAGTTTATTTTGTAAACCGCACCCTCTGTCAAATGCAAAAAGAATTCTATAGTAAAGTAGACGTAATGGTGACTGCGAAGTGGTAGTGGTGTTAAATAACATGTCAGCGGAGACGCGTTCTGGTTCGGCCCTTTTTAAAAGGGCTGAACAATTAAAACGGTGGGAAGAATCGGATACAAATCGTGAACCAGTGAATCCGAAACATAATTCGCGGAAAATAAAGTTCTCCTCCGGTTGTGTGTTTTTGGCAGCGTGTGCTGCTGGTGAAAAAGACGAGGTGTTACGTTTGTTGGAAAAAGAAGCTGACATAGATACAGCTAACGTTGACGGATTGACAGCTTTACATCAGGTATGTCATTTAAAATGTCATTAGACAAATGGATGTGCTGTTTGATTATATGTATCACTTATGCCCTGATTTTTATGACGTAAAGTCAATATGGCTACTGCACAGCTGAGTTTTTACGGTGTGTGCATGTAGTACAATACAAAATGTAATTAATATTCATCCCTGCACTTGACACAACTATTTTACACCCACAACGTTATGCAGAAACACGGAGTCAATGGCCTCTAGTTTGATAACATCACGGAAAATGTCTATGTGTGCGTGCATATCTTTTTTACAATCGGGCGCTTTTCAAAAAGAAAAAAGCCTAATGTATCTGACCGATTTTTCTGTGTTCGCATAACCTACGCAGTGCCTCACTCATCCATGCTTTACATCTACTTGCATCAGAGATTTTTCTATATATAACACTTCACTAATGAAGTAGCTTATCGAATTATTAAAATAGCATATTGGTTTATAATAAATCAACTTTATGTAGGCTTAATTCCTTGCGTTTGTTTTGTGAAATAAAATACCCCAGCTAATTCATTATTTTGTTTTGTCACTAAGATTGTTATCCACGAAATAGTTTTATCTATTTCATCTAATTTTAACAGAATATTTCTAAATTTGTAAATGTATATTTAAATATATAGTACTTAGCCTTGCTATTAGTCTAGAAATTATATTATTACATTTGTAAATAATACTGATTAGGTTAATAAACTTTCATCTTAAAAGAATACGTCTTTCTTTTCGTTAGTATTTATGTTTAGGAAGTAATTTTCATTATTTATAATACATATGTATTGAACTCAATTTAGGATTGATGATGTACTAATTTTGAAAATACATTAATCTTTTTCTATTTTTTATGTTTGAGTAATGCTGAACATAACACAGAAAGGGACTTTATTGCATCCATAAAATCTTTAAATTGTTTAAATGGCAGGTTAACCTACTTTACTTGCTATTTACGAAAATGTTTAATAGAAAGCCTACAACTACTAGTACGAAAACTATGTATATGAATAAGAAAGAAATATTTTCCTTGTTATGTGTTACCATAGTGAATTTTAACTGTGGCTTACATAGGGCAAACTTATTCTGTAATTTAGTGTAGTAATTAGTAATCGAAAAGTCATTCATAACAGTTTCAGTATAGTAGTGAATGATCTAATTTCTGAGAATTTACAATATTTTAACCTATGATAACCTTATTTAAACAAAAAACATGTTCATCTGTTCTTTAAATAGTTTTACGTGTTGCCACTAATTCATATTTTCAGATATGTTGCTATTTTTTTATGCAATTGTTAATGTATAAGGAGTTCTTAAGAAATTAGATTGTTTACATGTGTGAAATTAATAATATGTGTAAACAAATATAAAATTTTTGAATTAGGTACAATTTCATTTTTGTTTCCATGTTTAAGTTCGTTTTATTGCTGTTCAATTTTTGCTGCAATTTCTAAAACTTGTCAACCTGATACCAAACCCAGAATATACATCTATCAAGTTTAAGATCAATTTTAAATTCAATTTCTAGTTCAAGTTTCCTTTAATTTGAAGATAATTGTCGAAGAATTTACATCCGTTACTAAATTGGTCGATTTTAAGCCAAATACTTAAAAATATTTTTCCGTCAAATTTTCTTCAATTTTCTGGTAAATAGCAGGGGTTTTTGTATTTTAATTTTGATGTGTTTCATCTGTTGTGTTATTATAGTTTATATTAAGTTATATATCTATATGTTTTTGGTTGCCTTTAATGCCAGTTTAACTTAAAACATATCAGAGGTATATATATATATATACATATATTTATATATTTATATATTTATATATATATATATATATATATATATATATATATATATATGTATGTATGTATGTATGTATGTATGTATGTATGTATGTATGTTTCTTGGGTGATGTACCTAATGGTAATGCTGCCGTTGATTTGTTTTACGACAAAATTTACTTCGTTATGAATTTGTATGTTCTTTGTGTATCCCGTGACTCAAGTCATCAACTCTTTCTTGCATGGTTTACACCCAATGCTTTGAGGCTTTTGGGACTGAAATGTTATTTCAATCGAAAATGGAATTTAACTACAAACAATTATTTTAAAGTTTAATTTCAACGTATACGCAAAGCCCTTAAAGATGGAATTTCTTTAGCACATTGGAGCATATCCCAGATGGTTTTGGAATTTTGTAAATTCTAAGCGTGATGTGATGACAATAATCACTTCGATACCCTCAATGCATTCTTGCTTCTACTTTCTCCAATATATTCCTAAAAATGCATAATAGTTCTATTATTTTGGTTGTGCATACCCAACTTGCCTTTGTTGTTTATTCTTAAAATTGATCAAAATGACATTTTCAATTACTTGAAAAAAATGAAGAATTGTTTTACATCTGGACACGATCACACTAGTTTTGGTCTTCGGGACTGTCAATTTTTGCAGCCCTCTCTGTACAAAATATTTAATCTATCTGCGAACATTTCTCAGAATTTATATGAAGCACTAGACGATAGCAAATAAGTGGATGTCATTTATACCGATTTCTCCCGTGCTATTGATACGATAGATCATGCTACTCTAATGACAAAGATGCGTTTAGATTCAGTAAATCTTTACAGGTATTAATGAATTCTTGCTTTCAGAATAGACCTAAGTCTACCATAATGGTTACATATCCACCAGCTATATTTCAACATTAGGCGTGCTATAGGGACCAAATCTCAGACTATCGTTATTTAATATATTTTTTAATGATTCGATTACTTAAAAATATACCACATGATAACAGGAAAGATAAATCTCCTTCAAATAAATCTTGATATTATTAGAAACTAATGTTCATTAAATAAACTTAGTTTAAATGTACAGAAGTGCTGTTTTGTATCATTTACTAGAGAAGCAACCTGAAATAATTCCATTTAGCTATTGCATCGAGATCGCACGTAAAACATATGTGAGATCTTTGAATCGCATTCAATGACAAGCTTAGTATTTCGGATCACATCTCTCCTGTTGCAACTTCTACGTTTCGAGCGTTGATATTCGGACATTCAAAGATTACAGTAACAAGGCAACACTTAAATCTCTTTTCTGGGCGTTAGTTATTAGCAAATTGGAACATAATGTTGTAGTATAGTATCCCATATATAATAGTGATAAAAACGAAAGTATTCAACGTAAATTTCTAGTTTCTTTCATTTAAGGTTCATGAAATTTATTCTATGAACAAGATTAATTTGCTTGCTTTGTTGTCACGGGTCAGTTTTAGTGCACCACTCTTGTCAATAAGAACGTCTGTAACAGTTACAACGACAACTCCTAGAACTAATTTGCTTTTAAGAGCACCTTTACTGCATTCGGCTCAGAACTTTAATTTAGTTTTTTCCAATGTGTGTTTATAATTTTTTTTCTTCATTTATATTTATTTTGTAGAAGCTAATTTAGCTACTCTGTTATTTACTGGATCTGTATATGTATTTTTATATTATTTCATGCCTGATATTTTTACATTGGAGTCATTCCACGTTAAATCAACACAGCTCCCAACCTGACCATCTCAGATTAGTATGATATTTAGCACGATGATAGAGGACATAAAGTTATTGGTAAATGTAAAATTTCAGCCTCCAGTGTAGCATACAATTCACGCAGCAGTGTTGCTAACCTGTTAAAAATGAATAATTTTAGAATACTCGTACAAAAAAAACTTTGCTTCTAATTACAGTAGAACGTCCATCTTTAGCTTGATTTGTAGCTAAAGGAACATAGTTTTAATTAAAAATATAATTTGTACCAAAATATTGAGTTTTTCTTCAAAAACTGTATTTTAAAAAATTTCAAGAAATATACATTGGGGAGGTCAACATTTTCTCAGCACACTCTTCAAGTTTCAAATTGAGATGAGAATCGTATCACTGTTAATGATATTTACATGTTTAGTGTAACGTGTAAAAATACCTTCAAAACGTAGTTCTTAAAAGGTATCACATGTCATTAGTAGTATTTTGATGTAAATAAATACCAAATTATGATCAAAATATTCAAAAACGTGTATAATACAATAGACAAATCAAAGTAAGTATTAGTAAGTATAATATTAAAACTGATGCTTTTCAATTTGTCAGGTTTCTAGCCATTTAACAATTTAGTACACATCACCAATTCTGTATGGCATAATAAATACGTTCGCCCTGTAGAGGTATGAGGGCCCAAGATAGGCTTTACATGCCTGCTGCTTATGGTAAGAATGTCCGCATGCTGTGGAAATGTGAAGGATGTGGACAGTCCATGTAGATGTAAAAAACTGACAGTGATTTCATTTTTTTGATTTTTGTCAACCACACAGGCTAACCACAAGTATCCTTGATATTCACAAACAATATATCCTTTGATGTCATCAAATAGTATTGGATCACTGTCAGTTGCTACAACCAGCTTTGTTTTGCTCTCATTAGAATTTGAGTATATTTTCGTAACCACTTTGTTTTTTTTGTTAGGGGAATGAAAGCATGGAGTTTTTGTTTCCCCACAATTGGACAACATTCCTCAAATCTCTCCTTGAGTTTCAATCCATTATTTACATAATCTTCAATGGTAGCATACTTAAAAGTGATCCCCTCTAGATTATCCTTGGAAAACATATACAATTGCTCAAGTGTCATGATTTGATCAGTGATGGCCGTTGCAAACTTGCTCTAGCAACCAGTCGCTTGATTGTACTACCAACACCGTCACTGACACCTTTACCATGAGAAGTGTCTACAAAATGCCATTCAGCTTCAGTTTGGAAATCATCTTCATGGCAGTATAGGTTGATGAAGTTCGTTTTATTTTTGTAATGTGCAGCTGGTCCATCAGAAAAATATTTTACTTGTTTTTTTTTTTTGTAAAATTTTTTGGTCAAAAATTCAATTAGATAGGACTGGGCAGCAACTGTGTCGTGACTGAGACATTCTGATACGATTACAAGACGTGCATATTGAAGTTTGTCGCCTTCATTGTAATAAGTTACAAGTTGCTTCTGTGTTGGCCCAGTGGTACCCTTGAACTTCATACATACAACCTCTGCAATGCAGTCTTTATATGTTTTTATAGGTCTTATAGGTTTTACAGGTCATCACTCATTGTCAGCTGAGCAATTTTGCATCGTATCAATCTGAGTTTGAAGTTCTTATGAATTGTGCACACACAAACACTATGTGCATCACTGCATCCAGTTAAAACACAGTTTCTTTTCAGTTCAGCAAATTTTGAAAACCCAACACGGACATTTGGATAATTTGCTTAAATTATTCATAAATTTCTTTTAAATTACTTAAAATTAATCTTTTTTGTACTTGGATTTTCCCTCCATCACTTCTTATCTTTTTTTCCAGGCATTGGTCTGCTTATTTCATCTAAACAATAAAAGTTTTTTTTACTAAATCAACAGTCGCTTGATCAAGAGTCTTGCCAGGTTGTGGATTAGGTGACGATAAAATACCCTTGGTGTTCACCACTTCATCCCCGTCATATTTAGTGAAGCAAAACTGACAGAAATTCAACACAAACCGACAAATGTACCATATTTTTGCACTACCATGTTAAGCATACAATTTATTTTAATGCTGATCCCATTCTCATCCCAAGTTAAGACTTGTAAAGACTGTGTAGAGGAACAGTCATCCTTTGACATATATATTTTCGACATTTTTAAAAATACAGTTTTTCGAAATGTATTTTATAAAAATTTTTACTGAATTTAAAAAAAAACAAATATTTACTAATCATGTTGTATATAATATGAAAAGTCTTCAAAAAAACTTTAAAATGAGTAATGAACAAATGAGAATGCATCTACAAGCAAACAAATTTGATTTTTTGACATTTTTAGCACCCCTGACTCGGAACCTATTCATCAGAAAATTTTTAAAAAATTGTTCTGTGCTAATACTTATAGGCACTATATGTAAATATAATTTCAAACAAATCCAGGAGGGTAAGTTGGAAAATCATATGTTTATTGGTTGATTTAACATGAAATCGCTCATTGCCCATTTTGGGCAATGTAAGTAAATATTATTATTATTATTATATTAGCGCTGCAAATATAAATTGTTCCTTCTAATAGATCTGCTGAATATATACTAAAGTACATATTACAAAGTTAATGGGAAATGCATACTAATTTTCTTGTAAAACCACTCTGTGAAGTTGTTGATCACATTGTATGAGCAGTAATTCTTCAAATGCATTTTCTCATTCGTTAAAATTTCTTGAATTGTTCATGGTCATACCTTCTTAAGCAAATTTGGATTACCCTTGGCTCGAATTAGGCATGGTCAAACCCACCACCTTCTAAAATTTTTTTCTGGTAATGTTTTGTATATGCAGTCCAAACACCATGGACTTAAAGCTTTTAATATTCGACGTTGTTTTTTGTTTTGTAGTTTCATTAAAGAAATTAAAAATAAAATGCCTATCTTACTTAGAATATTGAAATGTTAAAATTGAACATAATTATTAAATTGGTTCAATTTTATGGCCAATTAATTTACAAGTATAATGGCATTTCTTTTCAGCTAAATCAAGTTTTCAAAATTAATAAATTTTAATCCTAAGTTTAAGTTGAATTAATTGATAGATGTAAAACTAGCTTTAAACTAAAATTTTTAATAGTATTTAAAGTACTGTAATTGCGATGTTCTTGTATTATAGTCCAAAATTCTTCTGAAGTGCGTGCTCTTTCGCTCAGAATAGTCCCTGACAATGATGTTTAAATTAGGACTTTGAAGCAATCGTACCATTGTTCATAGCACCCGCTTCTAGTTTTGGTTTAAATATTTTTTTTTACTAATTTAATAGTCATACTGTTATAATATCTTCTTCAAGGATATTGATAGTAGTATTATATTGAACCCGGACCATTCTGATTGCTATACATACATCAACCTTCTATGTATTATAAATATGCGTTTACTCTTGTATACTGTACTGAACATAAAAGATTGCGAAACCTGTTAAAAAGCGATATACAAATTACTATTGCTATAGTACCATTAATATATACACACAAGAAAAGTCTAAAGATATTTTTAAAAATATAAGTATTATATTGGCAAAAACTGATTTCAAAGAATATTGATATTTAAGGTTATTTATTGTTTAAATATGTAACATATTAATGTAAAATTCTTTAATAAAACAAAAAAAAAATATTTCGAAAATGTAAACAATTAAAACAATGCAACATTTTTAGATTGGTTTTTAAACAATTTGCGACAAAGAAATGAAGAATAAACGCTTTTTAATATAGAGTTTGACCTTTAACGTTTAAGCACAACCATACACCTATTGTTCATCGACAGAATTAGATTGTCTATATCTTGTTATGGTATACGTGCCCATTCTGTTGTCAAGAAGCTCCCTGAATCTAACAGCGTTGGGAATATTGCCCATGTGTGGAGTAATTTTTCTCTGAAGCATGTCCCATGCTCGATCGGATTCAGGTCCGGAGATTGTGCTGGTCATGTCAATACATCAATTCCCTCGTTTGTTAAACATTCTATCACAACACCCGCCACATGTGGACGAGCATTGTCATGCATCAGATAGAAATTTTAGCTAACGGCACCGGCAGATGGACGCACAATGGGCTGAAGGATATTATCCAAATATTGCTGACCTGTCAAAAAATCATTTGGAAAAATGAGCTCGGTTCGACTGCCAATCATTATTCCTCCCCATACCATAACAGTACCGCCTCTGTAACTATATACTTCCTGGACAAGATTCAAACGTTCCATGTTTCCAGATCGACTGCCAATCATTATTCTTCCCCATAATATAACAGTACCGCCTCTGTAACTATATACTTCCTGGACAAGATTCAAACGTTCCATATTTCCAGATCGTCTCCATACCCTTGTCCGACGAAAATCAGAATGCAATCCAAATCTGGATTCATCTGTAAACAAAACTGTAGCCCAAACATTTTCATCCCAATTTATAAATTCTTGACACCAATCTAATCTTGCTCCGTGATTACCTCTTGAGAAAGGTGGACATCTGATTGGTCGTCGAGAATGTAGTTCAGCTTCATGGAGACTATTTCTCACAGTATCTCGGTGAACAATTAAATTATGCGCACGCTGTAGTTCCGTAATTAACTCAGGTGCTGTCATTGTAGGTTGTCTTCTAGCATTTAAAACCAAAAATCTATCCTGAGCTGCCGTTGTACAGCGTACACGACCTAGTTGTCGTTCAGTTGGACTACCGGCTTCTTTAAAATGCCTCCACAGTCGACTAATGACACTTTGGGAAACTCCTATCCGCTCAGCATGTTCGACTTGGCACATGCCACCCTCAGGATGACCAATGCAACACAATAATTTGCAATGCAGTTTTTAAGAAAAAGCGACGTATAATGAATAAAACTACAATCTGTCACCAATTAACACATTAAATTCATTTTTTGCAACTATCGGTTTTAGCGAGTTGTTTATTGTTGTTTTAGGACGTTCTCAAACAAAATCTATTCCCCATTGAGCATTCGATCTGATATATGTATACGTTAAATGTACAATTTAAAATATATTCAAGTTTTTATTATAACCTAAAACAAATAACCTTAGACTTTTCTTGTGTGTGTATTCAAATGCATGAATGATTGTTTTGTACGTTATCACATAAATATTCAACAAATAAACTATATCATTTTATTTGAACTTTGAACGGTATTTTGTAAGCAAATATGTTGATGAACGGTTAACTGAAAAATAATCTTTAAGAACAATTAATCACCTATGTTAACTTCTTCAAATATTCAAATCTTAATATAAACTACTCAAAAACGAATAGGGAATTAGATCTTTTTTTAACAGATCTAATTAATTCGATTATACTTAACGTATTTTCTCAAACTATAGATAAATTAGAAGGCCCACAGTCGTTTGTGGACATTTTATTTGGTAAATGTCTTTTCTGTGTGATAAAATATTGAATCTTGTATTTTAACCTTAAATTAATTTAGAATACAAAATTATAAAAATCGCATTTTTTGACAAGTATTATTCATTTTAAACGTCATTTCACATTTTGACGATGCCAAGACGTCATTTAAATAAAGAAACTTTTGATTTAATTGCGGTATTGCATCAGCGTGGGCAATCTGGAGCAGACATTGCCGCAATTTTTAATGTCTCCAAGTGTTGTTAGTAGGGCTCTAACAAGATTCCAACAGTTAGGATCTGCAAGGAGAAGACCCGGTAGTGGATCTGAGAGGAAAACAAATCAGAGACAAGACCGCTACATACGAATTCAGACAAGGATGAATCCGTTTAGAAGTGCTGTATGATTGCAAACACAGTTACGTGCCGCCACTGGAGTTAGAGTTTCGGATCAAACCATCAGAAACCGTCTGAGGGAAATGGATCTTCATAGCTGCAGGTCTGTGAGACGCCCAAAATTAACTAATGCCAATAGAATGGCTAGAAGAACTTGGGTTAACCAACGATTAGCAGAAAATTTTCAATGGGAGCACGGTTTATACACCGATGAATCCAGATTCTGCTTATTTAGTGATAATCGTAGAGTAAGGGTCTGGAGAACTCGAGGAGACCGTTATAGACGCGAGTTTACAAAAGCTGTGGTGCGTTTTGGCGGCGGTGGTATCATGGTGTGGGCGGGCATTAGTTTGAATGGACGTACGGAACTCCATCTCTTTGAAAACAATGTCATTGGACACATATATAGAGATGATATTATTCAGCAATATGTGGCCGACTTTCGTGAGGCTGTGGATGAAAACATGTTTTTTATTGATGATAATGCAAGACCTCATCGTGCACAAATTGTAATGCAAGCAATAAATGACCTCCATATTAACCATCTACCTTTACCACCAACGTCTCCCGACTTGAATCCAATTGAGCACATTTGGGACAGACTTCAAGAACAGCTCAACGACCATAATCCAACCCGAGTTAACGTGCAACACTTGCGGGAAATTTTACCGCTGTGTTGGAGAAGAGTGTCACAAGAACACATTAATAATTGCATTATGAGTATGCCCCGAAGATGTACAGCTGTGAGAGATGTTCGTGGCCATTATACACGATTTTAGAATTAATTGTTACAGAAAAACGTTTATTTTAGCTATTGTTAAAAATGTTGCTTATTTCATTTTTGATCATTAGTAAATAAATATACTTGAAAATTTTAAATTGTTGTGTACAATTATGTATCTAATATAATACACTACAAATATTTACCCATAGTATCTAAAAAATACAAAAAAGTTAAAATTCCTTATTCATTTTTGAGTAGTTTACATAAGGAAGAAAATAAATTTAATCTGACAATGAAGCTGGGTTAACAATAAATCGGAAACGTTGAAAAATTGGCTCAAATTTTCCAAAAACAATTTGTAACGCTATAATTATCACATATAAAAATTAAATGTTTATATGAATAATTCAATATAAACAAGAAAATAAAAAAAAATTGAACAAAAACTTAACCTGCCTTTTATTCGTTAGTCTTAAAATAAAATATTGATTTTTATAAAACAAAAAACATTTTTAGTAATAGCAAAAATATTATTAAAAGTTTGGTGTGCAAGTACATGCTTATGTGGAAATTGCTGTCCAGACATGCAGACATATGTTTCGTCCTACTGCAGACTCGTCAGTGCACGATGTGCTGTAATAGACAACTTTAACAGCATTTCCTTTACTACATACAGTCAAGTCTAATGTATATTGTAATATCACGAACGCCAAACCAACCGGCGCTATCCTCGTGACAAATGTAAGACTTAGCAAAGTGGTTTCCATCTTCCATCGGCCGATCACAGTCGTATCAGACGGAAACTGCGTTTCTCTTTCAATAATAAATAATAAAGACTAATATCAAAATAAAAAAGCACCCAAACAATAAATCATAGAGAAGATATTAGAGACCTTTATACAATATATAAAGTAAGAATAATAAAAAATAAAATTGTTTTCAAGAAAACTGCCTCCTCTTATTTTATTTTCTTATTTCTTATTTTATTCTCCTCTTATTTTATTAAAAAAATTAAAAAAAGAGAAAATAGAACACACACAAATAAAATAGTGGGAGGCAATATGCACAGGAAGACTTTTGATTAATAACCATAAAAGATAGAGGAGCCAAATGACCATTTATTTATTTAGAAAAAGTTATTCACATAATATGAGTAAAGGACACATGAAAAGGAACAATTTGTTATGGTTTAAAAGTAATAAATAAAATTATTTGATAAGTGTAGTTTAACCCTAGGATGTATATCTGGTATAATAATACTTTTACTAAAATACGACAACATAAATTTGTTGAAATAATTTAAGAGATCATTTCACAAAAAAACTAAAATAGTTTTTATATAACAAAAACATTAGAATAATAAATAATGCATATTCTTACACTGTATTCATTAAGTACATCCATAGAGAACGGTATAGAGAGGAATCTTCCGTATATAGTTTCGTACTAGTGTTTTAGCGCCATCTACTATGACTTGCACCTACTATTAGCAGCAAAGGCGGGCGTTTAAAAAACCCTCATGTACAGTAATACCCCGTTTTACGCGAGGGATACGTTCCGCAAAAAGTCGCGTTAAGTGAAATTGGCGTATATCGGGGTTTACGATTAAACATAGTCAAAAGTGAATACAAAAAAATACAAATCATTTGAATCAATCACTTTAATTCTAAGAACACTTTATGCAGTATTACATATTCTTTTTACGGAAAAATACATCTATTGTCTTTTGGGTAGCGTTTCTTTCACGTTCTTGTAAAATACGTTCATAACACCCAACGCTGTTTTTAATTAATTTAATTAATTGAATAAATTTTTTAAAGAGCATTTTGTATTCCGCTTGAAGATAAAACTCTCTCTTCTACTTCTTCTTCCTCATCGTTGATGGGATTATTCTGTAACTCGATCAGATCTTCATTGCTGAGAGGTTCGTCGTGCGTTGCTACAAGTTGTTCGAGATCTTCTACCGCGACATCTTCAAGTTCAGACCCCTCAATCATTGCAGCAATGTCTTCAAGCACTTGTCTCTGCATCTGGACAATTCTTCTAGGTGCTTCCACTACATCTGGCCATAGATTACGCCACACCCCGTTCATACAACTCTTTTTAACTTCGTTCCAAGCCTCGTCTATGTTGTGAATAGCCTTCATGAGTTGTATGACTTCCACCACTCTCGCATAGACTGTCCTCCTTCCCCGTCAGTTTCATGAATGAGTTGGCTAAAAGTGCGGCGATGGTAATAAGCTTCGAAGTTTGCTATTGCTCCCTGGTCCATAGGTTGTAATGTTGACGTAGTGTTTGGAAGGAACTTCACGTACACTTTTAAGTCTCTCGGTGTATCAAGTGAGATTGGATGTCCTGGGCCATTGTCTAAGAGTAATATAAATTTACGTTCAAGCCCATTTCTGTCACAGTATGATTTGACTGACGGGCAAAAACTATTAGAATACCAATCTTGAAAAACTTCCCGTGTAACCCACGCCTTTCTGTTGGACCGCCACACGACTGGTAGGTTTGTCTTGTCTGTACCTCGCATTGCACGGGGTGTTTCTGAATGGTACACCAGTAAAGGTTTCCATTTGAAATCACCAGTAGCATTACCACCCAGCAGAAGTGTTAGTCGATCTTTCGCAGCTTTGAAACCGCTGGCTTGACGTTCCTCTTTAGAAATGAATGTTCGAGATGGCATTTTTTTTCCAGTAAAGCCCGGTCTCATCAACATTGAAGATGAGACAAGCAGGAATTTTTTCCCGTGCTACGAACTCTTGAAACTTGTCTGGATACTCAGCTGCAGCTTGAGTGTCCGCGCTGGCGGCCTCACTTGTTATGTGGATATTGTGAAGATTGGAACGCTGCTTGAACCGATGAAACCAGCCTCTGCTGGCAGCAAAAGTCGGAGTGAAACTCCCATCACCTTCTTCTGTCTTTAGCATCTCATACAAAGATTTTGCTTTTGTGCATATGAGATCTTGACTCAGTGGTGTGTTCTTCTTATTTAAATCTTTGATCCAGACTGCCAGCAACTTCTCCATTCTTTCTAGGATAGAGGATCTCGAACGAAAAAGTTTTGTTTCACTTATAGGTATTGAACTTTCGCAGGAAAGTTAAATTTTTTCTCGATTTTTAAAAATCGTTCTCACAGTCGATTCTGAGAGTCCAAAATCTCTGCCAACAATTGTTGCTTTGCCTCTTCATCATCAATTCCAAAGTTTCCAAGAGCTTTTACGCTTTTTTTTCTTCTTAGGCGGCATTTTTAACGTAGCGTTAAATTATGTATGTATCTCCACCAAACGTCAAAACACGACTGCCAGCCGAGATAAACATATGGAACAAACGAGAGAATCCCCATAGACCAAAGTCGTAGGATGGGGAATCCCCAATTCTTCAATCAGAATGGTCAGAGAAAGCGGGCATTCCCGCGACCAAAGAAAAGTCAATGACTACATTATGTACATTATGTATGTAAAATAAAACGTTTTATTACAGACCTGATCCCGATTGGTAAAAAAAAAATACAAAAACCTTCAAGAATTAAAGAAACACTGCGGTTGCGACGCCCAGAAGTATTATGATGACCTACCGTATATAGATACAGTTGTTGATAGTGATTAAAAACTGACAAAACCAATATCATAAGGTCCCCTTGCTACATCGTACAGCGGTTTAATGTGGACATTCCCCCTTTTCTTCAAATAAAATACTTTACTGTCTTTTGTTTATTTTTGTGAAATATTATAGCAATATAAAACCATACTTGCAAATTGTTTTATTAACATTTAAACCAGAAGATATACCTACACAACATAAGTTACATTGAATTAGTCTCAAAGTATAGAAAGAGTTTCAAACTTTCAATACCGTTTTACTCAAAACTAAAAATATGCGACATTCCCCTATGGTCTTCAATTGACAAGTCACAACTTGTTCTAAGATGGCATCAGGTTTATTATTTCAAATAAATGTAGGTCCGCAGTTGCTGCTATAGAAATTCATTTACCGTATTTTTTATCACACCTCGTAGTTATGATTAGCAGTTAATAATTAATAAAGTAAACTAATTAATAAATAATTTGATATTGATAAGACCAAACTTAATCAAAGCACTTGTTATCGTCGAGCATAAACTTTTTCATTCGTGTAATTAAAATAAAAGCCTTACTTAAATAATACAATATACAGTTTCATTTAAAACTTCTAAATATCTAAATGTTGATCAATTTCTTTGGACTAGAAAAATTATTTTTATGCAGTCGTAAATTTCAAACACGTTTGATTGTTTGACATCAGTGTAGGTACATTGAGAGCAAATGAGGTTTAAAGTATGCTATTTTTAAATCAAACAGCAAACATAGTAATATACTTTTTTCAATAGAATTCCAATGGAGTGCTATATTTTCAAACAATTTTGTCAATAACTGACTTGGTATCGCGAGCCGAACTGGTTTCTGTTTCCTGGTTTCTACAATTAGATGTTCATTTTGTGTGAGACCTTTTTGACGCTGGAAACTTCTTCTTCTTCCCGCGGTTCTAATGTCTTACTGGTCCATGACCTACCCCACTCCGAACGGTCTGTGTCCTCTATTTTCCAGCATCTGAGCTTCACAATTTTGCGCGTATCCTCCTGCACGCCATCTTACTCTTGGCCTGATTTTCGCTCTACTTCCCATTATTTATCCCTTCATTAGCCTCCTGAGAGTTTTTTCCTCACTTCATTTCCTCGTGTACGGCACATCTGAGTCTTTGTACGCTAATATAGCCTACCAGATTTGTTTCTCCGTATAGCTGGTATAATTAGTGGTTGTATCTAATGTGCTATCCTGCCTGCTCTTGTAACGGTTCCGTATATGCTTCTCAGGACCTTTCTTTCGAAGAAGAAAGCATTTCATCCGTTTTGCTAGGAAAGGTCCACGTTCCACTATCGTATACAATGTGTCTAATTAATGTTTTGTATAGATCTTTGTCTGTTTTTTAATAAGTTTTGACTTGAGTGTTTTGTGTAGTCCATATAAAACGTTTTGACTGTTTTTGCGGTATTCATTTCTAGACCGATTTAAAAGACTTTTTTTTATTGCTTCATAAGTTTCTCTGACTGCTGTTATAAACCTTCCTATTATGTTGTCCCCTGCATATACAACGCTGGAAACTGGATACGCATATTCGTAGTTCATTCAAAAAATTACTTATTCAATATTGCTTCTCTATTTTTGGTTTCATAATAACTTTGGTCGAGTTTTTTTAGTTGCATTTTTACTGACTTCGACGTTATGTTGTCTGGTTTTTTATTGATTTAATTGATAACGACATAGTTTGTTCGTTGCTATTGTGCAGACTCAATTTTAATGTTCCGAGAAGAAACACTCGGCCAGTAAATGTTTACTGTGTTCCTAATGAAACCAACGTTCTAGTTAAATCTCCTGTGTTCAAATTGTTACGAGAGTCACCTTTTATATTTTTACCAAATCTGGGAAGAAAACAAAATTTTTGGGAACGAGCTATTCTATTGTTTTTCAAAATATTCGCCTTTATGGTCTATACACTTTTGCATGCGCACAAATCAATTCTCAAAACATTTTTTCCACTCTGCAGGTTGTATCTCAGAAACATGATTTTCAAAGACTTCGACTGCTTTTTGAGGTGTTGAAAATCGCTGTCCACGCATTTTTTGTTTCACAATTGGGAACAAAAAGAAATCTTTCGGCGACAAGTCAGGTGAATATGGACAATGAGATATTATTTCAACACTTTTCTCCTTCAAATAGTCAACTGTTAGACGTGCTGTTTGGGAACTCGCATTGTCGTGATGAAGAATAATGCGACGTTTTCGGTTGTTCTTCGTGATTTCGTCTATAACTTTTGGCAAACAAATTACTGTATACCATTCAGCGTTAACAGTTTTTCGATCCCCTGAAGGAATTGGTTCGGTTCGTCTTGGAACACCCATACAGTAAATTGTTGCTTGGTTTCCAGCTCATACGCATATATCCATGTTTCGTCACCTGTGGCGATGTTGTATACGGATTTTGCGGTTAATACGACCAATTTTTAACCCATCTCTTTACACCAATTGACGAGTTGCTTTCTGTGTTTCGGTCAAGTTATGTGGAATTCATCTGGAACATATTTTTTTACAAATAAGTGTTCATGTAAAGAATTGCAATTTGCGATGTGCCAAGAGATGCCTCTATCTCATTGTACCTCATTGTGTTCTATCATTTTCCGCATAGCATCGATGTTTTTTGGAATGACAACAGTTTTTGATTGACCTTTACGTGATTCATCACTCACTGGGGCACGACGATGACGAAATTCTGCAAACCAATGGCAAAATGTCTTCTCTGATGGTGCTTCATTACCAAAAGTTGACCGAGGCGATATAATGCATTCTTGTGGAGTTAGGCCTTTTTTTATAATCGTAAAAAATCATCCAACGAAAACCTTCACGAATAATCTCCATTATTTTCCAAACTCACTGTCAACAAACTACTGACTCAATTTCTAAGCTATAGCGGATTTCTCAATGACAAATGTCAAACTTTAAGAATATAGTGATTACATACGTCAAAAGCACCATCTAGTGGTCGATTATAAAAATATGAAAGGTGTCCCTCGTACTAGAGTTACAATTTATATTTTTTATTCGCTCATATTAGATTAATCTTTTTTATATACCGTATGAGCGAGCATCCTATAGTCCCCCCACAGTACTCAATAATATGCGGAAATGGAGAAGCGCGAGGGAGGTCGCGCTTACTGCTGATGCTAACTGCTAAACATATGTGCGACTTCAATACGATCAGCGTTAGTTTTGTATTGACTGCTGAGAGAAGTGCATCTGTCGTAGCGTCATATTTTCTCGTAATTCTATTCATTGTTTGCATTTATCTAGTTATGCAGTTATTTAGTATTTAACAGTTGCCCGTTTCTCTTTTCGGCATATTTATAATTGAAGGTTTTTTTTACAAAAGCAGCCTTAGTCCCAAGATGCCAGTTTTGAGGTTTACACAGTCTCGTGCAACTCCGAGTAGGCCCGAATAGCTGATGATTCAGTATCCTTAAAAACAGCAATAGTCCGGGGATAAAGCAATGTGAAATATAGGGGTTTCTGCAAAAACGACCATAGTCCAATGGTATTTCCAGCAAAAACGGTTAAATATGAAAATTGAACTAAGGCTGTTTTTGTAAAAAACGGCTGTTTTTATAAAAAAAAAACCCTGCAATTATTTCCTTTAATACTGATTTTATATCTAGCGATGGATGTTTTTTCGCATCAAGAAAAGCAATTTGTTATTAAATGTCATCGTTTTGGTCAATCAATCAAAAGTTATACGTTCATTTCATACATAATTTGAAAAAAGGATAGCGTACGAGATAGGGCGTCACATTGTTAATAATTTTGAAAGCTATGAGTGCTTATATACGCAACAACATAAACAGAAAATAACTTTACAAAATGAAGAGCCAGATTTATGCTGCAGTAAAAGGACAATCGCAATTATGTAACAAAAAAATTGCTGAGTAACTTACCGTCTCAGACAATACCGTTCGTAAGGTTAAAAAATAAATACCACTGTTCCAAGTTAAGAAAATGGTATGAAATATTTCCAAGATACAAATACGAAAGATTTGAGTTTAGTGAAGTAGTTTTAAAACGTTGCAACAATGACGAGGATTTACTAACGAATCCAGTTTTCCTCTACATGTTTACATGTCTACATAATTTTGCTATTGTAAATCATTAGCCTAAAGAAAATCAAGGTATGATTTATGACCCACGAATGCAATATTCGCAAAAGGTTAATGCTTGGCCAGGCCTTTTAGGAAACAATGTCATTGAAGAAAATTTCAACTCACAAAGATATTTACTTCATTTGCAGAATAGTATCGTATCGTACCTTGTGTGCAAAGCATACCTGATATTTCCATAAATGAGCTTTAGGTTCAGCAGGATCGATGCCCTGCTCATAATGCTGCAATTGTGCGACAATATTTAAACAGTATGATTGTATATTGGTTGAAACGCTGTTCGCTGGCCGGCTAGGTCGTCTGATTTAGCCCTAAGCGTTTTTTCTTGTGGGGTTATGTAAAATCGTCCATTTACAGTTTTCAGAATAACAGAGCTGGTACTACCGTTGATTTAATTGCGAATATTGATCATTACATGGGAAACATATTACCTCAGACATTCTCGAATGTTCGAAGGAATTTTGCAGACAGATTAGGGTATTGCTTTTTTAAGTGATGGTTTTGAACATGTCTTGTATTCCGAATTGTTATTCAGTTATTTTTCTTTAAGAGAATTTTTTATTTAGCTCTCTTTGGTTTCTTGAGAAGAGTTATTTAATTTTAAAAGTGTTTATATTTTATATTCTGCTATAAATAGAATTTGTTTATTTCTATACAACTACAGTATTTTAAAATTTATAAGGTGACAATTATGTTTATGTTGAATTATTACAATATTTAATTTTTACTCGCGACTATGGAAAATTTGTTACGTTTCCTTGTCGATAAGATCACCAAGTGATATTACTGTATGTATATTTCCTGTACTTAGGTTGCAAAACCTGTTGGAAATAAAGCAATTATTATTTTAATTTTTAATACCTTTGTGCAATTATCAATTTTTTGTGCTATAATTACCTGCTGCTGTTACCTACCAGTATAGAGTATTACTATTATTTAACAAATGTAGAATTTTTAGTATTTTATCATAATGTTCTTCTCTTTAGGTTTTATTGATAATTAAAATTAATATTAATTATAAACCACCATATAAAAATATATTACCAATATTAGTCATATCGCTATATTAAATGACTAATATTAATCAAACAGAGCACATATTAAATAATACTGTTACAATATATACATAAATAAAGAAATAATCTGTACTTATCAGATTATTAGTTTATTTGATAAGATCTACATGGATTATTAAGAAAACTTAATTTAGTATACAGTTTAAGTCAAATATTAGACATTAACGTTTCTTAAAATTAAGATTACTAAGATTACATTTTAACTATATAATTTTATTATAAAACAATATAGAAGGAAATACATTCGTCTCTGTTGATTATATTAGGCCGACACTAAGGTGAACTATAGAAACTAAACATAAAATTTAAAAAAAGACATTTTGTGAATTCCATTAAGAAAAGTCAAGAGAGCATGGTGAAAATATCAGGTCGATGCATAAGTTCATAGCTTTTTTTAATTTCTAGGATAATGTCTCTAGAATAATTTGTAGGATGTGTCTCGAATAATAAAAATTGTTAGGCATATTTCAATGTTATTTTGATGTCTTGTTTAATTAAACTTATGCAAAGATTGTACAAAAGAATAGGAAATTCAAGAGAGCGTTTGATTCTCCAGACCGCACAGTGCGAAATTTCTTAATTATTCAAAACAGTAAAACAGTTCTATTTGTTGGTTTTTAAAATTTCTAATGAAAATTAATATGTTTTATTTAAAGTTTTTGAGTTTATTTGTGTTTTTTATTATAGAACAATTAAAAAAACATACATTTTATAACAACATTTTGAACACCTATTCAGAACTAGACTCATTGCAATCGTCTGAAGACTCGCAATCATTACACGGGCCTGCAAATCTTTCTAACAACACTAAAACTTCTGGCGTAACTTCACTATGCTTGGTTTTGGGTGCTTTACGAAGACTAGCGATGTACGGATCCGACGAAATAAGCAGTCGATAAAATAAATCCGTATTTGTGTCAATTCTTGACGTTTTTCTAGTAAAAAGTTCTGCAGTCTTTGTTTCTTGCCTCCTGAGCTTCTTCTGAAAATTGTCCAATCGGAAGAATGCAAGAGGCTATAATATCCTTTCCATGACAAAGGACTTTATGCACACTTACGGGCACTGAGTACCAGAAATATTCTTTCAAATACAATTCCAAAGTTTCTCTTGCATATTCGCCGAACTTTTCTGAATCAATTTTAAGACCACAATTTAGGCACTCTAACAGCATATGAAAACGTTTGATCAATTCTAAGTTAACGCCAGTTATTTCGGCATTTCTAAAGAATTTCATCGCGGTATTACCATCGTTTGTGTTTCCGGTCTGCTGTTTTGGCATATCTATAAGCAAGCCAAGCTCCTCTTTGAATTTTTGTTGAATGTATTTTTTCTCCTCTGCAACTTTTTTTTATTTTCTGCTCCACGAGCTTGTCATGTTTTAATATCAAGTTTATACGATATATGTAAAATATATTCCAAAAACCTTATCCATGCATGGAGGGGCGATAGTCCAAGGGATAAAAACGATTCGTTTATATTTTTTTGAGGTATATCGCAGATGTTTATTTCACTAGGTTTAGCCCCATATAAGTAGCATGTTTGTGATGATGCACAGGATGATACAGCATTGCATACTTTACCGTCAATCATACAAAAGGTCATATTTGCTGTAACCTGAAATTGCTGCCATCTACAAGTATAGTGGTTGGAGTAAGTTGAGATATTTGTTCTTTCACTTTGTTTACTTCTGAGGTAATTACACTGACAGTTTCTTTGGTAAACACGAACTTACAGCATTTGAAAACTTTACATTATTTTCAAGCCAGACAGCATTTTTATTCAGAAATGATGCTAAATTTCGACTGGATTCCTCCACCTTTTTCGTATTTTACAAACCAGTGCGCGAAGAGTTGCCTTTAAACTGCAAAGAGCATCAGATCTTAACATTGGTGAGCCTATTTTTTCCAAAACTAAACCAATGATGGCATCCGATGTCGGTTCTTCCTTCCACTATTGGAATATGCAGTTATATGAAACTTGCAAAGTCATTCTGGAAAATGTTTCATTTAAAAGAAGATCGCAAAATATCGCAGAAGATCTTTTGAGTTTTCAACAGAGGGAAAAAAACTTTAAAAAATGTTGTGCGTTTCAAGCTGGTATTATGTGGTATCACTTTTTAAAATCTCGACTAAAGTTAAAAATGTAAATTTAACTTGCTTCTTAAAAATCACTTTTTCCACGAACAAATCACACACGAGCAAGGAAAGATTTTGCAATTAATTAAATGCCAATAATTGACAATTTTCTAATAAAATACATGAAGAAAAAATCATAGCCTACTGATTTGCCATTTCTATGTACCACTCTATTAACTTTAACAAATCGAATAGCTTTCAATAGGCAAAAAGTATGATTGAATAAGTAATGCGAATTTCAGGTGCATTTTGCGGTTCTTTCGCAGGGTAAATCCCCAAACTGAGTATGAGGTTTTAGAGGCGGGGTATTTACCTAACAAAATAATAAATAATCTTATGCATTTTACGTATTTCAAAAATTGAATAAAGTTCCGCTAAACTTCCTAAATTTCGCACTGTGGACCGGCGTTATTATATTATTATTCAAAACTTATTAGTATAACCATAAATTAATAATACACTGACGATGTGTGTAAATACTGGGTGTTAGGGAATGCTTTAGCCAACATTTACAGATCGATTTATCTATAAAGTACAAACCAAAAAGTTTTACGCCATTTTTATGAAATATGTGGCGTTTTGGAGAAAAAGAATAGTTAAATTTGTTACTAATAAGGACAAGACACAAATAATAAAACTAATTATAGGCAACATGTTTAGTTGTTACAGATGCCTATGATATCTGTGACATTTTAAGCACTCAATATAACGTTTAGTTAAGTTTACAAAAATAAAAACAACGCAAAATTCATGAAATTAAAGGAAATGTTGAAAATGTCCACCATTTGCTTCAAGACAAACTTCAACACGCCTATTTAGTGACTGATTTACTCGAGCTAGTTCATTTTCTTTATTTGTTATAAATTCTGCCGCCGCCATAACACGCTTTTCAAGATCTTCCACATTTTCTACAGTAGCCTTGTAGACCAGTGATTTCATATAGTCCCAAAGATAGTAATCACAGCTGTTAAGTTCAGGTGATCGAGTTGGCCCGGCATGTGGTCCACCTCGTCCAATCCACCGTTCATCGTATATTTCGTTTAAAAAGTTTCTGACCTGCAGAGTAAAATCTGCAGGGCTCCCATCATGCCTGAACCACATTATTCTACGTAATTTCAAAGGTAATACTTCTTGTAAAAAATGTAAATACCTCTCTCCATTTAAACGATTTGGTAAAATATATGGGCCTATAGGTCGGGTGCCAATTATTCCAGCCCACATTGATAGAAAATCGACGTTGAAAATTTTGTTCAATTATTGCATGAGGATTAATATCAGCACAGACATGCCTGTTGTGTAAATTAAGAATTTCACCTCGAGTAAAACAACATGCGTCAGTCATTAAAATTTATTCCGAAAACAGAGGGTTATCAGCAATTTTTGGTAACAGCCAATTGCAAAATCGACGTCTAACGACAAAATCGTCCTTGTTCAAACTTTAAACTCTTTCGAAGTGATAAGTATACCAAAGAGATTCTTTAAGAGTCCTCCACACTGTCCAGTGACTAACTCCAACTTGGTGAGCTACCTCTCTAGTGCTGATTGAAGGATCTACTTGAACAATGTGAAGAATATTTTCCTCAACAGCCAAGATTCTTTCATCACGTCTTTTTCCCACTTCTTGGTTTTTTGGTACTACCGAACTTGTATCCCGAAGTCTTTGGTGCACCGCTATGAAACTTTTTGTTAGGTATTCTACGATGAGGATCCCGTTCTGCGTATCTTCCAACTGCGTCCATGGCATTTCCAACCACATTCATCATACACGAAGTGCATGTTAGCGTACTCTTGAATGGAATATTGAACCATTTTAAATTGAACAGAATTACTGTCAATTTGACATAATGTTTTACTTTTTTAATATTGGTAAGTAGCATCTTAAATATTTTAATCAACTTGATAGAAAAAAGGAAATTATATCAGTAGTTGCCTAAATTTTTGGGGTCTATCTTGTACATCGTGTTTCTCGAAAACCATACGACTAGGAGAAAAGCGATAATAAGCTTGTTTGCAGAACTTTTGATGAAGAATCCGTCCTTTAATTTTGTCTGAAGCATTCCCTAACACGGTGTATATGCGGGTACGTACGAGGGACAGTCGAGAAATTTCGGAAATCTAGCAACGCTATTTAGTTTGATAAATACTGCATGTGCACCGATATACTGCAAGGTGTCAGAAATATGACGTTTTTGTCCGATCGCCAAAATATTAGCCAGTTTGTGCAGAGTACGGTTTTAAAGTTTGCTAATTGTATTGAAAATGGAGTTAACTCGTGAAAATATTCGTTCTATGACTTATTATTATTTTTGTTGTGATTTAACTCTACCAGTGCCTAGAACGTATAATTTCTGCATTTGGTGATGAAGCGCTATCAAAGACAACGGTATATCGCTGGTTTTAAGAATTCAAGCATGATCGTACTTCGTTTCAGGATCAAGCAAGAGAGGGTCGTTCTGCAACATCTGTTGTTGCGGAAAATATCGATGCTCTACGTCGAATTATTGAAGAAGATCGTCATGTAACGTATTACGAGATTCAGGCATGCTTGCACATTTCTAGGACCTCGATACATTCAATTTTGCATACTTATTTAACCGTAAGAAAACTTTGTTCTCGTTGGATGCCGCATAATCTTTCCACGACTTAAAAAGACGATCTCGAAAAATGGTGGAATGCAATGCTGAAAATATTCAACCACGAATCTTCTAAACATGTCTATGACACCATTACAGGTGACGAATTGTGAATATATTCTTGTGAACCGAAAACGAAGCAACAATCGACAGTTTGAGTGTTGCAAAATGAACTTCTGCCAGCAAAAGTTGTTCGCTCGCGAAGCACTTCTACAAATGATTACGTGCTTTATAGTAAAATCTGGTCATGCTACAATTATTCTGGAGAATCGTCGAACTGTAAATGCGGAGTGGTATACAACAATTTGCTTGCCCGAAATTATTGCAATTGTCCTTCATCATGATGATGCTACTCCTCATACCGCTTGCGTAATAGTCAATTATTGGCGTAATAAATTCATCAAATTCATGACTCAAGCAACAATTCTGGCTTGCTCCAAGTGATTGTTTTACGTTTCACTCAACAAAAGAAAATGCGAGGACACTCGTCCTTCCTGTCCAGAAGAAGCCGTCATTGCATTTTTGAGTACGCCGAGTTGCAGGAGGTCGGCTTTTTCGTGATCGGTATCACCTTCAGTTATCCTTAAATGTCGAAGAAGTGCAAGTCAAATCAACATTTCTACCTTCTTATGATGAGTGGGTGTAGTAGTAAAACCATAATAGTATATTATTCAACGAGCTACAATTATGGCTATTGTTCACCAGGGTAAAGTTTGCGTTACGAACGAAGCGAGTGGCGCAAATCACCCGTGTGAATGATAGCCATTATATGCGAGTAGAATACTGTACTTTGTCGGCGACTGTTAGGAATTTATTATGCTATTTTTGCATTCAAAATTTGACGTTTCAGTTTGAGCAATTAATTTGACCTTTAGATGACAGCCGTGGCTTACTAACAAAATGGGTAAACATTGAAGTTTGACAGACCAGTAAATTACTGTCGTGAGTAAAAAAAAACGGGACAGTAAATAAAAATTACTGAAAACGATAGAGAAAGATTATTTATTAAATTAAAATAATTATTACATTAAAATAATTAGAATTTCATCATTCCACCGTTATTACTAACTGCATCTAATCTTGTAGACATTGAAGCGACAATATTTTGTACAAAATTTATAGAAATTTGATGCCAAGCATTATGAACAATCTCCCAAAATTCTTCCTGGGCAGCAGCTACATATACATTTTCAATGGGATTTAGCTAATAAGGACTGTAGTGCGGGAAATCTCTAGTTTAAATTTCATTCTCTTGTAACCATTGTGTTACAAGATGAGACAGGAAATTGTGTTGTTCTTATAGCTTCCTTTAATGTTTTGAAATGGTTGTGCCTAATCTCAGTAATTAATGTTTCGTCTTCCTGCGTATTCGAAATTTTGTTACGTGTGGAAATTATTTTCCGATTTAAATTATCCTCTTCCCTCCATTTTTTTTTATATATTCTTGCGGCTGAACTTTTACCAATATTAAATTGAACCGATACACTTCTTAATGATTTCCCATTTTTCAAACTAGTAACAAGTCTAGCTTTATCAGTTTTCGAAAGATGCGGCATTTTCAATTTTGAATTATCAACTATGATATATAATTTGACGTAGAGTTTGAATGTTAATCAAATGTTAAAATTACAACGCTAAAAAATAAAGAAATTGACATAACGATTTTGACACAGTCCCGTTTTTTTTTGCCCACGACAGTATTATATAGAGAAAAAAATGTATATATAAACAAATATCAAAATAAGAAATTGTTCAAAAAGCCTGGTGTATAAATGTATTACAATATTTCAAGAAAATTAAATCGTGAAAAATGTGATACTGAAAGAAATCCGAAGATATGCATCTGGTTAGCTGTCGACATTCATAAGGAATTGTTTCAAAATTCAGAAAAATGGACTTTCAGTCTGTACAATTTGAAGCCGATTGAATGAAACTGCTGTATTTCTGAATTCCCTTCTTCGTTAACTTGGAAATTTTCCGAATTTAAATCTATTATAAAATGTGTGGAGTTAGTTCAAAAAGATAGTATACAAACGCAAAAAATAATCTGATAGATCGTTGATAGGAAATGCCTGAAAAAAAATTATATCGCGGATAAAAGAATTCAAGTTCTTTTAAGTCAGACAAGCTTTATATGCCAAAATCGCGATATTAATATTGTTTTTAATATTTCGAAAGTGTATGTACATAAATACATTTGACTTGTTCATTTGATAAGTTTTATTTATAATATTTACAATATATTGCTTAATTGCTTAATTTGTGATGAAATAAATTCAAGATACATATATACACATAATTCATCTAAAATATGCTTAGATATAAAATTAAACATTTATTTCATTTTATATCCCCACTTTGAAAGTACATATATGAATCCTTTTAGCACATACTGTAGTTGATTATACTCTAAATTATTCAATTAAGATGATATAAATTTATATTGCTTGCAAGTCTCTAATATGATATATCATAATAATGGTAAAGTACATATTTGAAAGGTGCAAATTGTCTTGTCGTTATCGGATTGCAATGATTCACTGACAGTTTATTTGCGTTTGGTCTGTGATTTGAATTTAACTAATGACTAATAGTTTAATCAGCAATGTTCATTACTTATTCTGGTATTTATTCTACTTATTTTTATTTAGTACTATTTCGGGATGGGTACTTTATTAATGCGCACACAAAAGCGACTCATATAATTGCCAATGAAAAAGAAGTTAGACATTAAACAAATAAAATTCTAATAATTTTGCAAATGCCATTAATGGTACAAAGTGATTTCGATGGTAAATTTTTGGATATGTAATATTGGACAAAATCCCGGGATTTGTTCCAAACTATTTCTTTTTTGGAAATTAAATTTAAAAATCAATCACATTAAGATTTATCTAAGGGTTTTTCAATTTCTTCGATACTATCTACACAGTCAGCACAGCTTTTATTATGCACAAATCCTATTTAAACTTGAAGATGTATAGATCACATACTGTGAATTCCACATGCTGACATTACAAAATACCTTGGTATACATCCCAACAGGCGTCTCACATGGCAGAGACATATCTTTCTTTACCAAACATAGAACAGCTCCACTGAAAAAAATGTGATTCTACAAACGCTAGTTATAGTGACAGTTATTAATGTGTAATAACAAAATGTAGTTTCTTAAAGTTTGTAAAATGCAGTTGTGATAAAATAATATCGTGCCTTCAAAAACTTTCCTCATTAAAGACGGCCATGGTCGTTCAAAATTATACGTTTGTGACAGATTACATGCACCGTCACCATCCAAAAGCATGGCCGTCTCTAATGAGGAAAGTTTTGGAAGGCACGTTATAATAAGTTGTGGTTAATGCTGATATAGTGATATGCTTTACTTGTGTAAAATGGGTGCTAGGACTCCGATTGTTTTAATTTTTCTATTACTAATAATAGCAACTTAGTTATCGAAATTACACATCCAGAATTTAGAGCTATAGTGTGTGGTAAGGGTTTTTTACAGAATCCACCACAACCACCGATTTATTCAGAACTACTACCTTTGCAAATGATCGATTATTTCATTTTAACTTTTGAACGAATAAATCTGGAAAGTTGTATAAAAACAACTTTCCAGTTATTTTTCTTATTTTATGAACTAAAAACGCGGTCGAACTTGTTAAAGATAATGCTGAAAATGTGCCTTTTTCTTGAAAACAAGAAATCCATCTCGTTTATAACTCATAAAGAAAGGGATTCGTTTTTGAAACAGTCATATAGTTCTATTTAAAACAGCTTTCTAGTTCTATTCGCTCAAAAGTACTAGGAAAGGAATAAAATAGGAGGAAAAACTAAAAAAATGTGTTTTCTTTGGACTTTATTCTTTGTTTTTTAATATTTTCTAATAGTTTTCTACTTCTAATTAGGTTAAATTTTCCGGATTCTTTCTTAATTTTTTATTCTTTTAATTGCATTTCAGACTATTGTCTTGTATAAAATGTTTAAGAATGACTTTAATTAGGAATATTGGAGTAGAATGTAATTAATATTTCTTTTATTAGTTATTCTTTTTAATTAGTCAATTTTATTTTTGTCTAGCTGCTAATATTTCATTATGTGTACCTCTCATTTTTGGACGTCAGCGCTAAATTAAGGATGTTTGAGGAACTACGTACCCGGGCTTTAGTTCATTCTTGTTCCAGAAAAATACGTTCTCTTTGTTTGATCTGTTTACGAACCAGCAAGTGCTGGAAGACGTGGTTCAATATTATCGAATTTTTATGTCTTTTATTAAAGTGTCTTGAGTGCTACGGAAATCCGGATGTAGAGCCATAATTATACTCATGTGGTAGAATTGGTTGTTGAGTAACCAGATTGCTACTTATCGCTGAGATTTTGTCGAGCACGAGTTTCTCAATTTCTTTTTTTTAACCCTTAACCACCCAGGTGCCGTCTGACGGACTACACGATAAATATATTATGTGATATTTCTGTAATTCGACCGTCCATAAATCGGTTGCTCCATCTAATCATTTCTCTATTGTTGCTCCCACCACTACTCCCTACCCATGAGTCTATCATTACTCGTAAAGAAGTTATCGAATTTTACGTACAGAATTCAGTTTGTCACAGTCTGTCAGACGGCACCTGTGTGTTTATGTACTAAATATTGTGTGACGTGAAATGGCGGGTCCGTCGAAAAGAGTTCGGTTTGGCGATAAAGATTTTGACGAAACTGTTTTGAAATGGCTTGAGGAAGTAGACGATGATGCAAGTGACATAGGCAGTGCGTCAGAGAACGAAAATATAGAATCAGAACATGATTCTGCTTCCGAAGTTTCGCAGGAAGACTCGCCCTGATTATAGTGATGTTGATGAGAATGTGGTAGAACATGGTGAAAGTTCTACAAGCAAAAATTATTTATATGAAAAAAACGAGTACAGATGGTGTACTACTGAGGTAGTTCCTTCATCGCGGGTGAGATTCAACATTGTATTGAAAGTTCCCGTTCTCAAAGGAAGTGCTCGTGATCTTGGCCAAACTGCAGATCCATTGTCTATATGGAATTTACTTTTTTCGGAGGATATTCTAGTTCAGATAGTTGAGTGGACAAATCATAAACTATTTCAAGTGCGATCAAACTATACACAAAAATATCATGTAAGTGATGTAGATATGATAGAATTGGAGGCCTTTCTAGGACTCTTGATTTATACTTCAATATTCAATTCCAATCATGAAAACATGGATACAATTTTCGCTACTGACGGGACAGGCAGAGATATATTTAGAGCGGTGATGAGCAAAAATCGTTTTTCAGTTCTGCTGTCTGCCCTAAGATTTGATGACCCTAGGACAAGAACCGAGCGTAAAAAAGAAGATCCAACGGCAGCAATTTCTCAAGTTTTTCACAAATTTATTGAAAACTGCCAAAATATCTATGGAATGGGGGATTCGGTGACAATCGACGAGATGCTTGTAAGTTCTAGAGGGCGAACACACTTCAAGATGTACATGCCAAATAAGCCGTGTAAATACGGCATAAAAATTATGTGTCTAACTGATTCCAGAACAAGCTATTTATACAATGCCTACATTTACAGCGGAAAGGGTTCCGATGGACTTGGACTAAGCGAAGAAGAACATAAATTCTCTAAGCCAACACAGGCAGTAATACGTCTCGCGAAACCTCTCATTGGTAGTAATCGAAATGTTACTGCCGACAATTGGTTTAGTTCTATAGAACTTGTAGATATTTTACTAAGAAACAAACTAACATATGTTGACACTGTTAAAAAAAATAAGCGAGAAATACCAAGCGAGTTTTTGCCAAACAAAAAAAGAGCGGTAGGATCATCATTTTATGGATTTAGAGATGAGAAAACTATGGTATCTTACGTGGCAAAAAAGGGAAAGGCTACCATCCTTGTTTCTTCTATGCATAGTGGTGCATCTACCGATCCAGACACCCAGAAGCCAGACATTATCATGTACTACAACCGTAACAAAGGAGGAGTAGACACAATTGATGAGAAGTGCGCAAAAAGTTCGTCAAGCCGACGCACTTGCAGATGGCCCCTGGCAATATTTTTCAGAATCCTTGACATTTCTATTGTTAATTCTTATATTCCAGAAATAATTGCGCCATCAAGTGGTGAAGACCTTTTATTGGAAAAACGCAAAGGATGTTATCTGTGCCCGAGGGCCAAAAACCGAATGACGAAATATCTATGTGTGCAGTGTAGAAAAGCAGTTTGTTTACAATGCTCAAAGCCAATTTGTAATACATGTGTAAACAACCGCGATGTTTAGCTCCTGCCGCAAAGTATTTTTATTAATTTTAGAGTTTTTTTGAGTTTTTCATATACCTAATACAACCTTTTATTAATGAATATGCCTTAAGACATTAACAGGTTTTTATGATTTTTATGTTTATAATGGGAAGGCTTGAATTTATTTTACAAATAGTTCTTTATTTTGTTATTTTTAGTAAAAAAGTTTCCCAATTTTCCTTAGTTTTATGTCTTAGTAGGCTCATTTGTAACTAGTAAATACACAATAAACAATATTTTCAAAAAACGATGATTGTTTTTATGGTCTTTAATTAAGTAGTCTGTCAGACGTCACCTGGGTGCTTGTATAAAAATATTTCACCGGGGTAGTTAAGGGTTAAGCAAGATTTTTGTGTTTTTTGTGTTCATCTTTACTGGTGCCGTGCATTTAGCTAGAATTTTGCAACATTGCGCTTTTCTTTATTCTTTTTGAAGAGGAGCTATCCTGGGATTTTGACCCGGACTCAAGTTTTCTTTTTCTTTGTACTAAGTCTTATCAACGCAAGGTAGGAGAACATCTTTTCCCGTTCTTTTGGGAAGAATAACTATCTGAATTCATCCAACGTATATGAATTTTTAATACACAGAAAATTTATTTCATTAACAAATTAAATGTCAAGTTTGATTTATTCATCATTTCAATTCTATCGATATCCCCTGCTTTAACATCCCATCACAAATGGTGATAGATTTTCTCAAAATTGGCCTGCGGTCATGTCAATTTTTTTTTAACTAATTTGCTATTGTATTCTGAATTTAATTTTTCGTATAGGTATACTGTATGTGACTATTTAAGGTCAATGAATTGCATTAGCATTTTATATGTTGTATCACGTAAAGACGGCAGACTATGTGCCCACACTGTCAAATTTAATAATAATATGTTTATATACTGAGAAGGATTGTTCGACGGTGAGAGATGTTATATTTGCATAGTTAAAGTGCTCTTTGTATCTGTACAATGGATCTTCAGTATTGGTAAAATGTTGCCCTAATTTTGTAAAATCTACATTTTTATCTAATACACCTTATGTGTATTATTAAATTTAACAGTGTGGGGCACATAGTCTGCCGTCTTTAGATCAGTTTAATCGTGATAACTTTGTATACAAGCTTAACCGAATCATTTGTTGTAAGTTATTTTTGGGTAGTCCAAATACAATTAGTTCGAACCAGGTAACGTTCCCTTGGAACCTAAATTTAATGGCTGTTGCATACAGAGTATGATGTGGAATTAATTTCTGTAAACACAATATAATTCTATTCGGTTTTTGTTCGACCTATATTACTTTTTAAAAGTTGTATCCTCTTTTACAAAAATAATTGTATTCAACGTTTACGAAAATATGAGATGTTAAAAATATTTGTATGACGAATCTGAGATTCGAAAATAATTTAAAATAGAAATTATACAAATCTTAATTAATAATTAATATTTAGCAAGGCGATATGTTAGCGAAACTAATGAACTCAACTTACGCATAAAAGATATTTTGTAACATTCTGTTGTGTAAAAGTTAGACAGATTTTGCCCAAATCTTAAGAAACTAATTTATTTAATGTGTTTTTTTTTATAAGGGATGAAGAATATTTTGAACCTACACTCGAAATACACACAAAGCTATGTAATAATAATTAAAATTTGACAATTTGAAATTGAATTTCTTATATATATATATATGAGTCTAAAATTACATCAGTTATTTTTAATATTTCCTTTAGTTTTTTATATATCTGTACCACACATGACAATTTTCTGATTCACAATCTGTGACGACCTATCGTAACATACCCACGCACATCTTAACATACATACAAATTCCTACACTTTAGTAGTTTCGGCGCGGATGCCTTAATCGTTCTCCTACTCAGTGTGTATAGATAATACATATTTGAAACGATGTTCAACGCATGGACCCTTTATCTTAAAATAATTGCTCGTTTCAAACAAGGCCAGGAATTCGGCAATTGTTGCGCTCCCATTGACTGGCTGAATCGCGTGAACCCGTTCTGCGTCGCGTCACAATAAAATTAATGTCCGTGATTCCCGGAGTATTTCGTATACGTTAAAATAAAATAGAAACATTGCGACACTGAAATATATGAGATTTTGTAGCCGGCCAATGAACCAATGAATTTCACATTCATTACTTACCAATACTTCTAGTAAGAATTTTTTTTTAGAAATTCTTGGATATAATTAAAAGTAGAGTAATTTAAAAATTGTATGAATGTATTGCAAATTTGAACGATCTCTTCTTATTATACAATGATAATATAACGTGTGTTCATTTGAAAAGTCAATCTAGGTTACTTTGAAATTTTGATAGAATAAGACGCAAATATATTAGTATGTGTTTGTTGTTCCGTAAACGTAAATCCTAATGACATTTGATAATGTCAATCACAAATATCAGTTAGTGCATAAAATAATTGTGCGTCGATTCTGGTTTAAATAAATTGCTTCTCAGTTTTAAAATGGCTTTCACTTTAGAACATAAAATTTTTTTAGTCTAGGCTTATTTTCGAATTGGTAATAAAATTGATGGTTTATGGGTTTATTCAGTTCAAGATTGCATGGTAGAATTTCAAGTTGAGTTTCCACATTTTGTAATAGATTATATACAATTTAAGAATACTTTGGATTGAACTTTAAAACTTTCTTTTGAAACTGGTAGTCTCTTAAGAAAATCAGACAGCGGAGCTGTTAAGAAACGTACACCTCAAGTTGTCAATCGTGTTGAAGAAATAATGGAAAATGAACCACAAACATCTGTTCGACATTTGAGTGATTTGAGTCAACAAATAAACCTTTCTGTTGGAACAACTCACAAGTTATTAAAAAAAGATATGCAACTTTATCCATACCGTGTCACAGCAGTACAAGAATTGTTAGAAATTGATTACCCACGTAGACTACAGATGTATGACATACTTCAATGTGTTCTCAGTAAATCACATGCTACTAGATTGACTTTTCAAATGAACACTTGTTACAGTTCATAAAGTATAAGTTTTCAGTTCGTACTGCCCAAGTGGGAACCGCAAATTGTACTTTATCTCTTTCTAACACACATGAATACGCGCTGTAATACTACACACGTTTGTCATTTTAAGTTAAGACGTACGTCTTTGAAATATTATATTAAATAAAAAGGATAAGTTGTCCAGGAGATAGTCTTATGATATTCGGCTTGCTGTAAAATTATTTGAATACTGTTGTTTATTGACTTTGTTTCCGGTATTCTGACGTCTAGGTTAACCATTCTTCTAATTTGAATATTTAGTTTGTCATAAAAAATTACAAAATCCGTCCTTTTCAGAACAATACTGATAATAAATAGTAATATCAATTAGTGACAATAAGTACGAAATTGTTTGATTATCACTTTGACATTTCTAACCTACCTGTGTATTTATTTTACAAAATATTTCTTAGATGCTTGGTAATTTGTTCGAATATTAAAGTAATAATTTGCGCATAGTTTTCTTGGATAGAATGAATATATTTATACTAGAAAAGAAACAATACTTTTGAACTATTCATGTTCCTACTTTACTCATTAGTTATTTTGACATGTAGGTTATGTACTATGGTGAGGAATTGAAAGTTAACACTTTATTATGTTGGCATGTCGAAATTTCAAAATTTATCTAATGTATACAGTACTTTTGAAGTGTCAGTGTCAGCATTTAATCATAACATAAATGACATTAGCTTGACAATTTGGTAAAATTTACGCAGCTATAATAGTGCGTTTACTTTCAATTGCTCACGATAGTACGGTCGCGGTTACATAAAAGCGACCACTAATTTGACATTTTGTGTTTTTTTTCATAAATTTTGGCTTTGTAAGTAATGACACTAATGACAAATTAAATAATATTTGACTTTTTTCATTATTAAGTGACATGATGTATACAATAGGGAAAAGTGCCGGTCGCTTTTATGTGACCGCGACCGTACATATATGCTTTCTTTGGTTATATTGCAAGTAACATACTAAAATTTTGACATTATTGCAAAACATGACGGTTATATTTTATGATGACAAACGGTTATTTCCGCGATTGAATATTGACTTTATTTGACTCTGCACTACTGATTTGAATCATATGCTTTGAATTTGGCCTCTAACTGAAAACTTATACTTTATGAACTATACTTTAGTATTAGTTTTGTCAATCAATTAAAACTTGCAATTTCATTACTTGCAATTAAATGTCAAAGCAATTTATTATTCAATATGTGTCAACAATGCCAGCGTCATTTTCAGTGCTGGCAATATGATGAAGGCAACATTAAATTTTTATATATGCTATTCCCCAAGGGCATTTTATTGACTTTGTATTTGTCATTCCGAAATTTCTGTTAATGACGTGTATGCCCTCATCGTGAACATCCTATACCTTCGTTTTAAGAGCTTCATACATATTAAAACGAACGATTCTCAGAAGCACAGTGCCTTTTTAAGGTACAATATTGCGAAATTAAATTGTCTCGTGGAATTTATTTTTGAAATATGGAGTTTTTAGCTTGTCATTCAGATATGCAAATTTGTTTCGTGAATTTTATTGTGTCGTTTGGAGGCCTATTTTTCTTGATATTTTCAGTTTTTTATTTTAACGAGAATCTAATTTCGGTTGTCATTGCTTCTGCTTTTTAGAACTTTTCTGTTTTTTTTTCAGTTATACATATAAGTAATTTAACTCAATAAGCAGCATCGGTAAAGTTCTCCAATTTTTCGGGATCAAATTTTCTTTACCACATGTTCTCTTCTTTTAGGCATATAGAGACAGGAAATAATCAAATGTTGCAATAAACATTACTGAATAACAAGTTAGGAATAAAAAAAAATGTTAATTAAAATTAGCCAATTGTTATGAAAATATGCCAAATTTTTGCTTAACTTCTAATTATCTCAAGCTATTTTATAGGAAAATTGATACTCAATATTTTGATACAAATGAGGATAAAGTGTAGTATTTCCAACAGCAAAAGAAATCGTACAAGTGTAATTAAACCACTGTGAACCAAAACTCTTAAGTAAAAGAAAATAGAAGAAATGATAATCATTCAAGCTTTTCATTCATAAAATAATATTTAAATCCGTCTTTTAATTTTATATAATTTAAGGATATTTTTATTTAAATTTTTGGTGACGAAACACCACGGTTATAATTAATTTGATGTCCAAGTGTCAAGTGGCTATTTAAAAAGATTATAATTAATTCTTGTTATGTGTTTATTTTATCACGGCTTATTTACAAATAATACATAATGAAATAATAAAGGTAATCTACTGTGCTTTGACGTTTTATTCAACAATGAAAGAAAGTATTTTCATCTTTCAAACAACCCTAATGAGACTAATGCATTGATTCTGATTTACAAAACACTAACCGCAATAACTTCTTCATTTAACAAAGACCTTTGAGCAGAGTAAAAATTTTAATTTTGGAAACAATCTTAAGTCATTGAGAAGTTTGGACAATAGTTTGAACAGTTCATACTTCAAATCTGTTAATGACTTTACCTTTAAAGCACTTTTGCAAGGGTTAAATTATCTTTTTATTTATAGCCGAATATTTTCAGTAAAGTTTAAAGGACAATAAGTTATTGTTGTTTTTAACAAAATAATTTGAAACATACATGAGTGGGTAAAAACCACACCAATTTGTATAATACAAAAGTATTTTTAATAATATAAAATATTATTAAAAATGGGGTGTGAAGAACACAATACAAGTTATATATTTGTGAATGTATCTCCTCTCCAGAGACGCAGATACGTATTTCACCTTTCTACAGGATCGTCGGTACGCCCCTGCTGGAGAAGAGATACATTCAACCAAACATAACTACCTTGCTATCAACCAGAAATTATTAAGACAGAGCGTGAAAGAATATTCAGCGCTGTCTACATAATAACTGCCGAAATAAGCAACGTGTTTCTATAGACGATAACATACCATATCTATAGAAAACTGTATTATCGCCCGACAAGTAGTGAAGACACGATAATACAGTTTTCTATAGATATGGTATGTTACCGTCTATAGGAACACGTTGCTTAGTTCGGCAGTTATTATGTAGACAGCGCTGAATATTCTTTCACGCTCTGTCTTAATAATTTCTGGTTGATAGCAAGGTAGTTATGTTTGGTTGAATGTATCGCTTCTCCAGCAGGGGCGTACCGACGATCCTGTAGAAAGGTGAAATACGTATCTGCGTCTCTGGAGAGGAGATACATTCACAAATATATAACTTGTATTGTGTTCTTCACACCCCATTGTTGCCAGAGTTGTTTTTCTCTGAAGATAAATTATATTTCGATCGTACAGATTTTACCGTTCACTGAACACTAATTTGATGTGGGTATATAATGATGGATCAAAATCTTGTTCATAACTTACTTTTACCGAATATGGCATCCATCTGCTGCAAAGATTCTTCATTTGTATTTCTTCATGAGAAACTAAATTTCCACGTCCTTTTGAAATACCTGCAGCTTAAGGAGTTTCGTATACTTCAACACGCCGACAATAGAATTTGTTAAATAATTTCTGTTGTTTCACTTTTGCACTCAATGGTCTTCACGTGCATCTTTCAAGACCGGCAATCCGCGTTTAAAAATATTACACGATTTTTTTTTCTATAAATAAAGAAGAATAGTCTATAACATTTTAGCAATTTACACTAAAAAAATAAAAGTAGTCACTTTTTTTTAACTTCGATTTTTTTTATATTTTAAGAGATTTGGATCAAAGCTGAAATATACATTGAACCGTCATTTATTCACGTAATTACAAAATTTTACTCGAATACTTCTTCTTATAGTCAACTTAAACGTCAAATGTTTGAACAATACAAAAACTTAAACGAAAAAAAAATACTTAAAGAAAATGTTTAAGCAGGCTTTGAGCCATTTTAGTGTTAAACAATATTAGAGCAGTTTGACAGTTCACTAACATTTAAAAGAAGCAATGACTCAGCAATTAACATCGATATAAGTTAGTGGAACTGTAACTTTAGTGGAAGAAGGATATTCACAACATTATGTTGCCCAACAGCTTGGGGTTGTGCAGGGAACTGTGTGGAAGCTTTCCAAGCGATATCGGGAAACAGGTGACTAGGACAAAACTACGCCAGGTGATGACTGTTTTTGCGATTGCAAGCCCTTCGAAATCGGACACAAACTGCGCGTGAACTGCAAGAAAATATAGTGAGGCCATAGGGAACAAAAATTAGTGACAAACCGTCCGCAGTAGGCTAAGAGAGGCTGATTTGAGAGCAAGATATCCTGCAAAAGTGCCTAAATTGACCAGAGAATATCATCGAAGAAGATTTGAATTTGGAAGAGAACACTTAAACTGGCAACTTCGTCATTGGACTTCTGTTTTGTTTAACGATGGGTCTAAGTTTGTTCTCTCATGTAATGGTGGACGCGTAAGAGTCTGGAGCAGGCCTGGAGAACAGTTCATGCCAAATACAGTGCATAAAACCGTCTCTTTTGGTGGTGGATACATAATGGTGTGGGGTGGAATAACAGTAAACACTCGCACAGACCTTGTTGTTTTTCGCAATGGTGGACTAACAGCTTCAAGGTACATTGACGAGATTGTAAAGCCTCAAGTGATCCGTGGAGCAAATGTTGGTCAAAATTTTAATTTTGTGCAAGATAACGTCAGATCGCACGTTGCTAAAATCGTCACTGATTATCTTAATGATTCCAATATCCGTAAAATTAAGCATGAATCCAATCGAACATGTTTGGAATCAATTAGGGAAACGTGTTCGACGACGTCCAAATCCTCCAATTACAACTGAACAATTGGCGCAGGCCTTAATTGAAGAATGGGACAATTTTCCCCAAGACGTTTTGCGAAGGATTACAAAGGCCTACAAAAAAAAAAATTTTTGGTGCATCTCTGTTTGTTTGAATTGTCGATAAAGTAGGTAATGTATTTTAACTCATCAGCTCTAGTTTACCTACTACCCTCATTGTGAATTGTTGTCGGTCTTGTTATGTTCTTGTTCGTAACTAGTCATTATTACAATATCATCGATAAAGTTTGTGTTACTATTTCATTATGGCTAGTACGCCCAGACGCTGTGTTAACGATCCTGATATATTTTGTTATGTTTGTGGTGAATACATACTGAAAAATCAGCGTAAATCGAATACAAACACAGGGCGTCGTTTGTATTTTGCTTACTTCGGTATTGAAATTCTACACCAAGATAAAGTGTGGGTGCCTCATAGTGTTTGTAAAATATGCGTTGAACATTTGCGACAATGGGAGAGAGGGGAACGTAAGTCTTTGAAGTTTGGAGTGCCTATGATATGGCGAGAACAAAAAAATCATTATGACGACTGTTACTTTTGTATGATTAATATAGTAGGCATCAACAGAAACAATCGCCATAAATGGAAATACCCCATTATTTCTTCAGTACAAAGACCTGTTCCTCATTCAGAAAATGTTCCAATACCAACTTTTCACCAGGTAGTGCAGCAATCTCAGGAGGATGAAGCTGAAATACCTATTTCTTCCCAAGTAGATGATGACTTTCAATACTGCGGAATAACATCAGATCCTAAGCCATTTTCGCAGAATGAGCTTAGTGACCTAATCAGAGACTTAGATCTTTCGAAGGAACGTGCTGAGTTACTAGCGTCAAGATTAAAAGAAAAAAATTGTCTTTCCTCAGATGTTCGAGTGTCTACATATCGCACGAGAGAGGGAAAGTTATTGAAGTTTTTTTCATCTGATGAAAATTTTGTGTATTGCTGTAATGTGAGTGGTTTGCTGGCTTTCATGGGTTTAACGATCTATCAGCCCAATGAATGGCGTCTCTTTATTGACAGTAGTAAACGAAGTCTAAAAGCAGTTCTTCTACATAATAGAAATAAATATGCTCCCGTTCCAATTGCTCACTCAACATGTGTAAAAGAAGAATATGAGGTAATTTCAAATCTTTTATAAAAAATAAAATATATTGAACATAACTGGGTGATCTGCGTCGACTTGAAGATGGTTAATTTTTTATTGAGTCAACAGAGTGGTTGAACTAAATACCCATGTTTTATTTGTCTCTGGGACAGTCGAGCTAAATCACGTTATTGCACTGCAAAAAATTGGCCTGTGAGAGATGCTCTTGTTGTTGGGGAAAGAAATGTTATAAATGAACCCTTAGTTTCAAGAGAAAAAAATCATTCTTCCGCCATTGCATATAAAATTAGGGCTAATGAAGCTATTTGTTAAGGCTCTCGATAGAAATGGTCAATGTTTCCAGTTTATTTCTCACAAATTTCCTGGTTTAAGTACTGAAAAACTAAAAGCAGGTATCTTTGATGGACCTCAAATACGTAAATTGATGAAAGACATAACTAATTTTGAGACTTGTATGAATGATGTGGAGAGGCTTGCCTGGCAATCTTTTGTAGCAGTTGCACAAAATTTCCTCGGAAATCATAAGGCTGACAACTATGTAGAACTAGTAGAGGAAATGCTGGTGCGATTCAAAGATTTAGGCTGTAATATGAGTATAAAATTACACTATCTCAATAGTCATCTACATCATTTCCAACACAATTTAGGAGATCTAAGCGAAGAACAAGGGGAACGTTTCCACCAAGACCTAAAAACAATGGAGAATAGATACCAAGGAAGGTGGGGCAGTCATATGATGGCTGACTATTGCTGGGGAATCATGCGAGATTGCCCGAGTCAGTTTCATTCTAGAAAATCACTCAAAAGACAATTTCTTGATGTTTAATGTCAATAAAATATATATTTTTTCGTGAATTGTGTTTTTTTTTCTCGGGGAAATAGAGCTGACAGAAGAAAACGGGTAACATTTTTGATATCGCCATGTAAGACATACTTAAAATCGGGTCTAAAATCTCCAGCACCAAAATGGTTGTAGGCCAGTGTTATATATAGCATGCCATGACGCTGCGCAGCACTTGTGCAGACAAGAGGAGGCCACACTAGATATTAACTACACAATTTGTATAAATTAGCCAAGTAGTCAGACTTTTTTAAATTTGATTTGAGTTCAACAACTTTATTTTTGCACATGTTAGTACTACATACAAGTTAGTAGTAGGTTGTTACAGTGTTTTTCAGTTTTTAATTTGTTAAGTTCAAAAAAGTGACTACTTTTATTTTTTGAGTAGTGTTTATTAATTTCTTTCTAATATTGAATAACAGAAAGAAAGAAATTCCCTAATGTATGTATAAAGAACTTGGCGCTTTCGACCTTTTTTTTATTAAAGAACAGTACTTAGACAGATATGCCTAGCTTAAGCACAAAAATATCTTGACGATAGCAACGGTATTTATGGTCGAAGCCAAGAACAGATCATTGATTAAGATATGTACCAGTATTTCTATTTTCCAAACGAACGCTAAACGCCTAACAATGCTAAGGAATTATTTCTATATTTATATTTTGTTTTCCATTGTCTCTGTCAATTAGTTTATGTTATTGTTAGTATCACTATATTCTGTTTTCTTTTTTTAATAGAGAGACAAATAGTCCAGGTTCATATTACAAAAATTTTAATGACATTTTTGCCGGCAAATTTAAATATGTACTTGGCTTATTCTGAACATCTAAACTAATATTTATGTGTACAGAAACATATAGAAATATATTTAGATTCTTTTTTAATAAGTTAAACATATTTATCGTGAATTTAATATTTTTTAATGGTTCTTTTAATAATATTCATTTACTATAGATTCTATTAAATTTAACAAATGTAAATACACCCATACCTCGCTTAGCGGCCAGATACGGTCCGAAAAAGTTGGCCATAAAGCGAAAAGCCGTGTTTAACGAATCAATTATTTTCATACAAATTCAATCAGATCGGTTCCAATTAAAACAAAATATTTAAAGGGTTTAGTTCATCAGGCATTTTATTCTTTTCATTTTCTATAAAAATACATACTTACTTAAAAATAAAATGACACAACAAATAAGAATACATACATAAAATGAACACATTACATAGTTCAAAAAAGAAAAACAAAAGAGATCATATTCACATACAAAAATTATAAAATGTTTGGAAGCTTTTTTAATCTGATAAAGAACTGCCGTCGTCAATTTCCGTTGTTGTTGAATGACTTAACTTAAAATATTCGTCCAACTTTGTCTGCTTCGCCCTCCTTTCTGTTTCTTTTTGGAATGTTTTGTAACATCTAATGGCTGAGTTTACTTCTCGAGATACTTTATCGCTGCGTTTTTCGTCGGGATCATTTTGAAGAAGGATGTTCATTCCCTCCTCGAAATAAGAAAGCGCATCCTTCAAGGTTTTTGCTGTTAGCTGCACGGATATAGCAGGCTCTGGCTCTTCATCAAGAGTTTGTTCGGTTACTAACTGGATCAGCTCCTCGTTTGAAAGAGGTTCTCTGTCAGCATCGAGCAAGTCAATCAAATCACCTTCTTCTAAATCTTCAAAACCAAGATCTTTTGCTAAGCTCAATATGTTTTGTCGAACTTCAGGAAGAGAATTAACTTCAAACTTATTAGATTTTATGTATTCTGGATATATTTGTTTCCAAACATTGTGATTGATTTTAAGTCTTTCCATGTTTCGCTAATGTTGTACACGGCATCTTTGTAGTTTTTCCAAAATTGTTTTATTGAAGATCCACCATCGGTTTGCTGAATAAGTTTACGAAAAGTTCTGGGCAAATAATAAGCCTTAAAAGTTGCTATAGCACCCTGATTCATTGGTTGGATCAGAGCTGTTGTATTTTTGGGAAGGTGCTCAATCTCTATATCTTCTAATAATTCTGGTAAAATAACCGGAGCATTATTCAAAATGGCAATGCCTTGTTGCTCAAGTTCTTTTCCTTTAAATATATTTGTACTTCTGGCCAAAGTTATTTTTAAACCAGTCCTGGAAGAACTTAGTCATCCAACCTTTCTTATTGGATTTCCAAATGACAGGCAATTGTTTCTTGTTCAGCCCTTTAAAGCACCTTGGATTTTCTGAATGATATACTAACAGTGGTTTTAGCTTAAAATTCCCTGCAGTATTTGCACCAAGAAGCAAAGTTACTCGTTCTTTAGAGACCTTATATCCAGATGTAGACTTTTCAGATTTTTAAATAAAAGTTCTATCAGGCATTCGCTTCCAGTAGAAAGAGTCCTGTTTCGTCTACATTAAAAACTTGTTCTGGTTGGTATCCACTTCTTTCTATAACTTTTTTGAAAGTGTTGAGATATTCTTTGCCTGCGCTATCATCGGTACTAGCTTTTTCGCCTTTCATTTTTAAATAATGCAAGTTGTAGCGATTTTTTTATTTTTTCAAACCAACCTCGGCTTGCTTCGAATTTTTCATCTTTCGCAGATTCATCATTATCCTCTCTCTTTAAATTTTCGAAAATACTGTTGGCCTTTTCTTGTATAGTCATCTGGCTCATTGGCATCCTTCGTTCATTATTGTCTTCAATCCACATAACTGATCATTTTTCAATTTTTTCCATAACATTGCTTCTTTGGCGAGTTAATTTTGAAACACTTGAAGGTGTAGCGGACAGCGAATGTATTTCAATTTCTTTTTTCTATCACGAATAGTTTGGACGGAAGACTTGGCCAGTCCCATTGCATTACAAATTTGAACAATTTTCTCACCAGCTTCAATACGACGTAAAACTTCTAGTTTGGTCTCTAGCCTGACAGATTTTCAGCTTGTCTTTTTATTATCAGTAGCATCAATCTCCAAATTAAATGAACGTTTCGGTGGCGTTTTTACGATTATATTTAAAAGAATTATTGAATTAATTACAAAACGTACCAACTGTGTTTTTAATTCAGAAATTAATAACTATGATGGTCACTACCATGCGCAATTTCCATCTGATGCGTGCGTTCTTGTGTGCTCTTGCTCTTTTTTGTCAAAGCGTTATTTTGGGGTTCCCCGTTTTATAAACGTGTACGAACGTTTAGTCTCTTTCTTCGTGCGCGCTATGTTTTGCTCAGTTACGAATAATATGTACATACATACAACCAAGCTATTTGCCGTATAATGAAACATTTTAGGCCGTAAATCGAAAAAGTGTCATAATTAAAAAGGCCGTTATAGCGTAATGCCGTATAAAGAGCGGCCTTATAGCGAGGTATGGGTGTATGTTGAATATATAGTTGAAACAGGTGAACTATTAGCGTAGTCGCAGAGTGGCTCTTTGGTTTGGACGCCAGTAAGTCTAGGCGCTTCTGCACAGTGCTCTTGTACCACCCCCAATCGATCTCTAAGTTCCACTGTTAGTCTTGTGTCCTCGATAAACGGCACTATCCTTTCGGAGGAAATTTGGGTACCCTTGTAGGATCCAAAAGATCTCTTTCGAAATGTTCCTGTCTGAGCCACTTCAGTTCCTCACAAGTATATATTACATGAAGGCTGGTTTCCTCCTGTTTTTCACATCTCCTACACTAGGGCTCACTAACCAAGCTCATGCTGTATAGGTGCTTCCTTAAAAGACAATGTCCAGTTATCAAGCCGGTAATAATTTTAATTTCGTTTATATTACTACGAATTAGGTTGGCTGAAAGCCCAGCGTCCAGCTCGTAAAACTACTCTACATTATTTTATATCTCATAGATAAAAGCAATAATATTGTCGAGTTGTTTATACTTGTAATTTTTTCTCAACAAGTCAAGTGCAACATACTCTTGCAAGTTTCAGAGATACTTTATCCAACCGTGCCTTGGCCACGTTTCCAATAATGAACTTCCAATACCATACTAGTTTTAGTTTTACCAAATGATATAATTCTTGCATATGTATCGTATCTGAACATATCCCTCCCCAGAGACGCAGATACGTTCACAAAAATGTTAGTAATGAACTTGTATTGTGGTCTTCACACCAGATTTTTAGTAATATTTTATATTATTAAAAATACTTTTGTATTATACAAAACTGGTAAAGTTTTACCCACTCAAGATGCTACTTTTTTGATTCATTGAATTATTCTCGGAATTATTTCGTTAGATGATAAATTTGTTTACAAGCGGCGCCACGTATATCTACAACATTTAACAAAATTGTTTAACAACCTACATTATATCCTAATACCAGGATATAATAACGATTTCCCTTCTCTGATTATTCTTAAAATTAACGTGTGCCTATATTCATGCGCATGCATATACGTGTTTTATATCAATTTGCAAATACCTAATTATTTTTACGACCATATAATGTGTGTGCATAAGAATACCATTTCCACAGAAAGTCACGTTAGCTCATTTATTACGGTATTTCTAAAACATGCTTTTGCCTGGAATATTTAGTAACTACATACATATTTACGCAGATCGTATTTGTTTTGGATTGTTTGCTTGTTTATCTTAGAATTGTGTATAAAGATTATGTATTTTTATTGTTATTACATTGTGACTAGAAAATGCTACTTTATACAAATACAGTAGGCGTTCAATGAATTTAGAAACTATGCCAAATTTCTTGAGGAATAAAATAAATTTCTATATTAAATATTATATTTATTAACTGTGTGCCTGAAGTTTGGACACACAATAAAACGCTAAAAAGTAATAACATGCCTTCAAAAACTTTCCTCATTCTAGTAGGCTGTTTTTTAAGTAATTAAGAAATCAAACATACAACATAAAATATTTATTATTCAAAGTTACTGTAGAATTGGGCCAAAATTAGAAAATAGAGATTGGGTTTTTTCCACAAATCAGTGCTTACAGGATTTCCGATAACAGTATCCTATTCTCCCAGTTACCTACGCACAACTGCAAAAACATATTCAAACTTGTGTTATTAAATTTGGTGAAACAGGGGCAATAACTCATAAACATGGCGGTGGAGCACCTAGAAACCGAACAGGAAATTGCATAGAGGATATTCGACGTCGAATGGACAACTCACCCAAAAAATCAATCGCAAAACTATCACAAGTTTATTTGTCAGTGAGAACATGTCATATATATATATATATATATATATATATATATATATATATATATATATATATATATATACAAGGTGTGTATAAATTGGCGGACCCACTACACGTGGCGACATTCTTGGTCAAATTTTGAGTTAAAAGTCCTAATCCTAAAACGATGTATCAGGCTTCCTTTGTCTTCAGAATGAATTTGACAGTAGTAATGTATTTGACTAGAACAACATTAGGCTGCTTACTTATTGTTTTACAACGTTGTCAGATGTGTTTTTCGTCAAAATAAGTTAATAAACAAATATTAAAAACAAACTTTAAAATCAAAAAGAAAACTTTAACGAAAGGATAATAACAACAATTCTTCTTTCTTCTAAATTGTAGCTCTTTCTGTCAACAAATATCGAGTAATAATGCTTATTTCAAGACTGAAAGTCCGAACTTTAGGAACCTCGTGCAAAGATATAGAGCATGGTACAACATTTTCGTATTAGGATTTTGGACTCCGAATTTAACGAAGAACATCGCCGCGTGTAGTGGGTCCGCCAATTTATACACACCTTGTATATATATATATATATATATATATATATATATATATATATATATATGTATAAAACCTAAATTCCCTTCTACCATATAATGGTGTCGGGACGAAACTGTATTTTTATTCTAAGCGTCCACAAATTCTTTCCATCCTTTTCTTTCTTTCGCCATTTTTTTGCCTCTATCCTCTATGTTCTTTCCTTTGTTTTCAGTATTTTCGCTATTACTCCATCTCATTGCGATTTTGGCCTCCTCCTTTTGTTTTTCAGTATTTTTGCCTCCCACACTCTTTTAGCTTGTCTCCTTCCTTCTTTGCAATTGGCCCCACTAACCCAACTGTCTCTTTTATATGAATTTGAGTGTTGATTTTATTTCTAGGTTTTCTCGTATTTTCACATTTCTAATTTTATCTAGTTTGGTAACTCCTCGGACTCTTCTCAGGTATTTCATCTCGACAGCCTGTAACTTGCTTTTTTGCCTCTCGCTTAAAACCCAGGATTCGCAGCCAAATGTTAGCATGGGTCTAAATATCGCTTCAAATATTTTCATTTTTGTGTCTCGCGAAATTTCTTTATTGTTTATGAATTTCTTGTTCATCATATAATAGAGCTTTAACGTTTTCCTTCTTTTCCTTCTTGTGTTTCCTTTTCGTCTATTGGCACTCCAAGATATTGGAAAGTCTTCACTTGCTCTATTTCTATATTTGTTTTTTGGTGCACCTCCTATCGTCATCACTTTTGTTTTACTTCTGTTTATTCTCATTCTGTGGTTTTTCAGCTCTGTGTTCCATATTTCTAAGTTCTATTGTAGTTCTTTTTCACTTTTAGCGATTATAACATCATCTGCAAAAGCTTCCTCGGAGAGATATCTACTCTTTGTAGTTGTAAGTGTCCAATGTTAAATTTGCTAGTTTTTGTGGTACATTTCTTTATTATTTCATCCATATATGTTTCGAAAAACGTTGGACTTAAACTGCCTCCTTGTCTCAGACCGGTTTGAGTTGTAAATGTTTCCTATTCTATATTATTATTTATGATAGTGTTAACGTTGTTACTGTAAAATTTTTCGTATCAATCTTATTATTTTAATACTTACTCCTCTTTCTGTCAAAATATTTAATACTTTTTCCCTCGGTGTTTTGTCGAACGCTTTTTCCAGGTCTATGAACGTTGGAAATATGTTTTTTTCTCGCACATGGCTTTCTGGGTTATCTGTTTCACCGTGAAAACTTGATCTTGCGCACTCTCCCTTTTCTGAATCCACTTTGCGTCTCATTTAATGTACTCTCCACTATGTTTATAATTCTTCCATCTAGAATTTTCTCGAATAACTTCATGGCTGTACTCAGTAGTGTTATGCCCCTATAGTTGTTACAGTCTCTCCTGTCTCCTTTTTATATATTGGTACTATTAAGGCCCTGTGCCAGTTTTCTGGGAAGTTCCCTTCTTTCCATATTTTATTATGAATTTTCAAGAACTCCCTTCCCGTTTCTCCCATGCTTTTGATCATCTCTATTGTTATCATGTCACATCCTGGTCGTCATTTGCCGTTCTTTAATTTTCGTATTACCTCTTCCAATTCTTGCATAGTTATCTCATCTTCTAGATTTTCTTCCACTTTTTTTCATGTTCCAAATTCAGATCCTTCTCCGTTTGTTCTGTCAGAAGTTCTTGAAAATATTCTTTCCATCTGTTGATTATATCTTTAGGTTCTGTCAACATATTTCCGTTTTTGCTTTTGATGTACCTTGTTTCTTGTATTTTCTTTTCTCCATAAAATAGTTTTTGATTTTCCTTGCTATTTTTTATAATTCTTCCCCAAACTTTCTCCATGTGTCCTTCTTTGTCGTTATTACTAATTCTTTTACTTTTTTTCGTTCTTTTTATATGTGTCGTAATTGTCTGTTGTCCTGTGTGATAGATATTTTTTCCTATGCCTCCTTTGTTTTTATTTATATTCGGATATCTTTTGTCCACCATGCTGTTTGTTTTTATTGTTGTTTTTCGTACTTACTCCACACAATTCCTTTCATCGTATTTTCCAATAGGTTCCATAACTCTTACATACATTCTTATCTTCTGTAATCATTCCTGTCTGCTCTAAAGTTTCTGTTGTAAGTTTGCTGTACTTTGCTGCTATATCATTATTTTATTTCTTAATTTATAGTATCTTATTTTCTCAGATTGCTTTTTGTTTTGGCGCAGTGTTCGTCTTTTCTCTTTCATAATTCTCTCTAATTTTCATTATAACTAAGTAATGGTCACTACCAATTCCGGTCCTTGTCTTACTCTTGTGTCTATTACCGCTCTTCTATTGTTAGTTTCTACTAGCACGTAGTCAATTATTGACTTTTCCCCTCTGCTTTTCATTTCTCTGGTATACTTGTGTATTTCTTTGTGATCAAAGAACGTATTTGTAATTATTAGATTTTGCAGTACAGTGAAATCTAGCATTCTTTTTCCGTTGTTATTTCGAATATATTCTCCATGTGCTCCTAAAGTTTTGTTGTATAATTCATCTCTTCTGCCTACTCTACTGTTAAAATCTCCAGCTATGTATAATTCTCATAACATACTATTTTTAAAAAGGACTAAAGTTGTATCCATAATAAAATTCAAGCAGTTTCGGAACTCGAACAGATAGATTTTGTTACGAGAACACAGTATTGTCTATGGGTTTTGAATAACCTAAATAATAACGACATTTTATCCTCGAATATCGTTCTCGCAACAAATGCTTCTTTTCGGATGAGGCTTAAACAGGCAAAATATGAGAATTTGGTCTGCAGGAAACCCTCATGAATTTGTGAAAATTACGCTATATCCACAAAAAAATAGGCATCTAGCTAACAGTTTCAAGAAGACGAATTATTGGGCCTATATTTTGTAATCAAACCATAACTGCTGAAAGATATCGAAATAAATTATTAGAGCCGTTTATTAATGAACTTCGTGATGATGAACTTACGGAAAAATATTTCCAGCAAGATAATGCACCAGTGCACAAATCTCAAGAAACGATATTTTTTTTGCAAGAATTTTTCTATTCAAGAATTGTTAATTTTCCTCCAAGATCTCCAGATTTGACAATTTCAGACAACTCTATTTTTCCATATTTAAAGAATACCATTTCCAAGACCAGACATCACACAATCGAGAAGCTTCGTAATGCTATTGTGATTTCTTGTGCTGGCATAACCCAAGAAATCCTAATAAATGGCTTTGAATGCATGAAGCGTAGAGTTCAACTTTGTCTTCAAAATAATTGCCAACATTTCCAAATCTGCTTTAGTATTATTTTCTTTTAATTTTGACGATTGTAATAAAAATTGACAAAATACGTGCAATGTCACTAACCTTTAAAAAAGAGAAACATGCTGTCTCTAATGAAGAAAGTTTTTGAAGGCACGTTATATAGTACAATAAGCCTATAACCTGCAATTCTAGATCGGAGATTCTTACTCAGACGAACCTATAAAAAATAAAAATGTATTATTTTTATTCAAGAATAAAAGATTTATTCACTAATTCACGAAAATATATACAAATAGGAAGAAATTTATTGATGCTTGAAGTCATAATTACTTCAATATTTTCGTGCCCTAAGAAACCAACTTTTATAATGGCTTTTACCATTCTTGTCATTCTTATGACGAGTTGTTGAGCAGTTCCTGATATTATTTTTCCTGTTTATTTTTAACATATAACCCAAAACAGTTTTCTATATGTAGAGCAGAAATAATGGGTTCCATAAAAGGTTAATCGAACTGAGATATCATGTTTTGAAAAACTTTTTTGACATTTCTCCAAACGCTGTATCCATTTCTTCATTCCGTCCATGAAAAAGCTTACTCATTTACTGTTGATGCAATTGCGAACAGCAGCTTCGCCGTCCAATATATCCTTAAACTTTGGGAACAACCAAAAATTTTAAGGTGCCAAATCATGACCACGGAGGATACGAAACAACCGTGGATTTCAGGTTGTCACTGTCTTCATTGTTTCATTGCTGCAATACGGCCTGGCGTTGTCGTGGTACAAGAAAAAAGTCATTGTTTTCGGTCTTATTCTACGGATACGATTCTTTAGCGATCGTAAAATTTTACAGTATTTTATTGAATTAATCGTTGATCTTTCTGCAGATATTCGCTATGAATGATTTCCTTTGCATTCCAGAAAATGGTGACCATGACTTTCTGCTCTGATGGAACTCTTTTAAATTTTCTTAGACGCGGAGAATCAGGGGACGGCGATATTCTATTGGCTGCCGCTTGTTTTGACCTCAAGATTGATGAACCCAAGATTCGTCCCCGGTGGTGATGCTCATGAGAAAATAATTTCCTTCACCTCGATACTAGTTAAGGAAATAATCTCTTTCGTGTCGATAGTGGTTAAGAAGTTCTTGACGAATATTTTTTCTTTGTTCTTTCATGACATCCGTTAATTGTTGCGAGACCGATCTGGTGCAAATTTTTCTATAATTCTACGTTTGAACAATGTACTGGACTTTTTCTAGACTGAATACCTAATCGCCAAGCAATTTGTTCTTGCGTAATCCAGCAATTTCCTTGAATCTTTACATCTTGATTCTTCCCTTGCGTCACTGAAACTGGTCGACCCGATCGCTTTTCGTCAAACGCCTTCATTTCGCCTCTATGGCAGAATTTTAATCGTCGAATCCGCTGACGAATTTTCTTCACATCCATGCAATCGTTGCCATAAACAGCTTTCAAGCGCTTGAAAATTTCGATGGGCGCGCAACCTTCCAACGTTAAAAAATCTATCATGAATCGTTGCTTGATACGCATCTCGGAAATCGGACTTATGATAACATGAGGCTGACTCAACGACGACACACGGGAAAATGATACTTTGTAATATAAGACGAGATACTCGAAATTATCGTTTATAGGTAATAACTTCTTTCTGTCCCAACTACTCACACAATGGTGTTCTTGGAAACTTTATATATAATCCGCCCTTCTATATAATTATTATGTATAACTGCGAAAATATGTCATTGACCGATTAAGATATCAAAAAGTTACAATTTTGATAATTGTTCTTTGTATAAATTACAACAATTAATGCTTCCACTAATTTATCACCAATGAATCATACTTATGTTCCAGAAAACTTATTAATCGCGGTAACATCTAAAAACCGAAATAATGGATTTAAAATTTAGTTACACATTATAGAGAATGACTCAATACAGCTTCAGGTTTGTGGTTTGCGCTTATTCTTGTTGGAAGCAGTTATCTATATTTACTATATGTATTGTTTATATTATTATTATTATTAAAGACCGGCATTCTCGGTAGGCTCACAGAGGCGTGGACCAGCAATAAGTTCGGGAATCTTACTTTACCAGGGCTTCGTGTGTTATGTGTATGTAGTACATGAATACGTGAACAGCTATCATAGTGTGAAGTTGTTTATAGACGTATTTACGAATACGTGTAGGTGCAATTTGAACTGAAAGCATTTTTCTAAATAACGCGCACTTTTATTTCATTAAAACCCAACGCACTGACGCCGCTGTTTGCCTACCTAAGCGCCGGTCTTTAATTATTGTACAGGCTGTTTTTGAAATAAAGAGACAACATGTGATAAATAGAAAGATGTAATTATATAGAATATAAATCCAAAATATTATGTGTGTCAATTACGTCACGAACCCCGAAATTAAAAACACCTTGAAAATTGTATTACGTGACGCCTATGAATTAAAAATATTCAAAATGTGTATAAATAAAAAATACCTGACATACACGTATGCTATAGCGTATGTTTACGTATGTAACAGCTGGTCGAGATGGACAATAACAAAACTATTTTTTTTATTGTTAATCAACCTTAAGATATACTTTTTATAATGGTACAACGGCGTGACAAAAATTTTTTTGTATATCATTTGTCATTTTTTTTTCTCGCTTATGAGAGGGAATTTTGGGAACATATTTTGGATTCATATTTTATATAAATAATTATTATAATAATAATTTTCCATTTCCATACGTTTATTTCAAGGACACCGGTAGACCTATATTGAAAAAAAATACACAAACAAATATGTTATTACGATTTCTAATAAATTTTTTAAGTGTGAATCGCTCAAGGTTACAAATGCACGTTTGTAATATTAATCATATGCTTGTTTATTCACGTCGATAAATGTGGTTGAACCACAAAAGAGTATCTCATGTGCAAGTTAACTGCTTAATAACTCAAATTGCAAATCATATAGCACGGCTGCTACAATAACTGTTGATATCTAAAGTGATTTTGTCGTTTTGAGATTTAAGTTCTCTGGCCTTCAATTGTAACTTGTTTCTGAAGATAACAGATACCTAATTCTGTTTCACTTTTGACAGTATATCACAAAAAAAAGGTAATAATAACAATAATATCTTCCGTTATCCAATAGGCAATGCCCAATAATAGGGTATTATATACAGTATGTCCACGGATCGAGGTTCAAAGAGGGAAAACTTCTTTATTTAGCATTTTACAAGAAAAATGTATTATTGATAAAAGTTTTTGCCTGTCCCGAAACGACCAAGTCAGCTTTAACCTTTTCAAATTTTCTTTTAGTTTAAGATAAAAATCGAAAAATTGGTCGTTTTATTTGAAAATTTTTTAAAGTCCCAGAAATTAAGTTGCGTTGTCATGGTAATTACCGATATTTATTTATCTAATTATCTGTCACATAGAAAAATCAACCATAATCGTTGAAAATGTTGTCAAAAGACCAGCGAATTTACCTAATTCAATGCTATGGCAAAGGTAATAAAGCGATCCGTCGAGTTGTCGAAGAATTTAATCAAAAGTTCCCGGATATTTACATCTCAAATAGAGGTACACGAGCATTGGTAAAAAAATTCCTATCCAATGGTTCCATACGTACTTGGATATGCTGCAAAATTTTGTTCATGAACGTTTGGACGATCTACCGATTAATTACCTCGCAAGGTGTTATTTCCAACAAGATGGTTGTCCGGCTCATTGTGCTAGGGTTGTTGTCGAATGGTTAAATCAGCAATTTGGACAGAATTGGATAGGTCGAAATGGTCCCGTGTTATGGCCACCAAGGAGCCCTGATTTAACAATGGCTGATTTTTGTCTTTGGGATCGTTTGAAGCAAATAGTTTATGCAAATAATATTCCTCCGAACGTAGAAGATTTAAAGGAGAGGATTAGAGACGCTGTGACGTCTTTAACTCTCGAAGAAATGCGAAGAAGTTATAGGGAATTGCGCCGACGGCTAGAATTGTGCGTTGAAAAGGGCGGTGAATGGATTGAGTAAATAGTTATTAGTTATATCATTTTTGTTTTTGAGTTTATGAAATTAAAATCTACTGACTTGGCCGTTTCGGGACATGCAAGAACTTTTATCAAGAAAACATTTTTGTTGTAAAATGCAAAATAAAGAAGTTTTCCCTCTTTGAACCTCGATCCGTAGACATACTGTAGATAAACAGAAATATTAACAAATTACATTGGTTTGAACAAATAAATTACGTTCATGAATCCCTTTCTTGACGCTTGTTCTTGCAAAGGGAACCATGAATTGTAGAACCATACTTGAAGTTTATAGGTGGAACTAGAAAGGGCATTCGTTCAAGTATGAAGTGACTGTCAATATGCTTTTAATCAGTTCACATATAATTTTCCCACAGATATTTTTCCTTCTGGGCAATATCCATTAACTTTAAATGAGGGAAATTTCAAAAATTCACCGCAAAGGAATAGAATCACAAGCATAGACGGGATGCCAAATCAGTGCGGCGTATTCAATTTTGCTTAATACATAATCACAGTAATATTTAACCAAAGTGATAAAATATTTTAATACACGCATAATAAATCTCAGATATTTGAAGGCATCTGAACAAGTATTAATTATATGCGATCTAATTAGGTATTCACTTCAGTTTTATTTTTAAGATATTGCAATAAGAGGGTTTACAAGCATAGATGATTGAGTATAAGTAAACACACAGGATTGATCGATATTTAATTTAAATTTAAGACGTTCACATCATCCAGACTCTGCTGAAGTTTATCGTTATCAATTGTGGAAAAATTATATAAGAAGTTTTTTAATCTACAATGTTAACTTGAAAACGGTAACACGTTTATTCGAAATGTATACTACTTAATGTGTGTATTTTTGAACATGCCCTAACTTAAAATTTATGATTTTTTCTTTATCTCGTTTAAACTTAACTGCCAATCCAAACAAACACGAGCCAGAATTTTTGAATACTTATGTTTCAATTATTTTTAACGATACGTATTTGTTAAAACTTTTTATTAGTATATGTATACTCAATTACCAAATATTAAACTTGAAATTTATCAATTCCTTACATTCCTTACTTCGCTTTAGAATAATTATCGATTACAGTTCCCTATAAATTAAACTACTGCAGTGGACGTCTACCCGAAAAATCATCTTCAGGAGCTGCATTCTTTCGCTTTAAATGTTTCATTTCGCCACTTGTCACTCATCATTGAGTCATCATACAAAGTACAAGCACATTGTTCAAAGCTACATGATAGTTTGTACTTTCGTAAATTAAAAAAAAAAGTTATAAGTGCGACAACAAAGTATAAAACTTCTTTCTAAATTATAGTTAAATAATTATTTTACATTTATCTAAACTTAAAATCTACCTCACAATATGGACAGACAGAAACAAGAAAAATCCCTAACCACTATATATATATATATATATATATAAATTTTAAATACTTATTTCGGCAACTAAGTTGCCATCTTTAGTAGAACAAACTGTAAATGAAAAATAGTACTAAACCTAGTGTCTTTGGCTAACGAAAACCTTTGTAGATAATACGAAACAGTGTTATCTCTCTGGCGATTTGGTGAAGAGCATATCTTCAAAGGTTTTACCTTAGCCAAAGAAGCTACCTACTTAGGTGTACTGTTTGGTGCGGTCTACCATACGAAAGAATCTTTGGTTCATATTTCTTTGAGAAGTCGATGTCGTAGTTTTCATCAATGGTGCTTAATTGACTGACGTTGGACAATTTTGTGAAGCCACTATTAAAAACTATCCACAACTATGGATTCAACGGGATGGAGCCACAGCACACGATGGCTCTGTTGCGGGACATGTTTGGCATTTTTCGCGCAAAAGCGATTTCAATTGGCTTCGCATTTAACGGATTTAACTGCTCCCAACTGTTTTTGCAGCACCTTGTATATTTAGTCGGTCATTTAAAGTCACATTAGTGTTACAATGTCGTTTTGCAACACTACACATCATAGCCAGGATTGATTTTAGAATATAATTTTAGATGACTCAATGGTAGAAACTCGCAATAGACATCATTTAAGAAAGGAGTTAAATATTTGCGACACCTTTGAGTGTCTTGAGTTGCTAATTAATTTGAGCTCATATTTATTGCTTTCGAGTCATACCTAGTCAGTACACATATATCGTCGATATGTATAGTGCTTCGTAAAAAAAGAACGATTTTTGATTAGTGTTATTAGCAACATAATATAAAAAAAAAAACAAAGTGGGACAAAAAAACAAATGAGAAAATGCGAAATTCTATAGATATATAGCTATAATGAATAAAAACACAATAGTATAAAAGGATAACAGAAGGCGAGAGATTGATACAAAGAGACAAGACTAAGAGAAAAAAAAATGAAACAATAGAATAAAGGAACTCGGAAATAAAGACATTGAAGAAATACAAAGATTGGCGAAGATCATCGGCCACTAGGGTCATGGTAACGCATTGGTTTATCATGCCGGGGACCCCGGGATCAGATGTTGGGTTGGCGAGGTCTTCGTTTAAGGTGAATGCTGACGGCTAAACATCTTAATTATTATCATTATTGTCGTAACGAACAAAGGAGTGGATCAAAAAATAATAAGTGACCATGTCAGCACCTTCAGGAGTATAAGGAGTTTATGAAGTAAGGATGTCAAAAATAAAAAGTATACACAATGATTATAATCAAAGCTATTTCTCTACGATTCTGAAGTATTTGATAACTTAAGCCAAAATTAATGCTGTCGTACGTGTCTATAAATCTATTTCACAGCTATTGGCTATTTCACAGTTATTGTAGCAAATAGTTTTAGTTTCGCACGTGTCTATAAAACTATTTCACAGGTATTAGAAATTCGTCATTATTATCAACCGTGAAGTTATTACATAAACTGTTTGAAGGGACTTGAAGTATTGACGGCTGAAAGCTTATTACTTAAAGAAGAGATACATTCTTAATAATTCTTATTTTCAAATTGTTTCAAAGAAACTTGAAAAAATTCATACAACTTATTGTTTATTTATATGTTTATAAACAAAATGAGAAACAAAAGAGAACGGCTAAGGAACTTCAACTTGACAAGCCTATCAGAAAATTTAAGGAATTGCATTGCCTATTGGTCTGTAGTCTTATTGATGGTAAGTTAGTAAGCTTTAAAAGTCTATTCCGAATTCTAATTTTTGATAAACTAGAAAAATTTTGAATGAAAATGTGAACTGTTTCGTTTATGCCTGCGATTCAAATTTCCGGAACTCTTGTGAGTTTCTGCGACAGTTTTACCAAATAACTTTTACTGTGGTAATACTTTTGTTTATTTGACAAAAGAAGATTTTACACCACACCACAAGGAGTTACACATCATGGTTTGTAAAAACTTAGCAACATTTTTTTGATATGGAAGCGGTCGAAACATAATAATTATTTTATTAAATTAGTCTTACAATAGAATTTTTCTAACGTTTAACGGAAACATTCATAACACAAAATATTTTTGAATATAAAGTCTTGGTTCTTTCATTGGCCAAACGACAGCAATATTGTAGTAATCGTTACCAGCACTTAGAGACGATAAATCATTAATTTTCTCCGAGAATAATATATAATAACCATTTGACGATCATTTGTATATATACTCCGAAAGTGACGTCTTATTGCAACAGTTTGATTACTTCATTTAACTAGATGAAATAAGCATCTAGAGCTTGACGTAATAAAATATTAAGTACCTGCCAAACTATTGGCTTGTAGTCGTAGGACATTATTGGCCGTTGAAATTTCTACTTCTATTTTAGACAAACTTTAAATGGGATCGAGATATTGGAATAACTAAGCCTAAATAAGAGCTTGCCAAATCTGAAGATTTAAAGACTTAAAAAAGATTTAAATACTTATTATTTATATATATATATATATATATATATAAATTTTAAATACTTATTTCGGCAACTAAGTTGCCATCTTTAGTAGAACAAACTGTAAATGAAAAATAGTACTAAACCTAGTGTCTTTGGCTAACGAAAACCTTTGTAGATAATACGAAACAGTGTTATCTCTCTGGCGATTTGCTGAAGAGCATATCTTCAAAGGTTTTACCTTAGCCAAAGAAGCTACGTTTAGCATTATTTTTCTCTCACCCAGTTCATCATATACGATCGTTTGGATTGAGGCCTTTGAAATACCCATGGATGTCTTAATTTCACGATATGTCATATGCTTATCTTCCTTAATCGGGCGGCGCACAGCATCGATGTTTGTCTGGGTGACTGCTGTTCTTGGCGGACCTCTCCTGGGATCGTCGCTAATACTAGTGCGCCCACGTTGGAATTAACAGTACCAACGTGAAATTGTCGATTGATGTGATGCTTCATCTTCAAAAACAGAAACCAACTCAGCAGGACATTGTTGTTGAGTTAATCCTCTTCCGAAAGTTAAAAAAATTATTGCGCGAAAATTTTCTCAACTCAATTCCATTTTTCGGCCAACTTAAAAAAATCACTATGACTAAATCACTTGCCATATCTTGATTAAACTTTAGATTTAGGTTAACGAAAGATTGAAATTAATTTTGACACCTGACGTTTTATTACTGGCGCCCTCTATGAATTTTCCAACAGTAATGAGACATCCCTCGTAATGATTGCCTAGAATGGACTTGGTGTATAATAAAGTAGAAGTTAACATCTCAACCGCCCATCATTACATTTTCATCAGCTAGAGATGAACTGAATTTGAAAAAACTTGATTATATTTATATAAGCATAGCAACCTATCTACGGTATCAACATGTTCCTTTTATACATACATATATCCAATATGTAATAAAATCAATGAAATACATATTTGAAATTGGTAAGTTTCATCGCCATAAAATTTTTGCTTTCCTGATGTCTATCTATCCAAGTATATTAGGTTTTCTATTCGTTTTTTCATGTGTTATGCTATCTCCATACTTCCCAATAATTTTAGTGTTAGAGTTTGTTCTATTTTGTTCCTAGGATAAGTGAGAGAAAAAATGTTGGGTTTATTTTACTCTTAACACATTTACCACATACAATTAATAGGTAAAAAATAATACCATTGTAATACTAAGGAACATTTTTATACATGAAACAATAATCAATGAATACTAGAAGCCAATCTGTTAGTATTTCCACATTGCATATAACATTCACGTGTGATGCATGTACAGCATATCTTACGTAGTATGCAAGTACATAAAAACGTTTTCTCTTTGTGTTTTTGGCCTAATGTCAAGAGTATCCATTTGTTAAGATTATATTTCATATTGACGTAATGAATTCTGTGCAGATTTGTAATCTTCAGATTTGGCAAGCTCATAATTATTTAGGCTTAGTTGTTCCAATATCTCGATCCCATTTAAAGTTTGTCAAAAATAGAAGTAGAAATTTCAACGGCCAATAATGTCCTACGACTACAAGCCAATAGTTTGGCAGGTACTTAATATTTTATTACGTCAAGCTCTAGATGCTTATTTCATCTAATTAAATGAAGTAATCAAACTGTTGCAATAAGACGTCACTTTCGGAGTATATATATATATATATATATAAATGATCGTCAAATGGTTATTATATATTATTCTCGGAGAAAATTAATGATTTATCGTCTCTAAGTGCTGGTAACGATTACTACAATATTGCTGTCGTTTGGCCAATGAAAGAACCAAGACTTTATATTCAAAAATATTTTGTGTTATGAATGTTCCGTTAACCGTTAGAAAAATTCTATTGTAAGACTAATTTAATAAAATAATTATTATGTTTCGACCGCTTCCATATCACAAAATCTTGCTAAGTTTTTACAAACCATGATGTGTAACTCCTTGTGGTGTGGTGTAAAATCTTCTTTTGTCAAATAAACAAAAGTATTACCACAGTAAAAGTTATTTGGTAAAACTGTCGCAGAAACTCACAAGAGTTCCGGAAATTTGAATCACAGGCATAAACGAAACAGTTCACATTTTCATTCAAATTCTGGATGAATGTGCTGGTGCATTATCGTGGTGAAACAGCACTTTTTTCTTAGCCAAATGGGGCCGTGTCTCCTGCAATTTTATATCGAATCGGTCCAATAATTCACTGTAGTACTGCCCCGTGACCGTTCTTCCTTTCTGCAAAAAGTCCATGAGGATTATTCCGTTGGAATCCCAAAAAATCGTGGCCATGACCTTTCCGGCCGATGGGACCGTCTTTGCCTTCTTCGGAGCAGATTCACCCCGAAAAATCCATTGTTTTGACTGTCGCTTGGACTCTGGCGTATAATAATGGATCCAGGTTTCATCAACGGTGACGACTCGACGCAAAAACTCCTGCGAATTTCTCTTAAAGAGGTCTAAACACTGCTTCGACATTGACAACCGTATCCGCTTGTTGTCCACCGTAAGCAATCGCGGCACTCATCGGGCCGACACCTTTCTCACCGATAACTTATCATGTAAAATATTAATTGCCGTTCCGTACGACACGCCTACGGCCTGTGCTACTTAGCGCACTTTCGTTCGGCGATCAGCGAGAATCATGTCGTGGACCTTTTCAACGATTTCCTCGGTAACCACGTCTGCCGGGCGGCCTGGGCGCTCCTCATCAAAAACAGATGTACGACCACGTTTAAATTCGTTGAACCAATATCTTACGGTTGTCATAGATGGTGAAGGATCCCCATAGACAGCATCCAACTTCGCTTTTATTTCTTCGCATGTTTTTCCATCCAAAAATAAAAAGCGAATTACGGATCGATATTGCTCTTTTTCCATTTTATCGAGAAACACGAAACACGTGTGATACAACTGGCTGCCAAATAAAAACTAACCTATGAATCACTCTGAAATTTATTATGGTGTTGTCTGACAGATGGTAGTACACGACGGTAATGCCAACTTCCCTCAGCAGCGCCACCTGTCTTCAAACACGGGTACTTACTGATCTTCCCTCGTATATAAACAGCATTAATTTTGGCTTAAGTTATCAAATAGTTCATAATCGTAGAGAAATAGCTTTGATTATAATCATTGTGTATACTTTTTATTTTTGACATCCTTACTTCATAAACTCCTTATACTCCTGAAGGTGTTGACGTGGTCACTTATTATTTTTTGATCCACTCCTTTGTTCGTTACGACAATAATGATAATAATTAAGATGTTTAGCCGTCAGCATTCACCTTAAACGAAGACCTCGCCAACCCAACATCTGATCCCCGGGTCCCCGGCATGATAAACCAATGCGTTACCATGACCCTATTGGCCGATGATCTTCGCCAATCTCTGTATTTCTTCAATGTCTTTATTTCCTAGTTCCTTTATTCTATTGTTTCATTTTTTTTTCTCTTAGTCTTGTCTCTTTGTATCAATCTCTCGCCTTCTGTTATCCTTTTATACTATTGTGTTTTTATTCATTGTAGCTATATGTCTATAGAATTTCGCATTTTCTCATTTGTTTTTTGTCCCACTTTGTTTTCTTCTCTGTCTGTCTCAAAGCCTTAATTTCTGCAGCGATTATATTCCATTTGTACTTTGTTTGGAACACCTAGGATCACTTCAAGGTTATATTATGTTGCTAATAACACTAATCAAAAATCGTTCTTTTTTTTTACGAAGCACTATACATATCGACGATATATGTGTACTGACTAGGTATGACTCGAGAGCAATAAATATGAGCTCAAATTAATTAGAAACTCAAGACACTCAAACGTGGCGCAAATTTTTAACTCCTTTCTTAAATGATGTCTAATGCGAGTTTCTACCATTGAATCATCTAAAATTATATTCTAAAATCAATCCTGGCTATGATGTGTAGTTTTGCAAAACGACATTGTAACACTAATGTGACTTTAAATGACCGACTAAATATACAAGGTGCTGCAGAACGCACGTTATGATTTAAATGCTTTATAACTTTTTTTTATTTCAGAGTTAATTAATTTATTTTGTTTATACAATAAATAGGTGGTCAATATTAATGACCTAAACGTGTAAAAATACGTATGGCCAGTAGCCAACACTTGCGAGATGTATTACGAGAAATACGATTTTGCGCTTCAAAAAATCGTACTTTTCAACACATTCTCCGTGACGTTTCGCATAACTTCGCTGGAGGATGGTCGCTGGCTTATTTTCGTATACAGGCTCTTTCAAATAGCTCCAAAGAAAACAGTTGGGAGCAGTTAAATCCGTTAAATGCGAAGCCAATTGAAATGGCTTTTGCGCGAAAAATGCCAAACATGTCCCGCAACAGAGCCATCGTGTGCTGTGGCTCCATCCCGTTGAATCCATAGTTGTGGATAGTTTTTAATAGTGGCTTCACAAAATTGTCCAACGTCAGTCAATTAAGCACCATTGATGAAAACTACGAACGACATCGACTTCTCAAAGAAATATGAACCAAAGATTCTTTCGTATGGTAGACCGCACCAAACAGTACACCTACGTAGGTACACTACCGGTTTAACTGTTGCGTTCTTTATAACCTATATCCTATTGTTTTGCTTGTTCACGAAGCCATTTAAGTAGAAATGGGCTTAATAAAATTGCGATTTTCGGCCGCTTTTTGCCGGATCAAAATTGCATAATCGAGCCGTTGTTGGTCGTCCGTCGGTTTCAATTCTTGCACTATTTCAAAAGTCTCTGTGATAGCCCTAATTGTGACAAACATGTCCTTGTTGATGTTTCCGGTCTATCCTGCACATTCTCCCATATCTCCACATTGAATATGTTCATCCATGTGCGCCATACGTGGTCTTCCAGTACCTGGGAGGTTCCTTGTTGCCTCTTACCGAAAACGTGCAACCAGACGATTTATTGTTGGCACTGGTGGTTCAGTCTGCACATTAAAATATCGACGATATTCATGCGCGTCAAAACAATTGACCGTTGTTTTGCAAAATAAAATTCGATGATTTTTGTTCGTTGTTGTATTGTGTATCGTTTCATTTTATCATGCTCAAGCCTTCTTTACAAAATTCTGAAACAAAAATTAAGAAAAGTATTGAAATAAAAAAGTTATAAAATCATTCACACCATAACGTGCGTTTTGCGCCAGCATGTACATATATAAATGAAAATTTAGGATTTTTTACAAAAACTAATTTGTGTTGAGTAATTAATAAATTTCTTATTGTATGCAAAGCCAAAAATACTTTAAAGCTTGCATAGTAAATTGCATATTCAGATTTCATATCAAAAATAATAAATTTTTTAATATGATTTAAATAATCAAGTATAGCATCCATGTGCCTGGCTACTGTAGAAAAATATTTGTATAAGCATTATTCAACCTTTAATATATCAACAAGTTTTGTCAGTTTACGTCGTGAGTAATTTTTTCTCACTTGAATTTCACAATCTTATGTATGTACATATGCGTATTCGTTTCTAAATACACTTTTGAGCAAAACTATTTGTATATTTTGTATATATTTGTTAATCTGTTGTATAAAAACGTTGATAAAACCGGACATGTTAAATTAAATTTGGCGACTTTTTATTTAATGATTGTAATCAGATTTTATACTACAAAATCACCATCGACTTATTTATTTGATTTGGTTGTAAGTTCGCAAAATTCTTTAGAGCTGTATGCTTTCATAATAATTGATATTAAATTTTTGTCGACATGATGAATTTTTTCTTGAACGAGTACATCTAAGGAATCGTTAAATTAAAAAAATATGAGGAGGGGGATACATCTGGACAGTGTTTTTCAAATTCCAATATTTATTTTATTTTCTCTTTAATTTTACATTTTCTTTACACTGGCAATATTGAGTAGATATTGTGTAATACACACTTAACACATTCATTCATGTTCAAAATAAAAAGAAATTATTCTTCATTAAAAGGAAAATCTATTTGTTCACTTTTGCCCCAATAAAGGGTGCATGTGGACACTGAAGGGGATCTATGTGGACAACCGTTACAATACTCAAAATAAACTTAAATTATATTTGAATTCTCTTGTGAATGTGTAGTAAAGTGTAATAAATATTTTAGGGTCATTTCACGTAATACTTTGTAAGGTCTAAACTGAATGTGAAGTGGTCAGATGACCTTACCGTCCCCTTCCGACTCACTGGATTGGGTAACTTTAACAAAATATCATCTCGTGTACCTGAAGCCACTTTACTGATGAGTGGGAATACAAAAGTCAATCTTGAGAAGTTTCGTCCCAGATATTGAGCTTCATACTCCGCCTCACCTTCACTCACTTATCTCACGACCGCAATACTAAATATTTTTTGTTTCAAATTTTAAGTATAAAGTCATTAATAAAAATCACATCACTGTCCAAAATTAAATTTTCTACTTCCACTCTTTTTCTCAATTTCCTCATCTAAAAAGTATCTGCCTTCTGAGGAATCGTTATATTCTATATCCATGATTTTCCTTTTCTTCTGTTGCTGGCTTGCCTATGTGCAGCTTTTAGGAATGGTCTCACGACTTCAGTAGTTGATCTGTCTGTTACGTATGAAGTCTGAAAGTCTGCTTCAATGAATATTTGAACACAACTATAGTATTAAATAATGACTACAAAAATATCTACTTAATAAATATTAGGCTATACCTTATTGGGGACATGCCACATTAAATATTTGTCGAGTGTAATAAACTCTTCAAAAATGGAAATAGAAGTCAACTGAAAGCTGAAAGAAATGGAAATCGGTACAAAATTTGGAAAGAGGAGACAGGATTCGTCAACTAAATGCACCTAATTACTGGTGTGAAGTGTTGGCGCAATCAATAGCAACTTTTTCCTCATATTTTTAGTTTTTTTTGACATTTTTATTAAAATTGCATAGGGAATATTGCAAATCCTGAAGATTGCAAAAATACATTTGTATCGCTATCCAAATATTATACGTATTTAAATAACCATTACCAGTCAACGGAAATATTATTTACCTTTTTTAGATTTATATTTTAGTAAAAATATATAATAAAAAACGGTTAGTGTAGATTTACTTCTGACGTCCTAATCTACATCATCATTAAAACTATATAATGCCAATATTAGTGTAATATATTATTCTAAACCATCAAAGAAATAGATGTCTCTTCCAGTCAATGTCCAAAATGTTCCAAACTCAATAGGAGATTCAACAAAGCAACACGACTACGTTTTGGATGTAGAAGCTTAGATTTCCAATCATTCATTATATATTAAACTTTGTTCTGCTTGATGTATGTATATTTTTACGAAGAAATTTACTGCGTGAACGAATTTTATTTAAGCGAAAGAATTTTGCACTGCCTTAGTATTACAAATTTTTTTAATGCAGTAATTGATAACATTTTTAAATCAAATTAATCCAAGCAGTCTGGTAAAAAACATCTTTTGGCTCTATGAAATTGAATAGTACATACAACATAATCTAAAATTATTACGTTATTACTATTATTTTCCTAATAATTTCAATATATGAACATAATAGCTTAAAATAAAAACATTACAATTCTTAAATTCAGGTAATTTATACTAGGGAGGTACAGGTGACTGTTATACAAACTGCGGATTTGCAATATTGGCGCCATGTGTATGATTAGACACGTTCATGCGAGTGATAGTAGAGATTGGAGCGTTGTTGTGTTCAAGACTCAATTTAGCTCTCGGAAAGCAAATGAACATGGCGTGTGCAATCGCAGAATGTTCCAAACGCGAGGTGCGTGGAGTTATCAGATTTCTGCGAGCCGAAGTAGTTAGTCAAAGCGAAATTCGTCGCAAATTACAAGGCGTGAATCGCCTAAACGTTACTCGAAAATAAGTCGGTGTTTGTCGGTGTCTGATGCTAAAGATAAACGAGTGGAAGTGAGCGATGGAGAAGAAACGAGGAGACCAAGGACCTCACACACGGACGACAACTGAAAAATTGTAGAACGTATGATTGGAGGAGACCGTCGCACTGAGGTTCATAAAATTGCTGAAACGGAATTTCTAAGAGCTGTGTTCATGAAGTCATATGCGACCTAAACTTCTGTGAAGTTTCGGCTCACTAGGTGCCGATTGATTAGTTGATTAGCAACTGCTGTAAAAAAAAATCAATTTAATAAGTGATTCTCTTGAACATTATTACGCGAAGGATTTCAACTTTTGAACGATAGCGTAAGACTACGCGTCAAATCAAACCAAACTGTGGTTGGATTCTTCATGCAACTTGACAAGCATCAGTACCTACCGTGAAAAGATATTCAAACTAGTGTCACGCTGGGATAAATGTATAAGCGTTTCCGGAAATTATGTCGAGAAATTAAAAAAAAATATATGCAGTTTTTTTGTGGAATGTATTAAATATTTTCTTTAATTATAAATGCTTATGTAATTTTGGCTTATACCTTTAATATCTCTACCCTCGTATATTATATATAGCCCTGCCATAACTTCTGGCCCTAATTTTTATTCGCCACTGGTATTCGCCAAGTATCGACAAGTTGTTGTTTTATGACTCAGTTATAAGTGAGTATCCATACTACAAAAATAGAATAGCTTCGTCTGATACGTTGAACAGTAAACATGAAGTGGGAAAAAAAGAAAACCGTATCGCCGTTATTGCTTTGCACAAATGTAATAAATCTGCAACGGAGATTTTCAACTTAATAAAGCCGTTAAAATATCATACAAATTCATTTATTGGACAGTGAAGCGATACATTGAAATCTCCTCTGTCGACGACAAAGCAATAAGTGGCGCGAAACTAGGACCCCAGCAATCGTAAAGGCAGTTGCAGCAAGAATTCGCAGAAGTCCGCTCCGAAAACAGAAAATTATGGCCCGTGAGATGGAATACCTCCTAGAACAATATCTCGCATTATTAAACAAGACTTAGGTGGTCTTGGAGCTTATAGGAGAACCACGGGACAGCGAATGACGGCAATTCTACATAATATCAGGGATACGCGATCAAAAGCGTTAGTTCAGCGATAAGCAAACGGAATGCATAGGGAGATCCTTTTCACTGTTCAACAGAAATATAATCGGCAAAATGATAAAGAGTATGTTCCCATTTCCTGGAAAGCTACAGAAGAAATTGGGAAAGTAGAAAGAGATCATCATCCTGCTTCGGTGATGGTTTCGTGGGGAATGGCTTGTGACGGTGTCACTCAACTGCATTTCTGCGAGCAAGGAGTGAAAACTTGTGCAGCGAACTACCAAGCTGATATTTTGAAAAAGGTAGTAAAGCAACTGAATGACGCCTTATTCACAGGAAGGCACTGGGTCTTCCAGCACCGGCCCACAAGGCAAGGTCCACGCAGCGTTGGTTAGAGGCGAATTTGCCCGAATTCATCTTTGCTAAAGATTGGCCCTTGGGAAATCCGGATTTCAATCCGTTGGATACCGCCTGTGGAATGTTTTAGAAGAGAAGGCCTGCTCCAAACCTCACCGGAATGTCGAGCCACTAAAAGCAGATTTGGTGAAAGCAGTATCTTAAATGCCTATAGAAGTGGTGTGTGCAGCAATTGACGAGTGGCCGGACTGTTTGAAGCAGTTTGTGAAAGCAAAGGGCCGGATATTTTGAATAATTTTTAAATTCTCTGTAAAGTAGGTAGTAGATAGCATTAACCTTATTTCTCTTTAATTTACATACATTTGCATAAGGGACAGAACTTGTGTCAGGACTAAGTACAATAGTTGTCTATAAATATAATTTTATAGTTTCATAGCTTGAGTAAATAAATATTAGTCTCACATTCTTTCATAATTGTCTAGTGTCTAATGTTTTTTTGTTATAAAATGTACATCAGTCACAAACATTCGTGAGTAATGTAAATTCGTACATGCTACGTGTATCAATTAAATTAGGGTTCCTCAAATGGATAGGGCGTTTCTGGTCGTTTAGGTCACTAACATACAACGTGTGTGGGAAAGTGCAAATGCGATTAAGAGAGTACGGTGATGTTGATTGTTGCTGTACTTGTGTGGTCTCTTTATTACTTAATTAAGATTTCATACGTCGACTTAACCCTTTTGCCCTCGCAATGTCAAATTAATCGACCGTTGAAATGAAATTATTTCAATTTCATTTTATACTTGTTTCATTCATGAAAATCATGTTTGGCTGTTGCTTCAACATTATCTTTGGATATGATCCAGTTTTCGAAGTAGATTATGTTTTATTTATGGGCGGATTAAACCGACAAGGTTACATCAGTCGTACCTGTTAATTAGATTGTTTAAATTTCATTAAATAAAATATTACGATATATCGATAAATGAATAATACATTGTATTGCCATTATATATCATATATTTCTATTTACGACTTTTATACTTATTCAGTTAGTTTAGACTTTATTAATATTTAATTTAATGCAGGCACAAAAATCAATATCTACTTTTTTTATATATGTGGTAGAGATTTGGTAATCAGAATGTGTTTATTTAACGTGGCGGTTGTTTGAAAGGCAAAAAATACGAGTTTTTTTATATCAAGTTTGAACAAGACCGTTATTTGGAGACAAACAATAACGCGTTTTATGGGAAGCATTTACACCCGTTGGTTTAATGAAAGAAAGATTAATCATAAATTTTTATTGACATAGCTTTTAATGTGATTGGTAATAAACCTTTCCCCTAAAACTCATCAGTCAAATAGAAGTATTTTTTGTAAAAATTCGTTGTTCGATTCTTGCTAAATATTAAATATATATATATATATATATATATATATATATATATATATATATATATATCGATTATATCAGTATTTTGTTAATAAAATGGAAACTTAACGTTTACATATTTTATAAATGAATACAACTCAAAACATATTTGGATTTACTCACAAAGTATTTCTGAGTAAATCCAAGTAGTAAGAAAACAGAAATAGATCAAAATATTGGGATCAAGTAAAGGCTGGGATTGAAAGTATATCAAGCAAAGCGTTAACTATCACTAGTTTACTCATAAAAAATATATACAGTAAGAGGTCTGTAAGATGAGAACATAGGGAACATGCGATCAAACACGGTTCACTCGTAGTAGTAGGGATAGATAGCAAATAGAAATTGCATTTGGAATTCAATTCGCAGTTAAACTGCGGTTGTATAAGGAGATTCTTGATACCCATATATGTATTATAATTAAAGCTGGGAATTATATGCACACGGAAACTATTATTTGCGTATATGTATATGTTTCCAAAATTCGATGAAAATATGCAGAACTTTTGTAAGAAAATATCTAATGTTTAAGTGATAGTTCCACAACTAAATTATTGGCAAAATATTAAATGATGTCAATATAAATTTAGAGATACTACAAATATGTACTATATCAATATTTTATTCGAAATTTTACAAAATACATGTATAATAATAATAAGAATAACTAAGCTGAATAATGTAACTCTTTATATTTATATTTGCCTTTGTATAGTATTGTAAACATTTAAATGCTTTTCTAAATTCTCAACTAAAAATGATCTGCTATCCGTCAATATTAGCTTGTATGCTGAAAAGCTTCGCTCAACGTCAACTGATGTAATTGGCGCATACTTATATTTGCAGATAATTGATGGACTCATCTCAATAGCTTCATCGTAGTTTCATTGCAACACACTGGATATTCTACTAAGCTGATTAATGCCCTTGTTTTTCTCTAGAACCTGTGTTAATTTAATTTTGAACTGCTTTCCTATGGTGTACCTCTCACACTATAAATTTTATTCTTGAAACTGAATCAATTCTATCGACTCACTGAGTTCAACTTGAGTTTCAAGTTTTCCTAGTGTTTAATTAATAAAACCATAGCTTGCTTTGATAAAAGCTAACTCTGGCGCATTTGCGGTTTATTTAGTATATGTTTGCACTCTGTAATTGCTATCGAGTCGTTTGAAAAAGAGAGAATGAATTCTCTTATCTGTTCAAACAAAGGTATCTGCATAAAATACAGCGGTATTATGGGTTGTGGTGACAGTACCAAACCAGGTAACTTATCTTTGTGTGCTTGGAACCCTCAGCGGTGCTTTAATAAATACTTTTTTTATCAAATTGATCAATTAATTAATATATGGAAATGTGTAACGTATTTCTTCTGCTACTCTGTAAACAACATAGGCCAAACATGTTACGTACATCAGATTTGGGTAAAAATCTTCAAATTCTATGTTGACTTCACCATATATGTCGCGGCATCCGATAACATCAGTAATACCTTGTCACTTGGAACGGCATTCGGCAAATAAAACCTCGTTAAACTATCGTTTATAGATCTTGTTATAGTTAAGTTATTTGTTTCCTCCAATTCTTTTGAGCCAATTAAAAAGTATTGGCGGGTGCCATTTTCATTTAAAATTCCAATCTCATCGACTATGAAATAAATATAATTTTCACCTATTGTTTCCTTAATTTTCATCATAGTTTCCTCAAACAATAGCTTAATATACTTTTTTCTTGTAGTTGAGTGACTAGGAACTCACGGTTTCATATACTTCTCTAAAAAAATTTTAAACGTTGAATTAACCAACTTTGAAAATGGAATGTTTGCACTTAAGAAGGCGTTACACAAGTCATAATGGAAACTATTCTGTTCTATATTTTTACTTGTTGAAGTAAACGATTAATTCAGAGTAGCTTGTGGTGCATTTCTAAATCTTGTGATATTTCTTTTATGCAAATCAGTTCCTACATGCTGACTTAATTAAGATTTTTTGTCGCATTGAATCTACAATAATTAATTGCAGGTATTAAAATATGAAATTAAAAATAAACAAATATAAACTTACAATTTTATTGCAATACATACCAAACTGCCATTATCTACACAAAATTCAGGATAATCTTTTCGACACATGTGAATATGATTTCGACATATCAGTAATAACAAGGTAAAATTACGTGTACATATATTTTTGAGAACCAACTAAACACAACTGGCGATATGACTGACCTATAGGTCAACCTCATTGGTCGTAGCTTTACTGGAGCTTCCTCGACTTGATAAGCACAAATCTGGGAATTCTCGCTGTACGGAAATGCTCATGCGGACTGTGCTTTTGATATATTATGAATAAATGGTTTTATATATTTTTTACGGTGCACTTTAAAAATAAATTATAAAATATGAACAAATATGCAGTTTTATATGAAATATGCTGAGAGCAGTATTTATATGCAAAATATGCAAAACAAAAGCAGTCGCAAATGCTTTCTTTTTTCGTGATCCGTATAGATCTTCAAGAATTTCGGTAAACATATCATAAATAAAAAATATGCATTTCCATATAATCCCAGCTTTAATTATAATGACAAAGGTTGTTTTTGAGGAAAAAAAAACGATCATAAAATTATATTATCAGGGACGTTCTCTGCATAGTATTCGCAATACGTTCGAAAATCATTTTGCAAAACGATCTTCCCTCTCTACTTTACACCACATTATTAACAATTTTGAGAAATTTGTTGCGTTTCACTTCAAAAGTACAAAAGCCCTAGAATAATACTTTAAATTTTCGTGAACAACGTAATTCATTTATGTTTCTATAGAAAAAAATACGAAAAACCACGAAACAAATTGCATATCAATTTAATATTTCCGACAGAAGTAGGTGTATGGTTTTGAAAAGAAGCAAGTGCCATTCAAAAAACGCAGCCAATATTTCCCGAAGAACGTATAGAATTTTGTCAGATAATGAGAGAAAAATGCGATAGTCTTATTAGAAATATTCTATTCACTGATGAATCCAAATTTCCTCTGCAGAGGTATGATACAAATATTTATTGTTGATTGATACAGATGTGAATCAAATCACATTTGCTGCTTATGACATAACGAGAGATCCGCGTTCGTCCAACTTTGTGTTCTTATTTAAGGCTTTGCCTATTGCATTTGTTTTCAAGTAGGAATTTTCTAAGGAATGACTATTATAAGGTAAAAAATCATCCCAGGTATCAAGAGCTATGGTCATTAAACATAAATTGCAGTTTTAAAAACATTTGCGAAACTGGAGGTGTGGTGATTAGTTAAAAATTTCTTTCGATTCCTTTAATCATTGTGTAATCGTATTTTTAATCTCTATTACGTGCATCCAAAAATGCATGGTGTAAATACAGTAAATATTACAAATTATATCGACGAAGAATTTTTAAAAAATGGTGAACAAAACATTGAAATTTCATGGTTAAACCAAGTTACTAAAACATACCTCGACCAACAAAATTATAAGTAGATATCTATCATCGAAAGATTATATCTGCCTACAAAAAAAAATTAATACATTGATTAGTATAATAATTTCATTAAAATTCTGAATATGAAATTCTAAAGAAGGAAAATTATACTCCTATATTCTACACGAACTTTTGAATATAAATAATTTGGGTTTGAGAAAACTATTGGTCACTTCTTAGGAAACTACTGATTTTAATTTGATGTCGCCATAAATAGGAAGAATTAACATGGCAGGCAATTAAAAAAAAATAGCAAGCCTTTATATGGACAAAAAAATCAAAAATTTACTAGATCTTGCCTTCATTAATATTGAAATATATGTGTACAGTACTGTGCAAACGAATTGAGACATAGAATCTTATATGAAATGAAAAAAAAACGATTTTTCCCCACAATCGCTAAGAAATTCCACATTCCCACACGCAAATTGAGTGCGGGAAATTACCAATTCCCGCACTAGTGCGGAGATGTTAAAAAATCAAAAATACAGATTGTAGGTACCTACTCACATTTGAGTTTTATTATTATCTATGTTAATACTAGAGTTACTTTAATTATTAAAATGCACATTGGTTAAACCTTCGGGTGAAGAAGTAGAAGAGGAAGAAATAGTAATATGCTTCAACGAAGAGGATGAATTCGCTTTCATCGTGAAAAATGTATCGTCCTTAACCGTAGAAGATGATGATTCTGTACAAAAATCTGCTTTTGCAATTTCTTCTCTACAATTTTTCACAAAACTATTGTTTGTTTGACATGTTTGTTCTATAGCAACTTTCTTCTCACGTTAAGAAAACCAAATTCAAATCTTGAAAACCCCAAAAATGTAACTACGACGATTCTAAGCGATTGTAGGAAAAATGTTGTTCATAACATTTGCGGGAAAGCAATTCCGAAACTCATGTAGGTTCCAAAACTTCCTGCGCTCGTTTCAGTAACTCCTGCTTTCGTTTCGGCATTGCTATCTTCCCGCACTTGTTACGAAAATAACTAGTTTACAAAACTATGTATTAATTTGTTCTTGGCATACTAGAAATACATGCAGCAGCAATTCACTTGATTTTTAAATTATTTTCCCAAGTATCTTCAATATTTTTCTTCAGGATTTGAACTGTAGAAATATTAAGTTTATACGTGATGTTTTTAAAGCACTCTAGATGTACTTTTGACCCATCTAGAAATTTTTAAGCGCATTTAGTTTGCACTGGTTCGCAGTAAATTGGTATACGCTACGTTCATATAGCATCTACCTTACATGTCTCACCAAATTCAATTAGAGAGAGTTTAAAGTACATATCTTATGGAAGAGGTGATTTGTATCTAAAGAGTAATACTAATCATACTGATCTACTACAAAAACACATGTTGGATGTTCTAAAAACGTGTGAAGAGACAGCTTTTGCTGCATGCTTGTTTAATCTTTTTCACAACCAGTTAGACTGCAGCTTTTATCGAATGTTGATTTCTGCGTTCCAAGGATTGCCGAAAGATATGTCCACACATTTTGCACAACTTGTCATCACTTAGAAACTATATTTATTATAAGAACATTTTGACGGGTACTAAGTGAGAGTGGTACCACATATCAGTTATTAATTAGTTATCGATTTTTCCTTTTTTTTTAACATCAGTTTTTAGGTTCATATTAATAAGATATGTATTTTTCCTTAATTTTAATTATATAATTCATATGTACCATTTGTTATTGTAACCAGTTTTGATTTTTACTGTTGGCTATAAATAAGTAAATATTATTATTATTATTATTTAGTCTGGCTCAAGAGACTTAGCCAATCTACCGGCAGTTTGATGAGACTCTCCATGTGAGGACTGTCCGATCTCTAACAAAACTTTAACTAGATGTTTTTCTTCGCTAGAGATTACATTGTTTTGCCCATATTAATTTCTTTCGCGTAAGAGTATTTTTGACAAGTTAATAATAGAATCGCATTACAAATACAATTGATAAATAAATACACAAATAATAAAAGCACCGGTACTTAAACAATCAACAGTTACTGAATAACTATGGAGAAAATGACCACCCAATGCAACCAAATGTAAAACATCTGGAACAAGGGGATGTTTGATGGCGTGGAATGATTATATCTTTTCTATCTGCAGTCTGTCTGCGTAGAAGAACTATCGATCAAGTAATATCGAACGTTATTAGTATTACCCAATAATAAATGAAAATATCCTAATACAGTTCATAAAATGTTTTTTTCCATTTCGTACTACTAAGTGAGAACCGCAAACTGTATTTTATCTTTTTCTAACGCGCTGTAATACTACACACGTAGTAAATCGATTCGACGGTACTGTATGAATATGCAGGGCTAATTAAAAGTATGCAGACAGCGATTTATTGTCGTTAATATTAATTTTAGGAAATAATGTTCAATACAAAAGATTTTTATCTACATTCGTAAATACTTGAAATTTTCTTTTCCTAAACTGTTTTTGAGTTTCGTTTTTCTGCAACTGGAAATGTGTCAATTTTATACAAGACAAAACTTTTACAATAAAGTTATTACAGTATAATCCGCTTATAATGGACTCGGATAAAATGGAAGTCCGGATATAATGGACAAAGTTTATAGGTCCCAATTTCAATCCTATTTAAACATGTGTATTTTAATTCACTTATAATGGACTCGTTTATAATGGACTTTCGGTTATAATGGACATAAAACCACGAGAAATCCACTATAAACGGAGCGTTTTGGTAATTCCCCTAAATATATACAATAAAATTTGATATTCAAACCGTTATTTGAAAAGGTGCTTTCAGTCGTGTGTGCGCATTTGAATGAATAATATTTAGATAGACATATTTAGATAACATGGAGAAGCATATTAAAAATCGCAAATCATTTTCATTAAATGAAAAGTTAAAAATTATTGAAGCGATTGAAAGTGGTAAATCGCAAAGTACAATGTGTAAGACTTTAAATTTAAATAAATCAACAGTATCAAATATATGGGGAAATCGCTCAAAAATTAAGGATGAATGGCATAAAAATGCGAAGAAAAAAAACCTGCTTAGTTCGTCACGTCCAGAAGTGGATACAATGTTACTCAGATGGTTTCAGCAGCAGAGAGCAAATAAGATTCCAGTGAGTGGGGCAATGTTACAATTGCAAGCCGAAGAATTTGGAAAATTAAGTGGCGGTGATTTTAAGTGCAGTAGTGGATGGTTAGACAGATTTAAAAAACGGCCTGCAATAGTGTTCGGTAAAATAAGTGGCGAATAAGGTTCTGTCGATAAAACGATCACCGACCAATGGCTTGCAGATATTTGGCCATCGCTTAGTAACGGATATTCTCCGGATAATATCTTTAATGCAGATGAGACGGGGATATTTTACAAGCTCACACCAGATAAAACTCATAAATTTAGAGGTGAAAATTGTTTTGGAGGGAAGCTTTCGAAAGAACGTGTAACAGTGATGTTATGTGCAAATAGTTCGGGATCAGAAAAAAGAAAGCCACTAGTAATATGAAAGTTTCAGAAGCCTAGATGCTTCAAAAATACTGGAACTTTACCTGTAGATTACACATTCAATAAAAAGGCGTGGATGACGTCATCTATTTTCGAAAATTATGTGAAAAATGGGACCTTAAATTAAATAAAGAGAAACGCCAGATACTATTACTTATAGACAACTGCCCAGCCTGCCCTCATATTGAATTAAACAATATAAAGCTTGCATTTTTTCCACCGCGGTCAACGTCAGTTTTACAACCGATGGACCAAGGAATAATTTGGAGCCTAAAACAGACCTATAGAAAATAATTACTCTTAAAAATTCTTGAGATGCAAGCAACAGATCGGAATGTGTCAATTTCTATTTTAGATGCGATCATAATTCTTCACAATTCATGGACCAAAGTGTCAACAGATACGATTAGAAATTGCTTTCGTCACGCTGGTGTAATAAAAAATGCAGATTCAGAAGCTTTCAACAATAATATTGATCCAGAAGATGATCTTCCATTAAGTCAATTATTGAAAATGGAGATGTTTCTACATGAAAACATCCAGTTTAAAGATTATGTCTATGTCGATAGAATGTTATAACTACAGAACATCCAATTACTAATCAAGCGTTATTTGACGAAGTAATGAGAGAATGCGGTGAAGAAGTTTTATCAAACAGTGAGGATGATGAAACAGATATGGAAGTCATCTACAAAGGAAGCACTAACATGTGTAGGAAAACTTCAAAATTTTTTTCAACCTCAAACAGATAAAAAGGACTTCCTAGATAATTTAAACAAGATGCATAGGTTTTTGTTGTACCAATTTATACCTAATACGTCTGTTCAAACAAAAATTACAGATTTTTCTGAAATAAATACATACATACTTCTCTATTATCTAGATACATATATGTATACGTTTATATAAATATTATGTTTTAATTTATTTTAAAATTATTTTTGCGTTCACGAGTTCCAGAGTTACTTAACTTTTTAAAATATAAAGTTTCATATAAATTTTACTATATTATTTCACACCTATCTCCTCCTTCCTATATAATGGACACACGGATCTGATGGACGTTTATCGGAGGTCCCTTGGAGTCCATTATAAGCCGACTATACTGTATATTGTATCTGATAGTTTGGATGTACTTTTGTAGTGCGCATGTGCAAGCAAATGATTAATTTGATATTAGTTTGCGTATGCTAGAACAACCCCCAAATGTGTGCTACTAAATAGGAATAGTTCGTATTACCGATTATTAGGTATCTGGCACCATAACCAATTATATATGGTTAGGTTATAAATATTGTTATCATAATTTTTTTTTAATTCTTAATTAATCTAAACCACTATTCCCGTTAAAAAGAAAGTGATATCGTTTACGTTAATACACTCGAATTGACCTGAAATTTTATTAAAATCCAGAATTGTTTGGATGATCCACAATCAATCCGTAACTACAATTTTCGCCTGTTAGAACAGCTTGCTATTAGCAAGAAATTAGTAAATTCACTTGCTAGAACACAATAAGTATTACGCATGCGTAATAGTTTCTTACTGCTGCTAGAACAAACCTATTAGCAACAGCGAGTTAAAGTGAACGTAAAAGAATTGAAATACTTATTAAGGAAATAGACGCAGGAGTTTACAAGACGTTTGTAATTTATTTAATAACACGCATCTAAATAGAAATCAAATTTCCATTGTTGGTAAAACTTTAAAACGCTTTGAACAAACTGGTAGCGTTAAAGATTTGCCAAGGAGTGGTAGACCTAGAACAGCAAAAAGTGATGATAAGGAAACTATGTTTTATTGGCTGTATCTGAAGATCAAGTTATACCTGCTTGTGCTATGTTCTATCTACATGAAAACAACGAACACTTCCCCTATAATAATATCTCGTTCCAGCATGAAGGCATATCACTACATTATGGTCTAAATCATGATATATGTACTCCCAACTATTAAAAACTAATTCTCGAAAACCTTTCCTTTTATGAATCAAAATGGGCAAAAATCTCTTACTGTTATTTTTTACAATTCCCGATTTCTTGTTGTCCGAAAGTTTTACTTCGGTGTAAAACTATTTTACTTCACAATATTTGCTTTAATAACATTGTAATCTTTATTTCCATGGAAATTATGTATCAGTTGATATTTCTGGGTATAATTTTCCATAAATGCAATATTTTCCAAAGTAATAGTAAGAAATAATATGTTTTTAATTCACTTTATAAATAGCGTGTTTCTTGTACATTCGCATTCATAATTGTAGGAAATTAAATACTTATTATAAATGTTGAAGTCGTTATTACAACTTTCAAAACGTTTTAATTAGAATATATTAACTTAATAAAATATATATTAAGTATGTGACATTTTTTTAAATAAAATAAATGCAAGCTCGTTACATGTTTATTAAAAAAATAGTCACCAATGTATTGTCCATTATTTTACACAACAGTCTTTCATCTTTTAACTAGCCGATTAATACCCTTTTCAAAATGTTCTGTAGCTTTAAAATTGAAGTACTTAAGACCATTTCTGCGGCATCCGGAGAATATGTGGTCACCAAAGAGGAGTATGGTCACCGTTGTCATCAAAAACATTTCTCTCTTATGGATTAAAACTCAGTTTTTCTTTGGTTACTACATCCAAAAATGTCAATTGTCAGAATTGATGGTCACTTCTAGTAGAAAAAATTCTGAATAGACACAGCCTTGTTTATCACACCAGATGCACAGCATTTTTTCTTTCGATGTTAATCCTACAATTGTTGGGGCACGGAATAAATATAATAATTTTTATGGGCAGTCTGTGAAGTGGCACGTTTGTTGGCTCCAAATCATAGGACGTGACAATGACATAGCAACGCTACCGTTTAACCAACTTCGCAAAAGTAACAGCGCGTCATACACAGTAAATTTAAGGAACCCCTGATTTGTTTTGATTTCTAATTTTTAAACTGAAATAGCGATTATACACTTTATCTATTAAGGGTGTAATATTGCTGAAGAATATATCAAAGCTGCAATCATTTGCATACATATATGACTTTAACAAACTGTCTAAATTGATCTAATTTGAATAACCCGTAGGTAGCTTCTTATATACCCACATATCTCAAAACTATTAATTATTTAATTTAGTTGATTTTAGATCAAACAGAAGCGTTGCTGTATGGATATGACGATTAACAAATTTCACGCCGATCCAAAAAGTTAGCTCCGTTAATTCATTGGGCTAATAAATCTTAAACAATATTTCAGAGTTGACGAATGTGGTACATTGAACATTTCTTCAAGCGCCACTGCTGTTATATATGAATTTTATTCCAATTCTCCTCGTAAAACATCTAATTTCAAAGGTTGACAAAAACTGAATTTTTTTCTTGGATTTCGCAAATCTTGCGTAAAGACTACAACTTATATTTATAATGTTAACCCCTAAAACACTAGGCAAATTTTCTGTCACGACCAAAGCTTTTCCTTTTTCTAATTTATACAACAACGTCTCAAATAAATTTTGTCAGCAAGCATCTTGCTGATTTGCAAGCATAACATGCTTGCAAAAAATCAGTTGCATTGGAAACTTTTCAAATACTGTTAAGTACCTACAGAGACGGATAATTTTAACCCCGGCCAAGGAATTTAACATATTGCTATGTATTGTGGTGTTGATTACTTATTTAAATTGGCCCACAATACACAATAGCTTGCCCAGTTTCACTCAAATCGGAACTGCTTTCGGTATGTGCCGAATAAAACAAAAGGTATTAACAAAGAAATCAAATTAGTGTTAACAACACAAACATTTAATACATACAAAAAAAAAAGATTTCAACTTTATCGAATATAAAGAAGGGCTGAGGCAATAAAAGTGCCACAGCGTGAGGAAAACTTTTATAAATAATGACTGAATATAAGATTAAAAACCTCACTTTGACCGCGAACAAAATTAAACTAATTAAATATTTAGGAAAACTTTCAGACTTCAATAATTACGTTAATCCCAACTTCAAACGTCAAACAGAAAAATAACTGTAAGCGCGCGCATCAAAACTAACCCATGCGCACATTCAACATGGTAAAATGTAATTTTCCCACCAATTCCTAACTTTCTAGAATATATTACTGATAAAAAAAATACTTCATAAAAAGTATGAAAATTTTCCTTGCTATTTATTTGACTATAAAAATATATTATAAACTAATAATTTACTGAATTTACGAGCTCATTCAATATTCAAATAACATAACTAAATTAATATATAAAATATACTTGCAAATATACACGTACATTAATTAATGTAGTAATCACACTTCACTAAAAAAATACTAACAGAGAGATTTCAGATAGGTCGCACAAATCAAAAAATTACAAGTATGAGAGACTCGTAATAAATCGAGAATTATTTTAAACACATCAGTATCACTCAACTAAAAACATAAGCTGAAATACTATAATATCCTGAATAAAAAGGAAGTCTTTATTCAGCAAAAATTAACTGAACCTATCTGTTTGACAAATGCGAAAATATCACCCATGCCTAAAACAAAATCAAAAGACCGGCTACAACAATATACTTCCGCTTGGCCGGAACTGCGCACATCAAGACTATGCTCGAATAACCTACAGACGTGGACAAAAATACACATTATAATCAAAATTTAAATAAATATTAAATATTTTTAAATATTTTGCTGGAATAAAATGTACATAAATATATAGTCTTTTATAGTTTCTTTAAATTTTTCTCTTCGGGGAAAAATTCATGACAATATGTATACACATTTCATCGGCCAATGTTTAATACTTGCTTTTCAGCAAACAAAAATGCATGAGATCCTGCATTTTTGCATGCAACCACCGGCAGACCTCGTGGTTGCATGCATATTATTGTTTAAGTAAGGTACCAATTTTTTGGTTGAGAATTTAAAATGACCAAAAGATTGAGCATGTAATAAATTGTGATTTATTCTGGATACTATTTACTCCACTTTAAATAACTTGAGCTCGACCACGGAACGCGTTACAAATCCTACTATACTATTCAGTATATATATATATATATATATATATATATATATATATATATATATATATTCCGTGATAATATAATTATCTAAGGGTGTTACTATGTTTATTGGATTATTGAGTAGTTTCTACTTCATAATTACATAATCACACTGTTTTGATCATTTTTTCACTTAGCGCAGAAATGAATGCGATACTTTGAATTATTATCTTCCTGTAATGTTCAATTGTGCATTTGGTCATCAACCATTTAGATACAGGCAATAGGATAACAGGCCTTTTAAATACAATTTAATAATTTTCCGTGCCTCTAAATTCTAACAAAATGCATAATGCGCACTTTAATGAGGTATTTTATGACGCGTTCAAAATAAAGACCTTGGCTTAATTTTAGGTACCCAGACATAGGAAGACGATTCATCCGTGAATACAACACCGTGTTGCGCTCCCACTAGAATCGTTTTTGACGATGGCTATGGAAGAACAAAGGTTACTCCAGTACGTAATACCTTCTTCACATAATCGCGCATCAAGTCATTGTCCTTATATTTATATTTTTTTCTTAAATAACTCAACTCTTATCATATCACAACCCTTAATGCAATGTTAAAACAGGTGTTCTTGGAAAGAAATTGGGAATTGCTTTGTTCTGTCTGGATGTGGTTTAACGAAATCTTGCTTGTCTGAAAGGTCACCCATAATTTTTGGCACATTGAATATTAATTTATATTACGTATTGTATTATAATTAGTCTACATTTTGCACCCACGCTCTGCTAACCAACCCTTATTACTTTGCAAACAAATATTTGCATTTGCAAACAAATATGTAACGTTTGTGGTAGATAGGAAGCTTTTCTGTAGCTGGTTTATAAATACATTTAAATTAACTGAATATTTTTCTATATTAAGAAGGCGTTTTAATGATAAAATAGAAAAACATTTATTTACAATTGAGTGCCAAATAAAGCACAAAGGTTTTTTGATAATTACTATATTTTATCAATCAAGATTAAATATATGAGATTACCATTAAGAAAAGTGGCGACGTCATTTTAAAAACAAATGGCGGTAGAAAAATTATTTCGAAGTCATACAATGTAATTTTGTAAGATGAAAATGACGTGCTTCAAAATTTTTACAAAAATAAGTTCGAATTTAACAAATTTGCGAAACACGTTTGTTACTCATAGTAAGTATGAAGTAGCAAATTTTGTGGTTTTATTGTTAATAAATATATGTACATCGTTATAAATATGTGTGATCTGTATTATGTCTAAATTTATGGTTAACCACAAGCTCCTATCACTGATTGCACAGAAATTTTAATCCATAAGAAGCATTGAAATAATAACAAAAACATTAATCAAATACTTTGAAAAATACGAGGGCGATTCGTAAAGTAAGTTTCGTCTCCACCCAGTGGGGATATTGACGCGATCGCAGCGCTGCGGTGTAGTCTGGTCCAGTATAAGTCTGGCAGTGCTAGCGAGAGAATCGTTCCGACATTGTTTCGTGCTATTTTGGTCATTTAATATGACTGCCGCAATTTTAACACTTTACGATGTCGAAGGTGAAGATTTCCTCAGGCATATCGTAACAGATGATGAGACTAGGGTCGACTATGTTAACGTTGAGACGAAAAGACAGTCAATGCAGTGGGATCGCTCTAACTCGTCTACGAGGAAATCTTTAAAGTGCCCTCAAACTTTTTCTGCAAGATAGTCATGGTCACTATCTTTTGGGACAAGTCTTCTTGTAGACTTTTTGGAACGAGAGACCACAATAAGCACTGAAGGCCAGTCTTACAGGATACCTTAATTCTCAGGCGAAGTTTTATGAAGAGGGCATTAAAAAGCCGTTTCATCGCTATGACAAATGTCTAAATCTTAATGGCAACTATAATATATTATTGACATGTGACGACTAACGTTTTCCCTTTATCTCTTACATAATAAATACAGCTGCAAATACGAGAACATCGATTTGGCATTGCCCACAATAATTGAACATTTCGACGGGCTTCTTTCAGCGAATATTTACACAAAACATGTATCTTCATGCGTACACAATTCAATTCAAGGGTTCTTGAACAAACAAAATTGTTCCATTTGGAACAAGGAAAAATCCTTGCTTAATTTATAAAAAACAAATGCATACCAAGCGAGTTACTGCATAGTGAGAATCTCGGGCAGGTGGCATGGTAGGCCCATACTTCTTCGAAAATGATGGAAATGTAACTGTAAAGGGCAAATGTTACTGTAACATAATACGGGGGTAGCACCGATTATTCCTGCAAACTAATATTTCTATTGAATCAAAGGAATCAAACATGCTATGAAACAAATGTTTATTGTTTTCTATTTTGACAGTTCGAATTTAGTTTTGATAACAGTTATTTTGCAAGCTAATTTCAAACCGAGTAGTCTGTAGTAAAAATGAAATTAACGAGAGAAAATTTTAGAGCCATGATTTACTATGATTTACTATGAACTCCAAAACAAAATGTTTTCAAGACTTCGTTCTGCATTTGGTGATCAAGCTCCTTCTCATAGGAGTGTTTACAACTGGTATAACGAATTTAAATTTCAAATCGTTTCACTTAGTGACGATTTTCGCGAAGGAAGTCCAATCTCAGCCGTTACTGAAACAAATGTAGACGCCGTACGAAGAATGACTCAAGACGACAATCGAATCACGTATAGTATTATTAGGAGCACTTTGGGTATTGGCATGACATATAAACAAGATTTTACATAACAATTTGGGTGTGAGGAAAGTCTGTTGTCGTTGAATACCTCATAATTTAACACAGGAACAAAACCAATAGCGAGTGGAATGGTGTAAAAAAACGCTTAACAAATGTGATGGAAGTAGGTCTAAAGCAGTTTACAACATCATTACTGATGATGAAAGCTGGATATATGCATTTGAACCGGAATCAAAACGGAAGTCGGCTCAATGGGTGTTTCCAACAAAACTTAATCCAGTCAAAGTGAAAAAATCTCGAAGTGTTGGAAAGAAAATGGTAACCAGTTTCTTCTCAAAATCAGGACCTATCACAACAGTTGTGCTTGAAAATAAACGTACGGTTACCGCAGTATACATAACGACAGTATATCTGCCAGATATTGTTCAAAAGGCTCGTTTACGATGCCCTAGATCGGAGATTATCCTTCATCACGACAATGCTTCAAGTCACACTGCACGTCAAACAAACGAATTTTTGAAAGCTTCTGGATTAAAATTAGTAGAATATCCGCCATATAGTCCGGACCTGGCACCTTCAGATTCTTTTTCTAAGACTAAAGGATAAAATGCGTGGTGTACGATTTGCAAGCTCAGAGGATGCAGTGGAGAGCTTCAACAACCATATATCTGAAGTGGCTCAAGAAGAGTGGAATTTATGCTATGATAACTGGTTTTATCGAATGTCTAAATGTATTGAGTTTAAGGGCGAATATTTTGAAAAACAATAATAAAAATAATTTTTGACTACAACATTTCGTTTTATTAGTTTGCAGAAATAATCGGTGCTACCCTCGTAACAAAACGTTTGGGTATCAATTGAACAATAGACCGTGAACAAATGTGGTGAAAAAGAACACATTAAATTTTTTTTTTTTAATTATCTCGCGGTGCTAGGCGTTAGATCAGATTTTACATTAAAGGTGGTTTAGAAGTACTATACTAGATTAAATATATCTTTATTGACAAAATTATATGTTGTAAATGATTTCCTTAAGCTACTATGTTTCAATAGAATTAATTTCCTAACTTTGTTGCAGGCATGTATCGACGACAATCTCGACATGGTAGAGTTCCTCGTAGAAAACGGCGCCGATGTGAACAGGGGCGACAACGAAGGTTGGACCCCCTTACACGCGACTGCCAGTTGCGGCTTCCTGTCGATAGCCAAGTACCTGATTGAACATGGCGCCAACGTTGCAGCGGTGAATTGCGACGGCGAGCTGGCGCTGGATATTACGGAAAGCGATGCGATGGAAGACATGTTGAAATCTGAAGTTAAACTGAAAGGTACTTTTATTGCTGTTAGTAGTAGAAAACGTAAACTTCAAATTCGCTGGTTATTATTAACAAAATAATAATTGAAATTTTAATAATGCGCTAATATAAAACTTCAGTGAAGATTCCTTTATTGTTCTCATTAGATAGATACTTTCATTGAATGGTTTTATTTTATTATATGCATGTTGAAAATTTGAAATCAAGTTCGATGTCATTCTTTTATTCTAGTGTATTGCGCTGCATTTAAATGGTTAATTTGTTCGGTTAATGGAATGCGTAAGTATAAACCTCAGTGTTAAATGTTTTACAATCGAATAAAATACATATTTAGTTTTTTTTCTTCATGAAAATGTCATCGGCCAAGTTCTATGGAATATTTAACGTTCGAGAAAATGGGGAAATAAATTTAAGCGTGGCAGGAGCAGCTTAGAAGATGATCCCTGCAGTGAACGGCCGAAAATGGCAATAAGTCCAGAAATGGTGGAAAATTGACCGACGATTGAAAGCGTTGGAAATAGCAGAGGCAGTGGGCATTTCAAAGGAACGAATGTTTTATATTTTGCACGAAGAATTGAGAAAGTTTTCGGTAAGATGGGTGTCGCGTTTACTGACGACGGAACAAAGACGTGTTCGCTGTCAAATATCGATGAGTAATTTAGATTTTTTGCGCATATTTGTTAATACTTGTGACGAAACATGGGTTCATTATTATACACCCGAATCTAAACAACAGTCGAAGATATGAACCAAATTTGGAGAACTAACTCTAAGGAAGGTCAAGATAGTTTTATCGACGGGAAAGGTGATGGCATCGGTATTTTGGGACGCAATAGGAATATCGTTGATAGACTTACTTATCTTTCAAAAGGCCAATACCGTATCCTCTAGAGAATCTTCTAGATCGTTTGAAAAGAACTATTGGCGAAAAGCGTCCAAGAATGACTAAGGAGAAAGTGCTCTTTCAACATCATAATGCACCTCTGCATTCCAGTATGGTTGCTCCAAAAAAAAATAGAAAATTAAGGTTTGAATCAGTACCGCACCTTCCATAGACCTGGCACCATCTGACTTTCATGTATTCCCTAAATTAAAAGATTTTTCGGTGGCAAAAAATTCTGTACTAACGAAGAGCTACCTTCAATAATTGACTGTTATTTTGCAGGGTTAGAAGAAAATCACTTTCGAGGTGGAATAAAGAAGTTTGAAGACAGATGGACTAAATGTATCGAATTAAGAGGAGATTATGTAGAAAAATCACGTTTGTTTATTTAAATTATACCTTTGTTTCTGTATGGTCGTGCGAATTAATTAACCCGCCCTCGTATTTCAAGGAGTGGAATGCTTTAACTTTTTACGAGGAATGTCTGATATTAAAAACATAAGCCAAAATGACACAATATTTATAATTAAAGAAAATATTTAAAACATTTCACAAAAAAAAAAACTATACTTTTGTTTATTTCTCGAAATAATCTCCGGAAATGTTACGATATTTATCTCAGCATGACACTAGTTTGAACATCCCTTCATGTTATTCCTGCTTGTCAAGTTGTTTGGCGTAATCCGCAACGATATCTTACAATTCCTCCTGATTCGCAAAGCGTTTCCCTGACAAAAAGTTCCTTGAAGATACGAATCAATGAAAATCTGAGGGGGTTAAATCCGGACTACACGGAGGATGTTGCAGTACCTCCTAATTCCGCTGTGCCAACCACAGTTTGGTTTTATTTGATGTGTGGAATCTTGCGCCATTATGCAGAAGTTGATCTCCTTCGCGTAACCGTCCCGGCCTTTTCCGTCTAATGGCTGTGTGCAATTTTTTCACAGTAGTTATCGCTTAGTGATTTTGAGCGCTTCTCTATCTCAAAACATTGTGGCCAGATTTTTGCAGATGGTTAGATTTGGAATTTCGTAACTGGGAAAGCTAGACATTTCCATTATATGGACTGCTTTTCTTCTAAGGATGCTTTCAACAAAAGAATTCCCTTGACGGTGATATCGGGTGAGATGTGAGATGTGAGAAAAGCAATGAAGAAAACCATTGGTTTTTTATTTATCAAAGAGCATTTCCGAAGTCGAAACTTTGTGGAAGTTTAGGTAACACGAAATATGGTTTCGGTGCTTTCCTTAGAAATTGCATTTCAGTAATTTTATAAAATTTAATGCGATGATCTTCCCAAATTGTTTGATAATTTTACAGTTATCATCTGTGTGTGAGGTCCTTAGTTCTGCTTCGTTTCTCCTACGCATCATCATTCGGCTTCGTTCGTCCATTTTTAATGTTTTAGCACCAAACGCTGACTAGTCGAAAAGGGCTCGAAACGTTCATACCTTATAATCTGTGATAAATTTCGCTCCACTCTTTCGCCTTTCAGAAATCTGACAACTCCACGCAGCTCACATTTGGAATATTCTGCGATCGCACATGCCATGTTTGTTGGTTTCCCGAGAGCTAAATAGAATCTTAAACACAACAACGCTCTAGACTACTACTACTCGCATTTACGTGTCTGGCTATACACATGGCGGTAATATTGCGCACGCCCAGTTTGTGTAACAGCCACCTGTACTTTTAGTATCGCCCCCCTCTGTAGATTTACTGTTGAATCAGTATATTTTTATTTGGGAAGGATATGGAATTGTTTGTTTGAACAACAATTTAAAGTAATGTTAATGAAATTATGGACATATAGCAAATTATTTATACTTTTTATTGTTGCAAGTTGGTTTAATGTGTTAAAAGAGTCTTTCTCAACAAAGTAAGGGTATTCAAGAGCCTTTCAAGTGAAAGGCACTTTAACCAAAGAGAGCTTTTAGGTAATGGTGCCTTTAAAACCTCAACTAACAGACGGTTTCATAATCACACCTTAAAAGGCTTTTTAACTAAAAACACCTTTTAATTAATGATGCCTTTAAAACCTGCATTAAAGCAGACGCGTTTCATAAAGGAAACTTAATAAAAAGCGACGTTTACAGTACCCATTTAGGTTGGTTACATTGTTTATTAGTAGAGTGGACCAATTCAGAGCGAAAGCAGAGGCGTATTTTGTATCGGCACCAGTGTCTCTATCTTTATATCTTGCGCTATGCACGTGGCGTTGCAAATTTTATTTTGTTAAATGGTTTATATATATATAATTGATTACAATAATACTTATTACCTAGATAGTTCTGATTCAAATGATAACAAAATAATACAAATGTTTTTAAACTTTGATACATAATATAAGACAAAATAGAAGATTCATCTTAAACAAAATAATATAAATAATGTTAATATACTACAATGATACACTATAAAGGAAATTTAAATATTTAAACCGTTACATATATTATAATGATTAGGCAACACATGATTCATAAATATTCTATAGGCTTATATTTTACTTTTATTTTTCTTAAAAAAAAAATTAAATAAACAAAATAAAATAAACAGAGGATTAACTATAACAATTAATTCAAAAATAATTTTTTATGAGGGAGAGAAGGTAAATATAATAAAAATCTTAATAAACTTATTGAAAACACTAGTTTTAATTTGTTACATTTCTGTTATTGGGATTTCTTAGAAGGTGGAAGTCTATTATATTTGTATTGTTTTCTTAATTTAGAGTGTCAAATCTATAATTAAATTTCAAAAGTATATGACTTTCTTACATTTACCAAAATTATAGAACTATGTAAATTTAGTTAATTTTGTATACTATTGTTAATGTCAAAGGTTATGTGTGAAGGAAAATTTAATTGTAAACCAATAAGTTCATAATATTAATCAAGGATCAAAATTGTAGTATAAATGTCAAATATTTTGGAAAATTATGTATAACTAAAGCGACCAATGAGCTTAAAAATAGAAAAACCTGTTGGGTTACCATAGTGAGTTATTGAAACAATTTGAGAGAAGAATTTTTGCACTTGAATGATTTGGATGTGTTTTTGGAAAAAAACGAATTTTTAAAAAAATATATATAAAAAAAACAAGTATAATTTATGTTACCAAGATCTGAACTGTTTTCATCTTATACTCCGCTATCAATTAATGAGCCACAAAAGACGTGTACCAGCTTTAGATAAATATTGGGAAACATTACAAGGCCTTATATTACCAGGATTGTGACCGTAAATTAGAAAAGCAGAACTTAGAAATTTAGAAATATATATAAACCATTTAACAAAATCAAATTTGCAACGCCACGTGCATAGTGCAAGACATAAAGATAGAGACACTGGTGCCGATACAAAATACGCCTCTGCTTTCGCTCCGAATTGGTCCACTCTAGAGTTCCTTGTGCTATTATTTAATATTTTCTACCATTTTACGCGCCAATTTTACTGTTTTTGGCTGTGGTAATTTAAAACTTATAATTATTTAAAATGTGTGACAAATTAAATAAATTTAGAAGCACCATTTTTAGTAAGGAAGAATAGTTATTATTGCAGGTGATGGTATACAGGGTGATAAAAAATTGGAGGTTTATTTTTAACTGAAACTAGTACACAAAATAATAACAATTGAAAAAACAAAATTGTGATAAAAGTTGTAAAGTAACAGAAATATTCACACTTACAGTTTAAGAGCAGAAATTGTTAATGGTACTCTCATCGGACCATTTATTTTATCACATCATTTACATGCCAGAAATTAATTAATGTTTTTTACGAAACAATTTATCAGAATTTTTAGAAGGAGTGCCTTTAAACGTGCGGTTTTTGCTCGATTGTGCTCCACATCATAACAGTTACGAAGTAAATGAACATTTAAATAATGCGTGTAGTGACTGATGCATAGGTAGAGTTGGGCCTATTGCATCACCATCTATATCACCCGACTTGACCCGATGGACATATATGTAACTCTATGGACTTTTATGACATGAAAAATTTGCTGTACAATAACGATAAGGAAACTGAAAACATTCTTACAATTGAAACAGACATGTAATATACATATCTGTAACTGTACACATGGACAATACACCTCGTATTTTCACCGATATACGTATTTTTTCGTTTTTTGTACCAGCATAGCTGGTCGAACGAAATAGTCTCTTTCGTCCGTCAGATGTCACTTATTAAATAGTGCCACCTTATAGGACGAAACTTGCTTTATCTTGTAGGCGATTTCAGTGTAAATGTATATACAGATACAAATCTGTTGTTTAACAGATCTGTATTATTTTGTATACATTGCTTCACTAGCTTGACTGATGACTGATGACCCCTAGATGGCAGAAACACGTGTCTTAAGCAGAAGTAAATGCTGAAAATACGAGGTGTATTGTCCATGTGTACAGTTACAGATATGTATATTACATGTCTGTTTCAATTGTAACAAAAGCGTTATACGTGCATAACGTATAGATATAACATGAGAGCAAAATGAATTGAGGTAGTAGGAGGCTGCGGTTCGCTGATCGTATTTCGTGAATTATAAAGTAAATAAATCTTACTGACAGCACTTAAATGTCTCCTTGATACAAATTTAATTTACAACTTAAAATATTTATAAAATGTCATGTTTTATATTTTATTGAAAAGCTTACAATAATTGTTGAAACTGTTGTCCCTCGGCATTCAAACATAAATTTACGCGCCGCTTCATGTTTTCAAAAACCTTTTGTAAAATAAATCCGTCTACTAACTCGCACTGTCGCACGATATTGTTCCGTAAATCGTCTATTGTATGCACTGGATTTTTAAAAATAGAGTTTTTTAAGTATGGAAATAAAAAGTAATCCAGAGGAGTTAAGTCACACGATCTTGGCGGGAAACGGTCAACACTAATAATTCTTTCATCAAAAAATTCACGTAAATAATTGATTGTTTCACGGGCGGTGTGTGGTCGTGCGGAATCTTGCTGAAAGAAACCTAACTGTAACTCGTCATCATGCAGTTGATTTATGGATGTTTCCAGTATATTATTGCGATATCTTTCACCATTTATAGTTCCTTCGAAAAAGATCGGACCAATAAGCCTTCTACGTGACATGGCACACCAAACCCCTATTTTTACAGGATGCAACGTTGTTTCCCTATAATAATGCGGATTGTCTGTTGCCCACATACGCATATTCTGAGCGTTTATGTAGCCGTTCAGGTGAAACCACGCTTCGTCGGTGAAAAACGTTTTATCCAAAACATCGTCGTCGTTAAGATTTGCATTAAAGAAACGACAATAGGCAACTCTTCGAACGTAATCTGGCGGCAATAGTTCTTGATACAATTGAACCTTGTAAGGATGCAAACCAATATCGCGTTTAAGAATACTGCGGCAGGTTCCATAACTTATATCCAACTGTTGTGCCAGTCTTCTGACAGATGTTGTAGGTTGTTCTCTAATTGCGTTTCTTGCATTATTAACAACATTTTGGGTCATAACTCGAGAAGATCTTCCCCCTTTCCATTGTCTTTTTACAGACCCAGTTGTTCGAAAGTTATTTATGATTCTCAATAGGTCACGAGAAAAGTTCTTATTTACTAAAACAACTTCAGGAAAACGTTGTTGGAATTCTTCCTTGCACATTTCTATTGAATAATACCATTCGCGGTTTGGCAAACGTCGACCGTTACGAAAGTAACATTCTAAAATGAACACCATTTGTTCTTGAGTAAACATTCTGAATGTGATTATACTGTTTTTTTAAAAAAAAAATGTATTGAAAGAATTAATAATTCACACTGACAGTCTGTCATTAAATCTTTGACAGAAAAATATTTTGAATATAATTCACAAAATACGATCTACGAACCGCAGCCTCCTACTACCTCAATTCATTTTGCTCTCATGTTACTTAAAACCTTTTTGTATGAAAACATTCAATTATTGACCATACGTCTTCAAGATGCTGCAGACACAATAAGCAGGCAACATATCCGAGTGTGTTATAACTCGTGCACACGGCGAGCGCTAGCTTGTATTCAAGCAGGAGGCGGTAACTTCGAACATTTGCTCTAGGAGGTGTTCCTGTGTTGCTCGCACAAGTGTGAATATCTTTATTACTTTACAACATTTTCCTGCTGACAATCCTAGCAACACAGCTTGTAAATCGACTATAACATTCGTTTGTAGTTTCGTCTTGACAACGGAACTTAGTATTATCACGAAAACTCCTAGGTTAATAATGAACTCATGATTCGGATTCATAATTCATAAGTTTATTTGGAGTAAAAATTAGGAATATTAAACTGACCGATTTTATTATGAAATATATACAAAATTACGATTTTTTACGACTTTTTCTATTTCATCAATCTCCATTTCGAATTGATTTCCAGCGTTTTATGCAATTTTCAATAATCTTAATTTGTATGACATGATAACATAGGTAACACGATTCACGAAAAGGGTTTAAAATAAAAATTAATTCTGACAGGTATCAAACCAAAACGATTTCTTAAATAATATAGATTAATTTCTGACGGCAACAGGAAAACTATAATAAGTCACTATAATAAGTGCGAAATGTATCGACTATTAACATTCCTTGTGATTTAAATAGCTATTACAATTTTTTTTCACTTGTCATTATTTTGTGTGTACTATTTTCAGTTAAAGAAAGTTCCAATTTTCACTTAATAGAATGTAAAATTTCTAATAAAATCTCGAATTCAGAAAAAGTAAGTTGTTAATTAACTACTGTTCTTTTTACTACCATTTCTAATACATCTTCGGACGAACTCAAACTTGAATTCATAATATTCATTTTTGGCAAATAAAAAAAGTTATAACCTATCACTAATACAAACAAATCCTACCATGTATCCATAGTCACTACATGTATCTTTGCATTTCAATAAATTGAATAAAGATTAAGTTTAAAGCCGGCTTTGGAGTTAATGGTGCAAAAATACGATTTTAGAGTTAATCATGACTTAATGTTGACTTTTACTTTCAAATAGTGATTATGAAACGCATCACGAAAGTTAAAGTTTACTTTTAAATTTAACGCTACTTTAAAGTGATTATGAAACCCATCCTAATTCCTTAAATTAAAATTTCGGTTTGTTATTGAAGAAAGAATTTCAATGATGAGGTAAACTTTGTTTCATGAATCATGAAACAAAGTTAAAAATCATGAATCATGATTTTTATTTTTCAATACAATTTCCACTAAGTTAAATGCATTTATTACAACGATTAATTAATAATTGACTAGAATTATTATATGATAATAATTTACTAAAATTATTATCATTAGACATAACGGGACTATTTTAATATTATTCTATTTATTCTATTTACTAATAACGTGTGTTCATTTGAAAAGTCAATCTAGGTTACTTTGAAATTTTGATAGAATAAGACGCATATATAACGGGTGTTCAGAAACATTCGAAGTCAAAGTAGTCCTTGAAAATATGAAGTCATGTGACATGTCTGATATAGATTGATACATTTACTTAATACAATTTTATAGGTTATCATACACGCAAATGTCAGTTTATGTCGAAATATATTACTTTAATATGCCATATTAATTAATATAAACTAGTCAAATAATGATTTTAGAAGGTAACAGTAATTAATTTGCAAATTTCAAATTAAGTATTTTGATATTTTAGAGAATTCTTGCTGAACAATAGCACCTTTTCATGCGATAACTGGAAAAAATTACATAATCCAATTAATATGCTATTCATTCTTGTGTAATAAAGCTCATCTAATCTGTAGTAACATGTAAAAAGACAATGCAGAATTAAGAGGAAGTAACTTTACAAGTAAAGGTTTTATTCATCTTATAGTGACAATAGTATCTAGTTATCGTACTAGTTTAATATACATATTAACATTCAATCAATTATTGTAAGAAATGGCTTAAAATAAATTTGAAACAAATCAATTGTTTGTAGAGTCCTTAGATTACAACCTTATAATAAATATCATAGATTGTAGTTGTATAAATTACCAACAATAATGACCATAATTACAAAAGATGTTGAAAATGTCCACCACCTTCTTCCAAGCATTTTACGCACCTCCTCCGAATGCTACTAAATACATTTTGCAGTATGGGACTATTTCTAATTTCACTAATTTTATTTATAATTCTGTCTTGGAGATCTATATAATCTTGCACTGGTACTTGATAAATTGAATTTTTTAAAGAAGGCCATAAATAGTAATCACACGGTGTAAGATCACAAGATCTTGGAGGAAATTCATGATCGCTGTTCAAACTAATTAAACGATTTCCAAACACTTCTTGTAACATATTCATTGTTTCCCCCGCTGTGTGAGCTCTAGCACCATCTTGTTGAAAGTATCCCAAAGCTAGTTCATCATCGCGAAGTTGATTAAAGAAAGGCAATAGTATTTCCTGTCGATATCTTTCTGCAGTCACGGTACCATTAAAAAAAAATTTACCAATAATCCTTCATCTTCTTATAGCCCACCAAACACCAACTTTCTGAGGATGTAAAGGAGCTTCAACATAAAAATTATTGGGCTTTGTATCACTCCACATTCTCATGTTTTGCGAGTTACCATATCCACTAACATGAAACCATGCTTCGTCTGAAAAGAAAGTTTTGTCTAGGACATCATCATTAAAATGATTTGTAAACCATTCGCAAAATACTACTCGTCGCCGATAATCAATATCGAGGATTTCTTGCAAACAAGTTATACGATATGGGAATAACTGTAAATCTTCTTTTAAAACTTTATGGCAAGAACCAACTGACAACCCGGTTTGTTGAGCAAGAGTTCTTACTGAAGTTTTAGGGGCATCAGTCATTATTTCTCTAACATTCCCAATCACTTCTTCTGTCCGAACTTTTGGTCGCCCACCACCCTCTTGGCGTCCCACACTACCAGTTTGTCGAAAAACTGGAACAATTCTGATTAGTGTACACTGAAAAGTATTATAATCAAAAGCAAGGTTGGGAAATTCATCTCGAAATTCTTCCAAACAAGCTTGAATTGAATACTTCCACTGGCCATCGATCTTTTGACCATTTCGAAAATATGCTTCAACCATGAATGCTTTGTGTACGTTAGTAAATACCATTTTCAAAATTAAAAAATATAAATTAGTATCTTCGATATTAGATTCTGACAATTTTTGACAGACAACAGTTGACATTTAATAATGATTACAAATCAGATACTTAAGTAAAGATATACGATTTTTTGTTCAGAGCCCACTTGACTTCGAATGTTTCTGAACACCCGTTATTAGTATGTATTTGTTTTCCGTAAACGTAAATCCAAATGACGTTTGATAATGTCAATCACATTTGTTATTTATTTGTATGTATGAAACTGTCAAAATATACGACTTCGTAGTTTAAGTAGTAAATTTTAATTTACGACATACTTCAAAATGTTCTCAGTAAATCACATGCTACTAGATTGACTTTTCAAATGAACACCCGTTATATTTGTGTCTTTTAATATATCTTTTACTTAACCTTTTTACGTCGTGTAATTCCCTTTCTAGCGTTTTAATTAAAATTTGTCTTAACGATTGCCATATGACGTATCTACTTATAAATAAATTATAATTGGACAAATAAATTCATTCATCACTCAATTTAAATATCTTTTATAAATAACATCAATATTAAACTGTAATTACAGGTACAAATCCGTTAGCAATTGAATTAAAAGTATTTTCTAAATCTCATTCTTATACTCTCATATATAATTTCCGGGAAAAAGATTTTTATTCTTAGAGAGAAACCTTAATTGTTCTTTTTATAGTTAGAAAGTATCCTAATTATACTACTCGATTAATAATCAAGTTTGAGCAATTCACAGATTTCTTATACGAGGGCGGTTTGAAATACTTATTTTAGGGTAAAAATATATTTTACTTTTCGACATAATCTCCTTGAAAGTCTACACACTTAGTCCTGCAAGTTTCCAATGTTTTCAAACCATCCAAAAAGTAATCTTTCGGCAACTTGGCAAAATATGCAGTTGTCTTGGATATCACCTCTTCCTTTGTCCAAAATGTCTTTCCACCGAGCAATTATTTAAATTTGGAAATAAAAAGAAATCACTGGGAGTCGAATCTGGCGAATATGGCGGATGAGGCAATTCGTAACGCAATTTGACAAATTTTTTTATATGGATGAGAAGGCGCATTTTCGTGATGGAACGACATTCTCCAAATTCAACAAATGCGGTCTTTTTTTTTCAGTTCTTCCTCAAAACGTGTCGGCAAATCAGCATAATACTGGCCAGTTATCTTTTTTAAATAATCAATAACACCTTTGGAATTCCAGAAAACTGTGGCCGTGACCTTATCGGCCGAAAAATGGTTTTTGCTTTCTTGGTGCATGTTCCCCAAGTTCCGACTGTAGTTTCGTTTCTGGAATATAATGCTTAGAGAGGTTCATTCGAGTAACATCGCACGGACACGCGTATACAGTGTAGTGATAAAGTTTGGAACAAAATTAATAAAACTGTTCTATAATGTGTGAAAATCGCTCGGACAGGCAATTTTTGTTTTTAAATGCCGTCTTTTGTGGATTTTGTTTAATAACATCATTGGTTTCTGTACAATGACGTCATCGTCTTCACTTTTCTATTTTTGTTAGACCTTCTTGCTGTTTAAAAGGTGATGTAAAAGAATTGGTACTTTACAAAACAATTTTTTTTGAATAAATGAGACATTTACTTCAAACCTTCAATGGTTTTAATTTAGTAAAAATAATAAACAAAAAACAAACGTACAAAAATATTAAACAAATTAATCAATAAAACTTAAATAAACACAAATATTAAAAGTGCCCCCCTCCAACCATTTGGCATTGTCCAACACGATAATAAACACTTTCTATACTGCGCTCAATAATATCTCAGCTAATTTGTTGCATTACATCACGAATTATGTTCTGTTGTAAATCTTCTAAGTTGTTGGGTCTATTGAAATAAATTTTTGATTTTAAGTAACCCCATAGATAAAAATCTAAGGGTGTTATGTCGGGAGAACGCGCTGGCCACTCAATTGGTTCCCCATCCCCATCCATCTTTCTGTAAATGTAGTATCAAGGTATTAACTGGCCTTTATGCCAAATGAGGAGCCACCCCATCTTGCTGAAAAAAAAGCTGCCACTGCTGGCACCAAATTAAATTGCAAAAAATTTAAATATTGGGCAGCAGTCAGGTTTCTTTCAAAAATGTAAGTTTCTAAAAAACGCGTCCTATCATTCCCATCCATACGTTTAATTTGTCTTGACGTTGACTGTGTGATTCCTGCATCCAGTGAGGATTGTCTCGTGTTATGGCGATGTATTGATCCGTTGACATAAAAAGTGGCTTCATCAGAAGAAAATGTTTTTTAAAAAGTTGGGATTTTGATCACATCGTAACATTAATTCTTCACAAAATTGCAATAGGCTGTCTGGATCATCTTCGTTTAACTCATGAATTAAGTGCACTTTTTACGGATGATACTTTTCTTTCTTAAATAATTTTACAAAACTGTGGCCCACGTTGTTATTTAGGCCAAGTTGTTTTGGCCTAGAAATATTATGAAGTTCCTCTGCTTCAAGCAACAATTTTAATTTTGTTTGATCGCTTATTCGTTGTCGACCTTCTCGAGATAAATCTTTTACACTTCCAGTTTCCGTAAATTTGGCGACCAATTTACTTTTCCCAGTTGAGTTGATTTGCATTAAGATTTTTGTTAAATTATTTTTACTTAGTAAATGTGTCATTTATTCAAAAAAAAAAAATGTAGGAAGTATGAATGTCTAACAAAAAGAGAAAAAAAGCAAAGGTTGCCATTTAAAAAAATGATGTCATTGGGCAAAAACCAATTATGTCATTAAAAAAAAATTCGCCAGAAGACCAGTCCGAGCGATTTTTCTTAAAAACATTATTTATCACCATCAAACTTTATCACCACACGTATTATTTCGTCAGTCGTTCCGTGCTCATATGTCCATTTTTAAAAACAGAAAACAACTTACAAATCATTCCATGGGACGGAGCACATTCACGATAATATTTACGTAACTTTTCCTCGGTCTCATTAATTGTTTTTCCACGTAAAAAATAATGTTAAATTAACACTCATTTTTCTCCATATTTACACTACAATAAAAACAGTTTCCTTTGAATAAGTATAAAACACAACCTATCTGCGTGATTTGTTTGGAATTTTGACAATAGACATCAGAAACATGGCGGAAGTCAGCATCATAATCACCGTACCGAAAGTGTAGCCAACCTTTGAAAAGTCACTCTTGCGTCAAACCGCCTTTGTAATAAAGCACAGTTAGCCAATTTTAATAGGTGACTGTATCTGAAATAGGTCGTCCTTATGAACTTAAAGGTTCAAGAAGTTTTTAACTTTATTGAGAAATTCACTGTTAATCTCAAGAATTCGATATAATTATGAGTATTTCTAAAACTTCAATAAAATTTACAAAATCTGAAGTAGAGTTAATGTCATATATTTTGATAAGATATCAAATGTATACAATCGACCAGTGCCATAATTCGCCATATACTTCGATTACTTATTTCGAATAGTTTTAAATATAAATATCAAAGGGAGCATGTCCTTTAATCGGCGACTGTCTATTCTAATTCTTCGGAGTTGAACGCCGTAGATCCATGCACTTGAGCACAGTGCTTTTTGTATCAATCCCAATAGTTGCAATTTGTGGCGCCGCGCCGCTCGAAATTATCTTAATCCTGGTATGAAACTCGCAACGGAGTTTCGCAGGTAAGCGGAAAGGGACTATGTAATTTGTAGCCGAGTTGCCCAAGTATATCGGAAGTGGCTGTTTCTGTTTTCTATTTGTAAACGGAAATATTAACTTCCGTCGTTGATTGATATGGAAAATAAAAGGTAACTCTAAGGTCCGGTTTATTCACCTTCCAGTAAAGTACCTGTTAGTTACTTGACAATTAAATTTACTTGGCACATTTACAATTTTTGGGTTTATTCTTTTATTTTTAAAGGTCGGTTAGTTACAGGAAAGAACTAGATGTTTTTACAACAGTAGTATGGTTAGGGGAAAATAGAGAAAGATGTAACATACCACTAACACATGGTATAGAGAAGGATGTACAGCTCTCGGTAATTTTAAATTCTGTTGCCGGCATGACAAATGAGTGCATCTAATATAACCTTAAATCTCAAGCGTTTGTTGTGTGTTATCACGTGTTGTCCATTTTTACTTTTTTCATAAACATTATTAATATAAAATACATATTTTAATATAAGAAAGGTATGTTTATATTATTACCTAAATTATGACCTAATCCCAGGCTACAGTTCGCATTTTATTGTCAAAACTTGTTTAATTTCATAGAAAATGGAAAGTAAGAAACGGGTTAGATCGGCAAATTTCTCTATCGAGGAATCAAGAATTTTAGTTGATCTAGTTTTAAAGTACAAGAATGTCATCAAATGCAAAAAGACTAACAGTACAACATGGAAACAAAAGGAGGATGCGTGGTCAGAAGTATCAAAGAAATTGTTATTCAACCCCTTTTTGTATTTTCAATACAAGTAAATAAATATATGTATATATATTCTGTATTAATATTGGTTGTTTTATTATTATATTTATTTTGTACAGAGTTTTTTTAATAATATCTTTTATGTCTAGCATCATATTATAATTTACTATGACTACATGTGAAAATAAAGATGAAATTTTTGTTTAGAACATATACTTTAATAATACAGGGTGGCCCAAAATGACCGAAGAGGGGTTTGAGTTCATTATAACTTCTTATTTAAGACATAATTATTAATTTTTTTTATTTTAAATACAGTATATTAATGGAGAATATTTTTAATTTAATTATGAAAAATTATATCTCGCAATGACCGAAGGGGTTTGAGTTCATTATAACTTCTTATTTAAGACATAATTATTAAATTTTTTATTTTAAATACAGTATATTAATGGAGAATATTTTTTAAAAAATTATATCTCGCAATGGATCGTTGATTTGAGAAATAAAGGTCAACGATTTTGGCACGTTGTTCAATTGTGTACTGTTCCATTTTAAATTCCTTCCTTCCTTCTTCTTTACAAAATACTGAAAACAAAAAAAAAATTATAATAAAAAAGTTATAAGGAATTAAAACCCCTTCGGTCATTTTGGGCCACCCTGTACATAATACTTTATTTACCACACACACAGTATGTAATAAACAATACAAACGAACAAATTCGTCATCATCAAATTTATTAAAATTGTCTTCTATTCGATATCGATTCACTAAATTATTAATATTGACAAAATCGTTGTCTAAAATATCGTCAATGTCTTCAAATAAATCCATTTTACTTGTCAAAATAACTTAATTTTCTACGTGACAGTTCACAAACAGCATGATATTAGTATTACTTGACACTTTATAGGGTAGAGGAGCAGCAAGTAAATTTTCTACCAAGTAAGTAATTTTACTGGGCGGTTAAATTTTACTTGACGGTGAATAAACACTTAATCTGGCAAGTAAGGCTTTATCTTACAAGTAGCGTTACGCGATACTTTACTGGAAGGTGAATAAACCGGCCCTAAAAGAGTTATGTTTGTCCATATCGTACAACTATTTCCAGGTGGGATAGAGAATTCCAAAGAGGAAATTTTACGCTGAAGGACTAACATGCGAAGTTATTTCTTAAGGAAATGTCAACCAAATATGAAAAATTTAAAAACGGATTCAAGAACTTTGAAAAGTATTACAAGCATTATAAAATAAATCAACAAAAACTATGTCTATAATACAAAAAAATAAGATGAAAGCTATGTGGCAACTCATACATAAGAATACCTGTAACAATAAAACTGTTGTTCTACCCCATACTTTTGCAAAAGAAGTGGATATATGTACAACATTTAATAACTATTTCTCTGCAGTTCCTTCAAATATTGTTACTACTAAGTTTTCTAGTAATTAAAACTTGTCAAATATTAGTAAATATTTAATTAATTTCCATCAACTCAGGTGACAAGCTTAGATGTTATTGAGTGTGTGAGAGGCTTAAATTCATCAAATACGCCTGATGAGAACAATATATCTTGAATTTTGTTGAAATGTTGTATAGAACATGTTGCCGCACCTTTGTGCCATATTATCTCTTTATCTTTCCAGAAGGGAATACATACTTCCTTCAAAATTAAAAAAGTCTATTGTACATCTTCTTTATAAGAAAGGTGACATAAACTCTATTGATAACTACAGACCAATACTGCCTACATTTTCCAAAGTGTATGAATATTTGATGAATAAAAAATTAATGTCTTTTCTAATTAGAAATAACATACTAAGTGAGACAGCATGGCTTTATGCTTGGTAAAAACACCGATACTGCTCTGTATACCTTATTAACTGCTATATATAAAAATTTGGATAGTAGGGTTGTTTATTGATCTATCCAAGGCATTTGACTGCCAATCATAAATATTTGTTGTACAAGTTGGAAAGGATGGGCGTTAGAGGGATTGGTCACGACTAGCTTCGACCATATTTAAATAATCGAACGCAAAGAGTACGTTGTGTAGGCAATACATCTGCGGATATAAGTATTGATATCGGGGTTCCACAGGGTTCAATCCCTGGCCCAACACTATTTTTAGTCTTTTTTAATGACATCTCTTCATCTCTTGAGGGAATTAACTGTACCGTCATCAATTACGTCGACAATGTAAGCGTAATTATTACGGGAGACACGATACATGAGCTATGTCAATTAAGTGACCTTGCATATGACAATTTATGTCTATAGTTTGAAGCTAACAGACTTTCTGTTAATAAAGAAAAAACAGCTTGTGTTATATTCCAAATATAAAATCGAATTTGGTAACAGATATAGAAATTGGATTAAATTGTCACCGGAAAATCATATTCAAAATTTATGTCAACGATTGGGTAAAATATGTTTTGCATTGAGGTCCCTGAAAAGAACATACAGCTCGGATATATTAAAAACTTCTTGTCAGTTCTGCGATATGGCATAATACATTGGGGGTGTTCGTCGTCGAGCCACAGAATATTCTTAATGAAAAAAAGAGCGATGCGTATAATTTTCGGCCTAAGGACAGCAGAGTCGTGCAGTTCTTTGTTTGAGGAACATAAGCTTCTCACTTTCTATGACTTATACATACTTAATGTACTGTGTTTTGTGCATAGGTGTTAGCTAATTTTAATAAAGAGAAGGTAGATCATACATATAACACGAGGCAGGATAATTATTTGTAACCACCGAAACATAATACTTTCTTTTACCAGAAGGGATTAAAGTTTAGAGGATGTATCCTCTACAACAAATTACCAAAAGAAATAAAAGCAATTAACAGTTTTTATTTATTTAAGAGAAGTGTCAAGGAATGTTTACTGCATGTTCATTATTACACAATAAATGATTATTTGGCAGCATTTCCATAATGTTCACAGATATTATAATTGTAACTATTACATATTGTTTGACGTTTTCCAACATGTTATCGTGCTGTATCTATATTTTCTCATATTTTGCTGTACGAAGCATGTCTTCGAAATAAAGTGATTATTATTATTATGGTAGGACGGGAAGGCCACGATCGTCAGTTACAGACGGAAACTTTACTGCTGTGAGGTAAATGCTTGACGAAAATAGGTAAGTGACCCACCAGCAGATAGAGGATACCTTGGACCTAAATGCACCAGCAATTCGTTCGATTCTGCATTATCATTTGCACGTGAAGAATCTTTATTGTCTCTGGGTGCCACATAGACTGTCTGAAGAGCAAATGACACGACGTGTGACTTGGTGCAGGAAGATGGTACAAAGTTTATTGAGGGACAATCTCGGTATGTGAACAACATCATGACAGGCGACGAGACTCGGCTGTACTATTATGATGTATCGACCAAGACAGAAAACAATGTTTGAGTCTTTGATAATGAGGACACACCCGTAACTACCAGAAAATCCCGATCTATTAAGAAAATTATAGCTGTATTTTTCAAATCGAGTGGAATTGTAGATCGTGTCGTTTTGGACACATAAGAAAACAGTAACAGCGAAGTGGTACACTCTGAAGAACCTGCGGCCAAAACCAAGAATGGACTGAAGGACTGAAACTTCTTGAGCACCCTCCTTACAGTCCAGACCTTGCTTCCTGCTACTTTGCACTGTTCTCGCATGTGAAAATGAAGCTGAAAGGGAGGCGGTTTTCCACTGATCAGGACCTTCAGAAGATTTGAGGCAACGATTGTGCCTTACTCCCTATTGCAGAGCTGATTTAAAGATGGATGGAGAGGTGTATTGAATGTGCCGGAAATTACTTTGAAAAAATTTAATGAATAAAGCTGAATTGCAAAACTTTTCTAGTACCCTTTGTATTTTACGTTTATATCAAGACGATTCAAAGCATAATGCCAAAGTTACACAAAACTGGTGTACTAAAAATTAAATTCTAGTATGTGATTGGTCTTCTAATATCCTGGTTTTTAATCAATAACAGACCTTTGGGTCTTCATTCAGAGATAATGTTAAGTTAGTTTTAATAAGTCGAAAATTTCTTTGGGCGCTTACTGCACTTATATAATGATGTGACTGTAATTCGAATCTCTTTGATACCCCAGTTCATGTTCAGATTTTTGGAAATGCGTTTCGTATTTATGGCACAATTAAGTGTAAAATCAAAATATATTTCAAATCCTAAATGTTTTAGGAGATTTTCGTAGTCTTTTCTCCAACTTAGAATAATGTTTTTACCATTCTCCATACGTTGTGAGACCATGTACTTTCAAAAATTATATACTGTTTTAGGTATTGTGTTATTCATGAATACTACAATTAGAATATTTAAGAATTATTGAACTATACCAGGACGAAATTACTTTCTAAACTGCCGATACTAGACATATGTATTTCTCACGAATATAAATAAATCATTAGTTCGTAATCTATCAAGTTAAGAATTATAGTTTATTAGTAAGCTTATTTATTATCTCCATAAAAATAAGGCTTTCCCCCCTTTTCTTCCACATGACCTGTGATAATGAAAAGCCATCAAGGATATTTCAGAAAATTTATTTTCCACAATTTATTTCTGCGAAAGAAAAATTTTAAAATAATTTTATTTATAGGAATCGATTGCGACAAAGCGAGAAGAGAGGAAGAGAGACTGATGTTGAGGGACGCAAACGAATGGTTGGCAACGAAAAGTCCCCTCGTGGACGTTCCTAATCCTAAAACAGGGGCAACAGCTCTACACGTCGCCGCCGCCAAAGGATACATCAACGTGATAAAGTGAGTTCTTATTATGTATTTAGCTTTCACAATAATCTTCAAGACATACAAAATAAACAAGCTTTACACTTTCGTTCATGTAATAATAAATTTAACTGCGATGCAATATTTATGGTAATATGTATGTTTATAATTAATAAGAGTTAGTATACTATTAACATAATATTTAACGATTAATAAAACTATAAAAATATAAAGAAAGAGAATAAAATATAATATACACTACCGCTCAAAAGTATTTGGGCACCCTCATAAAATCATAGTGGCAGAAATAATTAAAAAATACAAACAAAAATGTGAACATACATATATACAGGATGTCCAGAAACTCTCCTGACAAACGAAGACCGGAGATTCCTCTGATAATTTTAAGACAATTAAACCCAAATTCACCTAGTCCGAAAATGCTTCCTAAGGGAGCTAGAGTTCTTTGAAGATGGCGCCTTGTATTTATTTTTTTTAAAATTCCTCCAGAACGCTTCTATTTAGAAAAACAAAAACTGGTATGCTTATTTATCCTCCAGAGATGAATCGATTCCATTAATTGCGAATTTCTAGTACCGGTCATAGGCGTCCGTTTTGGGTAGGTCAACGGTTATTTTAAGGCATAACTTTTTTGTCTTTAACTTTTAAGCATTTGTAACACTAGATTATTAAATTTTCAGGTATTCCAGTACTAAAATGTACTCTTACTTTAAGTCGGTAGAATACACCGTTTTCTAGAAAAATCGATTTGTAAATTTTTCGTTTTTTCTTCATTAAAGTTCATTTTATTATGTACCTACTTATTTTTAGCCACGAGGTTGGCTTGGACTATCAAGGCATGGATGAAAATTAATTTAATAAATTAAAAACAAATTATTTATTACAATGGAACGAAACTAACAAAAAAAGAACAAGTATCAAAGGTAGATTGTTACAAAAGTTGCTCGATGTGATGACCATTAGTCTCTATGCATAAGTTTACCCTTTTGCTTAGAGAACGCCGAATTCTTGCAAAAATTCCAAAGTTATTTCTAAATTCGTTGCAAGCATCTTGTATCCTTAGCCAGAGTTGTGCGCGATTTTGTATCGGAACGGAATAAACAAATGCTTTTATGTATCCCCAAACACAATAATCGCAAGGATTCAAATCCGGCGACCTTGCTGGCCAAGCAGCTGGACCGCCTCTTCCAATCCAATGGTCTTCGTAGTTATTATCTAGAAAGTCGCGTACATTACTGCTAAAGTGGGCCGGACAGCCGTCCTGTAGAAACCATAAGTTTTGCCGAATATTTAAACGCACCTCATCTAACAAATCAGGTAAAATATTTTGTAGGAAATGTAAGTAATCAGCACCATTTAAACGAGCAGGTAATTCCACAGGTCCAAGTAGATAATCGTCAACTACTCCTATCCAGACGTTTATGCTAAAGCTATGCTGATGCTTAAATTCTTGAACAACGTGGGGATTGTCACCAACGTACGAATAATAATGTGCATTATGTACATTAAAAATTCCATTTTTTGTGAATGTAGCTTCGTGACCAAAGAAAATGTTCCGGAAGAAATCTTCATCTTGATTTTTCTGATTTTGTAACCATCTAGCGAATTCTACGCGAGCAGGAAAATCTCCTTCTAGCAGTGCTTGCACCTTTGTAAAATGAAAAGGATATAAATTTTCTTTGTGTAATATATTTCCTACGGAAGATTTTGAAATTGTGGGATACATGGCAAATAGTCGTCGAACGCTAATTTCTGGATTTTCCTCAACTTCCATTAAAATAACATCTTCATGTTCTGCTGTTACATCATTATGTCTCCCTGTTTCATTATTTTTTGGGACCACTGAACCTGTTTCTCTTAATCGTTGATGAGGAGCTGTAAATGTTGAGTGAGTGGGATGCTGACGATTGGGAAATTTTTCAGCGTATCTACGTTGCGCCGCTCGAGCGTTACACCTCATTTCGCCATAAACTAAATGCATATCGGTGTATTCCTCAGTAAAAACCATTTTTTTAAATTGAAATCGTTGTGTTTGAATAACACAAAGTAAAAAATCAAAAGATAAACTTCGCGAACTGACAACAATTTGACAATGAAAAACGTAGGTTTTACTTCTGTTGGCAGTTCAGAGCTAACTATTGCAAAAATTAAAAAATTGAACTTTAATGAAGAAAAAACGAAAAATTTACAAATCGATTTTTCTAGAAAACGGTGTATCCTACCGACTTAAAGTAAGAGTACCTTTTAGTACTGGAATACCTGAAAATTTAATAATCTAGTGTCACAAATGCTTAAAAGTTAAAGACAAAAAGTTATGCCTTAAAATAACCATTGATCTACCCAAAACGGACGCCTATGACCGGTACTAGAAATTCGCAATTGATGGAATCGATTCATCTCTGGAGGATACATAAGCATACCAGTTTTTGTTTTTCTAAATAGAAGCGTTCTGGAGGAATTCAAAAAAAAATACAAGGCGCCATCTTCAAAGAACTCTAGCTCCCTTAGGAAGCATTTTTGGACTAGGTGAATTTGGGTTTAATTGTCTTAAAATTATCTGAGGAAACTCCGGTCTTCGTTTGTCAGGAGAGTTTCTGGACACCCTGTATTTATTGATATACTTACAAAAAGTAACAAATATTTACAATTTTTAAATATTTGTCTCTAGTTTAGCCACATATCAGCGGCAGATGTTGGTCCTAATTCCCGGACTTTCAAATCGAATTCTTCCAACACTAACTCAATTGGATTTAAATCAGGGCTCTGAATAGCCCATTCCATGCCATGACTTCTATTCTTCCATCTTCCATCTTGCTTTAAATATTCTTGAAGAATTTTGAAAGAATGTTTTAGGTCATTATTGGAATACAAATTTTGACCAAAATATGCTTATATTGCTCCTTTTTTTAAAATATTCCGTCGGTTTTAACAATATCACCAACGAGTGTACCACCAAAACATCCCCAAATCATTGTCGAACCATCGCCGCGTTTAACGGTAGGGGTATTTAGTACATTCTTCTGTTGCATGTTACCTATAAATCTTCTCACGAAGACAGGTCTGCGTGAACCAAAAATCTCAAATTTAGACTCGTTAGTCCACAGCACTTTATTCCATTTCTCTACTGTCCAGTGTTGATGTTCACGATCCCGATTAAATCGCTTTCTTTTGTTTTGTAAACGACGCAGCGGTTCTTCGTTGTTATTCGTCCATATTCCAGTCTTCTACTGTCCAGCAGTGATGTTTACGAGCCCAATTTAATCGCCTTTTTTGTTTTGTAAACGTAGCAGCAGCTTCTTCATCGCTATTTCGGCTTTCTGCAAGCGACGTTTTACAGTAAGAACGTTTACAGGATTCTGACGAGTTGTTTTATTTCGACTGCTATTTCCGGTACGGCAAATGTCACTCTTGGTCTCCTATTTCTTTTTTTTATTGAGAAAACTGCTACTTCCTGATCCTTTTATATTGTAATTCACGGTAGAATGATTTTAATTTAATTGTTTGTTAAATCGTTAAATGATCATTACCCAGATTCCAGGAATTTCGAAACCCGGAAATTCTTCCTAAGCTTTTATGGAGAAAAAATGATCGCATTATTGTTTTAAATAGGATAAATAATTCGATAATTATTATTTCATTAGTTTTAAAGTACGTATCTGAAAACTATTTAATGGTAATAAAATATATTTGTTCAATATAGTGCAAGTAATGCGAAAAAACAAGGGTGTCCAAATTGCTAATTTTGTTTGGCTATGAAACGTCATATAAAGAGAGCCCAGTGATCGCTCTCTACATGACATGCGACTACATGGAAATATTAGATATCATGGAAATATTAGATATTAAATTACTTAAAAGTGAAAATACATTTTTTCTTGTGGAGGAGAGACAGTCAGGATTTTCTTTACATTATCTAATACATTCGGCCCAAGTCAATATCAAGTTGTTTCCTTTTAAGAAAAATATGTTTACCCCATGTTAATCTTCTGTCTGCATTACTAAATACTTAACTTCGCTGATTGTGTTTGGGATTCCAGGTTTAGTAGCTTCATTGGATTGGAAATTAGATCTATTTAGATTTATCAAATAGAAAACGCAATGTTGTTTAGTTTCAAAAAATATATTGTATTGTACACACACTACATATATGTTTCACCACACTGTGGCTTCATCAGGTGGATGAATATATACTGTAAACTTGTGTGTATAAGTCGTTGAATTTTGTTATGTGGTCGAAGTTACCTCCATTTCCACTCCGTTGTTTCGTATCTCCCAGGGTTGTGACGTGTTTGTGTCTGATTAATAATTAATCGTGTGTTGTTGTGTTTTTTGTGCGGTCCTGTGTTGTGTGTGTCTAGTCTGTGTGTCAGTCGCTGTTTTGCGTTTAAGTCATATGTGTTCGTTTACTGGTCATCATCACATTTTTTTTTGCGTTTCAGTTATGTGTGTATTTAATGTTTACTGTTGTAGAGTGTTATTATTGTCTGTGTTTGCGTTACGAAGTATTGTATCTGTTCTTTTGTTGCGTTTGTCGAGTGTAGTGTTATTAGCATATTGCCTAAGGCAAGTGCTAATTCGTCAACTGTGTTAAGTGTAGTGTTTTTTTTGTTTTTGAATCCAGGGATTAGTTGTTGGGGGTGGTGCTGGTGTGTATTTAGGTTTGGGTGTGGTTTTGTTTGCAGGGTTGTTTGGGTTGTTAGGACAGTTTATGAATGTGGATAGGTGAGGACCACCGCAGTTTGCACACTTTGGTGGGGTTGTTTTTGTCTTTGTACATAAGTATGTCGAGTGTTCGTCTCCGCATTTCATGCATTTGTAGTTTACATTACAGTTTTTTTGGTGGTGTCCGAAAGTCTGGCATTTGTGACATTGTATTATGTCTGTCCGTTTGTTTAATGGTTCTATTTTAATTGCAAGTCCGCAGCAGTCGCGTATGTTGTAGATTGATTTGTATTGTCTCGTCAATTGGATTAATACAAGTGGTGCTGGTATGCCGTGTTTACCGTTCATGCGTTTAATTTTTAATGTCGGGTAGCCTTGGTCAGTCAAGTCGTCTGTAATGCCAGTGTCTGTAATAAAGATAGGAATGGCCTCGCATAACCACCTTTAGTGTCTTTTCGCTTCTCAATTGAAAAGTGTAAAATTGAATTTGTTCTTTGTCGAGTATGTCTTTAAGCTTTCGGTAGTCTTCGTCAGTTGTCGGTTCGATGTGTATGCCTGGTTTCACAAGTTTGTTTTATACTGTGTTGATGCTGTGTGTTTTAAGTACGTGTCGTATATGTGCCCATTTGTCTTTTTCGGTTATAATTATTGGTGCGATTTTGTGTGGTTTTCGTGTTTAAGTTTTTGTGTTGTGTGTAGTATTTGTTTTGTCACTTACCCTGGGTGTACTGTTTGATGTTGACGGTTGTGGAGTGGATTCTGTTGCGTCTTCTTCCATCTTTTCCATGGCGTTAGCTTTTTCGAGGACACTGTAGGAGTTCTTTGTTTCTATTGGTGTGCTTGCGTGTTCTGTTTTCAGTTTTTTCGCTGTTTTTTTCGGGTTTGTGAATGAGTCGGTGATTATGTTTTCATTTTCCTGTTCCGGTTGGCTTTTTGTCGGTTTTATTGGGCTTGTTTCTTCTGTGTTATGTATGGTAATTTCCAGTTTTGCTGTCGGATTGTCGCGATCTACCATGAATATTTGTGCTTGATTCCGCAAAAGATGTTGGATGTTTTCTTCCTCAGTGGTTTCTTGAATTATTGTTTCAGCGTCTCTTAGTTGCTGATCGGTACATCTTCTTCTGAAGTTGGGTCTCAGCGCCAGATTAGTAATGTAAATCGTATTGTAATTTACTCCTTCTCCGGCCATTTCTTCCGGGTTCGTTTAACGAATGTCGTCGTAGGTTCTCTCAAATACGATACTGCTAGTTCAGATATCGCAGTGAGGACTGTAAACTTACATTTGGTACCTATTTATATAAATAGAAATATAAAAGTGAAAAACAAACAAAAATTCTAATCCGAGAGGGGATGAACCTATTGTAGTTTTATGTTGAGTAGGGGAGAGTGATTTACCTCTACCTGGTCATTTAAAATTATGTCTAAATTATGAAATTTATTAATTTCTAAAGCCTCTAACATATTGAGTTTTTTACTTTTGTCTACTACATGTAATGTTTTGAAATTGGAATTTGGATTATATTCGAAACAGTGATTAGCAAAAGTTGAATCTTTATTTAGATTTACCAGTGGACAGTTTTCCTTTTTTTTTTAATATTGCATAAAAAGTTAACTTTCATTCGTTTTGATTTTCCATGTTCAACAGTTAGCATTTAACACATTTATTTTTTAACGTTAGTTTTTGGTTTTGTAGTTCAGATGCAGCTATCGGTGGTCTAAATGAAGTTCCCTCTAAATTTCTTCTTAAAAAGTTATGCCATTGTTAAAGAGATATCTTTAAATCAGATTTAAAAGATATTTCTTTAATATTTTAATTTCATTTGTTCCAGCGGTTCTAATAATTACTTTATAATAATTATTATTATTATCATTGGCAAATCAAATCTTTTAAAAGAAGGAAATCATGCATACATTCATAAAATACGAGAGAGTTAAGTAAAAATTGAAATTAATCTATGAAGTTTTTGAATTTTTGTACGTACAATAATATAAAATTTAGTACATACTATGTTATTTAGTATCTATAATGAATAACCCATGAGTTATCGATATTATCTTATCTTTCATCGACACTATGGAATTTAAAATTAAATATACGTTTGTAACGAATTAAGGTCACGGTACTTCCGTTACTTTCACACCATTTGTACTTTTTTTTTTATCGAAAAACAAAGTTAGAGATACACTGGTTATATTTTTTCCAGATTCATAACAGATCTACATGAGTCATTAGAAGATACACTTCATAAAGTATATCTTTTCAGTTTGTACTCCCCAAGTGTGAACCGCAATTTGTACTTTATCTCTTTCTAACACACATGAATACGCGCTCTAATAGTACACACGTTTGTCATTTTAAGTTAAGACGTACGTCTTTGAAATATTATATTAAATAAAAAAGATAAGTTGTCCAGGAGATAGTCTTATGATATTCGGCTTGCTGTCAAATTATTTCAATAATGTTATTGACCTTGTTTCCGGTATTCTGATTTCTTGGTTAAACATTCTTCGAATTTGAATATTTAGTTTGTCATAAAAAAATACAAAATCTGTTGTTTTAAGAACAATACTGATATTTATTATCAGTATTGTTCCCACTTTACTCATTATTAGAGCTGAGGATGTTTGCGGTACGGCAGGACCGTATGTAGTGCATCCCCACATTTAACTATTTATCTAAATATTCTCTGAAATGATTTGCCGGATCTCATAAATTAATAGAGTGATATTTTAGTATGCACTGGATATTGTTATTATACAAAATCATAATAGCCATTTGTATTTATGGATCATAAATAATAATACGCATGTATTTGTATTTGGTTGGTAATTCAATTTAAACTTAAAACGATTCGTAATATTTTAACGACAAGCCGTCCTTACAATACATGCATTCGAGACAAAGTGTGCAACTCTACGAATAACTTCCATAATTGATCGAAAATGGACATTTTGGAGCTGAAGTAAAGCCCCTATTCTTAGAAAATTTTATTACTGTCGTTAAGAACTATTATTATAAACAACAAAGGCCTTTTATTAGTGTTGAAGTTTTAGTTTCATTGAATTTCCATGTTGTAAGTAGTCAATTGTAAAGTGTTCATTCACAATATTCTAAAACAAGGTGTAAATTTAACTAAAATCCAGAAAAACACATTCTGATAATATATTACTAGATTAGAAGCTGTGTTTATTACTATTTATTATATTATTTTTATAACCAAATGCAATAAAAGCTACGAAAACAAAAGAAACCTCGATTTATTAAAATCTTGTCACACAGCCTTTCAAAGCCTGGCAGCACATATTTTGCATATATTTTATATATACTACCTACTTGAACTAGGTGAATGTAGTTAGAAGTTATAACTTATAACTTCTAACTTCATTTCAGCACATATTTTGCATATATTTTATATATACTACCTACTTGAACTAGGTGAATGTAGTTAGAAGTTATAACTTATAACTTCTAACTTCATTCACCTAGTTCAAGTAGGTAGTATATATAAAATATATGCAAAATATGTGCTGCCAGGCTTTGAAAGGCTGTGTGACAAGATTTTAATAAATCGAGGTTTCTTTTGTTTTCGTAGCTTTTATTGCATTTGGTTATAAAAATAATATAATAAATAGTAATAAACACAGCTTCTAATCTAGTAATATATTATCAGAATGTGTTTTTCTGGATTTTAGTTAAATTTGCACCTTGTTTTAGAATATTGTGAATGAACACTTTACAATTGACTACTTACAACATGGAAATTCAATGAAACTAAAACTTCAACACTAATAAAAGGCCTTTGTTGTTTATAATAATAGTTCTTAACGACAGTAATAAAATTTTCTAAGAATAGGGGCTTTACTTCAGCTCCAAAATGTCCATTTTCGATCAATTATGGAAGTTATTCGTAGAGTTGCACACTTTGTCTCGAATGCATGTATTGTAAGGACGGCTTGTCGTTAAAATATTACGATTCGTTTTAAGTTTAAATTGAATTCACAACCAAATACAAATACATGCGTATTATTATTTATGATAAATTATGATCCATAAATACAAATGGCTATTATGATTTTGTATAATAACAATATCCAGTGCATACTAAAATATCACTCTATTAATTTATGAGATCCGGCAAATCATTTCAGAGAATATTTAGATAAATAGTTAAATGTGGGGATACACTACATACGGTCCTGCCGTACCGCAAACATCCTCAGCTCTACTCATTATTATTATTTTGACATGTAGGTTATGTATATGCTTTCTTTGGTTATATTGCAAGTAACATAATAAAATTTTAACAATATTGCGAAACATGACGTTTATATTTTATGATGACGATTGTTTCCGCGATTGAATACTGACTTCATTTGACTCTGAAGTACTGATTTGAATCACATGCTTTGAATTTGACCTTGAACCGAAAATATATCCTTTATAAAGTATATACAGGGTGAGTCGTGAGGAATCGACCAAACTGTAGGAGTGTATTCTACAGGTGAAAGTAATGTAAAAAAAACTCAAATGTTGCTATCCGATTTTTATTTGTTTTCGAGTTATAGCGTAATTAAAAATAAACAAAATTTCATACATTGAAGTTTTTGTATTTTATTGGTATATCGTCCTTTATAATATATTTTCAAAAATACCGCCATTTATTTCAAAACATTTTTTACATCGTCTACCAATGGCGCTGGTTGCGTTCCTGATTGCGTCAGGTTGATGTTTGATATTGTCAGCAGCATTCATAATCCGCTGAATTAGTGCATCACGAGTGTCCACTTTTACTTGATATCGAGTGGCGTGAGGTCTGGAGACCTAGGAGGCCAACCAATGTGACTGCCATGTCCAATCCAACTCCCTGGAAACCTTTCAGCCAAATGTTGCCTGACTGCACGAGCGTAATGTGCAGGCGCTCCATCGTGCTGGTAGAAGATTTGGATTCTGATGTTTATGGGAACATCCTCCAGCAGTCCGTGCAGTTCATTTTTAAAAAAATGTAAATAGGTGTCTCCCGTGAGGCGATTCTCAAAAATGTAAGGACCAATTAAAAAACCATCGTCTTCTTCTACTACATCCAGAATATCTTCTACTTCTTGTAATTGTTGTCGACTGCCTCATTCAGATATTATGTTTACACTGGGAAGCTTTCCGGTCGCGCACAATGTGTTGAATACACTAATAAATACAGTTTTATTAGGATGTCTGTGATGTGGAAACCGTTGACGATATTCATTAGCAGCAGCTGTAGCATTCCCATCACAAAATTCATAAACAAACACCATATTAGCATATTCTAAATTAGAATAAGTGTGTGGCATTTTAGTTTGTTACACTATAGTCGTACAAACGTCAAGTCAATGTCACAATACCCGAACACAATGTTATAATTTACTCCAAGGTATAGGGAACATCTTTTATGATGGCAGCGACCTCACTATATCAACGATGAACTAGAGGTAGTGACATTAGACGCATTAGGCATACAAACCACTCTACACTATTTCTCGACTGCTTTCAATGTCACTACCGCTAGTTCGGAAAACCACGAACAGGTAGCGCTTCAGCTAGGAAGACTTCCCTATAATGAATTGCTACCGGGGTTTCACTGTTTTTACGAATACATACATAAACATGGTATACTAAATCTACATTTTTAATTACGCTATAACTCGAAAACAAATAAAAATTGGATAACAACATTTGAGTTTTTTTACATTACTTTCACCAGTAGAATACACTCCTTGAGTTTGGTCGATTCCTCACGACTCACCCTGTATGTATCTAACTAGGTACTAAATATAAAATTTAATTAATTCGTTACCCCTGATCCAAAATATTTGGGTAGATCATTATGTCCGTAACTTTTTGAATGAAAGATAGTTTTTTCGGCAAAAAGTGTTTTCTTTCTCAACACATCTGCTTTCAGCTCAATTTTTCTCCAATTTTTTGAACCCAACTTTATCAATACGGATTTATGAAGTAACGACGTCGTTACTTCATAAACCCGCATTGATAAATTCGTTAGACAGAAATGCATGCGTCTGTGGTTAAAGTTAACGCTAGTAAATACGTGCTGTATGTCCATGTATACAGATACGCCTTTACGCATTTTTATATCATTTGTAACAACGCTTGATTGCGACCTCTCGCATCGATATACTAGATTTTTCTTATTTTTTTTGGTAAATAAGCCTAGAATAAAATCCAATATGAAAGATGTCTTTTTAGTGTTGCATATAACCATAAAATCAAACAGAGCAGCGACTCAAAGTGCTTTATTGCTTTTTAAAATGTTTTCCATAAAAATTGATATACTTCTGCATTCGTTCAAACCAATTGGTAAAGCACTTATTCCAGTCTTCAGTTGGGGTAGTCAAAATTGCGGTTTTGAAGGCATCTACTGCTTCTTCCGGCGATTGAAATCGTCGACCACGCATTCTATTCTTGATCTTTGAGAACGTAAAAAATTCGTTGGGACTTGGGTCGGAACTATACGGAAGATGATGTAATAATTCGATATTTTTCTGCTCCCAAAACTCAATTGTCTTTTGAGCTGTGTGGGATGTCGCATTGTCATGATAACCGCAAAGATAACCGTTGTGACAATCTTTTTCGATACAGTTCGCGAACGGATAACTTTTGTCGGATTCTCTTGAAACACCCAAACAACGGACTGACATTTATTTTCGGGTTCATAGGAATAAAACCATGATCCATCGTCGCTCACAATACTATAGAGGTTTTTGAGTTTCCGTTATTGAACCGGCTCAAAGTTTTTCGCCATCAATTAACTAAATTTCTCACATCCAGTTCATCATGTAGGACCGTTTGGATTGAGGCCTGTGGTTGTCTCAATTTATCTTCATTTCCATCTATCTTCCTCAATCAGGCGATGCACAGCATCAATGTTTTTCTGGGTGACTGTTGTTCTTGCCGGACCTGTTCTGGGATTGTCGCTGATACTGAAATTCATAGCACCAACGTGAAATTGTCGATTGATGTGGTGCTTTATCTTTAAAAACTGAAACCAACACAGCAAGACTATGTTGTTAATCCTCTCCGAAAGTCGTAAAAATTTATTACTCGACTCAGTTCCATTTTTCGGACAACTTATAAACTTTCAAAATTTACTATAACTAAATCACTTGCCGTATCTTGATGAAACTTGTAGATTGCAGTTAACGAAAGATTGATATTAATTTCGACACCTGATGTTTTATTACTGGCGCCCTCTATAAGGCTATATGCAAAACAAAAGTCATCCTTCGTAAAACAAAAGTAAAACGTAAAACAAGTTTGAAATCACTCATAATTTAATGAATATAAAAAGAATTCTCACAAATATTATAAAAATAAAACAATATTGGATTAAAGTTGAAGCTAAATTGAAAGGTTAATTTATGTTTTAGCTTCTGCTGCTTGCACTAAATTGAGTGTTGTTAATCCATTTTACTTAATATACTTATTTAAGCACGCAAATCTTTATTATTTAAATTAAACTATATAATAACTATTATATAATAATATTTTAGGACTCTTCTTCAATGCGGAGCCGATGTGAATAAACACGATAGTGACGGATGGACTCCTTTACATGCAGCCGCCCATTGGGGACAAAAAGAAGCCGCGGAACTCCTAGCGAACAATGCTGCGGATATGGACGCTCAAAATTTCGTTGTATGTGTAATACGTATTTTTTAATCTTCAAAATTATCAGTAATTTTCTCACTTGAATGCTTAGAAAAAAATTCGTATTAGTAATAATAATACAGTTTATTTTTATTAAATTGGTTTGCCCGAATAAAAATGCGGGCGGCTAAAAACAAAAGAAGATAAATTACCTAAAATGCCTAGTTCAGCTGACGAAGCAGAAATTGATTATAAAAAACTATACCTAAATTGGAAAGTATATTATGACAAAACGATCGCTTAAGTTTATTAAATTTGCATTTCTTTTTAATGCGACTCACATCTAAAATAGTTCTTTTATTGGTATTCAACTTCTTAGTTTTTTCTTTTTAAATGTGCTGCGTTTGTGCGCAAGAGAACTTGCTCAATTGATATTGTTTAATTGAATTTTTTTGTTTGTCGTATTTAGAGGTAATAATCTAATGCTTTTATATTGATTTCGTTATATGAGATCAATTTTTATCTGATTTGTCATTCAATTATGTATCTAAATATATCATAATGTACTTCAAAAGTATATTCGCAATATAACTAACAGAACTGAAATAACAAATAATACGTTAATAGTCGTAATACCGGGTGAGCAATATTAAGTTTCCGCAATTGGCTATAGAATGTTTAGATTTTCATCAATGTATTATTAGCTATATTGTTTACCCTTCTTGATATTCGTCATTTCTGACAGATTCACATTAGGCCGACATAATTGTTCAATTGACAATTCAATGGCACGAGGCATTTATATATTTTGTTAAAAATATTTCATAAAATGAATTTCAGTTTGTACAGCCCCGGATTAACATAAAACAGTATGTTCATTTAAAATAATGATTACACAAGTTTACAAATTCCGGTCAACTTTTGGATCAGAGCAGATGAGAACAAATCTTGACGTTATTTGAGGTGCTGAATTCAAATCCGGGTTCCGTTTTTCAAAATTGGTTCTACTTTGTGAGTTTGCGCATGTTGGCAGCACTGCGCTATTATAATGACAGTCAGCTGTTGGCGTCGCTAGAAACAATATTTAATTTGTATTTTTAAAGTTTTTTTTGAATCCAAAACGTGTGAAAATGCAAAGACAGAATTGTAAAGTTGATTCAAAGTGTTTTTGTTATGTTTGCGGATGTTATATGATCAGAAAAAGTGGCAAAGTTATTACTAATGTGATCAGAAATGCATATTTTTATTATTTTGGTTTCTCTGTATCAAACACTCACAAGCCGTGGGTACCGAAATTGTTTTGTAACGCGTGTAGCACAATATTATACAAGTGGTCACGCGGTAAAAAAGTATGTTTTTCATTTTCATTGCCAATGTTATGGAGAGAGCCGAAAAATCATGTAGATGATTGTTACTTTTGCTTGATGAATGTCGTCGGTGTAAATGCAAAAAAAACTATCAAAATATAAATATCCTGAAGTATCATCAGTGCCTAAGCCAGTTCCCCGTGCGAGCAATGATCCTTTGCCAATTTGTCCAGGTACGATTGCAAATTACATGGAAACTTGTAGTTAATCACCGACGAACAGTGGAAGCGATTTTAACATGGAGGAAAAACATTTAGTTTCGCAAAGTGAACTCAATGATTTGGTTCGTGATTTGAATTTATCGAAACAAAAATCAGAATTGCTCGCATCACGGATGCAGGAGTGGAAATATCTTGGCACTCAAACAAAAGTCACTGTATATAGAACCAGAAATGAGGCGCTTTTACCGTTTTTCAAAAAAGAGGAGAATATATGCTTCTGCTATGACATCAACGGTTTGTTTGTTGCGATGAATACACATATGATGTAAATGAATGGCGTTTGTTCATAGATGGTTCAAAATACAGCCTGAAAGCTGCTCTGATACACAATGGAAATATAAAACCAACAATTCCGATTGCCCATGCAGTACAAACGAAGGAATGCTACGATACAATATGTAAAATTTTTATCAAGATAAAATATAAAGAGCATCAATGGAAAATTTGTGGCGATTTGAAGGTTTGAAAATAAATTTCAATTCAATTTTAAAGAATAAATGATTTATATACTATTCCTACAGGTTATTGGTCTCTTGATGGGGATGCAATCTGGTTTTACCAAATTTTGCTGTTTTTTGTGTCTGTGGGATAGCTGTGCAACTGACCAACATTATGTGAAAAAGGATTGGCCCAGCCGTACTAATTATGAACCAGGAAAACAAAACGTCTCTTCTATACCACTTGTGAACCCACAGAACATTTTCTTGCCACCTCTCCACATAAACCTTGGCCTTATCAAAAACTTTGTCAAAGCGCTCGACCGTGAAGGACCGGCTTTTGAGTACTTGACCAAGTTATTTCCCAAGTTGTCGTACGCCAAAATCAAAGAGGGAATATTTGTCGGACCTGATATTCGAAAATTAATGGCCGACAGAAACTTTACAAAATGTTTAACGCCCAATGAAGCAGCAGCATGGGAATCATTTCAAGATGTTGTTCACAACTTTCTCGGTAACCGCAAATCCCCGGATTTCAAGCAGATAATCGACAGTTTGTTGCAAAATTATTGCAAGATTGGAGCTGGAATGTCTCAAAATACATTTTCTGCATTCCCATCCCGAATTTTTTCCTGAAAACTTGGGTGATACAAGCGACGAGCAAGGAGAGCGACTACACCAAGATTTGGCAAAAATCGAAAAACGATACCAAGGATTTTGGGACGAGGGCATGATGAGCGACTACTGTTGGACTTTAATGCGTGAAACAGATCCCAAACAGTACAAGCGACTCAGTTCGACTGCTCTTCATTTCTAATTTAACACTTTTTAATGAATAAAATGGAGATTAATTGTAAAAAATTGTAAAAATTGTGTTTATTTAATATCTCGAAAACTAGAACCAAAATAAAAAACGGAGTGCAGATTCGGATTCAGCGCCCCAAATAACCATAGAAACAGCTTTTGGTTGCTTAGATCCAAAACCGTGTATACTTGTGTTATTACTCTACTCGGTACAGTTGCGGCCAAAAAAAATGGGACAGCTGTTGTTGCCTAGTGTAAATGCACCCGTCTATGTTTCCGGCAAAAAGGGATGATTTTGTCGCAAGGTTACTAAATGTATAAGGCTGTCTCCACAGATCACATACTTATATATATACCCTACTTAATACCCTATCCTTTGGCAAATTTAAGAGGGAATATTCAAGAGGGTTGTTGCGGGGTTTACTGGATGTATGCAACTTATATTACAAGAAACGCGAACAGTTGTCCAGTTCGCTAGTCCTTGACGGCCAGCTTGTTTGTTTTCACATTGCATTGAGCTTGTCATTTGTGGTCTTGAATTTTTGACAAATGGATTGCTTTTATAAATAATGCGAGTTCTATTGGGAGGTCAAGATAGCATTTATGTAAATCAATTTATGTTTGCGTAAAGCATCTTCCAAAAGATCTTGCTCGTGTGACCAATAGAGTGTTAGTTTTGACTTTTGGGACTGTCATATCCATAAAAGGCAAATTACTGACATTGTAAGTAATTCAATTACTAATATTTTTATATACAGATGGTGCCTTTGCATGAATTTAATATTAAACCGGCAAGTTTAAAATAAATGTTTCTGAAGAAAGTGGACACAATTAAATTATATAGGTACTTATAATAAGTATAAAAAACGTATCAACAGAAGAAACCCTCAAATGTAATGTTTTATGTGTATGTTATAACAAGCATGTCTTATAATTATAAAGTTTTCTTAAATATTCCTTGGTTTAATTTTTTTTTCTCCAACATATACTGTGTATTTTTGAATTTCTTTTTCCTCAAAACCTTTAGTATGTTCTGAAAAATCGCAAAAATTAAAAATCCGTAAGATAAAAACATCAATGAAAACGAATTTGAGTAAACTATCCATATGCCTTATTGTGGTTTTTGTGTTTATTTTTAGCTGCAGTAATTCAAGTTCCGTTATTGCCGTTACAAAATACATATAAAATGTACAGTATTGTACAGGGTGGGCCAAAATGACCGAAGGGGTTTGAGTTCATTATAACTTCTTATTTAAGACATAATTATTAAATTTGTTTAATTTTAAATACAGTATATTAATGGAGAATATTTTTATGAAAAATTATATCTCGCAAGTGGTGGCCATTTTCTGCTTCGCATATTCGTGCTCTTTCCAAAACATTTTCCATAACCTTTCGCAAAACTTCAGGTGTTATGTTGTTGATTTCGTCGCGTATATTATTTTTTAATTGCTGTATGGTTCGAGGCTTATTAATATAGACTTTTCCTTTCAAATAACCCCAAATGAAACAGTCTGAAGCGGTTAAATCCGGTGAACGCGGAGGCCAATTAAAATCGCTTGTACGGGAAATAATTCGTTCACCAAAGATGTCGCGTAAAAGAGCCATTGTGTCCCTCGCAGTGTGCGCTGTGGCTCCATCCTGTTGGAACCATACTTGCGGATGGTTTTCGACGGCTGGCCTTAAAAATTTTTCCAACATTGTCCGATATCTAACACCAGTGATGGAAACGGCGACACCGTGTTCATTTTCAAAAAAATATGGGCCAATTATCATTTCCGACGAAACACCGCACCAAACGGTACACTTAAGTGGGTGTAATTCTCGCTGTTGAACTACTCTTGGATTTTCCGTAGCCCATATCCTGCAGTTTTGCCTATTAACGAACCCATTTAATTGGAAATGGGCTTCGTCGCTCATAATTAAATTATGAATAAAATCATTATTTTCTTATGCTTTTTGACGAAAATAAATTGCATAATCAAGTCGTTGCTGGTAATCTGTCTGTATCAATTGTTGGACAAGCTGAATTTTGTATGGAAACATTCTTATTGTATGCAAAATTCTCTGCAGCGACCCTCTTGAGAGGCCAAGTTGTGTCGAACGTCTCCTGGTTGACGTTTCTCCATATTCCCGAATACTCTCCTGTACCCGTTCAATATTGTCATCCGTGTGCACCGTTCGTCGTCTGCCGGCACCAGGAAGGTTCCTTACTGCCCCTTGTTCTCGAAAATTTGCAACCAGACGGTTTATTGTTGACTCTGAGGGTCCAACCCGCACATTAAAATAACGACGATATGCACGCTGAGTCAAAACAATGGATCGTTGATTTGAGAAATAAAGTTCAACGATTTTGGCACGTTGTTCAATTGTGTACTGTTCCATTTTAAATTCCCCAAGTCTTCTTTACAAAATACTGAAAACAAAAAAAAAATTACATATAATAAAAAAGTTATAAGGAATTAAAACCCCTTCGGTCATTTTGGGCCACCCTGTATATCGACAGTTTACTAATATATATGTGGCATTCCAAATAAGAATAAACCATTGGGAAAGATAGGGATTAAAATAGGAGCTTGTGATTGGCTAAAATAGTGGCCGCTTTTATGCAAGTTTATTTTGTTCTGTCAAATTTGCTTTTTGGTGTCAGTGGCTGTCAGTACTGATCAGTATTTCTGTCAGTGCTAGTCAATTGCGTGTTTTAGTAGTTGTTTATTGTGGTATTTATTATTAATATTCGTTAAAAATAGTTCTTTATAGAGATTATGAAGTGAAAAACTCATTTTCTAAAGATACTTTATCACTTTCGTGAATTTTTTTAAATAATCACAAACGTTTTAGAGCATGGATGACGCAGCTTTACCAGGTCTATAAAAAAATCGTAAAGGAAAATATAAAAAGTGGTCAGAGGCAGGTGGCTTATAAAGTGTATTTTCAGAACAAAAGCTAATATGTCCAAAACAGCTGCTGTTCGTCAAACTTCAAGGGAGGTAGGGATTAGTAAGAATACTGTTTTGGACATTGTTAAGGAAATTGAAATGTCTGGAGTTACACATTCTCCTTTAAGAAAACGAAGTTGCACAGATGCTTGCAATAAATTGGATAAAGTATTAAAAAGTATGATTAGAAGGCATGTGCATTCATTTTTCTTTAAAAATGAGTTACCGACTTGCACAAAAATATGTGAAACTATTAAAGGGGATGCCAGTTTATCTCCTTTAAAACGAACATCACTTTGGAGAATCCTAAAGAAACTAGGATTCAAGTGGGAAAAACGCACACGAAACAACATATTAATTGAACGAAATTATATAATCATATGGAGAGAGTATAAGAATGTTTCGTGCAGATTGGAGAAAATCTATTATTTACATGAAACATGGGTGAATCCAGGTTACATAAAATCAAAATATGGAAAGATATGGTACTTAATCCAAGGTAAGCATTTGTTGAAGGTCTTTCTAGTGGTTTAAAAGATCCATCTAGCAAAGGAAAGCAACTAATTGTGCTTCACATTGACAACGAAACTGATTTTATGAATAGGGGTTTATTATTTGAATCCAAGAAAACTGGAGATTATCATGAAGATGTGAATAGTGAGGTGTCCATCGCATGGATGCAAAATATATTACCTTTTCTTGAACCCAATTGTGTTATAGTAATGTATAATGTGCCCTTCATTCTACTAAAACAGAAAAGTCACCTACTTCTTCATCATGGAAAAAGGAGGTGCTTACTGAATGGCTTTTAACAAAACGAATTTTAGCTGAAAATACTATGATACAGGTTGAATTGTTTGAGCTTGTAAAAAATTACGCTTGCTATCATCCATTTCATACGTGGTCGATGAAATAGCTATAGAAAGTGGTCGTACAGTTTTACGTTTTCCTCCATATCACTGTAATCTGAATCCCGTTGAACTTGTATGGGCTCAAGTTAAGCATCATGTTGACGCAATAATAAGGCATTTAAATTGGACGAAGTAAGAAATTTATTATTAAAAGGATTAGACATGGTTGATGCTGACACATGGAAAAATAGCATTCATCACGTTATAACACAAGAAAACAAGATGTATGGTATAGATAATATTGTTGAAAATGTGTTAGAAAATTTCACGTTTACTGTAAATACTGAGTCACTGAACGAACACATATTTAACCAAGTACTGAAACTAGAAAAATGCTTACGCTTTACCTATCTTTGGACCTTAAATTCCTGTTTTACCATTTTTAATATGTACTTACTTATTTTAGTAAAATGAAAATATTGTTAAATAAATACCTTTTTTGGATGTATAAACTTTTTTATCCAAATTATGTGAAATGATGTGTATTTGTAAAATGCTATATTTGTTAAGTAAGCACTAATGTTAAAAGATACACAAATATAATGATATTTATAATACACTGTCACCATCAATCCTTTAAATTTATTAGTTTTACATCTACACAAAAGTTTTGTTCTCTGGTAAAATCAAAGTAAGATGTAAGTATTTCTCCTGTGGTAATTTTAACACATTCTCACTGTATTTACGCACAAATTTATTGTAGATGAACACCTTCAAACAATAAATAGCAGATTATACATATTGATTGAAATATTTTATATAAGTCTAATATAATACCTCGCATTGGTATATATTTGCCGCTTCTTGCTTGAATAAAATGATTAAAGTCTATACTTTCTTAATAATAAATATGTCAATAAACAAACGTCAAAAAATAACCTTTAATATTGGTTAGTAGGTATATAACCTCACATATGAAATCAATCATATGATCTACTTTTTTTAAATTCCTGTGTAAATTATACTCAGCTTGCAGCGGCATCTGCACCGCTGACAATGTGAAGCACAGTTAGTCGCTTTTCTTGACCAGTTGAAAGACCTTCAACAAATGCTTGCCTGGGATTAGGTACCGTTGTATCTTTCCATATTTTGCTTTTGTGTAACCTGCATTCACCCATGTTTCATCTAAATAATAGATTTTTCTCCCTTCTGCACGATACTTTATTATACTTGTCAAATAACGGCGTCTCCATAAGATAATATCATTTCGTTCAATTAATATGTTATTTCGTGTGCCTTTTTCCCACTTGAATCCTAGTTTCTTTAGGATTCTCCAAAGTGATGTTCGTTTTAAAGGAGACAAACTGGCATCCCCTTTAATAGTTTCACATATTTTTGTGTAAGTTGGTAACTCATTTTTAAAGAAAAATGATTGCACATGCCTTCTAATCATACTTTTTGATACTTTATCCAATTTATTGTAAGCATCTGGGCAACTTCGTTTTCTTAAAGGAAAATGTGTAACTCCAGACATATCAATTTCCTTAACAATGTCAAACAGAGTATTCCTACTAACCCCTACTTTCCTTGAAGTTTGACAACAGCTGTTTTGGATATATTAGCTTTGTTCTTAAAATACACATTATAAGCCATCTGCCTCTTTCCACTTTTTATATATTTTCCTTTACGTTTTTGTAATGGACCTGGTAAAGCTGCGTCATCCATGCTGTAAAACATTTGCGATTATATAAATTAATGAAAGTGATAAAATATCTTTGGAAAACAAGTTTTTCACTTTATAATCTCTATTAAAAAAAATATTTTTAACTAATATTAATAATAAATAGCACAATAAACAACTACTAAAACACGCAATTGACTAGCATTGACAGAAATACTGATCAGTACTGACAGCAAAATGAAAATTTGACCGAACAAAATAAACTTAATTTTGCCTGCATAAGCGGCCTCTATTTTAGCCAATCCCAAGCTCTTATTTCAAGCCATATCTTTCCCAACGGTTTATTCTTATTTGCTATGCCACATAGACAGGAAATACATGGCACGCCGGATGACGCGCGATATGGCGATCGCTACGAGGTAACCTTATACATTTACTAACTTTGGGCGGAAGCTATATAATCGCCGTAGCGAAAGTGTTGTCAACCTTTGAAAAGTCAGACTGCCGTCAAACCACCCTCATATTCCTCCTATATTAGAATTAGGCACCTCTCGACCATTATCTTTAATAAATTTGAAGAGGTTTCAAAAATAAAAACCTAACAAACAGGCAATAAAGGTTGGTGATGAAAATATGGATTTCCTTGAAAAATTGTGGAATCCGCAAATTAATCATTTGTATTTGTCTTGTATGTTTCTTCTGAAGTGTTAAAAACTATAGAAACATCAATAATTCTACTTGCGAAATGGAAAAATGTTGACATAAAAATTTATATGATGCATAATGATCCAATATTTAATTATTTTGTTTATCAAACTAATAGCAATATATTAAGATGATAACCTAAACCTTAACTATTGTTTCATTAGCCACCTTCAAATAATAGATTAATTTTAAATATGTTAAACTATTTTAATTAATTTAATTGATTCTTCAGGGCCAAACTCCTTTCGATGTTTCTGATAACGATATGCTTCATCATTTGGACATTTTGAAGAAACGGCAAGTGAAAGAAGACCTAATTAGGCCACCGAAGAAAAGGCAAGATGTACAAGAGAATAGATCAACGGAAGCTGAGACACCTACGAAAGTCAAGAGGGTAGAAATGCAGAAAATCGAAGTGAAAATTGAAGGCGAAAACGAAGAAAACAATAAAGAATCGGACACTGTTGGTAAGCAGTTAGCATAACTTTATATATTTTCATTGTGTCCGTCTACTCTGTTCACTTTCACGTGTGTCTTTTTTTTCTTTTCTTTTCTGCCGCTTTGAAGGAATGGATGTCTCCTCCAGTTCGAGCGAGAGCGAAACAGAATCCAGCGAGACTGAATCGGAATCGGATGATTCGAAGAGCGGTAATAATCATATGATACAATTGCTATTTCCTGCTAACGACTTGCCAATTTTCGCCCTTTCTCTAATAAGTGTTAATCTGACGATGTAACACGCATTATTGTAAGATATTCAGGTGGCTGCTTCTTGATTTTGAATAGCTATATAAAATCGTACAAAGCCTTAATTTATTATTTCTTCTCGTTAATAGAAGCTTTGACATTTTGTATTACTTGTCCTATTTATATTGTGATCCAACGACTCAAAGATTTTTTTTTTGAAGGGTCGAAATTTATCTTTACTAATATCCGATCAGTTTAACTGCATCTTGCTGTATGTTGAGCTACCAATTCATAAATAAAAATAGGATCTTTATAGAGCAAATAGTTTAGGATTTCCGTACTTATTGGCCACTTACATATGCCGAACCTTAATGTAACAAAGGTAACATGGTCAAAATTATGCTTTTGTCGTCTTACTACCTAGAAATTTGTTTCTCGTTATTTAGTTTCACAAGTTAAGCGATGAATCCAAAACTGGATTTTTACTGCACAAAATTGTTTGTTATTATGTATTGTGTAAAATTTTACTGCACAAAATTGTTTGTTATTATGTATTGTGTAAAAAATAACAAATATTATACCAAGTGACTATAAATGATCACCTGATCATTCGCTTTAGATTTATCGTTTTTTGGTTAGAATATTTCGTATAAATATGGACGAAATATGGTTAGAATTACTTATTTGACTTTGACTCTGTAAAATTTTTGACAAATTTAAATTTAAGAAACATACAGTTTCAAAATTATTGTCAGCTTTAGATAGAAACTCAATCATTCACAGTCACCTGTTATATAATCCATGCAGTTTTTACTATCTGATTTTTATTATTCTTTAGTATGATTTTTTTCACCTACATCCTACATTAAACCATGCGTTTTCAAGATAATTTATGTGTACAGTTTGATTTTTAATGTCCGAGGATAGTTTGAATTTACCGCCATAGAAAATTGTTGAATTGTTAGTATAACTTAGTATTTATTACTATTATTTTTCGCCAGCGTCTCTTATTGACTGGTTCATTACTAAATAAGAAACAATAATTATAATTTATTGACCAAGAATAATGTTTACAATGTTCTAGGACTAATTGAGTAGTTGTTTGGGCTATTTCCATTTCCTGCCGTCTTCATGGTAGCCCTGAGAAGGGACAGTTCCTTCCAAACTCATGTCTAACTAACATATATGTCTTCCGTATTATTGCGAAATGTATTCGTGTGAGATTCGAACCAGGTCTGAAATTTGAAACTTCGAACTAAATCAACCACACTAACCACTACGCTATTTGGTTTAGTTCAGAGTTTCAAATTTTAGACCTGGTTCGAATGTTACACGACTACAATTCGCAATAATAAAAAAATGGGAAGACATATAGGTCAGATAGGTGTTTGGCAAGAACTAGCCCTTCTCAGGGCTAGCCCGAAGGCGGTAGTAGATTGACTGCCGAAACGTCGGATTATTCAAATTCTACAAACGATGGAAATAACCCAAACAACTACTCAATTAATCATCCATCGTCAACAACTTCTTGTTACGAGCTATAGGACTAAATGCATAATCAAAAAAACAATTTAATGTAATTAAATTGAATGTTGTTGGTACATTCCAGGGATACAATATATTAATTACATTTGTTTGAAGTGAACAGTTCATTAACAAGAAAATATAAATATAAAAGATTATCTGTGAACAATCAATTTACCGACACAAAATCGTAAATTAATTCTTGGGGTTGAACGCCAGTAAGTTCAGACACCTGAGCACAGTGCTCTTTATAGCACTCCCAAGAGATCTCTCAGTTCCACTCTCTTACTTTTGTGCCCTCGATAAAAGCCCCCCTCCTCAGGGAAAATTTGAGTATCCTCGTAGGATCCAATCTCTTTCGAAATGTTTCTATCTGAGCCCTTCAATTTCTCGCCGGTGCATATTACAAAAGGCTTGTTTCCTCCTGTTTTTTTACATCTCCTACACCAGGGCTAGTTAACCAAGCCGATGCTGCGTAAAGGGCAGTGTCCGGTTATCAAGCCGGTAATAGTTTTAATTTCTATTTTATTACTACGAATTAGGTTGGCTGAAAGCCTAACGTTCAGCTCCTCTAGTAGTATGGAGTTAGCATCCATTTCTTTTTGATTTTCTCTCTGGAATCTCATCAGTCTCCATTAACAAGGGAGTCTCAGTAGACCCCTAAGGTTCTCGATTCTCTTCATACTCCATCTTTTCGAGTTCATTTTGCTTCATATCTCGGTTCATTTTGTTCCCCGATTACGGCAGAAGTATGAAGTCAATGTCCGCAGATCTTCCATTGCAGGCAAAAGGCGTAAATACAAGTGCCGCCTGGTGCCCCCAGGAGATCGTTCGAGACCATATATACCCCAATGGCCATTCAGCTTTGAGCACCCGTTTATATAGTAGCTTGGGAGAGCTGGTCCGCGGTGACAGTTCGCCAAGGATTAGAGGGTTTTTAGACCTAGCCATCCCGCTTATGATTGCCACTGCCTAATCAGGTTCCCCAAGAGAGACCTAACCGCTCCCTTATCCGCCACCTACGGACGCGCCTAGAGGGTAGCTCAACCCCCGTGGAAGAGGTCCGCGAACCAGGAAATTAACTCTTTTTTACATTTGCAAATATGCGTTGAAGCTTTTGTTCATTTATTATCTATACTATTTATCTATTGGCAATATCTGCTTGCAATTCTTCTAAATAATGAAGTTTATTTTCAAAAATTTTAGTTTTTAAATAACCAAAAAGATAAAAATTCAAAGGTGTTAAATCGGGTGAACGTGATGACCAACAATTCTTAGTAATTAATCTATTACCAAAATATTCTCCGAGAAACTAAATTATCTGGTGCTCCGTCTAGTTTATAATTATAAATGTTTGCAGTACTTCTGTGCGATATCGTCCAGCATTTGGTTTCTTTAATTGCATTAATTGTGTTATTAAAAAATATCGGACCAATAATTCGACGTCTTGGCATCTCTACCCAAACATTAATTTTCACAGGGTGCAAACTGGTTTCTACAAAATATATGGGTTTTCAGCAGCCCACGTTCTATAATTTTGGCTATGGATATATCTTAGTAAATGAAACCAAATTCTGTCTGTCAAGAATGACAAAATATCTTCATTTATATTTTCATTTAACTATCAACAATGTTGAATTCTTCGTTCATAATCAATATTCAATAGTTGTATAACATCGAATTCTATACGGATGCATATGTGAATTTTTTATTGAAACTTTTTTAGTGGTGCTATAAGATAAGCCTAAAAAAGGAAACAACAAAATTAGTAATAAAAGTAATAAAATTAATTAAATTCATTCATTTACCAACTTGCGCAACTAATTTTCTAATTGATTTGTTAGGACTTGTTTCAATCCGTTGACTAACGTCATCAACAGCATGTGTTAAAACTGTTGGTCGTCCTCTGGATTTGCCCTTACAAATACACACTCCTATGTCGATGTTGTGAAAACACTTCGAAAACAATGTGGTCAGGATAATGTTCACAAAATTGAGCCATGCAGGATTGCAACGAATGTGACCATTCATAGTCACAAATAGTAAAAATAAACGTACAAAAAGATATAATACAACAAGAATCAAACAATGTTGCCACTGAAATTTCGATAATGATGTTAAGACATTTAACATAATAGCCAACTTAAAAGTAGGAAATACACGAAAAACTACTGCGACAAATTCAAACTGTGCTTAGATATTAAAGATTACACTATATTAAAATTATGCAACCGATTTGCAAACTTAAATTAACAATTAATGGTAGATTTCAAATGTCAATCGTAATATTTTACTAATACAAAAAATTACCATGAGTTGCCGTTCAGATTTGAAGACGTGCACGTAATCAATGTCAAAACAATGTTGCGAAATCATTTGGTTAATCCATTGGCTAAATCGATTTGTTTACATTTTAGGTTAGGGCAGCAAACGCTTATGTCAAACTTGCAATATTTAGGTTATAATTTATAAATAACCGAATGTATTAATTCTCTTACAAAGTAATCAAACAATAAAAACAGGTGAAAACTTTATATGTATTTAATAGTAAATATAATACTAAAATAGTATATTAAAAAACAAGTTTCATAAGGCACCATTTTGCCGCACGAGATCAGTTTAGACAACGAGCCGCGATAGCGGCGAGTTTTCTAAAGAGCGAGTGCGGCAAAAGGCCTTATGAAACGAGTTTTTTATACTATTTTTTCTATTTTGCGTTTTTTTACAATAATAAATTGCTTAAATTGGAATTATTTAATTTGAAAGTTCAGAGTTTAATTTTTATATAAAGCATGCAGTTGGTCATATTGATACTTGACATTTTCAAATTTAAATCTTGCTATCCGCGAAGTATATTATATTACATATTATTTATTAATTTTCGTTAACATTACTTGATATTTCATTTAAAAATATAAACATGAGTGACAGAAACATATATATGTTGTTGTCAATTGTATACAACATACGTTGTGTGTGTAAAATACGGACATATATCATATCTGTCAAATGTACATAAATTCTTAAAATCAAATGACAGCAATGATATTTATTTCTGTATTCGAACAACGCCAACATTGAAAAATGAAAAAAAGTGTTTCGAAATGAAGCTCATTTCGATACTGTTTTGGGTTTCATAATGAGTTCATTTCGAACGCAAAATAGAAAAAGATATTTGTGTTACATCATTATATGTACTATCGTGAGCAATTGAAAGTAAACGCACTATTATAGCTGCGTAAATTTTACCAAATTGTCAAGCTAATGTCATTTATGTTAAGATTAAATGCTGACACTGACACTTCAAAAGTACTGTATACATTAGATAAATTTTGAAATTTCGACATGCCAACATAATAAAGTGTGCACTTTCATTTGCTCACGATAGTACATGTTGAAAAAAAAAATCCATGTTTTATTTGTGTAAACACAAATTCGTAGCCTTTGGACTTTCTCAAACGGATATACTCTTTTAGTTACTCGTTTGAGAGCAATATGTACTAATTCCATTAAAGCTCTTCTTGTATCATCATTTTTAGAATGGAACCCAATGTTCCGCAACACTTTGCATAAAGATGTTTTAGCATCCATAAAAATATATTCTATAATTATACCACAATGATATTGTAATACAGTCAATTTTTTCAAATATTTTACTATTTCTGTACATCTCGTAAACAACATTCCTTATAGCACATTCAGCGAAGTAATCAATCTCCACTATAGGTTTCTTTTTGCAATGTTTCCGTTTGAAGCTGCAAATTGCGTGTCCTTTTTGTATTTACGAGAAAATTCTGCTGTGTCACGCTTACTCCTAAAACTTTTGCTGCACGCAACAAAAAAAGGTACAATATGTAATATGAAATTATAGCAAAATACAAATACGATTTTACTTCTCTTACAGCTGATAATGGCAGCAACGGTCCATCATTATCGCGTTCTGCTTCACAGTTTGCAATCGCTGATGCAACAAATCACTTACATTGGCTGCAAAATCATTTCAGCATTTCAAACCAAGAGTAAACAAACACACGTAAAATATGACAGAAAGGTATGTGTCTACACTGGACATTCGGACCAACATAAATATGCATTCGGAATGATGTTGATATATAAATATTATACTTCGTTTATTGTTTTTGTCATGCTGATTCCGAAAATACTGTTGATGACGTGCATGTCTTCGAATCGTGAACGGCGTATTAGTATCTAATTGTAATAACTTGATAGATCATACGTCATAAGCAAATAGATGTATAGCTAGGAGCACGGAATTTTGGACCAATCTATTTAGGTTTTTTTCTTACTACTTTCTATTGTGAATGATGTTTCTACTGTGTATAGTAAATTTCGTCTTCCAATCGTGAACGGTGTTATATATGACCGATTTACTTGCCAACATTAATATTTTTTTACAAATTTAAAAACTGAATAAATAACATTCTTACACAACTTGAACATATATTAAGTAGTGACGGATTGTGACATATCGTGGTATGCACGTGTCTCCTTTGGTGGAGTATGTAATCCATGTTTGATATATCATATAATGGACAAGTTTAAGTAGCAATATTTAAAGTCAAGTGTTGAATGATTAAATCTAAAACATGATTTCGACGATCCGAAACAGAAATAACACAATCGGCAGATCTCAATCTTGTAGAGCCGAAATAAAAAGTAAACTAAAAAACATGTCAAAACAAAACTACGAAGCCAAGTTTTTAAGTACATATAAATTATAAATATAATGGGACAAGATTAGATTAGATGAGGTGGCCGTAAAACCTCTTCCACTCCAACCTTTCTAGATCTATTGTGGCTCCCACGTCTCGTTAGAGTACTTCCTCTAGCTGTGCTCTTTTAATTAACTTTAGCAACTTCGAGGTTCTTTTAAATATAATGTCGCTTTAGGATATTGATCTCCCATTTGTACGATTCACATTCTGTGTTAAACATACTGTTTCTTCTATCAAGCTCATTTTATTCATATGTTTGTTAACCTTTAGAAGGCCTATCATCAAACTTTTTTTTTGTCATTTTTCAGTAGGTGTGTTCTAAACTTTGGCGAATATTCTCTAGGGAACTGTTTTGTCTGTCTTTAACCCAGGGAGTTCTTTCACCGTTCCCTAGATCAATTTTCAGCCCACTTTTTCATAACTATTTTAATAGTTGTTTTTGCAATGCCAAAGGAAGTGTCCGATTCTACGAATGCTATAGACGAGGCCTGTTGAACCAATTCGGTCGCCTTCTCATTGGACCTATGGCCTTCGTGTCTCGAGACCCAAACTAATGTCACTGTCGTAATCACTGAGCTCTCTTAGGACACACACAATTTCATACAAGTTTAGATTTAACTTCTACTAAATCCAGTGCCTTTAACATTGCTTGGCTGTTGAAGAAGATGGCCACGGTGTGATTTGTTCCAGCCTGTCTGTTAATTTCCCCAACCCGATGATGCAATGAACCCACTTTCGCTTGAAATACCGTAGCATCGCTGCTTAGTCTCACTTGGATTATTTACCTTTCGGTGGGCCCATAATTGGCCCACTATTGCCCAGTCATCAAAGAAGTAGTTGGAACAGAATATTTTACGCAACCAAGTAATCACAGTCACTACCAAATGTTACAGGCAGGGTATATTTTATAAATATTTCATTAAAATAAGATCTTAACACTAAAATCAAAGTCATATTATAGTTTATTGTAACATTTTATTAAACATATTAATAATAGATGCTCCGTCCTTAGTAACAGCTGAAGATGATAACACCGTTCGTTTTAGCGCTTCCTTCGATTTACGTTGCTGTTTTCGAACTTTTTCTTTTAAAAGAAATAATCCGGCGACTTTAGCTTTTTCCAGAAACCAATTACTAGTTGAACTTTGTGACAAGGAGCGTTGTCTAGTTAGGAATAACAATCCTGCTTGACACTATCGTAGAATCGCCCTGCTGACAGTACTCTTGGTAAAAATCAGCAATATACCGTACATTATTCGTTTGCCTCTTTAAGAATTTATGACGTTATGCACCCCAAACCTTGATGAATCCTTAATCATGTTTAATAGTGGGAGTAATACATTAGGTAAATGTATTTTCCCCGTTTCCCGTCGTACATATATACACCCTCAGGCGGACTATACATCTGTAATTCGTACACCAAAATATTAGAAAGTGTGAAAAAGGTATACAGCATATGCTTTTTTTGTGCCGCTTTTGGATAGTTTTTTTTTTTGTAAGAACCAGTTTGTTGAAAGCGTCTAATTGTATTTTGTAATACTGTTTGCCTATGTAACAAAATAGTGTATAAGGGGTCACACTATTAAAAAATACTTTTGTATTTTATACAAAACTGGAGAGGTTTTTACCCACTCATGTATGTTTCAATTTATTCTGTTACATTACACATGCGGTTATCCCGTAAGGAGTAGTGAAGACACGAAAAAATACAGTTTCTAGAGATACGGCAGTGCCGTCTTTGGAAACACTTCGTTAGTTCTGCATTGGTTATGTAGACAGAGCGAGTACTTTGGTCGTCTGGTAATATGCAGCACTGAATGTACTTCCACTCTCGGTCTTAATCATTTCTGTGAGATAGCGAAGTCGTTCTTTTTTGTGAGGGTATCCTTTTCCAGCAGGGGCATACTGAGGAATCTGTAGGAAGATGAAATACGTATATGTGTCTCTGGAGAGGGTTACGTTCACAAAAATATTAATATTGAACTTGTATTTGTGTTCTTCACACCAGATTTTTAATAATATTTTATATTATTCAAAGTACTTTTGTTTGTAGTCTAATCTAAATATGGAGAAAGTTTATAGTTTAGGTAGTAATGGCGACTTAGTAATATCGCTTCGCAGTACTATTTCATTTCAGCTTCTCGTCTTTTCGCTATCTTTTCCTTTCCAGCTTATTTACACAAGATGTATCCATTCAGCTTCTTTGGCAATGGGGAATATTCACAATTTAGAAAGTATTTTTTGTCTGGCAGATAATAGCATCCAGTATTACCAGCAATTATTTTTTTCTTATTTAAATTTATAATAACAACAATAATAAATAATTAAATTCGAAATGTAAATATTCCCGGGAAAACGCAACTTTTAAAATGGCTGCTGAGTGTGACGTAGAAACATAGTAAACACGTTAACTGTCATTCTTGCACGGTTGATTAGCGTTAGGTTATACGTGGATTATACATTTAAGGGATCATTATAATATAAAATAAAGAATGGCAGAAAAAAGTACTTATTATTGGTGTATTGTTCCGTGTTGCACAAGTTCATCGATTAGTACACCAAACAAAATATTTATACACTTTCCTAAGGATGCTAAAATGCGTAAGTTGTGGCTGCAGTCCGCTCGAAGGGACCCTAAAAAGATATCTAAAAATACAGCAATTTATTGTTGTGAAGACCATTTTAATGTAAGTAAAAATATGCATGTATGTTAGAGATAATACTCGCAAAACTCATTCCATAAAAATTAGCTTAACATAAAGAATGTCACATTATTTACATGTGTTTAATGAAATATGTATCTTATTCATTTTAAAATTGTTGTATAATTACCTACATTTCTTATTTTAGTTACCCAATGATACGGAAAATTGGCAAAAGATTTAAATTAATGAAGGGCAATGTAAAAAAAAAATATGAAAAAAGGTATAGTACCACACCGATTTGTCTGTCAAGCAGATCGCAAGAGAGCAGCATCACCACTAGTACAATGCCAGGCATTTATGAAACGTCAAAGAATTGAAGTTTTAGGAGAATTACATAAAAATGTTTTATCGTCCAATGATAAACCACGTAGTGGTAATGATCCTAACCTTGCCCGTGAATTAATTGAAACAGTCCAAGATACAGCAATCGAACAGAGTATAGTAGATCTTAGATATCAACATGTTTCAACATAAATAAATATAAAACCACATGTCTGAAGCAAATATGTCCAAGTAAAACCATATACTACAAATTCTGCTTCGTCACCGTTTAAAACTACCATAAATGTTTCAACATCACCAATAACACATAAAAATATTCATAAAGGGAGATTTTCAAAAGTAGAACTGTTAAGACAAATTTATATTTCTAGTATTTCTACCAGTGATAGTACTGAAGCATATAAAGCATCTACGGCTAGTGAAAGTGATGCCCTCTCAACTAAATATCAAACCGAATTGTTGAAATCTACATCAACATCCAGGACCATTGAAATAATAGAAAGAAACCCTCGTCATTACATTGGTGTTCCTGAAAACTGTTATTTTATTGTGAAGCTGATAAGTGAAACACTAGTATATCCATAAACAATATATTGTTGGTTTTGATGAAAATTCGACTGAATAAAACTTTTGTTGAACTTGCTAATGATTTTGCGATAAGTTCTTCCCATGCAAGTAAAATATTTTCAAAGTATGTGTCAGTTATAGCAAAAAATCTGAAATGTTTTATATTTTGGCCTAAACCAGAAACTATTATTCAAAATTTGCTTGCGTTTAGAGCTCGATATAGTAAGGTACAATCTATAATTGATGCACTGGAAATTGAAATCCAGAAACCAAGTGATCTAATAAAACAAGCTTTAACATGGTCAGATTATAAAAAATGCAACACAATAAAGTATTTGATATCTTCTACTCCTGACGGAATAATTAATTTTATATCGCAAGGTTTCTCTGGAAGAATAACTGATACACTGTTAACAGAAGAATGAAGTTACTCAAACATACTTCCACCTGGTACATCGGTTATGGCTGATGGGGGTTTTAAACATGTGGAGCATTTATTAACAGCGCTTGGATGTAAATTGATTAGACCTCCAAGTGTTGTAAACAAACAAAAACTTTCTAAGCAAGAAGTTATCAAAACAAGAAGAATTGTCAGTTTACCTATCCACATCGAACGAACTATAAGAAGAATTAGGGAATTAAATTTTTGAAACCCCATTCTTGCATACACAATAAGCATATTCCCTTAACTGATGATGTCATCAATATCGCTGCTGCGTTGGTAAACTTACAAGGACCACTTGTAAGAAAATAAATTTTATTTTCTTAAATTAAATTTGTGATAGGGCAACGATGCGCATACTGTAGCCCACTGTCTATATCTATATAAGTCTGTGCATCCCTGTGATAGAGCTTTGTACAATTCAATGATAAATAAAAGACAATATATCAACATATTTATTTATTTTACCTTACCTCTATTTTAATTAAGTTTGTACAGATGAATATAGTTTAGGAAAAATATTTACTTTCCAAAATTTTTCTGCTATTTTCAACGTATCATTAACATAATCCTTATCGTAATCTATTTTTAAAATAGTAATTTTATGATTTCTTTCAAATTCAGGAGAGGCAACACAAAACAAACATTTCCTTTTGTTGGCGATATACATTTGAATTTGAATTTGGCTTCTACATCTAGCACTTATACTATTATCACTTAAAATATATTTTTTAAAAGTCTTTTCAGATGTAGGACACTTAACTTCTATCACATATTCTTCGGTTAATCTATACACAATAAAATGCCACATTTTAAAATTTTTGTTTTCATTTGTTTCTCTGCTTCTTCCAAAACTCTAGTTTCTAATGTTCGTCCTCTTTGCAATGCAGGAGTATCAGGTACTTTATAAGCACCTTGAATACTTTCCACTACAGTACCTTCTGATTTCTTGCAGTGTATAACATCATAGATTTTTGATGCTGTTATACGTCCATAACGTAGTTCGTGCCACATTTCACTTCTATATTGTGATTGCGTTAATTTTTTTGCAGATACTTTCATCCATTTTCATTTTGAAAATAATACAAAATCATCACAATCAATGCCACCACTCCCATTAAATTTAATTATCAGTTGATGAAGTGACAATGACAAAGTGGGTAGCACTTTGTAATACTGTGAGTGCTTCAATAATTGTGAATTCACATTTCGTTTTGCCATCTCTTGCAGCGTATTCCCTAGAAGTATTGTTTTGACAGTTCCCGGATCAAGCTTGTTGGAACCAAATTCACTGACTTTTATGTATTTAAGAGATGTCCCAATTTTAGAAAGAGTTGATTTTTTCCAGTAGCTTTCTGTAGATGTGGTAGCTGGTTCTTCACTTCTACGGTGGACCCACATTAATACTGCTGTCGCATGTTTACATCCACCTAAAATAATAGCAACAAATATGATACAAACATTTTTGGCAATTTTTAATCTACAAACCTTCCGATGCAGGACAATTGTGGCATTGCACAGATTCAACTACTTCTGCGACCTCATTAACAATTAACGTTACATTATATTGTGTCGAATGCACTTTATGTTCAGGGCATACTTTGCATTTTACAATGCACCTGCTTTGTTCTCTTCTCACTTGAACATAACCTATTGTAGCATCTCCGTACTCTTCCCTTGATGCCCTGTAACAAACCAAAATGTGCATAAAACTTACATATAAGTAATGGCGAAATTATTATAAATAGGTAATATGTATGTATTTGCATTTACCTCTGTGTTTTTACTTCTCTCATTTCACTGAAAATAAAACAGATATTTTCTTGAAAGAAAGCAGCAACCATTAATGAGTTCACTTTTGGAAGGTTATCAGGTTGGGCCTTAGTAAATCCTTCTTCCATCTTCAATATTTTTACAAGTATTAAATTTATAGTCAGTGACACAAGAATATATATACTTTAGGAAAAAAAAAACTGTTTTTGAAGTGCAAATGCCGTTTGTTTACATCCACTTTAACATTGTATTTACTGTTTACGTGCAGTGATGTTTGATGTTTACTATGTTTGTACGTCACAATGGCGTTGGCCAATAGCGTAGCGTTCTCAAGTTGACGAAATATTTTAAATATTTTGCTACTTTTAATTGCGAATATTTATTTGAAATAATTTATTTTGATTAAAGTAAGAGTTTTGTTACTAATTACTAACAGTATATTGTTCGAAAATTGTAGACAATCAAAATTATAAAATGCATGCATATTCCCTATTGCGAAGTGATTACAACATATGCTTTTGCTGATTGCAATCGAATATTAGTATCCGCATTAGTCAAAGATTTACAAATTGGTTATGCGCTGCATTTTTTTAGGTACACACATACATATATAAGAATTGTTATACCTATAAAACTGAAATAAGCAGCTACTTGTTTACATACATATCTAAAATAATCGTATGTGCTTGAATCTACTGCAGCAGCTGCAATGTAATTATAATGCCTTAATACATATTTTAATATTCACTAGTATCTGTAAAGTTTTTATATAGCACTACCTTCCGATTTAATAAGTCATTGTCTTGCTGAACAGACAATTACATTATTAACTTCCTAAACTGTACAACTCATTCCTCCCTACAACTAGCCAGTCTTTTTCAAATTTATACGACAGTTTTCACAATTTTAATGTCTAGATTATGGAAAAATCTATGAAAACACGTAGTTTTTTTTAGACACAAGACTCATCATTAAAGGGCTCAGTATTAATACTGTAAAGTATTTGTCTTTTCGGGTTCTTAAATAAAACTAACGGTATCTTTAAACACACACTATATTAATAATAAAAAACGAATAACTATAAAAACTAATTACGAACAATAAGCACATTTATGTATTTATATAAGTTCACTCGGCGATAATTTGGTATCGAATGCCTCCAAATCCCTTCCTCGACGGCTTATATATGGGCCGCCGAGCCTCTCGTGTTTTTCTTAGTCTCGATCTTTCCGTTTCTAGACCTGTCGAGAAGGCACCAGGGCGTAATACGTGACGTATCGTTGAATGAGTCATCACAATACCATTGCTGGTGCTGCTTCTCTTACCTTTGTTACCGTAAAAAGTTTTGAATATATGCAATAGATCATAAATCATAAGTATCTAGCCACACCTGGAAAAATGTAAACTCAATTACTAATCGAGAATTTCAGAAAATACCTCAGGATGTAGGTACAAGAATATTTCTTTTTAATTTATAATTCATTTTCTAAATTGATCGAAATTTTGGTTCGTTAATATTCCTTCTCATTTGCAAGCATTTTTTATCCTATTTCTAATCAATCTATATAAGGTTCTGTTGCTTTTTCCCAACTCTGTAATAACTTGCGGCAAACAAATGGTAGTATACCATCCTGCATTTACAGTTCTACAATTCTCTAAAGGAATCGTGGCCACGTGACCAGTCTTAGATACAAAACAAGCAATCATTTCTTTAGAAACACTGCGCGCTCGAACAACTTTTGTCGACTTTGCTTCACTTTGAAATACCCATGCAGCAGATTGTTTTTTTCTTTCAGGTTCATATGAGTAGATCCGTCTTTCATCGCCACTGACGATGTTATACACAAGTTTTGATGAACCTGAGTGGGCGTTTCAGTGTTTCTTTACACCACTTCACACGAGCTTCTTTTTGGTCTGCTGACAGATTATGTGGGATCCACCGCGCACACAGTTTACTTACATTTAAATGATAGTGCAAAATTGTTTGTATTGCAGTCATTTCAATGCGTAAGTACACACGAATTTCAGCATGTCACATGTCGATCAAACTTAATCATTTCACGAACAGCATCAACATTTTGCACAACAACAGCTGTTGAAGACTATCACGTCCAATTTTGAAATCTTGAAACCAGCGATATAGTGTAATTTTAGATAGTGCTTCACTACCAAACACAGAATTCATTCGCTGGACACATTCTTGTTGACTTAAATCACTTCGAAAATCATAGTAAATCATCGCACGATAGTGCTCTCTTGTTAAATTTATTTTGTTACTGTATCGCTAACTCGCTAACTATCACCGTAAAAAAAACTATTTGACATTTCTTGGTTCTGTCACTTGTTTTCACTCACATAAATGGCAAGTTAGCCGAATTTGTTTAAATCATAGGTCAGGTAGCAACTATACTACTGGTTCCCGAAATTTTCAGTGTATCCCTCATATTACTAGTGACAAAATAACTAGGTAACAGCATTGCAAATGGTCGACGAATATGACAGACAATATTGCTCGAAGAATAAGAATAGGCAGTTAAAAGAGTATTAACGCAATCGCTCTGTAAAATTTATAGAGACAGACATAAATTGACATTCGTAGACAATATAAATAAGCAAATAATATCCATCTTATATCTCCAGCTAGTCGATCTAGTTTCTGTCCGGACGAACTATTCTGCTTTCTTCCGTCCTTGAACCCCACCTCGACGAACTGATGACGTTAACTAGATTCATTCATGATTCCCGAAGCCACTGTGTTGGCGAAACATTTGTTTTACGATTACATTTCAAGACGGTGAAGATTTTACTTATTAGTTTTGTTTCTGTTAAAATTATGGATCTTCATCAAGTAAAAGCCTAATTGTTAGGGGTTGTCAAAGTGTGAATTGTTATTGTGATGCAAACATCAGCTGAATGGCCGTGATACCGCCAAGTATTTTACCTCAGAACGCTAGAGAACTGCGGCCCCTATGTTTACGAGTAAAAATCAACTTCCTCCATTGTCATGTAAGCGTGCACTTGGAATCGTGTGATATATACTCTACGCGTGCACAAATTGTTAATATTCTTGCAGAAATTGTTGCTTTAGACTCTTAATTTTGACTGCTTTCGTATTTTTGAAATTCTAAACCACCCTATTATAAGATAAATTAAATAGTTCTTGCAATTCACTAATTCTATTAATTTAGCAATAACTCATGATAAAAATACTTGTGTTATCCTATAATTTATTACTTTCGCCGTTGTTTTAACATTGAATTGTTTAAATATTAACAACTATTTTATAAGATAAATGCATGATGATCATTGACCATTTCTGATACAAAAGCAGAATAATAAATAAAATTTCTGTCTATCTGTGTACATTTCATCACCGGCCAATAGCCTAGAGGTAACGCACTAATTTATCGTGCCGACGGTCCCGGGCTCGGCTGTCCGAGAAGGTTTCTGTGGTTTTCCTTCTCGTTTAAAGGGTATATCAACAGCTAAACATGTTAAGTCTTTCCACGGGCGCAACTCGTGGCCTGCCCATGCCCCTGTAATTGGCGTTAATCTTTTGGGCATCCATTATTACCATAAAATTAGAATAATAGATATTTTCAAGAAACGTGTTTCCTTAATCTCTAAACAGTTTGCAGTATTTGCATATTTGCAGTAAGGTGTTGATTTTTTTAATTATTGACTGTAAGCTTATTGGCATTAGACAAGATCTCCGCATATTTTCGTTTATTTAGCTGGCAATACTGATGATGAACTCGCTGTTGTCATTATAGTGGTATCATCTACATAAAAGCAAACGTTGGCAGCTCTTAGTGCTTTAAGCAAATCGTTTATGTAGATTATAAACAGAAGTGGGCCCAGGACTCTTGCGGTACTCCTTGCTCCACTGTTTCGATATTAGATTGTAAATGGATATTTTGAGCAATACATTTTAAAATAATTATTTACACTTTCATACAAAATCATACACAGATTATATTCAGCCCTTAATGAAAGTTTAATTAGGCAGCTAGCTTTAACTAGATATATCCCTTCTAATAACATTGAGGCCAAATTCTTATGGCTGATGCATATCTCGTGGTAACTACTAATGCACATAATTACGGTTTCACTCAAAATCGTGGTTTTTATAGTGATATTTTTGTAAATAGTTTACGCTCAACTTTGAAACCGTTAAATTCTTAGTTAATCTTTGTATCAAATAGATTTGCAACATTTCCTGTTTTTAATTTTCATCTCGTTTAACAAATTAATTTTTTGCATCCAGTGTGCGTTACGATACATCACTAAAATCACATTAAAAGTATAAACAACTTAATTTGCATAACATTATAGTGTTTAACTGTAAATGTTGTCGTGTCCTCATTTAACATTTCGTAGATTTTTCATTTTCCAGACATTTTATCATAATCTATGTATACGTCTACTTCTTATAAATTCTCAACGTAATGAGAATGAGTCTAATTTTTATATTAATTTTTTATTGACCAAGTGATTTTCGCCTTACAGCAACCGTACAAGTACATATAAAGGCTGGACCAATAAGAGCGCAACATTTGTTTTTCATGGTATTCTTTTTAATTCAAATATGTGGCAACCAAAATGTCGTAAATGTCAAGTTAACTTAACCCGATTATCAGAAATGTTGCAGTACACGAATGAATAGCGCACAGTAATTGTCAAAACCTATTTTAATTACGGGGAAAGTTTCGTAGAAACAGTTCGCAGGCTGCTTTATCCACAAAGCGCACTTTCATTTGGATGGATATGTGAATATCCAGAACTGTCGTGTTTGGGCCACTGAGAATCCTAGGCGAATTCATGAGAAATGCGTCCACAAAAAGTGACTGTTTGGTGTGGATTGTTGGAAGGCGGAGTTATTGGGCCATATTTCTTCGAGAACGAAGCTGGGAACGCAGTTACAGTGAATGGTGACCATTACCGTAATATGTTTTAAAGGGATTTTCATGGCCTGCATTGGTCGGTATAGACCTGGACGATATGTGGTTCCATCAGGATGGAGCTACCCGCCACGCATCGCAAGAGACAATACGGTTATTGCAAGACAGATTTCCGGATCGTCATTTCACGCCAAGGCAACCAAAATTGGCCACCGAGATCATGTGATCTTACGTCATGACTTCTGACTGTGGGGTTTTGTAAAGTCGCACGCATATTCCAACCATCCAACGACAATTGATGAGCTTAAGGATGAAATTCGACTCGCCATTGGTGAAATTGAGCAGCAAATATGCGTAAATGTAACCAAAAATTTTACTAAAAGAATAAGAGGGTGCCGTTGAAGTCGTGGTGGTCATTTATTGGATATTCCTTTTCATACTTAATTGGATATTATGTACTTCAAGTTGCAATAAAAATAATATTCATTTAAAAAAAAATGTCTTTTATTAAAGAATTAAATGTTACGTTCTTATTGGCCCACCTTTATAACATCTTATATCATCTATTTTGGGCTAGATTGCTATTTTAATTAAGGAAATTGTCGAAACATCGAAAATCACTTAAGTCGCTTTTACATATGAAAATTCCGATTTTTTTATTTGATGTTATCATTTCAGAAAAGAAGAATAGGGAGAACACACTAAACAATGAAGTTCATATAACGACTAACCCAGAACCAATTAAAGGTCCACCAACTATTTCCCCTAAACAGCCACCTGATAATGTAATTCTGGACGACAGTGCATTATCATGGCGAAGAAGTAGTCAACGGCCTAATAGTCAGAGTTTTAGTAAGTGAATTCTTTTATTGTAGGATTTCATATTTGACTGCATTCAATGTATACATGGTGTTTGGCCAAAATGAAATGTATATAAAATCGAATTCCAAACATAAAACAAAGAATTATTTTTTTTAGATCGGGCTTCATTTAGGAAATAATTTAAAAAAATTAAAATTAAGCCAGCTATGAAAATAAAAATGTATTTACTGTTTGACAGCTTGTCATCAACTAAGTACTTATTTCAATTGGCTCCGTACTTACTTCAATTGGATCGATTGGAAGTGTAGTCCCGTTCATTGGCTTGCAAGATTCCCAGACCTTAATCCTCTAGGCTTTTATTAACGGGGTCACTTAAAACAATTAGTTTTCTTGAGCCAATTAATACTATTAAGCAATTAGAAGATAGAATTTTTGATGCAGTACAAAATATTCAAAACACTGTGAATTTTGCAGAAGTTTTACAATTCACTTGTTTTGCATTGGCAGGCGTGTATCAATGTAAATGGTGGAATTTTTGAAAATGTATTATGATTTCGCAGAAATTCGTTGTAAAATGTTGGTGTAACTTTATTTGAAATTTGATTAATTTCATGTAATTTAGTGTTGAACAAAATAATAAAGTAATTTTTTCCTCGCTGAATATTTCCTAAACGAAGCCCTATATGAAAAAAAATTATTCTTTGTTTTATGTTTTAGAACTCGATTTTATGTATGACATTGCATTTTCAATCCAGTTACCAAACACCCTGTATATTACATCTACTTTTTATTCCTTTGTATTCCGGTAAAGCAGTACAAATCATATATTTCTTACGTGTATTGATAAACATTGCATTATTAATGTCTCCTCATTCGCACTGAAGCATTTTCACCGTAATTACCATTCAAAATCAATTTCTTACTGACAGGTATATTCACTCGTATTTTCGGTCCAAACGAAACAGAATTTGTCGAAAGCTTTGTTAATGCCAGTTGCCATGACATTTGATAAACATTGCATTATTAATGTCTCCTCATTCGCACTGAAGCATTTTCACCGTAATTACCATTCAAAATCAATTTCTTACTGACAGGTATATTCACTCGTATTTTCGGTCCAAACGAAACAGAATTTGTCGAAAGCTTTGTTAATGCCAGTTGCCATGACATTTGTTCCATTAGAAGTCGCGTTATATTTCCAAAAGTAATTGTATTTTTTTGACTAACGCTGGGAAAATGAGTTTTAAACAATGAGCTGCGATTGTATTTTCTGTTTAACTTAGTAAAAATTTTACCGAAACGCATCAAATGGTTCATTCAAAAAGCAGTTTAAGTTTAAGAGTAGTTTAAATGGGAATTTTTTTGAAAAAAAAAACGAAACTTTTACCAACTATGCAACATGTTTTGACAGAATTTTTTACTTTTATAAATTTATTTCACATTTTGTTCAAAATTTATCGAACTGGGCGCAGTTTTTGGATAGAAAAGAAGCTTGCGTTGGAACACTTGTAGTATTCATCTAATTTGCCACCCTGTGACTTTTTCTCGTTCTTCAACTTCATTTTCTAATGAAAGGAAAGTGATACTATAACATTGAAATCATCTAGCAACAGTGACCACGACCCACAACATTATCCCTAAAACCTATGTAAGACATATTTAACGAATTCAGTAACAATGCCAAACGCTGTATCGCAGTTGTAATGCCCTAAAGTTCTGTCAATATCTCTTATATCTTCATCTTTTGACTAGTTTTATAGAGGTGCTGCTTGAACGTCAGAGACCGATCTAGCTTTACGCCCAGATATTTAGGGTGGGGGTTGTAGTTGATCCGACTTTCACCAAATTCAACATTAAGCTCTCTTTGGTTTCTTTGTTACACAAATGAAAGGCATATGATTCGGATTTTGAAGGGTTTAGTTGTAGACGCCATATCTTATAATATTCTTCTAAACCTTGCAGATCTTCAATGTTGTAAAACTTCATCCTCTAAATTCTTGGTTTAGCTGCATAAAGCCAGGTCATCTGCATATCGAAATTTTCGGGATTTTATGGGTAAAAGATCATTAGCCTAAATGTTGGACATTAGAGGAGCCAGAACCGAGGCGAGGAAGGCCATTCTTCAAGGTTTTGCCATTACTGGTACGATTGTTTAGCCAGACTGCAATTCGGCGATTGCATGTTCTGGATAAGTTTGCTTAATTTGGCGCATGGAATTATTTTTTTTTTTTTTATTTAAAAATCATCCAGTCTTTCCAAACTGTTTCATAGGCATTGAAGAGATCGACAAATGCAGCGGATGATTTCAGGCCATTCTGAAAACCTGTTTCAAGGTGCGTTGTTAACGCCAAGACTTCACAGCAGTTCCTTCCCGTTCTGAAACCGGCTTGCTCCTTCATAATAATCTCGTCGATGGTGGCGCTATTCTGTCGTAGCTAAGCTGAGTAGATAAGTAGTTTATAGTAAACAGATAAAAGAGCTGTAGGTCTGTAGCTTCCAGAATCTTCCGGGGATTTACCAGGTTTTAATGTTGCTAGGATTTTTTCTTTCTGGAAAATGTTAGGGATGTTTCCAGATTCTAAGATATTTTTACAAATTCCAAATTTTATGATGCTTTGAAAATATTGGCGAACAGTATGCAGATCGAACTATAAATAATGTTTGTGTGTTTGTTTTGAAAACTACTCTGTAGTTGAAGATTTCAAAGATGAAACGTTAAAAAATACATTATTTAACTACACATCAAGTGATGGATTATGCTTACTAAAAATTTATATTGTCATTCGATGATGAATTAATATGTAGTTATGAAACTTAGTTGATCATGATTAAAGCGGAGATAATTAGATAGCTTGCATAGGCGGCGAGCGAGGCCAGTTCGAATGTCTACGCCGTCATCGACGTATATCAGGCGATGCGATGTCAAAACTACATACAGTTAAGCTCACATAAATCTAGTAAAACCTAACTTGTCAAAATTATCAAAATTTTCTAATATTGCTTAGTGTTTATTAATCTTTTTTTTGAAAGACAAACCAAATGTCGAGGAATTTTTTAATGCAATTTAGAAAACAAATAAGCTAATACTTAATTTATTCGCCAATCGCATAAATTACTGCCCTTAACCTTAAAAAATTAGGTTTTTCAACAATGTTTTCCCAGGTATTTTCATTAGATTCCCATAGTTGTTCCCTATTAGTAAATCTTATACGAGATCTATGAATTTGCTTTGTCATTTTTTAAATTTTCTCTCAAATATTCAAACAAAATGGGATCTTCTACATGAGTTGATATTCTCTTAAGACCAGTTACTCGTTTGTGCCTTCCTTTTCACATCTTTTTATTTAACTTGTACTGTTGATTTGTTCAAATGAAATTTTTCTGCGACTTGTTTAATGGTGCAACTTTCCAAATTTAACAAAATTTGTACTTTGTCTGCCGGAGTCGTCAGTTTTCTTGCCATTTTGGATATCAAGAAGTGACAAATGTCGTTTTGACGTTACAAGAATATTGCAACAAAACAAAAATTCAAGAATGGTTTATACTAGATTTATGTGAGCTTAACTGTACATACGAAAAGTGTAATACCGTAATACAGTGTGAATAAGTAGCAATAAACAATATATTTTGTTATTATTTAGAAAATGTCGCCCGCCGGTCATGCATGCTGTCTAAATATCCTCGCTTTAGTGATCATGCATACTCATACAAGAACGTCTGATGAAGATTATTAATTAATTAAAATTTACAATATAGATATATTACATTAACAGCATAGTACATGTATTATAAAAAGCAAAGTTATATTAAAATATTAAAAAGGTTTTCACGATTACGTCGTTAACAATAAAATACTCCCTTGTTTTGTGCTGCGTGATAGCCGACCTGTCCCTATTATCAACTTTTTCAAGATGTTGTTATAAACATACTCTTCTTGTACCTAGATATTTTATATTAAATTGCGATTTAATTAACACAAAATAGAATATACGAATTGTATTTTACATTAAAAACTCACTTCTTTTGAATATTAATTGTTCAATTTTTAGGAGATAAGGAAACGAATGAAAACGATATATCATTGAGAAGGATCAACAGCTTCCAAAACGATCCAGAGTAAGTACGAATATTAAGCATACAGCTGGGCTTTTTAACTCCTTGGCAAAATGACGCAAAGCTTTTTTTTGATTAACACTAATCGTTTTATTAACATAAAAGTGACTAAAACAAATTAATGGAAAATTCGGAGCAGAGCGGCCGCCGTCTTATCATGTTTCTCTCACTTTTACGTATTTTGCTTTCATCTTGCGAGGGAGCCATTTTAGTCGAGATAAAGAAAAAAAAAACTGTATTATCGAACCATCGATTCATAAAATTTATTTTATTATTTCTAATTTCTCAGGTTTATACTACTTTAGAATGCGAGTAGATTGTTATTATTACTATAGAGCGAATGACAAATTAATTTCATTTTTATTTGATTTCGTATTTGTGGTAGTTCGCAATGAATGAACGTTATTATTTTTCTATTTTTGAAAAACGTACTATAATGAATTGGATTGGAATTCTTATATTAGTTCTTGCATTTGAATTTCATACACACGTGTACAAATTTACACCGTTTTACAAAACAATTTTGTTTATTTTTAATTGGCTGTCTATGTTTGTCTATTTTGTGCATTGTCTGATTGCAACTGTAAAAGAGGAAAATGCTTTTTTTAAATTTATTTTACGGACATAATTATGTTACATGTTTGACATTAGTCCAGATACAAACAGGAAACATTCATGCATACACTCAACGAAATTTCTATACTTCTACATAACCTATGAATAAGTCACTGCAACTTTAAACCGAACTCTCCAAATAACTGATTAATACGTGTTGAAACTTCATTACAATAATTAATAATACAACGTTTAGATTTTAAAAAGATGGCTTCACTATGGCTTCAATTACAATGATAAATACACAAGGAATTCATCATTACCTGATGAAGCTACAGTGTAACGAAACATAATATGTAGTGTCTACATTATATTTTTTTTTACCTAAACGTTGTGTTATTAATTATTGTGCTCTGCATGTTACGAATGCATAGAGAAGTAATAGTATTAGCATAGTAGTAATTCTTTCTTTCCCCTTGGTATCCTAGGCTTAGCGGCAGTAAGAGCATCTATACCGGGTGTAATTGAAAGAAAAAGATAACGTATAAATAATGGAAATATGTAATTAATTATATAGAACATGAATCCAAAATATTTTTTCCAAATTCCCCCGCAGACGCGAGAAACAAAATAAGAACTGCATTTCAACAAGTGCAAAAAGTAGGGGTATTCAGTCACTTTCATTACGTGTGTACGTTCAATATGATTTATATTTACGCATTTCAATTAAGGGAAGCAGGTAAATTGTTACCAAATTACGAAGGTTACGGACGTGAAATGCCCCGCAGAGCACACATCTAAATTTTTAATCACTCACTTGCATATAAAATAAAAATATTCATTTTTAACAGCTGATTTCGTACGCAAACATATTAAGACTATTGAACCCTAATGTTATCTTAGTGTAGTAGTTTTTATAACATAGACAGCTGCTACGTATATAACATATACACTGTGGCGTGTCTTTGTATAAGTTCAATAGAAGTATTAAGACATTCTGAATTCATAGGCGGCACACAATACAATTTGCAAGGGTTTTTGACTTTGGGGTTCGTGTTGTAATTAACTTTAACAATTTGTTACGTGTCCGTAACGTTCCACATTTTATTGTTTCGTTTTACAATCAAATTAATTATCTTGTTAACATATTTCGTATTATTTGCATCAAATCTACCTGTATAATTTTCGTATCTGCAATTTAAATTCATATTTAATTCTTTTTTAAGCTCTTTTTCTTTGTATGGTTTTGACCTTAGTGCCTGCCTTTTTTATACTGTTGCCAAGAACGTATGAATTTCTCTTTTACATTGGAATTAATAGCCAGCGAACTTTGACTGCGAAACGTACTTCACTTAACTCGAATTCCGATTAATGTTACCGTATCTGTTCCTTGTGGTACTTACGGTCCCGTAGGGGGATATTTAATTAATCGTGAATTTCTACGTTTATTCGCTCTAAGCGATACTCCGTTGGAGGATTTTAAAGAGTTTTGTGAAGTTAGTTAGTTTTCTTTTCCATCCGAGTTACGATTTATATCGACGTTCTTGGTCTTATTACCATCAAGCGCTAAATTGGTATGTAGAGTTTTTTTTTGTTTTTTATTTATTTTTTTTTTAATCCCGGCCTAGGGGTAGCACCATCTATTAAAAGGATAACAACGGCAATAAGGAAAAAGAAAATTACAAAAAAAACTCTACATACCAATTTAGCAATGGATCGTTAAAGGGAAGAGTAACCATCATAAGTGAGCACACGATCAAAAAGATTCGTTTCTTTACGACAAAGAATTTGTCATTTATTATTTGGTAATGTTTGTTTGAGTCATGTGCTACAATAATTTTTCCAATTTCACGTAAATGTGGGCGAATTGTTTCACGAACTTCAAAACCTTCACGCAATTCTTAACTAATTACATCCATAATACTTTTAGTAATTTCAAAGAATTATTCACGACCGTTCTGTGCTTGATAACTCTTTTAAATCGGCATCAGAAGAGAATTTTCACTGCATTCTTATATACAGGATGTCCCAAAATGACCGAAGGGGTTTGAGTTCATTATAACTTCTTATTTAAGACATAATTATTTTTTTTTTTAAATTTTAAATACAGTATATTAATGGAGAATATTTTTAATTTAATTATGAAAAATTATATCTCGCAAGTGGTGGCCATTTTCTGCTTCGCATATTCGTGCTCTTTCCATAACATTTTCCATAACCTTTTGCAAAACTTCAGGTGTTATGTTGTTGATTTCGTCGCGTATGTTATTTTTTAATTGCTGTATGGTTCGAGGCTTATTAATATAGACTTTTCCTTTCAAATAACCCCAAAGGAAACAGTCTGAAGCGGTTAAATCCGGTGAACGCGGAGGCCAATTAAAATCACTTGCACGGGAAATAATTCGTTCACCAAAGATGTCGCGTAAAAGAGCCATTGTGTCCCTCGCAGTGTACGCTGTGGCTCCATCCTGTTGGAACCATACTTGCGGATGGTTTTCCACGGCTGGCCTTAAAAAATTTTCCAACATTGTCCGATATCTAACACCAGTGATGGAAACGGCGACACCGTGTTCATTTTCAAAAAAATATGGGCCAATTATCCTTTCCGACGAAACACCGCATCAAACGGTACACTTAAGTGGGTGTAATTCTCACTGTTGAACTACTCTTGAATTTTCCGTAGCCCATATCCTGCAGTTTTGCCTATTAACGAACCCATTTAATTGGAAATGGACTTCGTCGCACATAATTAAATTATGAATAAAATCATGATTTTTTTCTGCTCTTTGACGAAAATAAATTGCATAATCAAGTCGTTGCTGGTAATCTGTAGGTTTTAATTGTTGGACAAGCTGAATTTTGTATGGAAACATTCTTATTGTATGCAAAATTCTCTGCAGCGACCCTCTTGAGAGGCCAAGTTGTGTCGAACGTCTCCTGGTTGATGTTTCTCCATCTTCCCGAAAACTCTCCTGTACCCGTTCAATATTGTCATCCGTGTGCACCGTTCGTCGTCTGCCGGCACCAGGAAGGTTCCTTACAGCCCCTTGTTCTCGAAAATTTGCAACCAGACGGTTTATTGTTGACTCTGAGGGTCCAACCCGCACATTCAAATAACGACGATATGCACGCTGAGTCAAAACAATGGATCGTTGTTTTGAGAAATAAAGTTCAACGATTTTGGCACGTTGTTCAATTGTGTACTGTTCCATTTTAAATTCCCCAAGTCTTCTTTACAAAATACTGAAAACAAAAAGAAAAAAAATTATAAAAAAGTTTTAAGGAATTAAAAGCCCTTCGGTCATTTTGGGCCACCCTGTATATTACAAAATACCAAGCTAAGTACCTAGATTAAGTTGTGGTTCTCTTAAACGAAGTTGAAATTTATAAAGGCAAGCTACTTGGGTTACAATAGATTTAACTGAAAAGTGTTTAAAATCAATACTAAACTATAATACATACCAATTAATTGATTGAAAATGATGCATTTAATTGCTCGAGTTCTGTGAATGAACATATTTATAACAATTTGTGCCCCCCCTTCCCAACTTAACTCCAACTACTAAGGGCATTGCCAAGTTTATGAATTATTATTACGCCAGCATCCGTGGAGCAACTTAAGATATTTGGCTGCTGGCATTCACCATCGACTACAACACTATCTTATTGGAACACCTATATTTTAACACCTTTTCAAACTATGCAAGGAATGTTCCAAAATTTTGCTAGAACTAGTTAAAGCAAAAATAAATGGATGTTATTGAAGGTGAACAGCTATCAATTTATAAAATATTTAATTTGAAACAGTGTCGAAATTTGTTTCTTTTTATACGTTTTTAACTATTATCATTAAAAAAATATGGTAAACTATAAAATTGTACAAGAACATAGAAATTTCTTTGAATGTATGTATGAAATATATAAAACTGTAAATAAGCTAAATGCCAGTGTTTTGTCTTAGTTAGCAATTGGTTTCATACAGGGTAAATTGTGTTTATTGTACATATATACGTTCTCTGAGTAACTCTTTATAGTTTTTCAAATACAACATTTTTTTATTAAAATTCTATATACCAAGAAATTCGTCGTGTTATTAGCAAACTCAGTAAAATTATATAAGATAGGGTCGTATTAAAGATTAGAGAATCAGAATAGTATATAACATTACTAGCATGGTAAAAGCGTTTTTACTGGCGGACAACAGAATATAGAGAGACAGCAAATCGTTAGACGAGTCCGTAACTTTCCGGACTCGATGAAACCCGTTACTTTGCGTGTATTATACAGGGTTAGTCAAAAGTATGGAATGGACGGTTTATTTCCGTAATTATGAACTTTATAACAAAATGTCTGATAAAAGTTTTTTTTACTAAATATTCTCCAGCCTACTCGTTGATTTCTGTATGTCAACGCATTTCCATGGAAACGTTATTTATTTGTTTTTTTTCAAATGACAACCATATGTTTTTTTGCTGAATTCTATTTTTTTCATATGATGTCATAACAAAATTTCTGTGTAAAATCATAATTTCCAATAAATGGCAAAATGTGATATAAAATCAGATTCTCTCAAAAAAGTGATAGTGACCTTTGTTTTCTTTAATGTCATTTTTCATGTCATTGTGAAGTACCTTTCAATAAGTTGATATAATAAGAATAGTTTTATTTTAATTTGTAAACATGGTGAAACGGAAAGAATTGAAATCTTAATGATGGTTGGTTATGGAGATCGACAACGTTCACACCAAGATGTTTGTCATTTATTTAATAACGTTCATCCGGAAAGAAATCGTATTGTACAATCCACAGTGTCTAAATTAGTTAGAAAATTTAGAGAAACTGGAAATGTAAAAGATATGCCAAGGTCTGGACGTCCAAAATCAGCCACAAATCAAGATCAAGCTCTAGATGTATTAATTAATGTTACGGATAATCCAATTACGTCAACCACGCAACTTGGTTTGGATAATGATAGTCAATCGTCGGTTCGAATATTAAACAAGAACAAACACAAGATACATCTTCTCCATGAGCTAAACGAAGATGACTCTGACAGAAGAATGCAGTTTTGTGCAACAATAATGGAAATGATCAATAATAATCCAAATTTTCTAAATCACATTTTATTTTCGGATAAAGCCACTTTTTGTTTAAATGGGCTTGTAAACCGACAACTCTCGTTACTGGTCCAGTGAAAATCCTCATTGGATGAAGGAACACCATACACAGCATCCACAAAAACTTAATATCTGGGCTGGTCTTATTGCGCACCACATAATAGGTCCATACTTTATAGATGGAAATTTGACAGCAGATAGATATCTAAACCTATTGCGTTGTTCATCAAATACACGAATCCGACCATGTTTAAAGTCAGCTGTCGATTGTTTTATGGTTCCATTCGATGGAGATTGATCCCCATAAACAGACTAGTTCAGTATTTATTTCATAGTTTGTTTGATTGTTTTAAAAATAAGAACTTATTCACGGATCTGTACTCCACTTTTTTCATGTTTGAAAATAAGCTAAAACTGTTCCCATTCTTCTCAAATAAAAGTTCTTACAATCGAAAGAACTCAAATTTTGACAGTTATATGTTAAAGGATTGAGAGAAATGAAGTTTTTTTTAGTGCTGCTATCTCGTGTAAGGCTTAGGTAGATAGATAGATTTTACTCGTGGTCATAAAACCAATTCCACTGCGACCTTTCTAGATCTGTTGTGGTCTTCATGCCTATTGTTCTCACATTTGTACATATATTATTTATACGATAATATATTATTACGATAATTTTTGGACCCGGTAGGAGGCGCTGGAGCCGAGATATTTACAAAAATGTATTTATGGCCTAATTTGGCTTATATTCACAATTAGCATTACAATAATATATTACTGTCTTTTACATTAACAGCAAACATTGTGTTGCATTTACGTCAAAATTATTTTTGGGCAGAACAGCGTTCGCTGTGTCAGCTAGTGATTTTAAATATTTTGAATACATATTGCTATGAATAGTGGGTAATAATGACAATGAGCCACTATTCACCACAACACTGTCCAACTTTAATGCTCAATCGGTTAACATCTATAATGAGACAGCTTTTCACTCCGGGTTTCCAATGGGAGAACGTGGTACTTCTCTTCTACAAAATTTTTAACAGGCGCCAGTACAAAAGTTCAAACAAAGGTAAAGGAAAGTCACAATAAAATGATATGAAATTTATTACCAAAAAAAAATTTAAAAAAATCTTAATAAAGTATTAAGATAAATATTGCAACAATAAACAATATTTTTAAGGCAAAAATATTATATTTAAAGTGACTAGGACATATAATAAAAAATCCTTATTGACTCCGATCAAAATTAAGAACTGATAAATTATAAAGATACCTTTTTCTATCACCCCTGATAAACAAACTCCAAAAGTAAACAGATAAACCTGTCAGACTGAAAACTCTAACACATGCGCGATACCACATGTACAAAAACACCAACCTTGAACTCTAAAACGTTCTAGAATTTAACGTTACCAAAAACATTACTTGAAACAAAAAACTATCTTTATCATTTATATTTTAAATACTATTAAAATATATAGAAATTCATACAATCAATAATACAATAATAAATGCATTCAGTAAAGAAATAATGTGATATAATATAAAATAAACTTACGTTGTTTTATTTTTTTCTATACTATTCGAGACACCTCAAGTAAAAGTTAAAAATCAAAATTACGAGGTATACAAACTCGTATAATTCGGTAATAACTTCAGCAATCACAAACACTATTAATTCAAAAACAAAAACCGAAATTACTTGAAATAAAGATAAAGAATTTTATCTTCTAATATAGGACTCGATGAACAAATCGTGCTGTCGGATACATGCAGCACGCATCCAAACATAAAAAAATACAGTTATCAAGTACATTGCCCAGCAACTCCAAACGGCTTCCTCGAACTGCGCAAGTCAAACTATAAAAATTCAAATATAATACAATATACAAAAATAATTAAATCTTTTCAAAATGTTTGCGGGGAAAAATCTATAGCAATATGTACATATCTAGGGAACATGGATATATGTAACCACACTTTGATTGACTTCCAAACTAATAGGTCAAGAAATAATAAACATCCTTATAATACCCTAGGTTGGTTATAATCAGAGACCGGACACATCGGGCTGAAATGGACGTCATTACGACGGACGATATAAATAGTCTACAACATCTGTAAGTACTATACATCACACAGTTGTTGAATACCACTATTCATTCGGTTCACTGCACATCTATTTTTTGTGTGCGGTTAACCAAATGAATAGTGCTATTCAATAACTGCGTGATGTACTTACAAATGTTGTACACTATTTATATAGTCCGTCGTAATGACGTCATTTCAGCCCGATGTGTCCGGTCTCTAGTTACGAGGGAAGATCAGTAAGTACCCGTGTTTGAAGACAGGTGGCGCTGCTGAGGGAAGTTGGCATTACCGTCGTGTACTACCATCTGTCAGACAACACCATAATAAATTTCAGACTGATTCATAGGTTAGTTTTTATTTGGCAGCCAGTTGTATCACACGTGTTTCGTGTTTCTCGATAAAATGGAAAAAGAGCAATATCGATCCGTAATTCGCTTTTTATTTTTGAATGGAAAAACATGCGAAGAAATAAAAGCGAAGTTGGATGCTGTCTATGGGGACCCTTCACCATCTATGACAACCGTAAGATATTGGTTCAACGAATTTAAACGTGGTCGTACATCTGTTTTTGATGAGGAGCGCCCAGGCCGCCCGGCAGACGTGGTTACCGAGGAAATCGTTGAAAAGGTCCACGACATGATTCTCGCTGATCGCCGAACGAAAGTGCGCGAAGTAGCAGAGGCCGTAGGCGTGTCGTACGGAACGGCAATTAATATTTTACATGATAAGTTATCGGTGAGAAAGGTGTCGGCCCGATGGGTGCCGCGATTGCTTACGGTGGACAACAAGCGGATACGGTTGTCAATGTCGAAGCAGTGTTTGGACCTCTTTAAGAGAAATTCGCAGGAGTTTTTGCGTCGAGTCGTCACCGTTGATGAAACCTGGATCCATTATTATACGCCAGAGTCCAAGCGACAGTCAAAACAATGGATTTTTCGGGGTGAATCTGCTCCGAAGAAGGCAAAGACGGTCCCATCGGCCGGAAAGGTCATGGCCACGATTTTTTGGGATTCCAACGGAATAATCCTCATGGACTTTTTGCAGAAAGGAAGAACGGTCACGGGGCAGTACTACAGTGAATTATTGGACCGATTTGATATAAAATTGAAGGAGACACAGCCCCATTTGGCTAAGAAAAAAGTGCTCTTTCACCACGATAATGCACCAACACATTCATCCGGAATTGTGGCGGCAAAGTTGCATGAACTGCACTACGAATTGCTGCCGCACTCACCGTACTCGCCTGACTTGGCTCCCTGCGACTTCTTTCTGTTCCCCAACATGAAAACGTGGCTCGGGGGAAAAAGATTCAGCTCAAACGAGGAGGTTATCGTCGAGACAGAAGCGTATTTTGCAGAGTTTGACAAATCGTATTTTTTGGAGGGGTTAAAGAAATGGCAGAAACGTTGGGAAAAGTGTATTGTACTAAAAGGTGATTACGTTGAAAAATAAATAAAAAATTTGTGAAAAACTTGCGTCTTCTTTCCTAACACGGGTATTTATTGATCCACCGTCGTATAACACAGCTGTTGGATATATACGAGGGGAGTCCAGAAGTTCGTGGAATGGAAGGGTTGTAAATAAAATGAAACAATAAATCTATTTTTCCTTTTCAATATAATCACCCTTAAGCACAATACATTTATTAGATCTATGAATTAATTTTTCTAAACCATCATAAAAATATTTTTTATCTTTCGCCTCAAAATGGACCAAAATTGCCTCCTTTACCTCATTGTCGTTGGAAAACTTTCTTCCACGAAAGTCTTTTTTTAAATTGGGAAACAAATAAAAGTCACTAGGTGCCAGGTCTGGACTGTAGGGTGGATGGACTATTGATTGAAAGCCATGCTTGTGCAGAGCAGCCATTGCAGCTCTGCTCTTGTGAACCGGCGCATTGTCTTGCAAGGGCAACATACCCTTGGTCAATTTTCCTCGACGTTTTTCCTTGATAGCCTCCTTTAATTTTTCTAGTATCTAATGCTCCTTCCTTTTTCTTTGTAATCAATCAATAATATCCCCTCACAATCCCAAAAAACAGTAGCCATCAACTTTCCAGCCGATTCTGACACTTTGAATTTCTTTGGCGGTGGTGTCCCCTTTTTATGCCATTGCATGGACTCCTGTTTGGACTCAGGCTCAAAGTGATGAACCCATGTTTCATCTCCGGTAACAATCCGCTCCAAAATCTGTGCATTTTCGTCTCCACACAGCTCCAAAAATTGTTTGGACGCATCGACGCGCTGCTGTTTCTGCAGCGGCGTGAGCATTCTCGGTACTCATCTTGCACTGACATTTGTCATACCCAGGTGGTCATGTAGAATACGCAAAATGGTGGTATCTGATACTCCAACTAATGCAGATAATTGTTTTTTCTTCAAACGGGCATCTTCCAGTACAATTTTTTCCACTTTTTCGACGATGTCTGATGTGGTGGCCTCAACTGGCCGTCCTGAGCGGGGGTCGTCTTCAATCGACTCCCGACCATGTCTAAAAAGAGCATGCCACTTATAAATCATTGATTTACTAGGGCACTGTTCCCCATAAACGGTTTCCATTTCATTCAATATGGTTTGAGCGTTCTTTCCTTGCTTTGTAAGGAACTTTATCACAGCACGGTGTTCAATTTTCTCCATAGTTTCAGTTATCTTTCGAATTGACTTGTTTAGCAGGCAACTATTCGTAAACGACTGACGCTATAGAGCTGCAACTTAACTTATACACTAATGATGAGTCGCCAATCAGAATGACACCTACCGAGCGTCCCTATCCCCACTCCATCGCCTCCATTCCACGAACTTCTGGACCTACCCTCGTATATATTAAAGTTATTATATAGTACAAATTTTAAGAAATTTATTAGAAAACTAATTGTTATTAATCAAATTTCCATATATTTGAACAAAGCAGTGTTACAGCTTTGAGTTTATCTAACCATTAAGATATTCTAGGATTGTGGTATTTCTATTTTCATCAGATCACTAATCGGTCTAGAAAATATTGACAGTGATTCCTTATTATATGCGAACGAGTAGCATTTAATCAATTCAATTTGCTGGAAATAACTGGAATACTGGCAAGGGTTTCTAGTCTGGTCTGAGTAGTTTATATCTGCCATGAAGCTTTAATTCAATATTAATAATAACTCCTCCCCTAAACCCTGTTTATGAAATGGATTGTGGCCATTCTACTATTTTTTTAGTTTAAATTCATGTGATATCATAAGTGTTTTACTGGTATTTATCTTGCGCTACGCACAAAAAATTGTCTAGACGAAACAAGTGTTAATGAAACACAATACAAGAACCATTATGAATTTATCTTTCTATCACAAATATTGCACAATATTGCGCATTATTTTTACATGAAAAAGAAAGCATTTCATAAGCACCAACTTCAATATTTCATGACAGTCGTACTATTAAATCCATCTATTAATATGTTTCCATTATGATTACCATTACAACATTTTTTTTCACATTCTTCATTATAGAGGTCTGCCTAATCGAACTATTATAGAATTGTTTTTTCAAGCCATATAGTGTTCATTCGGTACTAATTTAGATGTTCTTTATAAATGAGATGACTTTTAAAAAGAAAATGGTTGGTTGTGGCATCATTGCCAGTGTCTATAGAATAATATTAAGAGAAGAAGCAATTTATAAAATATCTAATTACGTTAAAGTTCGCTATATTAAATAGAGAGTTTTACATTCATTTTCTGATTAGAAGCGCAGTTAAAGATCAGAATGTTACATTTTTTTTACTTTCCACATTTCAAACACAAATCGATAATTAATATTCGATGATTGGATGTCAAAATAATTATCTTTATTGTCCAACAGTTGTACACCCTTAATAGGACAAAATTAAATACCCATCAACAGTAACTAAAAACGCAAAATATATATGTATGTACATATATTCAACGCGAAAATTAAAAGATGTGAGATTGTACCAATAAATTTTACGATGTGAACGGATTGTCGGAAAAGAGAAACCATTGGCATTAACACTCATGTGTGTAATTAGTGCCTTTTCCAAAATATTCGTGTCTGCTTTAGAAGCAGCAAATGTATTGAACGAACGAGTTATGTATGCTTTAGAAAATACCGAAGAAGAATCTATGTTGTTAGTAATAAATTTAAGAAATCGATTACCATATTCATTTCTCGTAGCTGAAAGAGCCATAAAACAATGTATGCGTAAAAGATCTTCATAAGCTGTACCACGAGGTGGATAAACTCCATCAATTTTAAAGGATATGAATTTGAGAAATCTCATCTATACACGTTCGAGTTCAATTGAGGTAAACAAAATTCGGATATCAAACGATTGATCCGCACTCCAACCTCCTTAGTACAAATTCATAATACATACACCGATACAGTCGCCATATTATTAACATTTCTGCGCGTGTGGATGACAAAATTGAGAAACTTAGATGCGGCAGTAGAGATGTACACAAAATAATTATCAATATTGTAGTCAAACTTGATTACAGTATCAGGCTTAGTGTAGTACACAACGCAGCATTTATACGCATTCAGTACAATCATTAATAATAGAACAATACCATAGCTTTACATTCGCAAAGAGCTTAACGACAATTACAAGGGATATTGTCAGGCGATCAGTTATTGTCCGTGGAGCGATTTTAAATATTTGGCTGTCGGGATTCGCGTTAAACGAGAACGTGTGATAAGTAATAAACTAGTGACTACCACTAAACTATCGTTCGGCTGGAAATAAAACAACTTTTTATTTCTACTCCTTGATTCATAAATAATGCCGTTCACTTTTACATTAAAAAAAGCAGAACTTTAAACTGAAAATTATTTATCAACAAAATATTTAAAAAAAAATTAAAATTGCCTCTCTGAATCGACACTAGTTATAGAGTGAATAAATAAATGTAATATTTTAAATAGATTCCATGTGTTATAATTAGACTGCGGAACAGACGCTATGCCCTAATGAGTCATGCAGGCGCAGAGACAGAGTCGATATCTCTTAATAATAAGATTGATGCAATATTCGCTCGTAGCCCTGATTTTAATGTCCTGAAAGGCTTTTGTAGTAATGTTCAAAATACGGAAATCGGTAAATATATTAAATTTAAAGATTATTATTTCTATGCGCCACTTTACTAGCTCTGATGTTAAGCGAAGTTTTTCTATATTTAAAGACATACTGTCCAATAAAAGAACGCACTTTACAGAACAAAGTTTAGAATATATTGTAATAATTAATGTGAATAAAAAATGTTTACTGTCGTGTGACAAAGCATTCACTTTAATTATAGCTGATATAATTATTTCAAGTTTATACTTTTTCAATATTTTGAATTTTTTCACTGTATCAAGTAAATGCATTTTGTGTCTGTGTGTGTATATATATATATGATAAACGTAGTGCTAATGAGAACTCATAATTATTGAATTCTCACATACATGCCATTGGCGCTTTAATTCGCTGCATCAATGTCTACACATGACAAAATCACCTTTGTCTAAGAATGTAGCTGCAACGTGTCACGGCGTCAACCGTCCAGGTTGTCCGGGAAAATGAAAAAATGTGTGAAAGTCGTATCCATCCGGGATGTGTAAACATCGATGTTTCATAGTTATTACTAATCGTCAATACACGTTACCCAGAAATAGATACGACTTTCACTTCCATACTGCGTGTACATATACTTATGATGATAAACGTAGTGCTAATGAGAACTCATAATGATTGAATTCTCACATACATGCCATTGCCGCTTGAATTCGCTGCATCAATTTCTACACATGACACACATAACATACATTTTCCCGGACAACCTGGACGGTTGACGCCGTGACACGTTGCAGCTACATTCTTAGACAAAGGTGATTTTGTCATGTGTAGAAATTGATGCAGCGAATTAAAGCGGCAATGGCATGTATGTGAGAATTCAATAATTATGAGTTCTCATTAGCACTACGTTTATCATCATAAGTATATATACACGCAGTATGGAAGTGAAAGTCGTATTTATTTCTGGGTAACGTGTATTGACGATTAGTAATAACTATGAAATATCGATGTCTACACATCCCGGATGGATACGACTTTCACACATTTTTTCATTTTCCCGGACAACCTGGACGGTTGACGCTGTGACACGTTGCAGCTACATTCTTAGACAAATGTGATTTTGTCATGTGTAGAAATTGATGCAGCGAATTAAAGCGGCAATGGCATGCATGTGAGAATTCAATAATTATGAGTTCTCATTAGCACTACGTTTATCATCATAAGTATATATACACGCAGTATGGAAGTGAAAGTCGTATCTATTTCTGGGTAACGTGTATTGACGATTAGTAATAACTATGAACCATCGATGTCTACACATCCCGGATGGATACGACTTTCACACATTTTTTCATATACCATGTGGCCGTGTGCGTCTGCACTATAGCGATACCTGTAGTGTAAGCAAAACACACAGAGGTGTCCGTGTCTTAGAACGGTAAAGAAGTAGACGCAATGTTCCAATGTGTAGTCGCGCAAGCGCATTAGCTGTCGCTCCCGCATATGGGTGTTAGTTGCAATGTTTATATCGTCAGGCTAATGCGCTTGCGCGACTACACATTGGAACATTGCGTCTACTTTGCCGTTCTAACACACGGACACCTCTGTGTGTTTTGCTTACACTACAGGTATGTATCGCTATAGTGCAGACGCACGCGGCCACATGGTATATATATATATATATATATATATAACGGGTGTTCAGAAACATTCGAAGTCAAAGTAGTCCTTGAAAATATGAAGTCATGTCTGAGATAGATTGATTTTTGACAGACAACAGTTGACATTTAATAATTATTACAAATCAGATACTTAAGTAAAGATATACGATTTTTTGTTCAGAGCCCACTTGACTTCGAATGTTTCTGAACACCCGTTTTATATATATATATATATATATATATATATATATATATATATATATATATAGGGTAAACTTAATAAGTCGGCGATTAAAGGTCTGGTTCATTACTTCAAAGTATATATATTTAAAACAACCATACATGTTTCGTAGGGTTGTTTTAAATATATATACTTTGAAGTAATGAACCAGACCTTTAATCGCCGGCTTATTAAGTTTACCTTATCATACCAAGGTCACGAAAATATTATATTTATATATATATATATATATATATATATATATATACATATATATATATATATATATATATATATATACATATATATATACATATATACATATATATATACATATATATATATATATATATATATATATATATATATATATATATATACATATATATATATATATTAAATTAATTTCAATTCAAGTTAATAAATTCATTTAACTTCAGTGTTTATTTTCCTAAAAATAAATTTCCATATATACATTTCATTGGCTTTATTACGACTCTGGCGAAATATATTTCACACTCTGTCTGTTTGCATTGAAAGACGTACAAACAGACAACTTTTATCAATACCATTGCGCTATAACATTCATATATACTGTTAAGTTGATCGATTGTACATTGTCGACACCGATTAATCACACGCGATACGGAATAGCGCCGGTTACGCAGTCTAGTTATAACACTAACAACGTTTCTGCGTATATCAATGAAAGGGATGGAAATGCGTGGATCATATATTTACGTAATTCTGTCAGTTAAGCTTTAATCTATGAAAATGAATCTTTAAACAATTTTATTGTTGGGACTTTAATACTTATTAATAACATTTAAAATTATATACGAAGTAATTTAGTTCGTCTTATCCAAGCATTTAGACTCAAATTATAGACTAGCATACGGTATGAAGATATGCAGTTATTTTTATGAATTTTCAATTTATTAATTTCTGATACAATTAATCAATGAATCATTTTTACTATTTTTGTGTCTATAAAATTACAAAAGAGTCGAGACTTAAAACAATGGGGGAAAGAGAAGTCCACTAGAAAATTAGTATTTAAATAATTAACTAAAATTTAAACAGATGTACTGTGATTTCAACAACATAAATATGATCAAGACATACACACTAAATATCATACATATTCTCTACATTCATTAAATAATAACCCATATGAAAACATAAACCGTTTTCCTATCATCAATTTACGGATAGTGTAAAAATGCAAGAAAGTTTTTCATTTTAGTACCGTACATTTTCGTTCTAAAGTAGTAGGGCCTGGTTGCATCTAGCACTCTGACACTTGCTTGCATGTTTAGGTTCTACGACCGGTATCTGAAGCTCCGTGCACGCATCCAGGCCAATTCCTTCCCTTCTTATTACCACAGAAAATCACCTCCCGAAGAAAAATCTCCCTTTATAATCCCACCCCTATCCAATTTCAAACAACGGCAGCTCAGGTATGCACGTTAGTTATTTACTACTATTACTAATAATATCATTTGCGACCTGTTTCTTTCATTTCGACAAGACACGCCATCTAAAATTACGTATTCTGTTCTCTGAGCAAGAAAATATAAAATCTATTGTTAATGATAGGTATGAAAATCTGCTAAATTTGCCTACGAATTTATTTACACAAAATTGACGTGTATTTTATTTTTTATTTATTTCTTAATGACAATGAATTGGCTGCCATTAAATATATCAGTAGCTACTGTTTTATTTATGTATTTATGAATTCAAAATAAACAATCTAAAATGTGCATTGTTTGATGAAAAGCACTACTAAATCTTTCGTTTATTTCTATTGAAACAAAGTATTTTTAAACACGAAAGTGAATGAAGCATTGTTTTTTTTTTGTTTTTTTCATAAATTGATAAATTGATCCATTTTTTGAGTATGTTGAATACTAATCAAAACACTAATGTTTTATATAAACTTTGTCAAAAACTAGAAGAAAATATATGTACAACGCGGACATATACTAAGCACATCCCTCCGTAACTGAAAAATACTTTATATTAGCTACTTCTGCAAAATTTAAGATAGTAAATGTCATCAAATTGTTTTATTATTTGTGTGAATCTTGTGAACATCTAATTCGATACGTACTCGAGATAATTCCTTTAAAAGTACCAATAAAAGCATTCATAGAACTGCATCTACACTAGATATGTATAGTATGCGAGAAAATAAATTATTTAGTTGCGTTTTAAGTGTTATACAGTCAAATATAACATATCTGTCTGAAATTTATCGTATTTTATACAAAGTCAGAGGCTAAAATAGGCAAAAACAAGAGTTGTAATGGATCTACACGAAAAATTATAATAAGCATGTATTTTAAAGGAAAATCTACCAAATTGCAATTACGCATTTCAATAAAAATAATATACGAGGGAGGTTTTTCAACCTCTGATCGCACAGCGTAAGCGTTAGAGGAGCGGTAGGTGGTCGGTGTACACAGTGAGCTCACACGCTCTATCACTTCTTGATGCCATTCTGAGCTGAGCTGCAGCCACGTAAACATAGCTATCTCAATTGATTCTCCCGCCAAATGCGAATTGCGAAGTGTTGCAGAAATTCATCGAAGAATGAGCCGAGTGCATGGAGAAAACTGTATGAGTGATTATGTGCGTGAATGGTGTCAAAAATTTAAAGACGGTCGAACTAATGTGCATGATGAAGGAGGTCAAGGATCCAGGTGTGCCGCTACAAACGGCCTTCAACGAGTTGACGAAGTGTTTAGAAAAAAACCGGAGGTTCACCATAAATGATTTGTCTATAAAATTTTCGGAAGTTTCGAGGTCACCTGTGTACTCTATCGTAACGGAACATTTAGGCTACAAATAACTTTGCGCCCGCTTGGTCCCAAAGATCTTGAATGACAGCCACAAAACTCGCCAAATGGCTTTAGTTTTGACGTTCCTTATCCGTTATGACGCTGAAGGAGATTTTTTAAAAAAATTAAATTCTGACAGAATATGAGACCTGGGTTTGATATGACACGCCCGAATCAAGACAACAATCACAACAATGGATGCGCACACAAACAAATCAAAAAAATTCAAACAAACTTTCAATCACCGAAAGGTTATGGCTACCGTGTCATGGGGCCAAAAAGGTGTGTCGCTTGTGGAATTCATGCAGTCGAGGACTACGATTACTATAGCTGTTTATTGCGAAGCCTTACGACGTCTGCGGAAAACCATTCAAAACAATAGAGGAGGCAGACTGAATTCTGGAGTTGTTCAGATCCATGACAATGCCCGTCCTCAGACCGCTGCTATAACTCTTGAGCAATTTCAATGGGATTTTTCCATCATCATGCATACAGTCCCTACCTAGCGCCGAGCGACTTCCATTTTTCCTTAAACTGCAGAAGTGGCTAGGAGGGCAGCGCTTCCAAATTAAGGAGGAACTTTAAGACAACGTCAAGACTCATTTGAATTCATTGGCGGCAACATTTTATGAAGAGAGTATTGGAAAGCTTGCCCACAGGTACGATGAATGCCTTCAAACTCCAAGTTGATTATGTCGAAAAGTAACCAAAAGTGTACATAACTTTTAGTAATAAAATAATTTTTTTTATATAGACTTGTCTCTTCTTTATGGTCCATCGGAGGTTGAAGAAAAACGGCCCTCGTATAATGAAATTAAATATAGCTCAAAGAAGACAACCTCAAGAGGATCGCAAACACGAAAAAACAACATTGCAAATGGATAACTGCATTAGAACGACTGCAAAGTGAAACCCTCATAGTACAGTGGTTGAAATTAATTGTAATCTCTTTAATGTTGCAACCTCAGAAATGTATGTATGAACAATTCAATGAGATAAGACTGCATGGATTATGCGCCAGGAAAAAGCCTTTGGTATTATCGGAAACAGTTGTTGTTTACAAATTTCCATGCTTATTGGACCCTGAAGATCAAGGAAAAATAATTAATAAATAACATCAAAAATAATCAACATTCTCCAGGCGGAAATATAGTATCACAGCCGCAGGTTACAGGCAAGCATTTAATGAAATACACCCGAACAACATTAAAGCACGGTGGCGGAAGAATAGAGATATGGGCCCGCTTTCCATAGCGAGGGATTAACCCCATATACCGCATAAATGACTATGGCTAAGATTCAGTACGTAGACATCCTCAAAACTATAATGCTGAAGAGTATTTGCATGTTATATGGCAATTTTAATATGATAATGATCCCAAGCATTCTACAAAAGACGTCAAAGAATAGCTTTTACAAAATTCCGTGACACGTATCCGGTGGCCTTCGTGTGTTATCTATTTGAACCAGATCTAGAACTTTCGGCAAGTTGTGAACACGGAAATAGTAAAAGGTAATATACAAGCTATCCCGTATCGTTATGTTCAAATTTTAGGAGTGTAAAGTAGACTTCATTTCAAGTAACAAAAACGCAAAACTTGTATATCCATTTTTATTTGTTTCAAAGCTACAGATCTATGAATGTGATTGTCAGATCATAAAAAAAAATATAATCCTAAAGTCAATAAAAACTGAGTTTATTTAAAAAAGTTCAATTAATTATATTTTCGAAATGTCCACCTCCTTGTTGAATGCAGGTTTGTGCCCGTAAGCCAACAGAAGAAGTACTTATCCGAATTTCATACTTGTTTTGTTGGATTTGCTCGGCAGCCAGGTGAATACGATCCAACAACTCTTCTCTCAACAACTTCTCTTGTGTTCGATACTTGCGCGTAGACTAAATTTTTCATGTAAAAGTCGAGGGGATTAAAATCGGGTGATCTGGGTGACCAGGCAACAGGACCACCTCGACCAATCATCTTGGATAATTGACGTTAAGCCGATTTCGGACAGCAATTGCGAAATGTGGTGGTGACCCATCCATGTGAAACTACATGTCTCGTCGAACATTCAGTGGGACATCCTCTAAAAGACCTGGTAGTTAGTCAATAAGAAATTGAAGGTAATTGTCCGCATTTAACCTCCCAGGAAGAACGACAGGACCAATCAACAAGTCATCGATTAGGGCCGCCCCAACGTTAATAGAAAATTCATGTTGAAATTTAGATGGGCCTATAGCTTTGGGATTTTCTGATGACCACCTGTGCAGGTTTTTCAGATTTGTAACACCACTTCTCGTGAACGTAGATTCATCTGTCCAGAGGACTGTTCTGCAGAAATTAAAATGAAGCCGTGACTGTCTTAATATCCAGGTAGAATAAACTAGACGAGCATAGTGGTCTGCCTCAAGAAAACCGTGTCCCCTGCGATAGTGATATGGATATAAGCCCTCACGTTTTAAAATTCGCCAAACTGTCGTTCGTGGCACTCCTAGTTGTCTAGCGATTCGACGTACACTGAGAGTTGGATCCCTTGTAACAATAGCTACAGCTTCTTCCTCTAAGTCTGCTGGCAAATTTACTCCTCGGCTGAAAAGATAATCACGCAGTCCGCATTCCCGAAATTGTCTGTGTACTTCCAGAAACGTTCTGTAATGAGGAATGCGCCTATCGGAAAACCGATGTCGGTATTCAATAACTGCTTGACGTGCACTGCCATTACAGTAGCCATACACAAAATGCATGTCCGCATACTCTTGAGAAGAAAATCGGTAAGGCATTTTGCGTCCACTCACTAATAAGCTGAGCTGTATGAACTGAAACGCAATGTAATCCTTTATTAAAAAATGCAACGTTAACAGTCATCTGAACATTTGTTTATTGTATGATATTCATGGTTCAGCACTTACGAAATAAGTGAGAACCTTCTTTATCATAAATCAATTTCCAGTACTCTTTTTTGTAGATCTCCAAGAAATTACTGTATGCACTACGACACGTGTTTATTTATTTTAGGATAACATTTTATTATGGGACGTTAACAATCACAGGCCTGTTATTGAATCGTATAACTTTTTTTAAATAAAATCAGTTTGTATTGACTTTAGGATTACATTTTTTTTCATGATCTGTCGATCACATTCATAGATCTGTAACTTTGAAACAAATAAAAATGGATATACAAGTTTTGCGTTTTTGTTACTTGAAATGAAGTCTACTTTACAATCCTAAAATTTGAACATAACGATACGGGACATTTGTAGAAAATACAAATTATTTATTTTACCACGTCGAGCGAACATAGAAGAATAGATGAGCAACATTAGTTGAGTCAATGCCAAAAAGATGTGCAGCGGTTACTAAAGCTAAAGGGTTTCTTACTACAGTCTATTTGCGATTCCAGACGAGGCACGTCATATTAATATCAGGCGCAATAACTTAAAGTTCACAAATTACCATTATACGGATCCTGTTATTGCTGCATTTAGAATATATGTATGCATATTATGTTAGCTACTCTTTTCATATTGTTTGCGGTAAATTGATCAACCATAAGCTAAAAAGCATTCAATGAAAAACTATAAACAAAACTTAGCAACGCTGTGTGACGCAGTTATGACGTATGCTTATTATGATGTGGTTCGTCTGTAATGGTAAATAGACTATAAATACGAAGATGCATTATGTACGAAGTATAAAATAACTTGTGAATAAATAAATTTTATTTAAAAGGTAGATTCATCCCTAATTTTCTTCGATATTATTTTCACGTAAACGTCATAAACGGGAACTTATTGGCTGGCAAATATAGAATGAACAAAATATCCATACAGATATATAACCATATACATTTCATACCACGTTTATGTTATTCGCACTTCAAATGATACTCCCATTGGTGACGCATTGTGCGCATATTGTAACACTGTGTAAATATATTGCATACCCTACATATTAAGAAATAATAAATTACACCGCATTGTATAGATGCCATTAACGACACATACCCATTCCTGTCGTGAAAATATAATATTATATTGTTAATTTAAAATCCGAAATCCAAACTTTTCAACATTTATAATTGTAAAGAATAAGTTGCCAACACAACAACACATGAAATTTTAAGCGGTAAGTAAAACGCAAGTGATTTTTTGAATTTATATATGGATGTATAGCAAACGCCAATTAAATTGGCGCGAGGAGGGGTAAGTTCGCGCAGGATTAAAAGTAGTGGGGAGATTTGTATTTGGTTTTACATCAAATGTCAGATAATTCTAACCTCAGAGCGTATATCACTTTATGATCCCCTAGCAAAGACATTATGTTCCGTCAAACGTCAATGACAAATGTATTCTGACAATTACTTGAGTAGTGGGGGTGGACGGTTTTAAAAACGGCTTCTGCGCACCCCCTCCTCGCGCCAACTTAATTGGCGCTTGCTATACTAATTATATGTCCGTATCTGTATATGATTCTAATTATGTACAAGCAATAAGTGAATCCGGGAATAATGGAGAAAATCGAACCGCGTAAAACTCAATCTTACTTACGAATTTGAGGGTGTCGCTGCATTCAACCGAGTTCCCACCGTATATTATTTAAAGTCAATGATCATAATAATATAAATGCAATTATAGAAAACATTATTTTCTAGTATACTAAGAACAAATAATAGTAAATTATATAGTTGCTTTCGTTGGATATGTATAGAAATAGGATAATTAGGATCAATAGATTAGATTTCTCAACTGGGTGATATAATTCGATTAATGGGCAACGCTTAATGCTTATTTTGTTTTGAATCTTTTAACGCAGAACGGCAATGCATAATCCATTTGTTTTTAATTGGCTGTGTAAATCCATATTGCTAAATAATCTTTTTTTTTCTTTTTGGACTAAACTAAGACTAACCGGGAGTGCGGCATAAAAATTGGTAATACACATCATTTCTTACCAAGTAGAAGACATGTATGTAGGGCAAAGTTTCAGTACCATTATCGTTATCTAAACCTTCTACAATATTGTGATGAAACAAGTCAAATAATTCCCCATATTGTAAATTAGAAATATTTAGTAGTAATTTATTTGTTTACTTTTCTAACAGATTAAAATTATATTTCCTAATAAATTTGAAATAAAACTGGGTAATTTACTTTCTAGAGTTGAAGATATTAGTTGAAGGTTCTACAAATGGAAATAAACTATGTATTTCGAAAACAAGAACCAGGTTAATTTTTATTAAAAACAATAATCCATGTTGTTAGGAAATATATAAATACAATATACAGTCGATTCCGCTTAATCGGGACACAAATGGGGAAAGTATTTGGTAATAAATAAATCGGAGATCATGACTAAACCAAAGAAAAACATCTCAACGTGCATTGACTGGTTTACTTACAAACATATACATTTAGTATTGTTTTAGTACTAAATTCATACATAATAAACAATAAATACAATATTTGTACATAAAACAAAATTCGAATTACGGGGTTATGTATGTATACTGGTAGCGGTAATACATATATGTAGATACATACATATATGTACATATTATACAAAGCATGTACATTATTAGGTATGTTAAAAAAACAGCGAAAACAACGTAACAAAAAATTAAGTCATCGTATTTAATAAGTAAGAGTCAAGACTACTTTGATTTCTTTCTTTAATTAACTCAGTATTAACAAAATCGGAACACGTGATAAGGGCGTCTAAAGAACTTCCCTCGTTCCCTTTCTGCAAAAAAAAAAAATTGTCTTAACTTTTCGATGCAATTTCGTGCTTCTAGCAAATAAACTGATTTCTCGATTTCTTCTTCGCTGTTAGAATCAACATTTTCGGCTTCTCGTAGGCGTTCTTATATTTTATCAATGATATCTTCATCAAGATTTTCCTTTTCATCGCAACAACTCAAATCTTTGTCTAAATCGGTTCCTCTTGATTTTGTATTTCCGTCTCTTTCAACACAATGTCATCATGGCCATCTTCATCCATTTTCTCAGGGCTTTCACTAAAGCATTGCGAGATCACTTTAAAATTGCAATAAGCAAAACAATTTTTTATTGTTTTCCTATTAATACCCCTCCAGCTGTCTGCAACGAAGTTTATGGCTTGCAGAATGTTGACTTTACTGCTTACATCTTTAGCTGTCGAGTTTGATTCCAATAAAATTTCTTCAATTTCTTCTAAAACGAAATTTATCTGTTTAGTTCTGTACTTGGCTTTTAAGGTTTTAATAATGCCCATGTCCAAGGGTTGAGTCTAGGATGTTGTGTTTGTTGGCAGATATTCAAGGGTGATGTTCTTTAGAGTGTCGGTGTATGGATGAGCAGCACAATTGTCTAGAATCAGAATTATGGATCTGGTTTGGCGTTGCAATTCTTTATCCCAACTTTTCAGCCAATCTAGAAAAATTAACGACGTCATCCATGCATTCGAATTAGCATTATATTCGACGGGCAATCTTTCGATATCCAATTCTGTGAAACAGTGAGGTCTTTTGCTTTTTCCAATAACAAGCAGTTTTTTCTTGTCATGCGCCGTCATATTCGTACAGCATAAAACAGTTATTCTTTCCATTGTTTTCTTCGAACCTGCTAAATTGTCTCTTTTAAAACAAAGAGAACCATCTGGAGTTGCTCTATAATACAGCTCTGTCTCATCGGTGTTGTAAATGTTTTCCGGTGTAAATTCGTTCATAATTTCGGGAAGCAGTTCGAGTTTCCACCTATCAGCAAACAAAACATCAGCACTCGCTTTTGCCCCATGAACTTTTTTAAACTTGGTGTCGTGTCTCTTTTTCCAACGAGAAAGCCACCTCTCGCCTTAAAATTTTCATGCTTCTGGCCCAGCTTCTTTGCAAACTTTTCGGCTTTGCATTTTAACATAGGCCCGGACACACGAACATATCTTTTAGTAACAATGCCAAACCATTTGCCGAGCGCTTCGTCAACTTCAGCATCTTTTCCTTCTCGTTTACGTTTTTGCTGCACTCCACGCCCACTCGCACCTGCGATGCTAATTTGTTAACGGAGTTCCCTTTCATTTGCACGAATTCACGCCATCGTAGTTTTCGGTTAAAATTTCAGACAAACTCCGATTCGTTGTGTTTGGATGCTCTTTTGTTTAACAGTTCCACTTTTTGAACAACACTTAAGTCCCTACGGGGCGTTTTGAACGAACGCGCCCACACACATTTTGTATTATGTACAACTTGGAAGAGCGCACATTAAGAAATGAGTCGACTCTTGTCCCTTCGGTTTATACATTTCGCTTCTCGGAGAATTAGGGAGTTCCCTCGATTATTCGATGTATTGTACCGATAAAATGGTTTTTTGTACCGATAAAATGGTGAAGTTTTACTTATCTTTGATTCCGTTTTATTAGAAATGTCCCAAAAAAAGCGGTTGTCCGAGGATCCAATTAAGCGGAATCGACTGTATTCAAATTAACGTATCCTTTTTATTCCTTACTAATGTTTGTTATATACTAAAGGGTCTTTCAAATTGAGCGCCTTTCTTAAAAATAAATAAAACCTACAACTTGCATTGATTTTCAAAAACTTTTATTTTTTAAACAAGTATTTGGTACTGGAAGATTCAAGATTAAGGAAGCGACAATCGCCAGGTTTATTAGGTGTTTCAGAAATCACGGTCTTTAGAATTCTACACGAGTACCTTGGAATTACAAAATTAGTGCAAGGTGATTTCACGAATGCTTTCGCCATGGCATGCGTGTCCAAGTAGAGACGTGTGAACAATTCTTAGCACTTTGTTGGAACGAACCAGGTTAAATTATCGACCGACTTGTTACTGGAAATAAAACTTGGGTCTATCGTTATGATCCAGAATCAAAACGAGAGTTGATGCAGTGACATGTTAAGAACCCGAGCTGCAGGAAAAATAATGGCAGCTGTTTTTTTTTTTTTTGAGGGGGGGGGTCGATGAATCTTGCTGATTTATTATCTGAATAAGAGTAGTATAGTAAATGAAGAGTATAATGTAACCTTGATGCATCGTCTCAGAGATTCTGTTAAAGTGAAAAAGCGCGGAAAACGTCTTGTTGCTCCATAACAGTGCTCTTGCTGATTGTAGCTTTGAAGAAATTGAACACCCGCCTTATGGTCCAGAGTTAATACCCAATGACTCAAAAATATCAAAAAACCCTAGGAAGCAATGACGAACCTCTAGCAACTGTAGAGAACCATTATGCAGAAAAACAAAAAGAATATTTTTACGATGGATTAAAGATGTTTTTGAAACGGTGTAATACATGTATTCGGAAGCAAGGAAACTATATTGAAAAATAAATATTTATTGATGTTGTAGTCTTGTGTTTTCATGCCTAGTCCGGGAAGAAAAACGTCCTCTCATACTTGAATCGAAATTTGAATAATCATAATTTGTATCTGAACTCTTAAGTGACATTATTAGTCGTTCCTTGGTCTTATAAGTAATTGCATTTGTGGTGAAATGAAGCCAAGTTGTTCTTCGACGCGTCAACTTTGAAAGATTTTATGGTTGACTAACCTTTTAATTCTGAATATGATTAATAATAGCAATATTTATTCATTAATCGCAATAATGTTGAGACACGCATAATAATTATGCGTACAATAGAAAGTAAAATGACTAAATAAGAAAAATATGCAAAAAATGGATAAGAAATTGGAGGAAATTGGAATTGGAGGGGGGGGGGTTGAATTTAATAAACTATGTTCGTAGAATGATAGACAATAACAAAAATACAGGGACCCCGAACTAAATCATCAAAACTTTAGAAAAAGGGATAAACAAAAAATAGAAATTTATTCTGCAGTAAAATGGAGAAAATATAGAAACACTATAGTAAAAATACCTGTATTGTGCTCAGTTAGTGTATTTATTAAATGTAAAACCTGTACTATACAGAAACGAGTGAAAATTACAGTAACTAGTATCAGAACTAATTATATTCACATATGTATGTATAGCAAGCGCCAATTAAGTTGGCACGAAGAGGGGGTGCGCAGAAGCCGTTTTTAAAAACGTCCACCCCCATTACTCAAATAATTATCAGAATACATTTGTCAATGACGTTTGACGGAACATAATGTCTTTGCTAGGGGATCATAAAGTGATACACGCTCAGAGGTTAGAATTATCTGACATTAGATGTAAAACCAAATACAAATCTCCCCACTACTTCTAATCCTGCGCGAACTTACCCCTCCTCGCGCCAACTTAATTGGCGTTTGCTATACGTTTAGAGCTAGTACACTGGTTCCCGATTCCTTTATTATGTCTCAAAATAAAAAAGAACTATTTAAATACTGCACCGAAGAACTGTGATTACTTGTAAATTATTTTATTGGCTCTTGAACAGCCAGGTGAAATATGGCAAATTAGATATGTCATACTTATACTTAAAGATAATCTTATTAATATACATGTATTACTAGTAATAAAACGTATTGACATTATGAAACAATTACTTAGCACTATTTAGGTCTCAGGTGTCAATTTATTTAAGCTGGGTGTATTGAATTTTAGCGGGATATTTGAATTGTTTCTTATTCTGAGATATCTTCAAAGGCTATTCCATAATCATGTCGTACACGAACGAATCCAAGGATTTAGATACTTCCCCTCTACATGACATTAGCCAAGATTCTAAAGTAGTCTGTTAGTCTAAAGACATTAGCCACGGGCACGTGAGCTAGAGCAAAGAGCTCTGAATACCTGATATTTAGGCAGTTGATCGAGCCTCAGGACAAACCCCCGAAAGGGGGGGGGGTAGTAGAGCTGATCCGTGCAGGCCAGGGCTTCACATTGTCATAATCTATATAAACTTAAATGGTACAAGGATATAATCTACAAAAGCCGTACTTTCAATAAAGAGGTTTACAAACACGATTCTGAGAAAGTGCAGAAGTTCTCATGCAGACTTTCCGTTTGAACTTATACTGTTATTAGAGGTGGAAAGTTATAAAAGGTAATTGCATCTAATAACTCAGTCTGTTGTTTACATTTAACCAACAAGCATTAGACGATGGCGAGTTTCACTGCACGAGATCTAACGACGATTTTCTGTTATAGATTTAAACGCGCAAGTCTAGAATGTCACGATGTCAATTTCAATATTTGAAAAAAATTTAGTGCTAGTATTTGCTATTCAGACGCAATTTCTTCTCTGTTGATTATCAACTTCGTTCTGATTGCTCATAAGAAGATACAATGAATGAAAATCTGACTATTGTTTTTAAAGCTATTAACGCATATCGACAATTAAACATTTCTGCATCTACGAATTCAGAAACGTTGCTTATTACTAGTATCTGAATCCTTAATCGAAGATGAGGGACAAGTGCCGTGTTGAATTGTGCCACGTCATACCTAAGCAATCTCAATCAACTAAATTTCACTTAATGTTACAGATGATACCTAGATTTATTATTATATGATTTCCGTACAAAAGAGCAAATTATAGTTTGGTAATTTTAAGACGAGAAACAACCAATTCGAGAAACAATCGAAATCAGTAGGAAAGGATTAATTGATAAAAGTTGTTATACCCAAAAGACAAAATAAAACGCTCAAGTGGCATACAAGAAACATATTTGTCCTAAGTTTTAAAAATCCTTGTGAATGAGCGACGAAAATCCAGGTTGAACTCGTAATTTCTTCATTGCCGCAGTGCAACGCCCAGTGCGGTGCATAGTTTTAGATTACCCACCATATAATCCAGAGCTTGTTCTTTATGACTTCTCGTTATATATTTCCTTACGTGAAAATGTAGTTGGAAGAGCGCAAATTTACGACTGATGAAGAACTGTTGGAACTTTTGAAGATATACGTCATTTAATGCCGAAAAAGAAATAGAGAATGGTTCGATGACTGATTTACGCATAACAATAACTTTAAACGAGCTCCATCAGTGCAGGAAGTCATGCTTGCCATTTTCTGATATGCAAAAGGAAGCAGTCGTTCATACCGAATATCTTCTGAAGAAATCAACGATTAATTCAATAAGATATTGTAAAACTTGACGATAACTAAAGAATCGTATTCGTAGAGTAAGGCCGGAAAGAAGAATTTTTTGTTACACCACGACAACGCCAGAGCGATTGCAGCAACGAAACGCAACGTACAGTCCTGATTTCGCACTTTCAGATTTCTGGTTGTTCCCAAAGTTGAAGGAAGTATTGAAAGTCAACATTTTTCATCAGCCACTGAATTTTGGGCTGCTATTCGCAATTGGATCAACAGTAAATAAACGAGAAAGTTTGATTGAAAAAATGGATTCAGAGTTTGGAGAAATGTGTTGTACTAAATGGTGATTATGTGGAAAAATAATTATGTATGTACATTGGTAGTATGTATATATAAATTTATTTTATTTTGAAATTCTGGATTCATTATTTTGTTTTTGTTTTTTTTATTATTTTATAGAGTTGGAGACATTATACATATATCAATCCGCTCTCGTAAATACTAAAAATGATGTAGTGCAGAAATGAGATTGGTCGGATTAAATTTTATTATATTCGTTATTTAAACTGAACATTAAACGTTCCTTCAATTGTTTTTAAATCTTATTTCCCAAAATTTTAAAGAAATCACCTTACATAGTCTCGTGCCCATCCACTCTTGATTGTCTATTTAGATTTTATTATTTAATTGAAATTTACGTAATAGGTACAAATAAGATTTGCTTAAACGTATTTTTTATCAGGCTATATGGTTAATTAGTAGTATCAAAAAAGTTATCGCTTATTATAACGTAATATTTCATGTGCGCAGATATATTTGGGTGTGCCTAATCACAATTAAAATTCATAGTTTAGAAGGACAACAGGTCGCAAATTACTGTTAAGAATTACTCATTTATAATGTGTTTAATTTCATTTTAATTTTTGTAGATATTAACAAAAAAGTCATGTATTGAAAACTTGCTTCAATAGAAATTTAAGTATTAAAGAGAGAGAGAAATGATTGTCGTAAAATTCTTTTTTTTTTCTTTCTTATGAATGACATTTGCTTGCTTCTGCATGCGATACGTTACTTACAAGTTATTCAAGATTTACTGCATTGTAACTAAAATAAAAATATATTAACTTGCTAATCATTAGTAATCTCAGTAATTATTATTACATATAATACTTAGATTTTGTTGGACTTATATAAAGAACTTTTAGATTTTGGAATTTGTTTTATTTATTCTTATTATAACTTTAATTAAAAATTGTTATTTAAGTACATTAACTATTTTATATGTTGTCTTGTCATGTCCATGTGCCTCTATGTTGTGTATGTCCTTCCTTTTTAGTGTACAGAGTAAGCCGGAGAAAGTGGAAAGTACAAATATTACAAGCACTGCTAGTAGTACCGCTACGACCAACACCACAAACAATACTTCCACCATCACGTCTTCCCCAACCAAAACCAATTCACCTGCCACAAGTCCACAACCACAAGTGACAGTTAGGAGGTATGTATTCTACATTTTCTTAAATTAAAAACTAACATTTATCAAGTATCGCTATACATAAATAGAAAAAAACTATTTTCTTTGGTTCAAGAGGATTGTTTACTTTAAGAGATTTAATACCAAGCAATTATTCTACAATATTATTAGTAGATAATTTTCCTTATTTAAAAAAACTCATTATATTTAGAAAAGAACTAACATTTTTCCATACCATCATTATATGCAAATAAGATTTTGAGACAATACTTATCGAATTTTACCTACGTTTATACGAGGGATATTTGAAATGTTTCCAGTCTTTTTAATAAAAACAAAACACAAAATAAAATTTATTGTTCAAACCTGAGAAATATTTATTTACAGCGTCTTCAACCTCAGCATTTGACTCATATTTTTTCCGCCGAGATATTTTTTCAAATTAAGGCACAGGAGAAAGTCGTTGGGACCTAGATCTAGCGAATAGGACGGATGCGGAACCAATTCAATCTTCAATTCGTTCCGTTTTGACATTGTAACCATGCACGTGTGAACCCGAGCGTTATCCTGGTGACACAAGATTTTCTTTTTTGCCAAATGTGGACGTTTTTTCATAATTCTGGCCTTCAATGCAGCGTAGTACTGTCCGTTGATTGTTGAACCCTTTGCAAGGTAGTCGACAAGAATTATTCCAAACTCATAATTTTCCTTGTAGTATGGTGGTGCACCCAGGTTTCATCGACGGTTATAAATCGCCGCAAAAATTCGGCCGGATCTTTTTGATACAGGTTAAGACATTCGTCCGACATGTTCGTCCGTATGCGCTTTTGGTCAATCGTCAACAAACGCGCCACCCATCACGCGGATAATTTTTAAGGTGTTAGTAAAAAATTGAAAACGGAAAAAAAATATTTATTAACATTTTAGCACTGAATCCAGTTAAATTATTAATCAAATATTTTAATCAAGCACAGGAGAGAGTATATTAAAAAAGACTAAAATACATATTGCTATGAACTGTGGGTTTGATAATTAATTTACCACCATTCACGACAAATCTATTCAGCTAGGATATTCAGTCGGTTTACTTTCAAAACCTTTGTGACTTCCGATCAAAATTAAAACTAATAAATTACAAAGATGCTTTTTAATTTCTCACACACGAGACAAAATCAAAATAAACTATTTGACAGACCGAAACAAACTCTAACGCATGTGCAACCACTTGTAAAAAAAAATGCCCTTGATATCCCAAGCGTACTAAAATTTTACATTTACAGAAATGTTTTTTTATACTAGAAATTTTAAAAAACCTTCTTTGTCATTTATATCAAATAACTAAGATTAAATTTCAGAACGATATTAATAATACAATAGAAAAATTACATATCTTTTATAAAATATATGACTTACGTAAAAAATATATATTCATATACTCGAAACACATGAGTAAGAAAGTGTTAAAAATCAAATACGAGATTCACAAACTCGTAAATAAATCGGTAATGATTTAGGCAAGCACAAAAACACAATTAAATCAAAAAACAAAAACCGAAATTACTAAAACAAAGTTAAAGATTTATCTTTAAATAAACACACCTTTCTTACTTCACTGAACACTTGTGTCTGGATACAGCTAGCACGCAGGCTACGCTTAAAAAAAACAGTAATAAAAAGTTCACAGCAGATCAAACGGCATTCTCAAACTGCGCAAGTCATATCTACAAATATATTCAAAATAATAATACACTCAAAAATAATTAAACTTTTCAAAATATTTGTGGGGAAAAGTTCATAGCAATAAATGTATCAGAATTGTCTGAAAAATTAGTGCCGATTTTTAAGGAAATTTCAAATAAATTTCGATATATGTATATTTATCGAATTCAAGATTTCATCCTTCCAGAATCTCTCAGGTTTTTCTCCGAAAGAGTTTTCAAGATAATTTTTTTGTCGACCAAAGAATTAAAATTTTTGCTAGTAAAAAAAATTTTGTAATAATAATACTCTTTTCTCATTCAACAGACAGAAAATATACTAGTTTATTGCAAGATGCTCCGATGGGACAGAAAAAAAGATAAATATACTTCATGTCTTTGAGTCTTTAAGCAAATAAGCCAGGGGGTGTCAAGCTAATAAAAGTCGTGGATTCAACCCCAAAAAATCTAACAAATGATAACTAAAAAAAGTATATTTCATAGCTGAGCTGAGCAACAACACAAATTCAGCATACTCGTTAGTAAATAAATTTGGTGTAACCTTCACTTTCAGCTTCTTGGTCATCTTCATGGATTAAAGCGGAAAGCTTCAGTGTTAGTGTTAGGAATCGCCGCAAAATAAATAGACATACAAGATACAGAGGTGTATTAGATTCTATGTATCTAAAAGATTAAGAAATCATGACTGCAACAGATTAACTAGGGAAGCTCAGCTATGAAATATACTTTTTTGTTATTATTTAGAAGATTTTTTGGGGTCTGGAATCCACAGTTTTTATCAGCTTAACACATTCGTGCTTATTTGCTCAAAGATTCAAACCTATGAAGTATTATTACCTTTTTTTCTGCATTCTGCAATAAAGTAGTCCACAAGCTTTTGGGAATACTTTGACAAACAAATGTTACTAGTTTTAAAGCTATCTTAAATTCATGCAGACACATGGTTGGGAAAGAGTAAACTCAAAAGCTATTCACGTTGCAGATAACAATTAATTTTTACCGAAAACTTATTTGGAGAGCAAAATAAAGTAAAATTCGAAAACTCCGACTCACTTGCGGCTCAATGGGCTTGAACTCGGATCATGTAGTCCACAGCCAAACATGATAACCACTAGATCGCACACAATTTAAAATTTTTTCTAGCCGTAGCTCTCGCAAATTGTTAATTGCTCACCTTCCAATAAAGATAAAAAAACGGAAAAAAGTGTCATCTGCAGCACGTAATGTAGATTGCTTTCACAAACTTTCAGCCATTTATTTAAAATAGCCAGGATTCTTTATTCGGGTGAACTTTGTCTTCCAAATTTGTGTATATTTGCATATATCTCTAACACAGATGCTTTTTTAATGCGAAAAAATTTGTCCAATGCTATCGACCATGAAGATTCTGAAAATACCATATCGCTGTCGAGCAATATCCAAAAAAAAAAGGTGAGGGGGCAAAGGTCTATTTCTGCACTTTTTTTAAATATATTTTCTATGGATTCGTAATTATCCATACTCAAGACATTCTTAAGTTTAGAGCACCAAGCGATTGGTACCACCCTCTAGCTTCAAAATTGACTAACTTGGGAGGTTCCAAAGCTTGGGGTCTTATACCATATGTACCATGGGAGGTGCTTCAGCCGAACACCAACGCATTTTCGTGAAAACGCTGTCTTCAGATAAAGACCGACTTTTGTGGTGGCTAAAGGTGATTCATTCCACTTTATCCAAGATTTTCTCCGCTCAACATTATTATAAATAATCCATTTTTCATCCCCGCCACAACTTCTTCAAAAACGATATCCCCTCATTGATTTAATAAAGCGAGTCACAAATGGAAATGTCATGAGATTGTTTTTCGTTTAATCGTGAGGAAGCCATACATTAAAGCAGTTTATATAACCAAGCTTCACAAAATGCTCGCGGATAAAGGATTCTTATATTTTTAACATTTCTTCTAATTGACATGTCGTATGTTATGGGTATTCTCGATCAGTGTTCTGATCTGATCTTCATGAGTTGTGGAGGTTTCTTGTTCTCCAAGGTTGAAATCATCAGCTTTAAACCTAGAAAACTACAGCCACACAGTCCGTTCAGCTACAACACCGTCACCATAAACAGCACATATCTTGCTTGCTGCTTATGTAGCATTTTTGCGTTTCCGGTAAAAGAAAATCGTCAAATGCCTGTAATGCACTTTGCTTCCTTCCATTTTTATGAGCGTATAAAATTAGCAAAAATTAACCTATTCTGCTCAAACTAAAGATGACCTTTTAGAATATATACACACGTCATTTGATTTCAATTATTCTGTTATATTTACACCTGTCCTAATATCATCTACCGAAAATCAGTTTGGACAACAATAGATCAATAATAAATGGTAGTATACCGTATGTGTTAAATATCATTAGGCATAGGGAATCAACGTATGAGTACATACAACGTATACGTACATGAGAAAGCCAGTCCAATGCCAGCGAAGACCGCGACGACTGACGATTGTCTCCGATACCGATTGACTGGAAATTTGGATTCAGTCTAGCTGCGGCCATTACAGTTTGAAAGCGTACAATAAAATTAATGTATAATGGCTCTTTATAGACCCACTGAAAAGCTTCAGTTAGTAAAATGCTGGCAAGTCTGATGGAGTGCATGAATTTGTTTGCGCTGACTTTTGCAGACCGTTCTGTACCTTGCAGACAAACAATTTATAATATTATAAATAAATTTGTCTCAATAACTGTACGAAATGCAAACCAAGAGAGGTATCGCCACAAAGAATTGAGGAAAGAGAACGGCGGGATGTATTAATTTGTAGTATTGTGGAAATTGATGACACGAGATCTACTAGAAGTGTTGCCGAGGAATTGGGTGCAAGTAACACAACTATTTCACGTATTTGGAAACGTAATGGTTTAAAATGTTTCAAATATTCGAAAACTCAAGAAATATTTCCCGAGGACAATTTCCGGAGAATGGAGTTTTGTCAAGACGTTATGGAAAAGATACATCGAGATGAAAATTTCGTTAAAAATATTCTCTTTAGCGATGAATCAACTTTTCCATTACACGGAAAGCACAATCCCTCTGTTCTTCGATATTGTGCTTCGGAAAATCAACACCGGCATTTTGCAAATCGCACTCAGTATCCTCAAAAACTAAACGTTTGGGCAGGTATTTTAGGTGACCATTCTATAGGCCCCTATTTTATTGATGGTATATTAAATGCCGACAAGTATCTCGAATTACTGAAAAATCAAATACTTCCCGCCATTCAAAACATTGGAATAAATCAGGAAATCGTTTGGTTTCAACATGATGGCTGTCCAGCACATAATGCAGTGAGGGTAAAGAAATTTCTAGGAAATACTTTTCCTGACCGTCTTATTACTGGAACAGGAAACATTAAATGCCCCCCGCGATCGCCTGATCTATCTCCATTTCTCTGATTTCTTTTTGTGGGGATATCTAAAAAATATTGTTTATACTCATGAATCTGGTAGATCAGAAAATCTAGTTGCCTTGAGAGAAAAAATAACTGAGGCTGCGAATTCATTAACTGCCGACATGTTAGCAAATGTAAGAGCTAATTTCTACGACCGCCTAGGACAATGTCTTGCTGTGCAAGGAGGAATTTTTGAACCTCTTGTATAATTTATTATAATTTTTAGAATCCTTTTTTAATTATTTTATTAGGATTATTCTTTAATTTTATTAGAATTACGCTTTTGTTTATGCGACGCACCGCAGCTTAAAAATTTCCTGCATCTACTGAAAGAAATAAGAAAAGCAAATCCCGTGCAATTCGTAAATGTTGTTTTAGAACGCATTACAAGTACCTATGTCGATGTCAAATGATTACTGTTAACTTGTATTTGCGAAACAATCGAAGACAATCGTTGCCGGCCGTCGCGGTCTTCGCCGCCATTGGATTGGCTTTTCCATATACATATACATCGTATGTACTCATACGTATTTCCTATGCCTATTGATATTTGACACATGCGGTATATTAGTATAAATGGAGACAAAATTTCACCGAAAGCTGACCTCAAAATATAAAATTCATATAGATAGGAGTATTATAATACTTTTAATTAATTGAAAAACATTTAATACACAAGAAGGAGAAAATGCCAATAAATTGGCCGCGAATATATATTTAAAATAATCTTACCATAATACTTATACGAAAAACATCTTTAACATAACCTTCACCAACATTAATATCTTTATTCTATTTTAACAACGCCCCATTATCTTCTGTATAAAAATCTTTGAGTTGTTTTCTCAAGCTCATGCTCACCTCGCGTTCAACATCTTCATCATCTGGGAAATCTCTACCACCAAGGTGTTTCAAAGCCAAGATCATTCGATTCTTTTATGTTTGTGTTTGGATACATACTTTCTGAAAATTCAAACTACTTCCGCGCAGTTTTTTCTTAATTTTTAGGAACAGGTAAAAATCACTCTGAGAGCGAGGTCTAGATTATAGGGTGGGTGATTCAAAATATCGAAGCCCACTTTATGCGGAGCAGTTAACGCAACACGACTCTTGTAGACGGGAGCATTGTCGTGCAGGAGCAGGACACCTTTCGTCAATTTTCCCCTTTCGTTTTCTTTAATGACTTCTTTTAACCGCTCCAGGGTTGAAGCGTAGTATTCTCCAGTTATGGAAACGCTTTTATCTTTGTAATCTATTAACAGGATTCCTTCTGATTTCAAAAAAAAAAACGTTGACAAGAGTTTTCCAGCCGACCGTAACACCTCAAACTTCTTATATGGTGCTGTTCCTTTTAATGCCACTGATGGAGTCTTGCTTGAACTCAGACCAAGTTTCATTCCCAGTAACAATTGAACTCAGTGCACCATCCCTGTCTTCATTACAGAGGTCCAGAAACGCACGGGCGTGAGTATTCTTGGGACCCATCTTGCGCTAACCTTAGTCATAACACGATGATCATGAATAATGTTAAAAATGGTTGTATCGGAAACTAATAATTCCTGCAAGTTACGTTTTCTTTAGTCAATCCTAAATTATTAGTTTTTCGACTTTTCGAACAAGTTTCGAAGTGGTCACATCAAAAGGCCGCCCCGGTAATGATTCCTTGTCGTGCTTAAAGAGACTGTGCCACTTATAAACCATAGTTTTTCTCGGGCAAGAATCTCCGTAAATCGATAACATCTCTTTCAGTATGGTTTGAACAACTTTCCTTGCTTTGTAAGGAACTTTATCCCACATCGGTTTGCAAGTTATATACTGACTTTACGTTACATTTAGAATTTGTTAATATTCTACTAACAAATTCTTTGAGAAAGTTTAATGCTTCAAATTCCTAGATCAATGAAGGTAGCTCCTTCGACAATAATTCTTCGTTAAAACTGACTTCCTTTGAGGTAAATATAATTACGTAGATTGTAAAAATGTCCCAGACCTTACCATTCAAATTAGAATAATTTTAATTATTAAAAATAGCTTTTATTATTATTATTTTTTAATAGTCCTTCACGTTTCTTTTCTGTTCAGTAATAACTACGGGGACGTATTTTTATGTTATCTACCTAGCCATGAAAAAAAGCACATAAGAGAACAAAAAAAAAATTATTTTTCTACATAACTCTCCTCAACATTAATACACTTATTCCATCTTTTTTCCAGTTGCCCCATACCCTCAGAAAAAAATTGCTTCGGTAACCCCGCAAAATATTCTTCAACAGCTTCTTTGAGTTCTTCATCAGCAGCAAAACGCTTTACCCTGAGATGCTTTTTTAAATTTTTGAATAAGAAGTCTGACGGAGCTAGGTCGGGGCTATAAGGTGGATGCCTTAACTCTATAAACCCACAGTCATTGATTATCTGCTGAACTTTGTTTGCCTTATGAACCCGACAATTGTGCAGCATCAAGTTTTTTTGTGGCTAAGAATGCGGGCGTTTTTCCTCCGTAGCAGTTTTTAAATTTTTAATTGTGTTTCCGTAGGCCTCTCCATTTATGGTAGACCCTCTCGGCATATATTCAATAAGCAAGACTCCTTCAGCATCCCAGAAAACAGTTGCCATCAGTTTTTTTCCAAGAAATTGTGTCTTGGCCTTTTTTGGTGGTGGAGAGCCCTTATGAACCCACTGCATGGATTCTTGTTTAGTAGGAGGGTCCCAGTAATATACCCAAGTCTCATCCCCGGTGATAATTCGAGATAAAAATGTTTTGTCCCTCTCCAACTTGACCAAATTTTCTTGAGAAACTTCTTTTCTGTACAGTTTTTCTTCAGGTGTAAGAAATCTGGGTATCCACCATGCAGACACCTTGTTCATACCCAAATCGTCATGCAAAATTTTGAGGACACTTGTTTCGGATATACAGACTTCATTGGCAATGACAGAGATCTTTACACGCCGATCTTTCAGTACCAAATTTTCGACTTTTCACTCAATGTCTTCAGTTCGAGCTTCAACGGGTCGTCGGGACTTTGGGTCATCATTGATTGACTCTCGGCCCCATCGAAAGAGTTTAGACCAATATTTTACTTGGAAATAAGATAGTGTATCTTCCCCATACACAGCAACCATTCTTTCATGAATTGCTTTTGGACCATTGCCTTCTTTTGTCAGGAACTTTATTACGCTGCGAAGTTCAACCTTAGTTTCACTTATTTTATCGAGAAATAGACCGTCTCAAATCTCTATAAACAGCACAAACTAAACACAACTTAGCACATGTACTTCTAACAGTGACAGCAATTTTTCAATAATTTGTTTGACATCGTCACTCTTTTGTTTCATGGCTAGGTAGATAACATAAAAATACGCCCTCGTATCTCACTTAATGCATTTCTTAGCTAGTATTAAAAATAATATTATTCTCGTAGTGAAGGTTTTGCGTTGAAGATAATTTAATACAAGACTGTGGGACTTAAAAAATTCATGCAATTTATGAAAAATTATCAAAAGTTTTAGATATCTAGCATCATATGATTTTATTTATGAAACATTCAGGTTTTTTTCTACAATTTCGTTAGTTTAATTTAATTCAATTCAATTTTCTTCTTGAACTAAAGAGACTACATCAAAACCTACTAACCATAAAACCGCATAAACAAATACAAAGGTAAATTTCACTTGATTATACAAAAAAGAAAGCCGATGAAGCCTATATATATCATAATAGACTTTTCTCTCTTTAACATCAGTGGGTTAAAGTTGATGATTGGCGAACCAACGCCTCCAACCAGTACGCCAAGTACTGCCAGTACTCCGACAACACCAACTGGCGGAAACCGTCTCACCATGATTAAAAACTTCTTCAAGTATGCAACGATACGGATAATATGAATTTCATTTATTAACAACCTATGTTCATCAAATGTTTGTGTTTGGATTTTTGTGTCTGAAAAAAAATAACCCAAATTTAAAGAATTGCTTTTTGTGCTTTAATTTTGTTTAATTTCTTTATTTGTTTGCGTGCAATTGTTTAAGACCAATTTTTCATAGCGTCTATAAATTATGGCTTATAGGTGCAAATATGTTTGTTGCAATCTGCATACATATACAAATGTTTTCAGCTTAAAACGCTAACAACGTTTTAAATATTTTCATCTAATTACTTAGCTTGTAAGAGTGGTTTAGCAATTTGATTTAATTAACAAGTAATAAGGTATTCGGCAGAATCATCGTAAAGAGACGCGATGACATTAGTTAAGAGATATTACAATTTAAACTTTAGTATAAAAATACTGCATAAACTTTGAATTTTTTATTAATTACACAACCTTTTTTAATAGTAAAAATAATACATTATTAAGTTTCATTTCAAAGGGGAAAATTGAAAAGATGTTACTAGATGAAACTCTTTAATCTTTTATTGTCTTCTGTAATATACAGGGTCCCAAAAAGATACCGACAAACTTTAAGGGGTGGTAGGGCACATCAAAACAAATATTTTTTGTTTAATAAACGTATGTCCGCAAATTTTACAAAAAATGTTTAGAGATGCGATTAATGAATCACTTTTTGTTCATGTTGGACTTTATTTTATTGACAAATAAATGATGGTTTCCAAAAATTGTTGAAAATGTTGACTATTTGCTTCAATACAAAGATTGCACCGTCGGTTCATTGACTCGCGGACCCTTTGAAATATTCCAAGAATAGCTTCTACATCTGTACAACTCGCCATTATTCTTGCTAAGAGATCTTCCTTATTACGAATAGGCGCTTTGTAAACTAAAGATTTCAGATAACCCCAAAGAAAAAAATCCTGGTGGTTCAGGCCACGGGACCTTCTCTTCCAATCCATCGGCAGGGAAATTACTGGTCCAGATGCTAGCGCACGTTTAAACAATAGAGGCAGAAAAAAGCAGGCATCAGGTGAACTATTAGATTCTTTCCAACAATACCAGCCTACATGTTAACACTAAATTTTTGCTGGTGTCTTCTAGAGACCACAGCGTGAGGATTTGCATCATGCCAAATGTGTCTGTTTCTACTATTAAAAAAGAACATTGCACGTGAAATATGCCTCATCAGAAAACAGTACTACTCTCCCGAAATCCCGTAAGATTTAAAACTTGTACTCGTTGTAAATGGTAAGGGTTGAGAAGTTGTTCATGAATGATACGGTGTACCGTCAACTTGGAGGATCGCATATGGTATGCAATTGCGCCAACACTTGTACATTGGTTTTCTTCCACACAGTGTAGAACTTCTTCAAATTGAACCGTACGACTACCACCATTATGTTCCCACTTTCTCTAAGGCGACGATGGATGGAAGCAAAGGTTATATGATGTTGCCGACGTTCCGCATATCTCTGTTCACACAAGCGTGCTGCGTGTCTTAAATTACACTGTGCTGCACCATAAACAAGGTGGATATCGTTCTTCGAATGAGAAATTATCATTCATTTTCAATGAAATTTTAAATTAACTATCAACAAAGTTAATGTTAGGATGCCAACTAAATTTCACAAATAACTACTACGATCTCAAAATCGGCATCTGTGGAATGTTTAGTGTGATAAAGATATATTTCTGCTAACCATCAAAAACCGTAGTTGCAACAAAAAATATTTAACGAAAGACAGTGGCGTCCAACTAAATCAAGACTTACTTTAGTTATTTGAATATGATTTAAAACAATTTATTACTCTACAGCACAAACGGCTCATTTGCAGACATATGTTTATTAAACAATTTTTTTTGTTTTGATGTCCCCAACCACCCCTTCAAGTTTGTCGGTATCTTTTTGGGACGTATTGTATATACATATTTTACAAGAATATATCAATAAGTTTTCGAGAGGCAACACGGTGGTTTCAAGATACTTTACCATGCATTAGCAAAGTTTCAGACATTTTTAATTTGAAAATAAGATTCTTTTATAACGGCATGGCTGCCTAAAAGCTTTAGTCTAAATTAGATATTCATAAAACCATGGAATTTTTATGGCCCAATAATGTAAATCTATCCAAAATTCATCACGAAGTATCAGGCTTCTATACGAATAATGCCATGTATTAAAAGGCAATCAAGAAAAAGAACGTATTGATCTGACGATTGAAGCTGGAATAGGCAACGACTTCTACTCAACAACTCCTTTTCGCGTCGTAAATTTTATTAAAATAACTACAACATAAAGATTGACCAATTCTTGTATTTCATCGTATGTGGGTTGATAATTACGTAGCCTCTACGTAAATGGCGCTGCTAATAATTTGGTTATATTTTTCAAGCTTCATGTTTTAGTTAGCTACGCTGAAAATTTGAGTCATCTATTAAATACTAGGTTGTGAACAGCTCTTAAAATCAAATGTGTTTTAAATTTGTATCGAAATGGATAACATTGAGAAACGTGTGGTCATTAAATTTCTTTACATGAAAGGTTTAAGTAATGAAGGAATATTGGTATTGGAAGAAATGAAAAGTGTTTGGATGACTGTGCTCCTTAATACGCAATGATAAAAAACTGTCTGGCTCAGTTCAAACGGGGTCGTACGAGTATCGAGGATGAACACCGATCAAAACGCCAAAAAATATCACTGCTCCAGAAACGGTCACTAAGAAATAGGAAATGGTAATAAAAGACCGACGGCTCAAATTAAATGAAATAGCCAACTGCGTAGGCATTTCAAAAGAGCGGGTATGCAATATCGTCACCCAAAATGGGATGAAAAAGCTGTCGGCGAGGTGGGTGCCGTGTTTACTCACAATGGAGCGGAAACGTGTGAGAGTGCAATTGTCACAAGAATGTATCGATCGTTTTCAGAAAAATCTGTTGATTTTATGCTACGATTTATTACCCCCGACAAAACATGTATCCATTATTATACACTCAAAACAAAACTTCAGCCTAAACAGTGAACAGAACCTGACTCTTCGGCGCCAAAGAAAGCCATGGTCATTAAGTCTGGAAAGCTGGTAAGGTAATGGGATCAGTTTTTTGAGGCGCAAAAGGAATCCTAATGATCGATTACCTTCCAAAGGAACAAACATTAAACAGGGAATATTACGCTAATCTTTTGGATAAGTTGCACCAACAAAATTTAGAAAAAAGAGAGCTAATGCACTGGAAGATTATCTTTCACCGTCATAATGTACGGCACCATACCAGTGTTGTTTCAATGGCTAAAATTAATGAACTTATTAAGTTTGTTTTGCTTTCACACCCACCATATTCCCCCGATATGGCTGCCTCGGACGATCACCTACTTACAAATCTTAAAACTTTTTTAGATGGACAGAGGTTTTCCATTTACGAGGAAATCAAAGCCGCCCTAGATGCCTATTTTGTTGGAAAACAAATTCCGCGATTGGATAAGAGGTTTGGAACATCGTTGAAAAAAGTGTATTGAACGTTTGGAGGATTACATTGAAAAACAAAAATATTTTCCTACACATAGAATTGTTCTCGGCTGTTGTTGCAGATACTTCTTGGTGAAACATTTTAACTTCATACAGTAAATAATAAAAATAAATTAAAACACTTGGCTTGTTTCACTATGAGATTTATTTAAATTCTCTAACAATTGTTTCGGCTGTTATGCCATTCTCAAAGAGATCTATAAATCTAACTTAAGGACTATCGCACTTGTTCTTATATGTTGTCTGTTCTTGTGTGTAGTGGGGGTGGTATTATATTGTGTATTACGGTGTCTATAAAGGGTGTATTGGCATATTCTATCTGTGTGTTGGTGATTAATAGATTTTGTTTTTTCGCTATTTTTATTTCTAATATTTCTAGGAGGTCCAATCTCTTGCTTTTTGTGATATTGTGTATTAAGTCGCAGTCGAGAATGGCATAACAGCCGAAACAATTGTTAGAGAATTTAAATAAATCTCATAGTGAAACAAGCCAAGTGTTTTAATTTATTTTTATTATTTACTGTATGAAATAGAATTGTTGTTTCATTGTTAGGTTACCTAATTATCATCCCGCCCTCGTACATGAACAGTTGAATTTTCGAAAAGTAAATCCGAGATAGGCACATGAATTCTCCGGTACTAGACAAAAACAATGATTTGATTCTCCTCTTCTCTTTTGTCTGCATTATTCAATTAAGGGGTAAATGAGACTTGGGTGCATTATTTTTCTTCGGAAAACCAAGCAACTTCACTGCTCTGAAAGCATCTAGGTTTTGTCGTCTGCCAGAAAAATGATGGCTACAATATTTTCACAACAATTTTCATTTAATTATAAGCATTTACACCAGGGCGAACAAGTCATTTTAAGTCTACTCAAACAACTATGTAGGAGTTTTTTATACATAGATTTACAGCTCACTTAAGTACCGAAATTAGACATCATGATAGAGGCTTTTTCAATTTTGGACGACATATGTTAAATCAATAGTGTGGATATTAAATAATTACTAAGCAATTCCTTTAAAACTTTCTTAGTTCGACAAGCATATATGTTTTTTTTCTGTTGCAGTAATGTTCAGCTATGCAGCTTTTTAAGTCGGTGTTTTTTATGATTGATCACTTGTCGCAATGAATCAGATATGTGGCGATATTATGCTCTGATTGTGGTTCATTTTAATAGATAATTATCAAAACTATCCTATAACGATCTAATTAGCGATGTATTATTCAATTAGATTTGAATTCTGTAATTTAAAAAAAATTCTCGCAGCATTTCTGGATAATGTGATGTCACATTTATTGTTCAATGTTATATCATTCATGCTACCAATTCACTTTATTGTTGAAGCTTTCGTTTATATAAGATTAAATTATATAGATTTGTTGGGAGCGACATACGAAGCTTTTTGTTAAATTTGGATTGAAATAATAGCTGATACAAAGATGATTTGACGGAATGTGAGACTTAAAATGAACCAAACATTACCATCAAGGTCGTCGAAATACCGCTCTTTCTATAACTTCCTCGTATGTCTTTAATTTTTTTCTGGCGAGAAACAGCTCGAGTTGGGAATAAGTGGAAGTCTAAATGCGTTACATACGGCGAATTGCTGAATAAGGCGTTGGGGCACAACCTGGAATCATAATTCATTCAGTTTTTCCAGAAGAATGCGTGACGATACATGATAAAATAGCACTTTCTCTCGACCCATAGCGGTTGTTTCCAGCTGCTTTCCATTTGAGCAAAGTACGGTACTGTACGGTGCACTGGAAATTGTTTAATCGTACAAAAAAACTTCCCATTTCCCTTGCCGTACTAGCTTATATTTTTTTGGTACGGTTAGGTACTGTAGCATATCATCGGTTGGTTTAAGTTATTGTATACGTGTTTGACATTAAAATCTTTTTTCAAACGTGTTTAAGAAAATAATACGAAAATGAATCATAACAGCTTTAAACCAACAACCACGTTAATTTTAAGTGATGAGCAAAAGTCATTTACGCAAAATGTAATTACATATTCAAATTTAATTTGAAATTAATAAAGATACAAACTTCTTAAAGAAATCTACCGAAATCAAAACTAACCTAAAATCACAAGTTAGAAAGTGACAACCAAACAGTACTGTTTTTGAATTTTAAATCGATGTTCCATTTGCCAGTAATCGATACGCATCAGGTACGCGTACTTTTGAATACGATATCGTACTGTTCCAATTCAAATGGAAAGCAGCTATTGACATCTTTCACTTGGTCCAGAAGGGCAGATATCCCGTTTTGGCCTTTTGCGTAGGCGTTAAGAAGTATCCTCTTCGAATCTCAAAATATCGTGGACATTACCTTTTCAGGCGAAAGAAACGTCTTGGCCTTTCTTGGTGGAGGATTCCACTGCTGCGATTGCCGTTTCGATTCTGGCATATAGTAATGGAGCCAAGTTGCTGACTGTAACAAGTCGACGCAAAAATTTACTGGATTGAAGTTAAATTGTCGTTTGAAATACGCGCCCTTTGACATTTTTGATCTGCATTCAGTAAACGAGGCACCCACTTGGTGGAGAACTTATATATGCCTAACTCGACATGTAAAACGTGATATACACATTTAGTAGACACATCCACAGTCTTGAGAATATCCTCCACTTTCAGTCTTTACATGTAACACATCATGCACTTGTCAACCACTTCTGGAATGGTAACAGATTTTAGTGATCCAGGCCGTTTTTCATCTTCAAGCGAGCAACCCAATGTTTGTTGCATATCCGCCAAAATCTCAGTTGTTTCATCTTCTTAATTATCTTCCACTTTACAACTTTAACTAAACACGTCTTCTTTAGACAACTGTATCTGCAAACTAAACGTCAGACGAGAGCGAAAATTTATGCAGCCTCTCGTAAGAGCACGGCCTACTCAAAGTCCAATTTTTTTTCACAAATAAACGCTGATAAGCGTGGCTCACCTTTTGGCTTGATACAGACAGGAAGGTGATGTATCTAACTAATGCGTCAAGTCATTCTCGTATATCTGCTTGTATACAACTAAAAATAAAAAAAAAAAAATTCCGTTACAGAAAAATGGAAATTGATTTTAGTTTATTATTTTACTATTTCCACCCACGTTAAAAATATCACCAATATTTTGTACTAATAAAAAGGTTTTGTACTTAATAAAAATTAAGTAATTTACATTATCGTATGTGGTCACCATGAGAGAAATATTTAAAAAAATCATTTGTGTAGGTCCTTTGTTCCTCCAGTTAGGGATGAAGAAAGTGAAACACAGAGGAAGGCACACGCGAAAAGAGTTAGGGAGACCAGAAGATCTACGCAAGGAGTCACGTTAGAGGAGATAAAGTCAGCGGAACAATTAGTGAAAAAGAAAAATCAGGCCGTTGTGAATAATAATAATAATACAGAGGTAATTTTTTGTACACTAATTTTTACCTGCCTTTATATGCGTGAAGTGAACTTTTTCAATTCTTACCTCCGCTATTTTACTTAATTTACTCTCCCGCGATATGCCTTTTTTTAATTATTTCTGCTTTTAAAAATTTTTGTGATTAATGATTCATGTCATGTGCTTCAAACTAATAGACAGGGGCTAACGGTGACACATCTAACACAACGGTTAGCGTTACGGCAACAATAACAACGGCCACGCCAACTGTGATTACGAGAGATACGGAAGATACCGTGACCACGACGCACGAAAGAAGACCCTCCTGGAGGCTAAGGCTTGACACAGGCAGTAAGGTATGTCAATTTAATCTATCTAAATGATCCGTCCACGTCAGAGGCTTTAGATTAGCTTTTTAACAGTTTTTTGTTGCATGCGAGGTGCTGCTAAGTAAGAAGCTAATACAGTGTTAAGTAAATTATAAAATAAAATATATGATAGTTTATTTACAAATTAATTAAACTAGCAAATCGTCGAAATAATTTTTATACAATAAACTTATTGAATAACTATCTAGTAAACGCCATAAAGTTTCGATCTAATGTAGCAGCGCATGTTTAAACAAGGTTATAGAGTATAGAACAACGTATAGAGTGAGTTAAAAATTTCGGTCTTAGTATTACTAGTCGCAATATGGCAGGTATCCAATCATGTAGTGATATTTTTTTAACTAAGCAAGATGAAACCACATATCAAATTAACGCTTAGATTACGTGTGCCAGAATGATTCTCCTCTCAGTAAAAGAAAGGGTATTGCTCAGTATGCACCGTCTTCCTTACTACAACCTTTCTTTTTAATGTTGTAACAGGGCGGCAGGAAAAACGTTCTTAGTAAAAGGTAGAAATAATCATAATAATCAGCTTTATTGTAAATTTACAAGTCAATTTAAGAAGTCAATACTGTAGATATAATAAAACACAGTTGTATAGTTTCAAAATAATATATAATGTTAACACACTACATATGTTTCACCACACTGTGGCTTCATCAGGTGGATGAATATACTAATTCAAAATATCAATTAGATCTTATATATATCAATACAAAGTACAGAACTAATCTCATTCTAAGAGGGGGTGGACATGTATGAGTTTTAAGTTTAGTAGGGGGGAGTTATTTATGTCTAGTTGGTCATTTAAAATTATACCTAATTTATTATATTTGTTAATTTCTAAACTTTCTAACATATTAAGTTTTTTACTCTTATCTAGAACATGCAAAGTTTTCAACACTAATTTTAAAACTTTGCATGTTCTAGATAAAAGTAAAAAACTTAATATGTTAGAAAGTTTAGAAATTAACAAATATAATAAATTAGGTATAATTTTAAATGACCAACTAGACATAAATAACTCCCCCCTACTAAACTTAAAACTCATACATGTCCACCCCCTCTTAGAATGAGATTAGTTCTGTACTTTGTATTGATATATATAAGATCTAATTGATATTTTGAATTAGTATATTCATCCACCTGATGAAGCCACAGTGTGGTGAAACATATGTAGTGTGTTAACATTATATATTATTTTGAAACTATACAACTGTGTTTTATTATATCTATATAATGAAGTTTCAACAAGTATCTCCTTCGTCGATTATTAAGTCAATACTGTATACTGGGTGTATTTTTTAACTTGAAACTTTCAAATATCTCGAAAAATAAGCAGTTCACGAAAAAATGTCCAGGCTTAAGATTTAATAATTCAGTGGAGGAAATACATTAGTGCTAGAATTAGTCCCTCTCTCACTCTCCATCTAGGTGGGGCGGAAGTAACTTTGAAATCTTAAATAGGAACCAGTATATTTTATTACAGATTTGAATTCTACTGGAAAAAGTACGTAGGATTTGTCTGAAACATTTTTTCAATTCATTATAGATGGCGCAGTAAGCGATAAAATTCAATTTTTTCAATTTCTCGCACTGAGAACCTATGCATATGATTCTGCAATTCGTTTACAATGAAAAGAATACCCAGGAACGGGCGTCCTTCACATACTTGGTCAAAGCGATTTCCTTCGCTCATGACTAGAGAACGGACATTCTTACCCCATGACTCGGCGTAATTCAATGAAGTATTTGTTAGGCTTACGCGGCCATCTGGTCCGTTGCGATTACAATGGACAACACAGCGATTGTATTCCGAGGATATATTCCATTAAATGCAATCCGCAATTGGAAATGTTTATAAACTTCGCTCAGTACATCCCGACGTAATACAATGAAATATTTGTGTTTGATTTTCTCGGACACCTGATTTTCGCAGCGTTAACAATGGACAACGGCTATTGATTCGGAGAAATTAGTCATGTGGTAAGAATGTCCGTTCTCTACTCGACTTATCGGAGTTCTTTCAAAAAAAAAACATTGTATTTTTCTTTTATTACCATTTCTAATGTTGAAAATAATTAGTATAAACATGTTTTTGTATGTAAAATGTATGTTTTTAACGTTTGTGCTATTTCTTACATTCGTATTTTTTCCAATTCCAAAAACATAAAATAAACGTAAGAAAGAAAGAAATAACTTTAAAAAACAACTTATTTTACTCGGTTCGAAGAATATTTCGAAAAGTGAAAGGACCTGTTTCAGTTATGCTGTTAATAGTACCTACTATAGAATAGAGTATTTAACTGTACAAGAGAAAATTGAAATGGTTCTGGTGTATGGAGATCTTGATAACGCTGTCAGTCTCTACGCTCAGCGTTTTTCAAATACGATTCGATCAGGTGCTTCATTTTACCGTACTCTCAAACAATTCACTACTGATGGAAGTGTTCAACCGAAAAAACTGGCTTCTTCTTGCTAAAATAACAAATTGATACACACAAAAAGCAGCCGACACTTTTTTCAGATGACAATTGGATTACTATTGATAACGTTAACCGCTAAACTAAAAACTACTGCCAACATAAATTCGGACACTGAAATTACAATTCAGCGAAAGATACAGATGGAGAGACTTATTGCAATCATTAACGATGAAGTGAGATACATAGTCCCCATAAGCCTCTATTCTTCATTCTCAACCCGGAACGCTCTATAGTAACTGTTTTTTTATAGTTTGATATTGTGGCAGATTTTAGGGTATGATATGAACATATCGCCGAACAATTGTACAAGGCGGTACCCAAAAGAAACCGAACTTATGTGGGCGGAGTTTTTGTAGTACCGCGTTCTGCCGCTAGGGACATAGAGTACCGTTCATGCCCCTCAGTAAGCCATGCATCGTCTCTAAAAGGTCCCGTTCAGTTGGTGTGAATTTTACATTTACAAACACTGTTTAACACAAAATATGTATTCAAGTCCATTTGTTAACAAACATAAGTAGTAAATTTTTAACAAAATTAATTAGCTTTTTCAAAATTTACTTAGATCATTACGAAACAAACAGTATTTAATATTTTTTTGTCTTTTTGCTTTTCCATTACTTGAAATACTCCAATTTCTATGTCCCTTTCTTTCCACATTCTCTATAACAGCATTTCTTCATTTTCTTGATCTACTTGATCTATGGGAGCTTCTCCATATAAATTGCGAATTTCTACATTCATTCGCCTCTTCCATCCTTCTTGCGCCCTCTTTCCTCACTATCCTCAGTATCCTTCTCTCCCAAACCTCCAATTTTTTTTATTAATTATCCATAATTTGCGGCCGTATGTCAGCGTTAGGTTCACTGCGGCTTTCTATAATCTTATTTTAGTTTTTTCATTACTATTACTCTTTGCCAGTTTACTTCGCTATATTTGTTATCTATCAAAACTCCCAAGTATATACAATTTTCTACCTTTTCAAAAATCAAGACTTCCCCACCATTGCATTGTACTTGATTGTCCCTTTTCACGTGCTCTTCAGACTTCCTTTAATTTCCATATATTTACGTTTCTCTTTATTTATCTTAAGGCCCTATTTGCTTGCTGCTTAAACAAACGACTTCGCCATGGCTCTTTCTTATTTCTTGCCATCAATACTATGTCATCTGCCTGAAATAAACCTACAGCCTACGCCGCATCACATATTACGGCCGCTATGCTTCCCTATTCTTCCAGTCGTCCGTCCACGGTACAGGTCATCCCCCTCTTTTATTTTGTGGTGCCTACTGTAATGCCCTCTTTGGGCATCGATTCTCTTCTATTCTCATTACATTACATATCCATACCAGAGTAACTGGTTCTATTGCGTCGGTTGTTAAATCGACTCTTCTTGTTCGTCTTCTTATTTCGTCATTTGGTATTCGTTCCTTTTTTGATATTAGACATGCTTTCCTTAGAAAGTCTACCTCTACAGTTTTTGGAGAGTTGCCAACATTTTGAACCGTAAGTTGAAATTGAGTCATTTCATTATTTTAGTTCAGTTTTTTCATATTTATATTACACTTCTTCTAATTTACACTTCTTATATTCTTCCTGATTTTCTAAACATGTGGTCAGTATCTTCTTCGTTACAAGCTATAATTACTTGATCGTCAGCAAATAGTAGGGTAGACCAATGCTAGTCTTCTGTCTGAATCCCCATTCCTGCAGTCTTCTCTAATTGTCTAGACTTATTGAATATATATTTTAAACATGGTAGGTGAAAGTCTACATCCCTGCCTAAGTTTTTTTGTCGCAGGGAAAGTATGTGAAATACTGTTTCCCAATTTAACTACACTCATTGTATTTGCATATATATTCCAGATGGCCTAAACAGAGATTTTATTGGGGCCGATCTTGGGCAAATAATTAATACGATGAAATACTTTAAAATATTTGATTAAACTTACGGCATTCTTTCGTTCCTCATGTCTAACCTAGAGTGTTTATGATTATTTTCTGTTTTTGGCATTTTATGGAACTTTCCTTAATTATTTTCTAACTCAGTTTTTAACTAAAATTAGTGCCAAAAAAATAGGACGTATTTACATTACAATATTCATTTTCTACTTAACAATGTTTAGTTTCTGCTTAAAAGTACCTATATATTTGATCTATATTACATAATATAAATTCAGCAGCACCTCTGTTTACATTGTAAATAAAATCTACTAATTATTTAAAAATAAATCATTTTTTCAATAAATGTTATCATTAAGGTTTGTATTTAACAGTTTAGACATACATTTTTACCGTTTTTATTATTATATATTCACTTTTGTTTGAAAAATCCGTAAACCTTAGATTCTGCTTTGTTATAAACATAAACAAATAAGAAGACTGGAAGTTGCTTCAATGTCTATGTTTCTCATAACTGTTTTGCACCCCTTATCAACAAAAATATTTTCTTCCTCTCTGTTTCTAAATGTTGCCACATCGGGTGTAGGCAAAAGTCTCTGAACTTTTGCATGTACATTGGGGCACTCCAGCGCATTTAGTGTTCCATGTCGTAGGATTTAACGTCCCTAAACTACTTTAAAATTCTCTACCCTTAATTCTGATGCACCGATCGAATTTTTGAAATTTTGGTACAACTAGTGGCTGGTTGATATTTAATGTGGTGACAACTTCCCGAGAGGGCCCGTTCACCACAGCCACCAATGACAGTGGGATTGAGATACCTTCAATTAGCGCGCCCGTCCTTAGCAAACGAGCTACCTGTACCCCTGAGATCATAGGAACCGTTCAGCACCCTACAGCGCAGGTCGATACCCGAGCAGATATACTGCTTACCCGGCGAAGAAAAAACACCTCTAGCCCGCTTGGACTTTCAACCACTACCCCCGCGAGTCTACCTCAGACGGTCGAGCCCGAAGATGAAGTCTCCGGGTGGTCTCGATACCCGCGGTACTAGTCTTAACCGTCACTGCTTGGACGGTGCCATACCAATTTCGCTGCCTGCCAGCAGTGGCTTAGTGGACCAAGCTTGGGTTTGTGGGATCGCCAAGACCCAAAAGCAATACTAGGACGCATAAAATCGCCTAGCGTAAACTCCCCTGCGAACAAGTTTGGTACACTTATAATTTTCATGGGGTCTTGTTCTAAACGGAAACATTTTGCCCACTTTCTTGAGTGGAATATTGAGGAGATAAATCATCATAAACGCCGTCTAAACATTGTTTCATTCGATTAGACGTATTTGTTAATGGCCGAGCGATATTTAATTTTTCTTGACATTTTCTAGTACTAGGAACGTTACTTGATTGCAGATAAGGTCCGTTCGCACCTTAGAAAACAGTACAGGGCTTATGAGAACACCGTACAGAGTTGTCACGTCTTATCGTGAAAGATATTTGAATAAAATATTAACGGAAATGCAATATAATAAGCTTGCAGAACTTGAATTAATTCCAAAATTAATTTAAATTATTATTAAAATCAGGATTGTAATATAACTTGTCGAAAACAAATATTATCATTCGGAATTTCCGTACTTTAATGTTTATGGATGGCATTAAACTAGCATGTTTACGCAGTATTGGCTGGCGGTATTTGTAATTCTTTGGTAAACCGAGGACGACACAAACAAAACCTAAGTTACAAAATTGTAAGTATGTGCGATCGGCGCCTAAGAAACGAGTAACTATTTTGTTTGGTGTAAATTAATAACATTAACATGACAGTTGTTACAAATGAAACAGACATGCATTATACAAGTCTGCAGCTGTGCACATGGACTTACACCTCGCTCTTTGGTATGACAGTTGCTAATTAAGTAATTTAAAATGTCAAATTTGAATCCGCTTAAGAAATATGTACTGACAACGCCACTTCAGGACGGATGGATAATTAGAAAAATTGCGGACGAACTAAACATTAGTAGAAGTACAATATTGCTAGCCAAAAAACGTTTACGAAATGGAATGCTTTCCAAAAAGAAGCTTTAGGACGCCGAAGAATATCACCGCGGGAGCGATGATATTCTTCGTAAAATAAGATGAACTGGCAAATTGTATTAGAGAGAACCCTTTCAATAACTGTATTAGAGCAAAATTAGAAACGAAATTTCCTGGAAACATTAGAACGAATTGCTGGAACGAAAATAAAATACTGCTGTAGCGCGAATAAGATTTTGACGGAAGATAATAAGCGAGTGACGACGATGTAGATTACGAATTATTAAGTGAAATTGAGACTTCTGATAGTGATAAAAACCCTGAGCAACAACAAAACATTTGCTCTTATTGTCTTGTTTTACTTTAATTTTTTCATTTTTTTGATAATCTTGTAAAAAATAGTAAATCTTTTTGTGACGTCGTTTTGCTAGTAACGAACCTTTAACAGACGCCTATCCCCCAAAATTACTATGCATTTACAACGTGTTAACTTGTGATAGGCACCGAAAAGACTGTAAAAACGCGATATCTCGTGGTGGGCGCCTGTCAACAAACTGACAACTACTCGTAGTTGGCAGTCAACGTGTTAAGAATAAAATGCAAGAAGTCAAAAGTAAACAGATAAACGTAACAAATAATAACTTTTGACACCAAGAAGCACAATAGTAAATGATGCAGCTAATTTTACTCTATTCAAATTGTTTAATAGAATCCAGCAACATTGAACACGTGCAAATGAGAGAGTTATAAAAGTACTGTCGTGAGCAACAAATTCTGGTCGTCAATGTTACTTCAAAATTTGATTAGATTGTCACAAAATTGTAAATTTCCCCCGCCTGATAATGCCTATGTCAATGAATTGTCAACATGAATGAAATTTGACAAAGAAAAAATGACAATTACTGTCAGCAACATGATTATAGGTTATGACACTTACGACGGTTATACAATGGAGCATTTGCCATTGTGTCAAAGCAGGACTTTGACGACCAGAATTTATTGTTCGCAACTGTACATACCTTAATTCTATAATCAGAAATCAGCCTGTACTGTTTTCTAAAGTGCAACCAGATTATAGAGGTTTATTTATTATTTATAGCGTAGACTTAGCACGGGTCCATCTATAAAACCACATTTTTGAACAAGTTTGAACATGTATAAACCTGTCAGATCGAGAATATATGGCGCTTACATCGTATATTTTTGTGTCACTAATGCAAACTTAACACTGGCTGAATATACCGGCTGTAAACGTGGTAAGTTAACGACACTGCTGCGCAAGACGCGTCCCCGCTAACTTTACATCCCCGATATGTTTATTCAATGTATAGTGTAGCATTTGATTTGATAAACAATAGGAATAGGTCAGAAGTAGGTGTAGTATACACATAGTTATTGCCTATGTACTCGTATTTCTATCGTATCCATCGTCGACGTATCTGACCAGACTGTGCACAGACACGCCTGGCGCCTGATATGGTACCTCCCTGTTCTCTTATCTAGTGTACTGGTCGGGTATCGTGCACGTCTCCGCCGTTAACTCACCACATTTACAGACGCTATACACACTACAGCTCTGAATAAAGCATTATTAGTTTCTGGAAAATCTACCGAAAAGGGTAGAGTTTAGAACAGACTTATTATTCACATCTTAGTTTTGGACTGTAGTGTATGTAACAGTTACACGCTTTAATTAATATCTTGTCTCTTTTTACAGATATCTTGCGTTTTGATTTTTATTTTGACGTTGTTTTTGATGTATCACCCATACTGGCACTTATTTTTATTCATTATTCTTTTTGGAATATCGACAAAATAATTATGTTGTGCAATCTTGTTCCGCCTTACCTATACTTCCGAATTTACCACTTGTCCTGCTTTTCTTATAGATTATTTTTATATTATCACAAAATATGTAACTAACCTAAATATTTTGTTTATGTAAGACATATTCGTAGTTTAGTTGATACCAATTCATGTTCTTAATTTCCTATTATTGTTGTTTTTTTATGTTGTGATAACAATAATTTTGAATCCATTCTACTGGACAAAAGAGGATAATCTTAATGTTTTACTGTATTGTAGATATATTTAATTGAACTGTCAATGATGTTGCAGAATATTATTAAAATTACAAATTCTAAATAATTTCAAAAAATTGCTTTTAAAATAATAAAGTGATCCTAAAAATGCTTTTCCTTCAATACTTAGGTGAAATTATAGTTATTATAATTTATTACATATGGTTTATAATTAATTCGTTAAATATATTTTTATTATTATCAATTAAAATTGAATTGATACATTTTATTTTATCCGAAAAGTCTACAACCGCTCGTTGAAATATAAATAATTTTGAGCTATTACTATGACTATTTACGTCTTTATAAGATTGCGACTTACGTCTGCAGCGTAATAAATTTCTTTTTATGAATCTTTTCATTCAAAAAGTTTCGGTATAATTTCCACCTAACTTACGTCAATTAAATTATAAATAACCGACATAATATATAGATCCATTCAAAAAAATAAATTGTTTATCACTATTAGAAATACACAATAATCCACATATATTTTAAAATCTTTACCTCAGTAATAAATAATGAGCCTTACGAATTTTTATGACAGAAAACTAAATATTTAAATAAATATTTAAACTAAAATATAGGTATGCATAATGTTATCATCAGTTCTTATTGTAAAATTATTCTTTTTAGAAACTTTGTTAAAGAAAAATACACTTTAAAAAACATAACGTGTCGAATTAGCGAATTCATGATAACTATCTATGGTTCCATATTGTGGTTTGCACAATTTCTTATTTAAATATTATACAAACTAACTTGAATGTCATTAATGCAAAATTCGTTTGAAAAGGTCAATAAAATCATGACTAAAAAGCTAAACCTAACGTGGTGTTGATTTTTAATCGTTTGAACATATATAATTATCTCTCTTTCTAAGAATATTATTCTAATTGTAAGAATCAGTAAAGGAAGTTAGGGCCTTCTACACATAAGTATTTTATAAATGAAGAACATACAATTCAGTGTTATCATTCTTACTTGCAAAATATTCGAATATTTTTTAAGTTTTCAATAAAAACACATACAAATAAGGGAAAATTAACCAAATCCTATTAGTATTTTTACTATAATCAAGTCAAAATCACAAATAATATCCAGAAAATCAATATTGAAGTCAATTATTGATTTTCTGGTTTTACTTGTGATTTTAAAGTTGATTAACTTGTTTATTGATTAATTAAATAGTTGCATATTTTTGCCATGAGTAAATTAAATTCTTTGAGAATAATATAATAAACATAATAAATAAAAATTATAAAACTTATTCACACACAATAAAACCTAAAGTTTTGCAAGTTTAATACACTAAATATTGAGTTTGCTTTTTCAATAAATAAATGCACCAATATTTGGCAGGACAATATTTTATCTAATTATATGTTAAAGTTAATTTATAAAAAAATCTACCACAATATAATTTTTATCGTATCATCATTTATTAAGTTCATTTAATGTTAAAACATTTATTGATAATTATTGAGACCTAATATTACAAGATCTCAACTTATCTTGGTTACTCATAAGACGTTAGATACCAAATCATAATACAAAATTATTTTTGAAAATGAATATCTAGTTTGTCGCAATTGGAGGGGCAAGTGAATGGAGTTATGTTACAAAAAACTGATTTTGAATAAATTATGTTTTAGTAATTTGTTTTTGAACAATTATTTTCAAATGCAGTTCGCTTGAGTAATAAACGGGGGTTATGAATTAATGACATATAGTTGAATATTCGAGTTTTCATGAGGCTTTTTCATTAATTTTCTTATTTAATCGTACATAACTCCTTCTTTCACATATTCATCCAGTAATAATAGATTAAACAACAGCGACATGAATAGTTATAGACTTTATTAACAACATTATTACAAGACTCCATAACTTTTTGAACCATTAACTTTCCCCGTGATAACATTTTATATTGAATTGCAAAAGATCCAACCATAACACACGAAATAACAAACCGGCGCTCAACGAACACACAAAATATCATGAAATATAAAGGTCATGTTTAGGCGTCAAGTCGCATGACTTACTACAACATAGTACAGCTATAGTGTTTTCAGATGGAAGAAGGGCCTATGGGCACATAGCACTTTCTTATATAGCAATCTTTACTGTTATTGTAACATAACCCTTTCCTAACACTTCATATTTCTTTAAATATTGATAGTAGAGTCAACAACTGTTAAGTATAGTTAGATATGCACAATAACACCATCATCCACAACAAAAAGCAGATTTTTATGAAAATGTAACTTAACCCCTTCATCCACTTGCGCCTTCAATTATTAAATGTGAAATGCCGTTCGCATGTAGTGAACATTCCATTGATTATTCAGCATTTGACACACTGCTTTTTGAAACGTTAGTAAATCTATAAAACCGTTCTTATACTTTTTGCTGCCTTGAAAATCAATAATAATCATAATAAAATTATTCATTTATTTTCGTCTTTGATGATACGATAAAGTTTTGAATATATGTAACTAGAATAATAGCGATTTAAACCATTTCTTGATTATTATTAATCGCATATATAAGTCCTGAAAACGTGTTGTTATCATCAGTAGTAGAAACAGTATTACACTAGATGGTCTAGCACACATTTTACACATGCGAAGCACAAAGCTATGTCAAAATATTAATACGTCGATGATTTAGTGATGTGCTTCGATGACAATACTTTTTCTATTGCTGATGAAAGTTAGGTGCTAAAATACGTGTCAAGGATTTAAATCTACATTGTGGTAAGAGTTCTTTGAATTAACTTTTACAAAATAAATCACTGTCTCCGGTTCATTTAAATTTAATTATTTGTTCCGAACTTTTTGCAAAGTTTCAAACAGAAGCTGTTCGAAGAGCGCCTTTTCAATTATAAATTTAGTGACATTTCTGCGCCATAACTACGCATAAATTATTTTAAATGCCCCACAAATAAAGTGGCTGGAAAAAATTAACGTCCTGACGATTTCTATGGTTAAAGAAATTACCTCTTCATCTTTGCCATTTTTTATTAACATCTTATGTACTTTTTAAATAAGTTTAAAATAAAATAGATACAGGATACAGGTAACCCTATCTCACACAAACATTTCTTTCACGTCCAACAATACACTAGTAATAAATTGCAGTGAGGATAAATATAGAAAGATGAGTCGCGTGCAAATAATATTCTTTTTAAGAAATTACCCTTTGTTTGTCAGGTTCCAACTTATACAAATGTCGTCCAGAAAGCATTCTGATGCCGAAGAGTATGCTCTCAATATATTTATATTGCAATAAACTATATTAAGTTCAAAATCAATTGGTTGCCGCTATATTATGACAGAATCCCAATTATGTTATCATTAGATGTTCTTTACCTACTATTTTTGTCGAAAGCAATCCAACTTTTCTTTTCAAATGCTTTTGCTGTTCGTTACTACTTAACCAAGAATTAGTTGTGCATGATGTGTTACCATAAATGAATGCTATTTTTTACTAAACTACCACTTTACGCAATTTCATCATAGAAATTATTCAGCATACCTGTAATGATTAGAGAACGGACATTCTTACCACATGACTAGGCGTAATTCAATGAAGTATTTGTTAGTCTTTACCGACCATCTGGTCCGCTGCGATTACAATGACAACACACCTATTGTAGTCTGAGGATAAATATCCATTAAACGCAATCGGCATCTCGAAATGTTTATAAACTTTGCTGAGTACATCCCGACGTAATACAATGAAGTATTTGTGTTTGACTTTCTCGGCCACCGGCGTTAACAATGGACAACGGCTATTGTATTCTGAGAACTTAGTCATGTGGTAAGAATGTCCGTTCTCTAGTAATGATTCTTTTTTCATTTTTATAATGTGCCTTCAAAAACTTCCTTCATTAGAGACGGCCATGCTCATTAAAAATTATACGTTTGTGACGGATTACGTACACTGTCACCAACCATTATCAAACAGCATGACCGTCTCTAATGAGGAAAGTTTTTGAAGACACGTTATTCATTACTATGTCAAAATTGTGGATAGTAATCGAAGCTTTACGCCCAGTAAATCAGGCAATAGAATTTGTCTTAACACATTTCTTGAAACTTGAACCAATAAATCCCTCGCCCTCTTGTGGGTAAAAATATTTCTTTCTCGCACGTCCTAAATTTAATTTAATTTACTCAACCTGTGAAATAAAATCATTTTGTGAAATTTAAATTTTTATATCTCCTAAGCTATATTTTAATTTATTCGTCAAATTTGCTGTTAATTTTTTATGGTGTTACCTCTAATGTAATATTTTTAGGTTAATTTTACTCAAAAATAAACAAATAATCACTACATTTTAAAATAAATTTTGGATAGTATCCATAGAAAGTTATTGGTTTGATTATTTTAATGTCAACCATATTCTGCAACATCATCGACAAAGAATTGAATAGGAATTGCTTTCCGTGCATGTATTAGTGTAATATTTCACCTTTGCTTGAATTTGGTTAAACACAATCGTACTTGCCTTGTAGAACTTTCACATCAGTATTTTTGCCCAATGAGTTTGTATATTTAGACATTAAGAGTAGCATAAATAACTTAAGTGTTGTATGGGGAATATACTCAAAAACAATTAATTAACTGGTTACTCTGATTCTTCTAAAAACTTGATGGTGTTGGACACTTATCTTTAATCTTATTTGTATATACATATAGCCTAATTTCTTCTATATTTCCTCGCGAGTTTTTGGGTATGTTTCCAATTGAACAAATTTGTATGGTGAAGAAAAACAGGAATTATCTAATAAAAGTGTTGCTTCGTTATGAAAAAGCTGTTTTAGATTTCTCCCTTCACATAGATTAAGAAATTTAAAATATTAAAAATTCCTAACTACAATAGTTTTTGGGCACAACTCAAATAATTTTAAAAAATCGTTACTTAGACCAGTGAAAATCTTAAATTAAGCCAGCTCATGTTAATTTTTTTCTGTATAGATTGTCATGATCATTTCACTCCACAAATTAATAAATATTATGGTCTCTAGATGAAAAATACTTTCCAAGCTCGTGTATTAATAAAATTCATATTGCTGAGTCTAATAAATTGGACATTAAGTGTTTTAACTTATTCTTTTATGCAATCACTATTAATAATTACTACTTAATTACGCAATTTTCGATTCTTTAATATAAATTATATGAGAAGATAGAATATTTTTTAGCCTTCTTCAAATACTCGTTATTCTGAGACAATTGTTTTAGTACACAAATAGAAATAATGCTCATACGACTCAAGATTAAAGTTAAAGTTCCAAATTGTTTCTAATTATAATATAGGTCACTGCTCCTGATATATACGAGGGCGACTTGTAAAGTAAGTTCCGTTCGGTTATTAAAAAAACACCAATACATGAGGTTTTTATTATATACAACTTAAAAGCTTCTACTTTCAACTATTTTTCTACTAGTTGCCATTAAGATTGTGACATTTGTCATAGCGATGAACCAGCTTTTTAATGCCGCCATAGAACTCTGCTGTGACTTCACACAGTAAGCTTCGGTGTTTTTTGTCCCTCTTTTTCTATATATAAAGTCTACAAGAAGAACGTCATTATTGTCCCAAAAGACAGTGACCACGATTTTTCTGGCAGAAAAAGTTTGACTCCACTTTAAAGGTTTCCTCGTAGGCGAGTTAGAACAATCTCCACTGCATTGTCTATTTTTTCGTCTCAACGTTAATATTAGGCGACCTAAGTCTCATCATCTATTACTATATGCCTGAGGAAATCTTCACCTTCAACATCGTAACGTGTCAGAAAAGTTAGTGCCGATCCCATTCTTTGTTTTATGGTCTTCGGTAAGAAGTTTTGGCACTCATCGTGCACAAAATTTGTGGTAACCTAAACGTTCCGTAACTACCTCGTTCAAAACTATGTGAACAATTCGATGATTGTGATACGCCGATTTTCACGGATTTTTTTGTTCAATATACCCACAAATTCGTTTGTCACAACAGTTGGTCTTCCACTCCGTACTTTATCATGGACATTAGTTCGTTCTTCTCGAAAGGTACGGCACCATTATCTAACCACACTGTCACTAATGACATTTTCACCATAAACGGAACAAAATTCACGATGGATCTAAGCAGCCTTTGTGTTTTTTGCACATAGAAATCGGATAACAGCACGTAATTCACAGTCGGCGGAATTTTCAATTGCAGTAGTCATTTTAAACGACCAAAATAGCACGAATGAACGTCTCACTAGCACTGCCAGACTCACACTAAACCAGACTGCACCGCAACACTACGATCGCGCCGATATCCCCACTCCTCTGCTCACTAGGCGGAAACGGAACTTACTTTACGAATCGCACTCGTGTGTATGAAATGCAATTGACAATGATCTAAATATTTAATTACAACAAATAATATGTGAAAATATTAGGAAATAAAAATCATTTTTGCCATTATTGTTCATGGTTATTAATGAATGGCATTAAAATTTTATATTTCTCTCTAAAATTAGTAATCTAAACAAAATTCTTTCACATTTCGCAGTATCATTACTTTGTTTGCCTTTAAAATAAGCGTAATAACAAATTGAAACTTCGTTTATAAATTTACAAATTTTTTAAAGTTTGATTGCTTTGCGTCAATTTAATTAAATAACATTTTAGTTCCTAGGCTAGATTGCTAGATCATCCATTTCTTACCAACATTTTGCCATTACTATTTAAGTGTATTCGTCACTTAAAAAAAAGGTATATAACCCCTTACCACAATTATTAATCGTAGCCTAAATACGTATTTCGACAACTATGTTGTCATCATCAGTAGGTAAAAACCACTAATCAAGGTGTCGCACATGGGGCACAGTAAAGCTAGCACAACTGCTCACGCAACAACTTTACACAGCGTCCATGTATACACTGACTTAAACATACAAATATATCGAACGAAAAGATCGACAAAAAATTACCTCTCTTAAGGAAATGGCACCCACATGTGTTTATACTCTATTTGAAACGTCTACGACCATTTTACTTACGTTTCTAAGAATGAAAAGAGACAGGTGTAGGGGATCGGTCCTTTAATCTCCGTTCATAGAATTCTGTTTGTTTTTAGCGATATGAATACTTTCGTATGCGTCAAGATCGCGGGGGGTTATTAATGGCCTTGACAAGTTTTAACCCTTTAATCGACATATTGTGTAGTGTATTTAAAGCATGGTTGGCAACGTTAGATTTATCCGGTCTATTGTATTTAATATGTGATATGTGTTCTTTAAACCGGGTTATTATTGGTCGTTTTGTTTGGCCTGTATATTTCAAATTACAATCATCGCAATTAATTTCGTATATACCTGATTTCGAATTAAAATTAACTGTATCTTTGGTATTCCCTAGGAGACTTTTGATGGTATTTTCGGACCGGAAGGCAACTTTAGTCGAAATACTTATTTAGGATACGATTAATAATTGTGGTAAGGGGTTATATACCTTTTTTTAAGTTTTTACTTAACCACAGTCTCCAAAGAAAGACTTTTCTATTCGTCACCATTATTTATCTATTCATAATTATATAAATATCATTGTTTCCCACATACCAAGTTTTCCAATCTGAAGGACAACAAAATAAATATTTTTTTCAATGATATCTTTCGACATTTACATTTTTTGCTCCCAATTCTTTATTTTTTTCTTTAATTCTTCATCGCTATATCAATTATGCTTAAAAAAAATTGATTGAAGCCGTTACTTCGTGACAGTTATTCATATTGATACACAAAAAAAACTATTACTTTGTTTTTTATCAGCCCCGAGCAAATGGACGTTCAAAAATAACATTAAAATTACAATAAAAAAATTTCCAATTACTTTAATTTTCAACGCCACAGTGAAAGGATATACATTTAATGAAATGCAAACGATTTATTTCCTATTTTCTGTATGTTCAATCATTTTCGTGATAAACTTTTGACGGTTTTGAACTTTACTATTATGTATTTTAGAAATCAAATGTACACTTTGTAATTTTACATAGGTATCCATTTGAAATTCTTTAAGTTTTTCTAAAAAAATGAATATGTTGGGGGTGAGCTTTATATAAGGTGTCCCAACAGGAACTTGGCGATTTAAATTCCAAATAACATGCGTAGTGTTTAGAAATTCAACGATTTATTAACGTAAACATAAAATAGAAACCCTAAAATTATATGTGGAACAAGATATCGGATAAATGTCCACCGTGACTTCTATTGCACACAGCGATTCTTTTTTTAAAATTTTCAATGACTTTATCACACATATGCAAGTTAATCTCGCCAATAGCCGCACGAATGTTATTTTTTAATTAATTAATTATCTGTGGATTATTTGTGTAGACTTGATCCTTAAGGAAACCCCAAAGGAAAAAGTCCAGTGGTGTTATGGCGCTGGATCTTGCAGGCCAATCCACGTCACCATTACGAGAAATCACACGGCGAGGGAATTTCTCCTGCAGTAAATTTAGAGTTTCCCTGGCAGTGTGACAAGTGGCCCCATCTTGTTGAAAGTAAAGATTGTTGAGGTCCATATCTTCCAAACGAGGCCATAGAAAGTTATTCAACATCTGTCGATACCGCTCCCCATTTACAGTTTCTGCTTCTCCATTCTCTTTTTCAAAAAAGTAAGGTCCAAGAACACCATTGGCCGAGAAACCGCACCATACAGTGACACGTAGTGGGTGCATGGGTTTTCAATAATCTCTCGAGGATTTTCACGCCCCCAAATGCGGCAGTTTTGTTTATTTACGTAACCCCCTATGTGAAAATGGTCTTCGTCACTGAATATGATTCGCTTACAGAATTCGTCATCAAAATCAGTTTGCTCCAAAATCCAATTGGCAAAGATACGGCGGTGGTGATGGTCCCTGGGCTTCAATTCTTGTGTTAACTGTAGCCGAAGGTCTTTTGTTAAAATTCGTTGCAGAGATGATCTTGAGATGGCCAATTGCTGTGACCGATGACGAATTGAAGTTTTTGGACTTTCGGTAACACTTTCATTCACCATAGCGATATTTTCAACTGACCGAACGTTACGAGGACGTAGTGGTGTCTTTACATCGAGAACAGAACCAGTTCGCTCAAATTTTGCCATTAAATTTCTAATTGCCGTATTGCTGGGAATATGATTCTGATGAAAAACAACGCGTAGTCGACGAATTCTGTTCGTAATAGAACGACCATTTTCATAATAAATTTGAACAATTTGGATACGTTCTTCAGTCGTGAAACGTTGCATGATGACTTTTACAAGTTTATAGATGACATATACCAAATATTAGGTTGCTAAGTTACCTTATTTGAAAATAATGTGAAATTTAAATCCCCAAGTTCCTGTTGGGACACCTTTTAAAAGGAATCATTGAAATATTGGGACCGAATTTACCTATCGATAAAGAGGTTTTAAATTTACATATTTTATTTATGGCCTGCCGGGATCCAATTTACCTACACTGGCTTCAATCATGTCATTCTCAAACGAAATTAACGATAACCTATGAGAAACATAGGATCAATTATACAGGTATAGATAAGGTACAATCAAAATTAATCTTAGGCTTAAGATATAATTGACAAATCATTTTCAAAGTATTAACTACAGGAGTGTATAGTACTAAAAAAGCTATTCTTCAGTTTTTGTGGCTTCTTTGTTTTGTTCAAATTGGATTTTAATTGAAAAATTCATTTGAACCAGATTTTCTTTGGTTTACTTAATATAAATACAAAGTTTTTCACAAATCTTTTCCCTCATTTATATATTCTTTTTTACTTTATCATTCATTAATCAGCTTTTCATCGAAATTCTTACACTTTTCAGTAAATAATCCTTTTGATATTACCTGTGGGAAGTATTTAATACGATTATTTATGTTTTATCCATTTCCATTATTCAATCTACTAAAACAAATATTTATTACCTTTAATAGCCGAAACTTCTTTTTCTAAAGTGAGCGTTAACATAACAGGTTTCACAATCTCAAAACAAATAAAGTTTATATTACATCCAACAGAAATAATTCAGATACCTACCGCAGTAACAATATTAGAGAATCTGAATATACATACATTATATAAATAACAGCGAAATGTGCATATCTAAATAATTTCTCTGAACTTTTAAATTAAACCCATTTATTAATTAAAAAACGGATTATTTCATTGATTTCGATAAAATCGTAATTTAGATGAAAGTTTTATCTTAGCAAAATTGATTACAAACAAATTGGTATGTATTTAACTTAATCTTCAAATACGATACTAACAAAATAAAAATTTTTAAATTATATATTTTATCTTTATGTAAACACAGGAAATATGTAATTTCGTATGTATATACTACTTATAATTACACAAAAATTCAAAGAAATAGTCCATATTTTGAAATGTATATTTTATTGGAATATTAAGTACATTTATAACCAATATAAAGTCAACATTTTTCAAGAAATCTTATACTATTAACGTGACTAAAACAATTTTACGCATAATCGTATTTAAAACATTCAAGCTGTCTCTACAAACTAACGAAAATATAAATTTTAAAATAGAAAGAAATTGTGAAAAAATTTGCCGTATGTCGGTTAATTTTTGTTGCAGGAGATTTCCAAACTTTTTGTCCATTAATATTCGTCACATACCGCAATTCAACAAATTTATACCTACACACGATCACTGCCTATATTAAACTGGAGTGCTTGGATAGAATTTAAATTGATTAAACTTTAATGTTGGCCCAATTTCAAGGAGTATTTTGTAAAAATAGATTAACGTTTTAAAAATACAATTTCCAAGAAAAAATTAAGAAAAAAAAAAGAAATTCATTAACTTAATAGTTATAATAACGTTATTTTATAATAGGTTTTAATTGACCTATGTTCTGCAGCCGATTTTCTTTTAATTTTTTTCAATCAATATTTATTTAAAATGTAAAGTTAAGTGATTGTTAATAAATAAAATTTATTTTTTTAAAATTTTTATTACGACATCCATTATTAAAAACGTTTAAGCAATGTTTATAAACAAGACTGCATTAATTTAGCAATCTTGCCATCCTCTTTTAAAACTGAATAAAGTTTATATGTTTAAATTAATTATTCAAGTTTTTAATGAATAAATTTTAAACAAATATATATATAAACATTGATAAAATATTGAAGGTAGCGGAAACTAGTAATTTCCTTTGTATAACCTTGACTACTTCCATGAACGCATTAATACAGTTAATAATTGCACGCGTTTATTATTAACATATTTACATATACAACACAAATCACGTCCAGTTTCCAATCATTTTATTTTAATTGATCACTGCTACCAACGTAATATTTTTCTGTTTGTGAGTTCAATTACTTTAAAAGTTTTATCTAATATTTTATACATTGCTTTACAATTTTATATCGTTTGATTTCTGATGAATAATGGAAATTGTTACAGCTTAATTACGTTTTGTTGTAGTTCAAATTGGAAGATGTTAATAAGCCTGAGGAACCTCCGTCCACTCCGTCCTTTGTACGCCGTACGGGCCTGCAGAGTAATTCGAGTACAAGGCCTTCTTCGGCGCCTGTCGAAACAGCGGACACCACCGTGACGTTGTCGTTGAGACGGCCTAAGTCCCTGGAAGAAAAAGGTTGGTAACGCGTAATAATTAATGTGCCTATCTTCATATACACATTTTTAGGATTTGATAAAATATTAAAATACCGAAATGATTAGGTTTTAAAGTATTAAATAGCTTTATTCCTATCAACTTATTGAATTAATTTATAGTTATTTTTATATTTAATTTTTTCCGTACATACAGTTAAACTCAAAAATTATTTCTAAATTTTTTAAAGAAATTAAATTGAAATTAATAATGGAAGGGAATATCTTCAATTCAAAGTGATGCCAATAAATCGAGTGTATTTAATAAAAATACTAGAATAATCAAATTTAAAAAAAATATCAATAAAATTTATTTAGTTTCTGGATGCTCTCTCGCCTTAACTATCTGAAAATATACTTCTTGTCGTACAGATATAAAGCATCTTATAAATTATGTTTCTCCGACCAATGCTCTTTCTTACTAACAACAAGTATCAAACAAAAACATTTTTAATAATATAAAATATTAAAAATGGGGTGTGGAGAACACAAGTTCATATATTTGTGAAAATATCTCCAGATACGCAGTCACGTGTTTCATCTTACTACAGAATCGTCGATGCGCACTAGTAATGTGTCGATCCGGATGGATTCGGTACAAAGGAACGAATCCATCCATGGAACGAATCCGAAATTGTAACTGTATGTCGTTCCTCTATATATAACTCTATATATAACCGCGATAAAACGGCACGTCATCAAGCATTTATCGGTCTTTCCACATATGTACTTGCTTACTATAATATATAAATTATATTATATATAAATTATAAATGTATATATTGTCCACGTATTTTTTCATAATGTAAACAAATCATTAATGATGAGTCTCTCTATTTATGTTTATTTTAACTTTGGCTCTCATCTACTCCATAAATTGTCGCTTGTTTCAATAATTATTAGTAGAGGAGACCAATTTCCGTGCGCGCCATGTGCGCCGATGTGAGGATGATTGTATTGCATCAGAACTAATAAAAAGCATTCAGTATGTGTTTGGTACTGGCTTAGACTGCATGTAAGTGTAAGCATACGTAATAAAATGTCGTCGACACATAAATCGAGAAAACGACCGTGTAAATAAATTTGTTATGGATTTCCCGGACTTAATATACGATGGCTCAAAAATTAAATGTTTAGTGTGCAATCTAATGTGTTGGTCAAAAACACATTGTAAAGAACGAACCACAAATGAATGTGTCAGTTGTCGGATTTACAACTCCGATCGGCATTTAACATTGTTTAACATCGAGGTTGTTATAATCGTTCCACGAAACGTATCTTCTGGACTCGCTCCATCTGCAGAATGAAGCGAGAAGGAACGAGTCTACAAAAGAAACGATTCTGCTCATCTCTAGTGCGCACCACTGGAGAGATATTTTCACAAAAACAACACCCTTGCCATATTGTAGAAGTTATTAAGACAGAGCGTAGAAGAACATTCAGCGCAGCTCATCGACTAATGTCAACATCACGAACGCAAAAACAACTGTTACTGTCTTCATAACAAGTGCCAAACTAAGCCAGGGACTTCCATCTGACGAATACAACCGCAACTTGCAGAAGCTGTGTTAAAGTGCCTCCATTCTTTATCTGACAAACCGTGGTGCGCACTGTCGATTCTGTAGTAACATGAAACACGTGTCTGCGTATCTGGATAGATATTTTCACAAATATTGGAACTAGTATTGTGTTCTCCACACTCGATTTTGAATAATATTTTTATATTATTCAAAATGTTTTGGTGTTATATCAAATTTGGTGCGACTTTACCAACTCAAGTATGTTTCAAATTACAGTATGATCTCTTTAAACCGAACTAATAATTGCACTGGTTGATCCGGATTTTATAAATGTACGGATTACAAAAATTTATCAAAAATACGCATATGCCCTATTATATATGAATTTTATCATTCTTGCGAGGAAAAGCCTTTTATTTTCAAATAAAAAAGCAATTATACTCGTACTACTACCGAATATGTATTTTCTTAGATCTCAGAAGTAGATACATTTATATGTATAACATAGTATATAGATAAATCTAAACAAGTAAATGCTACTGCTAAGAGAATGAAAAAAATTCAGTAATTTTGCTCTGCTTGCTTCTTCTGCCTTTTGAGCTCTTTTTTTCATTTCAGATAGAATTAGAATGTGATATTCTGATTCAGTATTTTCCTGAGCCCACTTCAAACACGTTTCGAAACTTTTGACGGCTTCTGTGTGCTTTACAGATCTTGGTATCGTTTCTTCTTCATCAGAGCTCGATTCATCTTGTACATGCTCCAAAATATCCATATCGTTCATAGATTCAGATGATTCTGTTTGTCCGACGGCCCGGTCAACAATTTCTTGTCTAGTTACATTGCCAGAAATGTGGTTTATCAGCGCGGTAACTTCCTCCTTGTTTCTCTGTACCCTGTAACTTCATTTTATTCTTCCATTGAGGCAGTGCAAGATTATCATCTTCATGCATTAGAAGTTTACTCCAAGATTTTAATGAGTTCTGGTCTTACATTTTCTCAGGCTCTTGCTAATCCTATTACAACATCTTTTAGGTTAACTTTTTTAAGTTCTGGAGAAAGATCTACTTCTTCAGAAGAAAGAATCTGTTTTAAAAGTTCTTTTCTATAATGCAACTTGATTGCATCATCTGAACATAAATCTTCTGGGTGTCCTGGTGCGTTGTCTAAAATTAACAGTGCTTTTAGGTCTAAATTCAGCTGTTGCATTCTTTTTCGAACTGCCGGAACAAAATCTTCATAAAGTCAATTCTTAAAAATTTCTTTGGTAACGCAGGCCTTTTTCTGTCCTTGGTACATCACTGGTAGTGACTCATTTCCAAACTTGGTTATTGAGATTTGCCCAGAACTAACAATTTCATTTTATGTGTTCCAGAAACATTAGAGCAAGGCATAAATGTAATTCGTTGCTTACTCATTTTTCTGCCTGGAGCTGATGGTTCCGCTTGGTGAGCAAGTGTTTTTTGAGGAAGTAATTTATAGAAAAGTCCGCTTTCGTCTGCATTGTAAATTTGGTCATGACACAACTGTATTTCCTCTATTTTATTTCGGAGAAAAATTTTAAATGGCTCTACAGCTACCTCATCACTAGACATTTTTTCTCCTGTAATTGACAATTGTCGAATTGCATACCTCTGTTTAAATTTACCAAGCCTTCCGGAACTAGCTTTAAAATTATCATTGTTGTGACTTTGGTCATAAAAGAATTTGGCCTTTTCACGAAAAATTTCTCCCAATATTGAGACACCTAGAATAATTTAAGTTTTACGTACATAGATATAAGTCATTCATTTTGGTACATACCTCTAGATCTTTCCTGGATAAACCAGGTAGAAGCCGCTTTATCAATGTCGGGATATGCACTCACTTTTAACATTTTACGCTTATTGGATAAAGAACTGGATGTGGCGGCATATGATAAAATTTTTTCTTTGTTCTTTTTGACGTCGCAAATCGTTGATTTTCCCACTTTGTACTTTAATGATAAAGCAGTTACTGTATGACACGCATTTAAATCGTTAATAAGCTCAATTTTTTCTTTTATCGGCAAAGTAACGTGTTTTCTTTTACAAGTCATTTTACGAACTGAACATGCAACTGACACTAAATAAAAAACCTAAACAAAGAAAATCTTAGAAAACATAACACCGGTGATTCCCCTATTTACGCAACAGGAATTACTTCGATGTTCGGATTAAAGAGGCGTTGTTCGGACTATAATTTCAAATATCTGTCGTTCGGATTATTAGGGGTTCATATTAAGGCATGTTCGTATTACAGAGGTCGTACTGTACTTTGTTACTAATTATAATTTTGAATACCAAAATTCTTTTCTTTTTCTCCTTTTATTTTACTTTTTGAATTATATTAGGGTTGTTTCTTTTTTCTTGAACCTAATAAAGTAATTCACAATGATTGTGTTTCCTATTTCATTTTGCAATGGTTCTTCATCAGTTAATTAATTCGCAATTTTTTGACACATTTTTTTAAATTTTCTCAACAGTCAATGCATCTATGAGGACCAATCTGCATAACATTTTCTTCAGACTTTCTTCGTTGGGTTGTTTATTGCTATTTTTAAATGCGTCAACTGCTTCTTCGGGTGATGTTAAACGAAACTCCTCTAATTTATCCTTTACATATGGAAACACAAAGAAATTAGTAGGTGCCAGGTCTGGACTATTCGACGACTGGCTCATTTATTTATTTATTTCGTATGAGAAGCGAAATCCAAATTTAGACAATATATAAATCACTTTTATGATAAAAAAGGGTCATAAAACTAATTTATACACGAATATCTAAATTTTTCAACCAGTCCAGAGCTGCAGAAGTTACCTCGTTCAACTCGTGGATGCCCCCGGGGTAACTTCTTCTGGGGCACTCGTTTACTATGTGAGCCATAGTTTGCTCAACATTTCTGCAATCATAGAAGCTACTATCTGCTAATTTCCATTTATACAGCGTTGAGTTGCGCCTTCGGTGGCCTGTGCGGAACCTTTTTAATTGAGACCATTGACTATATGAGAGGGTTACGTCCGGCAGAAATTCTAAAGGATTTGAAATTAGATCTCTATTGCTGAATTCAGGGTTTTATTCGAGGAGGGCTATCCAGCAATCATTCACATTGATGGGATGCTGAACTTCCGTATCCAGTCAAATCGGCCTAGATTTCAGCCGGGTCTTTAGGACGCTCTCCAAATCGTCGTGTGTGAGAAGATCAATGTTATTGGAAATCTCAGCCCATATATAGCTCTTTGAAGGTCGCCGAAGAAATTAATCTCTTCTTTATTATGATTAATAAGCTCAAGAATGACAACAAACTTTTCTGGTCGATTAATTTTTCCTAACGTTTGGTTAAACTTATTAAAACAATATCGGGTTTCAGATTTCATTTTCGCTTTATCCTACTCACTTGTATAATAGGAAAGCCACCTTTGACAAAAAAATTATTTTCCTAAAAACATTTCTATTATTCTTTCTGACCATTTATGGTGTGACCATCTAATTTATATCTAGAGTTTAGTAAACGTGAGTGTGCCTTTATATCTATAGCTATAGTCTGTTCACGATAATAGATGAGGCACATCATAATCAGTAATATCATTCACAATAACTTAGGACACTAAGTTGCTAAAATGCGAACGCTCTTACTGCATTTATGATGTTTTAAGTAATTTAAGCTTCCAAACGCTGTCAGAGAGACTATTCTTTTCTGTCTATTAGATACGTTTCCGTATTATCACTTTTTCAAGAACCAAGAAATCACGCCTAAACTTTTCAGTAAGCAATCAAAAGAAATAGTTTATTCGTTAATTTCGTAATTTAAAGCAAAGAGCGGTAATAATACCCCTAAAATATAATATAAAGAACATTCAATACAAAAATATAAAGAAGATTTGGCAACGCTGTGCAACACGATTATAACGTATATTTATAATGTACCTCCCCTGTTGTCGTAAATAGACTCGTATTTACATTGTTCCTTTGTTCTAATCAGACATTATTCCTTTATTTTTATCTATTGCCAACACGTGTTATGGAAATGAAATATCCTTAATTTCAATAAAGCTTCAACATATATATATTTTTAGATTAAGTCACCTCATATTATCAAATAACTTTAAAACATAAATTAATATAACAAATAGATAGAATTTTAAAACTTAATTAATTTTCTTTTTTTCCAGAACAAGATAAAGAAAACGATGCAAGGAATGCTCAGGCTACGTTGGCAACGCAAGCAGCGATACAAAGGAGAAGAAGGCCAAAAAGACGATCTACTGGAGTGGTGGCGTTCGATAACGTGGAGGTAAGATTCATAAATATTTATTTATGTATAGAAGAAAAATTGAAAATGCAGATTTTTGGGTCTAACTCACGTTGTAGATCTAATGTCATGAATATCCTATCATTTATATTTCTTCTTGCCTGCGCTTTTGGTCGATTTTATATACCATGGGACCATATAACAAAAGTATCATCTATGTAATGTAGTCAAAGTTTTAGTTTCTTCTCCGTTGTGTCGAGTGCATTCTTCTAAAATTGCTTCATAAAGTAATTATTTTAACGAGATTAGTGGCGCCATCTGTTGGCGAGAGTTTGATTGATGAAGTGATAGCTTCATTTCCATAGAGATTATTGGTCATTAATTGCCACTGATTTTTTTTTTTTACTAAAAATCAATTTTTTTTTGCTTTCACATCCCCCGAATCATTAAACTTGGATCCGTAAGATTATTTTTTATTCCCTAAGTTGCGTTTAGCGATGAAAGACTGGTTTTCATCAATTGAAGACATTCTGTCAACGACAAGGAATCTCAACATTTTTGCAATTATCGATATAGAAAAGAGAATTGATCGTCGTATTGCGACTAAAATAGAATATTTCGAGTAAATAAAATAATTTTTGCCAAGATTTATAATTTAAGTTATTTCGTTTGTTTTTGGGGCGGAGAAAGATGTCTGTTGAAACTGTTGTAAACAAGTATTTTGCTTCAAATGATTCATATATGCATACATATTCTGTATCTGTACAGATGGAAATACACCTTGTACTGTACTAACGTTCATGCCAAGGACACGTGTTTCTGTCTTACGACGTCATCAGTATGGCTTATGAAGTGACGTTTAAGAACTCGCCCTTCGGGACAAACAGCAAATTTTGTTCCAACAGATGGCATCAGATAAACTCGTGACATCTGACGAACGACAGAGACCACGCCGATAATGTTTACGCGATTTCCTATCGACAGGCTATGCCTATACATAAAGGAGAAAAAATACGTATATTGGTGTACTCCAATGGCGGCAGTTGCCGTCATCTGGTGACGAGTTAATGGACTACTTTTTTGCTAAAACGTTTGTGTTTCTTATCGAGGCTCACTAATTTCTGAACTTCCCTCGTAGTTATACATTAGCTTGTTGTTCTCTTATAATGGTGTTTTAATTTTTTTTTTCAATATTTTTCTGTAAAGGCCGTTTAACACGGCATAAATTTTGTTATAAAGTTTACAATAAATAAATATTATAAAATGCTATGCAATTTGACCTTCAAAATTGTAAAATAAAATTGTAAGAAAAAAATAAAACCGTTTGACACGATTTGAAAAATTTGTGTGTAAGCATGCTCATATTAAGTTCTGTGACGTGTTTTGGATAATATTATTTGTTTAATGTTTTGATGCCAACTTCCCACGAGACACCTAACCTAACCTCGTCGCCCCGCCGGTATCGCCTGTACGCGCAATTTTACTGCGCACTTTTTATTTTATAATTTCCTATAAATTTTCTAATAATATTTTGTATAAAATTTAACATAACATAATTCTGTGTGACACGCTATTAATTTTACAAATAAATTTTATAATATTTTTTGTTGTAAACTTTATAACAAAATTTATGCCGTGTCAAAAACGGCCTTTGATAAATCTGGTTTTATCTACAGGCCCATTTTTTTTTCAATTTTCCTTATATACCTGCATTAGTTAACCTTCTTCTTCATAATTAATTTTTTATGTATTTTTGTCGACATCCTAGAAACCTTTAAATCGCATGTTTTGTGCTACTTTTAATCTTTATTTAAAATTGTTTTTCGTCTACTTTTTCCAAATTTCGAGCAGGTAGTGTTTTTTTTTTTAATAAAAAAGTGAACACATATATTGACCTTCATCGGTTTTGATATTGCGTTTTTCCTACATTTATTTCCGCCAAACAATCTTGATTTATAAATGAAATCTTCTTTATTTCTTCTCCAAAAGTCAAAGGTATATAACGTTTTATACAAATTTGTATTCATTTATCCATTCTATTTTTTTCAACTTCAAATAGATTGCAAATATCAATTTACATTTTTTAAAATAGAATTTTTATGATTCTTTGACAAAATTATTTTCATAGTAGTGCAGTATTAGTAAAAATATTGTTTAAACAATTACTTAAATAAACATTTTGTTTGTAATATTTCTAATAAAATTATTCCACAAACAATAAATTATTTAAAATATCGCCACGTACGTTCTACAACATTTTTGACTCATTGTGTATGTTAGTAAATAAACTTTTTTGCACTGGTTCTTATCTTTTAAAATACTTATCATTGTTTTTAGGATGGTGAACCAGAAAAGGACAACTCGGGTGGAGGCGATTTCGAAGATTCAGCAAAAATGAATCATCAAGAGGTAAGTACTTGCACAGTTTTAATTTTGATGAATAGTCGACAACTTTTGCAAGGCAAAACTTAAACTTATTTTTTATTTTAAATGTTAATATTCCACAATTGTTAGAAAAGTAAATAGTAATATACATATATTAATTTCAATTATTAATTAGGCCTTGTGTTTTATGATATTATAGAATACAAAATAAAAATGACTATACCTATTTATAATTTTAATAAATCAATGTTGTTTTAATTCAAATTGAAATGTATGTATGGTTGTCTATATAACGTGTATATTTTATTTTATTAACCATGATCTTAACCCTTAAAAGGCGAAGTTTGTTTTTCGTAAATTATTTACTTTTTTATTAATTAGACCAAGATGTGTTTATCTAATTATATTAAGGAGTTATTTTTGTAAAATTTTCCTAATTTTATAAAAAGAAAACGCTACCATATATTAACGCTGTACAATTCTTATTCAATTTTTTGAATTTTACAAATAAAGTTGTTATCAGCTAAATATTACAAAAAAGCATAAAAAGTTACTAGTGTGTGTACGACGCTAAAGCAAGGAATACAAGTCCAACGTCACACTTGACGTGTATTGTTCTTATACTCGAGAAGCAGCCCTCATCTGCGCATCTTCTCCTTTTTTGTCTGGTATTTCTATTACCAAGTGGTTTGTACGATCATACTGCACATCGTCTGATACTCGATTGGGCGATATGCTTAATTTTGTTCCTCCTGGCCTAGAAATTGTTCCACAACTTTTTAAGTAATTTGTTGTGATCTCCCTGGGAAATTCTAATTGCGTTAGATTTCCACCGGATTTTTGTATAGTTTCCACGCATTTACAACAGTGACGTTTGTTTATCTGCTTTCGTACCCACCGCTCACGAGACGTAACTTAAACCATATAAACTGGTTACTTATTTTGGTTGGTGGCAATTGTATTGCCATCAACCATTTAAACCTAATATATTAAGATAAATCTCGCAAATGTAGCACTTAATGCAAACTTAAAACTTTAAATTCTTCACTGCTAGATGTATGTCTCTTGTTGTTAATATGATACTCTTTTATTCTCTACTGTTAAGACTGTGTGTCTTGTACTGTGATTGAGTTGATACAGTTGAGTCTCTGGTTGCTGGTGTGAAACCTTGATTGATACTGTTTTACAAATAGGTAAATATATACCACTACCCCTAACTATTACATAATTAAATGCATGTAGTCATACCGGAGAGTTTTTATGTGTTATTTCGCCGAAATTATACCTACTGACAACAATACTCAAAGTTTACGACAGGGTCTTAAAAATCTAATCTTAACTCATAAATAATCAAATATTATAAATTTAGGTATGTAGTTCCGGATCGTTCGTTGTTAAAGTAATAAAATTTATTGTAGATATCTAAGGAACGCAATCTTAAAAATGAATATACAGATTAAATCCTTCGTTCACTATGACCTTATTAATAGAGCTGAGGATGTTTGCGGTATAACCATGGTTATATCATGTAACCATATTAATTTACTATGGTTACATGATATAACCATGGTTATACCGCAAACATCCTCAGCTCTACTTATTAATAAAACAAGTAGTCTAATGTATAAAGTAACAAAAATGAATTTGGAAATATACTTAGAGGATGCTGCCTTTTGTCTAAAGAAAGGTTTACAATTTAAATATACTAATAAAAGTATGTTTTACAGTGGTTTAAACGTGAAAATGCATATACTTTAATTCTGTTTTATTCTGTATATATATATATATAAAGGTTAACAGGCCATTAGGCCCATAGCTTAGATATTCCTCTCGACTTCTGGCTTCCATCCTCTAGTCCTGTATATTCTTTTCCTGTAAGTCCTTTTCGACAGCTTGCAGCCACCTAATCCTTGGTTGCCCATTTCGTGTATTAAGCATAGGTCTTATTTGTATGTTCCGTTTCACCAGGCGTTCTTCTTCTCTCCTCTCGATGTGCCCCAGCCATTTTATCCGTTGGGCTTTTACAGAATCCGTCATTTTTGGTTCTTGGTACAGCTGCAGTAGCTCGTTCTTATTTCATCTTTCCCACCCATCTTCCGTCTTTTTTCCGCCGAAAATCCTCCTCAGCATCTTCCTATCGCACGTCTCCAGTTTTTCACTCTCTGCGCTGCTGATAACCCACGTTTCGCATGCATATACTACTGTTGGTCGTAGAATCGTCTTATACAAACGTATTTTCGCTTTTCTAGACACATTTTTAGCTTTTTTAATGACCCCCGTACATCTATCTCCCTTCTCTATTCTCGTTGCGATTTCGTTGGTGCCATTACCATTGTCAGTCAATGACGCCCCTAGATAGATAAATTCTTCCACTCTTTCGATGCTAATTCTCTTTCCTCCTTCTAGATCTATTACCAACTCTCTTTGTGTCACCTGGCCGCTTCCCGACCCTCGCATATACATATACTTCGTCTTTTCTTCATTCATTTGTAACCTTTGTAATTTGCTGCTTCTTCCAATGCTATAAATGCTTTCTGCAGCTGTTTCTGTGCTTGCGCCAATATGACGATGTCGTCCGCATATGCTAAACATTGATGACTCTTATTTATTATCGTCCCAGAATAATTCACCTCACTCCGTCTAATAACTTTTTCCAAGACTAAGTTAAATAATGTAGTAGATGATGGGTCTCCTTACTTATCTTACTTATAAATATATAAAATTCCATTTTATGACGAAACAACGTCAATAAGCCAAGTAAAAATCGGCCACTATTTTTTGCTTCTTATTCATTCCTATTCTATGCCTTGAATTTAGGGCTGGGCGATACCAACGTTTTCGGTTTCGGGTACCGATACCAATCGAGGTATCGATACTTAGCGATGTATCGGGTCTGTGCACGGTATCGATTCTGAGTATTGGAATCGGTAAAGTATCGATAGGTATCGATGCTTTGGAATCAATACTTTGGAATCGATACCTAGAAATCAATATTCATAACCCGTTTTCTAGGTGTCGATTGTTTGATATCGGTTTCAAGAGATATAAAATTAATTTACCGATTCTACCATAACTACGGTATGAAATTTGCAATATTGTAAGATTTTTTTTTTTTTGTAATAATTATAGTTATGTCATAATAAGGATATTTGCTACACACAATAATAACATCCTTTTAAATATATATTATATAATATATATAATGAATATATTCTTAAAAATTCTTTACTTAAAAAATTATTGCATCCTTTATGTACATTTAAAAAAATGCACAAAGGTAAGTTACCCGATACATGGCTACCCGATACATCGCTACCCGATACATCGCTAACCCGATACATCGATACTTAGCGAGTTCTGGAATTTGTAAAGTATCGATAGGTATCGATGCTTTGGAATCGATACCTTGGAATCGATACCTTGGAATCGATACCTTGATTCGATACCTAGGAATCAGTATTCATAACCCGTTTTCTAGGTATCGTTTATTTGATATCGGTTTCAAGAGATATAAAATTAATTTATCGATTCTACCATATCTACGGTATGAAATTTGCAATATTGTGATATTTTTTTTTGTAATAATTATAGTTATTATGTTTATGTTATAATATGGATATTTGCTACGCATAATATAAAATTCAACATCCTTTGAAATATATACTATATAATATATATATAATGCTATATATACTTAAAAATTCTTTACTTAAAAAGTTATTGCATCTTTTATGTACATTTAAAAAAATGCACAAAGGTAAGCTACCCGATACATCGATACTTAGCGAGTACTGGAATCGGTAAAGTATCGATAGGTATCGATGCTTTGGAATCGATACCTTCGTTATATGAGGTATCGGGGAATCGATACCAGTTATGGTATCGGGTATTGGTCGATGTATCGATACTTCGCCCAGCCCTAACGTTTTCGTCGATAAAGTCCGCACCTCCCATGTGGGAATTATATTCACCAACCATGTTAGGACGAGAAACAGTAATCAGTTTCCTTTATTTAGATCTATAACGTTTTACGTTTAACAAAATAGAAATGCCATATCTTTCTTTTTCAATAGTTCCTTCCTATATTCCTCTTTTTTTTAGGTTTCTTTCTTTTAAATGCTGAAGAAGATTCAAACCAGTAAAAATGATTGTCGAAATAAAGTTCATATCTGTTATCTTTGGCACCTTGTAATTGATTCAATATAACAATAAACAGAGCATTTAACTCTGACCGACTATTACTTTTTCCTTGGTATAATTCATAGTTGACTAAATATCCAAACGTTGTATTTAGTGTCCATATTTGGTATCAAAACGAATGGCTCTCCCACGTATAAATTGCTTAAATGAATGTCGACCGTAGTATTTTATCATACTTTTGTCGTAACTCATATGGTTTTTCTGCTGATAATATTTTAAAAATTTCTCTTTTAGTCTATTCATAAATGGTCTTAGTTTCCAGACTTTGTCATCAGGGTCAGGTTTTGTGTTATCAGCACAATATATAAAAACTCATGATTTGAACAAATATCTTCTCATTGCTCCGCTTACCAGCGCATTATTGACGTCGCTTCGTAATCCCCAGTAAGATTTTTTTCCTGGCAGTGCACAATATCCGCTCACTAGAATAATTCCAGTAAAACATTTCATTTCGTTTGTGGACACTTTAGGGCGGGCATATATTTAAAAAACGCATATCTGCACAACTCTTCAATTAGAAATGTAACCAATTCATCGTCGAAAGATAATTCGAAGATTTGAAGTGGTGAAAGTTCTTTATATTTTTTATAATTAGGCCCCACGAAATTTATTATATGTGATTGTAAGTCACCGTCGATCCAACTAAAAGTTTTTTTTTGTTTGCAATATTAGATGAAGCTTTGTTTAATTTAGTAGGTTCCAAACGATCTAATACGAAAACTTTATCTTGGTTCATAAATTTTACTTCAACTGGTGTTCGCAGTTGATGTTTTGAAAGATTACCGATTGTTCCCTCAGAATCTTTATCCCCGAAATCTTTATCAGTCAGTACATTATAATCAGGTGGTTCGACGTAAATACATCATCCGCATGCGCGAGATCTAATGGTTCTTGCAATCAGTGGCGGCTCTTGATGACGTACGATGTGCGCTGCTGCACGGATGAGACTACTTCGAACTATTTCGGAAGATTTCGGTACGGTTACTTGCTTCTCTGTATATATGAAAACTTAAACGAAGCAGTCTCATCCGTGCAGCAGCGCACATCGTACGTCATCAAGAGCCGCCACTGCTTGCAATGTAAGACCTCGTTTGAAACGAAAAGCACTATGTATTATTTGAACACAATTCATATTGGCCTAATGATACCATATGGTAAAAGCGGCCAAAAGTCTCTCTTGGAAACAAAAACTAAATATTTGTTTCTAAAACAAAAAAAAAAGAATATACGAACCTATACATTTATATTGCAAACTACGCAATAAATTATAAAAGCATCAACAAAAGAAATACATGCGAATGACAGAAATTTGACGTAAAATTTTCTGTAATACACATTCAAGAGATATTGTTCAATAAATACATGTAGAAATATACCGTATGTCTGAAAGAATCTTAAAAATTGCGCTTGTAGTAATAAGTTCAAGACGTCGCCTACTAGTAGCAAGTCACGCCTCTTGCCTTGTAACTGACGCACTATGCTGGGATTCCCCGACAATAAGAATAAGTCTGTGCTTCCAGAACATGTTTGCATAAGCAAAGAGAAAATACGGACGGGGTATATCAATAAAACGATTCAAATATAAAAAAGATGTATGGTAAAAACATAAGCAGAAATAAAAAATATAAATTGCTTCTTAAAAACAAAAGAAAAAAAGTGTAAACTGAAATAAAATTATAATTACAAGTAATCAGGTAAAGTAGAACTTCTGAGTATATAACAGAAGAAGGTCAAGAAGGGATAATAGTATAAATTAAATAACACTTTAAAAAATAAATTAATATAGAGAAACGAAATTTTCTTGTACATAAAACTTTGTCTCAGTAGGTACATCGATTAAATAATTTAAATTGTTTTTTTTATAAGGTGCTCGAACAGACCATCTTCTGGCGCTAAACAATACACTAATCTGTTACAAAATTCATGACGCAGCGCAAATCATGACCTCTTCGTTTTCATCATTATTGTCTCTGTTTAGAGCTACGACTCTATCGCGATATGAACATTTGTTGCACTACTGTAAATAACCATATTTTTTCGAAATGGTTTATCAAATAACGAATAGAACTAGATGGTACTTCGCGTTCAAATGCTGTCATAAATAAGCCACTTATTTCATTCAATGTCCTTCCACGGTGATGCCATTGTATTATAGATTTATTTTCCTCCACAGTTAAATTCATGGTAAACGATTAATTTAATCAATCGGTCCCAACTCTTCTAAAGTTAGTCTAGAACTAAGACCAAAGATAAGGAGGAGAAGAGAAACTTAACGTTAAAAAGTGGTACCCTGTTTATTTATAGTTCCTGTTATAACTGTAGTTAGAGCCACAGTCGATTGAAAAAAAAAGCGCGGTTTTTAAATTTAGTAAAATATTAATTATAGTATTTTAAAGGCTAGAATTTTTAAACAATTTTCAAGACGTACTTAAAAGCGGATTGGAGATTGCAGGTTATATAATACAAAAAAAATTTTAAAAAAAACGATTACACAAATCATAAAAACAAAATATATATTTATATATTTTAAGATAACAATAACTAATCTAGGTAACATAATATTAAATATACATACAATAAAATAAATTCTATCATACTAAATACTATCACACAATATATCAAATTTTTTAAATAAATCATTGTTGAGTTCGAAATTGAAACAACTGTTGCCCTTCATTAATGTTTTGCAATGTAAAATGTCACACAACGTTTCGGTGGATAACCGGTTGGGTTTTGGTTTTATTTAAGTTAATTTGCGAAAATACACGCTCTGCAGTCGCACTAGAGTGTGGCAAACTAAATATATTAAATATAAATGTGCACAGCTTTGGATACATAAGCATGTCGTCGCCGGATTTAAGACTGGCAATTTTTTTCCAGAATTGTTCAACATTCAAGTCTCCAAATTGAGACAACTCTGTATTTCGTAACATTCGCCATTCCTTGTCTATCTCATTTAAATCATTGCCAACTAAATTCGGGAAATTAATGGCCATAGGTGCTATTGATTCATATTTTTTTGATATTACATCGATGGGTGAAATCATTTCGATTTGCTTTAAAATAATAATTGATCTATTCTTTTGGTTGAACCTCTGATATATTTGATGGCACCTTTCTATTAAAAAATCTAAACATCGCCGTCTAAAGTTCGCTAGTTCATTTATATTTAGCCCATGGGTATTATTAGCTATTTTACCCATGACAAAGGCACCTAAATAAATTTTCTCCAGGTTAACAAAATTGTCTGGATTTTTATATTCTACATTTTCAGTTGGCGTTCTATCGAGATAAGTCCTTTTTAAGTAACAATCTAGGAAAGATTTTAATGCAGTTTCTACATTTCTATATAATATGTGAATTTTAACGCCCTCAGACTGCATCTCTGTGTTTAAATTTGTGAAAAAAGGTAAAATATATTCTAGAAAATGAAAATATAATTTTATAGTGGGATTGTTGAGACCATTGAAAATATTTTTCGCTGTTATATCTTTATCACTTAATTGTGCATTTGTGAAATATAATTTTAAAGCATCGTATTGCTCTAAAAATCGTCTAACAACTGATAATAAAGATAACCACCTAGTCTGAGAGAGTTGTAGTATTTTATGGGGTTTTAAAGCTAAAAACTCTTGAAATTCTTTGAATTCACTCTGTCTTTTGAAACTGTATTGCAAATAGCTGTATATATCTCTGACTAGTTCCTCAAGAGAAGAAGGTAGCTTTTCACAAGCATAATTAGCGCAAAGATTAAAAGAGTGGCAAACACAATTAAATATAAATAAATCTGGGATATCTGCTTTTAACTTAGTAGATAGTGAATTGTGTTTGCCCATCATTGCACTTGCGTTATCGGCAGCAAAGCCTATCAAATTCTCTTCATAGTTAATATTATTTTTAACAAAATATTCCGTAATGCTATTATATAAAGATTCTGCTGTACCACTAGGCACTTTCAACAAACCGAAAAATAAGTCTTTGATGCTAGTGCCATCAAACACTCGCGCTACTAGCGCTAAATGTTTAATGGATCCTTTATCGGTAGATTCATCGACAATCAGTGAAAATTTATTACAAATTAATAAATTTATAGTTTTATCAAAACTATAAGAACCGATAACATTATTAACAATTGAAGTTGCTTTTGTGCGGTTATTACTGTATTTTTTGCGATCTCAGAGTCGGTAAATGTGGTTTTTATAATTTCCGATAAATGATCTAATACATTTATCGCAATATTATGCTCGGCTGCAAAAGCGGCGAATCTTACTTCAGCGGTTTTAATTTTCTTTTGAAGATCGACTGTTTGTAAAAAAGAAGATATATCAGTCAAAGACTGTTGTTTAGTTACAGAAGTTACTAATTTTGTATGTGCTTTTCCGTGCGCGTGTTTCAATATTTCTGATTTGCCACATATAAAATGCTTTTTACATGCCTTACAATATACATAATTTTGTCCTTCTTCGCTGCTTCGCAACCAGTTTTTAAACTGCGGGTTCTGCTCCCACCGAATATTGTATTTCTGTGCATAGGATTTTCTTTTTCTTTTCTTCGATATATTCTGTGCCTCCTCGGACGAAGAGGCTGATGAAAATTCAGATATATCCTTCACAGAAGATGGCCCGGCCTCTGATGACATATTGATCCTTTACTTACTGCATAAAAATAATTACAAATATATTTTAATTAATTGTTAAAATAAAAGCAAAATCTGAAATATTCACCTTTTTGAATGGAAACGCACTTTTGATTCACTGCTTTAGAAAAAAACTTTTTATTTAAGAGATAGTAATAAGTGTATTCTTTAAAATACTAAAACTGTTCTTTGAGGCTGAACTGAAACTAGTCAATGTATTTTTGATACTGACCGCTAATTAAAAATTCAAATAAAATTCTTGGATTGAATATATAAAAATATTGGGTAAAATTTGGGGGTAAGTACATAATATACCTATTTTAGTTTTATTGCCATCAGCTGGTTATCTTTTATGTCATACTCATAAATAAAAAATGTTCAATAATTCGGGGTTTTATATTATTACTATCAATAATCCTCTTTTGTGTATAGAATTCGCACGTGTTACTTTAAAGTGCTAACATATACTTCTAGAACGTAATAAAGATATATTATTTTGTCTATTGTATTTTTATTAGAACAATATACATTATCTATAAATTCATAAATAGCCCCGCCCCGTACCATAAAATAATATTTACAAATACATATATGTAAATATGTACATATAGGAATTTATTACTCTGAATTGATTCCTATATTACCCATAATTTATAGTTTTTATTACTATAAAATCCCCTTTTGTATATATTGTAACTCCCACGTGTTACTTTAAAAATGTAGTTCACAAAGGGTATTTTCTTTTGCTTTATATATTTAATATAACAATACGTTTATTTATTTCTTGAACATTTGCATACTAAATTTGTAGAATAGTCGTGCTTCATAAACAATAATATACATACACTTCTAGAAATAGGAATTCCAATCTTAATTATTTAATTTTCCTAAGTTACTTCTTGTTCAAGTTTTAACACATAAAATATGAGTATGTGTGTCATTATTACGGGTCATAAAAATCTATTGATTAGTTAATAAAAGTAACCACATCGTAATTCGGTATTAATTAGATGGGTTTGTAGGTATAAGATGAACGTATAAATTTGGAATGGTGCTTTTCAAAATAAAAATCACTCGCTATTGAGTTGCAATTAACAACTACTATGCGAAATTTTTGGGATCTTTGTATATCGAGGTTTCCTTACATGATTCACAATATTTAAAGTTTCTACGTTAAGGGAATCCCCAACATATATACTGGAAATATTGTGACATAGCATAATTCCCTAGATTATAGCCTTATTCCCTTTTTCCCTAGCACCCACCTAAATTCCCTAGGTCTAGGGAAATTTCCCTAGCTCTGGCAACACTGCGGTATATCTGTGTATGAAACATCTTTATTTCTTAACGTATAGCAAACGCCAATTAAGTTGGCGCGAGGAGGGGGTGCGCAGAAGCAGTTTTTAAAAACGTCCACCTCCACTACCCAAGTAATTGTCAGAATACATTTGTCATTGACGTTTGACGGAACATAATGTCTTTGCTAGGGGATCATAAAGTGATACACGCTCAGAGGTTAGAATTATCTGACATTTGATCTAAAACCAAATACAAATCTCCCCACTACTTCTAATCCTGCGCGAACTTACCTCTCCTCGCGCCAACTTAATTGGCGTTTGCTGTAGTAACTCAAATAAAAAAATACCAGTCATTAATTTTAAAGCCCAAAATATGTTAGTTAATAATAGAAGTTGCCAACTGCGCATACGTTAAGAGGTGTAAACTTTTAGCTAATATTATATTTATAAAATCATCTTCTTGAGATAACTTCCATTATCTAAACTAAGGAGTATTAAATAGTTTAAACTAAGCACTCTGCGATATAATCGTTTAATTTTACAAATGAATCTTGCGGTTACGGCGTTGCTTTTCTCGGAAAAGTACTGAAGATATGTTTGTTACGTTACTATGTTTATGTAATTTGACCAAAACACGTTTCTACCAATTCGTTTTAAGAGAACTAATCTAAACAAGATGTTTTCGTTCTCGTCTATTTTTTACGTCTATAATTCATTTTTGCCGGTAAACCCTGTCCTTGCACACGTGCATGTATTTCTTCACTATATGCATTCCTGTTATAATTATAGTTGCTATAATGGTATTCTAATTTTAGGCATTCTGTCATGTAGTTATTTTAAATTAGAGTTCAAATTTATACAATTCGTGACATTTACAGATTATTATCAAGAATAGGATTTCGTAATTAAAATAAACATTGGTTTAACATGTGATTACTACTCTAAATTCTAAGAATTTTATAAATGTGTGTAATGTATAACAAAAGTTATTATTACAATATAAATGTTATTCACGTATTGTTATATTATAAAATATCTTTATTTAATCCAATTAAACAGTAAAAAACAGTAATTGCTACACTGTAATTAAAGTTTGTTTATATGAAGAATTCAATATCTTATTCCATATGTAATGTGCTTAGTTTTTATTGTCAAGCAGTCATTCGATGTAAATAAGAAAATAGTAAAATTTGAACAAAAACTTCATCCTGTCTCTTTCATTCGTTAGTCTAAAAATAGAATAAAGTATTGGTTTTTATAAAACAAAAACTTTTTAAAAATATCACAAATATGATTAACAATCGGGTACGGAGAAGACAGTGTAAGTACATACTTGTGCGAGGGATATTTTTTAAATAATGACTATAATGAGAGTGAGAATAACACGCGATCGTCGCAGTGCGCATGCGCGTCTGTTCCCAATATGCTTTGCGCTCGTTTCGACGCCATTTTCAGCGGCATTGTCTGTTTGTGTGCTGAGTTGTAGAAATTTAGAATGTTTAAAGAATTTGAATCGCCGGCCTACAGTGAGATACGATCTGTAATTTTTCAACACAAGAAATTTGACAACAGCGAAAATTCACCGTAAGATTTATGAAGTTTACGGTAATAATGCTATCAGTGACAGTAAAGTTCCTCAGTGGGCGAGAATGTTCAAGGACGGATGGGTTAACATGCATGATGAGCCACGCCCTAGCCGACCTCTAATTTCTGAAAATTTGGTTCTTGAAGTGGACAACAAAATTCGAGAGGACCGATAATTCACGATTTCAAAGTTAATTGATTTTCCACAGGTTTCAAGGTCAGTTTTTTACACTATTATTTCGGAGAAGCTGTAATATCGAAAATTGTTGTTGTCGATGGGTTCCAAGGCCACAAAACAAAAAGATTAGGCTGTGCTTCATCGTTTTTGACTATTCGATCAGAAAGGAGATGAATGTTTGGACCGCATCGTTACAGGAGGTGAGACTTGGATGTCCCACATGACTCCTGAGTCCAAGCAACAGTCAGTGGAATGGCGACTCACATTGTTGCCAACCAAAGTGAAAGCCAAACAGACACTCTCAACAGGAAAAATTATGGCAAACGAAAAATTATGGCAACCGTATTTTGGGACAGGAAAAGGATTTATGTTGTGAGACATTGAGAAAACTCCAGCGTGCTGTACAAAACAAACGACGTAGCCTACTGTTGAATGGAAACAACTGGAAGATCCGCCCTACAGTCCACACTTTGCACCCAGTGATTTTCGCTTGTTTCGGTACTTAAAGGAGTTCCTTGGTGGTCAGCGGTTCGACGGCAATGAAGAAGTGAAAATTGTTGTCGTCGATTGGGCTTCACATGCGGCAAATATCTTTGACATCGGAATTCAAAAACTTGTTGAACGATATGACAAATGTTTGAACAAAAATGGAAATTTTATATAAAAGAAGATGGAAGTATGTAGAATGTGGAAATAAATATATTTTAATAATATTTACAGTATTTTTCTTCTTTTTCAAAAACAGACCTTATTTAAAAAATATCCCTCGTATGAAAATTGCCACATGCTGGCACGTGTTTTGTCTTACTATGGACTCCTCAAAGCATGATCTGACAATAAATTGGACATATTTCACAACAAAGACTACCTTACCCCATACAAGTCAGCAGAAAGAACATTCAGCGCCAGTCGCACAAATTGCAAGTTTTCACCCACTCTAGTATGTTTTAAATTGTTTAATATTGATTTTGTTTAGACATACGAATGTAACTAAATAGATAAGGTAGACAGATGTACCTTCCTATTATACAAGGTGTCTCAGAAAGTTTTGTACTTTTCTTTCTAATTTTGCTCAGCTATCATCTTCTTAACTAACTTTATTTAGAACTTAAAATAACATTTATTGGGAATTCATGTTTGGAAAATTATATCATCTAGATGTCGCCCATTTCGCTACTGTCACTCTTCTAAGCGATGGCTTAGATTGTCCATTACTCTTGTGCATAAGTGACGAGTAATGACTTCAATTTCTTCCTGGGTGCGATTTTTTAACTTAATCAAATTTTCTGGGGCGTTATTATAAATTCGATTCTAAAGATGTCTCCACAAAAAGAATCGTTTGGAGCCAAGTTCAGGCTTCTTGGTGGCCAGTTGATGGCGCCTCTTCTTGCTATCAATTTATTCGGAAACAATTCTCTTACAACTTGTAATGCGGTATTTGATGTATGGCTAGTAGCCCCATTTTGCTGGAACCGCCACTAGTCATCAACAAATTCTTGCAGGACAAGGCCAAAAAATTCACGAATCATTGCGGCGTACCGGTTAGCATTTATAGTAGCTGTTTGTCCGTTATTTTCAAGAAAGTATGGGCCTATTATGACTCTGATGGATATTACTGCCCAAACAGTAACTTTAGGGCTATGTGAATTTCATGTTTTTCCCGGGAATTTTCATGCGATCAGTAACGACTATTTTGCTTTTTGATGTAAATATGCCTCATCAGAGAGAAGAAAATTCTGTGAAAGTCTTCAAATCTTTCCAACATTTGGTTGGCAAACATCAACCTTATAGGATAAACAGTTTCCTTTAATTCTTGCACTAACTGAGTTTTAAAAGAGCGTAGTTTCAAATCTTTTTTTAATATGCGTAAAATGGTAGACCTACATAACTGCATAGCAGTCTAACAGCAGTCTAGAATTATTTAATTCATAAAAACTGCCAATACAAAATATACGTTGATGGGCATCAAACCTTTCCATTGTGCCGTGTTACTGATTACCGATTTTTCAATATTTTCATGCGTTTTTGCCGTGGAAGGACCTCCCGAACGTGCGTCATCTTTAACGTCTTCTCGGTCATCTTGGAAACTCTTAAACCATTTAGATACTCGCGCATGTGATAAACATTCGTTGCCATATACTTTTTTTAATAAAAGATAGATTTCAGTAGCTGTTTTTCCAAGTTTCATATGAAATTTCATGCTAGTTCGTTGCTCTAAAAGCACTTATTATTAGAGTCGGCAAAGAAGGGGGGGGGGAGGGGTTATTAGAGGGGCAAGTTTCAGTGCAGTGCGGAGAACAACGTGGAGCGGCTGTATCAAGGCGAGCAATTAGTAACGTTTACGCACTCGCATCATTTATGTTCGTGAGTGAGCATAGGCGATGCGGACGCATAAATGTTTACACAAAAAATAAATATAAAAATATATTATATAACGTGCTGAAACACTTACTGTTTTAAAAAGCTTCCATGAAATCGCAATTTTTTATCTTTCAATTCTGCTTTAATTCTTCTTTCAACATAGTCACGAGCAGACTGCATAATGTTTCTTATCGATATCGGACTTGGTAATATATAACCCGAATATTTGCTCCAGAACGAGGCAAATGTTTTTTGGTCTAGCAAAGTGAACGGTAGATTACATATAATAAAACAAACACCTATATCAAATGTTAATTGTTCGCTGGATCGTTTGCCACGGATTGCAGAACACTGTTTTATACTTTTTAGGTGGCGTTCACACTTCCACCTGCTGGTACACGTCAAATAGCCGTCGTACCTTGCACATTTAATTCTATCGCCTTCGTAATCTAAATCCGGCATACTCGCTATTACGTTTTCTAGTTTCTTCGAAATATGCCGTTTCCGAAACGTACCTAAATGCGACATTTTCTAAGTATGTGCGTACTGACATGCGCTCACAATGACCAGTGGCATGATACTGAACAAGTGTGCTATGATACGGACGCTTGAGTTCCCGTGCCGCGCGTCTCAGCTCTACGTTTGCTCTCGACACTGCACTGGAAATTGCCTCTGTTTGCCGGGTCTACTTATCATTTTTCCACAAAACCAAAAAATAGGACTTATACAAACAAAGGCCTCGGTCGGACTATTATGTCTACAGACACGGGAGGAGCGGCAATTGACAGAGAGGAAGGTTCAGGCTACACAGCTGTCGGCGCATGCGTAGTTCGTCTGTAGTAGTATTCGTCTAGTTATTTTATAGCAACATCTTGTACATTAATACTGCAGATAATCAAATGTTAAAGTAATTTGATGTGGGAAGAAGTGCTTAACATCATATCGCTTAAGAATTTCACCAATAAAGGAAGAGCCAACGAATTTTCCGAAATCAATCTTTGTATAGTGCTTTAGGATAATTGAATGTTCTAGAAAATATTAATTATAAATTTCCGCAATTACTATCGATAGTTTCTTCTCGATACCCAGGCTGAAACTGTGCATTGGACGTTCTTACTTGTTTAGGTCATCTTCAGGACTGTTGCTGCCAATGCTAACAAAATTAGAATTTTCTCCGTTATTACTTATTCTTTAATCAAAAATATTAACCATTTCCTCTTAAAAAATCCCAAGAAGAGTATATGTACGTAATTCGATAATATATTACACAGCGTTATCAAAATCTGCAATTTTGAAAATATGTGTGCGGTAATCAGCACAAAACTAATTTAAAATTAATTACTCTCTTGACAGACTAAATATTAGATTAATGCCCAGTTTTAAAGATGCATAAGTTGTGAAAAGACATAAATATTAAATCAAAAATCATAATAGATTAATAACTCGAAATACCTTGACTGATATTTTCGTTGTTTTCATTTTTTCCGACATACGTGTATGCCAACACAAATACCTAACGGAGGTCTCGTGTATCATCATGTCTTTTGAAATCTTTGGCTCATCTGACCATCAAATTTCGAAACGTGCTCTAATTTTCGCCGTCGGAAAAAATAAAAAAATGTCATATTTACTATCTATGTCAACAGCAGTTCCAGTTTTCTTTTAAATATTGCACTACTTAATGAGTTGTTTTGGATTAAATAGCACGTGCCTGCCTAAACTTATATCGTCAGATGTCGTTTTCTAATTTCAGAATCGTCCTTGCCTTTTTATATAAATCGTTGATTGTGTTTTATATTTATCCATAGTCCATAGACTTATAAAAGTATATATTATTGTAGTGAATTTGGCATCAATACCAACAAACAGATGTTCGTAAATTTAAACACTTTTCAAATGAACCTAATAAATTAAACACTAAATAACATACAAGTTCGCTATATAGGAATTTCCAAAAGATATTGTGCCTTTTTAGTAGAAAGAAGTATATAGCCGAGCTTCTTTCTGCAAATAAGAAAAAATGTACTCCACATTCAAAATAATAATAATCTACGAGATGCTACTCAGAAATTCCCGGAATTTGAATGTGGCGCGCAAGGGATAGTAGAACAGTTCTATAGCGCTAGATGGTGTAAGCTACGTCTATACTAAATCAGACTGTCAAACAGCAATTTACTAGGTGGTGACAAACAGTTTTTGTGTTTATATTTGTTGAGTTGTGTTTGAGTTATTCTGCAATACTACAATGTCTGAGGTAAAATAGCAAAGAATGTGTGTGAAATTCTACTTCAAACTTGATAAAACGGCCGCGGAAACTCTGAAAATGCTTGAACAAGCTTTTGGTGAGGTTGCTCTAAGCCAGACACAAACTTATGAGTGGTACAACCGTTTTGAAAATAGACGTGTGTCGGTTGATGATGATGAGCGTTCTGGTCGTCCATCGATGAAAAACACGCCACAAAATGTGGCAAAAGTGCGTGATACTATCCTGGGGCTTGTCGTCTAGCATTTGTCGGCGTATTCTCTCCGGCGAACTCTTCTGTCAACTTTGTGTCAAGGTTACTCAACATTGAACAAAAATAGCACCGTGTTCAACTGTTCACTGAGGTAAAAGAAACTGCTGAAAGGGATGCTAACTTCAGTACCAGAATCATTACTAACGACAAATTATGGGTGTACGTGTATGATGCCGAAACAAAGCAACAGCCATCGTCACCATGACCAAAGAAAGCACGGCAAGTCGATGTTGATTTGCTTCTTTGACGCTGATGGCATCATGCACAAAGAATTTCTCCTACCAGGTGAAACAGTTAATGGACGATTTTATTGCGATGTTTTTCGGCAACTAAGAGAAATAGTTAATTGACGAAGGAGATACTTGTTGAAACTGCATTATAACACTAAGAAATAAGTAATTAAACTTCTAGTTTCAAAAAATTATTTTATTGTAAACACTACAATATTGTTTCGCCATACAATGGCTTCATCAGGTGGATGAATACTGAATATGTACAATGCAAGTTAGGATATTTATGTGAAAATTATTGGGGAATGGTGGTGGAAAAATTTTTACAATCTTAAATTTAGTAGAGGGGAGTTGTTTAAATCTAGTTGGTCATTTAAAGCTAATCCTAAACTATTGCATCTATTAATTTCTAAATTTTCTAACAGGTTAATTAATAGATACAATAGAGTGGGCTTGTCATTTACTTAACACATTACATATTGCTATGTATTGTGGTGTTGATTAACTTATTTAAATTGGCCCACGATACACAATAGCTTGCCCAATTTCACTCTAATCGGTACAGCTTTCCAGGAGCTCTTGTATCTTCAGGGTTACCCTCAAAGGGTATGTGTTAAATAAAACAAAGGGTATTAGCAACGAAATAAAACTCGCATTAACAACACAAACATATATGTACTACAAAAAGAAAAAAAAAATTCAACTTTATAGAGTATAAAGAAGTGCTGAAGCAATAAATGTGCAACAGCGTGAGGAAAACTTTTATAAATAATGACTTATATAAGATAAAAAACCTCACTTTGACCGCGAACAAAATTAAACTAATTAAACATTTAGGAAAACTATCAGACTTCAATAATTACGTTATTCCCAACTTCAAACGTCAAACAGAAAAATAACTGTAAGGGCGCGCATCAAAACTAACCCATGCGCACATTCAACATGGTAAAATGTAATTTTCCCACCAATTCCTACTTTCTAAAATATATTACTGATAAAAAAATACTTCATAAAAAGAATGAAAATTGATATTTATTTGACTATAAATATATTTTGTATATAGAAATCCAGATTTAAGTACATTGCGACAATTGTGTATGGGGAGAATGTCTAGAAATCTAACTGCTAAATACGCTGAAATAAAAGAATATTTCCAATATGCATCTATATCCAGTTGCAAAGTAGAAAGAACGTCTTCTATCTACAAGGATGTATTTCATTCAAAGAGAACAAATTTTACACAAGAAAATCTTGAGAATATATTGCTAGTTAATATTAGTACTCCTTCAGTTAACTTGAACTACAAAATTAACAAATAAAAATGTATTTCATATTTTGTGGATCACCACACGTTTGCCATGGGCCTCTCGTGTCCGGTCCCTAACCATATTATAACTCACAAACACCGCCGCTTAGGTAGGCAAGCTGCGGCGTTACTGCGCTGGTTTTACTGAAAGGAAAGTGCGGGTTATTTAGAAAAATGCTTTCCGTTCAAATTACAGCTACGCGTATTCGTAAATACGTCTATAAACAACTTCACACTATGATAGTTGTTCATGTATTCATGTACTACATACATATAGCACGCAAACCACTGTTAAAGTGAGTCTCCCGAACCTCTCACTTGTCCACGCCTATGTAAGCGGATCGAGAATTGCGGTATTTAATAATTACATATAATCTAATGTTTAAAAAAATAATAGTAAATAATAAAATTAGAAAATAAATGCAAATACAAAACAAATGACAATTCATAAACATAGAGTAGTCAAATTAAGTTCAAAAAAAGAAGAAACCAGGGTAATACTTGTGCAGATTTTCTACTATATGCGAGTTTAAAAAAAGGTATATAACCCCTTACCACAATTATTAATCGTATCCTGAATACGTATGTCGACAACTAAGTTCTCATCATCAGTAGGTAAAACTACTAATCAAAGTGTCACAGTAAAACTAGCACAAGTTGTTGCGTGAGCAGTTGTGCTAGCTTTGCTTGTGCGACACTTTGATTAGTGGTTTTACCTACTGATGATGACAACTTAGTTGTCGAAATACGTATTTAGGATACGATTAATAATTGTGGTAAGGGGTTATATACCTTTTTTAAGTTTTTACTTAACCACAGTCTCCAGAGAAAGACTTTTTATATGCGTGTTGTTAAATTAACACATTATCCTGTCTGTATCAGCTAAGCTGATCGACATCGACTAACATCGTTGATAAAACCTGTCAGAACTTATCTGTACCTCTAATCATTAATCATTTGCCCTGCATTATTCATCTAAATTGCAATTTCCAGAACCTTGGAAACACCTCTAGTACACTTATTTCTAATGCCGAGATCATAAACAAACTGAAATAGTTTTATGAAAATCTGAATTATGCAAGGGAGATTGTATTATTTCTTATATACTAAAATCCCATTTGTATTCTATATAGATTTTACAAGAGTGTAATATAAAGCTACATATTTATGAATTTCCGCATTAGTGCTTTAAAACGTTACTTCAAAAGAATTTGGACACATCAATCAATTCTTGTAACGATAGAAGAAACACCTCTGGTGGTTGTACTTTTTACGTGTCGGGTGCATTGACTGTTTACTAGCAAACGTGTGTGTAAATGCGTTTATTCTTGTTCGTAATAAAATTGAAAATAGCTCGATTCTATATTTAGTCTGAGCGTCGTTGCCCTTACACCATAAAAATCATAACGAATGTAAAGATTGAGCAAAATTGTCTATAAGTAGGACGGGCTCAAGTAAATAAAGGAGTCTATTTTTAAATTAGGTAATTTTTTAGTAACATATGGGTGGGGTACTACGAACCATTTGTACAATCATTAGTAATGATTGTAATTGTGATTGGTAATGAATTATTCATTACCAATTTATACATATTTTGTTAACAAATAGAAACCGAAAACAATTTTCTGTTCGAATGCCTTTGGAAAATGATTTAATTAAAAACTGCTTGAGTCAATTTTCCCACTAAATATGTAACTTCAGCTGGAAAGTAAGATACAATATTATTTTTAGAGATTCATTTTATATACTTTCTATATTTAATATTAATATTCGAGGACAATTTTAAATACTTTGGACTATTCACCATCTGTTCATAACAATATAATTATTTTATTATTAGGAAATTCCATTAAACGTCTTTGTTGGGTAGTTTATTATAGGCCGTCAGAAATTCCTTGCATTCACATATCTTTCAAATCTTTTATATTATATACCTATGATGTAAGAGTATTTCTGTTTTACTAGTGTAATTTAGTCTATTTTCAATAAATAAGAATTTTATTATTATATACAGGTAGAAATAACCGTAATTAAAATGCAAATACAATTATAAAACAGATCACATTTATTCCCCGGTTGTTAAGCTTTCATTTATTTTAAGGTTTAGTTCATTATTATTATTATTTAATAATTAAGAAAATTTGAAAATTAAGATACAACCGTTCGATGATCTAACGATACATGTGCCAATACAGATAATGAGTTTCAATATGCCCCATTGCAATCTTCACCGATTATTTAATCAGTAGGGATGTTAATGTAAGATTTCCTTCTCCTCGTTGGAAGTATATCAGATAAGTTTCTCTTCAACTCCTTATTTCGAGTATTACAAGAGTTCTATTTAAAACATGCCCAAAGGTTCTACTTTCTATTTAAATAGCGCCTACCATTACCAACCAAATAGTTTTTCGTAAATTTTCTCAATTTCTTTGTATTAGATATTCAGTTTAAGTTCAATATCAAATGTTACATACTCCGTAACCATATCAAACTTTATATAACTATCAGCACAAAGAATAAAATAACAGTATGTACATGGTTTTACACCTGCGCACAAGTGGTGAAACAAACGGTTGCACTAGTCGGTAACTATATCTTAAAAATATACTTAAAATTCCTTAAAACTAGGAGGAATTAATATAAATGTATAATGTAAATTAATTTTGTTTACCGAAAAAGTGTTGGCTTAATTTTGAAATTTATTCTTAATAGATGAAACTTCTGCATTGTTTATATTTGCTCCTTAACTTTACTTGATTTATCGTATTGTGTAATTTATCCGTGTAAATACCTTTTTCAACCATGGTACTTTCTACACTCACCGGCAAAAAAAAACGGCCACCTCAATATTTTACATAAACTTAATGTTTTATTGATTAGTGATACTGATTTTTCAGTTCATGGTATACTAGCAGCATTATTGAAGTATGATGTTGTTTCTACCATCAGCAGGAGATACAAATTCAAAGTTAATCAACAAAAATAAATGAATAAAGCCATGATGGAAAAATTTTGCTTTAGTTCTTAACGGATGTGTGACTTAAAGCAGCAATTAAATGAAATAATGAAACATATCATGTTACTTAAGTAAGTTTAGTATCGTGTATGGTCGCCTCTTGCCGAAATGGCGCGAAATCGACGCAGCATCGAGTTAATTAAATTTAAAATCTTTTCTTGAGGATTTGCTTCATATTCCTCTTGTAGTGCGATACGTAGGTCTTGCAGAGTTTCTGGTAGAACAGGACGCCGACAAATGGCTCTTTGAAGTTGATCCCAAAGATGTTCAATTGGATTTAGGCCCGGACAGCATGCAGGCCAATCTAAAAGCCGTATCCCGACCTGATCCAGATATTCATTCACTACGTTTGCTATATGGGACCTTGCATTATCGTGCATTATAACACAAACTGATCCCCAATAAAAGGTACAAACGGGATGACATTTTCCTGAAGAATATCCTCCATGTAGCGGTGAGCGTTTAGAGTTCCATTTTCAACAAACACAAGATTGGTGCGTCCTTCGTTGCAGATATCGGCCGAAACCATAATGAAACCTCCATTGAATGAGATTTTCTACAGTTTAGAAACCTTTCATTTTGTCGTCTATACAACCGTTCGCGACCATAGGATGACCGTAAACAAAACCTCGACCAAAACCCATCAGTAAAACGAATATTACTCCATTGTTGTACGGTCCAGTTATTGTGTTTTCGTATAAATTTAAGTCGTACTTACCGATGCCGCAAAAGTAACTGGTCACGTTGCCGGCCTACGGGAATGAAGTCCATGTTCTACAAGCCTCCTTATCGTTCTTTCACTTACAACGACTCAGAACGACGACGAAGAAATATTATTAGCTCAATAGTCTAATTCCAAATACATACCATTTTCAATATACGCATTCTAAAGATAATCTATCTGTAGATATAATGCATCTATAACGCTTTGGAAATAAGTATTTTAAATTATTTTGCCGGAAAAACTATTTGCAATTCAAGTTAGTGTTTAAACAAAAATCCTTTTCTTGGATATTTTTATAGTCACAAAATAGAAAAATAGGCAACATAGATATTTTATTATTGCATTATTATTCTTACAACAATATAAATAAAATAAAATATCAAAATAACTGAAATTAAGTCGTATGACTGACTATATGGATTATAATTAGGGGCCGAACACGAGGGACCCATGACTCGTCGCCCACGGGCGTACTATTGAAAATTTGTATTTTTAAAGAGTTTTTAATTTTATTTATATAATTGGAAAACAAACGGGTGGTGATCTATAAAATACGAAATACATTTTTATTTGTTCATTTTGTAGTTGAAGTTGAGCAGGCGCGGCTCGTGATGACGTATTTTGGTTTGCAGTACAATGATACGAGTGCCTCGTGTGTTTTCGGTGTTTACTAAGTAAACGTTACAGTTAGTACACGAGAATACACGAAGCACTCGGATCATTGTACTGCAAACCAAAATACGTCATCACGAGCCGCGCCTGAAGTTGAGTAAAGGAGTACTAATATTAATTAGCAATACTTTATCAAGGTTCTCTTCTGTAAAATTTATTCTCTTTGAATGAAATACATCCTTGTAGATAGAAAACGTCCTTTCTACATCGCAACTGGTTATAGATGCATACTGGAAATATCCTTTTATTTCGGCGTATTTAGCAGTTAGATTTTGAGGCATTGTCCCCATATACAATTGCCGCAATGTTATTAAATCTGGATTTCTATTAAAAACTGCGTGTAACTTTTACTGAAGGCCACATCCCAAGTCACTTGGAATATTTTTCTAATTATTAATAGCCACATCTAATGTGGTTCATCCATCATTTAATTTGAGAATTTTCAAAATAAGTGATTAGTTTTGGCAAATTTCCAGTGTTCCTGAAGAAAGTACAACTGATTTTTGAAATTTGGAATTTGTATTAGTTCCTTGCACTCAGAAATACTTCGATCATCGTCATTTAAACATGTAACTAAATTTTGTAAACTATCGACATTTTCTGCATAAAAACTAGTAGTAGTAGTAGTAGTAGAAACATAACATTTATTCATTAGGAACATTTCGACCAGTATATTTTTGGAAAAAATGTTTTGAAGGTGGGATTATTAATTTTATTTAATGGAATATTTGCTGCCATTAAAGTTTCACTAAAGTTTTCAAGTTTTTCGTTAAAATTGTTTGTCGGATTCCAACGGGTTTAATTTTTGTGTATGTTTTTCTAAGTGACGTTTTACGTGCGATTTCTTGGAATTTTTTAACGATATTTCACAGACTGCAATAAATTTCGGAATCACTGGCAATGGGCATAAATCATTTTGACCCTTAATCCAACTCGCCATTGTTTCATGATGCCATTCTCGACGTTGTTCCATATCATATCTGAAAAAGGAACTTAAACAATGTTTAGATCTAAATAAATGAAAATTAAAAATGTATGCGTAAGTTATTGAAACTTAACACAATTCACTGTACACTTACGTCGAAGTTATTGGGAGAAGTAGATTCGATGAAACGATATTAAACAGGATCTATTACAAAAATTACGAAGTATGTAATTAACCGAATTAAAAGTGCTATTCAATAACTGCGTGTTGTTCTTAGCGATGTTATAGACTATTAATATGGTCCATTGTAATTTTGGCCTCTCGTGTCTGGTCCCTAATAATAACGCTCTTCTTATAACTTTCTCCGGCATTGGTTTAAGCAACAGTACTGATAATGGATCTTCGCTTTGTAATCCTCTTTGTGTTTTGCAGTGCCATTTGCTATCTAATGTCCTCATTTCTGATTCCGTCGGCTCGTAAAATATTAGCCGATCTTCTAAGTGCGTCCAATTTAAGTGACCTCTGAGCTTTCCCTGTCTCTCAATAATTCTCCAAATTTCTGATCGATATAGTAGCCGACTTTTTATTAATGCGTTATATATATTGTATTTTCTGTATTTTGTGATATAGGATGCCTTTCAGACAACCTTACTACTCCCTGTTGCTATTGTATGTCAACAAATACAAAATTTGAAGAAATTTATACTAATTTTTACAAATAAATTAGAAAAAATATAGTTTTCATTAAATTTAAGGTACTTTGATTCCATAATAACATTTTAATTTGGCTAGTATTTCAGTACTTCATTTGTTTCCGTATTATTTGAAATTATGGCATATATTTAGCTGGTAGAACTTGAAATGAAAAGATTACTTCTTTACTTTTTTAGGAATGATTTCTTTTAACATGCATTCATATTTTAATGATTTACCCCATAAATAATTGCTGCTATTATAAGAATTATTAAACATAAAAAACTGTTATTACATTATTATGTAAAAATTAACCTTGCTTTTCCTATTGCGTTACAAAAATTACGACAATAAAAGTAGGTATTACATTTTTGGTAGTATTTATAAATGCTCTTGGACTACATGACTAACTAGATAAAATTTAGCTATGAATTTACTCTTGCTTTATACATTATTATTCATACTCGCTAGGGATAAATAGCGGTTTGAACAGTAGCCAAACACCGTATTTTTCGGTGTAGTCAATATTTTTTATTATTTTTTTTTAGATGGATTTTAGTTTATTGTCGTTTCGGTTTGTTCTGTAGACTGTTAGGCGTAGGTGCGCTTATGTATGGTGTGTATGAATATATTTTCAGAGTATGTATAACGCTTGAAATAGAAATTATAGGTTCAGGAAACCTCAAAATTTAAATTCGGGAAAACATTAAAAAAATTAAATAGATAAAATATTCAATCAAATATATTTTATTTTACGCCATTGACATCATTAAAATTATGAAATACGTTTTGTTTTGCTGGAATATTACGTCTATTTGTTTGTATATCATTTTGTTAAGCGTATTAATACTTAAAAGAACTGGTTCGATAGAGAAATAGAAACTCTACAATTTTCTGTTTTTTTTCTTTTACAATAACGATATCATGTTTTCTTAAAGAGATCATTTTAAGACGTAATTAAAAGATTAATTTCTAGTTTACATATAATTTTATTTATAAAAATATGCACGATATTACAAAAAAGAAACCATATTATTTTTTCAATATAGTCTATCTGCAGTAAAACAAAAATGTTGGAAAACAAATCTGTATATGTATACATGGATAAACATAACGCATATTTTACGAATTGATTACTTCTAGGTACAGACGTATGTTTCGAACTCATCCTAGTTCTCGTCAGAGCCTTACTCTGCCGCTAGATATAACTGACTGGAACTAGGGTAAGTTCGAAATACGTGTGCCTAGAAGGATTCGATGCGTAAAATATGTGTTGTGTATATCCATCTATATATATATATATATATATATACAGATTTGTTTTTTAACATTTTTTGTTTTACTGTATTACAAATGATATTAGTGAAACATCGACATGTTATCTTTTACATGTTATAGTCTGTCTGCATTGAGTAATCCATGAAGAAGCAATCTGATACCTCCTAGGAAGAAGCCTTTAGGTCGTCTGTGTATTCGATATAGAACAATGTCTCACTGAAGCTTCTTTACGGAATTCACAACTTTTGGAACGATACGAGGTTAAGCATTGTCTTAAAGAAAGCAAGCGGAACTTAGTCTCTTCTTCTATTTGTTCCTGATCGCCTCATTAACTTTGTCACGAAAAAGTGTCAAATAATATTCCGCATTAATAATACATAGTTCAGTAATTAAATCAAAAAAGAGAATTCCTTCAAAATACCAGAAACATATTGCCATAACTTTATCGCACTATCACACAGTTTATTTTCGACACTCTTCCGTCTCTATCAAATTTCAACCATTTAAACACCCGAAAGAAAACCATTGATCGTCAGCCACATTGAGCTTGAAAGTATTGTTAAAAAAATTAATCGAAGTGGGACCTACTTTCGTAAGAAATTTGATTATTATACGCTGTTCTGCACTAGAATACATACCATTTTCTAGCGTTGCTAGATATTATACGCTTTTATTACTATTTATTATGCTCTACAACATTCACTTAATAGAAAACTTTTGATAATTCAGAGGTGTGTAAAATGTATTTGGATTTTTTTTTTGAAGAATGATGGTAAGTTTTGAGAAAGCGAAAATGATAAAGAATAGGGGTGTTTACATTATTGATTAATTGTTCTATCTATTCTTGAGATCTCTGTATAAGTAGTAACCTATTCTTCCATATATTAGTCAGTCTTATATTAAATTTTAAACCGCATTTGCCATATATTAAAAGCATTTTTGAATTTTCACTTAAATGGAATTTATTTTCCAAGAAATGTTTGTCAAAATGTATTGCCGAAACTGTTTGACAACTGTTGCTGTTTCGACAATATCTGGTGAGGAATATGATGGATGAGGTAAAACACCTCAACTAAGTTGAAGTAGCTTTTGCCATGTGTGCAAAGAAACATAAATATGAGGATTGTCATTGGCACCAATTTACCAAAGATACTCATAATTGAAGCTCGGATTACATGCATGTGAAAATAGTCAAATATGCACATATATACGCACATATTTTTACAAAAATATATACGAAATATTGGCAAATATACTCTAATATAGAAAAATATGCATCAATATGCTAAATTGTTTATAGCATTCTTACAAAAACCAAATCCCATTCTATGAAACAAAACATTATTTTTAATTTAAGGTCTGTTACATTACATAATATTTGTGTAACACTATTAACAATATGTTTACATAGCTTAAAATATCCTTAGACATCGTAAATGCTATTCAAGAATATATAATTATTAATATTTAGTAACTATTAATAATCAATAATATCTAGCAATAAGTAAACCTAGGACCTATATGTTATAAACAAACCTCGAGTGTTTTGTAATGTGGGCCGTTTGGGCGGCCACATCGGATAGCAGGTTTGGGCGACTTATCGTAGTAAATGATACACACAAAGTTCGGGTAACATTCTATAATTAATTTAACACTTACAACTGGATAACAATGTATTTACATGGATTACTATGTTCAACTCAGACAGGGTAGAACGTGGTTATTAAGTATAACACAGTTCGTACCACTGACTGGTTGTAACTCTCTATCGTAACAGTTACTCTGACTGTGACTCTGACTGTAACTATCTCTTACTTAAACTACTGTCTATATATATTTAGAGAAAATCCTTGGTTGTTTTCTAGAACATATCTTCAACCCTGACACATAGTCTTGTGTATGCAATAAACACAGAGTGAGGTCGTGTTTATATAACACGTTACCGTTTGTATTAAAAAAGCGAGGTTGTAGCCTTGCCGAGAGTGTTATGCATATACATGACTATATCGGGTTATTACACCATCCCCCTTGGGGTTAAAGAAAACTAACACTAGTATGTTGGTTTTTCTTTCATTGAAATCTCTCTATCTATTTACTTTCCCTATTCCTATTTTAAAATATGGTGAACATTAATGAAATTACAAATATGACATGTATTATTCAAACCTTAAGAATAGTTGTTCATTTATTACATATATACAAGTTTCTTATTTCCTATTAACATATTTATACTTAGCTTAATAATGTTCTAACTAACATATCTGTTCTTATTTCTAGGCATGATAATGCTTGAGGCGGTTTTTGTGTACTTCGGTATATTTACCGTCTATGCAAACTGTTATATTTGGCGGCTTGTTTGTTTCAGTTATTATAAAAGGGCCGTTATACAGTGACTCAAGTTTATTCCCTGCTTCGTTCTTTAATAAAACCTGATCGCCGACACAGAAGTGTGTGGGCCTGCGATTCCTATTTAATTTTCCCTGTCTCTTAACTTTAGATAGGATTAAATTATGTTTCGCATCGTGCAGGGCTGTCTGAAGTCTGTATTTCATTTCCGCGGCGTAATTGTCAAAATTGAAAAGCGGCTCTATCGCGTTTGTTAACGATGAAGGTAGCGGATTGTGCTTACCGAAAACTAACTCATGAGGTGTATATTTGGTTTCAGTATGCACTGTGTTGTTAAATGCAAAGCACCAATAAGGTATCCAAGTAGACCAATTGTCTTTATGGTTATCTAATTGGATTCGTAGATACGCTCCGAGATTCTTATGTGTATTCTCTAATGCGCCTAACGTTTCGTGGTGGTAAGCCGTTGATCTCAATTGCTGTATTCCTAGCAGTGAGCAAGTTTCCTTGAAAACTGCAGCCATAAACTCTGTTCCTTGGTCGGAAGCTATCTGTTCGGGAATAGCGTATCTTAATATAAAATTCTCGACCAGGGCTCTGGCTACTGTGGCAGCTTCTTTGCTTTGGATAGGATATGCCTCCACGAATTTCGTTAGTTCGCATTGGAGTGTCAAGATGTACTTGTTTTCCTCGTGGTCTTGGTTTAATGGACCTACTAAATCTACAAAAATCTTTTGGAAAGCATATGACGATGTGGTCGTTACCTTGATTGGTTCTTTGTTGGGTATTGAGTGCTTGTGTTTCTGGCAATCACTACATCGTTTCACGAATGATTCGACGTCGTGTTTTAGTTTTGGCCAATAATAAAACCTTTTGATCTGGTTAAATGTTCGGTTTACTCCTCCGTGTCCTCCTGTATGTAGCATATGATAATCGTTGATGATCAGTTGCTGTGTTTCGTAGTCTTCAATTCTTATTACTCCTCCGATTACGTTTATTTTTAAATCGTTTGGCTCTCTCTTCTTCCATGGAATAAAATTTCTCAGGAAGTCGCTGTTCCTGGAATTGTCCTTATTATCGTCGGGCTGGGCCGCGTTTGATGATACAGCGAATACTTTGTCGCGGTTATCGCGCTTGTCGCGTCTTAAAAATTTCTTTCTATAACCGTGATTATAATTGCTATGAGTATTCCCGTGTTGGAAATTTCTTCGTTTGCTCTCGTTATTAGTATGCCTATACTTCCGGTACCGGTTGTCTTTACCGTGTGAATTATTAAACGTAGCTTTTCTCGAGAAATGATAAACCGTATTGCTATTGTTTTTGCGCCCTGTTTAACATTGTATAACTGCGAAGTTAACGCCGTGACCGATTTTTTTGTAATAAAATGGCGTTTCAAATCCGTAATTAAAGCGGTATTATTGGGGTATGATTTGAGTAATCTTAATTTCGCCTTTGGGGATAACCGTGTTTTGAGGACGTATTTCGTTAAACTTTCTTTTCCCACGTTATCTAACAATGCGTCATATAATTCGATCGAATCTATTAGTTGCAGGGTTACTTCCTCTTTACCGTTCATTACAGGTAATAAACTCGAGGCGGTCCGTAAATCGAAATTCTCAGCCATGTTGCCGATTGTTACATTCAAATTACTTAATCTATTACTTAAAATTTCGGTAGCCTCATTTAATGTCGCGGTAATGTCTTTGATACAATTTTTAGTTGCCTCTCGGGTACTTAAATTATTAGCTACCTTATTAAAACTGTCCCTTATCTCACACAATCTAAGATTAAAATTGTCTATCAGCGCTTGTTTGCGCCTTGTCACATTTATATCACTCTTATTGCTAACATTGTCTTTCCTTAAATTACTAAAAAATACCTTTACTTCGTCATGTATCTGTATGAATTGATCTGGGGCGGACATGGGTGTTGGCCTAGACCTTCTCCTGGCTTCGGTGGAACTCCATTTGGACCTGAGCGGAGAGAGCCTTCGTCATCTTCTTGTTCACGTGCCGGTATACACCGTAGCAGCAGCAGGACGTTAATATGACCATAACTCCCACAAACGCCGCTACGCCGAGGATGTCGATGGTGTCCACGTTGTTTTTTATGTTGGCGTCATTGCCTGCGATGATCACCTCCTCCTTTGTCGCGTAATTGCCCATTTCTTACTCTGACCTGCTAAACTGTAGGTTTTCTTCGCTGGTTCGTTCCGGGTTCCTACAAGTTCCCTGCAGTCTTAAACGACTGGCAGAATGGTCCTAAGCCGTAGGTAGGCAGAATCGCCATGTAATGTGGGCCGTTTGGGCGGCCACATCGGATAGCAGGTTTGGGCGACTTATCGTAGTAAATGATACACACAAAGTTCGGGTAACATTCTATAATTAATTTAACACTTACAACTGGATAACAATGTATTTACATGGATTACTATGTTCAACTCAGACAGGGTAGAACGTGGTTATTAAGTATAACACAGTTCGTACCACTGACTGGTTGTAACTCTCTATCGTAACAGTTACTCTGACTGTAACTATCTCTTACTCAAACTACTGTCTATATATATTTAGAGAAGATCCTTGGTGTGTTTTCTAGAACATATCTTCAACCCTGACACATAGTCTTGTGTATGCAATAAACACAGAGTGAGGTCGTGTTTATATAACACGTTACCGTTTGTATTAAAAAAGCGAGGTTGTAGCCTTGCCGAGAGTGTTATGCATATACATGACTATATCGGGTTATTACAGTTTTTGAACTCATCTCAAAAATCTGGAGCAATCGCTAAGCCCGAAGAAGGTTGGACTTTAAGAGCTGTTGATGGAGATCTAAACGCTAGCAAATCATCGAATATACAAAGAAACGCTGAAACGAGTTCCATTCATCTCGGAGAGCTTCAGGTTCTGATTGTCGGCGTGTCACTAATGAAGAAGATCTTGTATTAATAAACCACTGAGTTTTCCTGGTTCTAATGGACTGTAAGAAGAAGAATAAAGAAACATTTGTTAAAATGTAATGTTGCCGCAAAAAAACGTTTAAATAAAGAGGTTCCTTTATCATTCGCAAATGAATACTTAAACCATGATGAACAATTTTGGAATAGTATTATGTTCAGTGATGAAAAGGATTATAGTTCTTATTATACTAAAAAAGTCGGTGCGTATCGGCTTTTTAATACTCGATAGCATTATGTGCAAAAAGATCGATCGGGGAAAGATTTTCCGTAAATATATGGGGTTGAGTAAGTTCTGCAAGTTTAGGGATATGTCATCGAATAGAAGAACAGCTGACAGAAAATGTATATCAAAATTTATTGAATATACCTTCAGTGCTAGAAAGATATCCAGATTATAATTTTACATTTCAGCACGATAACTGCCCAAGTCATACCGCCAGAAGAGTTAGGGAATGGTTAAATACAGAAAATGTTGAAATTTTACCTTGGCCATCGAGGAGTCCTGATTTGAACCCCATGGAAAACGTTTGGGGATTTATCGTAAAGAAATTATATACAGATGATTTTAGACCGGCGCACGGTACGAGGTTTGGCAAGCCTTTTAGGGTGCATGGCAAGAACAGTGACGATGGCATAACATAAATTTACTATAGACAGTAAAAACATCATTCACAATAGAAACTATTTAGAAAAAAACCTAGATAGATTTGTACAAAATTCCGTGCTCCTAGCTGATTTTAAATGAGTGTCTTCTGTCGTCTAGCAAGAGTTTGAATGTGGGAAAAGATCGTTCAACATCGACGGAAGTAATTGGAGCATTTTCTAAATCGGTTACAATGTAAGGCTCTAATTCAATGTCTTCTACAACTTCCCCTGGAAACTTTTGAAAGAATTTTAAATCCTTGATTTTTTCTTTTTTGCTTGCTTTTTAAAAATTATTTCTCCAGCTCCTGTAATAATCATCAGAGGTCTCTAAAATAAAATTTTTAATACATCCATAATTTTTTGAATAAAAATTACGGCATTTAGCTATGTTCTCCACCTACTGGTTGTGGAGGTAATTGTAATATGAGAAATGATTCGTTGTCTTCTCTTTCTCTATTAATGCCATTAGCCAGACAAGTACTTTGAGTTAAATTAGGAAAATATATCTCTTAACCCTAAAATACGGGTCATTCGTAAATTTTACGACGCTCATAAGACTTCGTACTTTTTCGCTTACTTACGGTTAATGCATCGAATTGTCTTACTGAGTACCTTCAAGTCTAGTATTTAGCTAGAGGAGGAAGCGGCACGTCTCATGAATGGAGAAGAAAGTGATCCAGAAGCATTTGACGAAAGGTTTTGGCATTCCGAAGACGCTGTCCTTTTGAGATGTACATTCCTAACAAGACCGCGAAGTATGGGATAAAACTTGTTATGGTATACGATTCCGCCACCAGTATATGTCAGATGCAAGTCCTTATTTGGGGAAAAAACAGAGAGCAATGGTTTGCCTCTAGCCGAATTCTTCTGTTATTCTGGTTTCCGACCCTAAAGCGATTTTTCGGCGATAGGTTCGTAAATTTTACGAAAATCCTGTGTTTACGACATTTTATAAATTAAACTGGTTCTTATTTTTCGTACCGATTTTGAGTGTTTTAAAAATAGAAATTTGAGGTAAGATTATTCTTCATGAATCATGATTATTATTTAGATACATTATAATAAACATAGAGATTTTTTTTATTAAGATGTCAAATCGAAAGTTTTTGACCGAAAAACAACTAGAGGAGGAAGCGGCACGTGTCATGAATGGAGAAGAAAGTGATCCAGAAGCATTTGACAAAAGGTTTTGACATTCCGAGGACGCTCTCCTTTTGAGATGTACATTATTAACAAGACCGCGAAGTATGGTATAAAACTTGTTATGGTATACGATTCTGCCACCAGTATATGTCAGATGTAAGTCCTTATTTGGGGAAAAAACAGAGAGCAATGGTTTGCCTCTAGACGAATTTTATGTAACGAAATCAATTCATGGTACAAATCGCAACGTTACCGTGGACAATTGGTTCACCTCGGTTTCCCTTGCTGACCAGTTGCTACAAAATCCTTATAAATTAACTAGGATAGGAACTATACGCAAAAATAAAAAAAGAGATACCCAAGAGGTTTTGGATGCAAAAAGTGGAAACGCAAATACGTCAATGTTTTGTTTCGATCAACAAAAGACGTTATTATCTTGCATGCCAAAAAAAAAACAAATTAGTTTTGCTACTTTCAACTATGGATGAAAAGGCAGAGATCGTAGAAGGAACCGGTAACAATAACTCATAAATATAATGAGACCAAATCAGGTGTGGCCACCTTCGGCCAAATGTGTTCAAATATGAGTTCGAGTAGAAAAACACGGAGATGGCCATTATGTGTGTTCTATGGGATGATAAATATGCCCAGTATAAACTCTTATGTTATTTACACTTTTAATACGTTAAAAAAGGCCGAAAAACCTATATCAACATACCAATACATGATTGATTTAAGTCTTTGCCTTGCCAACCCATGGATGCAGTTTAGATATAACAGCAAAACTTTTCCTCGGTATATCAAAAGAAAACATTGTGAACACACCTCAAGACAAGAAGAAGACTTGTTTCTACTGCCCAATCAAAAAAGGCGCATGATTAGATGGATCGCAAAAATCCAATTTGCGGAGAACACCGAGGACATATTTGCACCGTATGTTGTGAAAAATAATAAAAAATGTTGATTTTATAATGTTAAACGTTTGTTCTGATAATGAAGAACGTTATCTTTTTTTGTATTTTTTTAAAATAAAGTTTGATAAGGCAATTTTTTTTTTTTTATTGAGTAGTAAAATTTACGACAGTCCCGTAATTACGTTTGGCAAACGCAATCCCGTATTCTAGGGTTAAATCCATTTACGTATTTATCAGTTTATACCTAACCATAACGTACCCTTCTTACAGTCACTTTATTTCTTTTATTACGGTTTTGCATTGTTAAGTTATTGTTAATACAAAACCATATATTAGTACTATGACTTTTTTGTATATTTTGTGCACAAATACTGTTGTGAATAATTATTTTGTGAATCGCCTGTTTTAGTATTTACTGTTGGAGTATTAGTCAATATTATCATATTCAAGTTTGTTTAAGCTCAATCAATTACTATGAAGCTATGAATAATTTAATAAGCTAATTCGCAAACATGTAAAAAACAATAGACAAGTTTCGCTTGGTCACCAACAATTATAGATCAACAAATACAATACACATATCTTTATGTCAAAAAAAAAACTTTAATTGTAAATGGAAAAATACTTATTTTCTTAAATTACCATACAAGGATGTTTAACGTAAACTATAACAAAAACAGTTTCCAATCCACTATGTTGATATTTTGCCCAAATTCCTAAAAAGAACATAAACGATTCATAGAATCACATCTGTTACGCACTAGTTCCAAAAACTGTCGAATTCATGATTTTTGGCAACATTTTCTGTTTGGCAACAATCACTTTCCACGCATTTATTTCATCTAAAGCAGAAATACATGTACTATGTTATATACGATTTATTTTGTTGTGATTTTTTAAATATACGACACGCGTGATGCAGGCACATACGTCAGGCGTTTTGGAGCTGCTGGTGTAACGCCGCTACTCACATACATACAAATACCTAGAAGATACGGAATTCACTCAGTTCTAGTCTAGAATCTCTGACCTGTACCGTTGAAAATCTTTCGTTTTCGGAAGCCATGTCCCGGTAGTCGTGACATTGTTTATTGTGACATCGCGCCAAAAATATCACCTGGTCCTTGGACAAGGCTTTTAGTCGGAGGTGCGCTTATTTGTCAGAAACTCTTACTGAACTGAAAACAGTGAAAAACTCGCGAAAAATCATATGTTTTTTGTTTAGTGTCTGACCACCGAACTTTATAAAAGATCGTGTGATTTAATAACAAAAAAGATCATAAATTAAAATAAGTGTATTTTAAAATATTATTTCTTGTTGCTAGGGTATTGCATATTTACCGGTTCGTATAAGAATAACCTAATGTTATTTTATTGTTTATTGTTTTCTAAGATTTATTTTGAGTTACTCGAAATTTATTAACAGAAGCATGTATACAAACTCGATTCTTTGAAGTATCTGAATAATTATAAACATCTCAGAATTTCAAACACACTTTAGAAATATGTTTATATGTTGTGTTATATCATCTTGGTTTTAAAAAAAATTATAATTAAGTAGTTTTATATTTTTAGTCTTGTTTAGAATATCCATTTTGGTCTATCTAAAGGATATTACTTGTATATTATGTATAATAAACAGATTTTTTTTTTATTGAAGAAACTTCATATTTAATAATTTAAAAATATGTTGCATTCAAATAACTTAAGAAAATGATACTTACACTAGTTTGAAAATATCATTTTCATTTCACTCTGAGCAAATATTTATAATTTGGTACAACTTCTACGATATTCTAACATTATCAATTTCATGTCTTGATTTAAGCACACACATAGTTTTACGAGTATTATAAACTCACGGTCAAGAATTTAATAAATAAAACCACTTGCTTAATCTGAATGATGGCTTTTACTGAATTTAAAAACTCATATTAGTTTCGTAAATAGTTTTCTATGGATTACACAGGTCAACACAATTTTTGCTGAATGAAAACTGTTAATATTTTCTGATTCCTTACCTGATCGAAACTCTCAAACCATCCCTAAGTAGTTTTATTTCATCAGGCTACATTTTTGCAGAAATCGCTATTATAGAAATTAAATGTTTTAATAATACAAGTCTGCAAAAAAAAATCGTGCTTTTCGCTAATTTTACACCTAATATGAATACTCTAAATTCAAGTCTGTTGTCAGTTTTCCTCTATCGGACTAGGTTTTCATACAAAACCAAATCAAATGTAATAATGTACTTATGTTTTCAATGAAATATTACAAATATATTGAACACATAAATCTAATACAAAACTGTTTCTGCAGGTTTAATTAACTGTATTAACTAAATGAATATATTGAAAAAAGTTTTGCTAGAGAAGGCGAGATATCTGGAAAATAAATGGAGTGTCTGTGGTGATCTAAAAGTTATATCTATTCTTGTAGGCCAACAAACTGGATTTATTAAATATTCTTGCTTCCTTTGTGAATGAGACAGTCATGAGATCAAGGCATTGCTCTAGAAAAATTGGCCACAGAGGAGCAATTTAGTTTCTGGAGTAAAAAATGCAAAGTATGAACCATTGGTTTCTTCTTCAAATGTCCTTCTTCCACCACTCCATATCAAATTAGGCTTGATGAAACAATTTGTAACTGCTCTGAATAAGGACAGTGGTTGTTTTAAATTTCTTGTTACAAAGTTCCCACAGAAAACTGCAATTAAGATAGCAGCAGATATTTTCGAGGGGCCTCAGATTCGTGAACTTCCTTATAGTTCTCAGACTTCTTATTGCCAAGAAAGTTTTCTGTCACTCGTATACAAACGAGTGACAGAAAACTTTCTTGGCAACAAGAAGTCTGAGAACTATAAGGAAATTGTGGACGAAATGTTACAACATTTTAGAAATCAAGGGTGTAGAATGAGTATTAAAGTGGATTTTCTCAACAGCCGTATGATTATTTTCCTGAAAATATTGGTGCAACCAGTGAAGAACAAGGTGAGCGGTTTGAGAAAAACAATGGAAAACCGTAACTGATGGCTGACTACTATCGGTGTTTGAAAAGAGGCAGTAGTGAAGAACATATGAGAGCTTCGAATAAAATGAAGTTTTTTTTGCCCAACAATGAAAGAAAAAATGTAGAAATTCATAATTATTGTCACCTTATTTCAATATATCTTTATCTTGTTTCAATATATTCGTTAATATTTCCATTAATTAAACTTGCAGAAATAGTATGTGTTTATATATTTGCAATATTTCATTGAAAACATAATTACATTATTACATTTGATTTGATTTTATATGAAAACCTAGCCCGATAGAGAAAAACCAAAAACTGGTTTGATTTAGAGTATTCATATTATATATACAGGGTCCTTGAAATAAAGAGACAACGTATGATAAATGAAAAGATGTAATTATATAGAACATAAATCTAAAATATTGTGAGGTCAATTACTACGCGAACCCCGAAAATAAAAGCACCCTGAAAATTGTATTACGTGACGCCTATGAATTCCAAATATTCATAAGGTGTATAAATAATAAATACCTCACACACAGTACGCTACAGCGCCTGTTTACTGACATACGTAATAGCTGAACTTTTTGTTATTGTCGGTGAACTTTAAGATACTATCTTTTATAATATAGTCGATCGCACAGTGGCGTGATAAATTTTTTTGATATATTTTATCATTTTTTTCTCGCTTATGAGGGGGAATTTTGGAAAAATATTTTGGATTTATATTCTATATAAATAACTACATATTTCCATTTTTCATACATTGTCTTTTTATTTCAAGGATACCCGGTATATCACAGTTGTTTAATTATAATAAAAGACCAAAAATATAAAACGCGGATATTTTCAATAATTTCACAGCTTCAATATTTGTTCCATCTTCTTTCGTATCGAAATTTTCATCTGATGGTACTTCTACATTCCTTTTTTGGATATTTCATCCACCACCAATTTCTTTGAGAGCTTGTGAACTTATAAGGACTAACATAATAGATATGTGATAAAAATAATTGGACTATTTTGCAATCGCGTGATTCTTTAGTCCTTTAAAATACGCACGAAATAGCTGTTATGTGTATATGGCCCAAGAAAAAGAAAGTATGGATGGATTACTGTATGACAATACGCCCTTCATACTTCTGGGGCTTCACAGGCTGCAATTTGCGAATGTGACTTTCAAGAAATTGAACGTCGACCATACAGTCCTGATACGGTTCCTAGCGACTATTATTTATTTTTCTATTAAAAAAAAAGATCTTAAGGGGCATAATTTTCATGCCGTAATGCAATATTTTGAGGGGAAAATATCAAATTATTTTTATAGGGGTATAAGATTATTAATTAATTGTTGTTCAAAACTTTTTATTTTTTTTGTCAGACTAAGAACATAGGCGCTTACATCAGATGTCGTTGTTTGTGGTAATAACTTTCAGTTTTCGTTTGTAGATATTCGCCATATTTACATATCGAAAAATAAAATTGGTAACTGTTCGTCGTAACATTGTGTATAAAAAAGCACAGAAGAAATTTCATTAAAAATGTTTCTTTAAAGAAAATTATGTTAATATATAAGAAGTAACGGGTGTTCATTTGAAGAGTCAATCTAGTAGCATGTGATTTACTGAGAACATTTTGAAGTATGTCGTAAATTAAAATTTACTACTTAACCTACGAAGTCGTATATTTTGACAGTTTCATAGATACAAATAAATAACAAATGTGATTGACATTATCAAATGTCATTTGGATTTACGTTTACGGAACAACAAACACATACTAATATATGTATATGCGTCTTATTCTATCAAAATTTCCAATCCAAAATATTATAAGTCTATTACCAGGCGAACCACAAAATTAAAAAAGCCCTGAAAATTGTATCATGTTCTGCCTAGGAATTCAAAATATTCGGAATTCATAAATAATAAATGTGCACCTCTAGTAAAGTTATACGCACACTGTATGTTTACATACGTAACAGCTGTCGATGTTATTAAAACTATAATATCCCGTATACTAAGTGAATGATTAAAAATTAAGATGTGTGATACATTAATTTACAAACCCATTTTAAAAATTATACTAAAAATAACTTATATAATGAAACAGATATGCAAAATACATATCCGTAACTGTAAACATGGACAAACACCTCGTATTTTTAGCATTTACTTCTGTTCAATACATATGTTTCAGCCATCTAGGCCTCATCGGTTGAACTAGTGAAGCAATGTATATACAAATTAATACAGATCTGTTACACAACGGATCTGTATCTGTATCTACATTTACGCTAAAATCGTCCCCAAGCCATAACCAGTTTCGTTCTATCAGGCGACACCAATTTAATCAGCGACATCTGACGGAAGAAAGCGACTACGCCAGAAAAGGCGACCTTCATGTTTACAGTTACGGATATGTATTTTGCATATCTGTTTCATTATATAACAACGGCGTAATACGTGCAAAACGTATTGATAAATATCCCTTTTTTGTATATTTACCGCCATCTGGCGCGTGTTAATGGACAGCACCAATATACGTATTTTTCCGCTTTTTCGTAATAGCCTTGCTATTCGAGCGGAAGGTCGCCTTTTCTGGCCTAGTCGCCTTCTTCCGTCAGATGTCACTGATTAAATTGGTGTCGCCTGATAGAACGAAACTGGTTATGACTTGGAGACGATTTTAGCGTAAATGTAGATACAGATACAGATCCGTTGTTTAACAGATCTGTATTAATTTGTATATACATTGCTTCACTAGTTCACCCGATGAGGCCTAGATGGCTGAAGCATATGTATTGAACAGAAGTAAATGCTAAAAATACGAGGAGTTTGTCCATGTTTACAGTTACGGATATGTATTTTGCATATCTGTTTCATTATATAACAACGGCGTAATACGTGCAAAACGTATTGATAAATATCCCCTTTTTTGTATATTTACCGCCATCTGGCGCGTGTTAATGGACAGCACCAATATACGTATTTTTCCGCTTTTTCGTAATAGCCTTGCTATTCGAGCGGAAGGTCGCCTTTTCTGGCCTAGTCGCTTTCTTCCGTCAGATGTCACTGATTAAATTGGTGTCGCCTGATAGAACGAAACTGGTTATGGCTCGGGGACGATTTTAGCGTAAATGTAGATACAGATCCGTTGTTTAACAGATCTGTATTAATTTGTATATACATTGCTTCACTAGTTCACCCGATGAGGCCTAGATGGCTGAAACATATGTATTGAACAGAAGTAAATGCTAAAAATACGAGGAGTTTGTCCATGTTTACAGTTACGGATATGTATTTTGCATATCTGTTTCATTATATAACAACGGCGTAATACGTGCAAAACGTATTGATAAATATTCCCTTTTTTGTATATTTACCGCCATCTGGCGCGTGTTAATGGACAGCACCAATATACGTATTTTTCCGCTTTTTCGTAATAGCCTTGCTATTCGAGCGGAAGGTCGCCTTTTCTGGCCTAGTCGCTTTCTTCCGTCAGATGTCACTGATTAAATTGGTGTCGCCTGATAGAACGAAACTGGTTATGGCTTGGGGACGATTTTAGCGTAAATGTAGATACAGATCCGTTGTTTAACAGATCTGTATTAATTTGTATATACATTGCTTCACTAGTTCAACCGATGAGGCCTAGATGGCTGAAACATATGTATTGAACAGAAGTAAATGCTAAAAATACGAGGTGTTTGTCCATGTTTACAGTTACGGATATGTATTTTGCATATCTGTTTCATTATATAACAACGGCGTAATACGTGCAAAACGTATTGATAAATATCCCTTTTTTGTATAAAAATAACTTGTTGGCTTTTAAAACTGACATGATTTCATGTGTATTACCTGGATATTTTTTTGTGTGTGAGGAGTAAGAAATAGAATGCAATAGAATTCAAAATATTCAGAATTCATAAATAATAAATGTGCACCTCTAGTGAAGTTATACGCACACTATATGTTTACGTACGTAACAGCTGTCGATGTTATGAAAACTATAATATCCTGAATGCTAAGTGAATTATTAAAAATTAAGATGTTTGTTACATTAATATACAAACCCATTTTAAAAATCATAACGAGCCATCGAAAAAATTCATAATTGGAATAGACTGTGAAATTGGGTTGGTACTTTAGCCACTTCCACATAATGACACATTACTTGATGCTTAACAGTTTCATTTGGTTTCATTGCAAAAAAGGTTATGGCATTGAAATGATACTACAACAAAAAAGAAAACAAATAATTTATTTAATATCGAAATCATAATCAAAATTTACATATAGCTACAGAAGTTGTTGAAAATGTTGTCCATTTACATCTAAACACAAACCAACTCTTCTCCGCAATCCACCAAATACTTTATGCAGTATTTGCGGTGAGTTGTTGATCTCTTCACACTTTTCTGTTATGCGAATTCTCAGTTGTTTCAGATTATGAATTGGCGTTAAATAAATCACATATGTTTAAATCGCAAGACCTAGTTGGATATGGAATTTCAGTGTTGCTGCTTATTATTCTGTTATCAACAAATTCTCTGAGATATTGAAGTGTTTCTCTGGCGTATGTGCTATTGCACCATCTTGTTGGAAATACCCATTTTGTAATTCCTCATCATCCAGTTGATTTATGAATAAGCCGAGTATCTCATTGCGATATCGTGCAGCAGTAAGTGTACCTTAAAAAAAAAATGGGACCCACCAATCCAATGTTTTTTCAACAAAAAAATGAGGATTTTCGGAGGACCAACACCTCATATTCTGTGAATTAACATATCCAGAAAGATAAAACCAGGCCTCATCCGTGAAAAAAACTGTGTTAAGGATATCCTGATTGTGTAGATTATTTTGAAACCATTGACAAAATTCCACTCGTCTTAAATAATTCACTGGATAAAGTTCATAAACATTGCAGCTTGTATGGATGACAATTAAGACTTTTTTAAGAATGAATTGGCACGTACCATAAGATAAATTTGTTTGTTTGGTCACTACTGAAATGGATGTTTTTGGATTTTCATCAATAATATGCTGAAGGGCTTCAATATTATCAGCTGGACGTTTAGATGGCCGTCCACTTCCAGTTTTTCGACCGACGCTACCAGTCTCTCTGAATAACTTTATACAATTTGTCAAAACATTGTAAAAATCATTGTAGTCAAACACTAATTCAGGATGTTCTTCACTAAAATCAGCCATGTATTCCGTAATTGAATACTGCCACTCGTCATTTACTTTCACACCTGTACGGAAGTAAAACTCGATAATTTTTGCTTTTTGTTCTATGTTGAATACCATTTTTTAAATAAATTAAATTTTCTTAATAAGAGTTTTGAAAAATTTGACACAAACTTATAGTTTCAATGTCAAATAATAAATGTCATTATGTGGAAGTGACTAAAGTACCAACCCAATTTCACAGTCTACTCCAATTAAGAATTTTTTCGATGGCTCGTTACTAAAAATAACTTGTTGGCTTTTAAAATTGGCATTATTTCATGTGTATTACTTGGATGTTTTGTGTATGTGTGTGAAGTAAGAAATAGAATGCCGCTATTTAATTTAAACGTGGCATTGTTTATGTTTATAGAAACGCTAGAAAATAACATTTTGTTATGGTAAGGTTTCGATAAACTGGTACGAAAGTCGGCTGTTAATAATTTATACTTCTTTGTGAATTTTAAATATGATATATTAAAACAAGATGTAAGATGTGTGCTCTACGGGGATTTAACGTCCTATTGGTCTAATCTATCTTAATCGAAAAATTGTATCGAACGTACGTAACGATCGACAACTGTACGAAACTTAAAGCGAGATCGACAACTGAACGAAACTTAAAGCGAGATCGACAATAATAAAACTATTCTTTTTGTTTTGTTGTTCAACTTTAAGGTGTCGTCTTTTTTAATATAGCCCATCGCACAGTGGCGTGACAAAATATTTTAAATATCTTTGTCATTTTTTTCTCGCTTATGAGAGGGAATTTTGGGAAAATCGTATTTTGGGTATATATTCTATATAATTTAATCTTTTAAATTTTCATACGTTGTCTTTTTATTTCAAAGACAACCGGTATATCGAACCGGATTAGATATTTAATCACAATTATATTTCAAGATTCGTATTTTTAAGCATATGTATTGATTAGGTTTCCGTTTGTTCAAACAATATAAGTGCCAACAACATAAAATGTGAATTAGTGTTATTTAAAGATTCTGTGGACATTTTAAAAAGTTTGAAATCTTTAACTATTTGAAAACAAGAAAGTGTTAAATATGTCGTACAGACCAAAACAACCAGTACCTCCATCAAGACGACGGTCATCGTCTGCTGTTCGCACTCCTGGAAGCAGTGCTGCCAATACATCAGGCCTTCACCGACCTAGGAGTTATATGGGTTCACATAGTTCTCCATTTTCGGCTGCTTTGGCTGCCATACCCACTAACACGCCCTATTCCAGTTTCACGTCCTCTCCGGCTTTGAAAAACTATGCCACCGCCGGATACTCCTCAAATTATACGAGTCCTTATTTCCAAAACAGTCATCGAAAATCCGGCTACGCTAGTCTCACGATTCCCGCAAAAGCACTCACAAACATCAATATTTTGACACCAAACTATTCGAAATTGTATGAAAACAGCAGAGAATACGCAAAACCATCCGATGGCAGTCATCGGTCCCGACAAATGAGTCGAAATGGCAGCTTTAGCAGAGAAAATTCCCTTACTAGGTCACAGTCTTCTCTAAACAGTTCTGGAATGGGATCCCGATCACATAGTTTGACCTCCCTGAACTCAGAAGGATATATTGTAAGTTCCTAAATATTATTGTCATAAAATTTAAAATATAAATCTAAAGCAGCATAGAATTATTAATATCTTAGGAAGTCATAAATTTATTTGTTTTTTTACTGATAAATTTAATAACCAATTTGAAGGGGATGATTTGAATAAAATATCAATAGCTACCACAACTATTAATCATTCAAATAAAACTTTTTATTTGTACAAAAGTCGTAATAAAATGCGTTACGAATTATCAGAAAATTTATAAAAACTCCCAAAAATATTTAAATATACCAAGAAAGACGTTATTACATGGACACTATATATTTATGAGAAGTTCCCTTTGCGAATAAGAAAAGTATAATTGTTTATTATTTTGATAATATGACATACACGTCGTCCCTAATGGAAAACCCTTTACGATAAATAAAAATAACTTACAAGTTATCTTTATTTATCGTAAAGGGTTTTCCATTAGGGACGACGCATTTGGAAATTAAGATTTCTTTCAAATGGCGGCCCTGTTGAGTTTGTTTTTTTTAACATTTATGCTTGTCTGTGTCTGCCATTTCATCATTAAAATATGTTCGACAAATGAACTATTATTATTATTATAATACACGCTTGAACAACGTTTACAAATTCGTCACAATTAATATTCAGTTGCTCCAATTTTCGGTCATTATAATCATCAAAGTCGAAGAACTAGTGAATGTCCTGCGCAAAAATCCGAATCTACATATTCACTTCCCTGTGCCAATGTGACAAAGGATCTGAAGAATTGGACATTTCCAACACTAGTTTGTGACTGATTCTGCGAAAAGATCTTGATCTACGTACTTACAAGATTGCTTAACTCAAGTACTCAAACCAAACGATCATTTATTGGGTCGAAGATTCAGTAATTGCGTTTTAGAGAAACTTGAATATGACCCAGAATTTCATAAGAAAATCAACTTCAACGACGATACTCATTCTGGCTTAATGGCTTTGTGAGCCAGCAAAACTGCGGCATCTGGTCTGAAAATCAGCCAGAAATAGTGCATGAGGAAGCATTCTTAAACTCATTATCTGGTGTGCATTTCGTGCTGGTGAATAATCGACTTGTCCATTTCTAGAAATAATCGATTCGCCAAACTTCACTTTCACTAAGTGAATTATTTGATTGGGAGTGTGACAAATGTCTTGTTGAAAACATATGTTGTTCAAGTCGAGAGCATCCAACTTGTGCTAAAAAAATTCAGTGAATATTGTGATATCAAGTTCCAGTCACAGAAACACTATTATCAGCGTCGTTGACAAAAAAGTAAGGTCCGAAGACTCCTTGGACCTTACACAAACCAACATCATTACATCACTTGCAGACCAACATTGAAGGTGTCATTGCTAACATTAGACATATGAAGTCATGGAAAATTAAGGTCACCGGATTCTTTCCTGTTAGCTCTTCGATAGAGGACATTTGAATGATGTTGTGTTCCATTAATAATGCTGTGCTGTACGCGATATTTCTGTTTTATTTTATAAACAAAATGCGTCGCTCTTAATGAAGAACCCTTCATATATTGTTGGCAAACATTTTTATTTCTTTTGGTAATATATGGTCCGTAATCTTATAATAGCTTACGCTCTTATAAGACTTCTCTAAAGTTTCTAATTTAAGTCATTCTTCACGTGTTGCCTTAGCCAATTTACTTGTCTTCTCCTAAATACGTTTTACTTTTATTTTAATTCTTTGTTTGTTATCTTTCTCCATTAATTAATTTTGTTCTACACCTTTTTGCTATTACTTTAATTTTAATATCTCAAAAGTCTTTGCTGCCCCATTCTCATTTTCATATTTTTTAATTTCAATTAGTACATTTCGAACTCACAATTTAGTATGTTATCGAATTTTTACTGTTCCTGTTAAATATTTTTTAATATTTATTAAATGTACCTACCTAGCGTACTTACAAATATATCAGAAAATTATCGAGCTTCCCATTGTATGTAAAGGGTTTTCCAACAAGAGCGTCAGAACTTTAAAATGCAACGTTGGCAACACTGCTTAAATTATCGCCGCTAAGTTAGCATTGCTGTTATCAGTAACAAGTCATTATGGTTAGCTACAATATTGAACAGAGAGTAGAAATTATTAAATAATCGAAATCCATGTTCTGTTCGAACAATTATTCGACAAATATTTCGTACTTTGCGACAATATTATGGGCCCCATAATAGACCAACTGAACGCTCAGTAGTAAACGAGTCAGCATCTGTACGCCGTCTAAATGCTCATTCAGTGGAGAACATCGCTGCTGTAAGCCAGAGTGTTAGAGAAGAACTCAACTTCTCTGTATCAGGTCGCTCTCAACAACGCGACCTTCTTCAGATGACTACGTGGAGAATTTTGCATCATGATAGTCATCTAAAAACAAAATTCAGATTACTCAAGAGCTCAAACCTGCTAATGATCGTATGCTAATATCTTAGAATTTTCGTGGCTTAGAAGTCGATCCAAATTTAGGTTGAAAAATCATCTTTTCGGATGAAGCACATTTCTGGCTTAGTGGATACGTGAACAAACAAAATTGTAGGATTTGGGCTGATGGAAATCCTCAAGTGATTCACGAACTGCCTCTCCACTTTGAAAAGTCGCTGTTTGGTTCAATTTCTGAGCTCATGGAGTAATTGGTCTCTATTAGCCCCTAGACTAACATGGAAATCACGTTTACTGTTACTGGCGAGCGCTATAGGATTATGTTAACAGATTATTTGTGGCCGCAACTGTTAATATTGACTTGAACAATGTTTTCTTTCAACAAGACGGTGGTACATGTCACATATCTCACGAAACTATCGAATTATTGCAAAAAATTTCCTGGGCGGGTCATTTCCAGAAATGGAAATATAAACTGGCTGCCAAGATCTTGCGATCTGTCACCCTTGGAGTTTTTTCTATGGGACTATTTCAAGTCTCAGGTCTACGAGAATAAGCCACGAACGATTTGTGACCTTAGGGAGAACGTCACACACACAATTCAAAATTTACCACCTGATATGTATCAAAAAGTAATCAGAAATTAGGCCACAAGAATCCATTTAAATATTAAATTCAAAACATAATGTCACTGATCGCTCCTCAAAATAAAACAAAAATTAATGAAATATTACTTGTAATCTTTATTGTGTTCCATTTTAAAGTTCTGAAGCTCTTATTGGTAAACTCTTTATTTATAGAATATTCTCATAGTTATATCTCCTAGAAGACATAGTTATTCAGAGACTCCACCATAAATTCCCAGCCTTACTAATATAGAAAGGAAACACATTATTTATCTTCTACTTTTCAATATAATCTCAGGCTTCAATGCACTTGCTTCAATATTTAAAAAGTCATTTAAACATTCTTATAAAAATAATTTTTAAATTTAGCATTAAAGTGCTCCATCACACTTGTTCTAATGTGTTTTTTTATGATTGAAGAATAAGTAAAAGTTTCTCCCGTATTCAAAAATATGTAATAATAAAAATAACAATAATAATAATATGAAGAATAATTTATTTTCGAACCGTTATTTATAGGAGAATTTACATACTATTAAATTAGAAAGAACCAATAAAAGTGTAGAAAATTAATGTAAATATAAATGCATCCAAAATAAAAAAACAAAACAAAAAACAATTCATCCTATAATTAAACATTAATATATATACATATATTTAAACAAATTCAATTTATTGTGATCATCTTATTCAAAATAAAATTTAAAAAGAAACATTAATTAGCCAATTTATTTCGGAATGAAGCCTTTTAAGTTTTTAATTTTTCGTGTTTATTTATAAACGCTGGCACAGTACAAAAACAATATTATTTTCACGCCATTGAGTCACTCGATTGCACGTAATGTAGTGCATAGGAATTGTTATTGTACATTTTATGTTTAACACATCATATAAACAGGAATTATATTTTTGTTCAGGCTGCCAGAGGTAACTGTTAAATATTAAGGTCAAGCGTTAAAGTGTCTTAAATTTATTGTCATTATAACTGTAGCATAGCTTTAAATATACCATGGTGGTTAATTATGATATCTGAAAATAAAATTAGTTCACTGTTAGGTGAAACGCTTAAAAAATGAACTAGTTATCTGCTCTATTTATGAAGTCAGCCTGGTAGTGTGATGATATATTATTATATATACACATTCTTTAACATTCGCTTAGTTGCTAAATATAATTGAATCTTAAAATTAATATAAACTCGTTTTAGTTATTAACGAAAGTAATTGTTCGAAAATAATAGTAAAAGTTTACTTTCAATTGCGTATTAATTAAAATAATAATTTAAAAAATAAATTAAAACACTTATATTGAATGCAATAGTAATTTAAAAACAGTTCATTATTCAAGTGTTCTACAGTGACTAGCCAAAATTTTGGGCACGCAACTTAAGTTTATTAATTTGATGAAAATACAAAAACAATTGAATTTAATATGGAAATTTTATTTAATTCTTGATATTAGAAAGACATTTAATTAATATTTGGTAATTCCACCCTTCCCCTTAACTACTTCCGAAATTCTTGTTTTCATACTGATTTCATCATTTCCGTAATTTTTTCGCTATTCCTCCACGCTTCTCCAATATTGTTTACTAATTCGGCTCTATTAGTACATATGTATTTAGTTTTGAATAAATTATTCTTTTTAATCCATTCCATACATCCATACATCTCTTTATTGGATTTAAGTTGGACGAATTTCCGAGGTCAAGGCTTCGGAAATTGGCCGTGTACCACGTCGAGCATATATACAGTAAGCGGGCCCTTAGATGACATACATAACATAACGATCGTACGATCAAATACTATTCAACATTGTGATAGGAATAGATAACAAACAGAAGTTGCATTTGTTATTGGATTCGCAGCTGTGTAAGTAGTCTTATATTCAACGGTGGATTTACCTAAGGGCACATCACCACCAAATTGCAATAATAAAACTTTAAATATTAAAGGTGTAACCGAAGGTTTGACTTATTGTTTCTAATTTAAGGTCGCTCTCTAAACTAATATATATAGTAAATGGGTAAAAACCACGACCCCGTAGCTCCATTAAATATCAGCGAGAATATAGTATGGAGACTATAGAGTTTGTTATATTTCGTTTGGTACATGCAGTTTGAAAGGCGAACACTATTTTAATGGTCGATTGTACTACGATAAACAATGCAATATAAGAAGATAATACATAACGATCGAAGTTATTTTTTATTCTCTGTATTCCCTAAGTGGGCCTCCACACATTATTCGTGCCCATGGGCCTTTCAGAGATAAATCCGACACTGCTTATATTGTTTAGCAACTCTTACGCATGAGGAAAAAACGATAATCAAATTTACAATCAGAGAGACATTCTTCTGCATGGTATTTGCAATGTATTCGAAAATAATTTTGCAAAACGATCTTCTCTCTGGACTTTACACTGCATTATTAACAATTTTAAGAAATTTTACGTTTCACCAAGGCTTAGAAATCCTAATTTGAATGACCAACGTAATTTATTCATTTGTACTTCAGCTGAAAATCCCAAGCAAAGCGGCAAACAAATTGCACATCAATTTGATATTTTGTGACAGAACCGTGCCAAAGGTTTTGAAAAGACACACAAACCGTTCATACAAAATTTAAGAATCGCAGGAAATATTTCCCGAATGGAATTTTGTCACATATTGAGAGAGAAATCCGATCGAAATCAAAATCTAATTTCAATATATTACTGATGAGTCGAAATTTTCTTTGCCTCGCCAAAGAATCTTCCACTACTGGTAGTGGAAATATTCTATTCAATTAAATTTCGTAAATCTATGCACTGTTTAAGGAGGGACAGCCGTTTCTAATATTTTCTGTAATCTCACTATTATTATGAAACCAACACACTGAAGGTCAGGCGCGGCTCGTGATGACGTATTTGGAGGTGCACGTACAATGATACGAGTACCTCGTGTGTTTTCGGTGTTTACTAAGAAAACGCTACAGTTAGTAAAGGAGAATACACGAAGCACTCGAATCATTGTAAGTGCACCCCCAAATACGTCATCATGAGCCGCGCCTGCTGAAGGTTATTACACCGTGATGATTGTATAACAACCGCCCTCAACACAAATAGTGGTTGGGATACAAAATAGGTAAAGGATTTGGATAAATAATTTCCCTTTTAATAAGTACTCAATAGAATGTATTTATAAATATATATATATATATAGTTCATAAAGTATAAGTTTTCAGTTCAGGGCCAAATTCAAAGCATGCGATTGAAATCAGTACTGCAGAGTCAAATGAAGTCAATATTTAATCGCGGAAATAACTGTTTGTCATCATAAAATATAAACGTCATGTTTTGCAATATTGTCAAAATTTTAGTATGTTACCAAAGAAAGCATATACATAACCTACTTGTCAAAATAATAATAATGAGTAAAGTAGGAACATGAATAGTTCAAAAGTATTGTTTCTTTTCTAGTTTTGTATAAATATACGCTATCCAAGAAAACTATGCGGAAATTATTACTCAAATTATTTTAAATGATATTTATAAGTATAAACTCACGAGAATATTCCATCAAATATTTATTTAAAAAGAAATATTTCAAGTCGGATATCAATAGCGAAATGCACAGATCTTGGAAAAGAGCTTTAGTGTTAAAAAATGTTTGCAGTATTAAGAATGACATACCTACCGAAATAATTTTCTTGCACTATATCTGGACTAAGAAGATTGGGAATGTATGAATTCGCTGTATAATTTAGATTTCTACTTAATTTATATAATGATATATTTTAAATAAGTTATAATATATTGGAAAAGAATGTAAAATTTATGTTTGTAACTCCTTCAAAAAGAATTAAAACCTTGAGAGTTATCAATATATGTTTTCAAATTACATTTAAAATTATACATAAAAGAAAACATTTATATAGTCTACATTTAGTATTTTATTGTTTCTTGAGAAAATAATGGTAGATATAATAATTTGTCTTGCAGATAATACAATCCAAATCCATATTATTCTTTATTAGATGAAGATGATATTTGACAAACACATGAGGATTTTCTGATAACTACATTTGATAATTTTGCAAGTTAGTGCATCTCAATAAGACGAACAAACTTCATTCTAATAAAACGTTGCCTCGAGATCTTTATCATGTAATGTTTATTTGAACCAGTGGCAGTAATTTCTTCGCTGCTTCATATTATGTGCATGCAAATGATGCACATTGATGATTTTTATGGCAGTATTAATGTTACCATATTAAACTTCTACAAAATATAATACAAAAATATTTGTCATACATGTCAAACAGTATTTCGAACTTCCATTTTAGTTGCTTCTGGTAAGTTCTTACTTTTTGGCTTCTTACAAGACCACAATATTAAAGACTTCTGCTACCCTCGAAAATAAAACTTATTTTATAACACTGCCTTATCTGATTATATGAATTACCTCATGAACACGATCGATGGACATAAATGGTTCACCATTCTCTTTTTCCGTTCAAAATAGGCTGTAAGATTAATACAAACTGTTGAGCTTGAGAACCAAGAGGTTTACCAGGCATCTAAGAAATATTCTGTAAAATAAATAGGTTAGAAATGTCAAAGTGATAATCAAACAATTTCGTACTTATTGCCACTAATTGATATTACTATTTATTATCAGTATTGTTCTCAAAAGAACAGATTTTGTAATTTTTGATAAATTAAATATTCAAATTAGAATAGAAGCCAGAATGCTGGAAACAAAGTCAATAAACAACAATATTGAAATAATTTGACAGCAAGCCGAATATCATAAGACTATCTCCTGGACAACTTATCCTTTTTATTTAATATAATATTTCAAAGACGTACGTCTTAACTTAAAATGACAAACATGTATAGTATTACAGCGCGTATTCATGTGTGTTAGAAAGAGTTAAAAAACAATTTGCTGTTCACACTTGAGCAGTACGAACTGAAAACTTATACTTTATGAACTGTACTTAACAGAAGACAATATAGAATTTACGATGGAAGAGCTGAATGATGTAATTAAAAAGTTAAAGTTCGGGAAGGCACCCGGAAATGATAAAATAGTGGCAGAAATGATAAAAAATATAGGCGAAGCAGGCACAGAAATGTTATTAGAGATTTTCAACACGGCGTGGCAGTATGAAGGCATACCGGAAGATTGGGAAGTGGCACTAATAACACCAATATACAAAAAAGGGAATCATAAGGACTATAATAACTATAGAGGCATTAGTTTACTGCGCACAGTTGTAAAGATATATGAGCAGTTAATTAACAACAGATTAAGACCAATAATTGAACCGTCACTCTCGGAATCACAAAGCGGATTTCGGCCAGGAAGGAACACACAAGATCATGTATTTACGGTAAAGCAAATAATTGAGAAAAGAATACAACAAGGAAAAAAGGCATATTTCGCATTTATCGACTTGAAAAAAGCGTTTGATAAAGTGCCCAGGCAGAAAATATGGAACAGTCTAGAGGAAAGAGGAATTAACAAAAAAATAATTAGATGTATTCAAAGGTTATATAAAAATAATGTAAATTATGTAATTAGAAGTAACATGAGATCCGAAGGATTCGTAACACAGGAAGGGTTAAGACAGGGTGGAGGATTAAGTCCTGTGCTGTTCACCGTATTTATGGACGGTGTTATAAAACAATGCTCTAAGCAGATGAGGAAAATGAAACTAGGGTAAAGAAATCTAGAATGGATACAAATAGCGGAGGCAGCATTCGCGGACGATATAGTACTGATGGCTGAGAAAGAAAAGGATTTACAAGATAATGTAGATATATGGAATAAAACATTGAAGAAAAACGGTATGAATATAAATAAAAACAAAACGAAAGTAATGACTATAGGAGACGATCAACTAAAAATTCAAATTGAAGGAGTAGATATACAACAAGTAAACCAGTTCCACTATTTGGGTGTCGCAATAGAAAACACAGGGAAAAACGAAGCAGAAATTAACGAGAGAATTGAAAAAACAACAAAACTGTATTACGCGATGAATAGGAATTTTATAAATAAAAAGGAAATAACACGAAATACCAAACTAAAAGTCTATAAAACAGTCTACAGAGCACTTCTGACATATGGATGTGAGTCATGGCTCCTAAATAATAAGCAAAAGAGTAAAATTCAAGCGGCGGAAATGAGATATCTGAGAAGAGTGAGTGGCGTGACAAGAAGGGACAAAATGAGGAATGCACAAATAAGAGAGGAACTTGGGGTACTATCAATAATGGATTTCATTGAGCAGAGACAATTAAGCTGGTGGGGACATCTTCAACGGATGGAGAATACTAGACCGGTAAAGTTGGTATATGAAGCAAAGATTCAATATAAGAGGAAAAGAGGAAGACCGCAACAAGTTTGGGAGAACTTAATTGGACAATTTATTCAGAACAGAGGAAAAACATGGAGAGAAGCGAAAACACTGGCCACTGATAGAAAGTCATGGAAGAAATTTGTCTATAATCTATAATTTTTTGGTATTGTAGTTGGTGTTATAGAATACTCTGTAATTTAAAGTTTAAAATTGGAATATTTATAAATTAGTTCTATGAATGTAAACACCCGACACCCTAAGGGTGTAAGGGTTTTCTGATAATATATATATATATATATGAACTGTACTTTTAAATTATCATGTATTCAACCAACTTCCTTAATAGTGCCATATGAGCTTTGTTCTCAGAATTTTATATCTAAAATCTTAATCGTGTAACTGTTTATCGCTCTTGCAGGTAACAATGGAATTTTGCCTTTTAGGATCAAAATCTAAACATTAAAAGAGTTTAATTAGTGGAATTAAAAACGAAAGAAACATATATACATAGTTTTGTCTTGCTTTTCTATATTGAAATGTTCGAATTATGTCGCATAATTTTCTTATTTTCTATTTATTTTTTTACAGAGTGGTAATGATAGATCAAATAGGAGTTCCCGAGTTAGTAGTACGAACGATTTAGTATTAAGAGGAGAGAATGGAGAAATCGACTATAAGAAGCTGTATGAACAAACACTTGTGGAAAATGAAAGACTTAAGGATAAACTTAAAAAAACCGATGAAGAACTGAAAGATACTAAACAAACTTTAGAAAAATTAACCACAGTAGTAAGTAAAAATTTATTTATAAAATTATAATGAATATCTTCAAGCTCAGAAACATATTTAATCAGAAATGAATGTTTGCAAAAAAAGGAAGAAAAATACTAAAAGCGATATGTTTAGATCCAAATTCACACTGAGAGTTCAATCTGTAACCTAAAAAACATTTGTTTAATTTTAAGAAAAATTTTTATATGCATTTCACAATATTAGTAAATTTAACTTAATTTTCTTATTTACCAGAGTCACATTCATATTTGTGAGCAATCGGCAATTAATAATCAATTTTTTAGAAAAGGAAACTTCTCGTGTTCATTCCTTAAGTTTTGACAGTAGTAATCAGAGTTTGATATTATAGCATAATAGAAAGTTGAAAAATATGAAAATTTGTCGATATATTCGGAATGTTACTATTAAAAATTAGTAAGTTAATTATGTTAATGCAATTGTAACATGTGTGTGATTTTAGACGGATATGGTTTTTCCAAATATGTTTCCCATAGCTTGAAAACGGAAATGACTTATTAGGATACCTCATATAGTGTTATGTATAAGTAATGTTATTCCTTTCGTGATATAAAATAACAATGGTTATTCACGCTATACGGCACGAAATATTGTGGCCAAAATACTTGATTTCCAAAAAGTTTCAATTTTGGAATATAGGGGTCTATTATGGTTACTTTTTAAAATTATTTTCACTTTATACAGGCTATTACAAAAGCCCTAAGAGTATCAAAGTCGTGTTTTTTTTTTAATGAAACCCCTGTATATTATTGGTGTAAAGACTTCATTTCAAGTAACAAAAACGCAAAACTTGTATATCCATTTTTATTTGTTTCAAAGTTACAGATCTATGAATGTGATAGTCAGATCATGAAAAAAAATGTAATCCTAAAGTCAATACAAACTGATTTTATTTAAAAAAAGTTCAATTAATGATATTTTCGAAATGTCCACCTCCTTGTTGAATGCAGGCTTGAGCCCGTAAGCCAACAGAAACAGTACTTATCCGAATTTCATACTTGTTTTGTCGGATTTGCTCGGCAGCCAGGTGAATATGATCCAACAAATCTTCTCTTGTGTTCGAAACTTGCGCGTAGACTAAGTTTTTCATGTACCCCCATAAATTAAAGTCAAGGGGATTAAGATCGGGTGATCTGGGTGGCCATGCAACAGGACCACCTCGACCAATCCATCTTGCATAATTCAGGTTAACCCAATTTCGGACAGCAATTCCGAAATGCGGTGGTGCCCCACCCATGTGATATGTCTCGTCAAACATTCAGTGGGACATCCCCTAAAAGACCTGGCAGTTAGTTAATAAGAAATTGAAGGTAATTGTCCGCATTTAACCTCCCAGGAAGAACGACAGGACCAATCAACAAGTCATCGATTAGGGCAGCCCAAACGTTAATAGAAAATTCATGTTGAAATTTAGATGGGCGTGATCTTCATCAATTGGTGTTGAAGACCGTGCATTCCAACACGCAACAAAATCAGAAATTATGAAAATCGTAGAAAACACATTTTTCATGATAAAAAAACAACTATTTGCTACTCATTAAAAAGATTAATGAGATAAAGTTTTGTACAGATGTAAAAGAGAGTGCTACGAATCTAGGGAAATATATTGAGTCGAATTGAATTAACCCACGCAGTTTAAATGAACCAGTCCTGTTACAGTGGTATAGGTATTGAACTATAGAAACACTGTTTGCTTTATAACAGTTTTACAAACTTCATTAAATTCTTCGGAAAAGTTTTTGTTTATTAAATATGTACGACGGCGATTCGTAAAGTAAGTTCCGTTTGCTTATTAAAACAAACACCAATACATGAAGAGGTTTTTATTATGTACAACTTAAAGCTGCTACTTTCAGCTATTTTTCTACATAGTTGCCATTAAAATCGATAAATTTATCATAGCGATGTACGAGCTTTTTAATACCCTCTTCATAGAACTCTGCCACCTGTGAATTAACCCATACTGTAGTACTGTCCTGCAGCTCTTCATCGCTCTAAAACCACTGGCTTCCAAGCCTTTCCTATCCCAAATAACAGTGACCATGACTTTTCTCGCAGAAAGTTTTTTTCGTCTCAACGTTGACATAGGCGACCCAAGTCTCATCACCTATTAAGATATGCCTGAGAAAATTTTCACCTTCAACATCGTAACATGTCAGAAAAGTTAGTGCCGATCCTATTCCCTTTGTTTTATGGTCTTCGGTAAGAAGTTTTGGCATCCACCGGGAGCAAAATTTGTAGTAACCTAAATGTTCAGTAAAAACCTCGTGAAATTTGAGGGGAAAAGGGACTTAGTTCTGTGATTGCGAATCGCCGATTTTCACGAATTTTTTTCTTCGACATTACCCACAAGTTCGTTCGTTACAACAGTTGGTCTTCCACTCCGTTCTTCATCATGGAGATTAGTTCATCCTTCTCGAAAGATACGGCGCCATCTTCTAACCATACTGTCACTCATGACATTTTCACCATAAACAAAACAAAGTTCACGATGAATCTTAGCAGCCTTTATGTTTTTGCACACAGAAACTAGGCGGAAACGGAACTTACGTTACGAATTAAATGATGCTTATTGATCACAGTATTATATCTGAATTATTTGGGTGTATTGGAAGACTATTACGGGATTAACTCGAAAACCAAGGTGGAGAATATTTTTTAGTAAAACATGCTATTATAAAAAAAAACACAATAATGCATGCAAAACAAAATAAATTTAACAAAACATTTACGCAATTACCAAATCAAGGTAAATTAATAGACTATGATGTAAAACAAAACACACTATCGAAAAAGATGTATTAGATGCAACGTAAAGTAAAAGTGAAGAATAAGAATACATAGTTGTCTAAAGTTGAAATTTTCTGCCATAATTAAATGAAAAACTACCCAAGTTTAACTATAAATTTATTTACTATACTATTTAATTAGCAGTATATATTAAGACCTATGTTTTTTCTTTTTTCCAGACGAGTAAAAATTCCTTGTCAGAATTAGAAAAACGTGAAAAACGAGCGATGGAAAGAAAGCTGAGCGAAATGGAAGAAGAACTGAAGGTTAGTATCAACTTAAAAATATAACCTCACGAACAAGTGCATCGACATACTTTTTTTGTAGATTTCTTAGTTTTTTTTTCAGGATTTTTTTTCTCTTAAGTAGATTTTTTGCTGCTAGCGCTTGCTCTATTTTTTTTTTAATTTCTCCATCTTGTCCTGTATGATATTTTCACATTCTTCCATTTACTTTGAAATCTATTTCTATTAACATACTGACCAAATTTTGACGATGTTAGTAATATCCACCAACACACACTACATGTACACTTTTTTGAGAAGCATTTTTTGAAGCAGCTAATATAACAATTTTTTTTTTAAGGAATTCTATAAAATTGTGTCCTGTAACTAAGATTCTTATTTTGTGCACAACGCGTCGATGTAATAATTTAATAACAACACAGTAATGTCTTTAATATAGGCATTGTAAGTTAAATCTTAAATTATTTTTTTTAAATGTACTAGTTCTTATTTTTCAACTACTCGCCTTTTTTCTCTTAAATTAATTTAATCAAAACTATATTATAGTTGATTACTTACTTCTAGTACACTGCTCAAAAAATTAGGGTAACACTTTTTTATAACCTGTAACTTTTTAAATAAGAAGTCAAGGAAAATCAAATTTGGTATACTTCAACGGCATATATTTAACTAAAGGAAATTACAAAAACAATGTTACAACTGTTTCAATTATTCTGATACGTTACAACTCTTAGTTACTTCTAAGGTATAGCAAACGCCAATTAAGTTGGCGCGAGGAGGGGGTGCGCAGAAGCCGTTTTCAAAAACGTCCACCCCCACTACTCAAGTAATTGTCAGAAAACATTTGTCATTGACGTTTGACGGAACATAATGTCTTTGCTAGGGGATCATAAAGTGATACACGCTCAGAGGTTAGAATTATCTGACATTTGATGTAAAACCAAATACAAATCTCCTCACTACTTCTAATCCTGCGCGAACTTACCCCTCCTCGCGCCAACTTAATTGGCGTTTGTTATACACTTAAAAATGTAAATTAATAACACAAAACAAAATGGAAACGACTGTCATAGTATCGATGAGATTAGAGTTTTCTGTGGATTGGTGAGGTTTAATCCCACGAGCACGAATCACTTCCTCACACCTGCGTGGAATGCTTCGCACTAGGCTGCGAAGACATTCTTGGGGTTTGCTTTCCCAATCCTCAATCAGAGCTTGTGTCTGTTCCTGTATGGTTAGTGGTGAATTAGGGCGCTTGCGAACACGTCGGTCAAGCTGATCCCACACGTGTTCAATATGATTCAGGTCAGGACTTAACGCCGGCCATTCCATGAACGGAATTCCACGTTCTTGTAAAAAGTTTCTGGTGATGCCGGCGGTATGTGGTCTTGCATTATCCTGGATTAGGATAAAATTGGGACTGACGCCATATGCAGCAGGCACCACATGGTCCTCCAAGACATTTTCGATATAATTTACTGCATTTAGTCTATTAGGAACCACAAGATCAGTTCTGTTGTCTGCATCGATTCCAGCTCAAACCATCACAGATCCAAGATCCACAACGAGTTAAACGAAATCTGGACTCGTCTGTAAACAGTATAGGCGTCCAGTGACGAAGTTGCCAATTTCTGTGATCCAGAGCAAACCTCATTCGTGCTGCTGTGATGCTGCGTAAAGCGTGGTACGCGGACAGGTCTTTCAAAGTCGCTTCTTTAAATATATTTCTAATTGTTTGATCAGATATTTCTATTCCATGTGCTCGTCTTAGGTCGTTTAGATCTCTTGCTGTAGCAATTCGCTTACGTAGAGAGAAAAGGGCAAGATATTGGTCTTAATTTTGAGTAGTTTTTCGATTTCGATCTTGTCCAACTCTTCTGACATATTGACCAGTCACCCGAAACCGATTCCATAAACGCTGAATAACAGGGGAAATTCCAAGGTCCCTGCTAACATGTCGAATAGAGTGGCCGTGCTGAATAAGGGCGACAGCACGAACAACTTGCACTTCACTAAGATGCCTCATTTTACTTCTAATCAACGAATATTGACAACTGAATTCATCTGTCATCTTTAGTAGGCTTTCATATGTCAATTCAAAGGATACTTGAAATTTTTTCCATTTTGATTTGCGTTATTAATTTACATTTTTAAGTGTAACTTAGAAGTAACTAAGAGTTGTAAAATTGTTTTCTAATTTTTTTAGTTAAATACATATATGCCGTTAAAGCATACCAAATTTAATTTGCCTTGAACTATTATTTAAAAAGTTACAGGTTTTGAAAAGTGTTCCCCTAATTTTTTTGAGCAGTGTATTTATCCTTAAAAAAAATTATTCAATTTATGCATCAACACAACACTTATTAGTATATACTGAGCAACACATTCACTAGTATACAAGGATGATTTGAGAGGAGAGTTATTTTTCAATGAAATATATTTTAGGGTAAAAAATAGGTATATTTTATTTTTCAACATAATTCTAATTCTATGCAAGTAAATAAGCTATGCTGGTTCTAGCGCAAAATCCCATGTATTTTCTCATGGAGGTTCATTTTCGCCTTCTAAGACTTTTCACACTATTAGCGTTTGTTACAAAGTTACATTGACGCAAACCATCAAAAATTACATTGTCATTAAAAACAGCTTCACAGTCACAGCTTCACATTGGAAAGCATTCCTATGGGTTCATTCTCAATAAATAAGTGACAATCCTAAATGTGACAGGTTAAAATCCCTGGAAATACATAGAGTAGCATTAGGATGGCGATCAATTAGAAAGTCAACGCTGCCAAGAAAGTCCAAATATCGAGCCGAACCCGACAGCGGCGGAATATAAAACGCTTACTCCCAGTCAACACCGACACGTATATCTCTTCAGTATCACTGTCCGGAACCGCCACATGACACGATTGAAAACGCGACCGAACGGCAACCAAGACACCACCTATTAGGATTATGAGGATCTCGATCGTGCCAATTTATATGAAAGTCATTGCCAAACAATTCACCAACTCTGATATTAGCATGTAACAAAGTTTCAGTCAGAGCACAGATATCGAAATCCGCGGCGGCACAGTTGTTAAAGAAGTCGACGGTTTTAGTTCTTAATCCTCGAACATTTTGATAGAAGACTTGTACCACTTGGCACTGGTCCTAGTTTTTTGCATTGACGATCTTAGGTGTACGATTAATGTATCTTATCGTTTTGTTAGCCCCATAAGCATTCAGTGCGTTAAGGGCAGAGCGAAGATCCCTTAATTCCTGCCGCTGCATAACAGTAAGGTCACCTGTATTTTCACATCAACCCCAATATTCCCGCTCCTACGCAGTACTTTCAATACATCAGTCTTGGATGAAAGAATAACCTTCAACGGGTGAACTCTGCCAGGAGATCGCCGACCAAGTCTATGAAGTCTTATATTGCTAAGATCCATCGTACTATCAGCCCCGGACAGACATTCCACTAATCTGGCACTAACAAATTGTCTCTCTCCACACGGTCAGCTATATCCAGCTCTTCCATATTAAACCCCAATATATTTGCCTCCCTCGATTGCCGATAATGCCAGCAACGTCCCCCATTTTTAACAGCAGCACTTATGGCGGTACCGGTACCGCCGACCGAAGAAGCTTTGAGAACATTGATTTCCTCTTCCAACTTCCTCACTGTGCCCTCCAGGCTATTTAGTTTCACAAGTTGAGATTTAAAGTCTCACAAGATTCATAGAAATATGTAACTGCGCTCCTTGCTTCTAAGACACTGGATCTCTAATCGTGATAACGAACTACAGGTAGAATTAATAAACTGTTTGCACAAATCACATGCGACTTCCATATCTGGTATTAGCCTGTCATTCCATTTCACACATTTCGAAGACATACCGAAGTATATAAAGGAGAAATCAACAAAGGGAGGACAAAAACTGGGACACACACCACACCAACGCTGCTCGCCGTGGTGACTAATGCTCAGACAAACAAGAAACAGGCAACGATTAGGTAACAAGTAAGCAACAAACAGAGAAAGGATTAAATATATAATAAGTCACTTAAAAAATAAGTTTTATTTACCTTGTTAGACAGCCAAAAAAAATTTTACTGCAAGAAAAATCAAAGAAAGAAGTATTTTTAAAAAGAGATAAAAAGGCCTTCGAAACTAAAAATTTGAGCCAAAAATTGACTTATTATAAATAGAAATTATAATGTTATTGCAATAATTGTGTTATTGCAAAACAGTAAGTAATAGTTACAAAACCACCAGAATAGCAAATATTGTAACTATAATTCTCACCAAAAAAAGTCAGTAAATACAACAAAGCGAAAAACATAACAAGAAGTGCACATACTTCGACGAATACTATGTACCAGGCGCGGCTCGTGACATATTGTAGGGGCACGTACAATGATGCGAGTGCCTCGTGTGTTTTCAGTGTTTATTAAGAAAACGCTACAGTTAGTGCACGAGAATACACGAAGCACTCGCATTATTGTACGTGCCCCAACAGTACGTCATGACGAGCCGTGCCTGTTTATGGAGCTTCATTTTCGAGAGACAGATAGGTCTGCCTCTGCCAAAATAGAAAATGAAGCTGCATAAGAAAACACTTGGGATTTTGACCTCGAATCGGCATAGCTTTTCCATCTCAGTTGAAATGACCTTGAAAGGCGAAAATAGGCCCCATAAAGAAAAATACATAGGATTTTGCACTCGAACCGGCATAGCTTATCTACTTATGCACTTAATCCAACGACTTTCTTATTTTTTGAAGGCAACTAAAAAGTGTACTCATCAAAATAGATATTCGTTGGAGCTATCACCTCATTTGACCCGAATGAATCTCTTTCTACCAAGCCATTTTTTTCAAGTTTAGGAATAAAAAAAAGTTACTCGGAGCTAAATCTGCTAAATATGGTCGATAATGCATCAATTTGTATCCTAAATCGACAAATTTGGCGGCTGCCTGATGGAACAAAGCGACATTGAAGCGTGTCCAGTACATCAGCATAATATTGGTCAGTTATTATACTTTCCTTCTATAAATAGCCCATAAAAATCACGCATTTGGATCTCAAAAAATCGCTTACATAACATTATTGCCCAAAAAACGGTTTTTCTTTCTTCGGCGCACGTTCATCAGAAGTGATTCATTGTTTTGGGTGACAAACAGGTGACACATCGATGTAAATATACTCCTGTATTTCGTTTGAACTTATCCATATAGTTATTTGGAACTGTAATAGGAATTCACATTTGCTCAACAGTAAGTAAAGGCGGTGCCCATCTTGCGGTTAGCTTTTTCATATTTAAATATTGACGCAAAATACTGTACATCCGTTCGATTTAGATGTATGAGAGAGCGCGTTATCCTGATGGAGGAAAACTTTCATCGAAACGTGTCAATCACTAATATAATATCGTGCGTTCAAAGAAATACAGCCTTGAGTTGGCCATGAAATTTGGCCAATTTTGTAGGTATGTCGTAACTTAACCGCACCGTTCTGAATTGTCAAATGTTAATATCATTAGTGTCATCTAATAAAACCGATAACATGGAATTTGATCTATTCATGACTGGAAAATTATAACCTAGCAATTAACTTTGCAATTTTCTAAAGCCGTCTGTCATTTAAGAAATTCATATTAATAAAGTTACGACATGCTTTTTGATGTTACTTCGAAATCATAGCTCACTAGAGGCAGTTTTTTTTTCACCGCATGATATTGGTTAATTATTGTACATACTTCCCTTCTGTAAATAGTGATTAAACATTACGCCTTTGGATTCCCAAAAAAAAATCTCCTAGTCATAATCTCATTAGGCGAAAATGTTTTGTATCTGGAGTATAGTGATATAGCCAGGTTTCATCTATGGTGACTTATCGATAAAAAAAATTCTCTTGGAATTCCTAAACATACAATAATTTGAAATTATACGAGTTCGCAATTTTCTCAACAGTAAGCAAACGCGACACCCATTTTGGGGTTAGCTTTCTCATATTTAAATATTGGCGTAAAATATTGTGTTCCCGTTCAGATGTATACGAAAATAGCTATCTCACACACTTTTATTTGGCGGCCGCTCTTTACAATGGTATGGACTTCAATAATTTCTGAAGAAGTTACTGTAAACGAAGCCGTTAGACGTTTAGTACCTTCTCCGCTTATATAACTTTTGAAAGCAGTGAATCATTCCATGGGAAGGAGCAGATTCATTATAATATTGGGTTGAATAACAAGTCCGGGTGCAGGCCCCCCTGCAGAAGAAATTTAAACTAAGTTCTCTTCAACAGCTGTGTGTATTTCATTTGTGTTTTTGTGTAGGATCTTGAAAGTACCTGTTGCGAACCGTAAAATTTATTCGAAAATGGACAGTTCCGAAAAAATTCGTGTTAATATTCAGTTCTGTGTTAAACGAGTTGATAACCTAGTGGAAACGACACGACAGCTGAATGCTGCATGTGGCAGTGAATGCCCACATTGTAACACTATCTCCAGATAGTATCATTATTTGAAAAAGGTGGTACAGAAACCGCCGCGCAGATGAAAGAAGGACGACTTCCAAATCCGGTTAATCCGAGATTGACCTATCTATCTAGTGAAGAATCCCAAAACATTACTGGCCCTACTTTCTGCTGAACTCGGCGAGTCAAAAGGATGTCTACAACACATCATCAAAACGCGGCTTTCAGTTCAGAAAGGTCGTTGGAAAGTGAGTGCCCAAGTTGCTGTTTAATAAACAAAAGAGTCATTGATGCGCAATCGATTTTAGACGTGTATAGTGCCAAACGGGATGATTTATTGGACCATCTGCTAACTGTTGATGACACTTGGGTCTACTACGAACCACCGAAGACCCGAAATTCAGCTTTCTGATCAGCCACCACCAGTAGTCATGCATATTGACTATCTCAAATCGGATAAATCCATCAACGAAACATAGTACATGAACTTTTTTGATGTGGTCAATGCCAAGATTCTGGCTAGCAAGCGTCGTAAAATCAAATTTCTACAAGACAATTGTCCAACCCATAAAGCAAATTTTACACTCGAAAAGATCACTTAGCTGGGTTGGACGTTACTGAAACACCCACCCTATTCGCCCGAAGGTGTCACTCTGATTATTACTGGTTTCGAAATTTGAAGAATGATATGTTAAAACGCAAATTTATAAACGCTGACGACGTAGAAACACAAGTTAGTGCCTATTTTGCCTCAAAAATTCAGCCTGGTTTTTTAGGCGCTTTGACATGTTCAAGTCACAATTGTCCAATGTAATTTTAAACAAGGGAAACTATTATTAATTTTTATATAAAAAAAAAATCGAGAAAATAAAACCGTTGACACGGACTTGTCATTCAACCTGTATTTATGTAACTTTTCTTCGGTTTCTTTAAGGTTGTTTTCGATTAAAAAATAATGTTCAACACACGAAATTCTTTTTTCTCCATATTAACATAAAAACAGCAAATAGTTTACAATCATAAAAACTTATCTGAAAAATTTGGGCGAAATTTTAACAAGGTTCTAAAACATGGGTGAAGTCAGCAATATACTCATCATGGCGAAAGTATTGCCAACATTTGAAAAGTCACTCTACCATCAAATCACCGCGTATACAAACCTCTAGCACAATATATAACGCTATAACGAACAGTTCGAAAAATATGTTTCTTGATTAAGTTTAAGTTTAATTTAATTTTTCATTAAATTACTTAACAAATCTTCACATGTACATACATATGTCGACAACTTGTGCAGCACACTAAAATAAAAATGAAACAATAACACTTATCCTTTTTGGTACTGGTATATCGGAATTATTATTTTTTAGCAATTTCAAAAACTGAAAGCTGAGAATGAACGGCTGAGGGCCGAAAACAGGGCTCTGACTCGTGTCGTCAACAAACTCAGCATCTCCGCAGAGAAATAGGTAATCTAATCACGCTAAAGCACCAGCTCCAAGTCATTGTGCCGATACACCCTAACAAAAGATCTATTCCTAAGTTCCATTTAAATGTTTTCTCATTACTATTTTACATTTTTTCGTGTTTCTTTCACTGTGGCGCTCTCAACCTGCATTCATTCCTTTTTCTTTTATGCGCAAAATATGTATTATTGAATCAGAACAGCTTTGAAATTGGAATGAATGCAAATTATTTTTCACGCTAAAAGCAATGAACCAGTGTATCAAATCTTATACGTTTTTTTTAATTTGTGGGAACGACGTGAGCATTGTTTTGTTAGTGTTTCGTTCCTCTTCTCTTATTATTTTGTTTTATGTTTGTGCAGCAATAAAGCATTATATTTTAATGATAGTTATTTTACGTTTATCAAGCATGTGTCTATTTGTTCTATATTTTGTCCTTTTTTCTGTTCTTGTATTGAGATGTTTTTCATTGTGATTTGTATTTAAAAGTAACAAACAAATGCCAATGCTCTTTTTTAAATAGAAGCAAAATATTACAAAAATACTCAAATTATCCTTTTTTTTATATAACCCAATATATTCCCTAACAAATAAATCAGCGATATGTTTAACGCTGTGTTCTCTTCATTTTAGATTAAATCAGTTATCAGAAGCTGATAAAATTTAAATTATTTAAACGCTATCCCAGGCTTTCAATAATGCAGTTATTCCACTAATAAAACTTACAAGTTCGATTCTCGCTCAAAGTAAAAAAAAAACCCAGTCGAACAGAAAAGAAACACTATTATAATTAAAATTAGATTTTTTAAATTCCCAACAGAAGTGATAAATAATTATGAAAAACGAAAATATATATATAAGTAAGCAAAAGATATTGATTGTTTTAAGAGCATTTATTTTAATAACTCCATCCTTTAGATTGAATATCTAACCAAAACCTAAAATAAATGTGCAAGATTGATTCTTGTGGAATAATATTCAAAAAATAAATTCCACCGAAAGCATAAATAACAATTTCTTTCATGTTTGAGTTGATTTTCATGAAGCATTCTTGAGACATGAAATTGGTGGTTTTCCTTTTCGTTTAAGGTGAATGCCAATAATATGAGCGCGGGTGCAATAACTCATAACTAAAGAAAGGTTATTTAGACAGCATAGATGACTGGCGAGCGACATTTTTTTTAAACAATAACATAAAATATATTGCTTATTACTATTTATTCTACTGTATTGTTGTATTTATTATACACCTTTTGTATGTCTCACGATGTATGCGTTTTTGAGATCGCAACTCCTGATATACGTCGGTGATGGTGTAGACATCCGTACCAGCTTTTGTCACCGCCCGTGCAGTTGTCTAAATATCCTCGGTTTACTCGTGACCTGCTTAACACTAATTACAGGGGGTAATTAGCGTTAAGCTATTGAGGAATTTAAAAGCATGAATTACTATCATTATTTCTAAAGAATGTTTAGAAAAATCTATTTTCATATCACGTAATCGTTCTCAGGTGGATTCATCCACGTATATTTTTATGCGTTTTTAAATGTTCGGAAAATTTCTTCAGTCATTATTGTCATAACTTATTTCCAATCTTACTAAACACTCAGGTTTAAACTAAATCGATGCAGCGTTACAATATAACTATATTACAACCTTTGATTACATATAGAAAGTTAAGTAACTTAGAATAACGTTTCCAGTGGGTCATATTTGTAACATACAAATAAAGTAAAAAGATTCTCATATAGGCACTATCTTACATAAATTTAAAAAAATATATTAGAAAATAAGTTTCTCTACGGCTATTGAATAATATATTCATTCTGCATATTTATTCAATTGTATAATGGCATCAATTAACTCGGGTGATTACAACGCTCGCCTCTACGGCTCGCGTTGTAATTTTCACCCTCGTGAATAATAGCCGTCATTATACGCTCGTTGAAGAATATACTAATATACTATGACTGTGTAGAATGTACAATTACACAATTTACACAATTGTGTAATTGTGCAAGTATTAGACCTTATTTTGTAGTAATAGTAGTTTATACAACACGTCAATAATGACGGTTATTATTCCCGAGAGCTGAATTTACGAACCAAGCCGCGAAGCGGCGAGAGAGTAACTCAGCTTGAGGGAATAATAGTTATAATAGAAAGGTATTTTTAATAATATAAAATATTATTAAAAATCTGGTGTGAAGAACACAAATACAGGTTCACTATTAATATTTTTGTGAACGTGTCAGAAAATATCTCTCCCCAGATATGTAGATACGTATTTCGCCTTTCTACAGGCTCATCGGTACGCCCCTGCTGGAAAAATAATATTTTCAGACACATTCACAAAAAAGAACCACATCACAGAAATTATTCAGACCGGGCGTAGAAGTAAATTCAGCGCTGCCTGTTCTTCACACCAGATTTTTAATAATATTTTATATTATTAAAAATACCTTTGTATTATACAAAACTGGTGGGGTTTACCTACTCATGTATGTTTCAATTATTCTGATACATTACACATGCGGTTAGTCCGTAGTATGAGTGAAGACACAAACAAAATACAGTTTCTAGAGGGATGACTGTGCCACCTTTGGAAAGGCGTCGTTACTTCACATTGGTTATGTGGACGGGGCGAGGTACTTCGGTTGTCTGACAACAGGCAGCGCTGAATTTACTTCTACGCCCGCTCTGGATAATTTCTGTGATGTGGTTCTTTTTTGTAAATGTGTCTGAAAATATTCTTTCTCCAGCAGGGGCGTACCGATGAGCCTGTAGAAAGGCGAAATACGTATCTACGTCTCTAGGGAGAGATATTTTCGGACACGTTCACAAAAATATTAATAGTGAACCTGTATTTGTGTTCTTCACACCAGATTTTTAATAATATTTTATATTATTAAAAATACCTTTGTATTATACAAAACTGGTGAGGTTTACCTACTCATGTATGTTTCAATTATTCTGAATAATAGTTATTATTGCGAGTTAGTATACACTACGACTAACTGAAAATTACTAAACGAAAAACAAACAATATACTAACGGGTGTTCATTTGAAAAGTCAATCTAGTAGCATGTGATTTACTGAGAACATTTTGAAGTATGTCGTAAATTAAAATTTACTACTTAACCTACGAAGTCGTATATTTTGACAGTTTCATACATACAAATAAATAACAAATCTGATTGACATTATCAAATGTCATTTGGATTTACGTTTACGGAACAACAAACACATACTAATATATATGCGTCTTATTCTATCAAAATTTCAAAGTAACCTAGATTGACTTTTCAAATGAACACACGTTATAATATCGATGGCGCTTGACGTTTTGTCAGTTAGTAAAATGGCTGCGCTTGCTTGAGGATTACAAAAAAATTAAAACAATTTAACGATTTTATAATAGAAAATTATATTTTATTTCAAACTTTATTCTTAATCTTCTGACTTTAGTTCTATATCTAATTTTATTGTATTTGCGACTAATTCTATTTTCCATATATACTTATCCAAATTAATATATTAGCTTCCGCTTTGCAATTTGTATTTATATTTTATATATCTTCAATCACTTTTCCTATGTTACCCTTTTTACCCACATCTATTTCATAAGTCAAATGCATCATAAATTCCTTGTTTAATATGCTTGAACACGAACAGCCTGTCAAGAATTAAATATATGGGAAAATCTCTTATCACAAGCAGTTTTGAACGTTATTAAAGTTATAACTTATAACTTTAATAATACTATGATTCCTTACAAAAATGAAGTCCATGCAATGGCGGAGACCGAGCTTTCTGGGATCGTGAGAGAATACTAATGATTGACTTTAAAGAAAGAAACAAACACTACTGTAAATACCTAATATTATGCTATATTGGCAATACACCCGCCCGCAGTTCCACAGACTGCTATTAGAAGCTGTGATTTTATTCAGATTAGACCAACCACAATCTTGTCACGGCTCCAACTGTCTTATACTCAAATTGTAATCGTGAATCGACTCTTAATTTAACAATCAAACAAGTATGTTGAAGTCGGCGATTATATTGAAATGTAGAACATAGTCGTTTCATGGTTCCTTTCAATATCAGTTAGGATGAAAATATTTGCCACAAGCTACGTACATCACGTACATGTATGTTAACTTCATTACTTTGAAGAAATATTTTACTCCATTTATATGAATTCCCTCCATTGGTCTAATAAACTATATTTTTTTATTTATATTTATATGTTCGATTATTTTATATAATTAAAAAATAAGTACTAATTACTACCTAAATGTTTTTTAAATAAAATTTTGTTGGTATTGGAATCGTATTTAAATAGTTTTGGCAATGAAGCCACTAGCGATTGCGCATAGGTGTCCTTGACGAACATATAAATGTTATGCATGTATAACTCATGTATAATTAACATACATTGTACTTGAATCTATGTACTTAAATATTAGACAAATGTTCATACAATAATTAATAACACGTTTAAATTTCAAAAAAGATATAATGTAGACTACATGTGTTTCGATGATGATAAATACAAATTCAGGTTACAAAATTGGTGCTTATGTACATATAAATCCAGAAAAACAATTATTAGGGAAGGGGTTGTGTATTAGAGATTTAGATTTAATAGGAGGGGGGAGCTATTTACGTCTAATTGATCATTTAAAAAAATTCTACTTATTTGATTAAATTTATTAATTTCCAAAATTTCTCCAATAAGTTAGGTTTTCCACCTTTCTCTTGTTTATGTAAGATTTGGAAATGGTTATTAAATTTATAATTAAATGCTAAGCAGTGGTTGGAAAAAGTGCTTAGAATTTAATCATAAATTATTAAGTGACGGTCTTATTGTTCTTCGAATATTGTTACAACTTTTTCGACGTTTCTGATCATCTCAAACCACGCGGGGCATCATCTCATAACGGTGAACCGATTTCGATTTGAACAATTATCAATTTCAATGAACAGTGTCTCTTAGACCAATAATTTGGCCTTTCTGAAATTCGCTCATTTGTCGATAATTTAACTTTAATAATAATACAAAAAAATCACACAAATTACACAAAATACTACCAAAATTTTCCAACAATATGTGTTACAATTTCTTTGCCACAAAGCATATATTCATGATATTGAATTATAGTTCTTAGTATACGAGTAATGAAAGTATATCTTATAACCAATATATACAGTTGCACTTCTAATAATCTGTATTAAAAATCTGCGAGGATCAACAGAAATACATTTTAATATCTTATGAAGTAAATTCTGAACCAAGAAAAAATAATATACAGTTAATCTTACTTATGGGAGTCCAAACCAGTGTTTCTCGTCAGTTTTCGACTTTGAACCTGTACTAAAACATAATGTAATATTTTTCACAGTTCGTAGCTTTAAAATTAAAACATGAAAAATAAAACCAGACATCTTTTGGCATTTGTATGTTATAAGTATATGTCGAAAATATTTGTTACTTATGCGCTTTGGCCATTGTATCTTAATTTTTGGGTGTATTACAGCAATTGGATCTGTTGAAAACGGAGAACCAGAAGTTGAAAGACGAAAATGGAGCATTAATTAGAGTGATCAGCAAACTGTCAAAATAGTTATATTTAATTACCTGCATTTTAACATTAAGATTTCTTTTCCACATTTTTAGTGTATCGTTCGCTTACTTTTTTTGTTTTTAGTTAGGCCTTTTATCGTTTATACGCTGACGTATTATTTTTGAATTTTTAATTTTATTTATTGACAGACAGGACTAGATTTAAATAATTATTGTATAGACATTTACTTTCAATTTGATATCATGTGTGATTTTTTCTAAATATTTTTTTCGTGTCTAAAAGGTTACACCTTATTATATATATTTTTTGCTTCAAACGAAACGGGCTGTAACTGCTGACACTGCCTCCTCCTCTCCATCCTAAAAAATCTTTAAAATAGACATTGTTATATGTCAAATAATTATTGCCTGTGTTATATAAATGACGAAATCTTCTAATGTTAAAGTTTAAATGTGCAAATGTTTTCAAATTGAACAGTAGATTTATTAATGTGTCCATCAGTAATATAAATTCTTGTATGAAGAGAATTAGTAGTAGAATACTTCAGAATTTAATTTCAACATAGAAACATTTATGTATTATTGTGTTGTGATTAGTAGAAAAGTGTAGTATGTCAAGGTGGAAGTGATTTAAATTAGAAAAAAAAATTAATGTTAAATAGCTTCCTGACTTTTTTCTTTATGTAATGAAAAATTAATTGTGAAATGTTTTTTTTTTGTGCTGTGGTAGACTAAAATTATTGAGACTTGAAAAATCAAAAATTTTAAAATTAAAACGCGATAAATAAACTAAAAAGTATTGTTAAACTCTCAAGGTTTTTATATTCTGATGTTTTATATCGTTTTGTATATTAAATACAGTCCAAAATAAATGGTGATGCAAGAAAAGGACAAAAATATTCTTTTTACATATTTTTTTAAACATTGATAATAAAAATGTATTTTTATTCATATTAATTTCAATTATCCTTATTTTGCATCACTTCAAAGGTGCTAATGTTAAATGAAAAACTGAATCAAAATTCAGAATAATTAAACGAAAATTGAAAAGATGAAGATATTCTATAACTTAATAACTTGTATTCCCTGTTTTTCAAACTCTTTGTATATTTATATATAAAAAATGAATTTTATTATCTCTTCATAGGATAAATTGCACATTTTTCTTTATATATTTTAATTTGAAATAATGTAAATACATATTCGTTTCCTTTTGTATTAACAGTTATTAGTTTTTCTGTATTTTAATTATGTTTAAATATCATAAATTCATCGATATTGTGCCTTGCTTTCCATTGTATTTATTATTGAAACAAATTTCTGTAATAATCAACTTGTAAATTATTTTTCTGTATTTATTATGTATTTTTTGTTAGAGTTATAGTATATTTTATGTGAGATAGTTTTGTGAATATTTTGTAGCAAAAAAAAAATTATTAAATAAATCATTAAGTGTATTGATTTGTTTTGTTGTCTGTTAGTCTTACTTTTGAAAAATAAATAAATAAATTGTATGAGAGACTTTTTCGTCTTTTTTTTTCTACATAAATAAAATTACTTTAAATAAAACATATGTCTGGACAAGAATCGGACATTTTAACGTAAATTTGATTAATGAAAATTGATTTAATTATACGAATATTAGGCTAACCATATTTCTAAAGATCAGATAACTACGATGTGAAATTTAGCAAGGAATTTGTCAGCTTAATTTTCCAGTCTTTATACTTCTCTATTATTCCCGTACAACATGCATTATTTCAGATTGAATATTGCCTGTATACATGCACGCTTAATTTAAGTTGAAACAAAAGATAGCCAAATATTTTAAGTACATCCACAGACGCGTTTCAAATCAGTTACTAAATCTTTAAATAATGAAAATGTTTCTTCAACACCAGCTCTATCTAAAGGCGTATTATAAAAATACGTGTTTCAAAAAGAATTACATCTAGTTGTCCATGAATTTCTCCTATAAATTATGATCTGCATTCTTGAAATGTAAATATGCGAATATAGATTAAATGGTATGAAGGTTAACTACCTGTGACACAAAATTTATCGAGAGATATGGTGATGGAATTAATAAGTACAATTAGATTATTAATTTATTTAATAAGAAAACTTTAAAGATAGGATATTAATCAAACAACCAAGGTAAATAATTCTTTTCAATACTTAATGCAATACAACGTTTCATGTTGTCAAAAATATTCTGCAATACATTTGGTATTAATTCGTTACATTTAATTGTAATTGTATTCACCAAGTCATTTAAGTTATTCATGCTTGTCTTATATACTTCTTTTTTAGCAATTCGAAAATAGAAAAATCTATCAGAGTAAGATCTGGTGAAAAAACCTCTGCTTATAACTCGATGATGCAAGCAAACTTCTAAAAGCTCTAAATTTTCGCGAGTTGTATGTGCAGTAGCCCCATCTTGTTGGAAGTAACCCCCATCGAATTCGTTTCGTTGCACTTGAGTTAAAAATGGTGCTAATAACTGTTCTGCATTTTGTTGGCTATTAATGTTATTGTGAAAAAATATACTTCCTACTATTTTTACGACGAGATACAGCTAACCATACTCCAACAACAGAATGTAAAGGAACTTCGATGTGATTGTTTATAGACAATGTTCTATAATTTAGTTTATTTACAAACCCGCTTAAATGAAACTATGCTTTATCGGTAAATAAACTTAGATCAAGAATTTCATCATTTAAATTTTCTTGAAAGAAGTTGCAATAATTAAGCCTACTAACGTGATCTCTAGGTAAGATCTGTTGAACAATTCATACTTTGTATGGATATATATATATATGCAAACGACGTTTCAAAATTCTATGAACGGAACTAGAAAGAGGTTCGTTTGAACTGATAACCGACGAACTGATGTGAATTTTCTCCAACAAGGTTTTCTACGTGTTCAACAATATTTTACTGTGTACGTGGTCTTCCAACTAACTTTTGCCTTTTAACACAGATCCTGTAGCCACATCTAGACGAATATGATGATGTAAAGCGGTATTATCCACATCCTATTAGTGAAGCTGTCGCTTACATTCCGCGTAGGAATATTGCCATTCTCCGTTAAGAAATCGTGCACTTCGGAAATATGCTTCAACAATAAAAATATTTTCTTGCAATGTGTACATTATTTAGTAGTATTAAGTAAAAAAAATATTTGTAGGAAAAAATTATATTGCTCTTACAAAATGACAAATATCAAAATGACATTGGATAAATAATTATAAATAAAAGGCAAGTGGTTTTTATAATAATTTGCAAGTAATAATTACTCAGTGCCTACTGAGATGAAGTTCTTTTTGAAACACGTTGTAAACTAGCGGACAAAAAAACTCTCCGACTCATTTTTTTGCATTGTAAAATGGGTTATGGATCTTTCAAAAATAGCATATGAATTGTTATAGGTTATAAATAAAATATTGAAATAGACCCATATGACAGATAATAATACCTACATTGACATTTTGCATCTCAATAATCTTCAAAACTTAAAAACTGATTCATAACGTGTTATTTTATTAAAATGTTGTCAAACGTCAAAATGAGTAGGACAGGTTTTTGTTCGCTCGTTTACAATGATAATCCGTTGCTCGTTTGCATATTAAGACTTGTTAGAAGTGTAAACTGGCGGACAAAAAGACTGTCCGACTCACTTTTACGTTTGACAAAATTTTAACAAAATTAACACGTGAATCAGTTTTTAAGTTTAGGAGATGCAAAATGTCAACCTTGGTATATTATCTGCCATATGGATCTATCTAAATATTTTATTTGTTACCTATAACAATTCATGTGCTATTTTTGAGAGATCGATAACCCATTTTACAATACAAAAAAGGTTTAAGTATATCAATACGTTAAGCACGTATTACGCATTTGTTACAAATGAAACAAACAGACATGTAAAATACACATCTGTAACTGTAAACATGGACAACACACCTCGTATTTTCCAGCTTTTTACTTCTGCTTAAGACATATGTTTCTGCTATTACTATTAAGCGTCGTCAGTTAAGCTAGTGAAGTAATTTAAAAGCTTAAATCGCCTATAAAGTATAGCAAATTTCGTCCTATCAGGTAGCACCATATAATATAGTGACATCTGATGGACGAAAGAGACTATGCCGAAAATGGCAACCCTTCCCTTGACCGGCTAAGCCGGTATAGAAGGGAAGAAAATACGCATATAGATGTAAGTCCATTAACACGATGCCAGATGGCAGTAAATATACAAAAAAGGTTTAAGTATATCAATACGTTAAGCACGTATTACGCATTTGTTACAAATGAAACAGACATGTAAAATACACATCTGTAAACATGGACAACACACCTCGTATTTTCCAGCTTTTTACTTCTGCTCAAGACATATGTTTCTGCTATTACTATTAAGCGTCGTCAGTTAAGCTAGTGAAGTAATTTAATAGCCGGTCAAGGGAAGGGTTGCCATTTTTGGCAGTCTCTTTCGTCCGTCAGATGTCACTATATTATATGGTGCTACCTGATAGGACGAAATTTGCTATACCTTATAGGCGATTTAAGCTTTTAAATTACTTCACTAGCTTAACTGACGACGCTTAATAGTAATAGCAGAAACATGTCTTAAGCAGAAGTAAAAAGCTGGAAAATACGAGGTGTGTTGATCATGTTTACAGTTACAGATGTGTATTTTACATATCTGTTTCATTTTACAATGCAAAAAAAATGAGTCGGATAGTTTTTTTTTGTCCGCCAGTTTATTACATACAGTAAAAACGTGCGAGGTAGGAATATATAGCAATAGAGGAATATAGTGGGGATATAAGTTGGTTGGTCGCAAGATAGGTCGGCTGTCACGTTCAATTATGTCAGTTGTGATATTTTGTACTCTTGTCAAATTGATTAATCGCGCCCCACTTACTTCTCCTATAGTAAAGCGCCAATCACATAATTTTGTATATACGCAGTAAGCGCGTGTATAATACATTATGCTGGGTTAAATGCGGCCTTGATAATATCAATGTTTAACATAGACTAGAAAAAAAAATTCATAATCGCCCAGATGAGACAAAGCTAACTTTATAGTTCTCACAAAACGCTGCATGTTTATTATGAAAAGGATCAATATTATTTATACCAAAATACAACTTTTGTATTTACGTTACTCAAATCCTCCAATATTCTGCGATATTATTTTTCATTCAGTGCTGATATAAAGATCTGGCTAATGTCAAACACCTTATAAAATTTTAAATAAATAACAGAGAAGTACACAATTAAAAACTGTGAAGATGGAAGTTTTGTATATTTACAACAGTATACATTTTGTTTCTCTGTATGATTTTAAAGCTAGAGTATCTTTTAAGTCACGATTCTTTTGTTTAAATTTTCCTACCAGTTTAATTAGACCACTTAATTTTCCATTTATAAGTCACCAGTCTTTCTTCTTTGTCTACAAACTATATTGAAAAAACTCGTAAATGTAAAGAATTGAACTAAGTCGACATTTTTTACAAAAACGCTATAGAGCTTACTTCTTAATTTCAAATTTTACCGCAGTAATAAGATAATTTTCCGTTTAGGCAAGGATTGAAATAATTGATCCATTTTCTTCCCAGATTGTAGACAGAATCTTGGAAACCTATCTAGAGGAATAGAAATATGAAAACTTTAATATTTAAAATGTTTATTGATAAATACAAGATACAATAATAATTATTTTTTTCACATTTGATGGAATTAATTCTTTAAACACTCAAATACAATATTCACTAAAATATAAATCACGGATAATAGAAAATAATGTTTATAGGAGAGAAGTATACTAATCAATACTGTAATAATACCAATCTGAAAGTTTTAGGTTTTTCCGCTAAAAAATAAGACTTCACAAGTCATTGCTAAGAAACTTTGTTTCAGTTTAAATATACACACTTTAATATAAAATCTCAATTTATTCTAGCTTTATAACCTTAAACCTCCGTGATATCGATAACAATTGCTGTTTATTAACTCCTTTTTTTATTTTTTTTAAAAACATTATTGCAGAATTAACAATTTGGCATTGTTAACAATAATTTATTTAGAACATCTCTTTTATATCTTATATAAAATGAAAAATTTAGAATATTCTCGTTTTAATCTCCAATTGGAGATACTTATTTGGCTAGCTAAAAATTGTTCGCATATACATGTCTGTATTCCAACGTTTGCTGACCTTTTTTTATCAAAAATATTCTAATATAATACCCTCATTAGATTTGAAATTAATGTTGCTGTAAAAGACATTTCACTTTAATAAAGGTTACTCCAAAGTTTTATTCATAGGAATCACCTTTTTCACATATAAAATCTCGAATTTACAAGATGATGATGATACATTCAACAGTGAAATTAAATGAGAACCTATGTTGAAATATGAAAAGCTAGCCAAGAACGACAAAGATTAGAAAATAAATAAAACTATCTCTACTATATATCATACATAATGTTTCTCTTATTTTATGAATATACATACATAATACTTAATTATTAATAATAATCATTTGTGTTTTACATTGAACTTAGAATGTATTTCTCACAACAAATATTGAGATCTATATCTTTCACTCGAGCAGGCTATGCCACTATTACATTCAGATCAAAGATTTATTTCAATAAAAAGAAATTAATTACATATTCTGAACAAAAATGAGAATTCTTTTTATAAAAATAAATTTATAGAATTAGTCATAATTTAATTTTTTTAATTAGCAATTTTAAATATGCCTATAAGTTATCAAATTAATACTCATGTTTACATAAAATTAAAAATTAACCAATGCAGCATTTAAAAACATGCAATGCAAAATACTGCATATTTAATAATTCGATATAAACAAATTTAGAGCACAAAATCATTGATATTAATGAAGTTATACCAATGTTTGGAGAAGACAAAATATTTATCTTTTCATTGTAAAATTCAATTAATATATTTCAAAAATACATTCGAACACAATATTTAACTAATTTAAGTAACATCTATGCTGTAGAGTTATGCGTACCACGTACACCGGAAGCAAATTTCTAACTACAAATATTAAAGAATCCTTACTTAATTTGTAAGAACTTTTAACACTTTTCGACGTCAGGAATTATGGAACGCATATATTAATATATATATAACTACAAATTGCTTTCTGATTTAGCTGTAACAGTCTCTGTTATTTATTATATATATTGTGGTACTAACGAATATTTGTTAAAGTATCTTTATCAATTTTATATATTATTTCCCCTATTATATTATTAAAAATAAGTCGATGCAATAAGTCAATATTACAATGAAAGAAATAAAATTTCTACTCAAACGATTTTTTAGTAAGAGTAATTTCCACGATAGTTCACGCATTTGTTGCTTTATTGCCCTTGTTCAGGTAAGATTTCAATGGATAGAAATTTATTGCAAAAGGCACAAGAATGATATAACCGTAATTCAACACATTTCTTCCGTAAAAACATACTGAAACGACGGTGTAATTTTAGTAAAAACACTGTACTAATAGCATTACGTGAGTATAAACAAATTTATACATTTCATGATTTTACAAGCGTACAAAACGCCGTTTTAAGTGTGTTGTAAATAATAATTCACTCAAGATGTAAACTTATATTAATAAATATACTGAGAATTTAATTAAGAAGTAAGAACCAAAAACAATAATTCGTGAATCATTTGTAGGCGAACAAAATTGATTTGATATAAGACCGAATATTCCTTGTACAGCAGTATATTTTCAACTAACCTTCAATTTAGCTTAAACATAACATTTTTTGAAAATAGAAAGCATGTCCTATAAACCCAAAATGGCGAGAATTTTAGAAAAAGGACACTTACAGAAATTCCCGCAATCCAATATCTAATAAAGGAATTCCTATTTTGTCATATTTGTCGAATGCATATATGTATGTATATATTTTTTCCTTAATTTTTTGTTTTAGTTTTTATTAGTTTTCCAAATCGGGGAGGTTATTCTGCCGCACCCTGTATCATTAATTTACGGTTTCACTTGTTACACCTTAAATACAGGCGACATGCCGTTACTAAGATGCAAGCAAATTTCTTATCATATTGTCACTGTTGAGCTATTAAATTTAAACGAGATAAAAGCTTTTAAAAACGATCAAAAATTATTTTTCCATACCCGAGTATAGTATGAATAAGCTAAATATAATTTACTGCCCGAAAATCTCAAAGAAGGTATTTGCTCGAAAAAGAAACAATTTCGGAAGTAGTTGCAGTAGTGCTGGTGCATGGATACTGGATATTGAGATTAATTTACATGTTTATGAGAATATGCATCTTTGTAAGTAAATTCCATAATTTCATAGTCTTTTTTAAGTCTACTAATATATATTTTTTTAAGGTTTAAGACACTATTTGCGACTCTGAAAAGTCTAAAAATTATGAATCTAAGAAGACAAAGACATTTGAACAAAAAAATTTAAAGAAGTTCCAGGCTATTTCTTACTTATGAAGCCAGTTGGGTGCTTGTCAATCTGATGAGTCGTTGAATTTAAAAACAGCAGACAATGAAAATAAAGATTGTTAATATTCATACATAAAAAATCGCAAACCTAGATCTTTTGTCATTATTGACGGAGAAGGAAAGAGTTTTGACAGTTTAAAATTTACAGAAAATATGTAACATCCTGCTAGGCGTGTTGAGGGAAGATTCTTTATCTTTCGGGACCGTGTATAATACACCCAGTGAGTAAATAAAATAAAATATCAAAAAATACCCATAGAGGTAGCAAAATATCCTAAGTTGAAGCGTTTTGATTTATACACAGAGCACTGTTTCCCAGCACTTTTGACTAATCTGTTAAGCTTTAAACATTAGAGCTGGCATTCATCATCTATAGGAAAAAGCTATAGAGAGGAATTTGTAATAAACAAAATAAAAATAAGTAGAAAAATAAATAATTCGGAAGAAGGCATAAGTAGTAAAGAAAGTTTATGTATAATTAAAGGAATTAGAAACCACTATGGAAGTTATTACAGCATCGGCTGATTCATTTTCAGTTGCTGGTAAGTTGTCTGTGCCTCTTCCGCGGGGGTCGAGCTACCCACCAGGCACGTCTCTAGGTGGCAGATAAGGGGACGGTCACGTCTCTCTTGGGAACTTGATCAGTGGCAGTCATAAACGGAATGGGTAAGCCTAAAAACTCTCTAATCCTTAGCGTAAGCTGTCACCGCGGACCAGCTCTCCCAAGCTACTGTGTAAGGCAACGTGCTCAAAGCTGAATGATCACTGGGGTATATGTGGTCTTGTTCCTCTGGGGGGCACCAGGCCGCACTTCCATGTATTTACGCCTTGTGACCATAATGGAAGTTCTGTTGGCATTCACTCCATGCTTCTTCCGTACTCGTACGAATAGAATGAACCGAGATATAAAACAATATAAACTTAAAAAGATATGGTGTCTGAAGAGAATGCAAAACCTAAGGAATCTACTGAAACTCCCTTGGTAATTGAAACTGATGAGACTTTAGAAACAAAAACACAAAGATATGGAGGCTAATGGAAGGTCAATTCCATACCAAGATACTAGTACAAGAGCTGTAAGCTCGGCTTTCAACCTACCTAATTTGTAGTAATAAAAAAGAAATTAAAACTATTACCGCCTTGATAACCAGACACTGTTGAAGAATTAGAGGGACTCAGACAGAAAGAGATCTAATGGATCCTACAAGGGTACTCAAATTTCCCCTGAGAAGAATAGTGGCTTGTATCAAGGACATGAGACTAACAAAGTGGAACTGAGAGATTTATTGGGAGTGGTACAAAGAGCACTGTGCTTAGGTGCCTGAACTTACTGGTGACCAACCCAAAGAATGAGATAGATAGAAGTTGTTTGTCGAAAATTCAATTTTTATTAGCAGTACAATAAATTTTCAAGTAAATAAAAAAAAATGTTTTTTTTATATTAAATATAGTTGAAATAAATGTTCCGAAGTCTCTTGTGTTAACATACTACATGATTATTCTTTCATTTTCTTTTTTTGAGTAGGTAAAATTAGTTTACACCCACGTATGGATAAATAATAAGAATTCATTGATATTTGTGTGGTAAACAAAGGCTTTCGAACTTCATATGCAAGTAAGAAACAGATCTCTTTTACAATATATTTTATCTACTCTACACATAACATACTGCATATGACAAAGCTGATTTTACTATATCAATTACTTATCATTTCTGTAGTTTTGACATGTAATTAAGAAATTACATTTTCATTACTCTTTACTAAAACTAATGACTAAACTATTATTATACCAGTTTCATATAATTTCTAATTTTTAATAACATATTTAACAGTTCTTAAGAGTAATGTAAATGCTAATTATTAGGAAATTTATTATTTCTGTGTAGATGTAGATAATAAGAAAATTATGAATAGACATTGTTTGAAAGATGATACACATCTCACTAGACAAAGAAATTTCAAATTTATTCTAAGCCATCTTCTCAATACTTAATTGACAATATATATAGTCTTTCACGATAACAAACGAGTCACGTGATAAACTGCTACTTCGGGTCAAGTAACATTTAAATTACAATAATACCTAATAATCCTAGTAATTCTCTTGATTAAGCGACTATTTTATGTTACCAGAACTGGGCATGGTTGCCAGCTTGAAATCTGTCAAATGTCATTCGAATTAGTTGTTTACAACTTGTATAAAGAAGTAAGATTAAAGTAATTTATAATTTATATGTATTTAGATTTTGTTTTATATATAATAAAATAAAGCATATTAAAAGGAGTTGTAAATATTTTAAAATGACGTAAACCTAACCTCATAGATTATTTACTAACAGCTGACTCAAAGCAAAACTCTGTTTTGTCAATTTATCACTAAGTAACTCGTCTGTTATTGCGAAAGACATATGTAGCGATAATATAACTTTTAAATAGCATAAAATATTTTCAAAAAATTAATGTAGAAGTAGATGGATCCATTTAAATAAATTAATATCTACCTAATTTTGGTTTTACATTCAAAATTACAATTTAATCACATTATTTTTTAAAAGCGTCAATAAATTTGTCAAAATTAGTTGTAGTCCTTTCTACAAAAACCTTAGTGCTTATGTAAAATTTTACATGATACAAACTAATTCAATAATTACCCCTATTCATTCTTAATAGCATAGCCTGTAATCGAACATAAAATTCATATCAATGGCAGTTACAATGAAAAGAAAATAAACTCTGAAACGAAATTTGTTCTATACTAATTATTAAAAAAAAAATCGTGACATTTAATGAATTCAAAAAATAAAAATGTAAATCCAGAAATCCGGAGATTCGATGAATTAATAGAAATGAAAAATTGCAAACGCCACGGACTAGGCTTACAGTCTATAGGCAATTCGTTTCATTCCCGAGCAAATCTTTTACGTACTACGTGATTATCTTATATAAAATTGGGGAACGAAACATTATCTCAGCCCTAATATTGCTGCCTTTTCAATCACAAAATAAATATTTGTTTTTTGTCTTTTCTTATTTTTTTTTTTTTGTTATATTGTTACTTTTTTCTCTAAAATTCTTATAATTTGTGTTGGAAAAGAGGAACAACACTTTCATATAAATTTATTAGTTTTGGCAGTAATGTAGAAGACACCAAGTTCTTGATATGATTAGAAAATCGCAAGACATATAAAAAATATCAATATTAATAATCGACGAAGGAGATACTTGTTGAAACTTCATTATATAGATATAATAAAACACAGTTGTATAGTTTCAAAATAATATATATGCACTACATATGTTTCACCACACTGTGGCTTCATCAGGTGGATGAATATACTAATTCAAAATATCAATTAGATCTTATATATATCGATACAAAGTACAGAACTAATCTTATTCTAAGAGGGGGTGGACATGTATGAGTTTTAAGTTTAGTAGGGGGGAGTTATTTATGTCTAGTTGGTCATTTAAAATTATACCTAATTTATTATATTTGTTAATTTCTAAACTTTCTAACATATTAAGTTTTTTACTTTTATCTAGGACATGCAAAGTTTTAAAATTAGTGTTGAATTTGTGATTATGTTCTAGGCAATGATTGGCAAAAGTTGAGTCTGTCTTCTTGTCTCTGTGGCTTCTTTCATGTTCCTTCATTCTAATATCAAATGTCCGTCCTGTTTGTCCGACATACACTTTTTTACAATCTTCGCATGTCAACTTGTAAACCCCTGAGTTTAATCTATTGTCCGTTTTATCTTTGTTGTTTTTTATAGCGTTTTGTAAGGAATTGTTGGTTTTGAATGAAATGGTCTCTTCTTTACTTGTTTTTATTAAGTTTCCTACTTTGTTTGAAATTGTACCGATGTATGTTATAGAATTATAACTAAATGTTTTATTGTTTTTTACTGTGGGGTAAATTGAAGATATAGTTTTAGATTTCTGTAGTTTTTTTAGAATATTATTAATTAAATTTATGGTGAAACCGTTATTTAGCGCTATAACGTGTATTCTATTTAATTCTATATCGAAGTTTTCTTTACTCAACGGGACGTTAATTAGTCTGTGAAGCATTGATTGATAAGCAGATAATTTGTGTGTAATGGGGTGAAACGAATTTGCGTGTATAGTTGTGTCTGTATGTGTAGGCTTGTGGTAGATAGAAAATTCATGTTTTTTAGTTGTGTGTGTTATAGTGAGGTCTAGAAAGTTTATGGATTTATTTTCTTCTATTTCAATGGTAAATTTGATGTTTGGGTGAATAGTGTTAATGTAATTATGTAAAGATTTTAATTGTCTGTCTGTACCGTTAAAAGAAACTAATATGTCATCCACATATCTTATCCAGTAAATACAATGTTTGAACAACGGGTGTTGGCTTATTATGTTTTCTAAATGATTTAAGAATATGTCAGAGAGTAACGAACTTAGGGGATTTCCCATAGCTAGTCCCTCTGTTTGTTTATAAAATTCATGTTGAAATTGACAATAGTTTTGGTTTAAACACATTTCTAGAAATTTACTAGAAATGTGTTTAAACCAAAACTATTGTCAATTTCAACATGAATTTTATAAACAAACAGAGGGACTAGCTATGGGAAATCCCCTAAGTTCGTTACTCTCTGACATATTCTTAAATCATTTAGAAAACATAATAAGCCAACACCCGTTGTTCAAACATTGTATTTACTGGATAAGATATGTGGATGACATATTAGTTTCTTTTAACGGTACAGACAGACAATTAAAATCTTTACATAATTACATTAACACTATTCACCCAAACATCAAATTTACCATTGAAATAGAAGAAAATAAATCCATAAACTTTCTAGACCTCACTATAACACACACAACTAAAAAACATGAATTTTCTATCTACCACAAGCCTACACATACAGACACAACTATACACGCAAATTCGTTTCACCCCATTACACACAAATTATCTGCTTATCAATCAATGCTTCACAGACTAATTAACGTCCCGTTGAGTAAAGAAAACTTCGATATAGAATTAAATAGAATACACGTTATAGCGCTAAATAACGGTTTCACCATAAATTTAATTAATAATATTCTAAAAAAACTACAGAAATCTAAAACTATATCTTCAATTTACCCCACAGTAAAAAACAATAAAACATTTAGTTATAATTCTATAACATACATCGGTACATTTTCAAACAAAGTAGGAAACTTAATAAAAACAAGTAAAGAAGAGACCATTTCATTCAAAACCAACAATTCCTTACAAAACGCTATAAAACACAACAAAGATAAAACGGACAATAGATTAAACTCAGGGGTTTACAAGTTGACATGCGAAGATTGTAAAAAAGTGTATGTCGGACAAACAGGACGGACATTTGATATTAGAATGAAGGAACATGAAAGAAGCCACAGAGACAAGAAGACAGACTCAACTTTTGCCAATCATTGCCTAGAACATAATCACAAATTCAACACTAATTTTAAAACTTTGCATGTCCTAGATAAAAGTAAAAAACTTAATATGTTAGAAAGTTTAGAAATTAACAAATATAATAAATTAGGTATAATTTTAAATGACCAACTAGACATAAATAACTCCCCCCTACTAAACTTAAAACTCATACATGTCCACCCCCTCTTAGAATAAGATTAGTTCTGTACTTTGTATCGATATATATAAGATCTAATTGATATTTTGAATTAGTATATTCATCCACCTGATGAAGCCACAGTGTGGTGAAACATATGTAGTGCATATATATTATTTTGAAACTATACAAATATCAATATCTTTTGACCGTTTTGTTTTTTGCTTCTCTTCAAAGTGGAAAAGACAAATGGCATAATAAAATATAATATTAAAAAATGATATAGTATTCCCTAATATCTTTATTTCAACAGATAAGTTATAGTTTTAGAATTACTTTAATGTTAATTACAATAAAAGAAATTCCAGCTCGTTTAAGTTATTCACTTTATCGGTTAAATATTAACTTATCAATCTGCTGGAAAAAGAAATTTTGAATATTTAAATGTTATTTATGTTTAGTTAGCATTTCGTCATTTAATACAAATTGATTGTAACCATTTTCCTACTTTATATATTCACTTCAAAATTGATTAATTTCAACCAAAGAAATAGTGGTAGGAGAAACAGGTACAGAATAAAATTCAAGAGACATACTCATTACGCTATAAAATCAACTAGTTTTATATATAAGGTTTGTTCCAACTACCGATTTAGTTTGGGTTCGCGTATTATTTGGTGATCATTTTATGCGCAAGCGTGTTTTGTACTGCTTTTGGACCAGTGATAATTATAAAGAAGTTGTAACGTATTTCTGATCGTTTGGTTATCAATCTATTTTGTAGTATTGCCAACAGTGATAATGGTGATAATTAAATGCCACCGCCCTTTGAAAGATGGATGTCGACACTAGTAAGTTAGATTAACTTTCTGTTGTGATATTGCTATTGCCATGTAATTCTTGCAGGATGAAGTATGCAATGCGCATGTCAGTACAAACAGTAGCTTCTTCAATGTGTGAACTGTTTAACCATCCAGCGACTAATTTGTGTATGATTTAGTTGGATCGCGTTGGTATCGTTCTATGTACAGTCCAAAATTAAGTTGAAACACATTTTCTGCAGCGCGCATGTCCAGTACCGTCACTGTACAGTACTTCTAGCAAGTTGGAACAAACCTATATAGTTCTTAAATTAGGACCCAGGACGGTAATCTACAAACGGCTAGTGACGAATTGTATTGTACTTGAATAGGTCATTACAGATAAGAAAGGGTAATAAGCATAAGTTATTCCTCGATTATGAATGGCAAAAAATCTAATGCTGTATGCAAACTCTAGTTTAGCTGTTCAATAAGTAGCATATAAGTTTACAGAATCAATGAGAATTAATATACATATTCTGGAACTATTAATCAGTCTCTCAGGAAAAAGAAGCTTCACTCCAGAGTAACAAGAATAAATTCTTCGATAAGTGCAGTCAGACAAAAATATTGGAATTCAGGCAGAAATATAATTAGATCCTCGAAAATGACTCAGATTTTTTAAATAGGTTGGTATTGACAGATGTAAGTTTTAACATTTTGGGATTATTGATGAACTGAAATGCGACACAAACTGAATGAACTCAAAATGGAATACTTGATTTTCACAATCAAATAATCCGGGGATTTGTGATGCGGGTTGGGTTGGAAAATTATAATGGATTTCATTTATTAAAAACTGATGTAAAAACTGATGTATTGCATCGTGTTAAAAAAATTTTGCAAGTAGTCATGACTGATCTGAATTTACCTTTGAATTACATGTTGCAAAAAGATAAATAACCAAAGCATATTTTGGGTCTTGTCTTGCATTGGCTATTATAAAAAAAAAAGAATTCCAAACTACACCCCAATCTCAGATTTTTTAAAACAATTAAATATCTGCGGAATGACTTAAAAATAAGATTATAGAAACTCCTAATTTCTACAGCAAAAAATTTAGTCTGAAAAATGGCAGTAAAATACAAAAGATCACAGGAAAAACTTCCAAACTATGCTTGCAAGATTATCTGTTTGTTTTACAAATACAGTTTGTTTGTCAATTTTTATTATACATAATGTTAAGATTTGATTAATTCCATATATTTAAAAAGAAAAGGCAGTGTGACTTTACTTTCCTTTGTTCTTTCAACTTCCATCGCCAACACTATCATATTATTACGATATCATGCAAAATGGTGTATGAATTAAATTGAGTATTGACAGCATTAGTGATATGGATAGCAAAATTCAATAACTAAATAGAAGATATTCAATATTCTTTTAAGTGAAATGTCATATATTCATTATCAAAATGTATGTAATAAATTTTGTATTGAAATTAGTGAAGAGTGTTGTTAAACTTTTACCTCGAACAAAATCACAAGTGATCAAATTATCATTTTATATTTTGGAATATGTTTTCGACACTACATGTTAAAATCATTTTTTTTCGCTTTTAAATTTTTTAAATAAATAATTATTGATGTTTTTTAACTGTAAAGTTAAGGTTGTAAATACTAAAGTGAATTTCGTCTTGACTGGCGTTGTAGTTCCAACAGATCCATTATTAATTCTTCAGTGCATTTGTGTATCAAAAAAATCAGAAGAATTGAAAACATACATGAGTTTTGAACTAGCTGCCCTTCCTGTCGCTCTGTTTGAAAATGGTGAAATGAGAAACGCAAATAAGTCTTTTATGAACAATTACAAGAACCAACAATAGATGTTAATGATATTGAAACATGCACGTATGTAATTGAGGGAGGGATGTTATTGCATCGTTGTAAATGGGAACTAGAAGAAAAGTTTAGGACAATTTGTGAACATCATGTAAGGTATTTGAGAAATAATTACGGTAGAAATGTCTATGTGGTATTTGATGGTTATCACAAAGAACTGCACAAAATCGGTTGAAAGAAATCACCGTTCACAAAAAAATGTATGAACTGAAATTATATTTGACGAAGATATACCACTTAATATAGGACTAGAAAAAAATTCTTGCTAATAATAAAAATAAGAGAAGACTTACTTATAAATGTTGAGAAAACAAATCTGTTAAAATTTTCACTTGCTAAGCGGAAACTGATAGGTTAAAATGCAGTTGTAGTTTCTGCGGATATTGATGGCCTAATCCTGTTAAATGAGAGAAATTTATTTTAAAAAACCATTGCAAAAAGCTTAGAAAAACACAGCCTATATGTAAAAAGGGTATACTCTTTTTACAAGCTTTTACCGGATGTGACCTCAGCTTTTTATAATAAGGACAAAAATAATTTCGCAGATTTCTGAGAAAAGGGAAGATCTGCAAGCTGCTAAAATTTTTTTGAATGGAAATGTGTTTTCTAATGATATTCGTATAGCTGGAATAACATGCGTTCTTGCATTATGCAATGCACCCAAGAAGACGAATGACTTAAATATATTCATATAGTTCATTTATTAAAGCTACAACTAAAAATAGTTGTATATGATTAGCATCATTAGTGTCTACACCTGATCCAGTCTCCGAGCATTTGATGCGAGTGTATTTACAAGTACTATTATGGTTGGGAAATGATATTTCGCCAACAAGCTGGGGATGGAAACATGACCGAGGGGCGTTAATAACAATAAATTAGCCGCCGGCCTCTGAAAATGTACTGAAAAGTATTTTTTATACATGTACGACCGTTGTGGATGCAGGAAACATGGATTAAATTACAGTGCAGCTTGTTCGGAGTGCAGTGGTGATAGTTATTTAAACGCTTCTCCAATTTTACAAATAGACGAAGATAATTCGAATATTTTTCATTAGAGAAATGACTAATTATGTTATTCACAAATAAATATGTATGTTTTTCCACTTCTATTACATAATATGCCCATAAACACATTGATTTCTGTTAATTTATGACACTCATTACTCATTACTCACTGACATTCATAAGTCACGGAGAGAACCTCATAAGTCGCAGGAAAAATCTCAGAAGTCATGGGTCTGTTAGCCAATCAGATGCACGATTCAGATAAATGCTCATCAACCGATAACAACAAATAATAAACAATAATACCAAATTGCAAGCGCCATTATTGCCGCATTCGCGCGTTGTAGCCGAGAATTTTAATTTCACAATTAATTTCATTTATTGAGAATGGTAAACAAGTAAAGAATATGAATTTAGATATTTAAAATCATACGCCAGCGGAAATAGTAGAAAAGGTAAAAGCATTTACTGCCAGAAAAATATAGAAAACAGTACGAATTAATAAATCTTTTATGGACTGGAGAAAAAGTGAAAACGTGCATACCTTGTCTGAAGATCTGCTTGTATATATTGATAAATTATCTCAAAAATATAAGTCATCAACTTATGGACAACATAATCCATGTTAAGAAGTACATTAAGTATATATCATAACATTAACATTGAAGATTATTCGAAGCTACGGGAGTTTATTAATAGAAAATCCGAAGGTTATCAGCCAAGAAAAGCCAATACTTTTACTCCACAGCAAATTAATGAATTTATTAACAAAGCACCTGATGATAAATACCTTATAATAAAGGTGACAAGTTGTCTGCACACACAGTATTTTATGTATGTAATAATTAATACTTTTAAGTCGCTTTAATCATGGGATTAATAGAGGCTTGTCGTATATTCTATGGATATAAAGGACTTTCAAGACCATGGATCAATTATCGTAGTAGATGTCCCTAATACAAAAACAAAAGTTCCTCGTAAATTTACTATAACAAGTCATTTCTATGAAATTTGTAAACAATATATTGGCAAGTGTTCCGCTAATGCTACATCCATTGCCTTTTTTTAAATTACCAAAATGGTAAATGTTCTCTACAAAAAATTAGCATAAATAAACTAGGAACAATTGGCAAGCAGAAAGCAACGTTTCTGAATTTACCAAACCCAACAAGGTACACTGGCCACTGTTTTCACAGACTATCTGCCACACTGTTAATTGATGCAGGTGCTGATATAACTGCATTGAAAAGACACGGAGGTTGGAAATCCACAACAGTGGCAGAAGAATATATAGATAATTCTATGAGCAACAAGATGAACACAGCTAATAAAATTACAAGTTCACAAAATAAATCCAGTATCAACAAACATCTTCACCACTCCAATGTCAGCGACAATATAAATGTTAATATAAACTTAAATGAAAATAATATTGGTAATAATTCAAGATCTATGCAATTTAAAAATTGTAATGTTAAAATAAATTTCTATAATAAACCTTTATAAATATGTGTAACATTATTTGAACATCAATTAATTAGAACACTCACTTCACATACTTCTCGTCTAAATAGACATCAGTAACACGGATAACTTAAGACACTAGCCTGCCGGCTCGCGTCTTAAGCGTTCTTCTCGTGACTATGTCCATCTTTAGACGCTCGTTGAATAATATACTGTTGTATAATATAAAGTTTTTTTGTATGAATTATATCTGATTACAAAGTTTCTGGACACTATTTTGTTTTTTTTTTACCTTGAATTAATATTTACCAATCCTCATAATATGAGTAATGATACTTTTTTATTCACATGATTAAAATTATTGCAGTTAAAAGATTATGGAATTTTTAAGAAACAATCCATTTAGTACAGTTGTAAATGCACGTAGTATAACGCAGTTTCCAGGTTGTATCCGTAGAGCAAGGAATAGAATCAGAAAGATCTCAAACTTAACAAGTCGAGCGGCTGTCAAGAAGCCATTTCTTACCGATAAAAGGATTGGCTTCGCATTAGAATTATTGCCCAACGACTTAAATTTTTGGGAAAATGTAATTTTTTCGGACGAAAAAGTATTTCAATCGTGCAATAATGGTCACATACGTGTCTATAGGCCGCGAAATTCTAGATTTATTGAAAGATATACGCAAAAAGCTTGTAGGAGCGGTCGATTTAGTACAAATATTTGGATTAATGCACATAGGCCAGGTGGTAATTGTGATAATTATACTACAATTTTAACAAATGTATTCTTGCCTTCTGTGGAAATTATGTTTCCCAATAGAAAAATCATATTTCAACAAATAATTGTCCAGTCCATACATCTAGAATTACTGATCAATGGTTTAGGGAAACAACATAAATCTTCTACCATGGTGTCTATCAAGCCCAGATCTTAATCCTATTAAAAATGTATGAGGGTATAGTTAAAAAAATTAATGAAAACAATTTGAGGCCTCAAACTATTGAAGACTTAAATGATAAAATAGAAGAAATTTGGAATGATCTTACATCAGAATATATTTATTCTTTGATAGCTTCTATACCCAGGCGTTTATGCAAAGTATTAGATAGCAATGGATGTATAACAAAATATTAATTTAATCTTTTAAGTTGTTTAACCTGCGTATTATATGTGTCATATTATTTTTATTTCAAATAAATGCGTTTGAGAGATTTGCCTTCAGTGATTGTGATTAGTAAATTATTTTTAACGAACTGTCAGTTTGAAAATACTTACTTGACATGTTCACAACACTCAAAAACCGTCAAAATAGCTTATAAGACGGCTCTTTTTTTGGAGCCGCAATAGTACAATGCAACAAAGTCCATGAAAATTAATTCACTGGTGTTCTCGTTCGAGGTTTTTCACTTTTTACGACTAACGACACTCCACTATTAATATAAAATTGGCTTTGTTTTTGATATTAAACGGATTTTTCTCTACATTAATATTCATTTTAAATTTATTAGATAATGAATACGCCCATCGTGAACCCAGGCTTATAATTAGAAAGGTTTATTCCAGTAACATCGCACGGGCGCACCTATATATATTTTGTGTCGCCGCTGGTCAATGTAGAGCGCACTTCGCTGGTGGGATGTTACTCGAATGAACTTCTCTACTTATAATTCATTTGCCTGAAGTGTCAATTAACACGGCAATTTAAAATACACAAGAACTCATGTATATAATTTTAAAAAAATCATTTCTTAGTAAAAAAAATAATATGTTAATCACTTCCATATAAACTAATACTTGTTAAGCAAGTTTCTTAAAATACAATGTTATAGAAAGAATAATTTAGTCAAAATTCTATATCAAGTTTTCAACAATATATTTCTTAAGCCATGACGTTCCTAAAGTAAATTAAGATGATAGTATCTTTTCATATGTCTTGCATATTGCTTCCTTACATTACATGAACACAATCGATTAAAATTAAAATTAAAATAAATACAAATCTGCCTTATTTAAAAAAAATAATAAATACAATCATTATTACACATATAATAGGAAATCATCATATGCATATGTACAAATTAAGTCATTTCCAGTAATTGCAAAAACAAATGGAAATAAATATGTATATAAATCAACTAAACCTATATTTGTTTTTTTTTTGATTAGCAGAATTTTATAAGTATGCCCAAAGCTTCAATAATATAATAATTCTTTAATAAAAAATATCAAAGTACAAGTTAGACTTTCAATTACATACTTCCTTCTGGTTCTTTCTTTTATTATAGTTACGAGCGATAATGGTGTCTCTTTATAAAACATCTCATTTAGTTTCTTTGGACCCAATCAGAAGATTGTATTGGATTTTTTCCCAAAAATCAAACACTGTTTCTTTCACAGACAGCCGGGCGAAAAATTTAATCACATTGTGCTTCATCGCAGCCGTTGCAGAAAGCACGACGCAAGTATTTTTTCTTAATTTTCATTCATTTGTACTGTCGGCAAGAGAAAGTGTTTATGTTTTTCTTGCGAAAAATAATACCAATGCCGTCAAATCAATCAATCTTATTCAATATTTTTGTGTCACGATTCAATGGCATTGACCTTTAATTATGAACGAAAACTTTTAAATATAATTTCAAATATACTTTTCTTAGTAAAATTATATATTATATAATTTTAACATATACAATATTAACAAGATTTTGAACCTAAATAATATAGATATATATATAACTTGATCATTGCGCAAGAAATACATAAACTTTATTCAGTTCATCTAGAAAGGAAAACTTAACGTTAATAATTATTTATCAATAAATTAAAACAATCTAGAGAGAGCATACATTAATTAGTTTTGGGAATTTCATTATGAATTTCAGATATACTACTGCTCGTTTGAGGTTCAACTGAGGAAATAGTATCGATCTTCTTGTATGTAGATGTAGTTGAATCGACCCCATTACCTTGATTCGAGGACTCATCATAGCCAGAATCCGAACTACTATCGCTGTTGTACACTTTCGAGGAAGACGTATCGCTAATATCACTTTCGGTTTTGCACTCATTTCGTCTCAATTTACAGGTTGCTAATCTAGCATTGCAAGGTTTCAAAAATCTTTGATCCAATAGCACCTCACCGTTAAGTCCCCTGAATATTGTACCACAACAAATTTTTTCCCTGAAAAGAAAACTTTATTATGTTTTGTCTAGCTTTACTGTACTAGATGTATATTGATTTTCCTTTCTTTTTTTTGTAAAATGGAAAAGTATTCAAGTTGTAAATAAGTATATATATATATATATATATATATATATATATATATATATATATATATATATATATATATTAGGGTACGTAAATTTAAGTGTTGACATTGAAGTTATCCAATGTATCAGAATAAAATAGATTTCCCTATTTGCCTAAGTAGCAAGAAATAGCAAGGTAGGCTCCTGCCCTTACATTTAGACGCAAGTAGGGATACATGTAGTGCAACTGCATATCTATTTATCCATCCAATAGCTCAAAAACCCCTCTTATCATTCGAACCAATAGCATGTGTATAGAGAGTGAAAAGAGTATATCGTCTACTTCCACACATAGCTTCCCAATGTCAAGAAATTGATTTATGTACCCTGGTATACTAAACTAAAAGCAGGAAAACAACATTTTATTGCATAAGTTCAGAACATTATTAAAACAAGTAGCTGATTTTTATGTATTACAATATCTAATGATTTCTGAATTACTTTTTATAAATATATCAACTTGAAAGATAACTTTTTAAGAGTGAGTGAATAAATTTCACATGTTATAGCTTTGGTAACAAAAGTTTGTTTTCTGCAATGATACAAGTATATAAAAATGCAGAACATCTTTGAATTTATATACAACTCAATATTTTATATATATATATATAGGTAATTAATTCAAATGTGAATTTAGATTTAGAAAACTAGTTACATCCAAAATGTTTTTAGTATTTACTATTTTCTACAAATTTATATGGCTACCATTGTATTTTAAAAGAAATATCACAAAAGCTTCATTTTTTTATATATTCTATTTTAATTCACAGATTTTTCACATATTTAGAAAAAATCACCAGATAGTCTTAAATTATAATTAATAAATATAAAAACTTACTTTTTCCAAAAGTCCATATCCACAAATTCACTCACTTGAGGTGCGTTATCTCTTCTTTTGGCAATACCTTTATGCCTCCGACTAACACTAATATTGTCTTCACAATCACTTCCACCCGGACTAGCAGTACAACTGGATCGTCCACTGGGTCCACTTTCAGACATAAAATCCACATCTCCCATTTCCACATCATGATTGCCATCACTTTTGTCAGATAAGGCAGGACTGTACTCCCTTTCGAAATGCTTCTTCTTCCTGCTGTTCGTTTTTTCAACATTTTCACACATTTTTTTATGCTTGCTCTTGAATTTGGTCATTGATTTCATACCAGGGCCCGCTCGTGCATCTACAACCTGTTTTTGGTACCAGAGATACATTTTAGTCTGGGTGAACATCAAAACAGCTATAAAAAACAAATTAGTTAAATGTATTCTTTAAAACAATTCTTTTAGCTGAAATTAAATTTTCCAGTTGAATATTAAGCTTGAATATTTATTAAAAATTGTGAAAGACGTTTGTTTTTTTTAAATAATTTTTCTTTTCAAGGCACTCTTTTTGTTTAGTTTCGTGCCAGGTTAAATACACTTCAATTTTTGTTAAAACATTACTCCCATCTGTGAGTTTAATATATTAATACGACGTAAATTCAAAATGCTCTTTCAATGTTGATAATATAGGTAACTTATTTTTTTGGTAAGGTTAAAAATAATTTGAATGACATTTAAAACAGAACACTTATAAATTGATCTTACGTGTCTCCAATTCCTGTCTGATCCAGCTGGTAACTTTTTCCAACGCTTAACTAAGAGTACACAGGCATTACAAATTTCTCCTTGGCGCGGAGTGGATAATTGAAAACATTCCATAAAATCCTCTTCATATTTTTTACTATCGGTAAAA